>OX453303.1:726054-2206194 GCA_949710035.1 Crambus lathoniellus | reverse complement strand
TTAAACTTTTTAGGGCTTTCGTGTGTGAGATTTAATTAAATCCGCCATTCGAAATGAATTTTGTTACGTAAGTTAGCTGAAATGTGTTTGGGATTGTAAAGTTTAGGTTTTATTATTTTCACTTTAGTTGTGAGTTTTGACGAAAGTTTTCAATCCTCAGAAACTGAATATTTGAAAAATGAATTAGGTGGAAGTAGGTTATAATTTGTGAGTAATAAGAACATGGGTTTAGCTTCGGCCAAGCTTTGCGTCTTGGTCACGCTAAACTAACAATGTCCGCCACAAGACCGACTTTCTCGCGTAGTCACTCTCGCTTCGCAGATCGTGTCTATCTGGCAAGAGCTAAGAAATTCAAAATTCAAAATTCAATATCGTTTATTCAATTTAGGTTTGTTTAACAACACTTATGAACGTCAATGAAGCTACGCCATCGGTTCGCAAATCCTACGGCAGGAGACCTTGTAGCGAGAAGAACCTGCAAGAAACTCGCCAAGGGCTATTTTTTTCTCCCTGTTTTAACTTATACAGAGTCGTCAAATTTGAAAAGTGACCTTCACATAATAGTAAGGTTACTTTCCATCACAATACAGAATGCCGCTTAAATTAAGTACAATTTTGCTTATTACCTAAAACAGTAAACAATTTTCAACTAAACAAGGAATCAAATAGTTTAATGGACACACTAATCTTAATCTTATTCACATTGTATTATAGGATTAATGAAAAGGAAACTGCAAGCTGCGCTGTATATTCAAATTTATAAGTATTAACAAATAAAAGGAATTTTTGAATAAATAAAACAATTATTAGAAAAATTGCTGTTACTGTAAGACACGGATACCAAAATTACTATGAGACACACCAGCTCGCTCATAAATCAATATAATACTATTATTAACCATATCCCGAACACCTTTAACACAAGTAGACATGAGCAGACCCACCCCACTGGCAGCACCCGTTCACGAGCATGACGCATGAGCCAGCCATCGCTTCGCTCAACCATATTTTAGGGAACGTAACGACCCGACTCACACGACACCACCGCAGAGATACATTATATTCAATGTTTTAGGCATATTATGTCTCTAATAGATTGATATTTACACGAAGCATTAATTTATTATCACCCCCCCTAGACAAGTGGCATTATATTATCGAAATTGCCAGTCGAGTAGAAAAAAAATGTATGAGATTGACATTAGCGGTCACGTGACATTTCGATCGCTATGTCAATCCCATGCATTTTCTTTCTATTCGACTGGCAAATTCGATAATAGAATGCCACTTGTCTAAGGGGGCAGACCATTATACAGTCCATATTATCGTTAAATATAAAACATCCCCAATTACATTAACACAATAACAAAACTTTTCAACATAATTTATATCCTTGAAAGTTCAATGTAGAGTGTACATTTCCTTTGATTATTTCATTCATACAATTCTCCAACAGTCATACATCACTGCCATCAGCCCTCAGTACAACAAATGTGACTAAATAAATTAATTACAATAACGAGACCAATTAACTGCTACAGCCCTGCTACGCCGTAGATGGGCCTACGCCTCGTAGCTGCTACGACGCCGACGTAGCTAGTGCCACCCCCACAACTTTTTACTAAGAACCACGCGAAATGAGTGGATAAAACATAGGTAGCTTCACTCAGCATTTAGGGGCTTATTTCATTTGAATTTTAGATTTTGTACACTTATATTTAATTTTTTATTCGTTATATCAAATATTGTATGTATTGTAATGCGTAGTGTAAGGTTAAAAATTGTACAAAATTAAAATCAATGATAAATAAGTCACATTCCTGCCCTAAATATTCTTCTTGTTACATACTTGGTTTTGGAGTTCTTCGAGAATATGAGACACTTTTATCTATACTAATATTATAAAGAGGAAAGATTTGATTGTTTGTTTGTTTGCATCGAATAGGCTCCGAAACTACTGGACCGATTTAGAAAATTCTTTCACTATTAGAAAGCTACATTCCTCCCGAGTGACATAGGCTATATTTTATCCCGATATTCCCACGGGAACGTGTACCACGCGGGTGAATCCGCGAGGACCCGCTAGTATCAAATATTATATTGTTTAATGTAAGGTTAAAAATTGTACTATAAATAAATCACATTCATGCCTTAAATATTCTTCTTATTACATACTTGATTTTGGAGTTCTTCAAGAATATGAGGCACTTTTATACGTAATAAGTAAGAGAATTTAAAGATAATTTCTTAAAAAGTTTATCGTAGCAGTAGTAGAAAATAACATGTACCAAATATTTTAAAGAAAATTTTGCTACTTATAATACCACCATCTAAGCAAGTTATAATTCATAGGGTAAATTTCGAATGTGACGTTAATAGTCTGCTTTGATTAAGTGCCGCGCCTAGAATCGAACTCCTAACCCAAATGGAGATCTGCCAAATGACAGCACTTACTGCTTCGCTTGCACTTTATGATACATAAGTTTTATTTATTTCTACTACTCATTAATAAAAATGAAGCTTCATTCATATGAATGTGTTTTTAAGAGTATATTTTAATTCTTTACTTAAGCATGATTTATTTTTACCGGCGTCAGAATTATTTTAAAACACCTTGTGTTTACTTATACAGGAAGATATTAAAAACCTATCTAAATTAAAAAAGACCTTTGCTTTCGCTTAGTTAATTCAGCGTAATTACAAATCCATTTAAAGAATTTTTTATATTTTTTTATGAAAACTTTATTACTATTTTGAGTACCTCATTAACCAACATAAAGTTAAAACTTGTTTCATGTTTTTAACAAAATTATTTTAGTCAGGATTTGAAGACTCAATAATTATTAGAATACTTTATTAGTAGCCTTATCCACTCGTTGTAAACTTTTGTTATAAGTACTAACTTTAAAATTAACATTATCGAACTGGGAGCGTCCTGTTTCCTAACGGCGTTAAATATCGTACATTACTATCCTAATTCTTAACATTACTAAGACAAGAATAATAATAGCTCCTAGAGTAAAATTGAGAATAACACAGTGAAAATAAAAGAATCCAAGATAACTAATTTCAGTTTTCAGTGAAACAAATTTCAGTCAGGAATCAAACCGGCTTCCCATTTCATTATGGCCGTGGCCCCTCGATCCGCGCCTGCTCTTATTTTAAACAACTACCGCCTTTATAATACATCCCGTTTCGCGACTAAATATCAGCGAATGTAGCGGTGTACGCCGCCCCAACCTACTTGATACTTCCAAGGAGTTAGCGCTCAACGATCAATACTATGATGGCAATTTTTTATGATTGTTTTTATAGTTATCTTGAACACTTAAGAGGGGTAGATTAAATTAAAATTAGTGATAGGTCTAAAGCTACCGCGATATATACAGAAAGCTATTGAGTATTTATGTTTTACAAAGGTAGGTTTAGATATAAATTTTGATAAACGATTGAAAAAAGTGGAAATTGTGGCAACATATATGGCAAATATACATAATTGCAAATTACGAAACAAATAAGTCAAAACTTTATCTTCTTCTTTCGTCGGACTTATGGAAATTTTAATCATAACTTTAAATTTGCGTGTTTTATTGGTTGTCTTTTAAAGCTAAATAATATACAGGGTGAAAAAAATAAGGGCCCTGGAAGGAAACGGCCTTAAATCCTTTAGTTAGATCATTTACTAAAATTAAAGATAAGGAGTCGAGACGATGTTGTACTTTTCTAAGGAAAAGCTGTGTTTTTTTTAAATACTAAGAATGCAGTTTTGTTTCTTTTTAAAATTTAAGGGATGTTTTCTTTCAGTAAAATGAGCTAACTAAAGGATTTAAGGCAGTTGCCCTCCAAGGCCCATATTCCACATTGGAAAATCTACCAGCTGAACCGCGAGAGGAATAATAACCCAAAGAATACTTCTATACTTCTATTTAATAAAAAATATATTTATGATTTGACCAAATCGACGCTAGAACTAATTAAATGAAAGCTCCTCTTCTTTATTTAGCAACCATTATTCTGTAAAATACAGGGAGCTTAAGTCATTAATAGCAAAAGTACTAAAAGAGGTAGCTAAACGCCTTCAACAGCAATATTTCCCGACACTTACTTAAGCAAATATTACCAGGAAGTAGGGTAGAGTTTCAAGTATCAAGACGATTCGCGCGGCACACTTCCGCGTACCGTATTTACAAGTATTGTAAGTATAGAATTATATATTTTATAACACCCCCCATTCGCCCCCGCGCGAACTAAGTCTTTGCGCATCTTTCTATCCCCACCTTTTTGCCTTCTTCTTTTAAAACCACCCATCGTATGAACCCCTTTCTCCTCATTCGACTAATTTCGGGGTACAACTGGAGAATTATTTCTTGCGAGAGCCCGTTCAAAAGAATTTACACCCTAACTCCGAACGAATACAGTCCCAAATGACTACAATCACGCACACAGCCTTGGGACTGTATCTTTTCACTTCGAAAACTAATTCGGAATTAGAAGACGGAAGCAAGTGCGCTCGCAAGACACTCGAAACCAGACATTGTAGCTGGAGAAATAAGGTTTGTTTTCGAGGTTGGGTTGGTGTAAAATTAGAACCGTTTCGTCAAAAATATGAAATTAAAATCTTCATACTAGCGAAAGAAGTTTTAGCATCTTTGTTTTAGAGTGAGACGGGCGACTGTACAGGCTTAGTCTCGCTCTGCCGGGGGGTGGGGGGAGGATGGGTAGTTTGGAGTAAAAAGCCGGTTTCTTGATCAATGCGCGGCGCATTTGGAATTAATCATAACCGGGTATTTTCGTCTATGTTCTGGGCGCGGGCGAAACTCCTTGGGCGTAGGGAGGAGAGGGGGGAATCGAGAAATCGTATTCTAAATGAAAATACGGCTCTTCCTGTTTACATTTTGTAATAAATTGTTTTACTCCGATGTTTGTGTGACGCAAACTGCGCTCGCTACCATCGAATTTATTATTTAGGCCCTGAGATAGCGCCCGTCGTGATTCCTTGTTTCATTGACCGTAAATCTTTGTATGGCCATACCCTGTTTACAGTCACACATCTGTGCAAATCATAAAATAGACCTAAAACTGAAGTGCGTCGATCTAAAAGTATAACTACTGGGGGTAGCACAGCTTGCGTAAACTATGCGCCAATACTCGCGTGTCCCGAATCACGATCCTTTTCTATGTGGATCGATAACTGTTTATGTTAGAAGCAGTTTTCAAGCCCCATCTCTTAGACATCGGTTACACGCTAATTCTGGTCAGTTTAGTCCATCATTCTGGGGGCCAAGCCTGCTAACGTTAAGTCATAATCGTGTCTCAATCGTGTTTCAATTGTAGTTCAATTGTAGTGCTTTTTTACACACTAGTTACAAGAATTATGGCAATATGATGTGATGTAAATGTAGTGTGTGGTGTGATCATCAGTAGTATAGTGAAAAAAGTACACATTTCTTGTAACTAGTGTGTAAAAAAGCACTACAATTGAACTACAATTGAAACACGATTGAGACACGATTATGACTTAATGTTAGCAGAATTGGCCCCCTGGGGGGCTACCGGCTAAGAAATCTGGATATGGGTATGGGCTTCAACTGTCATTTGAATTCCTTATTCTGATAGATTTTTGCTGCTTTGTTCTGTTGAACGTTGCTAGCTAGTTATCGTTATACCCGACGTCACAAAACAAGGAACTGATAGCGGTTATTTTCTTTATAAAATTGACTTAAAGTTCCCAAAAACGTATGAAGTTCATATCCATAAAGTTACGCGGTAGCCCCCCTGGTCAGAATGACGAGAGAATTATCGTGTAACCATTCAGACTGACAGACTGATGGTCTGGACTGATGAAAATTAATAATATTTGTCAGTCCGTTTCGAATGACAGAAAATTGACAGGAGACTGAACTGACGCCAGAATTAGCGTGTAACCGATGTCCGTACATCACAATGTGAGCTTGAGAATTCCCAAATTCCTTGTAACTTAAACTTAACCTTGTAAGTTAGCTCATCCAATAACTTATAATCATGTACTCTTTTACTTGAGGAGCCCGTGGCGCAGTGGTTGGAGCGAACAACCTGCGATCGTTGAAGTTAAACATTCGCAATGATCAGTCCATGGGATGGGTGACCAAAAATCATGCGTGATGGGTCATGATCACCCATAAGGAAAACTTGTGCTTAGCAGTGGGTACATTACATGATGACTGAACAAGGCATAGGTAGTTTCGATACATCCAAGCTGATTATAATTCTGTCAGTAAAAATAAGGATATGAAATTTTTAGTCTAAGTTTACCTACATTTAAAAAGAAATTGTCTTCGTTAGGCTAAGTTTTAGTACTTTAATTTATAGTCTGTTAGTCACAGCTTTCTATTTAATTTCATTTTAGTTTTTATTTTAGCATTTTCTTGTACTTACCTACTTGTTTTAGTAAGAAAATTCTACTAAAAGTATATTCTTTTTTTTAAGTTAAGGGACGCCTTATGCTCCCAACTGTTCGATTTACAAGTTTGCTTTCCGTGGCAACCTTTAATTAAGACAGCACCAACTTTCGTAACCACTGGCACTGGCTGTAACTCCTAGCAATAAGGTGTATGATCTTGTTGGTTGTCAGAATAAATAAAATAAAAAAAATAAAAAAAAAACTTCAATACCTATTTTTTAAATTTTAAAAACCAAAATACGAGACCAGCGAAAATAATAATATAGGTACTGTCTTAAAAAAACTACAGAGCTTAAAACGCCTTCACTAAACTCAATAGCAATAGCACACGTCGCTTCTAACTGCTATAAAATAAGAGGCAGGCGTTTTGACCGATCGCTACGACGATGCTACGAGTACCTACCGCTACGGATCCGAATCGCACGGAGCTTATGCTACGGTGGTTTTATGCTACATATGTTTTACGGGCACCCTTCTCGTAGCTACTCTTTGCATCATTTCACTGATCGGTGGAATAAAATATACGTTTAATAGTTATTGCTTTTGTTAATATTTGGCTTTTGTAGATAATATTTTTGATTAAGGTACCTTTAGTTTTAGACGGGTGGCAATAAAATAGGTCTACTATATAGGATATTTGAAGTTATGATAGATACGTACTTTTGGATTTTGTTACTTCTTGTTAAAATACATAAATTACCTACATCAAGATGGAATTGAGATAAGTAAAGTTATACAGGGTGTTAGGGGCACCGTTGCAAAAACTTTAATTATGGCTTCAGACCATCATGCTAAACAACATATAGCAAGAATTTATTGTCGGAAATGAAAAAACAACGACTTTTCATACAAATTTAGCAACTAATCGGGACATTTTGTATGGAGAGTCGAAATATTTTTTTCATTTCCGACAAAAAAAATCTTGCTATGCGTTGTTCAGCATGATGGCCTGAACTCATGGTTAAAGTTTTTGTAACGGTGCCCCTAACACCCTGTATTGAGCTGTTTTTGACATACGAATTTTAGAACTGTATCTAATAACGGTTTCAATTAACATAAAGTTACAGCCCTAACTAAAGAAAAAGAAGTATCTAATCGATAAAACTATTATAATATCTTATTTCTCGAAAAACTGCAAACTGCTCCCACAAACTTCCCGGTATCATAGCCGCAGATATCAACAAGCAACATGTTACATTCAGAGCATGTCAAGTGTCAAACAACTTCCCAAGGCTTATAAAAACATGTCCCCATACTCTAAAAACGACCAAACTTAAATGAAACCCTATTTCTTAAATCCGAAGACACATTTTCGTGTAAAGAAGCGCAGGTGAAACTATCTTACGCTTCCTTCCGCGTTATTTGCCTATTCACAGCGTTACAATATTTATTTTTTTGTCAGAGAAAATATGCTTATGGTATTTTACGAGCGATTTTCCTCAAAGTAAGTGGATGCTACCCGTGATACCCTTCAATCACTTTTATAGTTTGAGAATAAAGGAAAATTAGCTAATACATTTCTTTCTCATTGTATTATTGATAAAAAGATAATAGATTTTTTTATAAGTGTTTTGGAGTTTTCGTACTTGGTTTTGTACTTTCGTTCGTAAGCTACTCTACTTTTTATACACAACACTTATTAATTCTTTGTTTTGTTACTACTGGTATATCTTTAAAAATTTACAGGGTAATAATACTAACAACTATTAGTGACATAGCTATACAAGACTAATATTTAAGTACCTACAACGAATTAATCAGCAACACTTACAAATTCACAATAATTAAATTGGCAAAAAAGCCAAATTTATTAATGTTAATTTATTAATATTAACTTGATTATTAGACATTTTGCGTAGGTTAAAAATACTTTTTTAAATTACAGCTCTACGAACCTACACTGTTTATCAATTTTAAGGTAAAACTAGCTTACATTCAAAATAATAAAATATATCATCGAAAATCCAAAGCTTCGGTCAGACCTGCGCGACCAAAGCGACTGCGAAGCGGGAGCGTCAACCGCGCGGCGGGCGCTGCCCGTGTAAATGCATGGCGTCTTGCACACCTACGCGACCGCAATGACGCGGGAACTTAGCGTCGGCAGAGCGGGACGTACGCGTCTTGTGGTTAGACTTGTGCACAGATATTACTTGTGATCCCTTTTATGATTTTAACCTGTTATTTCAATTTCACGATGACAGATAAAACTAAAGAGATGTTTATAGCAAGAGTGAAAGAATATCCTATTTTGTACGATTTGAAAAATCCAGCAATTCACTAGACAAATGAAGTTCGCAGTTCGCGTTGTAGTCGCGCAGGTGTGCACATCAGGGGCCCTACCGCCTAAGTACCGTCAGCTTGATTACGATTACGCATCGTGCCATCTTTGTCATGCCATACCAAATGTGTTAAGACATGACAAGGATGGCACGATGCGTCGTAATCGTAATCAAGCCGAGCGACGGTGCTTAGGCGGTGTTTAGGGTGCAGGTTCGCGTTGTAGACGCTCCCGTTTCGCGTCCCGCGTCCCGCGTTCTTAACGCGTAGGTTTGACTGAAGCTGCCGACGCTGTGTTCCCGCGTCGCGGTCGCGTAGTTGTGCAAGGCGCCATAGATTTACACGGGCAGCGTCCGCCGCGCAGTTTACGCTCCCGCTTCGCAGTCGCTTTGGTCGCGCAGGTTTGGCCGAAGCTTTAAACAACCACGACACGTTTTATAGTATTAGGTTGTCATATTGTGAACTCCGAATGCAACGAAAATTTAGAGATATGATAAGACAACATTAATCTAACTATTGCTACAATCTCATTTAAAAAAACTGCCTTAGAATAAAAAAAAACTATTCGAAGTTGTCAAATTGACAACAACCAAAGAGGGGTACTTTGAAACATTTAGAAAATTTTTAGACGCGTGTTTATTATTCTTTATTAAGATGTTTAACATAACGACATACTTTATTTTCGAAACTGAGTATTTATTTTGATATATTGATAATTATAAAAAAAAGAGATGAATGAACAAACAAAACGGTAATTTCATAGATACCTATTATGTTTTTGTCACTCATTTTTTTGAATATTAGATTTCAAAAAACTGTTTCAAATGAGGTACATTTAAGTGAATAACGAACTACATGCCCCTTAAATAATAGGAATCACTGGAATTAACTAGCATATTGTATTATGTTATGCATAAATTACCTACTTTAATTTGGCTTTAGGAACTTATCATTTTAGCAAAATAGAATCCTTAATCCTTAGTAACAAATTCCCATGAACTGCTGGTGTAAACTTAGACAAATAATAACGTACCAATTTACGACGTAATTACACGAATTTACTTTCCAAAACAGAAAAAACCCAACAACGCAACGAACGCAAATCACGAACAAATTCAAAGCGAACTAAACATCTCGGAAACACCCGCATGTGGAGAATAATTTAAAAATTCGCAAAATACTGGCACTTTGCTTCTAACCAGGGTGTAGGGCGGGGGGTTGCGTATTTTTCGGTATGCGTGGCAGGTGGCGCCCCCCCGGGGGGAGTTCGTTAAAAACCACCCGAGTACGTAGCATTATAAAAGTTGTGCCTACGGAGTGTAAGTAGTAAGTGTGGGTAGGGGGGCGGCCCTAGTTAGACAGTTAAAAGTATGCGGTATTAACAGAACGGAAATGAATATACGAGGAGGCACCGTTTTGGGAGGCTGTGCGACTCGAGGTTAGATAATGAAAATACTTTGCCTCCACCGGCCCGGTTTTATTTCGCTTTTTTTGAAGGGTTGCCTAGTGTTTAGGTTCGGAGTAATGCGCATATGTATACGTAGTTGTATGTCGTGCGTCGTGTGTCCCTGTCCTAATGTAATTTGCGCTTGAAGTACGGCGTAGAACGAGGCCTGTTTGGGTGGAGATTGCTTGTAAAGGCTTGCTTTGATGATGAGATGATGATATTAAGTAGAGAAAGTGTTACTTACTTCTTTAATAACTTTGTAAGTCGCAATAATTAAGGTTAAATACTAAGTTTTTTATAATTCAACATCAAAATGTAACTTTATTTGAGTAAAATAAAACTAGTAGTAATAGACTTCATTTTACGCAATTTCTGTTAATTTAACATTCATATAAATCAAAGTTACGAATGTTTATTATTATAAAATTTTTTGATACGTACAATTAAGGTCATAGCACATTACACCAACTCAATGTCGACTTCACTCCAACTCAACGCCAATCCAACACGGTACCAACTCCAACGATCGATTCAGGGCCGTACTCTGAAACGCACATCCGAAACTTCGGTTAGCCCCGTCCCTTTCACTCGATTCTGTCATGACTCGAGCGTGCGAGGGACGGGTAAAACGAAGTTTCGGGTTTTGCGTTTCAGAGTAGGCCCTCAGTATCAACGGGTCGTCGACTAGGCGATGAACTCGTCGGTAACCAATGGACGACTCGGCGTCAATGAGTTGGAAACTCGTTGTTAACGAGTGTGAAACCTCAAAAGATCAAACAGTTGTCATTCTAATTTCATTTAGAGCAGGCGTATTTACTTGAAAATTCGCTTTACATGTCAAGAACTGGCAAATATAGCGATAATAATCGACGAAAAAAAAATAAGTAGTAGGAACAGAAGGTATAAGGCAACGCGTTGACACCGAGTGGCGAACGGGTCGGTGACAGTCAATAGGTGAACATCGCGTGGACGACGCGACTTTCAACTTATATGTTGAAAAATTCACTCGTATGTACCACGAAATAAAGCTTACATTTCGATGTCATACTGTGAGTTGGGTTGGAGTGGAGGCGACGTTGAGTAGGTGTGTGTGTACCTTTATGTTAACAATTACCTTTTTAAATCACGATTTTTATATTAGAGTTATAAGTCTCAGTTTTGATTATAACGTCTACTTCATGCTTGATAGTGTAGGTACAGTCACGGAATTTGATTTCCAACACACCTTAGGTTCAATATAGAGCAAACTGACACTATAAGAGCTAGCTAATAGCTAGCTAGATAATTCTTTGCGCGACTGATGCTTTTTTGGCGCTAGTTACAGTACACTTTTTTGTTCTAAGATTATGGTAACAGATTAGTATTGACCGCACGCAGACTTATCTGGCTCGCACTCTAGATCATTGGCATGTCGCATGCATTGTTATAAGTGAGTATAACTAGGCAACAAATCAACTAAATTAATTTGTTGCCTAGTTACTACTACGTTGATAAGCATATATCAAAGAGATTCATTAAATTTCTGACAAATGACAACGACATTTTCATAAATAATACGTATCGAATTTCAATAGGTACTGATATAAAATCCTACTAATATTATAAATGTGAAAGATTAGATGTTTGGATGTTTAGATGTTTAGATATTAGAATGTTTGTTACTCAATCACGCTAAAACGGCTGAACAGATTTTGCTGAAATTTGGGACACAGATACTTTGTAGCCTGGAGAGGAACTTATGCAATTTTTTATCCCGTAAAAATATCAACTTCCCGCGGGATAACGTCGTGTAGTCCACGCGGGCGAGTCGTGGGCGGAAAACTATTGTTTAATAACATTTCAACGAAATTTTTAAGCTTTTAAGCTTAATTAGCAATAATGATGACCCGGAGGGCAACGGCTAAGGATGTGGAGGTACAACTCAAGAATGCCCTGCAAGATCTAAAGGCAGCTAAAGATCTAAGTGACTCCCTAATAAGGGAAAGAGAGGAAAGTGAGACGGAGATCTATAAGAACATTACCCGTAACACTGAGCTTAAAAATGAACTTGCTGCTCTTCATGTAAAATACTCGGAAGTTGTGCAGAAGTGTAACCAAATGCAAGACTTTATTGAGTCTTTTAGGGCTTGCTCTGATACTCATGAACAGGCATTGAGTCGCATAACAGACCTGGAAATTAGTCTCTCTCTTGCCCAGAAAACAGTATTAGATTTAGAAAAAGAAAATAGAAGTATTATAGAAGATAAGCACTCTCAAAGCCTGTTTAAGGAGTTGATGCAATGTAATTCTGCAGCAAATGACAATTCAACTTTGGAAGGTCTTAACTATGTTGATAAACCATTGTTTAATAATAATAACGTCTGCCAGTTTAGTAGCGGGAAGAAATTAAAAAAATACATTAAAATTAATAGATACATAAGAAAAACTCAAAAGTTAATGAAAAAACAAAATTATTATAATAAGTATAGTCACATAAAGCAAGAACGTAAGCAACTTTTAGAACAATTAAATATGATAAACATGGAAACATGTAATAAGAACAAAGAAAGTGAATTATTAGGTAGTCAATTATGTTATAAGATTGACAATTTAGAACTTTCACTTAGGGAAATGTACTCCAACTTGTGTGAGTTTTCTAAAAAACAATTGAATAATCAAAAAATGGCTGCATATAATATGGTTGACTTTTGTAATTTTAATTCAGACCGGTTCGAATCATTAGGGAAAAAATGCAGATGCAGTTGTAACACAGTATGCAATGACTTCTGTCAAAAGGAGTCATTAGGCCAAGCGGCTCAGGAGGTCTATTTACCAACCAAACCTGAAGTCTCTAACATTTGTGATAGTTTATTATTAAATAATAAAAGTAAATCCCCCACTAAAACTACTGACACCAAAACAATTATGTTCAGTGATGAGATTGGGAAGAATTTAGGCCAATTTTTACAGAAAGATTCAAAGGAAAATGTTATTAATTATTGCATGCCTGGTTCCAGTATAAACGAGATCATGAAAATAGTTGTTAAAAAATCCTTAAGTGAAAACACAAACTTGATAATTTTA
The DNA here is from genome assembly GCA_949710035.1 of Crambus lathoniellus. Classification (NCBI taxonomy): domain Eukaryota; kingdom Metazoa; phylum Arthropoda; class Insecta; order Lepidoptera; family Crambidae; genus Crambus; species Crambus lathoniellus. The sequence continues at coordinate 2,192,968 of OX453303.1, read as the reverse complement.
ATTGGGAACAGGGATAATTTAAATAAAAACCAGTTAATAGCCTATTGCAACACATTATGTTCATTAAATGTAAGGAAGGTTGTTATGTTTACATTTCCCTACAGTAAAAGTTTTTCACCGTTAGAAAATAAAATAAGGTATAATCTAAACTTAACTATGAACACATTAGCCTGTCATAATAAAGAGTTGCATATTATTGATATCAATATGTTGTTGAATAATGTATACTTGACTAAAGATAAATATTATCTGCCTAATTATCTTAAGCGACAAATAGCGGTATCGCTATCATTTTATTTTAAACAATTAGCCAACAACTTGGCTAGTATAACCTCTGCTTCTATTGAGCAGTTTAACTTTGATACTTCTAATGTAACTTTGGAATCTGTTCCAAATAATTCGATTCTTTTGAATCCAAATACTGACATGGTTAATTTAAATTACCATTAGAGACAACGGAGGCATACTCTAGCCCAGTATTGACAAGAGGAAGGCCTAAATGTTTAAAAATAGTACACCAGAATATCCAAGGCTTTTCTGCTGGCAAAGACCTAGAAATAAGTTTATTTTTAAATTGTGAAAATATTGATGTGTTATGTGTTACTGAACATTGGTTAAAAGAATATGAATTATTGTTAAATTTGGATAATTATAGTGTTGTAAGTTCATTTAATAGAAAAACTACAATAAGGGGGGGTTCTTTAATAATTTTACCTAATAACACACAATATAAAGAGCGAAAGGATATAGTATCCCTCTCTGTTGAACGAATTTGTGAGATATCATGCGTGGAACTTGAACAAATAATTATAATCTGTGTATATAGCCCCCCTGGAGCAAATTACACAGTCTTTGAGTCCACTATGGAGGATGTTTTGAAAATATGCTGTCGTAAGAATAAAAAAATTGTAGTTTGTGGAGATTTTAATATAGACATCTTAGATATTAAATTAGCACAACTCTCCAGTAAATTCCTTAATCTTTTTAAATCATTTAATTTGCTTCACACTTTTAATGAACCGACGCGAATTACGCCAACATCGGCTACTTGCTTAGATAACATCTTTTCCAACTGTAACTTAATTGAGAAATCGGTAATTAATATTATTAAATCCGACCACAGTGGACAACTAGCTTCTTTTGAGCACTATAATGTTATTCCTAAACGCGAAGTAATTTGCAGGCCAATACCGAAACGTGGTATTAATAAATTTAGAAATAATGTACAAGATAAAATTCAATGTTTGCCAGCTTCTGCTGACGCTAATAACTCTTATCAATCATTATTTGATATTGTTGAAAAAGAATTTAGTAACAATTTTAAACAAAAAGTTATAAAGTGTAATGATCGTAAGAAGTTTAGTGACTGGGCCACACCTGGTATTTATAATAGCAGAAGAAAGTTATTTGAACTCTATGCACAAAAAACGACTTCCTGTGATCCTAGCTTCATTGAATATGTCAAGAAATATTCAATAACATTTAGGAAAGTATGTGCTTTGGCAAAATCTAGGTATATTTCAAATAAAATTAAATCATCTGAAAATAAAATAAAAGCTACCTGGAGTATTATAAACCAAGAAACTGGCAAAACAAAAAGCAAAATTAATTCATTTAACTTAAAAATTAGTGATCAGACTTTTGAATCAGATATTGAGGTGGCTAGTGCTTTTGAAGGTTTCTTTGCTCGAATACCGTTAGAAACTACTAGCAGACTTAATTCTTGCCCCAACACCGCTGTCTCTCTTATGGAATCTAGTGTGAACAAGTGCCAGGAAACATTTAGTTTTAGCTATGTCACTACCGAAGATATTATTAAAGCATTCAAAGCAATAAATATTAAGAAAACAGAAGATCTCTGGGGCATATCTACAAGTATCATCAAATCAATAATTGATGTGATAGCTCCATCATTAGCAATAATTTTTAACCAATGTATAAGTGAAGGGGTCTTTCCTAATTTAATGAAGAATAGTAAAATTATTCCTCTGTTTAAAGCTGGTGACAAAAGTGACCCAGCAAATTTTAGACCTATATCCATACTACCAGCAATAAGTAAAATATTTGAGAAACTAATTTATGCTCAACTTTTAGAATATTTTAAATTAAATAGTATACTGCATGAGAAACAGTTTGGTTTTTCAAAAGGTAAAAGTACAACTGATGCTGGGGTTGCATTTCTAAAACATGTACTTGATGCCTGGGAGGACAAGCAGGATGTAATCGCTATTTTTTGTGACCTTTCCAAGGCATTCGATTGTGTTGATCACCAAACACTATTAAGGAAGTTAAAACATTATGGTGTTTCTGAAATGTCAGTAAGCCTTATGCATTCATATCTGTATGAAAGAACTCAGAAGGTAGTTATTAATAAAACTGAGTCTACCGGAGCTCCCATTACTATGGGCGTACCCCAAGGATCAATATTGGGCCCGCTGTTGTTTTTAATATACATAAATGACCTTCCTTACTTCGCGAAGAATTTATGTGAGACGGTGCTATTTGCCGATGATACATCTCTAGTCTTTAAAGTAGATAGAGGTGATGACTGTTCTGACGAAGTAAATAGTGCTCTTTCAAAAGTGTCACATTGGTTTAATAGTAATAATTTATCATTAAACTCAAAGAAAACTAAGTGTTTAAAATTTTCGTTACCTAATGTAAGACAAGTTGATTTTCATATTAGACGAGACGGCGATACTGTCGAATTCATTAACAATACAAAATTTCTAGGTATTATATTAGACTCGCGACTACAATGGGATCCTCATATCGAAGCCTTGGCGAGTAGACTCAGTTCGGCTGCATTCGCAGTTAAGAAAATAAGGCTCTTAACCGATATTGAAACGGCTAGAATAGTCTATTTTAGTTATTTTCATAGTGTTATGTCCTACGGCCTTTTGTTGTGGGGCTCAGCCGCTAACATCCAAAGTATATTCGTGCTCCAAAAAAGGGCTATTCGCGCCATTTACAACCTCCGATCGAGAGATTCTTTAAGAGATCTATTTAAAGAAATAAACATTTTAACTGTTGCAGGACATTACATCTATGAAAATATAATTTATGTGAAAAAGTATTATAATACATTTGTAAAGCAGAGCGATATTCATCGCTTTAACACAAGAAATAAAGATAAACTTGTCGTTCCCAAGTTTAGGCTAGAAAAATCCAGAGCCTCATTTCTGGGGAAAAGCATAGCCTTTTTTAATAAAGTTCCACAGCATATAATTGAACTACCATTGCATAAATTTAAATGTTACATTAAAGAGTCGCTGATGAGCAAAGGATACTATAAAGTAGACGATTATTTGAATGACCGCAATGCATGGTCATGATGTAACACATAACATAATCACTGTTTAATATGATGTATTTTTATACTAAGCAATTGTTGTATTAGTAACGATATGTTTTTTTTTTGTAAATGTCGTTACCTAAGTAAGAAACGCTGGCAAGTTTCTTGCGCCCATTCTTCTTGTCAGTTAAAAAAGTCTTGAATGGGTGGTAGGAAAATATTGACGATTCATAAGTACATATTTATTATGTCTAAGTGAATAAAGAATATTTTTATCTTATCTTATCTTAAATGGGTAGGAAATTAATTCCTTGACTGTGTACCTAACTCCAATATTTAAACATGCAATTAATGCAATTCACTGTTTCACTGACTTATCAATAACTGAAGTAAAAATATGACATAGCTATCTACGAAAAGAAATAAAAACTTAACACTAAAAAGAAAATATTAATTACTTATACAAAAGCTTGTAGTAAACAAATATTTTAATGGACAATAACATTAGTAAGTATCATGAACCTGTCGTGTTATCGTCGAAATTTCCAAATCCATATTGAAAACTTATGAAATTAATTATTGTTTTACAAAAGATATAGTTCGAACAACAATCAGAAGCAAAATACTAGAAAAAAAAATCATTTTAGAGACTAACAAGATTTTTATACCAAAAATCCCTTTCATTCTACATCATTGTTCAAAAGCAGTCTTCCCAACCCCCAAACTTCAACCCAACAAAAGAACACAAAGCGAGAGCAACAGAAACATCTACATACGTCCGTATTAAAACGGAATTCGTTCTAATGACAAATTTCCAACAAAAAATCTAATACACGCATAGGGCGGGAGGGGGCGCCGCCCGCCCACCCCACACGACCCTACATATACGCAATTTTTGATCAATACTTAAAAATTAACCCAGCCTCCAGTAGTTTTTAAAATTACTCTGCGCATGTCATGATTTTTAATCAGACCCGCTCTCGAACGCCTACATTCGTGTTTCACGTATATGATTATACGATTGTCTCGCATGTATTATTGGGTATTGAGTTTTTTTGTACATATGTATTACAGATACAACACACAAAGATGAGCTTTCTGGAACACAGAATGCGCGCTCACGTATATATTTGAGTTTATTCTGGAAAGCATTTCATTAGCAAATAATATTTTTTGGAGGTACTAAATCAATATCTTTTTAACTTTGAAACCTTCAGTATGAAGCCTAGAAATGTATTTTTTTTATAATTTTCAGATGTTTTAGTTCAGCTAATTTTCAAGATGGTTGATTCACTAAAACCTAAGATCGTTTCATTTTAAACAAAGTGCTCTTAAAAAATTCTCTTTCTCTTACGCACGGACACAGTCATGATATTGACCTTTAAAGCTAGGCATAAATAATGTTAATAAAGAGAAGTATTAGAAAAAATCTCCGTCAAAACTAGCTCCGATGAGACTCGAACCCACGACCTTTCACTGTCCAGGTGAATGATCTAACCACTAAAATCTTCGAATACTTCATTTTCAATAATAAAAATTGCATTGTGAATGCAAGAAAAGTTAAAATAATGTTTAAAATCGTATTAACTTATTTTTCCTTAAAACCTACTAGAAACAAAGATTCTGCGGTGAAAGTACATGAGGTCATTGCTGGCTTACAGTGTGACACAGCAAGCGAGTAATGTAATATTATGCAAGTAGATGCGCGCTGAATGTTGCGTTCGAACAATCTAGGTTTAGGACTAATTTTTTTATGGCAAAAAAGAGTATACTAAATATTACAGATACTTATCACTATACTACAAGTACTACACACAATTCAGTTGAAATCATATCTGTATTTTTGTTTGAAAACGACAAAAAGTTCAACAGCTTTTGTTTTGATGTTTATGATCCTGCTTACAAAACTAATTAATTTATTATTGCTCTTGAAAATATTTCAATAAGTTGCTTTTGTTTTGTTATCTCTTCGCTTAATGCAAATATTGAGACCACACTTCTGAAAAAGAATATAATTTTAAAGGGGCACACGGTCAAATAGATATTTAGATAAAACGTTTATTATTGTGCACATATAGTATTATCATACAAAACCAATTTAAAATGTTTAAAGAACTAGACGGTAAACCTCTAGGAAAGTACATTAGAATAAGAAATGACCATGGCATGGGCAATTCTGGTTTAATTCTATTATTATCTTAGGAAGACAGACATACAAACATCAATTATACCTACATAAAAGAATTACATTAAAACTCCGAATGAATTTGCAAACCATAGCCATCTAAAACAAATACCAAAATATTACAGTTCCTAAACTAAAAGCTATCCAAATAAATAGAGGCAAACAAAATAAAAACACATTGAAAATGAAACCTGGATAAAAGTTTATTCAAATCCGACTATGAAACTTTTAATTTCATTATAAATTGTAAACGAGAGAGCTCTAAATTTAGTGCGGTAAATGTTTTTGATTTCTCTGTAGCTCGAAAACCTTAACAATTAGGAAATATCATTGATTGAAATGAATGTAACTAAAAATAGTTTTAAAGGGAAATATCACTAAGAAGCATATTTTTACTAGTCTAGTTGAGCCAGCTAACAGTCATTGATAATTTTCCAATTCCACATAAGAGATCACCTAGCTCGAAGACCTAAACAATTAGGAAATATTATTGAAATATATGTAACTAAAAATAGTTTTAAAGGGAAATATCACGAGAAGCATATTTTTACTAGCCTAGTTGAGCTAGCTAACAGTCATTGATATTTTTCCAACTCCACATAAGAGATCACCTAGCTCGAAAACCTAAACAATTAGGAAATATCATTGAAATGAATGTAACTAAAAATAGTTTTAAAGGGAAATATAACTAAGAAGCATATTTTTACTAGCCTAGTAGAGCTAGCTAACAGTCATTGATATTTTGCCAACCTCAAATGAATTTTCGTATTTTTTAGAGGACTTTTCGAAAATAAAAAGTGTCGAGCCAAAATCATAAAATCGTGTTTTTGAAACTATACGAATCTAGATAAAGGTATGAAGAAATATAATATATCTTATTACCAGATTTGTAAAAACTGTAACCGTCCTATACTTTTAAATCAAAAAGTCTATACTTTTTCCGAGTAGCGCCTTAAATTCATGCCAGGACTCTTGTATGACGTTTAAAGGTCATTTGAGCAAATTACCATGCCCTAAGGTAGGACAATTATTTATCGATAATAAATATGATTGCTTTTTGATTAGATGTTAATTTTTACCCGACTACGGCAGAAGGAGGGTTATGCTTCTCGAGAGTATGTATGTAAGTATGTATTTATGTAGATTGCTACAGTTTAACCCTTAGACGCCGCGCCGGCATTGCCGAATAGGGCCAAACTGAAATGCTGCCTTATTTCTAATAGTTTTTTTTTTATCCACAATGCGGTAGCACTTAGCCTTCATCATCACGTAGGTACGAGGTATCGTTAGATTCGTCTTGACAGCGCGAGTGACCCTGGGTATATTAAAAAATGGCGGCTTTTTCAAAGCACCTTGCAATATAAAAAAAAAATACCAATGCCATCGAGTGGGGTATCAAAAGGAAGGGTTTTTATAGCGATTCCTTAAATACATATAACTTGCTGTTTTGCACAACTTATAAATAAAACGCACATATTTATATGGACAGTTCGCGCAGAAATCTAATATGTGTTTGCACAACTTTCCGATTAATTTATCTAAAAAAATTAAGAATTAACAAGTAAAAGTAAATCTATGACTAACATCCAGCTAACATCAAAAATAAATTGTTTCTTTTTCTAACTACAATAGTTAGTAATTTCATTATTGAGATTTAAAGCCTGAAAAGCGCCTGAAAGCTACGCTCATATAGGGCTCGTAGTTTTTACTATCACATTTTTCCTATAATTCATTATTGTCTATACTCTTGTATCTGTCTCTTCCTTCAGTAAATTTCTTTAGCACATTGACGACCTGTTTGGCGCCAGGGTACGCATATCTGCCTTCCGCGCAAAGGTCCCGCGCTCGATTCCCGCACAAATATTTGTGTGCATGACTATGTATATTTTTCTTGGTTTAGGTGCTTTTCATGATTATGTTTTTATTTACGTAAAAGTATGTCAGTTATCTAGTACTTATTGCATAACACAAGTTTATAAGACCTTACCCTGGCTAGGTTATAGTGTTGGTCGTAAGGAATTTGGTAAGAAATAATAACCTATTTGTTTTTTCATTGGAAGGCTAGCCTTACTGAAGGCTGGCCTAATTTCAGGCAATACGTAAAGGCCCCGAAATAGTCTACCTTGACAGAGAGCCGTGCACCAACCTGTGAAGTTCACTGACTTCAGTGCTTTCGTTTTATAGATACCGTCGTACCGTTGTGTGTGGTATTACGTAGGTATATTTTACCAATTTTTTAAAGGAGGTTATCAATATGAATTTGGTTTTAAGAATACTTAGGCTATTCCAGCATCGAAGTCCATAATAATAGGTCTTTACATATGAAATTGCCGTTTTTTTCTTTTGTACATATAACTTAACAACTTTTATAATATTAGAAATATATAATTTCTTTAATATTGCGTTACATTAAGACCGTATCGAGCAACTTTTGATAATTTAATAACCACGATATTTTAATATTTTGATAGAAAAAACTTATTCCGAAAGTTACGACTATTTTCGTTTCCAGAATTTCGTACTTTATTAGTTGTAACTTAGTGAAAAAAAATTTTTTTTCTCTTAACGAATGTGTCATTTAGTAGTTAAAATGTCCATAAATACGTGTGTAAAATTTTGTAAATTTACATAATAATAGTCGTTAAATAATAACAAAAACGTTAGTATGGAAAAAAAATAATTACAGAAATCTCCATACAAAACGGCAATTTCATAGGTAAAGACCTATTATATAGGTACACGTGTGTATAATACGGTATTTTACTGATTATTTTTTATTTCTTTAAAATGTTTTTCGAAATATTAGCTACACAAAACAAGTTTTCATTTTGAATTATCTTGAAAATTTTCAAAGATATAGGACTTCAAACTTTATAATTAGACAAGGACAGGACGCTATCTTAGTGACGTCAGTGGGTTAGTAGCGTCATAGTCACGCCATAGAAGATTTCGTTTTAGAAAGAGACAGCTATAGTCAAAATCAAACAGACTATAATTCTTTTATTATAAAACAGATTCAAATTATTTGTTCACATTTGGTATTCTTAATTGCAATATTTTTTAACGTCATCATTAAATATCTACATTTCAACAACAGTAAAATACCCTATTCTGATTAATATATTTAAAAATATTTTGATCTAAAAATGTAAAACACATAAGTATTTACTACCTAATGACTACACTTACGTTTTAATACAATAGGAGTTTATGTGACTGTCACATACTGAGGGGTATTAAAACATGAGTGGGAGTTTAAAAAACGGTGGCGAGTTATCTATGGTCAAAAATTTGAATATTATAATTTATGTTGTTACACAAAAATTTACTACTTAGACTCATTGACAGTGACTAGATCATTTCTTTTATTATAGTTGCGAACCCGCGCTTTTTTCACCATTTCAGTCGCACTCTGTGAGTTGCTCTAAATGAGGCATACCTAAAGATTAAAAGCAGAGAAAGGGTGTAAGCTAGCACTAAAGCGGGCACAGCACGGAAGAAATTTATATTTTTAGAGAAATGTCGGCTGTAAAATTCTAAAGATCTTTGCCTATAAAAAGCGTTATGAAGATAATGTTATTAATACTTTTTTATTAGTCTCCTTGGTGGTTTATTAATGAAGTCAGTACTACGGCAAATACTATTTTGGTAGATGATTTCTTACTTAATTACAATACCAAGAATTGAGTATTCTAAAAAAACCATCATCTAAAAATTATAACCAAGTGCGAGAGAATAAGGGAAAAGTTCCCAATTTTTATTATACTTACTTACCGAATAATAATTTTATTGTAAGGCCAATATTAAAGACTACAAATTAATGTTTCAAGTGTGCAATGCGGAAGCGGCACGAACAAGTCGGTCAAGGAAACTTCCTGGGGTTTGTTTTATTTCAAAACGGTGCCTTTGATAATATTATTAATTAATTATTAAGCTGCGCCTCCGATGCCGGTATCGGCTCCCAAAAAAAATTGGGACGGGATACGATAGTGGTCAATTAAAAAAAAATCAGTCTTGTTTTGTTTTTTTTGTACCTGGAAGGTTATTTTTTTTTTTTCTATTTTATTGTGAAAAACATATAACCACGAAATTTAAGCCTTCAATTTCTAACCTATCACCTGTTCTACAGCACTTCCGAGGCAAACTCGCTCACTACCGGCAACGTTACCGGTAGCGGAGGGACTTCCTAATTATTATGTAAGAATGATGAAAACAGACTGACATCTATGCTCCATGGTAGAAACAGAATAAATCAATGAGGTTTTATTTTTCGTGTCCCTTGTTTTATTTTTAACCGACTTCAAAAAAAGGCGATTGATGCGAGCTGCTAAAGATTGGAATACGCTGCCTGCGCATGTATTCGCCGATCATTACAACCTTGGCCTCTTCAAGGCAAGAGTGAATGGGCACCTACTGGATAAGCATGCTACACCCTAGACTGCATCCAGTCTGTTTAGCAAGATGGCGGTCAAATGCTTAAACAGTTTTTATTAAAAAAAAGGAGGATTTTATACGTTCGACTGTATGTATGTTTTTTAATAAGTATGTAATCTTTTTACTAAAACTATAAATTACTCCTTACTTCTTTTTAGCTTTCAGTTAGTATGGTTACAGGACATATAAGGTACGTGTTTAAGTTTTACTTTAGTTACCCAATTTTGGTTGTTTATTTTACTTTGAACGTGCTGGAGTATTTTTTCTAACAAAGTAATAAAAGAACTAAGTAGGTAATACAATACGAAATCAACTTTCCCCTAGTCTTAAAACTATTGTAGAAGTAATAATCAAGAAGTTCTATTAACCTCCCACGCCGCAAAACAAACAGCCGAACGGAGATCTTTTATTCAAGTTATGAATCGACGTTCAACAATTTATAATAAGGTTTTTGCGTAGGAAAATATTGTTTTTGCGTAGACCGCCCACTTCGTAGTACTACAGGGAGCCCAATCGATATACCGTCCATCACTCAACAACGTTTGACGCAATTATTCAAATTACACCGCCTTTGTGTTGTTTTGTATTCTTTTTTTTCTTGCATAACGTAAAGGTAACAAAAAGTTTTTATATCTGCATAGACAAAACAAAAATAGCCAGTGGATATTTTTAAATTTGGAAGAAGTTAAGCATTGTGTTTAATAATGTTACCTGCCAAATTTTAATTCTACTGTTTGGTATTTTTTTTTTTTAATTTTCACCACCTTTTCTTTAAATGTTATTGGCCTGTAATTTTAATTTCATAATTAGAATTTTCTATCGTAGGATATTGAAGAACCACCCTATTAGAAGACATGTTCCAAAGAGGTGATTTCCGGACAATTTTAGTGCTAGTTCAGACAACGGCGGGAACCGCGCGTTTTAACAAGAACATTAGAACAATGTATAATTATTTATTTATTATGTTTATATACGTTGCGTAGTTTAAAAGCTTAGAGTACAGACGGCGACAAGCAACTTCTTTAACCAATGTAGAGGTTGATAAAGTCAGAAAAATGGCATTGGGAATGTAACTCATACAGCCATAAACTTTACAATAAGGCATTACGTTCGCTACACCTTTGCCTCCGCAGGATTAAGACCGTTAACCTCACCCCTGGCTTCCCGCCAATTTGACCGAAGCTCACGCCGCTATCAATATCAATAAATACTTACGCACACAACTCGGTCCACTTCTTACTTAAATTAACATAAAAACGACAAACATAGGTTTCGTTTTACACTAAAGGTTAATTAAAATTGCTGTCATGTGATATCTAGTTGGTTTCATACTGGATACCTACTTATATAGATTTTTAGCTTGGTATAAATAAACTACCCAAACCCTCTAAAATAATAGAAACGATTAAATTTCCAACGTTCTAGTAAAATTGTTGTCTTTTTCCCCTCAATACAAAAGTACGTTAGTGGGAAATGGACCAAACAAACTATTATGCTGGAGCTTCACCTGCGTGACGCCTAACGGCGTTAATAACAGCATGCGCGTCTTAGCGCGCTTATTGTAATATCAAATTAGTGCGCTAAAACCCGGCTACACCTGCGTATTATATCAAATAGCGCGCTAATTAACGGTATTAGACGCAGGTGAAGCACGGGCATTACTATAACTTGAATCACGATACTGTAAGAGACAGAGATCTCAATATAAATGTATTTTGTTCGAGAGAAAAGCTCTCAGTATCTACGTTACAAAAATGTTCACGAGTTCTTTCTTTCTCAATTTATCGGGCATCGAATTGCTTATTAATCTAAAAACTTTTCTTTCATAACTACTTAGGATATTAGTTTTATTATTAGGCTTAACCCACACGAACCAAAACCACAACCACACCACAACCACACTAGGTGGGCTCAGACCAAATAAATATATAGTGGTGTTAGTTATGGGTGTAGTTTCATTACATGTGTGTTGTGCGTGTAACTGTGTATACATGTGGGTGTAGTTTTGTTGGCGTCACTTTTTAGTTCAGCCGGCCTAGCATGAGCGGCTTATAACGCGCGATATATGATATGATACGGCATGCCGTCTTGCTTACACCTTAGTGGGGTAAGCAAGACAACTTGCCGTACCATATCATATCGCGCGTTATAAGCCGGTCATGCTAGGCCGGCTGGACGTTCCGTCTTACTTTTTTATTTCAAGATTCAAGATTCAAGATTCAAATTTGTTTATTCAATTTAGATTGTTATTTACAATACTTGTGAACGTCATAGAAGCTACGCCATCGGTTCGCAAACCCTACAGCGGGAGGCCTTGGAGAAGAACCGGCAAGAAACTCCAAGGGTTGTTTTTTTCTCCCTGTCTTATTTCATACAGAGTCGTCAAATTGAAAAATGACCTTAACATGGTATGACTAAGGTCAGTTTCCATCACAATTACACAATGGGTTATGATAAATACAGTTAAGTATAGGCGAACTAGTGATCATAGCGGTGAACAATTTTCAGTTACTAAGGAACTCTACTTAAAGCTTTAATATTAGTTTAAAACAAAAGACAATTCTACTATATACTGCAAGTTGCGCCATACATGTTTCAAATGTAATTCTTAATAAAATGAATAAAAACAAAAGAAAACACATTTTAAGGCAAGCAGATAAGAGCAGACCCATTCCCACTGGCAGCACCCGTTCACGAGCATGACGCATGAACCAGCCATCGCTTCGCTCAACCATATTTTAGGGAACGTAACGACCCGCCTCACACGCCACCACCGTATTTGGTCTGAGTAGGTGGGTATTTTGTATTGGAAATGAATAGTCAATTCACACGTACCACATTTTGCAGTCCTTATCGACCACGTGGGTGACAGGCCACAACGCAACCACCAGCGACGAAACGCTGCGAACTAGCGGCCGGCCACATCCACATCACAACTACTAGCGACAACGACGTTTTGTCGCACAACAAGCACAACGCAAAGAACTGCAAAAAGTCGCATCGACACTATTCACAACGTACCACATTTTGTCGTGGTTGTGATGTGGTTGTGGTACGTGTGACACTTAAGGCGATACTCGGAAAAATTATGCTAAAGCGAGATAGCAATGAGAAAACGACGCGCGCGGGAGCGAGACCGATTTTGCCGATTACGCAAAAAAAAAAACACAAAATCACTTCGTATTCAAAAACTATAGCGATTTAAAAAAAATGCACGATCCTAAATATTATTGGTGTCCAGTAATTAAACCAATTTTCAATAGTATATGTATCCCCATTTAAGAATAATCTTGATATTTCTTACTTTTTAGAGGTATTTTCGAAAATAAAAAGTGTCGAACCAAAATCATAAAATCGTGTTTCTGAAACTATACGATTGTAGATAAAGGTATGAAGAAATATAAATCTCATTACCAGATTTGTAACAACTCTAACCGTCCTATAGTTTTATATCAAAGAGTCCATACTTTTTCCGAGTAGCGCCTTAAGGCCTGTTTCATAATGTCTAAGTAAGTTCTCATTAGCGGTTACTTGACAGATAGTTCATACAAATCTGTCAATTAAACTGGAAAATATATCCTAATCGAACATTGTGAAACAGGCGCTTAATAATATTCGGATAGACGAAAACTCATATAGGTACTTAAGTAGTTCATGACAATTGTTTGAACCAATTTTAAAAACGGAATCAAACAATGCATTACTGTTTAATAATGAGTCATCAGGACAGTTTAACATCCAGCGATATGCCAAAACTACCGGCAGGCACAGCGGCAGCATCCCAACGTTAATTTAAATTTTAAAACTGGCAACACACACTCCCGTAGCGCACACAAAAACGCGCGAAAATAAAATTAATAATTACTCGCAAATTCAGCCCGCCTCATAGTTTGTTAGAAAGGGATAATGATAATAAAAATGTATCGCACTCTTTCGGTGCCTCCCCATGCTACCGCGAAATTTTTCGCTCGCCCGTTTAGCGAGATTCGATCCCGCAATCAGAGGGGGTTTGGGGGGGCATTTTTTGGCCCCCCCACCCAAACCATCGTAAATTGGAGCATATAATTTTTATTACAGTCGGTGTCGTGTGTGCCGCTTTCGAATTATCATGATGCGGCGTTTTTTAGCTCTAGTTTGGTATTAGCTCAGCTCAGGACGAAGCCCCGTGGAGGCTGGAGCACAATGCTGACTTGTTCTTAGTTCGCCTAGCTAGCTACCTACCACTATCTTATCTAAGTCTGACGCCATAACAATTTTATTATGTTTTCAGCATTATTGTGTTCCGGCATTTAAAAATAAGACAGCCAGTTTCTCAGTGATTGAGAATTCCGGGAATAGTGCGCTTCCACCTTCAGCCTTATCACCACTTATCATCAGGTGTGATTTAAGCTACGTGCTACCCCGTTGAGAATAAAAAAAAACTATAAAATCTTCTATGCAGTTTGGTTGTATCACCAAAAGTTTCACCGCTATTCATTTAAAAGATGTCCATAACAGGTGGTAGGTAAAAAAATATTGGACGATTCATAAGCATTAATTTTATTTAATCTATATGAATAAACAATTTATGACCATGACTATTTATTATTGGTCTGCGGCAATGTCATTGTTTTGTTAACTAAAAAAAAAGATGACACTCACGTTAAAAATAATAATTTCATTAGATATTTCCCGCTAAAATGTAGCTGTGTATAAAACCAAAGAGAATGCCTTTCACTTTTTCAAAGCAAATATGGAAATGAAAAATTCGCTGACTATGCTCCATTCTTTTTAGATCTAACAGTGGCGAATGGACTCGAATTTTAAGCCTAAAATATTCCATTGAACCGGGTGAGGCATAAAAAAACGTCCTAAAAATCTCTTTTCACTCTCACTGTTCGCGCAGTTCAATTAAAAAACATGCAGTGAGTGGTTTTTTTCTATTTTTTTGACGTTGTACACATAGTGCGTACTACGCTGCCCATTCACACTTTTTGAGGTCAAAATATTAGGTCAATCAACGAAAACAACTGAAACTAGGATTTTAACATGTCCATTCACGAAAAAAATTGTTTAAATAAAGGATGTTTATTTTTAAGCGTCACTTCTTTAGTTCTTGGGTCAAACTTAACCAAATGATTCACGTTTAGCAGCTATCATTGGGAAGGAGGCATATCAACTTTCTTTTAGTTGGTTCTTCACCACCGAGTCATTTCAACACTGACTTTCTTACTGTTGTCATCCTGCAAAGGCTATGCGTATGCACATGAAGCTCTTCTTAGTCTGTGACATCAAGTGAGTAAATTCCAATTGCTTTAAACTTTTCTTCGGTTGTATGTTTAACGAACTTGTAAACAAAACAACTGCCAGAAAGAAAAAATATATTCCTTTCACAAATCATTTAAAAACAATGATTTGATACAATAACAGATAGGTATTAAACTCGTTCTTGTTACTTATTTTGAGTTAAGTTTCGCATTTAAGTAGGTAGTTAATTTTGGCTCAGCTCGGTCAAGCTATATTTGCCCCTTCTTTCAGACGATTAATAATTATGAAAAGCGAAAAACCTTTAGTATAGATACAAATCAAATCAAATTGTCTCGAATTGGCCAACACGGAACAAGCTTTCTTGTATGAAATTAAAATTTATCATTAAAAAAAGACTATATATTTTGGTAAGGATAAGTGTACTGAGCAGATATCAAAACAAAATTTAAATTCCTATATCCAAGAATCACCTTAACTAACCTTCTTATCAAAATATTATTTCGCGACCAAAAAAACTTAACATAATTTCCTCGCCGAGTCTACCCCTTCTCCGCTACTTGTAGAATAGTTTGAGCGAAGTTGCGCCCCTCCGCTCAGCCAATGATTTACGATCGGTACTCATGTTGACATAAGTGTACTGCATTATAGAAACCATAAAAACGTAATGTAGCTTGTTTCGAGATGATTGGGACGTCGTGTTTTGTAAAACAATCCATATTTCTGGGGCTGTATGTGTATCTTTGAGACTCCGTTGAACTTTATGCGGTATGTATATTTTAAAGTGCATTGAAAGAATGGTTATGATTACTTTGTGAAGGAGGATAATAAATTAAAGACAAATCACTCTGTTTTATTTAAAATTTTGTTTCTAAAGTTTTTCTTGCCTACTCATTCAAGAATACTTTTTTTTTGTCGTTGACAATCATTAAATTGTAGTCCGGATTTTACAAATTATATCGAAGACGTTACACGGGTTATATATATTATAATTTATTTCATAATAAGACAACTACAAAAGGTCCAATTTTGGTTAGTAATACTTATGATCTATGTTAGTATTTCTTATTCCTACACACTTAACTATGAAGCAGGCGCAGTTGCTACCTAAAAGAAAGCAGTAGCTTAGCATGGTGGCGCATGATAGGTGAGTCATACCTAGCCGCTACAGTATTCAGGATGGAGTTGGAGCTGGCCCGCACTCTGCAGAGCATCGAAGCGACGCGCTTGCGCATGATGGCGTAAAAATCGTCAGTGCGCGCTTCCGCAAATATACCAGATGCACTGCAGAATCGTGGCAGCCCTATCAACATCCTGAAACCGTTGTTGTATTGGACCCGTAGGGCGCTTACAGCCTTCTGCGTGTAGTTGGTCCACAGGCTACATGTATAAAATACCTGGCAATATGCCTTGAAGAGTGTTATCCTCACTTGCATACTAGCGCGGCCAAACCTGCGGGCCAACATGTTACATCTGACTGCCAGCGCCCTGCGTTCCCTTTCAACGTCTGCTAGGTCCTTAAGGTCGTCGGTCAGGAGGTGACCTAAATATTTAAATTCGTGTACCCGCTTTAATTGAACGCCGTTTAGGGTGATCGCGGGAAATTTTATCAGGGCACTTGCCCCCAACGGCCTTAAAAACCAAAAATTCGCTTTTCTTAGCGTTATAAACTAAGCCATGTTGACGCGCATACTCTTCACATGTTTTATAACTTCATAGATATTTTAAAAATTTAACTGACAAAATCTAAATGTTATTATTTAAGTATTTGTTGCTTCTATGCTCATGCCTCACCAAGCAGAAAGCCATTTAAGCCTATTTCAATTAAAACATAACTACAACAACATATCCAAAAGTATAGAACAAAGTTTCTCGAGCAACATGTCAAATATTTATAAACAAAGTCAAAGACTGGCAGCGAGTTGTAGCGAGCGCGCTACATAATTATAATATAAGGTGTACGCTAAGATAGAAATATACTTATGTATCGGAAAATTACTAGAACACACCCCTGCACAAGGGTGGCCAGGACATTGATATAATTTACAGGACAAAATGGGTATTAAAACAAATATGATTAGGTACGTATAGCCCGCTTCGGCTTCGCGCCTATGCAAATATTGCACTAATTTGTTTTAGGTGTGCTATGTTGAATGTGGGAAAGAAAACTTTGTATGCTAGGTTTTTCCTACATATCTTGCCTTTTTTAATTTTACCTATACGATTTATTCGTAGGTGTTTATTAAAAAAAAGGCTTTCAAAGTATTGGAGGTATTGTTTTTGCCTTGCCTGTGCAGAGAAAGACTGCGAAAACATTAAAAAATAAATATTATTACACAGCTGAAAACAGTACGATTTCAACATATTCAGTATTGGTATATTCAGGAGAGCATTGTGCTGGAAATCCATGTGTTTTGGGTTCGTACCCCGTCTATGCAATATGAAGACTGTTGAAAGAGTTGACTGAGAGTTGCTTTTATCCTGTAACAGCATAGTCAATTGAAATAATATCATCACAAATAAAACCTAATCGAGTTTCTGAATGATGCGCAAAATCTATATGAAAAGAACAATATTATAAATACTTACTCTTTATTTATCTCTTTATTTGACGACCTCCGTGGCCGAGGTAACTTTTCCATATTTCCTCGGGTCTGGGTGTATGTGGTACTACCCGTCGTTGTTTAAATTTTCCATAATACTAGTGCCTAAGCTACTATACTTTGGTATTGGAACAATGTATGTGATGGTGTCCAATATTTATTTATTTATTTATATTTATATTATATATTTATTCATACAAAATTGGAGTCACCCTACACTTCTCGATACTTTCGTCGTAATATTATGAGTGAAAGTTTTCCTCAAATCTTAGAGTAATATTCTGAGACAGATCCGACAGTGCGAGAACTTCCCGAGAGCTTTGTGCCTACGAGTCGTAGGGATACTTATTATGAAATGGCACCGAGCTATATGTTTCTAAAAACACTATAATATTAATTTATTTCTACTGACATTTATATTTTTTTTTTTAGGTATTTATTTAAAAAATGTAATGAAAACATAAAATAGGTAAAATGTAACGAAGCAATGCCATTTTTCATTAACACCACTTAAAAAAAACTTTATTTTTGACTAGCTTTCCGCTCGTGACTTCACCCGCGTGGACTTCACGACGTTAATTTGATATTTTTCCGGGATAAAAAGCATCCTATGTTCCTCTCCAGGCTGTGTCCCAAATTTCAGCAAAATCCGTTCAGCCGTTTTGGCGTTATTGAGTAACAAACATCCAAACATCTAACCTTTCACATTTAGTTATAACATTAATACATAGGTTAAGAAGCTAATTTGATCCTTTAAATAGATTATCAAAACATTTTTTTTACTCTAACAAGGATTTGGTGCTGTTTGTTAATTATGACACACAGAGATAATAAACTTTTAAAGGCATATTATTTTTAATAACTGTTACTTGTCTTCATTAGAGCTGTAGTACATTGAACGCTTGCCAAAAAGCTATTGACTAAGAAAACTGAGACACTTAGCTTTATAAAGAAGATTTACCTACTTTAAATACCTTAGATTTTTAAGAATAACCAAAATACAAACCTATTCTTTAATATTGGTCTAGTTCAAAATAATAAAACCGCCTTCAAAAAATCTCATAAAAAAAGTAAGAAATAATTCCTCACCAAATAAATAACGTAAGTACCTACATTGAAGTCGGGCGTGAAACATGTACAATTTTTTTGTTGTTTTTGTTAAAACCCTTCAAAGTACTTACGAGGTGAGGGATTATTTCTTACTTTTTTAATGTGATTTTTTGAAGGCGGTTTTAATTTTTTATAAAAATAATTTTTATTTGACTCTTTTTAGTGCATCGTGCAGGCAATTTACGTGTATTCTGGTAAATAGGTATGTGATCAAACTGAAAACCTCCTTTTTTGAAGTCGGTTAAAATACCTTGAGGTATCCCCTTTTTAACAAAAAAAGAATCATCTAAATCGGTTTATAAACAAAGGAGTTATGCCTAAAGATACGTATTAAATTCACATAAAGTGGTAACGACAGTAATTTCAAGATTTTCTGAAAACTACTGAACCGATTTCAAAATTTCAAAAAATGGGACCATCTTGGAAACCAACCTGATGTAATAACGTTTTAATCATTACAATCGGTTCATCCGTCTTCCAGTAATCGGTGGACATACACAAAAAAAAATCATACATACAGACGAATAGAGAACCTCCTCCTTTTTGATTTAGAAGTCGGTTAAAAATGGAGTTATTTTAGACTTTTATTAATACGTGTAAACTGGTAAAACAGAGCATTGCTAGTCATAAGTTAAGCAGCCTCCGATATGGTCGGTCACGGGATGGGTGACCAAAAACTTTCATCTCTAGCTCCTCCGTGTTTCGTTGGTCCCTTCTGCATTTGCAGTCGATAATACCCACCAAAACGCATTGGGCCTGCGCTGCGTGGTGGGTCATGGGCCATGGCCCATTCTCCTTATCCATCCATAAGGAAGGTCAGTGCCTCAGCAGAGGGGACTTTAAATGGCTGATGATGATGAATCGAAGAGCAACGTTAACGCGTCACAAATCTTCTGATTTCCATAAAGCAAACATAATTGAAATAAAATCCAAAACCTTTTAGGAGGCTCCATGACTACTTACGTTCATCTTTAGCGCTCAATCAAAGAAACTCCCAAAAAATAATGGTAAACAGTACATCGTTATAGGATCGTAAGCCTGCCCCACTCCGGGCCGATACTGGGCCCCGCATTAGCGAGTATGGATGTGTGGAGTAACCCCCTAAATTATTTCGACATATGCAAATTTCTGCGCGCCTACATGTGGTGTCAAAGATTAGGTAAGGTCGGAAGTTTGGTGAAGGTTGTGCCTAATACAGATTTGATTATTTTTTACTCTAAGTTTTAAGTACTAGGTACTTGGTTCGTCAGATTAAATATAGCTGAATCATTTGGGACGCAAAGATGCTTAGAAAGCGTTTTTAAAAAGTAAAATGTAGTTTGTTGCTTAGAAAGATATCAGAAAGCGAACCGTCGGCCAGTGGTATACTAGCCGGAACGTCGGAAGTCACCGCCCAGTATTTAATTTGTAGATAATAGATGAATAAAAGATGATGTTTATAGGGACTTGACTTTTTATTGTAAAGGTAGTAATAAAGAACCCTTAAGAAAAGGGTCAAGGGTTCCACTTATTTAATACTATAACAAACAACTCAAACTGGTATAAAAAACTGGTAATGCTCCGAGAGCTCTGTACGGCTTGGTTATTTTAGTAGAACTGAATCAAAAATGATGAACAGGACACGTGAAACGAAGATTTTGAATTTGAATTGAAAGAACAGGATAGGATTCGATAAAATTAATGGCCAGTATGTAGATGGAGTTTCCAGCCATCATGGAGTTTTTAACCATCCATAATGACTGGTACGAATCGACATCGTTACAGTGTGATATAATGATGGTCATGCTAGGCAGGCAGGCTTAAATAAAATCTGTGTTTAATAGAACGCTAGTAAGATCACGAAGCTCTATTGCAGTACGTATCAAAGCATTATTTAATGTTTGAGCTCAGACCTAGCGACTTGTAAAATTGTCTAACTAGATGGTTGTAATCGGGGGCTCTGAAACATGCTGTCTTTTTAGCTTGCGGCCGTAGGCATAAAACTTTGGAGAACATATCAAGCGTTGCCTAATCTATGAGCACACACCTAGCGACTCGCGTCTCCCAAAAAACGGCGCGGAGCAGTTGTAAAATTGTCTAACTACCCCCCGCGCGCGCTCATTACGGCGCGTGCGTGGGTTGCCGTGCGAACGGGTCGCGGGATGCGTCTTAAGATAATTTATTTATTTTAATATATTTTTAACATGTTAAAAAATTAGATAGTAAAAAATATCGCCAAAGTCTGTATAATTACAGAATTGCATTGTGAATTCATAAAAATAATTTGAAATTTCAATGTTATAATTACTTCGCTTGCTTTCGTTTTCGTTCAAGTCTTTGCCTCCGATACTATGTAGTAATAGCGCCAGTAATTGCCACTTCCTTTGATCTCGTGCCGGCATGTTAAGTGATTATAGGTCACGTGAGGTAGCGCTACCTTACGTGACCTAATTAAATTAGGTATTATAATGTGGGGAAATGAAAAAAAGATGTCACCTTTCTAAATAGTCGTTTCATTAATTTTAATGTTTTAACTGCCTCTGTGGTCTAGTGGTACATACCACCGGTATCAGAACCACAGGTCCCGGGTTCGACCCGTTACAAATTGTATTCAGTTTGGTTGGTGGTACTTAAGTCTTGCTTAAAGTCCGCCTGGATACCACCATCTTATCTAAATCTGACGCCATAGCAACGATGTTTTCAGCATTATTGTATTCCGGCAGTTAGAGATAAGATAGCCAGTTCAGTAGTTAAAGATTCCGGGAATAGTGCGCTTCCACCTTCAGTCTTATCTTTACTAAACATCAGGTGTGATAAAGGCTAAGTGTTACTTCGAGAGTGCTACTACATACTTCGAGAGTCATTCACTAACTATCCCGGCGACTGCTCCTTCATATTGGCTACACAGACATGTTAATAGGCTCGTCTAAATTTCCATGATATTTTCTTCGTAAGCTAATATTAAAATGGCCTCTATTGCACGCCTCGGAGAGGTAGTGCTCTACTCTCAACATGTCAGTGATTTGAGAGTGACAACAAGAATTTTTCTGGACTTAAACTGTCTCTATTAGTTTAATTTTATGTCGCTAATAAATAATTCCTTTCTGCCTCCTTGAATAGACTTCTTCTTCTTCTTATCGAGTCGACAGCAAACTAGCCTAAACAGTGTCGAGCCAAAATTCGCCTCCATTAGGTCTACCTGCGTGCAGCTGGTTGGACACGCAGGGCACGATGTCAGGTGTTCCATCGTCTGAGGAATCGTCAATCGTCCTTAAATAGACTACTCGTATGTACATAATTATCTCAAGACTGATCATGGTAAGCTCACTGCGTGTGTGGGCAGCAGGCGCACAGATCGCGATACTAACCCGTGTTCATCTCTTTCTAGTTTTGAAAACCCACCCCCCCAACTCCCTCCCCCCTCCCCCACTCCTAATTCCTTACATATTTAAATTCCACTTTCGACGCTGCTCCAGTCTTCATATTGTCTCCTCATGGTTAGCGTGTGTTATTTCATTTTGATATTTCTGCTTTTCTTATTAAATGAGATTAATTTTTGTAATTTCTTTCTCATATACTTGTTTAAGTAATTCATTGAAGATATCATTAATTTCATTGCTTAATATATTAATGTACAGAATATATGATAAGTACTAAGATAGCAATTAGTGACAATAAATACAAAAGAATATGCATAATGTAGGATTGAATAAATAAAAACCATCTGTTTTCGCTTTGATCGGAACCGTCCTAGAACTTAGGTCTTTTCACCATATGACATCGAGCGCTTTCGGAATAAAAATAGTATTTATTCATAGTAATAAGTAGGTACATAGGTTAGTATAAAAAACTCAATAACACATCCCTACGACTCTTACAAATCTAAACCTTCCAATTTCGGTATTCAATGTTTTGATTATTTCTTATATACCTATTTCGACTTTTTTGAATGAAAAAGACAAAACAATACATAGCCTAAATAGGTTTATCAACTTCGATCAACAATAATACACCTAAGTCTAGATACATTAGTTGGAGTGACAAAGACAGGTAAAAATATGCGCCCACTGAGCCACTTGAGCACAGACGACAAAAAATACTACGTTTCAGCGTATATTTAGGTACCTATAAGTAGTTCCTGTCATTTATGACATAAAATCGAACATTATTAACCTTTTTATTAGCCATAAAAAGTTTTGATTTATTTCGTTCGTTGTTGATCGAAGTTTTCAACTGTTTTGATGTGACTTTTGAAAATGACAAATTATAAATGTTGATTATTCTGTAGTAATCAATTTATCAGCAAAGTAACATGAAAACTGTAAAACTGACATAAAATGAAATTATACACGTAGGTACATTGCTATAGTTTAACTAAGTCTTCCATTTCTGGGGCCACACCACACCACGTTCCATTTAAATGCAGATCAACACAAGGTTACAAGTGTCACCTTCGAAAACTAGTCTAGCACCAAATGTTTGCTCGCAAAATAGTCTGAAACTGTTCAAATAACTGAATCGTGTGCTACCTTACTTTTAAAGTGCCAATTCTACTGACATATTTTAACTCAAAACTAGCTGTTACTAGGTACTATGTTACTTCCTGAATCAGAATGTGTAGTTTGCGCATAAAATACTGTATAGATTTTAATGTGCTTTGATTTTTTTTTAATTATTTTGTGTATAATACCTACATAGTGTAGGAAAAATGTGATTGTAAATGCATAAAAATAATACAAAACCTACATAGTGTTTCAGAAAATGCAGTAGGTATATTTTAATTATGTTGGCAGGTTAGTTCAATAAGTAGTTCATCACGCCGCGTGGCTCAGCCCGGTGACCTAAGTTTTTTAAACTATTTTATAATTATTAATATTTTTTCCCGAAGGAAGTTGTATGGAAGATTTGTTATTGTATATTGTATCTGAAATTTTCTACAAACGGTTTCTAATTTTTCATTTATTTTCAGTCTTTAATTCATGAATTGTAATAAAAAAATGTAACTTTAAACGCCACCGTTTAAAGTGCTAAACATTATGATGGGATTTGAAGCTTTTAAGTCCTTACTAATAATAATATTTGACATAAGCAAATCTATTTATTGCTTAAATTTAAGTCTTTCAATTAGACACGACATATTAGACCTAAACTGAGTCACATTTTTGAATCCGGGCTGTAAACCTTTTCCAAAGAAGCATTTCACTCTGCTAGATTATGAAGAGGAAACAAAAAACATGCTGAGGAACTTTGAGTAAGGGCTCGTACACAAAACCGCGAATTCTCATCGCATCGCAAGAATCTGCGATGCAAGTCAAGTATTGGTAGGCAATAAGGTTTCTATTAGCATGGCGCATCGCAGATTCTTGCGATGCGATGCGAATTCGCGGTTTTGTGTGTACGAGCCCTAAAACATAGAAAGAGATATGACACGTGCCAACTCCTATATGTCTCACTCTCATTTGTACATTTTGACGTGATAACGTTTTATAAATCGATGAACGCCGGCTGCACGCACGAAAAAGTGTCACGTTCCGCATGCAAGCGAGAGCGCGGAACAAACGATAGAGAGGCATGATCGGCCTAAGCGTTTGGCTTGTGACGCATCTATCTCTCTTCCACTCCATCGGCCGATGCGTCTGAGTAGAAGTGAGACAGCGGCATATTGTTATCACGTAAAATTATCGTCCGTAAACCGACTTTACTTACAACCATTTTTAAAATATATTTTTTTAATTCAACTGTCACTGTAACATATCGCTAAACACTGAAAAGTAACACTGTGCCACAATGAGTCTTAACCTTGTGAAGTTTATGCAGCTATGTATGCTATGGACGCGCTATAAGAGTCATTATTTAAGATGGTTAAACTCAGCTTATGTAAAGCTCAGTGAATTATCGTAAACTAATTTATTAACCCTAGGGTACCTTGATTTCCGTAGAAATAACTACCATTAGGGACTTATTTCATATTTGTTGGATTCATGCCGTTTCGTCAGAATTATAGCTTAGGGTCAGGTTGTCTAGATAAACATGGGGAGAACACTGCTCTTTGCCTCTCTAAATTATTAATGAGGAAACAAATTTATTTGTGCACACGCGAAGCAAATGAAAGTGTACAGGGTAAAAGTATTTTTTGATTTTATTCTGTCTTAGTAAAAATGTGATAGTAAAAAAAGCCTAACTTATGTTTTAAGTGTAATATTTTGACCGAAAATTTCATTCTTATTAAGTTTTGTTGGTTCATATTAGGAGAAAAAGCAGTTAAATGTTAGGGGAACGATCGTGCGTATATATAAAAACTAATAAAAAAAAAATTAAAAAAAAATATTGGGCCCCATCATCACATACATTGTTCCAATACCAAATTTTAGTAGCTTGAGCACTATAGTTATTTATATTGGAAACAACGACGGGTATTACCACATTCACCCAGACCCGAGCAAATATTGAAAGGTTCATTTTTAATATTGACCCGACCGGGAATCGAACGCGGGATCTCTAGAGCTGGCCGCACCTTGAAAACCGGTGCGTATGAATTTGTTTTAAGAGTAAGTGGGCTGGTGTGAAGAAGGCATTTAACGTAATATGGATATAAAAATACACTAAACATGGCTGAAAATGGTGATTAAGTGTCACCATCTCGTTACCATTTTTCCATTATGTTGCGTTTATGTAAATGTGCAAATTTTTGCACACCACCTGCCCAAACACACTAGACTAGTCCGTCTTAGAACACGCAGCTGAGTCAACGAGCCAAGGCAAGCACTAACTTTAGACAGCCTATGTATTATCTCTAAAACGTTTCCTTAAAATTAAAAATTTATTTACAATTTTATAAATTTATAATTTTCATCCCATCGATTCGAAAAGCGATGATTGTGTATTTAATAACAGGGTCCAAAACGATTCATTTTTTACCTGTTATGACAAGAGGGTATAAATGAGATTTGAATTTTGAACAGCTTCATAACAGGGTCCAGAACGATGAGATTTGAATTTAGAACATAATTAAATTAGCATTGGTTGGAGTGTAGCAAAGGATGTGCAGTACTTTAAAAAAAAAATCAACTGATTTTGTATGGGTCCGGGACTTTTTTCGGGGCCGAGAAATTTTCAAAAACGGAATTTTATAAAATTGAGAATATCTCGGTAAACGGTGAGTCGTAGCTAAAATCTAACAAAATTTTCAACCCCCCTACGGCATCCCCGGAGATACTTATAAGGAATCTGATGGACATATTTTTTTATTTAATTTTTTTTTATTTCAAAACACAATTTTTTTTCTTGCCCGACTAGCGCTATGATGTATCCGAACGGCAAAGAAAGGTAGGTAGTTTGAGTTGTCTTTACTGCTTTTCTTATAGAGGGGGATGAAAAGCAGAGTGTATTACTCGGGCCGCAAAATTATTTTCACCTCGGGCGGCGTATATTGAATCCCTCGCTGCGTTCAGGATTCTACTTTAGAATCCCTCGCTGCGTTCAGGATTCTACTTTAGAATCCCTCGCTGCGCTCGAGATTCTACTCTAGAATCCTTCACTGCGCTCTGGATTCAAAATAGCGCCCTCGCCGTAAATATATTATTTTGCTCCCTTGTAATACAATCTACTATTTATCGTCATCTGGAGTTACTAACTTAATTGATAAGAATGTAGTTTAACCTGAAAACAACGTATAATGACATTAGAAAGCACACAAGTGATAGTTGCCTATGGTAAACGACTGGTTTTGTATATTTAGAGGAATCAGAAATTACAAAGGCTTTAAACAGGAAAGACGTTAGCATCCTTTTAAAATAAGAACATATACTCATATATAATATTTTATAAAAATAAATAAATAAATGTGTATTCTGAACATCGTACAATGTTCGTTCTGCTTCATACATTATTTAAATAAATAATAATTTCTGAAATTGGGCATTAATTTGCACTATCATAACCATAACCTGCAACTCTGCAGGTTCCTTTTGTCAAATTCGTGAAAATGGCGATTTATCCACATCTTTTGTTTCCGCTCACTAGCGTCCAATAATTGTAACTGGTTTTGAATTTATTTGTTAACCGAAATTATTATAGTATAACCCTTAATCTAATTAATAGTCTTCGATACGGGTAGAAGCCGCGCTTCCTTAAAACATTGCTTGACAAAAGCCTCGGAGTCTCGGAGTGTCTCGGCACTCGGGGCTCGAGCGTGCCAGTTGTGGCATACCTACTTAAATTATTACATTAATTCACAATTCATTAATCTATGAGTAAACCGGAATGAGTCAGAAAATTCAGAAATATATTCTAGATTTTGAGTTCAATATTGTCAAAGAAGTAAAGAAAATAAAGTGTATTAAGTTTTTTTTTCTGAATAGTAAATGCTGTTTCTGAGTTAAATATTTAATTAACTTACTGTTTTTTTTTTGCTTTTAAGGTACACTGCAGAATAAAGTATCAAGT
The DNA here is from genome assembly GCA_949710035.1 of Crambus lathoniellus. Classification (NCBI taxonomy): domain Eukaryota; kingdom Metazoa; phylum Arthropoda; class Insecta; order Lepidoptera; family Crambidae; genus Crambus; species Crambus lathoniellus. The sequence continues at coordinate 2,165,673 of OX453303.1, read as the reverse complement.
CACCCTTTTCAAGGTAAGTTTAGTTTGACTAGTTAGGTATCGCATCCGATTATTTACAAGAGATCTCCGTATGGTTTGCTACAATTAAAATGGAAAATAATAATAATGTATGGAAGAATCTGAAGAATAGTATCACCAGCCAAATACCTTCGAGTGTTTTGAAACGTTTTTTTTCAACTCTTATTCTATTCGATTAGCCGACTTGTCACTAGATTAGGTAACACTTAGTTTTTTAGCACTTAGCCTTCATCACACCTAGTGATAAGGCTGAAGGTGGAAGCGCACCACTCCCGGAATCCTCAATCACTGAGGAAAGTTAGCCATTTATCTCTAACTGCCGGAGCACAACAATGCTGAAAACATCATTGTTATGGCGTCAGACTTACATAAGATGGTGGTAGCTAACCAGGCAGACTAAGAACAAGTACAACAACTATAGTCTGTTCGAATCCAATTTGGAAAAAATGTAAACAAAGACGCCATTATTCTGACCATAGACTATTTAGTGATGTGGTAAAAATTATACCATTTATAAATCGATAAATAATTTGATTGCTTCGATTCGATTAATTGAATGCTATTATGTTGGAGCTTCGCGTTAGTGAACAGTTTTTAGTTTATTACTTCTCAAGCCTCGAGAGATGAAGGTGTTCATCGCGATTATAGAGAAATAAAAGGCTTATATTGAACCGAGTAAAAATTAAGATTTTAAATTATTTTTATGCATTCACAATGCAATTTTGTAAGTATAGGAAAAATGTAATACTTAGTAAAAAACCACGAGCCCTATAAGTAGCTTTCAGGCGGGATTTTTTTGTATTTAAAGTGTCACTCATAAACTATGTGGTTGATCAACAGATAAACAGTATGGCAGATAAACGGTAATCGGTAATCGGTTTTTTACCGGTAATCGGTCCAATGTGAACAATCGATAATTAACGAAAAAAATGGTAATGCGTCGTGTCGTGTCGGGACGTATCGACGACAGTGTTGCTAACTTGCTGGCAAACGTTACACGCGTGATAGTTATCGCGATTCGATCGCGGCTGCTGATCACGGACTCGATTCTCACTCGTTAGAAATTGTATTTATCCTACTTGACAAATAGCGAAAAAAATATTTTCAAATTTAAAGTCAAAAGTTGTACAATAAATTTCTGAATCATATTCATAAGACTCTACTTACGATAAAGTAGCAATGACATCGTTTCAGCAAATTATGCGCACGGAATTCCGCTATGTCCCAGTCCTAACGGACCCGAGAATGTACTTTTTAAATATTTGTGATTTTAGTGATAATTTTTATCAAGACAGAGATATTTTATCTTCGATTACATAACATCGATTAATAATCGATATAGTTGAACTAATAATTGAATTATCTGATAGACATTACGTCAAGCACTATGCGATTACCATGGCGATCACAGATAATACAAGATTTTTGCTTGGATGAATAACCTCACTTTTCTTAATAAAATTTTCAAATAAATTTTAAACATAATAAACATACTACGATCTTTGGAACAAATTAGTGAGATATAAGTTGAAACCTTCTAATTACTAATGAATGTGTTTTTAAATCCATTTAGTGGCCGAAAGTGTGAGAATTTTTAATGGAACAGGTTTGTTTACATTTTTTCCAAATTGGATTCGAACAGACTTCACCAACCAAACCGAATACAATACGTAACCCCACTGGGAATCGAACCCGAGACCACTGGGTCTGATACCGGTGGAGTGCACCACTAGACCACAGAGGTCTGTGTGTTTACTGTGTGTTAAAGTCTTTACAACATGACTAGAGCTCAGCAGTGCCTGGAGTGCTCAGAGCATTTGTCCGAACTCTGAGGGAGCCGGCATTGATTCCTGTCATGTTACTAATTCGCTACTCAGCGATACTCGGAAAAAGTATGGACTTTTTGATATACAATAACTAACTATAGGACGATTGGACTTCTTACAAATCTGGCAATATAATAAATATACCTATGACATGGTGACTTTTTGTTGTTTCTGTTTAAGTACGCTCATTGTTGTTTAGTAAATACTACATTATTTGTATGTTTCTCAGTATGTGTTTTTTTTTGTAATTATTATGAGAAATAAAGTTCTTTAACCATATAACCACATAACCACATATATTTCTTCATACCTTTATCTAGATTCGTAGAGATTCAGAAACACTATTTTATGATTTTGCCTCGACACTTTTTCTTTTCGAAAAGACCCCTTAAAAATAAGAAAATTCAAGAATATTCTCAAATCGGGTTACATATAGGTAGTATAGGAAATTGGTTTAATTGGTGGACAACAATAATACTTAAGATCGTATACATCATTTTTATTTTATTTTATTTTTTTCTTCAAGATCACATATTATAGTGTATTTTTACAGTACGACGAGTTTATCTCTCTTTTGAACATCGAAAACCGCATTCAAAAAATCAAAAAATTGCAAAAGTTACAAAAAAAATTTATGGGGGTAGTTGTAAGAGCATCAGGTGATGCTAGCGTTAATACCAGTTGCATTATATAATTTTGACTCTACATTATCATAGGACACCATAGTTTTTGCCAATCGCTTCTGTCTTAAGCAACTCTAACTACTGAAAAATTTTAAAAGAAGTATTTAGAAAAAATGGACCCGTCTCACAACCAGCTCCGATGGGACTCGAACCCATGATCTTTCGCTATCGGGGCGACTGCTCTAACTTCTGAGCTACGGAGTCGTTCCGTCGTTCGTTCACGACTCCGTAGCTATCAGAGGTTAGAGCATTTTAAATTTTTCTATAATTAAAATAGCATTGTGAATGGCAAAACAGCAAATATTTTAATAACTCTAATTACCTTAAGATATTTATAGCAATAGTTACTAAGTTCCATATCAAATCGAATGATTTTAGTAATAAATTAAAATCTTGACTTTAGAAATATGAGAATACTGACACTGCTAACCATAGTAACCATATAAAATATCGTATATGGTAAAATATACCTTATGTGCTAAGTATGTAGTCAGTTAACCGTCATAAATACGGACCGGAACCATATATCCAGTTCCGCATTAAAAGTATTTAAAATAAATATAATATAGTGGTGGGGGTGGCACGTACAATAATTTCATCTGCGTAGTTTTTCCGATAATACAACCATTGGTGGAAAAATGACTGCTCATTTGGTGCGTGTGTGCCATCCTGCTCTGGCACACAGGGACTAATATCTTCTGTCTCGTGTAGGCTTTTTAAGGTTCATTCTGTTTTTATTATACGCACGGTACTGTCGACGACGTAATTAGTTTGCGCTTGATGAGGAAATTATATTAATGTCTTTTTGTATAGGGATTTTATTCTTTTGTTGTTAGTACTGTTGTGCTTTGATTTTGTATGTTTATTTTCCTCTATTTTAAATATATTACAGCATCAGATAAAGGAAAATTCCAATTTTTGAAATGAAAACTTTATAGCGGCGTTGTGCCCTTTTTGTGATGAATACAAAATCATCAGTCAGGACACGTGACCGTCAGATCGAAAATTCGCAAGATGGACATCAGAAAACTGCTACAATGTCATTAGAATCATCATCATCATCATGTCAGCCGAACGACGCCTACTGCTGGGCATAGGCCTCCCCCAATTAGAATACGAACACAAATTTCGCCATCGTTTCCAAAGTTGTAATAGCTCAGTTAGAAAACGGGCGGATTGAAGCCAAAAGACCTCGGTTCAAATCTAGTCTGTTTTTTTCTTTTTTTTTTGTCAAATTCCTTTTTTTTCGTGAAAAAGTCTAGGGAGCCCTTTTTACTTCTGCCGGCACTCCTGAAGTGCAACCCGCGGTTTTTTTATTACACCCTTCACAATAGCTCTATGATTCAAAGGTCTTTCTGAGCTGAATAAAAGCCAGTATGGCGCCAAGTTCCAAATTTGAGTTTGCTAAAAGTATACTGGGTGTTAGGGGCACCGTTGCAAAAACTTTAACCATGGCTTCAGGCCATCATGCTGAACAACGCACAACAAGATTTTCTTGTCGGAAATGAAAAAAATATTTTGACTCTCCATACAAAATGTTCCGATTAGTTGCTAGATTTGTATGAAAAGTCTATTTTTTTTTCAATTCCGACAAAATTCTTGCTGTACGTTGTTCAGCATGATGGTCTGAAGCCATGGTTAAAGTTTTTGCAACGGTGCCCCTAACACCCTGTATAAGCATAGATTCAACTTAAAAATAGCCACCTTTGAAGTTGCCACCTTGCCAACTTTTCAACCGCCTCTGTGGTCTAGTGGGTCACACCACCGGTTACAGACAAAGAGGACCCGGGTTCGATTCCCTGTGGGGGTAGGTATCGTATTCGGTTTGGTTGGTTGGTGGTAGGAATTTTTGTTAGTCCTCTTGGCTAGCCTAGCTACCACCATCTTATCTAAGTCTGACGTCATAACAATGATGTTTTCAGTATCCTCAGTGATTGAGGATTCCGAGAGTAGTGCGCTTCCACCTTCAGCCTTATCACCACATAACATCAAGTGTGATGACGGCTAAATGCTACCCCGTTGTGGATAAAAAAAAATATATGGTTAGTTTATTTTATGGCGAGGTTCGATGAGTTGTGCTCGAATGTGCTCTATTTAGAAAACCAATTAGTAATTTTCTAACGTAAATAAATTTAGTCCTACTTCCTACTAATAATATAAATGTGAAAGTTTTGATGTTTAAATGTTTAGATGTTTGTATGTTTGTTACTCAATCACGCCAAAACGGCTGAATGGATTTGGCTGAAATTTGGGACACATATACTTTGTAGCCTGGAGAGGAACATAGGCTACTTTTTATCCCAGTAAAATATCACATTCCCGCGGGATAACGTGGTGTAGTCCACGCGGGCGAAGCCGCGGGCGGAAAACTAGTAGGACATAAACTGTCCTATATTTATTTACGTTTAATTACATAAATAATATCACATAAACTGTTTCAATATCAAACATTAATAATACACGCGGTTTGAGCACTAGTGTTGGAAACAACGAGGTGTATGTAGTAATATACACAACCAGACCCGAGGAAATATTAAAACTTTCGTTTTCAATATTTACCTGACCGGGAATGAGTCACACCAAAACATCAAAATATGACTATAAAAATACTGCATTAAATGCGCGTACTCGTGCAAGTAATAAGAGTTTTTGTTTTATCGAAATCTGTCCGGGATTTCCAAAGTTACAGCGTTGCAAAGTTTCACCAGCTTTTGTAAATTTGCTTTCCTTGCCCGCTATTGCGATGACGTCATGTCGCAGTGACATCTCCGATTGCGGCTGCTGCGGGTGATTTCCGTCCAACTGTACCTACATAGAGACATAGAGTCCGTCCGTGCGCAATTTTCGCGCAACTGGTGCGTTTTTGGCGCTAGTTAAAGTACATTTTCTTCGTTCTAAGGTTATGGTAAATGATTAGTATTCGATTTCGACCGCGCGCAGCCGCCCTCTAAAACTGCCACCTACTGTCCATTTGACGGCTTCGTGTTATTGTTGATCGAAGTTTGACGGTTGCTTTGCTATTTATATTGACAGAATACCGTCCGCCATTACGAAAGTTGATTTAATTTATTAATCACGAAAATACAACTTATATAGTTGAAGATGTTTTTTCACAAGGGCTCAATACAAAAATTGATCATTGATCGACTATAAGAGAACTAAATAAATTTGTTGCGAAACCGTGAGAGCGCAACTATATAGCCAAAGGAGAATATGAAGGGCCAACTCGCGATGTGACGTCACACGTTAATGCCATTGGTTCACCCGAATTTTCCTCGGAGGCCGTACTTTAACGTTCAATATCTCAGTCACTTTTGAAGATAGGAAAAAAATAAAAACATATTCTTTTTTCTCGAGTAACATATTTTTTAGATATGCTGATAACAAAAATCATTGGTGTGACTCATTGCACAGGGATCTCCAGAGAAAGCGGCACCTTGAAAACCGATGCGTACGCCACTCGGCCACGGAGGTTGTTAAAAAACGTCGTCCAACTAAGTAGGTAAGTACTAATAAGGACATCGAAAGAATCAATGTTCGACGTACACTCGACAGCACATCAGGTTTAACAGTTGAACTGCAATAACAGCTTTTATTACGTAGGGCATAAAGGCAGTCTTAAGGTCAACATGTATAGTCTAATCTTCCGCCGTGTGTACATAGACTAAAAAAAGTATAAAAATTCTCGATTTGAATTAGGACTTCAATAAAAAACTCGCTTTTATAAACGCATATCCACGATAGCTCAAGGTCACAGCACACTTATCAACTCGTAAACTGAACTTAAATATTTATTCTGTGCTTAAACGTATCAACTCGAGCAGTTCAGTATTCTTTGTATGAAACTCCCTACTGCAACGCACACTAATCGGAATCGTCACGTAATCGCCTCGCCTCGGGCCCTCATGAACCGCTTTGCGGATCGCTTAACTTGCGGTCCCCGCGCTTACGGATTGTCGTCCACGTGCTTACGTCTCTCCGTACTTACGACTCTACAGTACGATATTGTGTACCCAATATCATCTTCTTCCTTTATTTCTATTTTCATTTTCCTCGTCATCAAGTGCTATGGCTATGATAGCCAACTCGCGTATTATGAACCGGGATATAACCGTGCGCTACTCGTCACGTTTGGATTCAAAAAGATCCGTTAAGGCTGCTGTACAGGGGTAAAGTAAACGGTAGAGTAGAGCGGTAAAGTAGCTTGCCCGCGGTGCTAGCTACTCTACTCTACCAAGTTTCAGTACCTACTGTCTAGTCCTAGTCCTAGTCTACTCTACTAATGAAGATATCATTAGTAGAGTAGAGTAGGTACTCTACTCTACTAATGTCTACATTAGGGTTATTGTTGATCGAAGACATTAGTATAGTTAGTACTTTACCACTCTACTCTACCGTTTACTTTACCCGTGTACGCGCGGCGTCGGCGTCGCCTAGCCGTAGCCGAGTCGACGTACCGAAGCTGATCCGGTTTGGTTATGTGCTTACGTTAGGTTGACGCCTGGTTGACGGCAAGGCGAAAGGCGATACGGTGTCGATCCCTTTCCGAGTTGATAAGTCTGCTGTGACCTTTAATAAGACAGCATTAAGGTCACAGCAGATATATCAACTCGGAAAGGGATAGACACCGTATCGCCTTTCTCCTCGCCGTCAACCAGGCGTCAACCTAACGCAAGCACGTAACCAAACCGCATCAGCGTCGGTACGTCGGCTCGGCTACGGCTAGGCGACGCCGCGCTTACGCCTCGCCACAGAGTGGTTCCATATCGAAAAAAGGTGGACATGGGAGCAAATCTCGGAATTTCAGTCTGATGTTTTGAAATGTTGTTAGTTCATTTTCATTTTCAGACCACTGTGCGTAGAGCCGTAAGCTCGGGTACGGAGAGACGTGAGCGCGTGGACGACTAGCCGTAAGCGCGGGGATAGCAAGTTGAGCGACCCGCAATGCGGTTCGTGAGCGGGTCCCGAGGCGAGGCGAGGCGAGGCGAGGCGAGACGTTACGATTCCGATTAGTGTGCGTTGCAGTAGGGGGTTTCATACAAAGAATACTGAACCGCTCGAGTTGATACGTTTACGATCCGTTTACGAGTTGATAAGTCTGTTGTATTCTTTAGGCTGTGACGACACAGCAGAGCAATTAATATTTTTTTCAAAGTACAAAATTTTAGATGAAGTAGGATTTAAGAGCTTTCACATTCCAGTTTAACCCTAAAAAGTATCAAGAAAAATTCGTGTTCTGATGTCATGTCACAAATCAAGTTATGGCTGGTTCGCTTTCCCGTACCATAAATCAGCATTACAAGGGCGGTATTTTAATCAGGGCTCTATTCGATTCCGTCACGAACTATCGTAGCAATATCGGAGTATGACGGATGACAACAAAATTATGGCTTTTAGATCATCCCTTAACCGCATGCGAGGAAATACGATGTTTTTCAAAACAAACAGTAAAACAACAAATACGTTGTTTCGGTTCATTTCTAATAAAAATTATTGCATTTTTGTATAATTATTGGTAGTATTAATTAACTATTATTTACAATGACCCCCGTGGCCGAGTGGTGTACGCGCCGGTTTTCCGCCGCTCCCGGGGTCGATGTCCCGGTCGGGTAAATATTGAAAACGAGGAGTTACCATCTTCGAAAAGTTCGCTATTTACTAAGATAATGATAACTTATTCGCCATGATAAATTGGTGTGATTGTAAGAAAGTTTTTTTTAATTTATAATTAATTTTTTGCGTAATCGACTTCTTGAGAGAAATCTGAACCTCAGCTATCTATGCTACGCACTAATATTAGTTAATATCATGTCTTCATCCATCATTCCACATTTTTTTTTGTTTTAATTATAACTATTTTTGCTTGTGCTTTGAATCACTATACTTACAATAAAAATAAATATGTAGTTTAAAAAACTAAACAAACACACTTTTATAGGAACAGACTGAAAAGTACAAAATAACCGTCTATTCAGTAGGTAACTGAAATTAAAAAGCGTGGTGCGCATGGTCAATATAAGTATCTTCTTGAATGCATGCTTTGCAAAGGGCGCACCACGCTTTTTAATTTCAGTTACCTACTGAATAGACGGTTATTTTGTACTTTTCAGTCTGTTCCTATAAAAGTGTGTTTGTTTAGTTTTTTAAACTACATATTTATTTTTTACTTTTTAGTTTAATAAATGGCAAGCTATGGATGGATGATAATCGATTTCACAGTCCTTACATGTGTCTGCCCACCCCGTAAACATTATAACTCAAAGGCGTGATTGTATGTATTTAGTTTTACAAATTCAAGTGGAGTCTATTAGTTACCGGATGCGCGAGACGAACCCTTACTTTCTCCCTGCTCCATCATCAGACCCTCACCACCAAGTGTAGCGAATATGTTTCATCAGAACGAAACAAATGAGCCCAAACTCGAAGGGTTTCCTAGTGGTCATTATGGAGTGCCACTGACTTCCTCTCTGCTCCATCATCAGACTCTCACCACCAAGTGTAGCGAATAGTCTCATCAGAACGAAACAAATAAGCCCAAACTCGAGGGGTTTTCTTTCGATCATGAAGGAGTTTCACTGTCTTCCTTCCAGCTCCATCATCAGACCCTCACCACCAAGTGTGACGAATAGGTCTTATCAAAACTAAACAAATGAGCTCAAACTCGAGGGTTTTCCTTTTAGTCATTAAGGAGTGTCACTGGTTTCCTTCCTGCTCCATCATCAGACCCTTACCACCAAGTGTAGCGAATAGGTCTCATCAGAACGAAACAAATGAGCCAGAACTCGAGGTGTTTCCTATTGGTCATTAAGAAGTGCCACAGGCTTCCTCCCTGCTCCATCATCAGACCCTCACCATCAAGTGCAGCGAATAGGTCTCATCAGAACAAAACAAATGAGCCTAAACTCGAGGGATTTCCTAGCAGCCATTGAAGAGTTCTATTGCCTACCTCTTGACTCCATCATCACATCAGCTCGATGGTAGCAAATTATTGTATTGTCATCGGATTCATATAGACTTGCAAAGTATCAAATCAATACGACACTTAGAAGTAGGTTAAAATTGAATTCCAAGATTTTCTTACATTGTGACTTAGTTACATGTGAAGCTAATAAAAGTGTGGTAAAAACATTAATACAGCTATCAGATATACAGCTAAAAAACCATTTTAGAAAAAAAATTGTCACGGAAATACTGGTTTCCGGATTCCAATATCCAAATTAATTATTAAGAAGACTGACTACGCATATAGTAGTAGCACAGAATAAGCAACTTTTCATACAGTAGGCCGACGGAGACGTCTAGACAGGTCAATCGTGCGGGGCTTGCGGGGTGAGACGGGGGAGTGGTTGTCCCGAGTTACATACAACGCCGTTCATAGTAACTCGGGACAAGTCTTCCAGGGCTATCACGTCTTTATCGTTATAATTTATTTTTAAATTAATATTATGGTGCATACGACATGTAGTGTGAGTGAGTGTAAATCTTCATCTCGCTTATTGAAAAAAAGGCAATTTCCAAAATCCAAGATGGCAGCCAACTTTTTTGTTTGCGGACCGACTTTGATGAAACTTGGTTTTTGGTACAATTTTGACAATAAAACAACACCACAATGTCAAAAATAAATAAAAAATAAGATGGCAACCAACTTTTTTTTTGTAAACAGATTTTGATGAAATTTAGTTTCTGGTACTATTTTGACACGAAAACAACAACGCAATGTTAAAAGTATAAAAAATCAAAGATGGCGGCCAATTTTTTTGTTTGCAGGTTGATTTCGATGAAACTCAGTTTCTGGTACTATTTTGACAAGAAAACAGCAACGAAATGTTAAAAAGTAAAGTAAAAGTATAAAAAAAATCCAAGATGGCGGCCAACTTTTTTGTTTGCAGGCCGATTTCAATGAAACTCAGTTTCTGGTTCTATTTTGACAAGAAAACAGCAACGCAATGTTAAAACTATTAAAAAATCCAAGATGGCGGCCAACTTTTTTGTTTGCTGGCCGATTTCGATAAAATTCAGTTTCTGGTACTATTTTGACAAGAAAACAACAACGCAATGTTAAAAGTATAAAAAAATCTAAGATGGCGGCCAACTTTTTTATTTGTACGCCGATTTCAATGAAACTCAGTTTCTGGTACTATTTTGACAAGAAAACAGCAACGCAATGTTATAAATATTAAAAATCCAAGATGGCGGCCAACTTTTTTGTTTGTGAGCCGATTTTGATGAAACTTGGTTTTTAGTACAATTTTGACAAGAAAACAAACGTTGCTGTTTTCTTGTCAAAATAGTACCAGAAACTGAGTTTCATCGAAATCAACCTGCAAACAAAAAAATTGGCCGCCATCTTTGATTTTTTATACTTTTAACATTGCGTTGTTGTTTTCGTGTCAAAATAGTACCAGAAACAAAATTTCATCAAAATCTGTTTACAAAAAAAAAGTTGGTTGCCATCTTGTTTTTTTTTTATTTTTGACATTGTGGTGTTGTTTTATTGTCAAAATTGTACCAAAAACCAAGTTTCATCAAAGTCGGTCCGCAAACAAAAAAGTTGGCCGCCATCTTGGATTTTAATTTTTTTTAACATTGCGTTGCTGTTTTCTTGTCAAAATAGTACCAAAAACCGAGTTTCATCGAAATCAGCCTACAAACAAAAAAGTCGGCCGCCATCTTGATTTTTTTAATTATTTTGACATTGCATTTGCATTATTAAATTATTTTATTAATTTAATATTGCAATACCAATGTAGCCACCCGGGGTCGTAAAAGGTCCACCGTCACATTTTAAAGTGACAACCCTTACGTACTTACGTAAATACCTATACAGGCGTCGGCATCGCCCAACTTCAAGGGCGTCGTCCAACTGTATAGAAAGATTGCTTAAACTGTGGTAGTAGGCTCTCTCCTAGGCTGCGACGACGCAGAGTTAGTTATACGACAGTATACCCTACAGTCAATTTTCAACTACGAAATATAACTAAACTTTGCTTATTATTGCAAAACTATTCAATAACTTGCATTCTTATTTCTGTTTACTTCTCTTCTCTAAACCTAAAGAATTTAGGAAACAATCTATACATCTATACAAATAAATAAAATTGGAGTGTCTGTTTGTAATATTAAAATAAGCGCTTTTTACTACATGCATATGATTATATGTACGGTGCATATACCAAAATATTTTTTTTTACAATTTTTGTCTGTCTATCTGTCTGTCTGTCTGTCTGTCTGTCTGTTTGTTCTGGCTAATCTCTGAAACAGCTGGACCGATTTAGACGGGACTTTCACTGGCATGTGGCTGATGTAATAAGGAGTAACTTAGGATACTTTTTATCCCAATATTCCCACGGGAACGGGAACCACGCGGGTGAAACCGCGGGCGGCCGCTAGTATTGAATAAAAATAAAATATATTACCTTTATTGAGCTATGTAAGTATATTTTTATTAATAACCCGTCCCTTGAGTCCCGTTACTCTTGTTTATAATAAAATTATAATAATAGAACGCGCAAGTTTAAAATCTTATATTATTAACACTGACTGTAAACTACAGTGTTATTTTTATTGTTTGTAGTTGTAGTGATTTACATACTTACCTATAAGTTATAACAGAATATCATTATCATAAAACGGTTAAGTGTAGTAGTATGATGGATAAATTGACTAAATTCTCTACCGACAATTCTGCGATCTGTCTACGAGACTGCTACGAATGGCTACGCGGGCTACGTATTCTGTCTAGCCAGCCAACAATGTATCCTATAGATCTGCTTTAGTACCAGTTATTTATTATAATAATTATTTTTTAGTTTTTTAAAATCTATGGATCGTGCAGTTGGGTATATTCCTTAATATAATATTATGTTATGATTTTGTCATAAAGTGATACGTATGGACGAATATAATAACAGAATAACACATTATCCTTACTTTTTATATTATAAATGCGTCTCTGTCTGTCTGTGTGTTACACAATCACACCTAAACTACTGAACCGATTTGAATGAATTTTGGTACAGAGATAGTCTAGAGCCTGAGAAAGGACATAGGCTACTTTTTATTCCTGAAAAATATCACCTTCCCGCGGGATAACGTCGTGTAGTACACGCGGACAGAAGGCTAGTACAAAATATGTTTTATTCTGTTGTTTCGAAAGGGTTTTGTTATTTATTTTCCTTGTCTTAAATATATGCCCCATTTTTGTATTCCTTTATAAGAATACAAACTTGTTTGTTAAGGGAAACAAAAACATCCGCTATGATTGTTTTTTAATAAGATTAAATTATAATTGTGCTTTTTAATTTGTTTTTCTTTCCTTAAAAATATGACACTAACGTTGCTAGTTCGAATTTGGAAAAGTTTTATCTAATTTTATGAAGAAAACTATGATTTAATTATGATTTGATTTGATTTATTTTTGTATAATATTCAATGATAATTTTATTACGCTAGAAGAGAACAACTAGTCTCCAAGTACTTTAGAGGAACTAAAAGAGTACATAGTCGTTTTTTAGTATAAAAAGCTTTTAAGCAAAATCGAATAGTTTAAAAAACCGAACACTAACCTGTAATCGAAAACAAACATTCCGTGACTGCAACTCATGCTCGCGAATCGGGAATCGCGGACCGCATTGTTCTAATAATAAAAACTTCTAATAAACATGCAACTAAGCCAGGCTTCCGGGCAAATAAAACATAAAAATATATCCTATTTTCATAGGGCGGCGCCCCCACCAGGGGGTGAAGGGGGGTGCGCAAAAACCCGAAAACATCGAAATGAAAATGAGTGTAGTGGGGGCGTGGGGTTGTGTTAGTAATTCATTTTTAACATTAAGCTTGTGTGGGTTTTTAAAGTACAGTCAGACAGTACAGCGTTTTTAGTAATTACTAATTATGAGAAGTTGGTTTAGAAATAGTATTGTACTTACTAATTAGTTTAAATAAGTATAATTGGCGAAGATTTATAATGATAAGTTTAAATGAAAATTTTTGAGTGTAATGTTGAATCAATGAAGGAAATATGTCGATGCTAAGTAAGTAGCGGTCAAAAGCTCTGTGGGTCAGCGAGTTGGCGCTTTATGTAGGACATAAAAGATATGAACGAGCTTCACGCAGGATAACTCGTGGCGTTGGTTGGCAAAACATGTTCAATTCGTAATTAATTGTAGAGTGAAAAGAGGCTCTAATTTCGTAATACAGAAAAATGTATGCCAGTGTACCGCGCTCGCATTGTACCCCGCACACACGCACTACCCTCAACATAAAACGCAATTTTGTATTAGATTTAATTTGACTCGCACACCACCCCTGTGCTCGTCTGTGTGCGCGCTTCCTACGCACAAATTGATTACGATCGTCGCCGAAAACGACGAATTTGCATACACGTGGAGCTTTTTTTCCTCTCTTTTCTTTAAAAAAAATCAATCCATCTCCCGTGCTAGAACGCATTAATTTCCCGACGATCTGTGCTTTTCATTTTTTATTCGCAGTTCGATTTTGTGCGACGTCGTTTGGGGTACGGAAGTTCGAGATCGAGAGTTGGTGGGAGTTTTAGAAGTAGTGTGCATGCGTGTTGAAGGCATAGTGCAGGTGCAGGGTGCAGCGGTCCGCGCGCCGCGGCGCCGCGCTGCCGAATGAGCGCCCGATTTAAAAACTATACGAACGAACCCGCGCAGCGAACGCCCGTAATACCACCCCCCGCGTAATGATTTTTTGGCGATGAATTTATATTCGCGCGCGAGCGGTGCCACTTTTTCGACCCCCCCAGGACCCCCAACCCCCGCTCATTAACGCAACCCAGATATGCAATTCTGATCTTTGACGAGGAGGCTGTAGTGTCGGCGGGCGCCTCGCCGGGAGAGGTGCCCCGTTTTGTTTTTTCCCGCCCGGCTTCATTATTGATGGCATCGGGACGGTAATGCGGAAGCATGTGTGAACGTTTCATTACAAAAGGTGGACGCGGCTCGTGTTAATATTGCAGACCGGCCGGACCCGACCGGACGGGTGGACGCCTCCGAAAAAAAAGAAACTTTTAAAAATTCAAATTAGTATTTGCAATTTAATTTGAGATAAAGGGTTCGGTCAAAAAAAATAAGTTTGGTTTAGTTGGAGCGGTTCGGTTGGGCGCGAACTATCGGACGCGTGTTTGCAAAGTTTGTCGAAGTTCGGTAAAGTTTCTCACGTGCGTGTGTGGCCGGAGTCCGGACTCGTCGCGTGACGGATTGGCCGGACGGTCGGCGCGCTCCGTGCCATTGGACGTTTCAAACTTCGAATTGGGAAATTTTGCCGCTCCATTTTTAAAAACAATTTAGTTTTTATTTGTGAATATTTTCCGCCGCCACTCGGTTTGTTTATCACCACGTTCGGACATTGACTCCTAGTGACTTTGTTGAGTTTGTTGGTTGTTTTTGTTGACTTTTTAACTGTACGTGTTGCTGTCAGCGCATCTGTAAAGGTAAGTGGTGGTCGTCTTGCTTTTTAATTGCCTTTTGACTAGCTTTGCTTATTTATTACGCAATAATTTCAGTTAAATTTTAGTTACCTAGTTGTACAGATTAAATAATAATATTTCTAAGAATGTAATTGTTGGATTCTTAAAATATTTTATTGTCACTCTTTCCCGGAAGAGTTTTGTACAATTCACCAATATGCTAATTTCCTAAGTTGCATTGCTCTAAATATTTAAACATCTTAAAAATACAATAGACAAATTTCAAAAAGATTGCATACCTGATTAGTTTCGGTCTCGATTTTTCGTTTTAATTTCTCAGTGGCGAACAATTCAAATTGACCCTCGGTGTTGGCTATTATGATGCTAATGCGGTACTGGCCAAGATGCAGGGTCTAGCTGTTCTGCAGAGCATCGCGAGCTCACATTAGACAAATCTTGCATATTAATCGGTTAAAAGTAATAAATTATGTAGTTGCACTCTAACTCTAAGACCGTTGACCTATCAATGGTGTACGGCTCACGGTTTTAATTTCGCACGATCGTGTTTTGGGGCATTTGAATGTAGAGCAGTGCAACTTGTTTTTTTTAACTGCATCGTGATTGATATTATATTAAGAAAATAATGGGGTAACAATGAGATTTTTTATTTGCCTAATTTAGTTACATATGCTTTAATAATAATAATATTTTTTTGTTCGAAGCATAGTCTGTAATTTATCTGACGTATATATAAAACTCTTGCCTTACTGACTGACTGACAGACAACGCACAGCCTACTGGGCGCCAGAAGCTGAAATTGGGCATCTACGTTCCTTAGGGACTGTAGGGGATCACTAAGATAGTATTTTTGGAAATTCTCCCTCTAAGGGGGAAAAAAGGAAGATCCACGCCGACGAAGTCGCGAGCGGAACGCTAGTTTAATGTATAATACTTCAAGATTATTTACCTTTGTTTTTTTTTTATATTATCAATACTTTTGCAATTAGTTATTTCTCAACTTACACGGCACTTCTAAAAGTATTTTGAAAAATCTAAAAAGTAATTCTTTTCAATTCTAAAATTTTTTTTTTTATTAACTAGCAGATCCTCGCGGTTTCACCCGCGTGGTACCCGTTCCCGTGGGAATATCGGGATAAAATATAGCCTATGTCACTCGGGACGAATATAGCTTTCTAATGGTCAAAGATTTTTTTTAATCGGTCAATTAGTTTCGGAGCACATTCGATGCAAACAAACAAACCATCAAATCTTCTTCTTTATAATATTAGTATAGATAACCATCATAAATTTTATCACTTAATATTTCCATGTTAAGTTTCCAGCTAACAGCAAATCTAAATAACTCTAAACTCAATGTCCCTTATTAATTATCTCATAACTTTATTATTTGAAAAAGATTTGCGTAAGTATCTAAAATATCTCAAAGTCCTAAATATCTAAGAACCACCAATAAAATTCTTTCCCCCAATATTCACGAAAGCTAAAAAAGCTCCGCGTCTCACATTCGCTGTATTACACGCGCGTCACATTCGCGCGAGGTCTGCACGAGGTCGCGCGAGCTTGCAGCGTCCTCACCGTTGCACAAACAAGGGCATCTATTATCTATCCAAACTCTAAAGAAACAACTTAAAGCTTAGCCCTTAAAGCCATGCAATAAAGTACAAACTCCTTTAATTCAAATGTAAAATAAAAAAAAATGTTGTTACCTTTTTTGGCGGCCTAAAATAGCTAATAATTCTAGCGACTACTTAACTGGCTGGTTGAGTTTGCAGCAACAGACGAATTTGGAACTTGAAATTCTATTTTTGGTATTTGGGGTTGGTAATATTTAGTTTTTTTTTTAAATAATAGTTAAGTAAAGCTTTAGGTACTTTCGATTTTAAAAAGTATGAACTTATTTATTAGAATATGTACTTATTACTGTACTTACTTGATTTGTAAGTTCAGATCAAACTTAATTCAAAAGGTTTAGTAAAATTTTGCACTACCTACATTATTTAAGTTAACATAGTTTAAATTATCGAAACTTCTTATAAAAAAGGAACAAATTGCGAAAATTGAATATTCATGGACCATGTTTGAATTCATTTATTTTTTCAAGTAAATTAGCCATAAATAAAAAGAGAGTTTTCATTTCCGGTACTACATTGCCTTAAACAATAATCAGTAAAATCAAAATAGAAGGTCGCATATTTCCGATCAATCTCACTCATTAGGAGAGCAGCATCGCTTGCAGACTCGCATCGATTCCGCACCTACAGAACACCAGACTAGAAAAAAGTAAAAAACGGTGACAGACTCATTCCGTCCGCCGTCTCCTTTCTAATCGCGCCCCCACACGCACGCGCGGCTTTTTAATTGCATCCCCACCCCCCACCCCGGAAAAAAGGGCCCGAGCACACGATGGATTAGCATACAGCCTCACAGCGAGATCCGCCGTGCACCCCCTTCAGTTTTTGCGTATCGCCTCGCGCCATATTTTCGCGGCGTATTTTTTAGGGGGGCGCGGGGAACTTACATTGCGTGCGCGCCGCCAGTCGGCGATCGCCGGCGAGCGCGCGATGTGCATCACGCCGTACGCGAAACAACACATTGCACTTACGCGGCCCGCTACAAACACGACACTGAAATTTTTTTTACTCCTAAAGTGTTGTGCTAAGTGACAGGATTATTAATTTAGAAAAAAAACAGGTAAGTGAATTCTTTTATTTCTATTTTATCTGTGACGTTAGAACTAGCAAAATTTGGCGATATCTGGGAGCAAGGTCGTGGCATGATGATAAAATTATTTGCACAAAAATGTGTTAGAACGAATCGGATAACCTCGTTTTAGGACAACGCGCGCTATTGTCGCGCATACACTTCAATTTTAAATAATCATTAAGTATCTTTAATTACTAATACTAAGACTGGCCGAAAGAGTTCTCATTCTTTTCGCTGAAGTGGAAAAAAAATAATTGCGTGCAACTTTTTCTTAAAACTCGAGCGCGCCCTAACTTTCGCTTCCCTTTTCCGTTCGTTTTTCAAAACTTTTTTTTCTAAAGATTATAAATTACTTTCTCTGTACACATTAGAAGTAATTAAAAAAGTGAATTAGGTTATAATCAGACCGAAATGACGATTGTTACGAGAGTGTCGCACCTTCCTAGAAGAATGTGTTTGTCGTTTAAGTGCGGTGTTCGGTTGCTATGGTTCAAAACGTTTGTCTAAAGCGTGACGTTACTATACAACCAACTTTAAATAGTTCTTCTTTTTTTTTCTCAAACAGAAATATAGATTATGCAACAATTAATTTCAGATAAATTTAATTAACAACTTAGTAACGGAACAGTTAAGAAACAGCATTCTTGTACGTTCATTTTCTCTGAAAACCTTAACTTTATTTGATAAGCAACGCTTAGGCTAAAAGTAATACTTATTAAGTGAAACTATCTTAGTCAATGGTCCTTTTATATTAAATATTTTTTATCTTTCTTTACTCACAATGGGGCTTGTACTACTTTGTAAAGTTATCATATAAGATTTTATTACAACAGTTCTTAAGAAAAATATTAGGTACCTAAGTAGTTGACTCATTGATTAATGTTTAATTTCAAACTGTAGATCTTGAGACTAAAATGTTATAATTGTTACATCACAAACAATTCTAAGACCTTTTTAAGTTAGGTATGTTATAAGTACTAACTCTATAATTCTTGATAAATTAATTGCTAAAACATTGGATCTGTTGCAAATCTTTATTCTGTATCAATGAATTTAGAGTTAATAAGTAATTCTTAGAATAAAATAAAAATTCTAGAGCATATAATTTATTCGTTATATTATACACCCCTCATCGAAACTATTTTTATGAACCTCTTCCTTGTTATGTTAAGAATATGTTGCAACTTATCCAAATAAATTCATACAATTTAAGGCGATACTCGGAAAAAATGTGCTGAAGCGAGATAGCAATGAGAAAACGACGCGCGCGGGAGCGAGACCGATTTTGCAGATTAGGCAAAAAAACCACAAAATCACTTCGTATTAAAAAACTATAGCGATTTTTAAAAAATGCTTCTATACGATCCTCAATATTATTGGTGTCCACTAATTAAACCAATTTCCAATAGTGTAAGTAACCCCATTTAAGAATAATCTTCACTTTTCGTATTTTTTAGAGGTCTTTTCGAAAATAAAAAGTGTCGAAGCAAAATCATAAAATCGTGTTTTTGAAACTATACGATTCTAGATAAAGGTATGAAGAAATGTATATCTTATTACTAGATTTTTAACAACTGTAACCGTCCTATAGTTTTAAATCAAAAAGTCCATATTTTTCCGAGTAGCGCCTTAATATCGACTTCATACTAGGTAAGTTTAAGTCAACTCTAAGTAAAACTTTGAAATCGTGAGCTTTTAATATTCTGTTTTTTATTTAGCTATACAGACCATAAAAGTTAGTTGCTCTAGCAAAAAAGATAAATTATAGGATTGTTCTATGACAATTTAATAATAATAATATTTTTTATCTTCAATTAGTAACATAACTTTTTACTTAACAGCTTTCAGAACAAGCAAAACGAAGCTTTGTTTTAATGTTTGATAAATTATGGACAAAATAATTTGTTCAACGTGTTCAAACAGGACTCAAATCTGCAACCGGCTAGCTTCTAGATATAAGAAAACATGTCAAAATTTTCTAGAACTTTCTACTAATTTTAGCCTTCATTGGTTTATCAATGTTAGTTTCTGTTTGTAGAGAACATTTGCATATCAGGTTTATACATAATTATATTATCAAGCTTATTTCTATTATCTTTTAAGTCTCTTCAATCAACTTGCTAGTATAGTAACCAATACGATTCACTATCTACTGTTTAAAATAAACTATAATACTTGTCAAAACAATAAAGTTACAAATACATATTAATTAACTGTGTGTTTATCTAAGTTATAATAGTTAAAACATAGCAAATGTTCTAAATTCTAAACTTTTTTACAATATACTTTGGTAGAACTGACATGCTGCCATCATAATTAAGTAGATAGATACCTATCTAAAATGTTTCACATCACTTTATTACACACTTTTGATTTTATTCAGCAAATTAAATTAATTAAAAATCAAACATTGGACTATGATTATACAATATTTACCATTAATATAACAAATCAGAAATAACGTGTTATTCAATAGTAGAAAATTAATCAAAGTTGAATTGGTTCCACGCGTATTCATAAAATACTAGCTTTCCGCCCGCGGCTTCGCCCGCGTCAAAGAATATATACACTTACGCGAAAAGAAACGACACTTAAGCATGTGTGCACGTAAAATCGCTTGCGGCTATGTGTGGGTGTCTGGATGTGAGCGGGGGCCGTGAGAGGCGCGCGGGGCGGGGAACGGGCAGTCGGGTGAATGCCTTGGCCGAGGGCTGGCGCAATCTTCATACATTCAAATAGGTACTACTAGGAAGCCAAAAAATGCGAAAGTTGTTAAAATTTAGTCGATAATAAATAATTATTGAGAGGACTAATTTTATTTAGGCGATTATTGATACACTTACTCAGTATTTTTGTCGCTAACTTAGTATTTTCTTTGGACGATTTAGTATTTTATTCGGACACATTAACTGTGTCCCACTGTTAGTAGCTTATTTACGTACATATATTTTTATTATTATTCCCTTTATTACATTTAAAATACTTACAAAATTATATTTCTAAACATAATTTTTTTACATTAAAAAATATAACATTTAAAAATACAAAAAAGGCAGTTCCCCAACGGTAGCAAGATCAGGGTCCCGGCTACCGATGGTTAAGGATCCAGAGACAGATACGGGCCGTGTACAGAAGTAGGTACTGCCTTCTGCATCTGACTCCCGATCCATCCACCTAACGCAAGCCTCTTTAGGTGTTTATCGAGGCTCTTGGCTATCAGACCATGGGCAGATATGACTATCGGAACAACAATTGCTGAATCAATGTCCCACATGTCAACAATCTCGTGAGCTAAATCAAGATATTTGTTTTCTTTATCTTTTTCAGCTTTCCCAAGGTTGTCGTCAACTTGTCATGTCATGGGGAACAGCGACATAAATAATTATTGCGTGGCGTTCATGTCGATCTATCAATACAATATCAGGCTTTTAATAAGCCTGATATTGTTGTATTGTAGCTAATGCTACAATAGTCCTGCCTGTATGTTATGATAGATCGATCCCAATACTATGTAGCATGGCTATTTTCAAGAACCTGTTCTGGTGCATACTTGTAGTACGGCGCCTCGGATGCCGCAAGATTATGTTTCAGAGCAAGTTGTTGGTGTATTATCCTTGGTTATGTCTATGCAAATACTCGCCGTTTGCGAGACGAGAACAACCGGAGATTATATGTCTAACGGATTCACCCGGACGATGGCACGCTAGGCAAAATATATCCACTGTGCCATCCCTTAGGATATACTTTCGGTAGTTATTCGTCATCACAACCTTATCCATAACTGCACAGACAAAACCTGCGGTTTCACCAAAATGATACTTGTTTACCGAGATATACCTACGTATTCCTGAACATATTCTAATAAAGTATTTTCGACTCGAAATTAGTCATTCATAAATTGTCGCTAGCTTAGTTAATTTTTCGCAAACAAAATATAACGCTGCTCGGTTTCTTATTTGAGTATTTTATTCAATGTCGTTCATATTTTATTTTGTCGGAAATTTTATTATTTCCCATTTGTAAAGATATTTAATAAATATATCTATAAAAGTTGATTGAAAATTGAACGTGTCTTTCATTACCTAAATATTCTTACACAAATTATATAACATCCTACACGTAACCTTCTTTGGCATAAGTCTATAATTATTCAATTTCGGTATCAACCCTAGCGTCGGCTAAACGTCACCGGCGCTCGAACTCTCACGGACACGGAGTGTCACCGCTGTGCCCGCGTGGACTACACGACGTTATCCCGCGGGACTGTGATATTTCTACGGGATAAAAAAGTAGTCTACGTTCCTCTCCAGGCTACAAAGTATCTGTGTTCCTCAGCCAAATCCTTTTAGCCGTTTTGGCGGGATTGAGCAACAAACATCCAAACATCTAAACATATTAGTAGGAAGTACGATGAAGTAAAAGCTTCTATGCTTTCACATTTTTTTATGCTGCAAATAAATTAGATTTTCTTCAATTATTAGCAACACCGCCACTTTGGAATAAACTTTTATCTGTATCAACCTTATGAGCCACTTGAATTGTATGCTATAAACGTATGCACGTATTTAATTAATTTGAAACTCTATTATGTTATGTGCATGTATCCATGCTTTGGAAGTAAGATAGGGATTATTCGTCTGCGACGCGGAAAACCTAATTTATTATCAATAAATAGATTTTGTACTGCACAATAACAATACCACATTGTATTTTGAATGTGCAAAATAACTCGAAATAGTCACAGTGTATATTATAGTAAAGTTTTAGTTAATTCGGGATAAAAATATGTTTTTTATATATAATTTAGCATTAAATAAGAACTAAATGATCTAAAATTACATTCAGATTAATACTTTCATCTCGTATTGAAACTTTCAAATTAAAGTATTAGCTTATCATTCAATCAAACATTAAAGTAATGACAGCATCATCAGTATCTGAAAATTCTTTATATCCTTTTGCATAAATAAACGCTGCTGCTTAAACGTTTTACTACGAGTACCTTCTCGTGAAAGTTAAACTTAATAATTAACTGAAGTTTGTAACCCTACCCTCCTTAAGATAGAAATTTGCAAATTATAGTGTAAGCCTATCATTAATTTATATATAAATGCGATGCAATTCTAAAAATAAACCATTCCTTTTTTCACATAAATTAACCGTATTCTCTCGAACAAATTCCGATAGGAGCTGAACTTTGAATCTCTATTAATAATTATATGGACTGAATCTGCAGGTTATACCTTAGCTTATTATTATAATTTTCTCCAATTTCTGAAAATTAACTCGATCTTTTGCACCTACAAACAAGACCTGGGTAACTCCGGATTCAAAGAGTCAAATGATCCAATTCCGTCAGTGAACTCGATTCCTTTACTGAATCCACGCGATCCTTACTGATTCCGAAGAGTTATAACTCCGACCAACTAAAGAGCTTATTACACTTGGCTAAATTCAGCATCTAATTAAGCATACATTGCTTATTTTGATTGCATCACTTGCTACAAATGAGCTCAAAGAAAGAAATGTATGCTTAATTAGATGCTGAATTTAGCCAAGTGTATTACGCCCTTAAACTAGTAAATTACGCCGATTACACTGATTCAAGTTGAATAGTATAGTCAATATGTGTAATTAAATTAATATCGATCTGAAAATACTAACCACGGTCCGGAATGATTTATATTTAACTAGCGGCCGCCCGCGGTTTCACCCGCGTGGTTCCCGTTGCCGTAGGAATATCGGGATAAAAAGTACATATAAACCTTCCTCTTGAATCACTCTATCTATTAAAAAAAAACGCATCAAAATCCGTTGCGTAGTTTCAAAGATTTAAGCATACAAAGGGACATAGGGACAGAGAAAGCGACTTTGTTTTATACTATGTAGTGAAGATTTAAAAGCGCTCCGGTAGCGATACGAGTCGGACTCATCAAGAGGAGTCGGAGTCATTAAGCAGAGTCGGTTCCAAGCTAGGAGTCGGATTCATAGAATCAAATCACTCCGCGGAGTCGAGATTACTCATGTCTACAACCATGCTTAAGGTGGTTAGTTGAGCTCAGTAGCGCCGCCAATGGAAATTAATCATTTACGATTTATCAAGGGCTTAGAATAAAAGTTTCGGTTATTTCGCGCAAATAAAAGAGTAAAATGCAATTTTTTATTGTTTTTTTATGGCCTCAAATATGAGCATTAAGTTATGGATGTCGATATTGCTAAATGTGGCCACTTTTGGCACTATTCACATTCACGACTTATGCGTAAGTTTGAGTTCTTAAAAGTATATTTATAAAATGAATTTTACTCTTTTATTTGCGCAAAATAACCGAAACTTTTGATCTAAGCCTTTAATAAAGTGTAATTGATTTATTTCCATTGGTGGCGCTACTGAGCTCAAAGAACCACCTTAAACGTAAATCTTTAAACACTGTCGCTTATGAGACTAACACAAGTCTGGTGCTCGTGAGACAAACTCGTCTCGTGTCTGCACTGAAAGCTCGTCTAGTGTGATGTGACCCTCTGTCTGCGCGGCTAAGCCGGGCCTGTTCAGTGCATAGGGTAGCCCAATTACGAGATTTTGATGCATCTGTAACTTGCCGCCAAAAAGTCTCGAAAATGTAAGTTAAACCTTGGGGTCTAGATCACCTTTGTTGACGAAGTAACGTGAACTAGTTTGAAAGCTATCGGGGGCCCGAGTTCGGTTCCTGGATCTATAGATAACATTTTACTAGGTTTTTTAGTTTTGGCTCTAGTTAGGAAGCTTCTGTTAATTTTGATTGTACAAACGCTTCAGCTACTTTTTATTGATCTATTTTATTTAACAAAGTAATATTTCGATATCTAAATAAATTGAGCAATAAACTGCATTAGCGTTATTATCACAAGATATTTATACACTTTTACATTGTTATTAACCGACTTCAAAAAGGAGGTTTTCAGTTTGACATGTAGGTATGTTTTTGAATAAAATGGTGAAACACGGGAAATTTCGAAAAATAAATTCTCTCTATCAAGTTGAATTATTAATCTTTTTTCATAAATTTTTCAAATGTAATAAATCGTTCTTCCTAGATCCAAAAGTAAGCTATGTTAGGCATTGCTATTGACACAGATGGAGTGAATTTTTCCTTGCATAATAGACTGTATACATTATGAAAATACATACGCAATAATTTTTTGAATAAATTATAATAAATGGACGCCTTAAAATTTAACATTTAAAATTATAGCAAGAAATTAGTTACGGTTTGGTAATTATTAAAAAAAGCTATAATATTATCATAAATAAATAAGAAATACAAATTATAAACAAATAAGTAATTGATAGAGAACATAAGTTTGCAAATGAATGTTATAATAAAATATTAAATTATACGTAAAAGCTTTTTTATTAAATACTGATACGGAAGTAAGTATTTGTACCAGAATCATCAAATTTTATAAATATCTATAAATAAACTACATAAGCAATTGAAATTATTCTTACTTTTTTGCATTTACAATGACATTTTATTTCACAATTATAAAGATAATTAAATATTAGAAAAGTAGCTCCACCGAGAATTGACCCCGGGACCTTTCACTACAGAAGGTCCCGCGGGGTTCGATTCCCGGCAGAGGTACTTGGGAGATGGGTCGATTTTTTTAAATTCATCTTCTATCTATATATATATAAAACTCTTGCGTAGACTGACTGACAGACAACGCACAGCCAAAACTACAAGGCACAAAAAGCTGAAATTTGGCATGTATGTTCTTTGGGGAGTGTAGAGAAGCACTACGAGAGGATTTTTGGGAATTCCCCCTCTAAGGTCCGGTTGCTCGAAGCTTGGTTATGGTTAAAT
This sequence comes from Crambus lathoniellus, assembly GCA_949710035.1. NCBI lineage: Eukaryota > Metazoa > Arthropoda > Insecta > Lepidoptera > Crambidae > Crambus > Crambus lathoniellus. The sequence goes on along the minus strand of OX453303.1, from coordinate 2,140,148 downwards.
TATGGTTAAAGTAAAATTAACCGGCGGTCAAATTTAAAAAGCGTTGTTGAAGAAGCGGTTACTTTAACGAGCAGTCAAATTACACATTTAACGGCGGTCAAAATAACCGACAGGGTGGGGGTGGTTTAAATTTTGACATTAGTAAGTAAGGGAAGGTTAATGAAATAGTACAGACAACAGTTTCAACCCAACGTATTTTTCTTGGACCGAGGTCAAAATTGACAACGGTTAAATTTTAACTTAAACTTTACTGTAATGTACGAGCAACCGGACCTAAGCGGCTAAAAACGGAATCCACGCAGATAAAGTCGTAAGCTGAGCGCTAGTTTTCTATGTAATTATGCAATCAAACCCTAGACATACCAAAAAACCGATCTAGTTAACGTTGAAACGTCTTTTTTAACCGACTTCTAAATCAAAAAGGAGGAGGTTCTCTATTCGTCTGTATGTATGTTTTTTTTTTTTTTTTTTTGTGTATGTCCACCGATTACTCGAAGACGGGTGAACCGATTGAAATGGTTCAAACGTTATTACATCAGGTTGGTTTCCAAGTTGGTCCCATTTTTTAAAATTTTGAAATCAGTTCAGTAGTTTTCAGGAAATCTTGAAAATACTGTCGTTTTCGTTACCACTTAATGTGAATTTAATACGTATCTTTAGGCATAACTCCTTTGTTTATAAACCGATTTAGATGATTCTTGTTTTGTTAAAAAGGGGATACCTCAAGGTATTTTAACCGACTTCGAAAAAGGAGGTTTTCAGTTTGATCACATACCTATTTACCAGAAAACACGTAAATTGCCTGCACGATGCACTAAAAAGAGTGAAATAAAAATTATTTTTATAAAAAGATAAAACCGCCTTCAAAAAAACCACATCAAAAAAGTAAGAAATAATTCCTCACCAAATAAATAACGTAAGTACTTTGAAGTCGGGCGGATTTTAACAAAAACAACAAAAAATGTACTTGTTTCACGCCCGACTTCAAAGTACTTACGTTATTTATTTGGTGAGGAATTATTTCTTACTTTTTTGATGTGGTTTTTTTGAAGGCGGTTTTATTTTCCAAGAGAGAGACACCCAAGTCTGCCTATTTTATAGCGTGTCAAGAGAAATCTCTCAGTAATAATAATATTTACACAGAACTGATAGTTTGGCTGATCGCCGTCAGTAACCCGATCTAGGTTTAACCATCGGTTTAGTATAAACTATGATTCTATTGAGCATTGACCAGACGATTATTGTAGAAAACCGACGGTTCAAATTAATGAAATTATTTAACAAAGGTTTAAATTCACAGAACATGGAAGAGATTTTTTTTTCCGTATTCTGTGGTTAAATTCAATAGGTACCTATAGACTATAGATATGAGAATAAGTATATGTTAATCAAGTTGTTTAATTATTTTATACAATTGCAGACAAGTTAATTTTTAACCTTAAAATACCATTTTGAATCATAATTTAATTGGAAATTAGCTCACCATTTAACATTGCACTAATTTAATTATTTTATACAATTGGAGACAAGTTGATTTTTTACCTTAAAATAATTATTGAATCTTACTTTAATTCGTAATTAACTCACCATTTAACATTGCAATTTCCTTCAATAACATGAGCTGTATTAAATCACCCACATAAAATATGTAGGAATAACCATAATCGGACGATGCGCCCATTCCTTAAAGTTACTTTATAAAAATTCAATCACTAATTAAACATTTTGTGATAGTAAAAAAACACGAACCCTATGAAGTAGCTTTGGTGGCCAATATAGGGCTCGTGGTTTTTTACTAATACATTTTTCCTATGCTTAAACAAATTTGCATCGTGAATACATAAAAATAATTTAGAATCTCAGTCATTTATTAGTTCTTAAGCATGGGTATTACAAGATTACTATAGTAAGTTTTATGTGACTGTAGGTCTTTAAGATTTTTCTCATTATGTTTAGATTAATATCAATGAAAAAGACTGTTTGTTTCCTAAATAATAAAAAAGTATTTTATTACAAATAAATTTAATAAAAGTTTTTGGAATAAATAATTTTATTACAATTTTAATCAATTCATCTTTAAGGAGTAGGGTGTATAATTATATAAACCGAACTACGAACATCATCCGATAACTGAAACTAGTGGATGCTTGCAACTGGGTCCACGTTTTATTTCGTTTTGATGGTCAGCTCTATTTTTTGTCCTGTCCTATCAGCTTTGGGAAACATTACGGCGTCTCTTTCATACGGTTGACATTTAAAGCGTCAGGGCGATGTTTGAGACGCTCTTAGAGTTGAGTAGCGTTTGATTATTCGGACGTTTGCGACGGAGCCCAATTGAGACGCTTCCACAATTAATATAAAAACTAAAATTATATTTATTTTGATCTATTTTATTCACTAACGGGGTAGCACTTAATCTTCATCTAACCTGAAAAAAAAATTAAAAAATCATTAATTTTCTCATCACACAAAGGAAATAAAAATCATAAAACAATAGGTTAGACATTCTGGCCAAGACTGCGTCCTGTAGTGTGATATTTAAAAACAATTTTGCTAGTAGTCCACCAGCCACTAATATTAACGTAACAATAACAATATTCAAATCACAATTTCAAGCGCAGACAATCTGTGTGAACCCACATGAACCAGTAAACACTCCTAGCTAGCCCTGTCCTTGTAAAGTTCAGTCTAGTTATTGTGAACTTCATGACTCATTCAGATATCGCTATGGCCGTAAATATGCAATTTAATTTGTAATTTTCCTCGTGAAATGCAGTTTTAGGCGTTATTGTTTTAGACAGGTGACGCAAGTTCGCATAATTTATCACTACAATTTTATATGCGGATGTATGGAGCCAATTTATCGAAGTTATGTTCCCTTATTAATTTCTAGTAATCGTGGTACCTTTCGCCCTAATACTAGAACGTTTCTTAACTTTAAAAACTTCTGAAACATCATCCTATCACTTTATATGTCAATTGTCAAAGGTATGATAAAGACGCCACGATAAGTTCCCGCTAAAGTTTAAGTTAAGTGAGTGAAAAGAGGTCGAGTTACAGGACATTACTGAAGTTATAAAAAATAACCCTTATCACTTGTGGATATCCTAGTCCCCTTAGTTCCTCTAACATCACACTAGGGTTGCCACCATTTTTTAAATATAGGTAAGTAGTATTTTATTTTTAAATTGCAAAAATATAGTTACTTCTGGGAAATTCAGGAAAAAATAGTACCTACACAATAAAAGTTGACGTTGACGTCAGTTAAATGCTACGAATGCTTTAATTTCGTTCAGGAATTTGTATAAAACGGTTAATATTAAAAAAACAACGCCAAATACGAGCTAGCGATGAAAGTATAGTTTTGTTCGTACTATATTATTTTTCGAAAGTACAATTTACTAAAATATAGTAAGATACTATAATTATTAGTACGGGTGGCAACCCTACATCACACTCACATTAAAACAAATGTAAAATTTACCGGTTAAGAACCCAAATAAAAAGTTTTGGTATTATTCCCCTGCAATTAAAATAAAACTAATAAAAATTTGTCGGAACATAGAGTAATATTGAAGTAGGTACCTATTTGAATCCGTTTGAATGCATAAGCAACTTAAGCTATGGTTGTTCATGGGACGGGAGATCAAAAATTTATTCCCAAGCCTAGTCTATTGGGGGTCGGTAAAACGCCCCAACTTACATTTTAGGTTCTCTAGGACAAATTGCAACTTTGATTAAAACCATAGGTTAGGAAAACCTGGGCCTTTACGTGGTGACGTTAAAACGACTATAATAAGTGTACAACTGATGATAATATTCTTGTAATCAAGTACTACTACTACAGTCATACTAATATCAAAACAATTCGTACAGTTCGACATTTTTAATAAGCCAAGTAATTAGCAAATACTGTCTTCTTAAAAGATAGCGTCTTCATACAACTATGCGCCAACTATCGAGTCTTAATACTAAGGCATTCAGCCATTTTATCATAAAAATACAAGATACAGATTATGATGAGTGCACATATAATATAGTATGTTACATAAAGGAAGCTATCGGACTGTGGTTTTTTATCATTCACCATTCGTTGAACCTAGATAAGAGTTAGCTTCTAACGAGTTGGCTAGAATTGAAAAATTATATTCAACGATAAAAATAGCGCACATTTATCGGTTGTAACTGACTTCTTTATCTGTGTACTTGCTAGGTCTTCAAACTGTAAGCGAACTGAGCGATGTTTATTGCGGTTTAGAAAAGGATGGGTGAGCGGCAATGATTTAAGTTGTTTAATAAGAGACTTCTTAATTTGTATACTTGCTATGCTTAAAAAATAAAGCTATGTAAAAGGAGAGTGGGCGAAAATGTTTTATCGTGTCAAATAAAAGAAGAGAACCAAGAGGTACTTCGGCGGCACTACGACAATGGAGTGAAGTGAAAAGAGGCGCGTTACGCTTAGCTATAGTTGCTGGATTTTGGGGTCTTTGCCATTGAATCGCCATGGTCGCGATGCCAGCAGCCGGCTCGGCGCCAGTCAAATTATATGGTTAATGGCGGCTTGGTGTGGCAATCAAACCGCCGAAGCCAATGGAATAGGAAGGCTTAGGAAGGTTTTAATACAATTTGTCTTGCTTTGACTGGCATGGCGTCGGCAGCTGGTGTCCCAATGGAAAAGAGCCCGTAACTGCTCAACAGTTCGCTTTTAAGTGTTATCGTTTGCGCTACAATTAACTCTAATAAATAACCGAACAAATAATAATAGATCTCTTTCAGAATTCGCTTTAAGTTGTTTTATGTTCGCGATCTATTAGCGCGTAAAGTAAGTAGTATAATAGGTCTTTACCTATGATATTGCCGTTTTCTATGGAGAAATTGTAGGAAGTTGGAATCGGCATACAAAGATATTTGGGGGTTTCTTAGACATGTGAACTCCGAATTCAACGAAACTATCGAGATATGATCAGACAAAATTATTCTAACTAGTTATTGCCTATAATCACTTTGGACTGTCTTAGAATAAAAAAATACTGTTCAAAGCTGTCAAATTGACGACAACCAAAGAGCGGTACTTTGAAGCAGTTATAAAAAATTTGGACGCGTGTTTAATTATTCTTTTCTTAGATGTTTAACATGACGACATACTCTATTTTCGAAACTGACTATTAATTTTGATATATTGATATTAATTAAAAAATTAGAGACCAATAAACATGTGAGAAAAAGACGGCAATTTCATATGTAAAGACCTATTATTACTGATTAAAAGTGTGTTGGATATTGTGAAAGTATTTTTACAAATCTGAATGCAACTTCCGGAGATAGCGCGCTGAAACAAATGCTATTTAAAAGAGGAATAATACTAGAATAGGACAACTAGCTCCAAGTACCCAAGTTGTATTTTTTCTAGTTATTTCTCTTGTGAGAATAGCACTATTAATGCTAAAAATAAAATCTATATAATACCTATATGAAAATATCTATTTATATAAAACTCTTGCGTATACTGACTGACAGACAACGCACAACCGAAACTTCTGGGCGCAAGAAGCTGAAATTTGGCATGTATGTTGCATGGGGAGGGTAGGGTAGTATTCAGAGGAGATTTTTGGAAATTCTCCCTCTAAGAGGGTAAAAAAGGGGGTTCACGCAGACGAAGTCGCGAGCGGAGCACTAGTCATAATATAAAAACTATTCTTGTTATTTATTTTACTAAACTTAACAGAACACAAGACATTACTAAACAGTCAGAAAAATTTCACTAGTGTATATAAAGTCCTTAATATAAAAAACCTACAGTAAATAGGTAGGTACTTACAAATTTTATTTATTTATTAAATCTTTCAAAACACAGCAAATGGCGGACTTAATGCTAATATGCATTCTCTTCCAGTCAACCGGAAAGGGAGTCAGGGAGAAAATTAACAGCGGCTATAAAATAAATAGTGACTATAATAATCGGTGTACATACATATAAAAAAAATATACGCGACGAATAGATAACCTCCTCCTTTTAAATTTTTGACGTCGGTTAAAAAGAAGACAAGTAACTAGGTAATTATAATGCAAAAAATAGTACTAAAATTAAATAACAACTTACAATTGGATAACAACTTACAATTAAATAACAATAGGGTACATACTATCATAAATATTATTATACATATTGAATTCCGTTATAATTAGGCGTTCGTACTTAATCCTATTCATACTATAATATTGTTTTCGTAATAATACACCTAAAATTAATTCCAAATACATATACTAGGATAATTTTTCCTCTATGCTTTTATTTGCACAATAAGTACTAGTGACTATAAAATTGATAATTTTGTTTTACAAAAACATTAATATTAGATTTTTAAGTATTTTCCAATGCAAACAAAACTGTACCGTAATCTTTTACGGAGATAAATTAATTATTTGTATATTTTTATTCAGAATAATCTAACAAAATTACGTATTCAAAAATACGAAAATTTGGATTCTAAGAATGAAATATATTTAACAAATGCGATTAAACCTTAACCACTGAACCAATTTGAGATTTTTTATTACATATAGGTACACAAACAAACATAAGTTCATCTCTTTTCTCGTCATAATATTAGTTTAGATTTAAAAAAAACAAGTCTGGTAATAATTCAAAGTAGGTAGCCTAAGTTATAAACCTGCTTTACTCCCCATTTAACGCCTGAAACGCTTAACCAATTTTGATGAAATTAGAAATTAGAATACTTTAGCGGAACAGAAATAAAAAATGGCTTTTCCAATATTAGAAGAAAAAGCGCACGATAGCTATTACAATATAATCCTAGTAATCACTACATAGTATAAAACAAAGTCGCTTTCTCTGTCCCTATGTCCCTTTGTATGCTTAAATCTTTGAAACTACGCAACGGATTTTGATGCGTTTTTTTTTATAGATAGAGTGATTCAAGAGGAAGGTTTATATGTACTTTTTATGCCGATATTCCCACGGGAACGGGAACCACGCGGGTGAAACCGCGGGCGGCCGCTAGTAATATTATAAATGTAAAAGTTTGTGAGTGGATGTATTGATGTTTGTTACTCTTTCACGCAAAAATTACTGAACGGATCTGGATGACATTTGCAACAAAGATAGATTATAGGCTGGAATAACACATAGGATACTTTTTATTCCAATATTCCCACGGGAACGGGAACCACGCGGGTGAAATCGCGGGCGGCCGAAAACGCCGGACGGCGTGCTGTAATATTTTTTTGGCAGACAGTTTTGTCTGCCACAGTACTTTATCGTCCAACCTAGACGGTGTTGAGTCAAACAGGATACTGTGTAGACTGTGCTCCTGCGGTTCAAATGGAAGCCAGTCAACTTTTTAATTCCTATTAATATATTCTATTTTAATCTATACCAATTTACCAATATTATAAAGAGAAAAGATTTGATTATTTAAATTTTTACTTTTTTGCATTCACAATGCAATTTTTATTGTTGAAAAATGGAAAATGAAGTATAAAGAAAAAATCGACCCGTCTGACAACCAGCTCCGATGGGACTCGAACCCACGACCTTTCGCTATCCGGGCGACTGCTCTGGTGTGGGGGTCTTCACATCTTCACATTGATGAAATTAACGCTGGCTACAGCGTGTAAGAAGTATTTGGTAAATTCGACGCTTCTCGTAACGACTCCGTAGCTCAGTGGTTAGAGCAGTCGCCCGGATAGCGAAAGGTCGTGGGTTCGAGTCCCATCGGAGCTGGTTGTGAGACGGGTAGATTTTTTCTAAATACTTCATTTTCCATTTTTCAACCATAAAATTGCATTGTGAATGCAAAAAAGTAAAAATTGAAATAATTATATAACTTCTTACATTCAACTGTATCATGGAAAACTTGATAACGGATAAATATATACTTAAATACTTTTTGTTTGTAAATACAAACATAATATACATAGTTAACACTGAGTGTTAACAAAACCAAGACAAATAGACATGTTCATGCACACAAATATTTGTCTTGTTCGGGAATCGAACCCGAGACCACTGGCGCAGAAGGTGGGTAGCCTACCCCTGCGCCAAATCGGTTGTCATTATGAATGTAAACTTACGCAAACAATCTATACATCTAAGTATACAAATAAATAAAATTGGAGTGTCTGTTATTTAATATTAAAATAACCGCTTTTTACTACATGCATATGATTATATATACGGTACATATACCATAATAACATTTTTTACAATTTTTGTCTGTCTGTCTGTCTGTCTATCTGTCTGTCTGTCTGTCTGTCTGTCTGTCTGTTTGTTCCAGCTAATCTCTGAAATGGCTGGATAGATTTTGACGGGACCTTCTCTGGCAGGTAGCTGATGTAATAAGAAATAACTTAGGCTACTTTTTATCCCGATATTCCCACGGGAACGAGAACCACGCGGGTGAAACCTCGGGCGGCCGCTAGTATTCTAATAACTGTAAACTTATCTTAAAATTTGCCTCTACAAAGTAAAAAAATGGTAGTAGACCACCCATAAAAAAACATTAAAACTGTAAGAAATAAAAATCTAAGAATTTGTCATAAGAGAGTACTATCGAACAAACAGTGTGGTCTATTCCAAGAAACACACAGAAATGTGTTACATTGATGACATGTTTTACATTATTTGTAAATATAAACAACGGCATTTGAAGTATAATTACTTAATGTGACTCACCTAAGAAATCCACTCGTTTACGTGGTACTTAACATTTTTATACGTAAGCAACTTTTCAAATGTTTGTACTGCATTGCTTTAGTTTGGAGAAAACTACTAAGAGGTAAAAAATTTGCCTTAAAATTTTAGCTAGTTGATCTAACTATGACTTTTAATTAGGTTCCATACATTTTTTTATTTCACTTATTTTTTTGTGCTAGTTTATTTCACCTTGTATATAATGCGATTATTATAAGAATAGGACTGTCAAACGGCATTTTTGATCTTTGTTCCTTTTCTTGCACATCCTACACCCTGAAGTGGAAGCGAAACGCAAACAAATATGGCCGTTTTGACAGTCCTATTCTTATAATAATCGCATTATAGGTACCGTGTCTGGTCTGGAGTGCTATCTTCACATTTTGGGCCTCATCTGAAAATCAGCGTCACACTTGCTGTGACATAAGCTGAGGTTGCGGCATTTCGGCTAAAATGTTTTGTTATTTTACCGTGAATTTTGTGTATAAAACACAAAAAATACAGTGTGTTCTTCAGTCGAATAAATTACATTTCATTCTTTCATTTGTTTATGGCTGTCATTTCCAAAAGTTTTTCTTTCTCTATTTTAGTTTTGAAACAGTATTTACAGCAGTAAACTTTTGTTTTTTTATTAGCTAAAAGCTTCCTCCGCCATAATTTTTGTGTCTTTTTAATATATTTTAACAGCGAATACAAACTTTTTGGTGCTACATATTAAAAATCAAATTTATTTTTTGTCAGATCTCTTTTTCTTAAAATGCAAACTTTTTGATGCTATTAAAAATCAAATTTATTTTTTGTCAGATCTCTTTTTCTTAAAATTCAGCCTTGGCCAATAACTCGTTGACTGATTCAAGTGAACGCTGACTGCGTCCATTGTCCGCACGTCTTTCCCGAAAGAGGTTGCGCGATCGATTCCTCGTCGATGTAATGAATTAGAAGTGCTGTTTTCGCATTCTCATTATAACAACTAACAATGTTACTCGGAAAAGTTGGTATTAGCACACTCGACGTTTCTCGTTTAAATTAATTGATCATTTGTTTTTTTAAACGATTTTCGCTAAAATACTTGACTCATTTTTTTTTAAGTAAAGACTTCTTAGCGGCATTGTGCACTTTTTGTATCGGGTAAAAAATGTTAAACTCGCGTCAGGATCACGTGACCGTCAGATCGAAAAACGGATAAAATGTCATTAGAATACGAAAGCAAATTTCGCCACCGTTTCCAAAGTTGTTCAGATAAGAAAACGGGCGGCATTGAAGACAGAAGAGAAGACCTCGGTTCAAATCTAGTCCGTATTTTTTTCCTTATTTTTTGTCAAATCCTTTTTTTTTTGTGAAAAAGTCTAGTGAGCCCTTTTTACTTCTGCCGGCACTCCCGGAGTGCAACCCGTATTTTTTTTATTTTGGATCTGCTTCCGTGACAACGCAAACTACAATACGATTTTGCCTATAACTGTCAGGTTAAAAGAAGCTTTAATGATTGTTTTAAAAATTAAGGAATTCGATTAGAGGTGTATAAACAAGGCCGTTTCCTCCAAGTAAACTAATGTTTAATTTAAACGTTTTGTTTGTGGCATACGATACCTAGATATGTATTGTTTGTGATTGCAGAGGAAGTCAACGCCAAATAAATACGACGCGATCTTTCGTTTACGTACACTATGACACTTTGACGAGTTGGAACACTGGATATTTTTGTCTGTGGTGTCAAAGAAATAGACGATTGAAAACGTATAGGTACTGAATAAAGTGGTTATCTGACGTCTAAAACACTGAACCGATTTTGACGAATATTGCCATAAAAGGCAAGAATAAAAATCTATAAAGTTTTTCGATATAAAAAACAGAATCAAAAAATAATGTAATAACAGTAAAAGTAGTTTTTATTTAAAACAAGCCTTCCGTCCGCGGCTTTGCCCACGTGGACTACACAACGTTATCCCGCGGGAATCTAATATTTTTCCGGTATAAAAAGGGACCAATGTCACTCTCCAGCTCCTAAACTATCGTCAAAAATGACGTCGATCCGTTGCTCCGTTTTGATGTGAAAGACGGATAAACGATTTACGTCAAATGTTTGATAGCTGGTTTGTATGGGAAAATAAAAGTGTGGTTTCTACTATTTTCCACGCAATTTTTATGAATTTTTTCTCCATAAGAACCCATAATGGAACTTAAGGAATATATGAAAAAAAATATTGCTGGATTGATCAGCCGTTCTTGAGTTTTGTGCCTATAGCAACATTCATTTTTATTTATATAGATTTTAATATCTAAATACATAGGTAGGACACAATGGTGTATCTCAAATAGCATTAAAAATGCTTTTAAAAATCAATGTCGCTATATTTTGGCTAACCCGATTCATTTATAGGTAATAGTAATGAATGGGTCACTGATAACAGTAGTTTGCTTGTCTAAAACGTTATCTAGTATTTCTATGACCATGAAATAGTCATTTCGCAAACTATGTCATGTGTAAGTAACCTACTCTAACAACGTGTCTATTGGCGGTAATCTAACTTAATTCGGCCATCTTATCACACGGTATTATTATATCCGCAATATCTTGCATATTGATAGCCAGCCCTGCCTACGATAGTGAGGGGACGTTCTGACAAATTATCGATATTTATTTTATCGATGTCGATAACTCCTGCAGTTAAAATTTGGTAAATGTATCTATTAGTTACGCGACAATTTGGTAAAGTAGAGCTGGTACTGATAGAGACAACGTAATAATAATGTTTGACCAATATTACATAGGATAATGTGTCCGTTATACTAACGGCCGATTTCAGAAACGCAAATCAAATCTAAAATTAGCTGACAGACTGTCACAACTAAATTCTCAATCAAAAGTACCTTTGATTTCTAAAGCGAAAATTATACAAAACTTAGGTGATTGACTACTAATTGTAATTAATGATTTATTATTAGTTTGGCCACCTTGATTAAAATCAATCGAATTAAAGTGAATAAATGCCTAACCATTCATCATGCATTTCCTTCTAACTTATAACGTTGTCTCTACTTCTCTGTCTTTTGGACATTCATCATAATCAAAAAATCATAATTTATGGGAATATTTATCTCAATTCAGTGTAATAACGTAAATACTTGGTTAATTGATTTGATTCTTAGTTAATTGGCCGAATTTCTCCAATTAATTTTTCAAGCGTTGACAGTTTGTGAATCATGTGATTAAGCTTTCGGAAATCCAAATCTATAGAAAATTAGAGATTTGTATGAGCACTGACAGGCTGTCAACAGTCTGTTGGCAGTCTGTCACATTTTTCTTTCAGAAACCCAAACTAGAATTAATTGGAGATTACGTAATTTTAATTTGCGTTTCAGAAACCGGCCGTAATTTACTTATAAATTGTCAGCTAATAATAACGGATTATTCTGGATGTTTTTTATATCAATCTATCTTTATAGTTAAACCAAAAAAACATTTAATTATTTCTCTGTCATGACTTTATAACTTTACTTAAAAAATAATAACGGATTATTCTGTATGCTTTTATATCAATCTATCTTTATAGTTAAACCAAAAAAACATTTAATTATTTCTCTGTCATGACTTTATAACTTTACTTAAAAAAACATAAAACCGAGTTTTGTATTCCTTTTGACTTTTCTGTCGATTGAAAATTTCTGTCCGATTTTTATACATTCTAATAATAAAATTATTTTTTTCATCGATACTTGAATGACCCATCACTACCGATGCATTATCTAAACCAGATGCTAAGCATTCGCTTCCAACGAAACAAATCCAAGGTATTTACTCATATATCACTTTCTTATCTGAGTTTATGTGCATACAGTGTAGGTATACATAATGTATATAATAGTGATGATGCTCACACCGATGTACAGTAAGATTAATTTTATTTTTTTAGTAGGGCATTCCCTTTGTACTTATTTCTGATAATAATTTAATAATTATGCTCTTATACAATCAAATAAATTATATCCTTAGATGAGCCTTAATTTCGCTCGGTAAGATAAAATACCTATATTGTTCTAATACAGATACAAAACTAATAAACACACAGAAGACAGAGTAAATTATTTTTAGAATATTTATCTTCTATACTAATATTATAAAGAGGAAAGATTTTATTGTTTGTTTGTATGTTTGTTTGTTTGTTTTTTTGTTTGTATCAAATAGTCTCCGAAACTACTGGACCGATTTAGAAAATTATTTCACCATTAGAAAGCTACATTCTTACCGAGTGACATAGGCTATATTTTATCCCGATATTCCCACGGGAACTAGTACCACGCGGGACGCGGGCGAAACCGCGAGGATCCGCTAGTTTGTATTAATCGCCAAACTACAAAAAATATTCGTAATATAATTTAAGAAGTAAATATTTCGTGTAGTTGAACAAAAAGGCTCAAACATAAAATCAAAGAATGCGAATCTACATTTTTATGTAAAAATAAAATAATAACACTTATCATTGCAATTTGATACATTGTTGTTTAGTCTCTTGCCAACTAAACTAACGTAAAATGGAATAAATAAATAAGTACTGATAAAAATATGTAGGCAAACGACCTGGGTCAAAAAACTCATAGAAAAACACATAAGGAAGAAATAATTACCTTATCTATTATGCATTTTATATAACAATACTGGACAGGTCATTGCTCTCTTTTTATATGTAATTTGATTACATTTTTATTGCAAAAAAAATAACGGTGAATGACAGTGGTAATGATTCCTACTGTTGCACAAAAGATCCTGGATTCGAATCCTGGTAAGGTGAGGGAAAATTAGTCAATTTTAATTAGTTTGTTAGTATAAAAGTTTGAAAAATAATGAGTTAATTTCAACTGAAGGGTATATTTAACACGAAACTCAGGAGATAATGTAAATACATGCAGGTCAAAGTCATAACCCTCCTTTTTGATTTGCCGTGGTCGGGTAAAAAAGTTATCGATTTCAACCTAATGGAAGTTTGAATCATGGAACTAAAGATAAGAATCTACTTAAAAATAAAAACAACACACAAGAATGAGAAAAAAAGTGGTACCTAAGTTTCCGTGACCACGGCCCCTGGAAAGGTGAACGTCGGAAAAAACTAAAAATCTTTTAAAAACATAGTTATGTGTACAATATGTGCGTGATTAAATTCGTAATTAAAGTGATTTTCATTTCAATGTACAGTTCTAGTAAGATGTGCTTAAGAATCTACTTAACCCATTCTTGCCCGCCGTGCCAATTTGGGAACACCTAGTTTTCTAGGCATTTAAGAAAACATTAAAAGCTATCAAAGGTTTTCCTAAATGCCCTAGAAAACAAGGTATTCTTAAATTCCTAGATTGGGTACCTATTCATGTTGTTGTAATTTATGTTTGTACTACTGTTTGTATAGATAAACTAGGTAGTAACATACAGGTGATGGATATATAGACGGTGTTCAGCTTATTTTGGTTTATTTGGCGGCCATGCGCCCCTTTCTCTAGCTAATACAAGAATCCCTTAGAAAACAAACGCAATATGAAGTGACGCGACATTTGAATTTATTCAAATATACTTTTCAATCATAAAGACTAACCAGAAATATAAAAACCTGGCCTGAGGCGCCACTGTCGCCTCTGCATTGTTACAAATGTCAAATTCTATAGATAAATTTAGTTCGTCACATTTCCGCAAAATGGCGAGGCTTTTTATTTTTCTGGACAAATTTTACAATAATCCATCAAGGAGGTCGCATAACTTCACAGTACTTTGTAGCTGCAAATCATCGTCGCCTTCCTGACCTTATCCCAATACCATTTGGGGTCGGCCCAGTACGTCATTCTCCTCCACTCCACTCTATTAGCTGCCATCTCTTTATTAACTCCTTTCTCATTTATAATTATAACGCACAAATAGTGGCAACGGTGGCAAGGAATGAGTTAAGCAGACATTTTTTTTATTGCTAATTCTATTATATTATATTGTTTCCTTCTCATAACAAGTCTAAGCCAAGCCAAGTGTAGCTTCAAGTGATAGTCAATATTTGAACTTTCAGTCCTAGCATAAGCTGAACGAGATTTTTGGATGTAAGCCAAACTAATAGAGTATTCTCTTTGGAACTTTTCATTATTATTCAAGCACGACTTAAAATAGTTTTTGTTTTCGGTAACAACCCTACATCAGACTCTTCTGTTAGGTATAGTTTTAAAAACGTCACTGCTAGACAAGATAATAAAGTCACTATTGACTAGAGAATCAGGTCTACAGGCCTACTATAAAAAATATAGGTCACCCATCTTCAAACCGATCTCTAGAACTGTTGCTTAGCTTTTACGATGGAGCAAAGTACACTACTGATCTCCAACTCAAGTATTATCTTAGATCCCTCTTCACACAAGTTACCCAACTTATTTATTAGATGTCAACCCACATGTTTACAAGATCGTAAAATCTAAAACAATGCCTCGAAGGTTTCATTCATAACACTACGTGTGACTACGTTCACATGTCCACACATGCACTACTACATCGCTAGACACAATCTGATTGGTTACTTTCACTTTTCATTCGCGCGTACATAGTTCGGATTCCGAAAGCCTCTCCGTGATTGGTCGGCTCTCGCGTGACCTTTGCCCCTATTGGTCGGGATAGTTCCTATGTGCCGTATGTTTACGGAAATAATGTAACGTAACTCATATAACGTAGTTTAGGTACCGTGCCTATTGGAGCCCGGGTAAGTTTACGTTACGTACATAGAAGTTTCGGAAGTTGGTTACGGGTTTCAGTATTGCGATGCCTGTGAGGCATTTTGGGGATCATGTAGGGTTAACGTGTTTTATACACGTTGGTAGGATATCCGTAAGAATATTTATACTTATAGCTGGCTTTCAAGTACTCTTACGTAACGTACCTATACATTTATTATACTAAAGATTTATTGTAAAGAAAAAACAAAAATGTTTTTATTCAGCCTTATGGCTAAATGTGTATGGCTTCCAAAGTTTTGAGGTTTAGAGGTTTCCCGCTAAACCTCAAAAGTTTGGAAGCCATAGCATTAATAAATAAATTAGTACAATGTTTGCTTTTTCATGTTTTTTCGTCTTTAGATTTTTTAATTATCAATGTTTGCAACGCCTCAGAAATGGGACACAATAGTTTTTCCATTCGGCCGGTCAGGCGTCAATGGGTTACAAGAAAAAGACAAAAACTTTACATATTTCATGGTAAAACACATTAGAGTGATAGAAAACTTCATAATTTGCTACTAGCTGCGTCCAGCGGTTTTACCCGCGTGGTTTCCGATTCCGTGGGAACATCGGAAACGCCCCCGACAGCGGAATGTATGCACTGTCTCTGTCACTCACTATAGAAAAGACAAAGACAAAACATAGTAGTCGAATCCGATTCCGTTTCCGAATGTTTGTGAATCAGGGAGCTGATCAGCTATTCTTGAGTGTAGGAAAAATTGTGATAGTAAATAACCAAGAACCCTGTAAGTAGCTTTCAGGCGGGAGCCGAACCCCCAGGAATCCGGCCCGATGCTCTGACCAACTAAGCTACCGAAAGGCTTACATGAGTTGTCGATTTTGCTATCACTTTTTAAGTCAAGTCAAGTCAATAAATTTTTATTCATATAGATTAAATAAAATTAATGCTTATGAATCGTCCAACATTTTTTTACCTACCACCTGTTATGGACATCTTTTAACTGACAAGAAAAACAGGCGAAAAAACTCATCAGCTTTAACAGAAGCTAATTTAATGCTATAGGCCAGCGTTGCTTCTTCAATGTGAGGAAACCCTCGCATCCGAAAGAAACATTTTTTCATATGTCTAACAATCGATTCAGATGAAACCACCATTAAATTATTTCTTTCATTTACAATGCAATTCTGTAAGTACCTACTTATAGGAAAATAAAATACTATCACATTTTTTTCTATACTTACTTACAGAATTGCAATATGAATACTTACATAAAAATAATTTTAAATCTCTTTCTTGAGTGATTGAGTAACGAACATCGAAACTCTCGCATTTGAAAGAAAGAAAGAAAAAATTATTGGACACCCACATACACACAAAAAAAAGAAACAATCAAACAAACAAAATACTTAGGTAGGAAAAAAACTTATACTAAAAAAATACTTATTCAAGAAATATACATTTGTTATAGGTATTTGTATGATTTTCAACTAATATTTGTGCTTTTTTGTCCACAGGTAGCGGGGAACAAGATAAGAGGACCGCCGTGAGCACATAGGTAATTCAAAATCATCAAAACTAAGATAAATTTGAACTGGACAAAAACAAGCTAGCATACATTTTCAACTAATATCAATCTGTGAATGAGATCGTCAGTTTTATTTCACTTCAGTGATGGTTAACGTTCCTAGCACGATATTTAGGACTTTAATTAAATGCTACTCCTCAATAATTTGGCTACCAAATGCAAAAAGAATCGCTCAAAACATAGCAGTACATATTTCCTAAGAATAAATGCCTTATAACGCATCGCTAAGTCGAGGATTCCACCGCAGAAACAATTGAAAAACATCATATATTCCTACTTATATCGAAAATTCAAGATTATTCACAGATAGGGTTCCACATACTATTGGAAATCGGTTTAATTAGTGGACACCAATAATATTTAGGATCGTGTAGTTTCATTTTTTTAAATAATCGCTATAGTTATCTACTACGAAGTGACGAAGTTTTTTGCCTAATCTGCAAAATCGGTGTCGCTCCCGCGCGCGTCGTTTTCTCATTGCTATCTTGCTTCAGTCCCCTTAAGCACAAACTTATTCAAACGTTTAAAACTGCTATCTAGATTTTTTATAGAACGCTCTATAAAACCAAACGCAATGTTCAGCGCGATAAGGCCCAGGTCACCGAGTGTTGATAGCTCTGACACTAAGCTAGATAAGTAAGTCTAAATTTTTAGACTTTTTCGCGATAACACCGCCATTTTGTTATACCTATCAACCAAATCCAAGTGCACTATCAAATTTAACGCGATGCACACGAAAAATTACCCTAAATGTTTACATTTTAGTGGAGATAACTTAAAAATTGTCTGCAACTTTTCGGGTTTGGAGTTATTCTATTTGTGGCCTGGATATATACAAATGTTAATCGTTTTGTCACGAATGACTTTGATGGAATACCTACATTGTTGTAATCTTAACCGGCAAAAAATTAAATATGAGAATTGGGTACAAAAATCTATTCTATATTTTTAGGCATTTAAAGTCAATGAGGTTTCATACAAGCGTAGTTCTTAAATAAGCTTTCTTTATACTTAGATTGCTTCTTCATCTAGTTTTGCTTCTTTCGGGACATCTACAGGAATCTCAACAGACTTACGTCTCAGGATACTTGAAAAAGCAAATTATTTTTCCTGTTTTGCATTCTCAATGTAATTTTTATTATTGAAAATTATAATATACTCTTGGATCCTCGCAGTTTTACCCGCGTGGTACCCGTTCCCGTGGGAATATCAGGATAAAATATAGCCTATGTCACTCGGGAAGAATGTAGCTTTCTAATGGTGAAATAATTTTCTAAATCGGTCCAGTAGTTTCGGAGCCTATTCGATGCAAACAAACAATCAAATCTTTCCTTTTTATAATATTAGTATAGATTAGAAAAAACCTTGTAAGTAGTTAGTTTTTTTTTCTTTCGTATATTTTTTTTGTCAACTTTTTTTAATTGATTTGATTTGATTCTGAACGTAAACACTTGTGTTAAAGATATCAAAACCAATGACTGTATCACAACAGCTATAGATATTCAAAGATTATCACCCAGACACGAAACGAAAGGCACAAATATAATCAAGCTAGTGACTCTTGGCTCAGTAGGCAGGGTCCGTCTCATTTGTACTTGTTTGTAAATTAAAAATACGATATATTATTTTATTTTATCTAAAAAACCGAAGTTATTACGTACCTACCTCTAATCTTGCTAATCTAACTTTTAGGATCTAATATTTTGTGTAAATATAATAAAGGCAGAAATGAGAAAGTAATAAATTATTAGATAAAACCAGATTATCGCGTCCTTGAATGGTACGACATTAATATTGATTGATAATGATTGTCAATGTCAACACTGCATATAACTAAAGTAGGTACATTCAACAGTGCATCGAGCAAGGCAGCGCAGTTAGCCTTAAGGTGCATGTAGTCGTGAAACGATAATTCTTGAGGCCCTAAAACTCATAAATTAGCCAACTGATAAATCCAGAATTAATATATATTAAATATTGATATATAAACTTCAATCTGAGCATTTAAAAAAAAGATAGTCTTTAAGATAAGTACTATTAAAAAAAACATTGAAATGATGCTGTTTTCAACTTGAAATACGCTACTGCTTCTAAACTACAAGTGATATTTTCACGTTTCTTTCAGGAAAAGATTGCTAACTTGTTTAACTTAAAACTGAGCATTTTTCGTTTTAAAATAATACATAGTTTTGACGAAACGTGTGTTTAAGCTGTTTTAATGCGGGTAGCGGGCGGGAAAATTAGGCCACTTTTCTATGCCCAAGGTCGTTGGCGATACCACGGGCCTTAAAAACGCCATACACGATCGAGCCTGCCGTGAAGCCAGCTTGAAGCAAAAATTCAACGAAAAGCCCGTGTCAGATAACTCTGCACGAACCTGGGGCGTTTTCGGCGCTAGTTACAGTACATTTTTTCGTTCTTAGGTCATGGTAAAAAAATAGTATATTCGATTTCTACCGCTACTTATCTGGACTTGTTGTTATGCACACTGATAGCCACACACTGTAAGCTTGCCGAATGCCGCTTCAAGCCTCAACCAAGCTGTACTGCAGACTTGAGCGTGTATGGCATCGTAAACAAGTGCTCCACGCAACAATAATAAATTAGTTTCCTGATGCCACTGTTGCTACTGCAACGCTTAACATTGCAGCTTTCAGGTTCGCACTTGCAACTTTGAAACTAAACAAATGTTCTGATATCCTCCTCCTCCTCCTCGTGTTCCTCATTACTGAGGGTCGTGATTCCCCCGATGGGTAGTTAATTTTTCTTTTATGATGCCCCTCCATCGACTTGTGTCCTTGGCGTCATGGAGTGCATCGTGTAGCTTGGTGTTCAGCGTTGAGCGGATTTGGTCAGACCACCTAGTTGGGCTTCGACCTCTCGGTCGTTTGCCATCGTTCTGATATACGACCCATCACTACATAGTATAAAACAAAGTCGCTTTCTCTGTCCCTATGTCCCTTTGTATGCTTAAATCTTTGAAACTACGCAACGGATTTTGATGCGTTTTTTTTAATAGATAGAGTGATTCAAGAGGAAGGTTTATATGTACTTTTTATCCCGATATTCCCACGGGAACGGGAACCACGCGGGTGAAACCGCGGGCGGCCGCTAGTTAAAGAATAAAAGAAAAAGAAGGTTAAGCTCGAGAAGATGTTAAAATAACATCGTGTGTATTTTTAATAAATTATTAAAGAGTCATTCAAATGTGAATTTCCACTTTAGTATTAGTACAAAGCATTAAAAAAAGTTGTTCGCAAACTCATATCATAGAATACAAAATAAAATCTAACTTATTAAGGCGAGGAATCCCGACCGAAATAGGCACGCTTACGTTTGCTCAGCCGCGCTCTATACACTTGGCGCGGACCCAGCGGCAGCCGGCAGTGAACTGTGAACTCGCGAGCGCCCCGCGAAAAGAAAATCACTTAAAATTCAATAAAAAATAAAATAATAAAAAAAAATATGACGGCCGGAATCCCTCGGCCATTCAAAGACAATTATTTTCATATGTTTTTCATTAACTAAAACCAAATATACTGCAAGTAATATAATATTTGAATTATTATTAGACGGATGTTTGGGATTTTATTTGACACAGTAAAATATCACCAATCGAAAAAAAACGGCCGGAAGCACTAGATAAATAACTGTAAAATAACATATATTTTTTCGAAATTTTAAGTCAGTACTTTTAATTTGCGAGTAATCCATAATTTAAAATACCCTATTTTGGGGAATCAGCGCCTTAAAAGATTGCCTCCAAAACAACGACCAAATGCGACTACGTCATAAAGATCATAAATACAAAATTGACTACGTGACCAATCTGCAAAAATTCTATTTTACGATACCTACGTTCATAAATTCAGATCGCTAGGTTTCGGCGTGGACCTAAATGATAAGATATGTCTAGGTTTTGATAAAGCGCTAACGAAATATTCCGATAACGGTGTAGCTATCGCCATGCCGTTTGTCCCGGAATAATTCTATTTGTGTATGTTATTTTTCCTGTTTTTAGGTCATTCCGGCTGTTATGTGAAGTTTTAGGACTTGTAGCTTACCTAAATTATTAACCTAACTAGTTTAATAAATCAATCTGAAGTAAGTACTTGTTAATTTTATGTTATTTGTGCTTTTTTATATGGATTAGTCTTATTACTTTCGATCAACAATAACACCTAGTTGTTGATCGTAGCTTATTACGTTTAATTTTGTTAAAGATTGTATGTAAGTACCTAACCTTTTTTTTACATGAATAAAATTTCAATATGAGTACATGGGGGATGGAAAAAATACTTTGTTTAAACTAAATTGATTACTTTAAAATATTATAGGTAGTTAAAAAATTAATTTATTTACTTAGGTGATAGTCTAGGATTCTTTAGCGCAATAAAAATTAGCGAAGCCCCGGGGTGCAGCTAGTATAATCCAATAATATTACCCCTACTTATATCATATCTACACTATACCTATTTTACAGGTTTAATTTAACACAAATAATATTAAAGGAATCACACCACATCACAAATTCTTTAACGAGCATTCAGCGTACTTATATGAAAAGATAGACACCCTTTGTTGTGGACTAAGTCATAAGAGGTAGCGATTTGGAACCATGGCTGAGGCGTGCTTTTACAATAATTAGTCAATGCATACATCGTGCAATCTCTGTGAATATGTACAAAAAGTATTGAAAGGGAAAAAATAATAAAATAGTTATGGCAACTCTAGCTAATCTGTGAAGCGTAATTAGTTTGTGGTTTTTCTTGGGCTAAAACAATGGCGGCAATTCTGATTCGGAACGCCTATGCGTGAACTGACAAAAATACAACTAAAACAAGGGATAAGTGTGTGAGATAACTTTGTATCAACGGATAAAACCGTGTAAGTAATGATTTGTATTGACTTATTATAATCTTGTCCAATGAAGGAATTACTTATCTTTATGATAACATACAAGTGTTTAATGTAAAACGTGATTAGTTTTCTTTCGTAACCACCTCGTAGCCATGTTGAGGGACTTTGTTGCGCGCTAGCTGGCACCGTCGCGCGATGCTGTGCTGTGCAATGCAACATTGCTGAACATTTTGAGCGTATTGTGTTGATCGTCAAATGCTGCTTGTTGGATACAAGCCTATAAAAACCTAACTCATAAATAATATTATATAAATAGCTTTCATAAGTTAAAGTGATTCCATAATATTTTGACAGATCAATGCCAATAGGTAACCTCTGTTTTTACTATTATAGACGAATGCATTCGCAATGCTATTTTTAAGACTTCTATTTTACCAAACTTTTATTTGGACCACACAATTATTTTAAACGGACATCTATTCCAAAATGGCCGTTTTGCCCCATTTGTGTTTTAACCATTTATCTTCGTCACCAATTCAAAGGGTTTTTTGTCCATTTAACACCTTAATACAAACTCTCAGTGAGATGTGGCTTTATGTATCAGCAGATTCAGAAGGTACAAATGGCATCGCCCCGCTCCCATTTTGACTCATAGACACGTATCTGCAACACAGAGTAGGGAAGGAAGAAATTTCGGCGCGAAACTTTTTTTTTATTTTTTTTTCTATTAATTCTGGCATTGGCCTCTTCTTATAAAAAAATATGTAAAAATAAAACAATATATTAAGGATTGATGTAATAAACAAAGTAGAGGCCTTTGAAATGTGGGTTTACCGCCGCACTCTAAAATTTTCGCGGCGCGACAGAGTGAGCAATAACGGTACTTCAAATGATGGACAAAGATCTTGAACTCATCAAAACCATCAAGTGCCACAAATTGCCATATTTTGGTCATGTGATGAGGAACACCAAATATAAAATTCGACAACTGATAATTCAGGGAAAAATTGCAGAAAAGCGTAGTGTTGGTAGAAGAAGACTTTCTTGGCTTAAAAACCTTAGGGAATGGTTTGGTCGTAGAACTACAGGGCAGCGGCTTCAGGCCAATATTGCCATGATGTTTTCTGATCTCCGGTAGGAGTGGTACGTAAAGAAGAAGAGGGTTTTTACTTAAAAAAAACACTTGCTGAATCCTGTGCAAGCGATTGAAGGTGTGCATATTTCTAATAACAAAATTTTGACGAAATACTTACTAAATTTTCATGCATTGTATAGAACATGTGCTATCTGATAAAGTTATATAATATGTGCAGCAGGCTTTATCATAGTACTAGCTTTCCGCCCGCGGCTTCGCCCGCGTGGACTACACGACGTTATCCCGCGGGAATGTGACATTTTTTCGGGATAAAAAGTAGCCTATGTTCCTCTCCAGACTACAAAGTATCTGTGTCCCAAATATCAGCCAAATCCGTTCAGCCGTTTTGGCGTGATTGAGTAACAAACATCCAAACATCCAAACATCCAAACATCCAAACATCTAAACTTTCACATTTATAATATTAGTAGGATAAGTACTTACGGTACATTCGCGATATTTTGGCGATATAGCGAATTTTTATCTGCGATAACATTTTAGAAACTATGATTAGTTGATATTAGTTGCATTATCATAAGCGATGAGTGCACGTTTCTGGTGCATGCTTGATTAATTGGATTGAAAAGTGAATTTGTTTTTGTTTAAATATTAAATTGAGTGATAACAGATACTTGATATTTATACTGGTGAGTTTTAAGTTATATAGATGGACAAACTATTTTGTGATAAAAAAAATATATAAGTACTATATTTAAGTAAATGGAAACTTAGTAAAGCTTTTTTGTAGTATTCTGACAATTTATTTTATTCATTAATTTTAATATGTGCCCAACTTTATCAGTTTTATCAGTAGTTTGTTAGTGGGGGACAAATCTTGCAAGCTTAATTTGACCCACTTCCCAGTGTCCGATGGAGCTGAATATATGTATACAGGTTTGGTTTAGATGACAATACAATAATAAAGTACAGTCAGCAAAAAAGGTTATTTACTAAAAACTTATTTTATTATCTCCAACACTTTCGGAATAAATTTAATTAGGTGTAAGTTCTAGAAAGTTTTACATAACTGAAATTTTCTTTTATTATAATTGTATTGACCAATTCAAAAAAAATGTTTATGGTTGACATCGCTACGCTTTGCTGATAAAACTAAGATAATTTTCATACTAAAGGAGGTTTCACACTTAAAAAAACCCCAGGTGGCAACCAGAACGAAATAATGATATCCAAGGCACTAAAGATAGTAATACTAAAATTTACCATCAGCTAACAGTTAGGTCGAAGTTTGAAAACAAATAAAGTAGACAATAAGACCCACTGACCGTCTATACCTGTAGACAATGCTGCAGGTCGGGTTACCGTCGACGAGGAAGGCAACACCAATAGTATCATACGGTCATGGTATACTCGAGAATAGATCACGCAAGGCTGCACGGTTAAGATTCCTTCGCCATTAGAAACAAAAATTGTCATTGGAATAGTACCTATTTCAAAATTTAAAAAATCTAAAGTTTACAATACGTAATCATCGATCAACAAATGCGGAAGTGGTAAAACTTTGAAGCAATAAAACGCAAATACTCATACAAAAGGGGAAAAAATTAAAATAGTAACAATGAGGCTAAGTTCAAGGAGTTCCGAGGACTTTGTTTCGTTATAACAGAGGAAGTAAAGGAAATGTGTTTACTGAGAAATACAAAGGTCAGCCTACGATTGCTAGGCCGGACACAACACACAGTTTAAAAACTTTAAAATAAATATCATCAGACGATCTCTGATGTTTTTTTCTTTGTAAACGGAAACCAACTTGATTTCCGTTTTATTTTAGAAGTTTTATACAATACAGTTTCATCATGTCAGCCGAACGACGCCCACTGCTGGGCATAGGCCTCCCCCAAGGATCTCCACAACGATCGGTCCTGCGCTGCCCGCATCCAGCGGCTTCCCGCGACCTTGACCAGATCGTCGGTCCACCTTGTAGGGGGCCTGCCCACGGAATAGAGTTTACTACAATATTATTTGCAATCAACATGAAAAGATAAAAATTTCTTTGTTTGTTCAAATCGGAAGTTGGATAGCGTCGAGTTTTAGTATAGTTTATAGTATATAGAACACCTAAACTTTGGAAATTCTTTTTGCGCTAAATGCATTAAAATCTGGAAGAAACTCCTCGCAATAAAGACAATTTTATTCATGATTCTAGGTCTAGCATAGATTTTTAAATAGGTACCTATTCATGCGATGAAAACATAAAGATCCTAGAAGGATTTCATCATTTTGACTCGATACCCAATCATAATGATTAGTACATGTAGATAAAACAAAATGTATGATTTTTGAATAGTGAATTCATAAATTATATACACTAGCAATAAATAAATCAAGCCCGTTTTTCATATCACTAACAACCTGCTTACAAACTGATAAGTATATTTGTATACTTATAGATTTTTAAATTTTCTTATTATACTAATTAAATTAGTTTTATGCAATCGCAATGAAATTAATAATATGTAGGGAAAAAATTAATAGAAATATACCACCAGCCCCACATGTAGATTTTCAGACGCGATTCGAACCCACACCCTTGGAAATACGGTCCAACTAGGGGTGCCACCTTTTTATTGAAAAAATATAGTACTTCTCCCAAAAAATGGCAAAAAATATAGGACTTATGGGACATTTAGGAAAAAAATAGTAGTTATACATTTATTCTTGATTATTAAGGCAAAAGCGATTTGCCACCCTATCCTAACTAACTACAAAGGAAAGGCAAAAAGGCTCAGTTGGAAGGAAAATATTTAAGAATATTTTTATCACTTTTTTTTATGTGTTCTTCCCATAGGTACTAAATTGAAACACCCCATTCTAGGTGTGCTACATTCTAGCCATGCGGTTAAATATAGTATTTTTCGTACTATATTATCAGTAAAATTGACTGAAATGTAGTACGATACTATATAATATAGTACAGGTGGCAACCCTAGGTCCAACCCATTAAGCTACCAAAAAGCTTACACGACTTGTCGAATTTTTTATTTTTTACGCTGTAAGTCAGCTGCTATGATTATTAGGCTATTCATCAGGTTGTTCTTTCAGGTTATTTTCTAACAATTTTTCGTATATTTATATTTCCTTTTAATTTTTAAAAAGGAAAGAAATTACTATAATATTAAAATTAAAATATACATTGATAGTATTTGATTGATCATTAGCCTTATCAAACCGTGACTGCCAATACATGAATTTTGTTTTGATAGAAATGATAACAAAACAGATATGTATAATTTTACATAATACTCTAAGACATTCGGCTTAAAATTATTAAACACTAGCCTTCCGCCCACGGCTTCATCCGCGTGGACTACAGTGTACATGCTTTTCCGGCATAAAAATTAGCCTGTGTCCTTTTCCAAGGTCAAGTCTATCACTGTACTAAATTTCATCAAAATCGGTTAAGTAGTTTAGGCATAAAAGCGTAGCAGACAGACAGACTGAGTTACTTTCGCATTTATTATATTAGTAGGGAAGTAGGGATTGTATGAATTCCATACTCAGAATAAAATAGTAACGATGACAAAAATCTAAAAAAATCCCCTAAATATTTATTACTTACGTATAAATTATAATAATTGTGACGTATTCATTACAAAATTTCATGCGGACGAAGTATCGAACAACCCTAGTAGTTTTACATTTAATTTAATTATGTGTTAATTATTTAATATTCGGGCTATTTCCACGTGACAATGAAAAACGTTGGCATAAAAATCAAATTGCTTTACAACCCTAGTAAATTACAGGCAAATTCACAAGCTTAGCATTTTTTCACTTCCAATATGACTTACACTTGCATAAAGCATTAATTCCTAAAGTTAATAAAAAAAATGAAAATGAATAACTTTTATTCAGTTTAGGCTGATACAGCACTTAAGGCGATACTCGGAAAAATTATGCTAAAGCGAGATAGCAATGAGAAAACGACGCGCGCGGGAGCGAGACCGATTTTGCCGACTACGCAAAAAAAAACACAAAATCACTTCGTATTCAAAAACTATAGCGATTTTAAAAAAATGCTTCTATATGATCCTAAATATTATTGGCGTCCACTAATTAAACCAATTTTCAATAGTATATATATCCCCATTTAAGAATAATCTTGATATTTCTTATTTTTTAGAGGTATTTTCGAAAACAAAAAGTGTCGAGCCAAAATCATAAAATCGTGTTTCTGAAACTATACGATTCTAGATAAAGGTATGAAGAAATATATATCTTATTACCAGATTTATAACAACTCTAACCGTCCTATAGTTTTATATCAAAGAGTCCATACTTTTTCCGAGTAACGTCAAAGAAGCTACGCCATCAGTTCGCCAACCCTACGGCTGGAGACCTTGGAGAAGAACCGGCAAGATACATACAAGTACGATACGATTAGTATACTACTTACTACTCGTATGTTTGGATTGTTTGGAAAGATAACTGAACAATACACTATACACAAAATACAATTAGCGGCGTTGTGCACTTTTTGTGATGGGTAAAAAAATTTTAAACTCTCGTCAGAATCACGTGACCAGCAGATCGAAAATTCGTAAGAAAAAACAAAAAACAGTTACAATGTCATTAGAATGCGAAGGCAAATATCGCCACCGTTTCCAAAGTCGTGATAGCTCAAGTTAGAAAATGGGCGGCATTGAAGCCAGAAGACCTTGGTTCAAATCTAGTCCGTATTTTTTTTCCTTTTTTTTTGTTTAAAAGTCTAGGGAGCCATTTTCACTTCTGCCGACACTTTTTTTTTATTCACAACGGTGTAGCACTTAGCCTTCATCACACCTGATGTTAAGTGGTGATAAGGCTAAAGGTGGAAGCGCACTACTCCCGGAATCCTCAATCACTGAGGAACTGGCTATCTTATCTTTAACTGCCGGAACACAATAACGCTGAAAACATCATTGTTATGGCGTCAGACTTAGATAAGACGGTGGTAGCTAGCCAGGCGGACTAAGAACAAGTCCTACCACCAACCAAACCGAATACCATAAGTACCCCCACTGGGAATCGAACCCGGGACCTCTGGGTCTGAAATCGGTGGTGTGAACCACTAGACCACAGAGGCGGTTGAACACTCCCGGAGTTTTTTTTTCATTCTTATGTATTGATGTAGGCCACGTTCCTGCAAAACGTGCACTTGTTATTCTTACAAGCCTTTATCACATATAGGCCGATGCGAACATAACTCAATGCGCAAGAAAACACGACATATCTATGCAAGACGTTTTTATCATATTTGACCCGTTTTTTAATCGTGTCTGTGAGTGCATAGGTGCGTTTTGTACGTTTTTATATTGTAATTGCATAATGATATATTGTAGTGATTAATTAACTACCTACTGAAAATTACTTTTTGGTTTAACATGTATTATGTTGCTTGAAATGTATGATCTTTAGAAATAGTATTCCTATCATATGAAATGTAAACATATGATAGAGTTATCATACTATTCCATTTTATGTTAGTTAAAAACTGATTCACGGAATATAAAAGGTGCAAGAAGTGAAGCGACGAGTATGTTAGGTAGGTATAAATGAACGTAACGCGCGAGCCGAGCGAGCGAAGCGAGCGTTCCGCGGCAGCGGCCGGCGAACCGACTTTATACAATAGACCTCCCATTTCCTACTAAACATTAAAAAGTTTCTTGTTTATTTAGTACAAGTTTGCTTCTGGCTACTATTTTAAGAAGACGTTCTAATGGTCCTTATTCTCTTGTACTATACATTTCCACACAACAAAGCCTCTTTTCAGAAAGAAAACACAGCCCTTGCGAATTTCTTGCCGGTTCTTTTCGTTACAAGGTTTCCCGCCGCCCGCCCCGCCCGCCGTAGGGTTAGCGAACTGATGGCGTAGCTTCTTTAAGGCTGGCATTCCCCAAAGTAGGGTATTTTAAATTATGGATTACTCGCCAAATCACAAGTACTTAAAATTTGGAAAAAATATATGTTTTTTTACAGTTATTTATCTAGTGCTTCCGGCCGTTTCTTTTCGATTGGTGATATTTTACTGTGTCAAATAAAATCACAAACATCCGTCTAATCGTAATCCAAATATCTATTACTTGCAGTATACTCGCTATTAGTCTTTGAATAGCCGAGGAATTCTGGCCGTCATAGGTTTAAATTTTTTATTATAAGTTATTTTCGATTCGCGGGGCGCTCGCGAGTTCACAGTTCACTGCCGGCTGGCGCTGCGTCAACGTGAAGTGTATCGCGCGCGGCCGAGCAAGCGTTAACGTGCCTATTTCGGTCGGGAATCATCGCCTTAACATTCACAAGAGTTGTAACAGCCTACACCTACTGATTAAATGATTGTAAATATTACGAAAAGTGGGGTTTTTACCAAGTTTTGATTTGTTTAGTCCGTGACATAAGACTCTTCGTAATATTTACATTGTTAATGACTTTGATCAACAATAGTAGTAGATGAAGGCTCGCGAACCAAATCAAAACTTTCTATGGCACCTTTAAACGGAGAAAAAAGGTTAATAATATTACAATTTTACGTCATAAATGACAGGAACAACTTATAAATATACGCTCAAGTGGGCGTATATCGCTTGGCCATGTTTGTCACTCCAACTATGTATCTAGACCTAGGTGTTATTGTTGACCATGAAAGTTTAAATTCAACCGCCTCTGTGGTCTAGTGGTTCACACCACCAATTTCAGAACAAGAGGTCCCGGGTTCGATTCCCAGCGGGGATACATATTGTATTCGGTTTGGTTGGTGGTAGGACTTGTTCTTAGTCCTCCTGGCTATCTTATCTAAGTCTGACGCCATAACAATGATGTTTTCAGCATTATTGTGTTCCGGCAGTTAGAGATAAGATAGCCAGTTCCTCAGTGATTGTGGATTAACTAGTGCGTTTTTACCTTCAGCCTTATCACCACTTAACATCAGGTGTGATGAAGGCTAAGTGCTACCCCGTTGTGGATAAAAAATCAGGTTGCACTCCCAGATTGCCGGCAGAAGTGAAAAGCTCCGTTTTCTTTTTGCACAAAAAAAAGGAATTTGACAAAAAAAGAAAAAAAAACGGACTAGATTTGAACCGAGGTCTTCTGGCTTCAATGCCGTTTTATAAGCTGAGCTATCACCACTTTGGAAACGGTGCCGAAATTTTCCTTCGTATTCTAATGAGTAATGACATTGTAACAGTTTTTCGATCAGGTCCCCCGAATTTTCGATCTGACGGTCACGTGATCCTGACCCGAGTTTAACATTTTTTACCCATCACTAAAAGTGCACAACGCCGCCGCGCCGCTAAAGAAGTTTTCACTCCAAAAAAATTATATTTTGAATAAATGATATTGAATGGTTGATAACCTGAGACACAGGATCTGTACCTACTAGCTCAGGTGTCAGCCCGCGATAATCAATTATACTAGATATAAGTTATTGTATATTAGGTGCATTCTAAAAAATTTAAGGTTATGGTGATGCTGGGGCTTCACCTGCGTGACGCCTAACGGCGTTAGTAACGGCATGCGCCTCTTAGCGCGCTAATCAATGGCATTAGACGCAGTAGGGCTAGCACAACTTGAGCGCGACTCGAGTGAGAAAGAGTCGCGGGCACTTTCAACCAATCAGATCGCTCGTAGATAGCGGGCATGACTTAAGGCTACGTGCTGATTGGTTGAAAGGAGCGCGACAAAGAGTCGCGCTAAGTTGTGCTAGACCTACAGGTGAAGCTTTGGCATGAGAAATAAAGTTTATTCATTATTAATCTTGAACCTTTCCCCACAGATTAAATCGGACACATGACACGCTAACCCCGGCGCAACCATGGTGGACACACAGCACTTCTGCCTACGGTGGAACAACTACCAGAGTAGCATCACCAGCGCTTTCGAGAACCTTCGCGATGACGAGGACTTTGTAGACGTCACACTGGCTTGCGACGGCAAGAGTCTGAAAGCACACAGGGTCGTCCTGTCGGCATGCAGCCCTTATTTTAGAGAACTACTTAAGGTAAGCTTTTTTAGGATTCAGTAGCCGAATGGGAAATCACGGTACCCTTATAGGTTCGTCATGTCTAACCGTATGTCACAGCCACTTTGTTCCAAAACTATTAAGACTACACACTTGATACTTGGTAGGTAAAAGTTTTCTTTAATATTTGTTTTCTGTTAGTCAATATTTTGAAATATAGCCATACTTCCAAAGTAGTAAAATGTGTGTCCTACGCCCCTCTAAATAAGTAAGAGAGTGTTAAATCTAAAATAAATATATGTTACACACCTCAATAAACACTTATAACGAAAATTGGTTCAAACGAGATATAGTCACTAGATTTTGAGATATAACACTATTTTAAAAACCGCAAATAACTTTGTCTTTCATACAAAAACTATGAAAAACAATGTTACTTCAAAAACCAAAACTGTAACTTTGTAATTCATACAAACATTATGAAAGACAAAGTAATTTTTTGCAAGCGGAAAATGGTAGTTTGGTTTTTTGGCTAGGTTTATGTAATCGGTACGTTAAGTGGGTACGGAACCCTTCATGAGCAAGCTCGACACGCACTAGACCTATTTTTTAGTTGTTGGCCTTGCGGGTTTATTTAGGTGGATGTAGGTGCTAGGCATCATCCTTATCCTCACGCAATTTCATAAAACGATTGAATTCTATTTTTTTTCTGGACAAATGTGTGCACGTCCCGTCGCGAGCTTACTGGTTAGACATTATTACCATTATTACTAACATATTATAATTTATTTATTTTGCATTCACACTGCTTTCAAACCCGTAATAAGTTTTAGTAAAAATTTCATTTTTATGACAAGCTTTTTTGCTGACTGTACTTTAATATTGTATTGTCATCTGTACCAAACATGTAGGTATACAAAATTTCAGCTCCATCGGACACTGGGAAGTGGGTCAAATTAAGCTTGCAAGATTTGTCCCCCACTAACTAACTAACATACTAACTAACAACATGGCAAGTTCGACTCTTTGAATCAAAACTACTTCCGTTTTTTAATCCGATAAAAACCTTTTGAACGTAAATTAATTTTTAAAGAAGTTACTGTAATCAAGGCATTTAACATTTTAAAAATTAAGTTAGTTTTTGTAAAAATTACAAACCTATAGTACCTACTTAAGTAAATGTACCAATAAAATTAGTTGTTGGTAACTGATCGGGTATTTATGAAATCATAATCCTATCCTACTAACTAATATTATAAATGTGAAAGTTTAGATGTTTGGATGTTTGTATGTTTGTTACTCAATCACGGCAAAACGGCTGAACGGATTTGGCTGAAATTTGGGACATAGATACTTTGAAGCCTTGAGAGGAACATAAGCTATCCCGGAATTTTATCCCGGAAAAATATCACATTTCAGATTCTTTCCGCGGGATAACGTCATGTAGTCCACGCGGGCGAAGCCGCGGGCGGAAAGCTAGTAATTTATAAACAACAAATACATACCTTTAAATAACAAAATATTACTAAGCACTAAATACTATCACACTCGTGAGTCTCGTGATCGTGATTATAAACGGTACGAAACCATAAAGACATCAACGCGTGTTGAAAATTTTAACTTACTATAAAACAATAAAATAATATAAAAATAACAAATTTACGTTTAAATTGCTAAAAAAAAATTTAAAAAACAAGTTTTTTAAGTAACAGATAATTCTAAAAATATTTTTTTTTTAAAAACTTAACAATTTTGTGAAAAGCATAAATAAAAAAGTAATCGTAACTTAAAAAGAATGTGCATAAACTTTGTCAGGTGTGGGGTTCGAACCCACGCTCCCTCTCGGGAACCAGAGCTTAAATCTGGCGCCTTAGACCACTCGGCCAACCTGACTTGATAAAGAATGGCGAAATTACCCAGCCCGCTGTGCGCGCCAACTCGTGCAAATATTGGTTACGCGGCGGCGATAGTGAATTTTGATAACGTTTGTTAATTTCGCACTTCTTTTATTTGAATAGAATAACAATCATTATTTTTCATAATAATCATTGTAGAATCTAGTACTTAAGTATATTATATCAAAGTTTTCCATTAAGTAAGTTTAATGCATTAAGGTGTATCGATGAGCTCAGTGGCGCCGCGAATGGAAATAAATCAATTGCATTTTATTAAAGGCTTGGATTAAAAGTTTCGGTTATTTCGCGCAAATAGAAGAGCAAAATGCAATTTTTAATTGTTTTTTCATGGCCTCAAATATGAGCACCAAGTTATGGATCTCGATATTGCCAAATGTGGCCACTTTTGGCACCATTGAGATTCACGACTTATTGCGTAAGTTTGGGTTCTCAAAAGTATATTTATAATATGCATTCCACTCTTTCACCTTCGCGAAATAACCGAAACTTTTAATCCAAGTCTTTAATAAAATGCAATTGATTTATTTCCATTGGCGGCGCCACTGAGCTCATCGATACACCTTAAGTTACATTACTTAATATTTAATGCACATAAAATCACCATAGTTTAACAAGGTGTTCATGATGACATACTTAACTGTAGATTGTGTTCTATATTCCATTAAGTAAATATACCTACTACTTAAACATAGAAGACTAATTTCAAATCTGTATACCTACATACCTATACAGATAGGCAACGTTTTACTTCCTTATATTTTATTTTATTAGTTAACGCCGTATAAAAAAATTATCCCAAAAACTAACTATAATTAATGTCAAATTATAAATAAAAAAATAATATACACATTTCGTAATTTAATTTGTTTTACACGTCCAACTTCATACATGCCTATTGAAATAGTCAATAAAGACCCGATCACTATTTTCAAAGCCACAACACTGATATGCAAATTCAAAACATTTTCGGTATCACAAAAAAAACAACAAAACAAAACGGTTTTCACTCTCACTGGATCGCTAAAACTGCGCCACTTTAGGCGTTCAAAAACGGTTGAAAAATTTATTGGATATTTGGATCTCGACACCGCTAAGCCATTAAAGCTGTATCGAGCTAAAACTCTATGAATTCGTTATTTTTCGACCGATGGCCGTTTTAATAAATCACGCCTATAGCCTGGCAACACTTGATGCATACACGCAAATTGATAGGGTTGCCAGGGTTGGTGAGAAATTATTTACAAATTAATTAAGTTTCATAATATAAATTTTATATATTATGGCATTGGAATAAGGTATTATTTCAAAAGAAACGTGTATAATATATGTGATACATAATTATGTATTTCTATAAAATATTGTTGCATTACTTAATCCTAGAAAAGATATAGGAAACCCTTATAATAAAGAGCAAATCTATATATAAATAAAAATGAATCGCCGAAATGTATGTAAGCGCGTAACTTTAGAACGACTGCACCGAATTAGATGATTTTTTTTTTGTTGTGTTTGGTATTATATTATCAGGACAACGTTTGTATAAAATAATATTTATAAAAGGCGCCACCCGTGTGAAGCCAGGGCAGGGCAGCTAGTAATTCATATAAAATGATATGAAGCTTATCGTACAGGTATCTACAATTAAATAATTCAGATAATAAATTCTAGCATTTCGTTGAAAAAGTAACCATTTGCTCAGACTTTATAAAAATCTTTCTAAAGAAAAACCTTATTTTTCCAAAATACAAAATTTTAATTATAAATTATATAATTTGAGAATGGTTAAACTCGTCCCTTTCTTATGTATTTGAAGACTTATCGATCTGTCCTAGTAAAATTTACCATATGAAAACAGCATTGTGAACGCAAAAAAATATTAGTTTTCGTTTTCTGTCGTGGCAACCCTATCAAATAAACTTTTTGACTAATATAATATGTGAAATATTTTGTACTGGTTAGATCATGAAGCACTCACATTTAACTGAGATTGATATTCGTTTTGTGGCTAAAAAAATAAATGAATTTCAGTTTACAAATATCCGTTGGGGCATTTCATGAATATCTGAAATCGCATTAAACCGGCACGCCACCCAGATTTAAAATGTTTTCAGCGGGTTAGTTTAATTGAATTACTCAAAAACATTTTTTTAACTTCCAATTTCTGTATTTATTAAGTTTGTATTAGCATTTTCCGCGTGGCATTTCATTTGAACATGGTTAAACTTAGTGGTTTGGCATTTTTAATAGTTTTATTTCAATGTGATTGGCACGATAGTGCAATGTGGCTACCTACCGTACCAGTTAGGGTTCTATCCTTACCCATACTTCAAAAAACCTTTTCTTGCCCTCATCCCACGTGATGTTAAGTGGTGATAATGCTAAAGGTGAAGGCGCACTACTCCCGGAATCCTCAATTACTGAGAAACTGGCTATCTTATCTCTAACTACTGGATCAGGAAATTGCTAAAAACATCGTTGTTAAGGCGTCAGACTTAGATAAGACTAGCTTTCCGCCCGCGGCTCCGCTCGCATGGAATTCACGACGTTATCACGCGGGTTCCTCTCCATGCTACAAAGTATCTGTGTCTCAAATTTCAGCCAAATCCGTTCAGCCGTTTTGGCGCGATTGAGTAACAAACATCTAAACTCTCACATTTATAATATTAAGTAGGATGGTGGTAGATAACCAGGCGGACTTGGAACAAGTCCTACCACCAACCAAACCGAATACAATTCGTACCCCCACTGGGAATCGAACCTCTGGGTCTGATAACGTTAGTGTGTTCTACTAGACCACAGAGGTGGTTAAAACCTTCTGGCAAATATAATTAAAAATCGTACAAAAATAAATGTATCGACTTGTTGGTATTTTGAGCAATAGGCTTTCCTCGCGCACCTCGTCTACTTACTACTTCTAACTTCTGTATTGTGTTCTGTGGTGCCGACCCAGATAGAACGGCAACACAAACCTCGACCGTGCATCACCCCAGAATGCCCAGATAGGACGTAGCTAACCTCAAACTTCTGTTCCAGTCAACACCATGCAAGCACCCAGTGATCGTGCTGCAAGACGTGGCGTTCACGGACCTTCACGCGCTCGTCGAGTTTATCTACCACGGCGAGGTCAACGTGCACCAGAGGAGCCTCTCCTCCTTCCTGAAGACCGCCGAGGTGCTGCGAGTCTCCGGCCTCACACAGAACGAGGATGTGCAGGTGGTTAGTCTCGTGGGAGTCTAGAGTAGTAGCGGAAGGTTCCAGAACTGTTAAAACTTTTGACAACAGGTAGTACGATCGACAATGAGCAGTTCCTCTTGCCTGAAAATGCTGAGACGTCTCCGGAGTCACGCAGAAAAAATATGTGTAAGTTGTTAGTCTCATGGCAGCCTAGAGTAGTGATGGCAGGTTCCAGAATACCGTAAAGACCTACGACAGTAGCACGTCGTCAGTTTACTGATCTTCATGCACTGGTCGAGTTCATTTACCACGGCGAGGTGAACGTGCACCAGCGGAGACTTTCCTCCTTCCTGAAGACCGCCGAGGTGTCTCGGCCTCACGCAGACAGATGTGCAGGTACAAAGTCTCGTGGTAGCCTGGTGTCCGGAGCATTCTACAACAAACAAACCATTTAACTTAACAATATTAAACGAGAGTAACGCCATCAGTAGTTATTCGAAGACCGCTGAGCTCTAGCTCCAGAACTTTTAGAAGTTGCAAACTAAAAGAAGAGTTGGTGGTTTTGCAAACAAGGCATTCAGATAACGTCAAAAATCAAAATTTTACGCAAGCCAAAGATGAGAAAAGACTGTTGTTAAAGATAGCTATAATCACCAAATCTTCCGTTTATTTACTGAAAACTAAATCTTCATTTTTGTCTTCAGCCGACCAACTTTACTAACAACTAAATTGTCAACAGCCTCTGCTGCAGACGGTGCGGACGTCGAACACCGCGCCGTCCCCACACACGCCGCCGCACCCAGCGCACACGCCACACACGCCGCACGCCGCTCACGCGCCCAGCTACACCGAGAAGCTCGAGGAGGCGCTCCAGATCCCCACCACCATCCCCAACATGCTGGGCAACATGCGCCGATTCCCCCTACCGCCGCGCCGCAACAGCCGCTCCGCAGACAACTCTCCCGACGTCATCAAACGTCCGCGTCATGACAACAACAACACGGAACAGTCCCTAATACACGACTTCTCCACTAAGCACCATCCGATGGTGAACAACACCCGGGCCCACGAGTCGGGGAACAATGGGAATGGAATCTCTAACAGCAGCTCGTCGCCTTCGCCGCGTCTGATGGACGAGGTGAAGAATGAGCCCCTGGACATGATATGCGTGCCGAACGCGGACATGGACCGGATCACGGACGACACGCCGCCGCACTCGCACCACAGACAACTTGTGAGTTGGTAAAAGTCATCCATTTTGTTTTCCATGAGCTGTATAGTCGAGTGACTGGAACATCGGTGTCGAAGTCCTGGGTTCGATTCCCAGTTGTGTCAAGTACTAAATCTAAATTTTCCATAAAAAACTTATTTCTGAGCTGGTTCATATCCTGGCCAAGATAATGTAAAAACCAACCTAACATTTCTTAACTATTTCGGGTCCACGTGATTGAAATCGTTTCTGATTTCCATTTCTTATGATGAAGTCTTCTCAATGACAATGACATTTGCATTGTATTTCACTCTCAATTTTTCATTGAAAAAAAATACAGTATCTAAAGAAACGGTTAATCACACGCAGAATCCTAAAGCTACCGACAGTAGTAGTAGAGCAGTCGCCCGGATAGCGAAAGGTCGTGGGTTCGAGTCCCAACGGAGCCAGTTAAGAGATGGTTCGATATTTTCTAAAATACTTCATTGTGTATGTGATGTGTACGGTCAATAAATGTTTCTCTTTCTTTCTCATTTTCCATTTTTCAATAATAAAAACTGCATTGTGAATGCAAAAAAGTAAAAATTTAAATAATTTACGACAGTATCCAATTGCGTATGGTACATTCATTCAAACTTTAAACCTGGCTTTAAATCAATGAAATTCTAATTAGTCACGACTAACACCGACTAGTATCAAATGCTTGACCTTGCCACTACCGCGTACAGACGAGACGGGCCGTCTAGCACTCTACCGGGAACCCCGCGTGTCCGGTGACAGATCGTTAAATGGCTATATGACACTTGACAGCTGTAGGATGACACTTATCATCGCTGCTAGATGAGGTATTTAGACTATCTGTCTAAGGAAGGTCTAAGGCACTTTCGATTGTACAATAAATCTGACGAAAAATGTACATGAAGTTCGATGAATTAGTAACTTTATACAGTTTATTTATTATATACTAGCGGCCGCCCGCGGTTTCACCCGCGTGGTTCCCGTTCCCGTGGGAATATCGGGATAAAAAGCGGTTATTTTAATATTACAAACAGACACTCCAATTTTATTTATTTGTATATATATGCATCTAAATGACATAAAAGACGTATTTGAAATTTCCATTTTCTTAGAAATTATTATCGTGAAAACTTTTATTATCAACTAAGGGTCGTTGCCTTGAAAACGAAAACTTTTCACCTGAAATCATTAGAATTCCTTCCATTACAAATCTGCGCGACGAAATTTTTAAGAATAATTTCTCATCTCATAGAAAAAGTTTCTCATTCCGAAGTTAGATTGGAACGCTAACTTTGATAGTTGATGAGACTCCAACTTAGTTATTAGCAACATTTTTAATTTGATTTCCATAGAGAGACTACCTCGCTTCAATATCAGATAAAAAATTATTCATTCACTTCGGAGATAGAGAAAATAATTTCTGAATCAAATATTAGTCATACGTTACTCAATAGTATACACATTTTAAAACAATAAGCTCACATATTTTCATCACGTCCCATTAAAAGTAGAGTTACGCGCGAATTCCAAAACTCGTCAAAGGCTAAAAAAATATACCACCTTATCTAAAATGCCTACGCTCTCAATCCTCAGGGAGGCGGCCCGCCATCTCGCGGCAGCTCGGCCGAAGCGGACGACCGCACGCCGCCACCGCAATTGCCGCCCTCGCCCTTCGTGCCGCCATCCGACACGAAGTTTCCGCCATACCCATTCAGCATGGCACCACTCTCTGATACATCTTTGTCTGGTAAATATAATGTTTTTTCACATGTACTAATGAGAGTTTTTGACATTTTTGTTAACGTTTTTAGTTATCGTATTTTCGGTTTTATTTTAATTTATTAATTTCCTCAACCGTAATAACAATACTTCTAAAGATTAATTTTGCAATCAGTATGAGATTATTATTATTTTATGTCGTAAAACAATCATTAGTGCATTCAAAGTTTATTAGTCAAGTGTAGCAGTCCGAATGCATATGAACGATAGCATATATTGCAGGTCTGGCGAGCCCTTTGGTCCCGGACAGCATGGCAAGCACATCTCAAGGTGAGTCCTGGCTTGTCTAGCAACAAGTTTATTTTATGCATACCTACATATATTGAAACAAACGATATTTTTAATGCACTGTCTGTCGTATGCCACCATCACCGCTTCCTCTCTGCTCTGTCATTATTAGGTATATCTATCATAAAGGTTTTATATTTAAATGTATGAGGCAATATCGTGATCTATATAAAATATATATTTTATTTATTATAATTATATATTCTCTAAACTAACCTCTGTATTTGTCTTCATTTTTGCTCTGTTTTCTGTATTAAGTATTAATGTTTAGCTTTTTGTGTTTTGGTTCGATGGAGACGCGCAGGTAGAATATGTTTAGTTCCTTTCCCTAGTCAGAGCATTGTCGGCTCTGGTCAACGAGTTTATCATTGAACCAAAATGCAATGTGGCGTGCATGTTATTGTATTGTAACCATAGATTAATGTACTCTATACAGGAGATGCTAGCTTGTTTTATAGATGTGACTTGATTGTGTGCTAGGTAAAACCCTCACTCCCAGTCTCCAACTTAGGTTTTTTTTTTATTTTATTTAAAGAACTTAATTTTGCAACTTTGATTTCCTCATTATTATCTTTTTCATTATTTTCCTTTGAACCATTCCAGTAATATTTAGTAACAAATGAAAAACCATAATTTTAATGCACTTTACTCTGTAATACGGACCCAATTGGCTGTAAATTATTGATTAAACTAAACAAAACAATTGTGTAATGAAAAGCAAAAAGAAGAAATTTCAAAATTAATTTCGGAGAAAATTGACCGCCTTTCGGGTAGGTACTGGCCAAGTTTTATTTACTCATGCGAAGCATAGCGGATCCCATGAATCATTCTTGTTTCTAAATAAACTCTCGAATTACCATTAATCGCATTGTCTTGGGAAAATAGCATGTA
The DNA here is from genome assembly GCA_949710035.1 of Crambus lathoniellus. Classification (NCBI taxonomy): domain Eukaryota; kingdom Metazoa; phylum Arthropoda; class Insecta; order Lepidoptera; family Crambidae; genus Crambus; species Crambus lathoniellus. The sequence continues at coordinate 2,099,937 of OX453303.1, read as the reverse complement.
AAATAATAACCGGGGACATTCAAGAGCGGACAATGGAAATTTAGTAATGGTATCGTGGTATCAGATTATTTAAAAATACGTTCAATTATTTCATTGAAGAATATTAACGTTTTTGTTGAAGAAAGACATTCGAAACTGTTCGGCTCGCGGCTCGCGGGGTAATCAAAACAACCGATTAATGGCGGGCCTTACGCGCCATCACGGGCCAGCCTGCGCTCAGATTAGGCATCGACATGAATTGAATATAGTTGCGTTACTAATACCGCTTCGCATTTACCCGGCGCGACGGATGGCTATCATCGAGGGGGGTGGCGGTGCTTGATAGAGAGGCTACACGATGGAGAGTGCATTAAAAGTGCGTTCGGAAGCTTCGAAGGGGCTAACTGCTTGTGTTGTGACCAGGTGGCGCCCGCACCCCCCAGGAAGATTACCGATGCGAGCCTTGTAACAAGAGCTTGTCCTCGCTCACGCGGCTCAAACGGCATATTCAGAACGTTCACATGCGACCCTCCAGGGAGCCAGTGTGTAACATTTGCCGGCGCGTATACTCCAGCCTGAACAGCCTCAGGAACCACAAGTCCATCTACCACCGCAAGCAGCAGGCGCCCGCGCAGGGTCCCTACTTCCCCGTCAACTGACGCCGCCGACACGCGTTACCATTCACGATGCCATTCGAAGAAACAGAGCTGCCATCCTAACCACCTAAACGCCATACTCTTGCCCGTAGACCTGTGTTAAGTTAAACGAAATGTAACGCGATAATTATGTTCCTAACATTTGTACATAGCATAGTTTATACATGTACTTGCATGCGCATCGCAGAACTTCTATTATATATCGTATATATAACTCACTTTTATATCGAGCGTAGACGCTATATCTGGAACCAATTGGGACATCTATGATCGGTACACACATAACCACCAACTGTTGTAAGACAGCGCATTAGTCCGTGCATCGGTACGCGTCGTGATTCTGAGCGATTAGTTTGTGCCAATTGGTTCCGCCGATATGGGACCCTTTGGAGAGAGCAGCGGTGTGGCGACTAATGCGCTAATGTTGGTTGTTATGTGTGGTGCAGTGGGGCCGCTGGGAGCGGGGCACCGGTGCGAGGTGTGCGGCAAGCTGCTGTCGACGCGGCTCACGCTCAAGCGGCACACGGAGCAGCAGCACCTGCAGCCACTGCACTCGGCGCGCTGCAGCTTGTGCCACAAGGTGTTCCGCACGCTCAACTCGCTCAACAACCACAAGAGCATCTACCACCGGCGCCAGCGCGCGCTGCCGCAGCAAACTCAGCCGCAGAACCTCACCACCGGCCCCGATGTCAAGATCAATCCGCCGCACCACAATATCGATTTCTACAAGTTCAAAGACCAATTTAACGTCTAAACTTTTAACCTCTTCTTTTTTGATGCCTTTATTTTATCTCTGACGGGATTCGTTGATATATTTTATGTTAACTCTTTTAAGATTTATATTGTTCGTAAATATTTATTTTATATTTTAATCTTTGAACTTGTAACGATAGGATTGACCATGACACGACCGGTCGCGAATTCTGCTCGCGCTTGACATTCCACTCCAGGGCGAGTTCGTTCCTATAGTGCTATATTATGATACAGCGACGGCCCGTAAGCCTCGTGCAATACTTCGGTACGTGACAATTCCTGACTTTTTACACTATGTTTAATGTGTGACAATAAGGCGAAGAGAAAAAATATTTTGAGAAAAGATGAAAAATCTTGGTGCTGTAAATTTATATATTAGGCTTAAATTTATAAAAAGGAACAGTGTTCGAGTAAGTAACTTGAGAGGCATATTGTTTTCAACATTGTGTTCATTTTTCGGCGTTATGCAATTTATTTATTCTTTATTTTACCTGTATGATCTCACTCTTAGATATATATACGAGATTACTAAAAACTATTTAGAGAAAAAAACACTATTAAAAATTATATTCTTACACAGATTTATGATTGGCATATGAGGCTTTTTTCAAATTGACTTTTTTGTTATGTTTAGGTGTTTTTTTGTTGATTGAAGTTAAGACTGACCGAAGCACCAATAGGTAAAAAGTTTAAATGTATTCAACGAAATTTCCCGCAGCACTGTCACAGCAGATAAACCCGGATATAAACAATAGACAATCATAACCAGGACTTACAAACAGAATAATCATAATGAAATAGTCACATACCAGATACCACACAGGATATTCATCCTCACATAGCTTAAAACTTATAAACTATATTTTGTCTATTCTTCCATTTTCCGTTTTTCATTAGCTATATTTTTCTACATCTGTCGCCATATTTGTATGAATGCACAAAATAGCAATGTTTATTAACAAAGTGAATCAAAAGGTGCCATTTTAAGCAAATGAATATGGCTATATTATTATTTTAGTTTAATCAGAGTTCTAGTTACTTTTGATACATTAGTTGTAATATTGTGAAGACACTTGTGTTCGTTTCTTATTAATATTGTTTCGTTAAATTCCCCCTTAGCTTTAGCCCCTTGGTTTAAGTTGTGTTTAAACGTTCAAACTTTGTACATTTACCCGATTTCACAATTTACTATCTTTTTCGTTGTACAATTTTCTGTAATCAAATTACACATGTTATAATAAAACTAATAGATAATAGAATAAAGGTTTTAATAATTCTCAGTGTTAAATGTTCCTAAATTTGAACAGTGTGAATTTTTTAACAAAATACTAACTAATATTTGAAGTCAATGTTTTTATGGATTTTTTGCTTGCCATAAATAGTCGTAATACTGTAATTTTATGGATAGCTCAACTTTTACTAATAAAAGTAGACGTAAAAATGTTAATGAGGCTCGGAGGAAAGCCTATAAGGCTTTATTCGCTGGAGATATGATAAAAGTTGGGAGATCTACCTATACGCAATGTCCTTCGTTGTAACTTATCTAGTTCAATATACATCACTACCAGTCTAGTATACAATGTCGACGTCATTAATATATCACCAACTGTTATAATTATTTCTTTTACTATAATAGCAATAAGAAATCTTAATTGTAAATGTAAACACATAATTTATTGTAAAACAATAGATACAGTTTAAGTAATATTAGTGCCTGCTTTACATCTTTATTGTCGTGTTTTAATTTAATAAAAGACATATTTTTGCGTAAACTTTAACATTTTAGGAGTAGTGTTGGAAACACGTCTGTTAGTAAGTTATGGAGTGCTTTATACTTACACTGACAGCTCCAAGAGGCTTCCTAAAGTAAATTTTAATGCTATATTTTATAAGGTTCTGTTGTTATTGCTAGATACGTAAACGCTTAGCCATTAAATTTGTTTAGTTATTTGGTAAGCTTTATTATTAAATTGGAAGACTAGAGTTGTGGTGCTAAATTGGAAATGTTCGTGTTAAAAATTCATAAGGAGTCGAACCAAATTCGAAAACTAAAATGGAATCTAAATTCGATGTTACTTTCGCAACATTCCGTATGAGAAACTGTTAAGTTTTTATTTGCAGCAATGTTTGAAGAATAACTGTAGGACCGTTGTTTTTGTGTAGTAATTTAGAAATAGTTTCTTGTTAATTTGGGTCTGGGAATTAAGTTAGTTGACTAACTAGCTGTAAGGTTTATCTGAATTCATATAGATTATAGCTTCTACGTGTTTAATTTACGATTACAGGGATGTGCTGCGCAGTGCGGTAACCATTATTGGCTGTAGCGAGCACTTAAAGAGAAAAGTGAATTTATTTTAAAACGTTTTGTCTGTTAAAAGGAAAGCCAAAATTTAATAAGCTCTATAGACTGATTAGAGTAAGAACGCATTTGAATCGTACACTATTAGGCGTATTTTATAGATAAAAAATGTACATTATTTACTCTAAATTGATAATTTTATAAAAAAAATGGTTGGCGTACTCGTTGTTTGCGAGTTTTTGAGAGTGCTTTGTTTTGGTACTTTAGACTAAATTAAATCGAAAATGATCTTTGTTTGGAGTCATAGGTGCTAAGTAATTGGGATCTCAAGGCCTGCTGGCCAAAATGGGGCTGGATTACATCGTGTTCTAAGGAGCAGAACACATCCCTGTCAAACTACATTAGTTAAGATCTTAGCCAGTTTAAGACTGTTTCTGTGACCTGTTTATGTTTTTATCTTTCTAACTTGTTAAGGTAATATATTTTTTTTTCAACGCACCTCGCGTGCTCGACTTTATTCAATGTGTTCTATATACTTCTTGTTGGCTTTTTACTTATTTTATAAGGAATCTAAATTAATTTATTGGTTGTTGTAATGAAATTTTATATTTTTTTTTCTTAAATTATTATTCTACTGTCCTTAAATTTAGACTTTTTGTTGACGATTGGCATCTGTGTAACCGCAGTCCATTAGATTAAAACAAACTGTATGTGCCAAAAATGATGGGAAGTTTTTGTGATCTTCCATTTATAAATCGATTCGTTAGTAAATTGAACGCCAAAATTCGAATCGTCAAATGAAAATAATGGGCTGCAAATTTATTTATATTTATAATAATTTACTTAGGTACCTATCAAATGATTTGACATCACACATCATTATAATTAATAGTTCTTTTTCTTTCTTACTTTTATTAAAGATACTTGACATAACTACTCATAAAATGTAATGTAATCGTTAAACCGAACTTCATAAATCCTAATATTGATGATAATGGCGTTTTTAATAAAAACAAATATACAAAAAAAATATTGTCAGTTTTATTGTGCGTACCAAGCGAGGGCCCTTTCTTGTCTGTCGTATCATTTAACAATCCTGTACTGTTCCGAGTGGCACTGTTAATGTTGTTTAATTTCGTGCACGCTTCGCACTCTGAGGTTTCTGGCTCCGATCCTTCGCAACTGCATGTTTGTTAACACTCACGGCCATGTAGCTTCGCCATCATTTCTATTTATTATTTATTTTTATTTTTTTGTACTCTTACATTATGTTCAGTTGTTATTATTTTAAGTCACTTTGTTTCACTCCGTTGAGTTGTATGCAATAACTAGCCCGGTTAGGACGTGCCGTAGCCGCGCGGGGACACCCCCATATTTGTTTTGTTTCTTTCGATCTGTTTCCAGGTAAAAAGTTATTCTCCTGCTCGATATGCGGGAAGGTTCTGTGTTCCAAGGCGTCCCTGAAGCGACATATCGCGGACAAACACGCCGAGAGGCAGGAGGAGTACCGTTGTACTATTTGCGAGAGGGTGTACTGTTCGAGAAACTCGCTCATGACGCACATATACACCTACCACAAGTCGAGGCCCGGCGAGACAGACCAAATCCGGTTTTTTTAGTGACTACTCGGACGGAGCTGGCGCGGCCCTCGGCAGAGCTCGTCTAGCAAAGAGAACCTCGGAGCCAACGCCGATAGCACCCAGTCAGGTTAGCTATACCTTATAGACGACCAGCGCTAACAAAGACACACAGATAGGGCAACAGTTCCTTTACACTATCATTTTTATCTTATTAATTTTCTATTATTTTCTCAATTATAATTTGAACATTTTTATTTAACCCTCCCCCGTTATGTTCTCACCCCGAGTCCGGGTTACGCAGTTTTGACGTTGTTGTGTTGCTTGGAGCATGCTTCTATCATTTTTGTTATCACGTGTTTCTGTGTCATTGTGGTTGAGAGAATTACTTGAGAACTTTTGAATATTATGAAAACCGTGATTACTGTGTAGTTAGTCAATGTGTACAGTGCATATTAGTGTTTCTTTATCTCTATGGTACGTACGGTAAGGGTGCGCGGTGCGCGCGAGCAGCAATTTTCAAGTGTTGTAAATTTTCAGCCGTCCCGCCGCTCAGGATGCCGCCTCCCACGGCCGGCGGCATCAACGAGCCCCAAGAGTGTCCCTACTGCCGGCGGACGTTCTCTTGTTACTATTCCCTGAAGCGACACTTCCAAGACAAGCACGAGCAGTCGGACACGCTGTACGTGTGCGAGTTCTGTCACCGGCGCTACCGCACCAAGAACTCGCTGACCACGCACAAGAGCCTGCAGCACCGCGGCTCCAGCGGCATGCTCAAGCGGCTGCTGAAGACGTCTGCGCTGCACTCGGCGCTGGCGCCAGCGCCGCACCTGTTCGACCTGCCGCATGAGCCGCAGCTGCCTCCCGGTCTACAATGACCTCAGCCCACGGCCTGAACTCTCGCCGCCTCCGCCACCCGCGCCCCCCGCGCCCCGAGCGCCCCCCGCGCCCCGAGCGCCCCAGTGCAATACGGACGATGCCAAAATACGCCGCATTCTAATCGTATTATAATATAGGAAAATATTTCACTTTAGGTTTAATTAAATTACTTACAGTATTGACGTAGCGACGCCGCCGCCTCGGCTCGTAGGGGCGTCCACCGTGTTCAATATGACAATGTAACCCAGAGCAATACTAAAGTATTAATGTGTCTAGTACTGCCAAAATAATGCCAACTGTATTCTAAAGATGATAAAAAAAAACATTTATTAAAATATAAAAAACAACAAAAAAAACAACTTTTCGATAAATGTCTAGTGTCAAATTAGATTCGGTAACTGTACAAAAAAGGAACGTACAAATTTTAAACAGTAAATTTAAAAAATGGAAAGAAAATATTTTTTAAAGAGACTTTTTTCGGAACGCCAAATCTAAATTTTAACATACAGATTATTTAGGGGTTAAAATAACAAAAAAAAAGTTAGATTAAAAAAATGTTGATGTTGAGTAAAATTAAAGACTTCTTAGAATCTGATTTCGAAAGTACAAAATTAAAGTCTAATTGAACAATATTAATCTATTCTATGTGCGTTTGGCTTCAATATTTATGAGTAATGATCAATGTGTCAGTAGCCGTGCCTTCGTTCGTCTTCATGCCATTATTGTTGGTAGAAGTAGCTGACCATTATATTGCATGCGCAGACAACGGACGAACGAGAAACTCGCTCTTTGCCGCCCGCCCTAGCGCGCGCGCCCCGGCCAAAGGTCATAAACCCACTTATACCGCACCGCTCCGACCCAACCAAAGTATGAGCAGCCAAATATGGACTTAATATCGATCACTGTAGATGCACTTCACAGTAACAATATACAATAGCAGACAGCGCTCGGACAGCGCGCGGTAAGCGAGCCTGCCACAAGCTAAAGTGCGTCTACAGAGCACAACATTAAGTCCATATTTGACTGCTCATATATTGGTTGGGTGGGAGCGGTGCGGTATAAGTGGGCTATGACCTGAAACCCGCGCGCCCGCCCCGCGCGTATAGAGCTTTATCGTGTTTTGTTTTGGGTATTTTATAATGTACTCGATAAATAGATTTAGATATGCATTAAGTATTCGTGAAGCGCGGGCTCGGGCGACGCGGGAGCCGCCGCACGCGCACTTAGCGGGACGCAACCGGCAGAGCGAGATGGATATAGAACGGTGAAAATTTGGAAAAGGACATTGTGCCCGGGAACCCCGGAGGATCCTTGAATACAGGGTTAGTTCGAGTACGTGAATAAGGAAAATGGCGCCGGGTCGAGAGCCGCAGGTCTTCGGATAGTATTTCGATGATCGTATACGGAATGCATGATTTCAAATCATGAAGTTAAAATTAATCACTTTTTCTGTATAAAAATAACGTAGAATTTAGGTATTAATTAATAGAATTATATTTAAACTGTATCCATTTTCGGATTTCTCTCTATGAGTGTATAGCGGTTCTTTTTTAAATGTCGACCAACTTAGCGGACGTCTCGTTATTGAAATTTTATTAGATTATTATTATTATTATTATATTCTCAAAAATCTTAGGATTAACCATAAGATGGCTGCAGATTGTAAAAAATATTTTATTTACTTATATTTAGGAAATTGCTTGAGTACCGCGTTCGTTTCAAACATTGAATTGAATAATACATATCCGCTCAGGGTTTAAAATAACAATCGAGATAATATCAAAATCAGTAGACAAATCAGCTGACAAATTCTACATATCACAAAATTTATATCTCTACATTACGAATGAAAGTATTTTTAAAAACCGTGATATTTCGCAAAGCCAAAGAAGAATAAATCTAATAGTTGCATTTATCCAATAGCAGGAATAAAAATCGATACCTAAAAATTAATTTAAAAGTCTAGAATATCGTGCCATAACCTTAACAACCTTTCGAGCATTTTTCGTAAATTTAACATATCAGTTCACTCAAAGTGAATTTGTTTTAAAAACGTAAAGCAATGCATATTAATCGCTTCAATGCATTTAAATCATAAAACAATGCAACATTAATTTTATTTAAATCGATCATAAAAGTCAGAGCGAAGAACATTATTTTTTGCATTTATATTTTCAATGTTTAAGTAGCTTTTTTAAGTATAAATCTAATATAAGTTTTTTATTTTTCATTTTCGAAATGTTACATAAATATTCGTACTTTGTGATATGGTTACATTTAAATAAACGTTACTCGGTGTATCCAGTTAGTTTTTACGATTAAGTTTTGATCTTTAAACATAAAGTTTGAGTTAACCGATATATAAGTTAAAAGTATAACTTTTACATCAGCCGCTGGCTTAAAACGCAAATACCTCCGTGTTTTGTTTAATACCTCAAGTATATTATTTTGTTTGTATAATTTTAATTTTGACGTTGCACTTACTGGCTGTATACGGACCTTCTGGGTACGGAATTAATTAAAAAAAAAACTTAGTCAGACGTTAGGCAGAAACAAGCGGGTAGTATGAATTGTAAATAAGTTCTAAGTTAGTTGTACCTTCACACGGAGCATCGTGGCGTCAAAAGAGCCTCGTGATATTTTAAACTAATAGTAAATAGTTAAAATCATTAATGGAAAAGGATTTTTATATATTCTACTAATGGATTAATTAATAGTGAAACTTAGACGTAGTCATTGTAATGTTTTTTTAAATGTTTTTTGTGTTGTTTTCGCTGTTCATTGGGTTCGGCTGTTGCAAGGTTACGAGGGCCCGTTGGTTTCCCACCAATTTTGTTGTGATGATTATGGAGTATGACATTCGGAAATTTGATCTCAGTTAACAGCTGCGAACTACATCGGAAAATTGGAGACAGCCGTTTGTTATTAATTAATTATTAATTAAAATTAACGTGTTTAGATTTGTGTCGTTTTTTTGGACTCGTGTCGGCAAAAAGTAAAAGCAGCTAAGGAAAAATAAAAATGAAATAAAAAAGTAGGTGGGGTAAAGTTTTTAAAATAGTATCAAACAGCGAAACGATAATTTAATATTTTGCAATGTATACCAAAATACTGCATTTTTTTAATGTTAAGATAAAAGTGAGATACAGATTTTTTTAAATACATTTTTAATCCAGGTATTAAAAATAATTTTGCTTCTTCGCCAGTTGATTTAATTAAGTTAAAGATGAGATATTTATGAACCGTCTGTGTTACTATGTGACGCGCTGAACATCATCGGCTTGCCTTCTCAACAGTACAACTATTTCAATAGTATCAGTAGAGAAAATAATATATTATAAAAAAACACTTTCAAATGACATTACGGGGTAAAAATATATTTCTATATTTACAAGTAAGTACTTTAAATATAATAACAGATCTTTAATATAAACTGTTGTTCATTAAAATACTGTATAAACAACAAACGTGCAAAGTAAATAATAAAACCGTTTATTAATCATTTTAACCGACAATAAAACCCTGGATGTCATTTTAGTGAATATAATTACATGTTTAGACGTTTATTTGCAATACCATGTCTTATTATTTAAACAATTTTCGGAAAAACTTATAAAACGTTGTATAAAAGTAAAATAAAACGTAAAACTCAAAACTACTAATCAAAAACCGCGTCAAACTTGTGAAAAGTTCTTATAAATAATCAACTTGTTCACAAAACGTTTTCACAAATAAGAGAGTTTTAAGAGAAATGCTTTTTAACAATAAGTATTACCTCCAATAATATTAAGTATTACCTCCAACTATAACACTTAATTTTTAATGTTTTAACGTAACTATAATACTGTCACATTTTTATAGGGCAAAAGGTGTGACATTTTTATTTCACGTATTTTAAGACTTACCACCTTTTGCCCCTCAGTACCATCTTGTCCCGTTTTCTCACATAACGACAAATATGAGTTTCGCTTATATTTAAATACATTTCTATTGTAGTTGTTTCATTTGATTGAGGTTTACAGACTACATATTTGTCGGAATGCCCGAAGTACGAACAGATCACTCTATACATCGATTTGTTGATTTTCTCGTACCCCACTCATAATACAATAATATAATGTAAATGTCAATCTAAGATATAACAGTTGTTACATAGTTTTTCCCATACAAATACATTATTTTTGTTGATCCATTTCCATATTTAAAATGCAATAGTTTTTCGTCTTCCTGTTCAAGTGCAGAAGTCGAAAATATTATTTTTAAAATGTTTGACTACTGTATTTGGACACGAAGACTACCCAGTACCTACAATAGTTAATTATAATGAAATTATTTAAATTGCTCGACCGGAGAAGCGCACTTTGTAGGGTTGGGTCGGATCACCGGCCTTATTTAGTTTTATGCATTACTTTTCTAAATAATAAGTGAACCTTTTTATTGCCGATCCATTTTTTTCGACGTTGAAATATCCTATTGATATAATATTGAAACCGGTGACTCGATTCAACTTTAAGTCCAATAGCTTTAATATTTATTATATCTTCCACTTGTAATATAATAAACATGATAGCAATAGTTCCCAATCTGCCATAGTACCTCAGCTATAGTAATTATCTATAGAACTGTAAGAATCATACCAGCAGATTTTTCGTCCGTTTAATTTCAAAGTTTGTTTCTTTCGTAGTTGTTTAGTGTTTATGCGACAAGTCTGCTGGGCGACCGTTAATATACTACATAGTTCCATAACTCAAAGTGCACTTACGACTTTTATAATAAAAATATAAGTATTATAAACTAAGTACTGCCGCGCCACTCTCTCCGCGTCGAGCTCTCGTTGACCCCACTACAGTATATTAAAGATATTTACAATATACACGCTTATGACATACGATATACTGACAGTTATATACTAGAAATAACTTTTTATCTACAGATTAAGTAAATTCGTGGATTTATTCTGCTGAAAGTCGATTTTAACCTTCCAGATTTAAACATTTGTGATTAATGTTCATTACGAGAAAATTCAAAATCCGACTTGTCGCCTTTTAGCAGAGCAGAGCCGCTGTTGCTGTTATACTTGGATGACACATTTTATACACAGAAATATTTTTTTATAAGAAAAGTAATCAATTTATATGTGAGAGTTAATATGTGGCAATTCTAAGGTTTTTTTTTTGCACTATATTTTTGCTGACACTTAGGATTAGATTTTTTTTTCGTAATTTAATGTATGCACGATCTGCGATTTAATTAGCATTTCCTTTCTTGCGACTTGCGTAGGCGCAACGGAATGAAGGGGATTTTGGTAACCATCTAATTTATTATGATATAATTATCCTCGTTCCGTCTCGTTTACTCAAATTAAGCTTAAACTAATATTGTGTTATTGTGTAAAAGTTGCAATTTGCCATCGTTGAACAAAGAAGAAATTATGTGTTAAATACATTTAGTTAATGAGTTTGTTATACTTTTAAAATGTTCGAGTCGAGTCCGTGGCGAGAATGTACAGAATGTTCTATAGTATTGTGTATTGATCGAGTAAGATAGTTGTGAAGGACTCTAGGCTCTTGAAATTGTTGTAAGCTTAACACCTATATCAGTCGGTGAAGACACTTAAAGTACTAAGAATTGTTGTAGGTTGTAATGGAATCGGGAGGGAACGTTTGGACCCACTGAAGGCGAAACGATTAATACTAGATTAAGACAAACTAACAATTTATAAGAATCAATCGGAATTGTTATTACTTTTCCTTTTTCTGGACTTCAAAATGGCAGATTTGATAGTAAAGCTTTAATTTTTCAGATAGTTTTTCAGTCATGATCTGCAAACATATTAGTTTTACCTACCTTCATCAATAGTTTCATTAGACTTACTACAAAACGCAGAAAACAAAACGCAACTAGCGACGTTACCTTTACCAATAGTTTTCATTAGACTTACTATAAAACGCAGAAAACAAAACGCAACTAGCGACGTTTTGCTAATAATCAATCACTTAAGAATTTCATTATTCAGATCTACTTAAATAAATTAATGAAAAATTTTGTTTCCATTTTCTTGAAGAATAGAGAAGATCATTATAGTTTATAGAGTTTTTTGCCAAAATTTAGCTCAACTGATGTGTCAAACTCCGTAGCGACTTCAGTGGTTTCGAAATTGGTATCTTTACTTGTGTTGATGTTGTTGATATATGTGAACAAGGAATCTGGATGAGGTACATATCATTTGGAAAACTAGTACTATAAGTATCTTTCGAGCTGACAGAATAAAATATATTGGTTTAATTATGACTCCAAATCTGCGTTCGGGATTCTCACGCGAATTATTACATTTTGATGTAATGAAAGTATAAAATAAACTCACGGTGATTCCATTGAAAACGTGTATTTTTATTTTTCACCCTCACCCCTTTTTGGTGTTTCAGATGTTTTTACTATGTGCGTCTTTTCACTCGAAACTTTCGATTGAAATTTGATAAGGTGAAAATTTTAAATATTTAGCAACGTGTGGTAATATTTTAGACCCCATTGGATTTTCCGACCATCAGGAGCCTCCCCTGGTGACGCCTTTGGGAATGATACACAGAATACAGAAAGAGGTTCTGTGGAATGATAATATAGTTCCACCAAGCTGGCCGCCTGCGCATCGTGTTTATGTCGTGGCCATATCGTAGGGATGCTCACTTCAGGAAATGCTCGAGAATTTCAAGAAATTTTCGCATTTCATGAAATGTTTCACTGTCTATTTGCCACATCATGATTTGGCTTGAGCAGATCAATAATAAGAAATCGTTTCTCAATATAGGCAACTGAACGCGCGGCTACTTCATGAAAATTTCAAGATATTATTTGATCACATCGTAAAATAGTTACTTATATTATTACCGGTAGAGGCGCTGCCAGCGCTTTGTTTATGTGTGCCATATTATTATATTTTTTTCTGTCCGTTTAAATAACAAGTATTTCTGTGGTGTGAAAAAAAATCTACTTAGAAATTTCTAACTTATCACGTGGTCTACAGGACTTCCAAGGCAAACTCTCTTTCAGAAATAAAAACTTTGATGTGAGTTATAAGATGATAAGAACCTGAGCTGGACTGCACTGAAACGTGGCTGATGGCCGTTTTCACCAACACTTTTGAATCGCCTAAGTACCGACGAGCGACGTTTCGAGCCAGGGTGCCAAGTTAAGTTGTTTGGGTAGTAGTTAAGCAAAGACTTAGGCGATTCATAAGTTTTGGTGAAAACGGCCATGAAACTTTCTGAACAGGCACTTTTTGCAAAGACTTAGGCAAGTCATAAGTTTTGGTGAAAACGGCCATGAAACTTTCTGAACAGGCACTTTTTGCAAAGACTTAGGCAAGTCATAAGTTTTGGTGAAAACGGCCATGAAACTTTCTGAACAGGCATCTTTTTGCAAAGATTCAAGATTCAAATTTGTTTATTCAATTTAGATTGTTATTTACAATACTTGTGAACGTCATAGAAGCTACGCCATCGGTTCGCAAACCCTACAGCGGGAGGCCTTGGAGAAGAACCGGCAAGAAACTCCAAGGGTTGTTTTTTTCTCCCTGTTTTATTTCATACAGAGTCGTCAAATTGAAAAATGACCTTAACATGGTATGACTAAGGTCAGTTTCCATCACAGTTACACAATGGGTTATGATAAATACAGTTAAGTATAGGCGGACTAATGATCATAGCGGTGAACAATTTTCAATTACTTAGGAACTCTACTTAAAGCTTTAATATTAGTTAAAAAGAAAAGACAATTCTACTATATACTGCAAGTTGCGCCATACATGTTTCAAATGTAATTCTTAATAAAATGAATAAAAACAAAAGAAAACACATTTTAATGCAAGCAGATAAGAGCAGACCCATTCCCACTGGCAGCATCCGTTCACGAGCATGACGCATGAACCAGCCATCCATCCATTATTATTTTTTTTCAATTTAATATAAAATAAATTAGTTGGGGTGTATTGGCTTTTCGGTTATTACATTAACACGTTGTTATAAATGTTTTAGGTAATTTAAAATTTCATTATTTAAAAAAAAAAAAAACAATAAAGTAAAATAAAAAATATGAACAAAGACACAAAAAATACAAAAAAATAAAATCTAAGTATAGAATTCCTCTCTCGGTCGGTATGGGTATTTTGGGTATTTTGCCGGACGACGTTCCGTGGGCAGGCTCCCTACAAGGTGGACCGACGATCTGGTCGAGGTCGCGGGAAGCCGCTGGATGCGGGCAGCGCAGGACCGATCGTTGTGGAGATCCTTGGAGGAGGCCTATGCCCAGCAGTGGGCGTCATTAGGCTGACATGATGATGATGAAAAGGGTATATTAATGTTGGGGGTCCTCCGACCAAGAAAGATTTTTTTCACTTTTTTGCGTCGGGTAGGTATTGCTTATTTTTTTATTATTATTTTTGATTAATTGTATGCGGCATGGCATCATCACAATACAATTCTGTAAGTAGGTTAGGTACCTCATCATCCACCATCCATCAGTACACTGGTTTCAAGCTGTTACCTACTATGAGGTCCCGGGTTCGAAACCTGGTAGGAGCAAATATTTACAAATGAATCAATACGAGCATATTAGTATCTGAGACTCTGAGTTGAGAAATATACAGACTTAGGTATGTATGCAAAATTATAATTTAATAATAACAAAATGATATGAGGAGAGGAGCCACCGGCGCTGTGGTTAGCGCGCTCGTCCTGAGATCGGTGAGGTTAAGCAAGTTTCACAATGGTCGGTCACGGGATGGGTGACCTAAACCTTTTTTTAACGAGCTCCTCCGTGCTTCGAAAGGCAGGTTATGCCATTCCGGGTGCATTTGCTATCGTTAAAGTCCACTTAAGACCAGAACCATAGAATACCATTACCTTTTTTAACGAGCTCCTCCGTGCTTCGAAAAGCAGGTTATGCCATTCCGGGTGCATTTACTGTCGTTAAAGTCCACTCAAGACCAGAACCACAGAATACCAGAACCTTTTTAACGAGCTCCTCCGTGCTTCGAAAAGCAGGTTATGCCATTCAGGGTGCATTTGCTGTCGTTAACACCCACCAATCAATCTGTATTGGGCCCGCGTAGAGGGTAATTTATGGCTTATTCTTCTTAACCATCCATAAGGAAGGCCTGTGCACCAGCAGCCAGCAGTGAGGATATTAAAAAGGCTAATGATGAAAAAAATATGGTACCTACATATTTAATAAGTATTTAAGTTTAATAATAAATAAATAAATAAAAAAAGCTTTATTGCACACAAAGAAAAAGACAAATAACACAAGGGGACAATAGTAGATTGTATTACAAGGGAGCAAAATAACATATTTACGGCGAGGGCGCCGGAGTACCATAGGGGGTTGAAAAATTTGTTAGATTTAGCTACCTACGCTACGAGACGGACCGTTTTTGAGATATTCTCGTTTTTATTAAAAAAAAAAAATTTTGCTAGTCCCGTGAGTCCCGTCCCCATACAAAATTAGTTGAAAACTTTTTCATTGCCGATGAGGTAACTCTATGGTTGACTGTAACCAAATTCAGTTCTATTCTTAAAATTCATTTCCACCCTAGGGTGCAACGGATAGTTTTGGACCCGCTGCTCAGTTTAAATATACATCACTTTCCGAATCTGAGAGATGAAAATAGTTTTTAGAGATCAGACAATAGGCGGCCTTATTGCTAAGTATATAGCAATCTATTCCAGGCAACCTTGGGTGAAAGAAAAAAAATCAAAAGGACAAAGGGAAAGGGTTTACTGTGTATTCCATAACAAGCCTTTACAGATTGATCATTTCATTTCAATATTTAATGATATCGCTAAACGTTGTTGGAAATATCATTAAAAGTTGAACTTATTGTCAGATCATTGAATTGATCATTTCGTGATATGGTTGGTCATTTCTTGAAATACCTAAGTAGTCGTATTTCAATGATATAGCAAAACGATGTTGGAAATATCATTAAAAGTTGTACTTTTAACGATTTAAGTCAATTTACATTTTACTGGACATTTAAATAATGAAATTAGTACAACAATTTTATAAAATGACCAACAATACTTACTTTAATGTAAGAAATATAATTAGGTGTTCATTTATTTTAATTTGTAGCCCAACTACCATTTGGTTGATTGGTTCCATAGTTTAATTTTGCGTTGGTCTAGGCACCTGCATTGGAGCGCTGTGATCTGGGGGGCTACCGGCAAAAAAATATGGATATGGGGCTTCATTTGACATTTGACGCCCATATTTTGTCCTTATATGGGCATAATATGGGCTTCAAATGTCAAAGGAATGTTTTTTAGCCGGAAGCCCCCAAGCTTGAATACGCTAACCGGCGAAAGAGATGATGGAATGTTACCTAAAACTTTCCCCTGTAAGTATTTTATGTGGGTAAGTAGGTACCTAACCAAGTATGAAACTATTGAAAATATTACCTAACCACTGAAATTCAATCAATCAATCAATCAATCAAATATTTATTTATTCACATAGACATAATAAGCATGTACTTATGGATCGTCAATATTTTCCTACCACCCATTCAAGACTTTTTTTCGCCTTGATAGTGAAAGGTCATGGGTTCGAGTCCCATCGGAGCTAGTTGTGAGACATTTAACATCAGGGGGCCAAGCCTGCTAACGTTAAGTCATACTCTTGTCTCAATCGTGTTTCAATTGTAGTTCAATTGTAGTACTTTTTTACACAATAGTTACAAGAAATGTGTACTTTTTCACAATACTATTGATGGTCACACCACACACTACATTTACATCACATCATCTGTCATAATTCTTGAAAGTAGTGTGTAAAAAAACAATACTATTGAACTACTATTGAAAGACGATTGAGACACGATTATGACTTAACGTTAGCAGACTTGGGCCCCAGGTGTGATGAAGGCTGTGTGCTACACCGTGGTGGATAAAAAAATACACTATTTTTCGTATTATGTAACGAAATATGTTGTCGGTAGTCCACCCACCCACCCATATTTCGTTTTTTTTAATCCACCACGTTGTAACAAGCACTTGGCCTTCATCACACCTATTAAGTGGTGATAACTCAGAAGGTGGAAGCGCAATACTTCCGGAATCCTCAATCACTGAGGAACACAATAATGCTAAAAACTTTTCAGCATTATTGTGTGACGGCAGTTAGATCATCAAAACATCATTGTTATGGCGTCAGACTTAGATACGGTGGTGATAGAAGTTAGCTAGCCAGGCGGACTAAGAACAAGTCCTACCACCAACCAAACCGAATACAATATGTACCTCCACTGGAAATCGAACCCGGGACCTCTTGGTCTGGAATGGGTGGTGTGTGTGACGTGTACCTTTGAAGTGGTCATATAAGTACTTCAAAGTTTCAAATTATTTTTTTTTTTTTTTTGCATTCACAATTCAATGTCTATTATTGAAAATTTTTGAAATGAAGTACCTATTAGAAAAAGTCGACCCGTCTCACAAACTAGCACCGAAGGGACTCGAACTCGAACCACGAATTTATCCAATACTTCTAACGCGCTGTTAGTCAGCGTTCATTTCATCAATGTCAAAGAATATATACACTTATGTCAATGTGTAGATATTACTACATACAGTCCAACTAGCTTTTCTGTACCGGTGACAGCCGTGACAGAGGAGCCACTTGCAATACGAAATTAGCTGTCAAAATGGACTGTCGTATGAAAACTGTTTTAGTTCCAAAGATAATCACCGGAACCAGAAAAGCTTGTCGCACTATACACTACCTACTACACTCGAGAGAAATAGGTACCTTTTGAAATTTAAGATGAAATAATGGGCGATTTTCTGAAAGCTCGGTCACTAGATGGCGCTGTCCCACTTATGCAGTTAGAAGGAACGGAACGTTATAAATTTTACTTTGACGCGACTTTTTTACGTAAAACGGAACGTCAGACAGATGTTATTTATTATTTACCTTAATCTTTAAATTTAAATATTTCGTTTCTGTTCCTCACAGTAGTTCTTATTTAATTTATTATTAGTTTCCTTTGGGTTTTTTAAAAGTAATTAATTTAATATGATTCATACCAAAATATAACATAGACATGTACATTGTACATACTTCGTTCAACGCCATCTAGTGAAGCAATTGGAAGCTTTTTCCTTTTAATGGGCTCTCAGAAAATCGCTCATTGCTATTTCAAATTATTTTTATTTTTTTTTGCATTCGCAATGTATTATTTATTACTTACTTACCTACTTATTGAAAAATTTATAATGAAGTATTAGAAAGAGGCGACCCGTCTCACAACTAGCTCCGATGGCCCGGACATAGAAAGGTCGTGGGTTCGAGTCCCATAACGCTCGCTCATTGCGCACCGCACAACATTTATCATTTTTTAAAACCTTATAGGGATTTTAATTAGGCAGCGTATTCGCTGAAAGCTCCCAGGCGACTCGACTTTTTCCAATACTTCCAACAATTATCGTCAAATTTCAACCAATTCACATAAAATCTTGATAAATTGTATATTAAAACCATCCTCCCCAACTAGCACATTAGTGGAAATAGCAGCCTATTTTGCAACTTTTAGCTGTACAGTAGCGCTTTAGGGGTTCAGAAAGTGGTTTTAAGTTCTATTATTGCTTCCGTAACTGCTCATAGCTGTAAATATCACTAGGGGTAGTAGAAACTGAACCAAATGCCACTCTAGGCCTTATAAGAGTTCATTTTACAACCCATTTGCCGACTATAGCTTTAAAAGAGAGTTAAAACATTTATGTTAAAGCTTAAAGCTGCTAAAAAGCTTCTTTTGCCGCTATTGTACGCTTCAAAACTGCATAAAGACTTTAATTGCAGACTTTTTAGCGGAACTGTATAAAAGATATATTTATCACTGTTCTGCCACTGAAAGTTTCATTGCAGAAGTAATTTGTACTTTTGCACAGACATAAGTAGCACATTGATCGACTGTTTTACTAATAGCGACATTAAGGCTTCACAATAAAAGCAGGAGCGTAATGGACATTGCCTACACATTTGGATACATTCTGCTATTTTTATTGTAGAAATCTTTATAAAATATTTGAGCCAGCTTAAAAAAAATATGGATCTGAAAGCATGGAAGTTCAAACTAAGAACTGGTGGATATCGCAAGAAAGTACGAAGAGTTTATCAGAATATGCAGAAATTAAAAAAGACAACAGTTGAAACAATTGAAATATTAAATAACACGTACCTTAGTTTTTTTTAAACTCAATTACATGAGAGTAATTTAGCTTTCATTTATAAAACTCTATTCATTTAATTTATTCTTTAAGGGATTCATTGCAAAGAAACAAAAATAATGCACCAAGTTCGAGTTCAACAAACACAAGCGAGGGCCCCGTAGATTTTGTTTCCTCAAATAATGATAACGGACCAGTTACAGAGGAAAAGTAAGTTATAGCTTGGTGTGGCATATTATAAAAATAAAGTAATATAACCTTCTTTGCGTAATTCTTTGTTTCTTTATTCTAGATGCAATCATGTGTTTCATTTATTCTTTAAGGGATTCATTGGAAACAAACAAAAATAATGCGCCAAGTTCGAGTTCAACAAACAAAAGCGAGTAACTAGTACAATCGAAGCGCCTCTTGTAGAATTGTATTGGTGAATTGATTTAAAAAATATTTGAGATAAAATCAACTTGTTTTATTGGCAAATTGGCCCATAATTGACATTATTAAAACAATTAAACTAAGTTAATTCTAAAATAACAACAGTTTAAACAATATTTGCACAACATTGTGTCTGACATGGTGAATCGGAATATACCAAATATTTGAATCAAAATCAACATGTTTCTTTGGCAAATTGTCCCTAAATTACTTAATTGAAATAATCAACACGTTTAATTAGAGAGATTTGACTATAATGTTGAAATTTTCAAGTTGGTTGGTTGGTCCGATAAGGTGTGGTGAGAGCGTTGGTAAGAGTTCTGTGGCTTCTTGTTCTGTTGTCGAACCATCTAACATTTCTGTCAAGTGCTTGTCAGCAATTTCGTACGACATAATATTGTTCCTTTTAACTATGCAGTTTATTTTAGTCCAGTTTGGTTGTGGAGTTGAATCTTCTATTTGACATCATTTTTTACTTTTTTTGTTCGGCCAGTGTAACACTCCATGTTTTTCCCACGTTGATGGACAGATGCAAAGTTCTTGTTTATTTTGTAGTTCATTATAAGTTTGAATTATTTTGAAAGGCATTCTGAAAACATGGTAAGACATAAAGTGTTAAACAATTGAAAGAGCGAAAAATATAGAAGCAGCTACAAACGATCATCGTATTTTAGGGTTTTCAACGAGTTCTACGGATCTCTAAACAAATAACCATAAGTGTGGTTCGATACCTGCAGTAAGTACGAAATAAAAGTGATTGTAAAGACTTGAACTGCGTTAGTGGTACAGGTATTACTTGGCCCTTCAGAGGAGTGAAACTTAACGCTTTGACGCGCAGAGAGGAAGTATTAAGGTTGAAGTTGGAACTTAAAGCTGCTTCTCATAGACGCCATGTTTAAAAGACAATTATTTATCATTACTTTTGAAATTCATAGGTTTTTATCACAATTTGTAGTAAAATATAACTAAATATAGAACCAGCAACTTAAATACAAATGTTGTCAAGTATTTAATTTCAATATCGTGTAGGTATGTGATATAATATTATTTATATAATAATATTTTACATATTTAACGATATTCTGAGGTAATTATTGAGGCGCGTTAAAAATACTCCAATAATATCAACTATATTCACGATAAACTGATCGGCGTTTAAGCCACTTGCATATAATACAAAATATAGCTCAATAACACTTACCTTCACTTCACTTATTATTTATTTGTATTCAGTAATGTCTGACTCAAACAGAATTGTATATTATAAATGAGAGACAAGGTGAACAATCAGTGATCCTTTATTCGTTCAGTTAAACCTGTCCTTCATTCAATAAGCGCCACAAGAGCTTTAGTGTGGTGTTAATTATTAGTTGCACCTCCTGTAGCGCTTTTATGCCGCTATTTGTGAAGTTCTAATGGAACTGTAGGTTGCAAAAAGTTGTGCCCCTTTGGCTGCAAATCGGCTGCATAAGGTCTGCAGTGCACGCTCTGGCGCTTGAGCTTGGCGCCTTTGGGAATAATCGGATTGGCTCCAAAGCTCTTAAGCAACTAGTTTGTGCTAGTTGGGTCAAGAACCACTCTATCTATTGGTGAAAACCGCATGTAAATCCGTGCAATAGTTTTTGAGTTTATCGCGTACAGACAGACAGACGCGGCGCGCGGCGCTGGACTTTGTTATCAGTAGTACCACTGGCACAGAATCTATATAAATAAAAATGAATCCCTATTTCCCTTGGTACGACATCACGCGTGAACGGCTAGACCGATTTGGCTAATTTTGGTCTTGAAATGTTCGTGGAAGTCCAAGGAAGGATATAGGGGTAGAGTAGGGGTAGGGTAGGGGTAGGGGTAGGGTCGGGTAGGGGTAGGGTAGGGGAGGGGTAGGGTAGGGGTAGGGGTAGGGTCGGGTAGGGGTAGGTTAGGGGAGGGGTAGGGGTAGGGGTAGGGAAGGGGTAGGGTAGGGGTAGGTTAGGGGTAGGGTAGGGGTAGGGTAGGGGTAGGGAAGGGGTAGGTTAGGGGTAGGGTAGGGTAGGGGTAGGGTAGGGGTAGAGTAGGGGTAGGGTAGTGTAGGGGTAGAGTACGGGTAGGGTAGGGTGGAGTAGGGGGTAGGGCCACGGGAACGAAGTCGCGCTGGGTCAGCTAGTATATTATAATAGTAAGTACTAACCCACTTTCAAAAAAATGGTACTACCAGTAGGTCTATTGGTAGTACTACGGGTAAGCAGCGGTTTTATAATATGTACTTACTGCCGCACTCAGTCAGAGACGTCAATTAAATTTAATTGGCATTAAGGTGTATCGATGAGCTCAGTGGCGCCGCCAATGGAAATAAATCAATTGCATTTTATTAAAGGCTTGGATTAAAAGTTTCGGTTATTTCGCGCAAATAGAAGAGCAAAATGCAATTTTTAATTGTTTTTTCATGGCCTCAAATATGAGCACCAAGTTATAGATCTCGATATTGCCAAATGTGGCTACTTTTGGCACTATTGAGATTCACGACTTATTGCGTAAGTTTGAGTTCTCAAAATTATATTTATAAAATGCATTCCACTCTTTCACCTGCGCGAAATAACCGTAACTTTTAATCCAAGCCTTTAATAAAATGCAATTGATTTATTTCCATTGGCGGCACCACTGAGCTCATCGATACACCTTAAATTATCATTCCTACTCTATTCAATACCTACTTGACATAAAAAAGAGACAGATAGAGATTTAATTAACTAGCGTCTCTGAGTGCGGCAGTAAGTGATTTTTGATCTTACATAAGGTTATTTCGTGTAAGGTCGACCATTTTCATTTCATTTCATTTATTCATTTGCCAATAAACATGTTACTATAATGGTTAGTAGTATCTTAAAAACTAAATTAAGTTTATCTAGATACTAGGTTCTCAAAAATATATATAAAAGAGCAACTAATTAAATAAAACATTATTAATTTTAAAGAGCGGGTAGGTGTACTTAAGTATTTATCATACAGAATGTTTGAGCGAGTGCCCACAAAGAAAGACGATGAGTTTCAAGACAACGCATGCATAAAATCAATAGAAAAAAGTAAAAACTATAATTCTTGCGCTTGTGCGTGTGCGCTCGCATATAAAGGTTGCTCCCAGGAAAGTGCTTTAAAACAGTTTTGTTGACAGTTCCCATACATTTAATATATCGCTAAAGCACAGGGGGACGATTCTCAGGCAATCGAGAAAAGTTCACATTTATAGCTCGAAATTTAAATATTTAACACAATTTTTGTATTGTCAGAAATTCACAATCGAAAAAGTTCGATCAAAAACCAGTCGAACGCTACGAATGGTAAAAACCAATAGATGTTCGTATACGAACTTAGCTGTCAAAATGAATTTGTTGACATGTGAGACAGCTTAGTTTGTTTGAAACGTTCTAACTTTTCAATAGAAACCACAAACAAAATGTTCGACATACGAATTACCACACTGAAAAAGTTCGAATGCCTGAGAATCGGGCCCCAGGGGGCCGATTCTCACGCAATCGAGAAAAGTTCACATTTATAAGCTCGAAATTCAAATAATAATATAACTTATATAACACAGTTTTTGTATTGTCAGAATTTCACAATCGAAAAAGTTCGATCGAAAACCAGTCAAAAGCTACGAGTGGTAGGTACAGACCAACCAATAGATGTTCGTATGTACAGTGCCACAAACTTTGCTGTGCCGGTGGCCAAAATGTGAAACTAACGTGATTTTTTTAAGTGTCATTTTGCTGTCAAGTTGATGTCCAACCCAAAGATATTATAATATAACAAGATTGCGCACTCATGAGTTACAGCCGAGCCGAGCGAGATAGGCCTATTATGGTGTGCGTCCCTCTCTAATTAGAGAGACGTGAGTGACTACACGATTTGGTTTTTTCGAGGACAATTTATAGTTAACCAGACTTGGCTCACGTAGGATTCGAACATCACGCTTCCTAGGGAGCTCTTGTATAATATTAGTTAAGATGAGGACTCCGCGAGGCAAAGCATTTGCACCACTTATGAGGCAATAATGTAACAATCGACACATACATACATACGACGATACATACGACGCATACATATGCTTTATAAGCATACTTACTTTTGAACCGACTTCAAAAAAGGAGGTTGTCAGTTTGACCTGTATGTACTTATATGAAATGTATGTCTGTATTTCTGATAGGCGTATTTTGCTAAAATGTATAGAAATAGAAAGTCCACGTTCAGTAATAAAAATCTGTTTATTCGTTAGACTATACATTGCTAAACAAAATTTTCTTGCGGATCTTTTGACGCATGGAGGCTTTGTGTCCAAATAATTGTAAAGATTCGTTTTTTGCGTACCTACTTTTTTAACCTTAAATTAAGATACAGATGTTATAATACATTTAATAAGTTTTGTTTCATGCCTATTTTCTGATAAAGTTCTTCTTTTTCTTCTTCCGCTGAGTATTGTGTAATTTTTTCATATATGAGGTTAAGCCAACCTTTTTTAATTTCTTCATCTTTAGGAAATCTGAAACAATGAAAATTAATGTTTGGGTTAAGTAAGAAAGTAAATTCCTGTCTATAGCCTAAAAACGAAATGGACACCCTACTATAAGCAAGAATAAAAGTTTGGCTAAATACTTACCTATGAAAAGATACACCGCTCCGTTTGAATGATTCGCTTTTGCATCCTTTCACACATCAAGTGAGAACCATTTTTATTGATTTAAACGTAATTTTAAAATGATAATTAAGATCCACCCACTAACTTTACACACATAAATTAATTTGCCGTCGCCATATTGATGATGTTTTTATTTTTATTAAAATTGTCCAGACGCAAAGTGTTGCAAATTTATTATAATTAAAACTACCATAACACCGACTCTTACATTAAAAAAATGGTTTTTTAAGGTTTTAAATAATACAAATGATATGGACTTTATTATTATCCGCTTAACATTCCTTTTAATTAATTAATATTTTGATTTATCTTTGGTCCAACCCAAAGATATTATAATATAACAAGATTGTGCACTATGAAAATAAAAGCAATGTCAATTCGATTCTATGCAGTTACAATAAGGTTTATTTTCGTATGACATTTCGATAAACGGAAAAACGAGCCGAGCGAGAGGCTCCTAAATAGGATTGCATCCCTGTCTACTGGGCTGCCACCATGAAATATTTTTGGTTGTAGTAGAACTTAATTCAAATTCATATTTCTTGTTCTCGAGAATTTTCAAAATATTAATTAAATTAAAAGGAATGTTAAGCGGATAATAATAAAGTCCATATCATTTGTATTATTTAAAACCTTGAAAAACTATTTTTTTGATGTAAGAGTCGGTGTTATGGTAGTTTTAATTATAATAAATTTGCAACACTTTGCGTCTGGACAATTTTAATAAAAATAAAAACATCATCAATATGGCGACGGCAAATTAATTTATGTGTGTAAAGTTAGTGTGTGGATCTTAATTATCATTTTAAAATTACGTTTAAATCAATAAAAATGGTTCTCACTTGATGTGTGAAAGGATGCAAAAGCGAATCATTTAAACGGAGCGGTGTATCTTTTCATAGGTAAGTATTTAGCCAAACTTTTATTCTTGCGTATAGTAGGGTGTCCATTTCGTTTTTAGTCTATAGACTGGAATTTACTTTCTTACTTAACCCAAACATTAATTTTCATTGTTTCAGATTTCCTAAAGATGAAGAAATTAAAAAAGGTTGGCTTAACCTCATATCTGAAAAAATTACACAATACTCAGCGGAAGAAGAAAAAGAAGAAGAACTTTATCAGAAAATAGGCATGAAACAAAACTTATTAAATGTATTATAACATCTGTATCTTAATTTAAGGTTAAAAAAGTAGGTACGCTAAAAACGAATCTTTACAATTATTTGGACACAAAGCCTCCATGCGTCAAAAGATCCGCAAGAAAATTTTGTTTAGCAACGTATAGTCTAACGAATAAACAGATTTTTATTACTGTACGTGGACTTTCTATTTCTATCCATTTTAGCAAAATACGCCTATCAGAAATACAGACATACATTTCATATAAGTACATACAGGTCAAACTGACGACCTCCTTTTTTGAAGTCGGTTCAAAAGTAAGTATGCTTATAAAGCATATGTATGCGTCGTATGTATCGTCGTATATATGTATGTGTCGATTGTTACATTATTGCCTCATAAGTGGTGCAAATGCTTTGCCTCGCGGAGTCCTCATCTTAACTAATATTATACAAGAGCTCCCTAGGAAGCGTGATGTCCGAATCCTACGTGAGCCAAGTCTGGTTAACTATAAATTGTCCTCGAAAAAACCAAATCGTGTAGTCACTCACGTCTCTCTAATTAGAGAGGGACGCACACCATAAAAGGCCTATCTCGCTCGGCTCGGCTGTAACCATGAAGTTCGACTTAATACTGAGGTAACTGGAGCGTGCAGTACGAACAATTTTTTGAATACCACAAATAACACAGTGGCTGTCTTCCGTCTCACCTACACTTTAAAAAAATACGTATGATCATATGAGACAGCTGACAGCCACTACATACATAAATGTCAAATTTGGTGGCGACACTTTTTTATTCAGGGTGAGAGCTCCAGTTACCTCAGAGTATTAAGTCAAACTTCATGGCTGTAACTCATGAGTGCGCAATCTTGTTATATTATAATATCTTTGGTCCAACCATAGCGCTGCTGGCGGCTGAAGCTCTTAGAAGTCAGGGCCGGTTAAATTACTACAAAAAAAAAACGTACCTACGTAGCGCCGCTGTCACCGGCACAGAAAAGGTTGTGGCACTGTACGAACTTAGCTGTCAAAATGAATTTGTTGACATGTGGGACAGCCTTTTGTTTGAAACGTTCTAAAGCCGGGTCTCCAGCGAAAATATTTTGAAAACATTCAACAAAAACACATACTTACACAAATTTTTTTTCTGAAAAATGTTTCTTGACATGCGCCGTCTATACCTCTCTTGGCTTGTGTACACAAAACAATAGTTTCTCTAGCAAACAAAATGAGTTCGGACGAAGAAGACGTAGTTTCAGATCGTATCTATAATCCAATCCATCTTTAAAGTACTTGCATTGCTCTAAACCACCGTAGAATCAAAGTTGGCGCGAAAACCTAACTTTTTTTCAATCAATCAATCAATCAATTTATTTGCATTCCAAAATGTTACATGGTTGTTAAAATTTATAAATATGGATACAATTTTGGACCCTGTCGGGCACAGCAATTTGGAAGTGAGGATGACGCCATTTTCATCATAAAATACATTTTTTATTTTATCATTAACGTTTTATTTGTGGATATATTTGTATTTTCCTAATTATTTTAATTTTATACATATATTATATATAAAAAAACATAATTTACATTTTATTATTGCACTGAATGTGCATTATAATTTTATTAATAATTATACTATTTTAATTTTATTAATAATATCAGTAAATGTCAAATTTCATATTTCTGTAGTATTTTGTCGTTTAAGTATTCATTAATTGTATAATAATTTTTATTTAATAATAAGCACTTTAAATATTTTTTAAATTTATTAAAATTGTTTTCATTTTTAATTTGTTCTGGAAGATTATTATAAATTTTTATGGACATTACATAAGGACTAGATGAGTGTTGATGTGATCGTGAAGTGGGTAACATTAGTTTATTTTTATTTCGCGTTGCATGTTTAATTGGAGCGTCTTTACGTTTGGTATATAATTCCGGATGTTGTCGGACAAATTTGCATATTTCCATAATATAGATACAAGGTAAAGTCAGGATTTCGTATTTTTTAAAAATTGGTTTACAACTCTCTGTATTTTTTAAATTTTCCAATATTCTAAGTAATTTCTTTTGTAATATAAAAATAGTAGGTGCATCAGTACTATTTCCCCAGAGGATTACCCCATACTTCAGCCATGAATATGCATATGCATAATACATGACTAACGCAGTTTGAATGTTAGTGGTTCTTTTAATTTCTCTAAAAGCATATGTAAAACTAGCAATCTTGGATCTTGTATTTTTGACATGCTGCTTCCATTTGATATTTTTATCTAAAGTAAGTCCAAGAAGGTTAAATTCATTGACAACTTCTATATTTTGGTCTTTATAATAAAATTTATAGTTTAGGGTGTTCTTTTGGTGTGGGTGAAAGTTTATAAGTTTGGTTTTTCTAAAATTTATCTTAAGATTGTGGTCATTCATCCATTCGGTTGTTTTATCAAATACATGTTTGATATCGGAGTTAAGAGTATTGGAATTTTCAGCTGCCGTAAGAATAGAGACGTCGTCTGCGAACAGGATGCACTCTTCTCCTATAGCTGAAGGCAGGTCGTTTATGTAAATTAAAAACAATAAAC
This sequence comes from Crambus lathoniellus, assembly GCA_949710035.1. Classification (NCBI taxonomy): domain Eukaryota; kingdom Metazoa; phylum Arthropoda; class Insecta; order Lepidoptera; family Crambidae; genus Crambus; species Crambus lathoniellus. The sequence goes on along the minus strand of OX453303.1, from coordinate 2,071,773 downwards.
ATCCCAGGACGCTGCCTTGTGGAATAGATGTGTTAACTATCATACCATCGGATCTCGTATTTTGTATTTTACGAGCTACAATGTTATAATTTTCGATTTCGACGAACTGTTCTCTATTACTGAGGTACGATTTGAACCACCTGTGCGCTTGACCGCGGATCCCTATTCCATAAAGCTTGTCTAAAAGAATATTATGCTGCACCATATCATATGCCTTCGTCATGTCTAAAAACAACCCTATTGCATATTTCTTTTTCTCTAATATATTGTGTACACTTTGCATGTATTTATATACCGCCAAGGTAGTTGACCTCCTTTTCCGAAAACCGTTCTGATTGTCATCAAAGATTTTGAAATGTTCGCAATATGCGTAAACGCGATCGCACATAGCCTTTTCAAAGATTTTTGATGCGGTTGCAAGCAGTGCTATCGGGCGATAGTTATTAGGGTCTGTTTTGTCGTTCTTTTTGTAAATTGGTCTTATTAATGTTTTTTTAGCAAATCTGGAAAAGTTCCTTCATTAAATGATTGGTTAACTAATAAGCTAAAGGGCAAAGCTAACTCATCAGCACATTGTTTAATTAAAAATGGTGGAACTTCGTCAATTCCGTGACTATATTTATTCTTAAGATTTTTTATTATTTTATGAACCTCTGCAGTATCGACTGGTTTAATATATATAGAATTTACTGGCGGATTTCGCACTGACCGACCATTGGGAGGTACGACAGTAGGGTCAGGCTTACCTATTGATGAAAAAAAAATATTTAAAATATTTGCTACCCTATTTGGATCAGTAACCAGGTGGTTATCTAACTGCAATTTAATGATATTTTCCCTTTTTTGTTTAATTTTGTTTGATCGTTCATTAATTACTCTCCACATAGTTTTTACTTTGTTGTTAGATTTTTTTATTTTATTTATGTATTGAATTTTTTTCGCTGTTATTATTGCTTTTTTAAGTACTTTTTCATATCTTTTATAATATTGAGTTAATATATCATTATTTGCTTTCGCAGCTAGAATTTTTAGTAGCCTTTTATTTCTACATGAACGTTTAATGCCTTTAGTTAGCCAGTATTTTTTACACTGTGGCTTTAATTTAATTTTTTTCTTTGGAAAGCATTGATTAATGCTTTGTTGTATAATATTATCAAATATTTCATAATTTTCGTTTGTATTTTTATCTGATGTTAAAACATTATGCCAATCAATGCTATTTAATATTGTTTTAAATTTTATTATGTCTAATTTATTGAAAATCCGTTTTTCTACTGTCCAATGATTTAGTTTTGGTTTCTTAGGAATGTTAATATGTATTGTAGTTCCAAAATGGTTTGAAAATCCTAATTCTTCTACAGTAGTATAGAACTGTACGTTAAATGAGTTTGCAAATATCAAATCTAAGCAAGTTGAAGCTGTCTTAGTGACGTGTGTTGGTTGATTAATATGTTGAGTAAGGTTATATTCCGACATCAGATCTAAAAATAAGTTTGTTTTTGTATTATTATTTAAAACGTTAATGTTAAAATCTCCTCCTATTACTATATTACTTTTATAAAATTTTTTACTTACATAACTTAGAACTTGTTTTAACTGGCTATAAAATACGTTTTCCTCTCTTCCATTCCAATATATTGTGACTATTATAAGATTCTCCTGTACAAGTTTTGCTGCACACACTTCAAAAACGTGTTCTACTGACATATTCGTAACTTCTTCCAAGTGAATGGAGTCAATATCTTCTCGTAGAAGTATGCAAACACCTCCACCTATCCTAATTTTTCGGCAATATGACGCCGCTATTTTGTAGTTTTGAAAATGCATTAATTCAAGTTTATCTTGTGTTAACCAGGATTCTGACATGCATATAGCTTGATATGTGGGATTTTCATCGATGAAGTCGGCCAAAAGGTGTTGTTTATTACAGATACTTTGGAAATTTTGGAACAATATCTTAAAATCATATTCTGTTTCTACGAAAGGAGTTGTTGCCTATATTTTCATTAAGATTACTTTTCGAACTTTCTATATAACCCTCTTGGTTCTCTATGAATATGTTTATTTTTTCTTGATTGGTCATTTGCGATAGGGTTTGGGTCTCATTTTTCACGATAATTTGTTTACCGTCTATGTATAGTTTGTTATTACGTAATATAGCATGCTGTCCTTTTTTTCTTGCTTTTATCATTTCATCCCTCAGTATTTTCCTTTCTTTTCTTGCATTCTCATCTAAATATTCAGTGACTGACAACCGTGTTCCTCTTAAGTAGTGTCCATTTTGAATGATATATTTGGCCATTTTTTTACTTATCAGTTCAATGACTAGTGGCCTATTCATTGAGTTATATCGTCCTATTCTGTAAGTTTCATCAATATAACTGGACACATCTATACCGAAGAGATCCTTGAACATATCATCTATCCTATTATGTAAATCGTATTCATTTTCTTCATTTATTTCAGCAAATCCATACAGAACTATTTTATTTTTATTATTCTCAGGTGCTGGTTGGCTTTTGCATGATTTCAGTTTCTTTTCTAGTTCATTTATATCGTTTTTCAGTACCTCTCTATCCTTTTCAATTTTTTCTATTTTATTGCTTATTTCATTCACATCTTTTTTTGTTTGTTCATGGAGTCCAAATAAAGTGGTTATTTTACCCAACATTTCTTCTTTGAATTTTGTTAAAGCATTCTGAATTTCAGTATTAATTGTGTTTTTCAACTCTAAAATTAATAACTTATTATTTACTTGCAGTTTCTGACTTATAATTTCACTTATATTTTTCAAGTTATTTTCCGATTGTGCTTCACCTTTTGAGTTTACATCCTCAAGGTAGATAGTGTCCCCAAGCAGACTCAGGTCTTCTGTGTTAAGTGTGTCATTCGCCGGTAAAGTTGGTCTCTTCCTTATAGTGATATTATCACAATCAGACGCTTCGCTATTTTCATGGACTATGACGTCATTTTTTGTGCGCACTGGAGTATTCGTGTTGTCTTTTTTTGGTTTTTTATTACGGCAGGCATCGCATTTCCATTGCTTTTTATGTTCTGGCCCCATGGTGTTATAAAAACGCTGTGTCGATACATTCGCACAAAACAAATCATAAGTGTTGTTACATTCAATACAAGATAAATATGCTCTGTTTGGTATTTCTTGCAGGCAACCGGCGCAACACAAAGCCATCTCTAATCGTTAGTTAAATGTAGGTAATAAGTGTTCTTAATTAACAGTCAACAATATTATAGTGCAATTTAATTCGTTCAATTAATCACCAATAGATGGCGTTACTTTCTTCGGAAAAAATATAATGACTGAGACATTTATTTTTCCTATACTTTGAGGTTATGTAGCTAAGCTATTTTCACTAGCAAACCTTATAAATTGGTATATTCCTTATCAAAGTATCACTTTGTTATTGCACTGGAACTAACATTTCTTTTCTTCTCGTATATTCAGCTTATAACTGGCAAATTACACAATTTGCTATCCAGTAAGTTTTGTCCTTTTTCTTCGTTATTACGGCTTAGGTGTTGATCACTATAACTTGATTTTTGAAGAAACTTATCACTTGGCTAATTTACCAAGTTTCCACTAGAAACCTTTTTTGTCATGGCTTCTTCCTTTTTTCACAGAAATTCGGCCATTGTCTAGCGAGTTATCAAAATTAAAAAAGTTAAAAGTTGTCGAAATGATAGATTATGTACAGTACCCTGCCCCTCGAATCCCGCCTGAAAGCTAGGTACTTATAGGGCTCGTGGTTTTTTACTATCACCCATTTTTCCTATAGCAAAAACATTGTTGATGCAAACAAAAATGTGTAGTGAAACAATGTTTTGTGTAGACAGTTTTGTTGAATGTTGAGATGTTTTTGTTAATTGTGTAGGGCAAAACACGCGCTGGAGACCCGGCTTAACTTTTCAATAGAACCACAAACAAAATGTTCGACATACGAATTACCACACTGAAAAAAATCGAATGCCTGAGAATCGGGCCCCTGGCATAAGTGTATATTACTTTGAGTATTCAAAACGGGAGTTGACATATACACGCACCCCCTTTCACCAAAGCAAAGAATATATACACTTACACCAAAGTACATGTCCAATTAGTTCGTGTCACTTTATAAAAATAAATATGTAGTTTAAAAAACTATAAAAACACACTTTTATTGGAACAGACTGAAAAGTACAAAATAACCGACTATTCAGTACCTAACTGAGATTAAAAAGCATGGTGCGCGTTGTCAATATGAAGTACCTACTTGAATGCATGCTTTGTAAAGGGCGCACCACGCTTTTTAATTTCAGTTAGGTACTGAATAGTCGGTTATTTTGTACTTTTCAGTCTGTTCCAATAAAAGTGTGTTTTTATAGTTTTTTAAACTACATATTTATTTTTTACTTTTTAGTTTAATAAATCGCAAGCTATGGATGGATGGTAATCGATTTCACAATCCATTCATGTGTCTGCCCACCCCGTAAACATTATAACTCAAAGGCGTGATTGTATGTATTTGTTTTACAAATTCAAGTGGAGTCTATTAGTTACCAGATGCGCGAGCCGAACCCTTACTTCAACCTTACTCCATCATCAGATCCTCACCACCAAGTGTAGCGAATAGGTCTCATCAGAACGAAACAAATGAGCCCAAACTCGAGGGGTTTCCTAGTGGTCATTAAGGAGTGCCACTGACTTCCCCCCTGCTCCATCATCAGGCTCTCACCACCTAGTGTAGCAAATAGGTCTCATCAGAACGAAACAAATGAGCCCAAACTCGAGGGATTTCCTAGTGGTCATTAAGGAGTGCCACTGACTTCTTCCCTGCTCCATCATCAGACTCTCACCACCAAGTGTAGCGAATAGGTCTCATCAGAACGAAACAAATGTGCCCATCTCAAGGGGTTTCTTAGTGGTCATTAAGGAGTGGCAATAACTTCCCCCCTGCTCCATCATCAGACCCTCACCACCAAGTGTAGCGAATAGGTCACATCAGAACGAAACAGATGAGCCAGAACTCGAAGGGCTTCCTATTGGCCATTAAGGAGTGCCACTGGCTTTCTCCCTGCTCCATCATCAGACCCTCGCCACCAAGTGTAGCGCATAGGTCTCATCAGAACGAAACAAATGACCCCAAACTCAAAAGGTTTCGTAGTGGTCATTAAGGAGTGCCACTGGCTTCCTCCCAACTCCATCATCTCATCATCAGACCCTCGCCACCAAGTGTAGCAAATAGGTCTCGTCTGAACGAAACAAATGAGCCCAAACTCGAAGGGTTTCCTATTGGTCATTAAGGAGTGTCACTGGCTTCCTTCCTGCTCCATCATCAGACCCTCACCACCAAGTGTAGCGAATAGGTCTCATCAGAACGAAACAAATGAGCCAGAACTCGAGGTGTTTCCTATTGGTCATTAATGAGTGCCACTGGCTTCCTCCCTGCTCCATCATCAGACCCTCACCACCAAGTGCGACTCATAAGTCTCATCAGAACGAAACAACGGAGCCTAAACTCGAGGGGTTTCCTAGTAGCCATTGAAGAGTTCTATTGACCTCACCTCTTGACTCATCATCAGATCAGCTCGATGGTAGCAAATTATTGTATTGTCATCGGATTCATATAGACATGCAAAGTTTCAAATCAATACGACAATTAGAAGTAGGTTAAAATTGATTTCCAAGATTTTCTTACATTGTGACTTAGTTACAAGTGAAGCTAATAAAAGTGTGGTAAAAACTAGTTGGTCACGACCATCCGTCATTTTGTAAGAACACATATCGCCGAATGCATCTCCGCTAAAATGGTGTATTGTGCAGTGTATTTCTGCAAAAGACGATCAGAAAGTTCAAATTTTACAAAGGACGGAATTTCACACTTAAGTATAATTTTATTATCAAACTATAATATAATCACAAAGAAAACTTAGTTTGTTTGTGTAAGCTAACGACAGACATTGCGATAGCAAAATGATACCAAACACCGTGGTACAAGTCATAGTGCTGTTACAAAGAGAACGAATGTATGCTCTATGAACTATTATTCTGATGCATCATGATAAAGCACATAAATTAGTTTTTTAATTCAATAAAATATATCATAATGATAATGCTGTCATCAACATTATTTACTTTACAGGTTTCCAAAAAATCACATTTTAAAGAACCAATGGATAGAGTTCTGCAGAATTAAAAATTGTTGGGTACCGAAAAGAACAAGCGTCACTTGTTCCGGGGGCCAAGTCTGTCACAATCGTGTCTCAACCGTGTTTCAATTGTAGTTCAGTTGTAGTGTTTTTTTAAACACTAGTTACAAGAATTTATGTCAGTATTATGTGATGTGAATGTAGTGTGTGGTGTTTCTATCAATAGTATTGTGAAAAAAGTACATAGGTATTTCTTGTAACTAGTGTGGAAAAAAGCACTCCAACTGAACTACAATTAAAACACGATTGAGACACGATTGTGAACTTAACGTTAGCAGACTTGGCCCCCAGAGCATTTTGATTCTTCTTGTTTTGAATCAGTATCTAGTAGAAGAAAGTTGATTGAAGGCGCGAAACCATCGAAGTTTAATTGTTTTTATAGGAAATCTATATGTAATTCCAGCCCAAGTGACACGCTGTCAAATCATATGCAGTCAGAGTCATCATCTCAAACTCAACTGGAATCCATATCAAATTCTAGCCCAAGTGACACGCTGTTAAATCCTATGCAGTCATCATCTCAAACTCAACTGAGTGATACGTCTAGGAAGAGAAAATTGAAAAGAGAAATAATATTCAAAAAAAAGAAGATTAAGAGATTGCAAGACCAAAACAGATATTTAAAGAAGACAGTCAATATGGAATTGGGAAGATTAGTGATGCAAATGTACACAGATACCCGACTGTCATAACTGATGAGAAAACAGATCCGCAGAAATGAATACGTGTAACATAAATAACAAATTATTTCATTTTAAAAATCAATAGAAAACAAAACATTATGTAACTGTAACTATGTAAACTCAAAATCTATGTAACTACAGCTTTTGGTTACTTTTCCTATTTAACAGTCTTTTTGTCATTTCGGTCGAAGCAATCCACACACAAATTATCCGTACAGATATGCCCTGTTTCCGCTTTTTAAGCTTTTGGACTGGAAATTAACATAAGATAATAAAGTGTAGATTATTCAAACTTGTAAGGTAACTGGTAGATAAGTTACTGTTTATAAAAAGTTTAAAAAATAAAATAATATCTTATCTAATAAAAAGGCTACTTGCGCCAACTATCACGAGCGGAATTTCATTTCTGTAAATTATTTAAAGATTGCAGAACTATGTTTTATGTATGTTGAGGGCCCCACAGACGATCAGTCCGCTAGCAGGCAACGGCCTGCCAGTTGGCCGCAATCGACCACACACTTCCAGCTTTTCATACAAAAACCGAATATCATGGCTTAATATCATGGATTTCGGGTTTCATGGATCGTCTTTAAACATTTATTTATAAGCTGCTTTTAGTAATTTTGTTGGTGCAAATAATAAAATCAAATGAAGACCGTATTAAAAAATTTTTGTTTGTAATCATAAATCTTCTAATCATTCAATTTCATCGGTCTCTTTACGCCCCATCACTAACCTTGACGCAATATTAAGTCGGTAAGTTTGGCGCTGCCGTCTGAGTGAGCTGTCAGAATGAGTACTATGATGTTTAGTTTCAAATTTTGGCCACTCGCAAATATAACTTTGTGGTCTTTTTGTTTTCGTGTGCGTGTGTAACAATATGATTTTTTCTACAAGAGTGAGCGTGAATTTGAAGTTGTGTGCTGTGCGTGTGTACCTCGTCTCCCCCCAAAATTGGCGGAAAAAATCTAATGTAGGAGAGTGCTCTTGGCAACTCCCGTTTTGAATACTCAAAGGTATATTATTATATTCTTTGCCCCAGTAATCTCGTGTGATCTGCCTAATCTATTATAAGGACTCGGCTGTAGGCCTTACTAGCCATGGCCGGTAAAATAGTACTAAAAAAATTTACATTGAGAGAACCTCCTATCTAGTCTGTTATAGTAATGCCAGATAAGGAAGAATGCCACATATTTAGGGGAATTTCCAAGCCATAGGGAAAATATTAGGGTAGGTAGGTAATTAAATATACCTCCTGTTCTGACCTTGATCCGCAAAATATGTCACTTTTACTTTGAAATCGAGTTTCAAGTTTGATTGCTTATAACTGTTTGGGCACGATCTTAGCTAAAACTCGTTCTTTATTAACAATCTGTGAGGACTTGCACTTGCTCACGATAACTAATCACTCAAAAACACCATGGTTTGTTTCTTATAATCTTACGTCGAGTTGAAATAATTCCTCTTACGTTATCAAGATCACTGACTCGCAAGAAGAATCTTCCTCTCAAAAAATAGTGTCATCATGTGTGTTATCATCGGGCTAGTGTGGTGATATTCTACTCTCTGTTGCGATAAAGACGCTTTGTGTGTTGTGTTTGTGGTTTTAAATAATTGAAATAGTGCCGTTCCTGTGTATTTTTGGATTTCACTATCCTGTTTAGTAGGTAACTAACATAATATAACCTCTGCCAACGTATGACATGTTTGTAAACAACTACTTAAGCATTTTGCCAGTATCTGGGTGTTGTGTATGTAAATATTTAGTTTGTTATAAGTACTTGTGATTTGTGATATCCAATCTCTTATCAAAATTAAATGTAAAAATTATTGAAATAAATAATAAATAAAACAAGATTCTGCTGCATTTTAATTTAATTAAGTTCGTTTCTTAAGAATTTAAAGTATTGAAAAGAGAGCGTATTTCTCGGAGATGGACTTTTTTAAAGTAAGCCTGTTTTATTTTTAATAAACAAGCTTGCTCAACAAAATAGTTCATATCTGGAAAATACGCTCCATACGAAAAAAAATTGTACCTACGTATGTAATATAAAATTAGTTCCCGCATTGTCTACCAGAGGCGCTGATGGACTTTCAATTTGATGTTTCAAAAAATTGCCGCGAGTAGGCGCTCTTTTCCCTTTAATTATTTTACTCTTTGGCTAAAAACTGGATACAGTGCGACAACGTTTTCTGTTCCGGTGCCCAAAACTGGAACTAACGTGTTTTTTTTAATGTAATTTTGCTGTCAAGTTTCTGTCCAACCATAGCGCCGTTGTCACCGGAACAGAAAAGGTTGTCGATCTGTACTGGCGAAATCCGGAAGGGAAACGCCATTGCATAAAAAGAAGAAGAAGAACATTCCATCCTTCAAGATTCAAACCAGCCAGTCTGTCAACTATTGCTAAGGCGCCTCTTTGCTCTAACACAATCACTTCAAGTAATTCTCCCTCAAATGCTTAAATTATGTGGCCGTTACATTAATATAGCTCACACGGCATAAGGAACTATAAGCCTATAAGGCCTAACGCTTAGGCTTAGGCCCTAAGCTCACCAACAGTCGGTAACGTTAAGTCTATTGGTTAACGCACGTCATTGGATAACCAACCAACTAACCGTCTCGGTTAGTTAAGGCGCTACTCGGAAAAATATGGACTTTTTTATTTAAAACTATAGGACGGTTATAGTTGTTACAAATCTGGTAAGTAATAAGATATATATTTCTTCATACCTTTATCTAGAATCGTATAGTTTCAAAAACACGATTTTATGATTTTGCCCCGACACTTTTTCTTTTCGAAAAGACCTCTAAAAAATACGAAAATTGAAGATTATTCTTAAATGGGGTTACTTACACTATTGGAAATTAGTTTAATTAGTGGACACCAATAATATTGAGGATCGTATAGAAGCATTTTTTTTAAATCGCTGTAGTTTTTTAATACGAAGTGATTTTGTGTTTTTTTTGCCTAATCTGCAAAATCGGTCTCGCTCCCGCGCGCGTAATTTTTTTTAATTGCTACCTCGCTTCAGCACATTTTTTCCGAGTATCGCCTTAACCAACTTAGGCATATACTGTCCATTATAATATATTGATGGGAGAATGAGAGTCTTCATTTGGCAACATAGGCCGTGTTCCGTTTTGAGTCAATAGTACTGTTGGCGCTGTGAGCGCTAAAAGCTGTTCCGATTTGATTATCGCGCTGACAGCACTGTTGACGCGATTTCAATTCGGAACGGCTATTTGCAAGCATCGCGAGATTCGCGAGCGAGCGTTGTTTTGATTTGAATTTGTAAGTAAATAATCACCGGTTTAGTATGGATATTCGTCAATTAGTAAACGTTTTATTGGACAGCGATGATGATAGTGATCCGTGCTTAAATTTAGAGTAATGTCTCTACCCGTCGTCTCATCTTTAATAAGCACTATCATTTTTCTGGCTTTCTGCTTCGGGATAAACAAATAAAATACCTAAATAAAACCTAAAACGCAGAGATTACTCAAACAAAACCACAACAAGCAATGACGTTTGACAACAAAACGTCAAATATGACAGCCCGCTCACAGTGCTAACGCTTGAGAACGATATCACTGTGGCTACGTTCCGTTTTGCACCAACAGCGATAATATCACTGATATCGCGCTCACACATCGTTCCGATTTGTTGTGAGCGCGACAACGAAAGCAGTAATTACGTCACGGATGACGTCACTACCGCCGCCATTTTGCGATCACGGTGATATCGTTCTCAAGCGTTAGACGGATCCCACACTGCACCGCACGACGCTCCGGTTTGTGGTAGTGCGCTTCTTAACTATGGCTGTAGAATTTTGATGTGCATACAAAACCCGCAGTGTATGATAAATCACGCCGCATCTCCGTCCGGTAGTGCGGAAACCGGAGGCAGTGTGTTGGACGCCTTAGCACTGTGAGCGGGCTGTCATATTTGACGTTTTGTTGTCAAACGTCATTGTTTGTTGGGGTTTTGTTTGAGTAATCTCTGCGTTTTAGGTTTTATTTAGGTATTTTATTTGATTGAAGAAGAAATATTCGCTTACAGAGAATCACTTAACGAAAATGTAGAACAATTGATTAACACAGATCAAAGTTACACAGTACAGGAACTTCACGATAAAATTGTTGCAGCAATAAACAAAAGCCTCAAAACCGCTAATGAGCCTACAAAGCACAAAAACACTTATTCTGTTATATCGGACCGTACTAGAAATTTAATGTTAAGACGACAACAGCTCCAAAATACTAAACCGAAGACACGAAGCATGAAAAATGAGCTAAAAGCTCTCTACAAACTTATAAGTAAATATATCCGAAACGATTACAACACCCATCGTAACAAGACCATTGAAAAACACGTACTACAGTCAGGAAGCTTAAAGAAGGCTAACAAAGAATTACGATCACATAAGACTTGGATAGAAGGACTTAAAGCTTCGAATAAAACAACTTGCGTTAGAAATGAAATACTTCATGTTGCTACTAACTTCTACAAAGAATTATACAGTTATGGAAATAAAGAACCAACTTTAACTCTACCCAACGGAACATTGTCAAATACACACATAACGGATATACAAGACATAGATGAAAGGGAGGTAATGAATGGAATCGCTAAATTGAAGTTTGAAAAAAGCCCAGGAACTGATAAGATAACCAACGAAGCCCTGAAACTAGGAAGTCTTTATCTAGCGAGCCCTCTAACACAACTCTTTAACTTGGTGCTGAAAACGGCTACTACACCCAAACAGTGGACTGAATCTGATATAATCTTACTGTACAAAAAAGGAGATCCAAATAATTTTAGTAACTACCGACCAATAAGCCTACTGTCTTCAATTTACAAATTATTCTCAACAATCTTAGAAAAAAGAATTAGAAGCACTATTGAAAAGTACCAACCAGTAGAGCAGGCTGGCTTTAGAAAAGGTTTCTCTACTGTGGATCATATTCACTCTATCGAAATGCTCATAGATAAATATCAAGAGTTTCACAAACCTCTCTACCTGGTGTTTATTGACTATCAAAAAGCTTTTGACACTTTGTACCATCACTCAATTTGGGAGTCTCTACAACAGCAAAATGTTGAAATGCCATATCTCAAGGTACTTCAACATATATACCAAAATTGCATCAGTAGAATTAAACTAGAGACGACTGGACCCTACATACCAATCAAAAGAGGAGTAAGACAGGGTGATGTTATTTCTCCCATACTATTCATAGCAGTGCTACAAAGAGTTATTGAACAACTTAACTGGGAAAAGGTTGGTTTAAATATAAACAATCACTATATCAGCCATTTAAGATTTGCTGACGACATAGTTCTGTTTTCTGAAAATGCAACCGAGCTTCAGTCAATGATCAACACCCTCCACGCCGCAAGCCAACAAGTAGGCTTGGAAATAAACCGCAGCAAAACCAATATAATGACAAACTCCATTAAATATCCCGTCTACCTTGGAAATGAAGCGCTAGAGTATGTTGACACCTACATATATCTAGGTAAGCAAATCTCATTTGATATGCAGAGAAATGAACATGAAATAGAAAGGAGAGTTTCAAATGCATGGAAAAAATTTTGGAGCTTAAAAGAAATTATGAAGAGTGATATGCCAATCTCAATTAAACAAAGGATTATGGACTCCTGTATACTGCCATCATTAACCTACGCTAGCCAAACCTGGAAGCTCACTTATAGAGTAAAATCCAAAATTAAAACATGTCAGAGAGGTATGGAAAGGAGCTTGTTAAAAATAAGAAGAATACAAAAAATATCACACAAAACTATTAGGAAAAAGACAAAAGTTACTGATGCTCTGCGTCACTGTAAAAAACTAAAGTGGCGGTGGGCCGGCCATATAGCTAGACAAACAGACGATAGATGGACCCACAGAATAACATGCTGGAACGGACCACCGGGCACTAGAAGAAGAGGTAGGCCAGCTGCCCGCTGGGCAGATGATATCATGCAAGTGGCTGGCAAACAGTGGATGGAGATAGCGAAAAACAGGGAGACTTGGAAATCTCTAGAGGAGGCCTTCACCTTCGAAAACGAGGGGTTCTTACTAAATTGATAAAATTATGTATTAGTTAAGAATTTAGTATAAAGTAAATATTATGCATATTTTGTTATATTTACCAAAAGTAAGAAATAAAAGGCTTTTTTATTTTATTTTATTTTTTATTTATTTATTTATTTGTTTATCCCGAAGCAGAAAGCCAGAAAAATGATAGTGCTTATTAAAGATGAGACGACGAATAGAGACATTACTCTAAATTTAAGCACGGATCACTATCATCATCGCTGTCCAATAAAACGTTTACTAATTGACGAATATCCATACTAAACCGGTGATTATTTACTTACAAATTCAAATCAAAACAACGCTCGCTCGCGATGCGTGCAAATAGCCGTTCCGAATTGAAATCGCGTCAACAGTGCTGTCAGCGCGATAATCAAATCGGAACAGCTTTTAGCGCTCACAGCGCCAACAGTACTATTGACTCAAAACGGAACACGGCCTGTGATCGCAAAATGGCGGCGGTAGTGACGTCATCCGTGACGTAATTACTGCTTTCGTTGTCGCGCTCACAACAAATCGGAACGATGTGTGAGCGCGATATCAGTGATATTATCGCTGTTGGCGCAAAACGGAACGTAGCCATAATCTGTTAATGTCAAGTCAGAGTTTTTGGCGCCATCTTGGCGGGTTAGGTTAAGTGGATATTTTAATTAATCGCAATTTGTTTCATAGTGGACTTTGTGACTCAAGATAGGTGTAGTTTTGTGCCCCAAGTGTTTACGCAACTGGACGATGTGTGGAATGATTAAAATATGCGCTATCTCGGTAACGTGATGCCGAGTGTTTTATTGTAGTGGTGACTACCTCAGCAAGAATTACCGAGAAGACCGACTCGACATACTTGACGCCAAATACTCCAAGAAGCATTAGAATGTAACACACCTACATTCTAATGAAAACATAAGAAACTATAATAACATACATAATACTCAAGAATTGGCAGTATGGCTTGATGTCTTCGCCTGTCTAAAAAGGACGAATTTTTTTACAATACAATGTCAAGTCAATTTGACATTGACATGACAACTTCAGCATGTCATCTGTCATCCATCAAAATCAAATGCAAATGTCAACATGGTCAACATTCAACAAAGTTTACATTTTTTACCTCTCACGTGTGCTTTAATGCATTTTAATTTAAAATTCATAATTATACGCCAATGCAATGGATGCCTATGATATATTTAAAAAGTTAACTAAAGGTTTAAAATTCAAACATAAAGTTTTAGGTGTTAAAAACAAAGTAAGCACTTGATATTATAACCTCTCCAACAACACAATGAGTATTCTCATAGTTATTATAATGTTTGTTACAGGAATTAACACCTTCTCTATTGCCTGTTAAAAAGGAGGAAGTACTTGAAATAAAAAAGGAGGAACCTGAAGATGAAGAAGACAATTTCAGTGATAAAAATGAATCTGAAAAGTCTGCATCGGATCCTGAGGATAGAGAATCGGATGATGATTTACAACTAGTTAAAGGTGTAAAAGTAGGGGACAAGAAAAAGAAGAAACAAAAGAAAGAGAAAACAGAAGACTTGCAGAAAAAGTTAGAACTAGAAGAGGTAATTTGATGACAATACTTTTGGTACCTATTCAAATTAAATCTATTTATTGAATTTAAGTTTTTACAAGCACTTTAGTAAGTACGTCAAAAAAGCTACTGGTATTGGTTCACAGATCCCATGTGTTTAATAAATAAATATTAATATTAAAATATTAAAATAATAATAAGAGATCTCTAAATAACATATAAATAGGTAGCTCTAGCGCTGACTGACGTGGAGGGGATAGCATTGCATATTTATGGTATGGCGCAAGGCCCAAAATAGGTATCTTTTTTTTACTTCTGCGCAATAACGGTCAGCGCGCATATACGTGCCACTATTTGTACCATGACACTCCAACCCAATTACTATTATTTATTATAATTTTTGTTTTTAAGCAAAATCGTTTCCGCAACGAGCATGGCATTAAAACAGTGGGTCGTCATGTGCCAGCTGCTTTGAAAGACTTCTCTGACCTGGTGCTCCGGTATAACGTGCCCCAGGAACTAGTTGACACGATAAAAGAGTGTGGATATGATGAACCTACTCCAGTGCAGAGGCAGGCTTTGACATGTATGTTAGAGGTATGTAGCTTTAAATATACATAATTTAATTATGCCAATTTTTCATTACAATGTTTGATATAAATCTCTTGTAAATGGACTCCGCAAATTGTACCCTTCCTAATTTTTTGTGAAATAAAAACAGATTTATATTTTTGTTGCAAGCGATCTAATGCGCAATTTGAAACATAATGCATTGCCTAACTAATAATAACTTAATTGAACTCTGTGTAGGTACAAAAAATAATTCTGTTTTTTGTTTACTAACTGCCACACTCAGAGATGCCAGTTAAATTTAATTGGCAATTACATATCTTTCCTACTTTTTTTCAATGCTGGACATAAAAAAGAGACAGAAATATATTTAATTGTCAATGAAAGTTTACTGGTGTCTCTGAGTCCGGCAGTAAGACTTTAAAACACCAGTTTCAGTTTTGTTTTTAGGAAAAAATACTTGGTCCCTTTAAATTTTTCCATAATCTAACTTCTTTTGCTACAGGACCGACAATTATTTGCCTGTGCTCCAACTGGTTCTGGTAAAACGGCAGCGTTCCTCGTCCCAATCCTCCATATGCTGGGAGCCCCTCAAGGGGGGCCTAGGGCCCTCATTCTGTGTCCAACAAGAGAGCTAGCACATCAGATATATAGGGAGGCACTGAGACTGAGTGCTTTTACACAACTCCGCTGCAGTGTTGTTAAAAATTTGAAAGAAAGCAAAGTTAAAGAAAGGGAAGCTACTATAAGAAAAAGTGGTAAGTGCAAATCAAATTAGCTTAAAAAACATTCTTTTTAATCCTTATTACTGATTGTATTAAATTAACTAAGATATTTGAATATATACTTCCGATCCGTTGTATCAAATTTTATTAATTTTTTTACAGATATTGTAATAAGCACACCAAATCGTCTTTGCTACTTGCTAAACCAGGATAATGTTAACATTTCACTTGACAAGTAAGTAATGATTATAATGATTTCGTGTTATTTAATATACAACTTATCTTTAGCATATCCTACAGTTACAGTAATAGTCGCCAGTTTTATCAGATGTATATTTCTTATGTAAATTTCTGAACTTATTAAATAGTCTAGTGACTAATGATTATCTGCCCCCTAGACAAGTGGCTTTCTATTATCGAATTCGCCAGTCGAATAGAAAGAAAATGTATGGGATTGACATTAGCGATTGAAATGTCACGTGACAGCTAATGTCAATCCCATACATTTTCTTTCTATTCGACTGGCGAATTCGCTAATAGAAAGCCACTTATCTAGGGGGCGGGTGGTAATAAATAAGTGCTGGTCAATCTCGATAATATTACCTGAATCAATCTTTGAATCCAATTAAAAACCTTTTCCAGAGTCCGTTGGTTAATAATAGACGAGGCCGACAAGTTATTTGAGGGTTCTTCCGAGCAAGCCTCTGACTTCAGACAGCAAATGGATCAGATCCTATCGGCGTGTGGAGGGAAACAAAGGCGTATAGCTATGTTCAGCGCCACCCACACTCCCGCCGTGGCCAAGTGGTGCAGACACCATATGAGAGGACTCGTCAACATCACCGTTGGACAGAGGTAAGAAAATTATTCACTTTACGAACTATCAACAACACGAGAACAGAAGAAGAGGTGAGAGTTCATAGTAACCAGTACCCGTAGTGTAAGTTTTTATATCAAAAAACGCAAACTATTTCGATTCCGTATTTATGTCAATTTGTATGAAAACTGTATTAGCGCCTCTAGCGGCGAGTAGCGCGCTTATATAGTTTTCAAACAAATTGACATAAATACGGAATCGAAATAGTTTGTGTTTGCTTGACATAAAAACTTACACTAGGGGTACAGAACTCCGAGCTTTAAATGACTGCATTTGAGGCTTGGAATTCTGCCTGCAAATATACGAAATTCTGTCACAGTAGTGTGGCGACAAACAGTGGCATAAAGCTATGCAAGTTAGACAGTTCATCTCTACATAGTATAAAACAAAGTCGCTTCCCGCTGTCTGTCCTTATGTATGCTTAGATCTTAAAACCACGCAACGGATTTAGATGCGGTTTTCTTGAATAGATAGAGTGATTCAAGAGGAAGGTTTATATGTATAATACATGGTGTCAAATACCACACTACACCGAAGCGAAGCGAGGGCGGGTCGCTAGTTTATACTATAAATTAAAAACATAAGAGGACCTTATATTGAATCTTGGGGTACGTACGCCCATAAACTATGTTTGGCCACGCATACACCGGCTGTTTCCAAGTGATGCAGACAAAATATGAGAAGACTAATCAACATCACTAGAACAGAGATATGAGTAATTATACAGCTGTTAAAGCCTCTGACTTGATTGGACTCGACCCTGTCAGTGTGTGGCGGCAAACAGAGGCGCATTGCTACGTAAGTAAGGCATTTCTTTTATATAAATTAAAAACAGCAGAGGACCTAATATAGAACCTTGGGGTACGCCCATATGTTCAGCGCCACGCACACCCCGACCGTTGCCAAGTGGCAAAGGCACCATAGGAGAGGTTTCAGCACATCAATATCACTGGGACAGAGGTTTGCTCCGTTTGAACGGTTCGCGCCGCGACTGGAGACCGAGACAGGAGACCGCGACCGACACTTGTCATTAGGTTTTGTATGGGCGAAACGCGAGACCTGTCGCCTGTCTCGGTCGCGCGCGCGAACTGGCGCCCCTGTACAAACCCTAGTGACAAGTGCCGGTCGCGGTCTCCTGTCTCGGTCTCTGGTCTCAGTCTCCGATCGCGGTTCGGCGAACCGCCACCTTTACTTATACACGGTCACAGATTACTAAATAGTTACTATGTAACAGATAGTTCACTCCGCTAAGTCATTTAAATAAATAACAACTCTAACTATAACGCCATAAAGTAGGATTCAGCTTATACAGTCGCCCAAATATGTGGTCTACCACCGTAAGGGTGAAGTTCGTTTGTTCGTCAACTAAGAACAAGGTTGATTTTCCTTTGCTTGAATTTTATGACACTTCGCGAATTCGTTTTTCGAATTTCGAATTGTCGAATATTGATTCTCATCAACAACATACCAATTTCTTGATTCTAATATTGCGGTATAAGGGCGGTTTCAAACTGGCGTTTTTTTCTGAGCGTATACGGTCGTTTCGGCATACGCGCTTTCACGCGAGCCACAATACGGACTTCAAAAAACTGAATAAACGGGCATATTTCGGCGTGTTCGCTCGAACCTTGCGCTTCATTAGGTAGCGTATGGCTCGCGCTTATACAAGCATACAAGCATGTCAACGCTCCTACGAGTCGCGCGTGTGGCAAAAGGCACGCCTATACTATAAGCGCCTACATTGCGCTTCCGAAAACGAGCTTATACGCGCGTATAAAACGCTTATCTGAAACCGCCCTAATGTTCCTTGGGAAAATGGTTCAGTTATCGATAATGAATTAGGTACCAATTTCAGTATTTAGGGATATTTTTGTAAGGATAGTAATTAACCGATCGACTAAAAAACATTTTAGGGTACCAAAATTACTAGATGAGCGACTTAGGTCCGGTTGCTCGAAGCTTGGTTACGTTAACTATAGGGTTAAATTATGGTTAAAGTAAAATGAACCGGCGGTCAAATTTAAAAAGCGTTGTTGAAGCAGCGGTTACTTTAACGAGCAGTCAAATTACAGATTTAACGGCGGTCAAAATAACCGACAGGGTGGGGGTGGTTTAAATTTTGACATTCGTAATTAAGGGAAGGTTAATAAAATAGTACAGACAACACTATTAACCCTAAGATAACCAACGTATTTTTCTTTTACCGATGTCAAAATTGACATCAGTTAAATTTTAACTTTTGTCAATTTTGACAAAAGTTAAATGTACGAGCAACCGGACCTTAGTCGCCAATCTAACCTAACCTAAACCTATTTTTCCGCTGCTCACTGCTCACTTAGTATTTTTAGTCGCTCAACCTAGTAATTTTTAGTCGCCTGGTTCAACACTTTGCATAAATGGATGTCCACTGCTAAACGTAGGCTAAGTGGATATCATTGGGGGAATGATATCCACTTTGCTCGATTAGAAAAGGACGGGACAAGGGTTGTAACAAGAAGCGGTAGTGAAAATGCTAATTATTTGGTTGTTAAAAATATTATTTTTCACATGGAATAAGTCACTTAAAAAAATTAAATGTTTAAATCTTGTGTAGCCGCCATCTGCCTCTATGACTTCTCGGAGTCGGTCCCTCATTGAGCCCACCAGCCTCGAGCAGATGTCAGACTCACGGGTTTCCTCCCATACCTCATTGCAGTGCCCTTGCAGTGCTTTTGCTGTTCTTTAGTTGCGGTTCCATCATGTCTGAACCATAAGACACATTTAATTCTCTAGAAATCTCACTAATATTGAATCCATCATTGTGAAGTGCGATTATTTGAGCTCTCTCGGCTATGGATGGATAAATTTTGAGGCATTGTAGTAAAATAATGAATAAATTTTACTTTAGTTTAGGGAGTTTAGGAAAATACCTGTGACATTAATTTGTCAGTGATATAATATTATGTTCTTTTTTAGTGAAAGAGTTTTCTACTTTAAAAATCCTCCGTAGTTCTGAAGCTTATGAAAATAACATTGTGTGTTTGCTCTATGATTTCATGTCAGTTTTCTCAGTAAACAAACAATTTTAAAGATTCGCCTTTAGCGATATTTTGTTGACACGGGAACTACTGTCAAAACTGGTAGACCACTTTCTTGGCCGGCTGTACGGCGCAGGCAAATTACGAACGGCCACTCGTTGTCGTTGCATCTCTTTCTATCACATTATATTCTAGCTCTTTTGCGGACCAAATTTCTAATTCTAAAGCGATGAAACTGTAACTAATAGGCTTCTAGCTACTTTTGATTTGCGATTCATTTGAGTTTATGTCATAGACTCCTTTGAGAGAGGGGCTGTCCATTAATCACGTGGTGTTTTTAGCAACTTTTTATTTATTATTATGAAATGATACGTGGTGAAGTTTTGTACTATCCCTCTCACCCCCACCTAAGATCACGTGTATTTTTGTACATGCTTTAGGTTCCATATAGTATAAACAAATGTGTTCGGTATCGAAAATAAATACCGAACACATTTGTCTCATCAGACAGAGAGCGGTCAAGCGTTCAAGCGGTCAGTTTTGCGTTCCTTGTGTTATAATATTACCACAGCGTAAGAACTAACAGTGGGACAACGTCTTTGAAGCCTCGTGCAATGCCGCTTTTCGTCATTGCCGCAGGGTTGTCACATTTTTAATTTATTTTTACGTAGTCTGTTCCTTATTTAAGTAATATTATATATAATAATATGCGGAAATATGGATATTTCTTTGTTTGTTACTTAATTACGCTGTAACACCTAGACAGATTTGGATAAAATTTGATACACAGATAGATCATACCCTGGAGTAAAAAAGAAGGTTTTCATCACTTTTAAAGTTTTCCTATGGATGACATTCCTGAAGTCTACGCAGACCATATTCGTAATTACCACCCCAGAAAACCATGAAATCGATAAGTACCCATATTATTATATTTAAAATGTCGAGTCCGCCATTTTGGAACTTAAAATAGATGTTATATTCGTAATCGGCACCCCCGAAAACCATTTATTCGATACCCATATTGATTTTTTTTAAATATCGAGTCCGCCATCTCTGATCTTGAAATAGATTTACGATTTCAATAACTCTATGCTGGCCTCCTCCTCGATGCTGGACTACGATGGTTGTAATTTTTAGGAAAAGACTTCGTAAACAAAATGGTTGTATTATATAAGATGGTGTAAAACGAACTGCAAATAGAGCAGGAGGTGTTCAGCTCAAGTTATTCACTTAAAAAAAACATAAAAAAAAATAGAAAAAAATATCCCATTTTTTTTTTATATTATTAAATTTTACAAAAAATTCTAATATTTTTTTATATCAATTCAATAATATGTACAATACCAAACGCTTTAATAAAATTATTTCATTTTACGATGAAAACAAGTAATTTCAGAGCGCTCGCGGGCTCGGCGCCGCGGTCATCAACCCCGGCGGTCCAACAGCTGATCGGCCAGCCGCTATAGCGATTCTCCTACCGCGCTATTGAATGCGCCCAATAGCTTTCGGATTATCGTTTACCTGTCTCGTGGTTAAATAAGTAATTTTGTTTTTACGTTTGGTATTATGTTAAATATTGAATTGATATCCATAGATAATATTAGAATTTTTGGTAAAATTAAATAAAAAAATAATAATTTTAGGGATTTTTTTTCTATTTTAATTACGTTCTAAACACTTAACCTGACCACCCCCTGCTCGTTTTGCAGTTTGTTTCAAACCATCTCATATAAAATTTTACAAAAAAGGCAACGATAAAATTAGTTACTGGATTTATATTTAAAAGTCAAAGTGTAAAAGTATGTAAAAAAACGTTTAAGTACTTGCATAATTATTATAATATTCAAAATAAAAATCATCTAATAAATATTTTATGCATATTGATGTTATGTAAAATGTGATAATAAAATGCGCCATTCCTGACCGGTGTGTCCCCAGCGAGTGTATGGCAGCTGGGGACGCTACCGCCCCTCTCTCGCCCCGCGAACCCCGCACGAATGCTCTGTCTAGACGTGTCCGTTGGCCGACTGTAGGGAAGGGAAATATATAGACTGTGATATTACGTTACATAGATATACTCACACAGGAGGCATTCTGACCGCGTCGACCGTTCAACAGCGGGGTTCGTGAGCAATTGCACGCTCGAACGCAAAACTGACCGCTTCAATGCTTGACCGCGTGACCGCTCTCTGTATGATAGCACCCGTGATTTTTTTGACGGTACATATCCACATAGTACTTCTATAAAAACCCAACAATATTATCTCTCCTAGAAATGCTGCCACGAACCTCGTGGACCAAGAGCTGGTGTACTGCGGCAACGAGAACGGCAAGCTGCTTGCGTTCCGGCAGCTCGTGCAGAAGGGGCTGCAGCCTCCAGTGCTAGGTATGTTGGCAAACCATCACATTTGACTAGAATTCCATTAAATGTTACCATGTTAAGGTCATATTTTAGCTGACAAGAAAAACGCACGAAAAAAACTCATCAAGCAACGTCTTTTATGCCCGTTTGCACTAAACTCGGGTTGAGCTTGTCATAGATAAGATACATCTTAGCTTAGAAACAGCCTAAAACAGCCGAGCTAAAATTTTTGTTTGCACTTACAGACTACGTCGTAAGTTAGTCATCACTTTGCTAAAAGAATGAATGAATGAATTCAAATATTAATTGTTTATGGATTTTAAACCTGGCGAGGTAAAGTAGGTCACTGGATATTTTTTTGGTTGAAACTTCTCATTGATTCCTTCGTAAGTTAAAAGGAGACAAAAGCTAAGGCGTTGTCTATTTTATTTGGTAGGAGTAATTCACCGAGAAAAGAAAAAGTCAACTGAGCTCAACTGTCAGGAAAAACGTAAATACAGTGCGCAACCTTTTCTGTTCCGGTGGCCAAAACTAGAACTAACGAGTTTTGTTTTTAATGTCATTTTGCTAATACTTTCATGTTTTGCTGCTAAACATAAGCGCCGCTGTCATGGGAACAGAAAAGATTGTCTATCTGTAATGTTTTTTTAAATAAATGATGAATGACGTATGTCACATGTGTTGTGTCTCTATCTAGCAAACAAGAATACAAAAGCCACAAGCTTTTCTGTTCCGGTGACAGCCGTGACACAGGAGTCACTTGCAATACGAAATTAGCTGTCAAAATGGACTGTCGTATGAAAACTGTTTTAGTTCCAAAGATAATCACCGGAACAGAAAAGCTTGTCGCACTACTCTTTGCTCACAATGCCACAGACAATAATCACTGATATAGGTATTTCTTAAGCCTTAGGCGCTCGATATTGGGCCCGTAAGTTAAGAATAGCCAAAAGTGCATTTAAGAATGTCCTAAGGTTAGTGCAAAGCAATTTTTTGTTAAGAATGTCTTAAGTTAACTAGGAAAAGACTTAGGCGATTTTTAAGTTTAGTGCAAACGGGTGTCAATGTCGTTGCTAAACACGTAATTGTCGGTAACTTGTAACTTGTCTGGGTTTGTTGGGGAGTTCCCTGTATCCTTGTATCGCAATATTATAGCACACTTATTTTTTTATTTTACATAGCATGACAAACGTAGGATTGTGCGTCCCTGACTTCCAAACTTTAGCCGGCAATAACAAGAAACTTTTTATTAAATTAGAATTTTGAATTATGAATGGTCTATGAGTAGGGTTTGGCGCCAATCTACATAATATAGATTTCTGCGCGAACTGTTCATTTATATAAAACACTGTTTTACGGATTCAATCACGCGTTTAATATACACATACCTATTAGTTGTGTTTTAAATGCTTTTTAGTTAACTACATTTTATTAAGATTTTATATTATTTTTATGCATTCACAATGCAATTTTGTTAGTATATCCCGCCTGAAAGCTTCTTATAGGGCTCGTGGTTTTTTACTATCACATTTTTCCTATACATTTTATTAGTAAAAATATTTTTTGTTCATTTTTTATTTTTAGTGTTTGTACAAAGCAAGGACCGCGCCAAGCAGTTGTTTAAAGAACTTCTGTACGATGGCATCAACGTTGATGTGATCCATGCTGATCGCACTCAGACACAGGTCAGTGGAAATTATACTCTAACACACTGTAGAAATACGATCCTTATTTGCAACGTTCAATTGATATAATGGCTTATTTTTCAGATTTTTACATAACTGGACTAACTTTACCAAAATTTAGACATGGATAGAAATTCCATTTTGTCAGTTAAATATATTCAAGATTCAGAACCATTTATTAATTTTGGCTTATACAGCACTTGTGAACGTCATAGAAGCTACGCCATCATCGGTTCGCAAATCTTACGGCGGAAGGCCTTGTAATTATAACGAGAAGAACCGGCAAGAAACTCGCCAAGGTCTTTTTTTCTCCCTGTCTTATATCATACAGTCTTCAAATTGATAAGAGACTGTAACGCAATATAAGTAAGGTCACTATTATTATTAGTTTTAAAGTAATAAAGCAGATTTATCCCTTTCCACGACGCTGTAATCTCGGCCTATATAAATTGGGCCTTAACTACTGTTAAAGCCCAATTTTACTACTTCTTACTGTTTTTAAAGTCTGTGATAATAGAGGCCTAGCTTAACAAGGGAATAGAATTTGACTTGTTCGAATAAATAAAGATGAGGTAAAATAACTCTTTATTACACATGCACATTGCACACACAGATATAATATAATGTACCTATGTATATTATACATTTACAATTACAAAAGAGACACAAATAGGCGGTCTTATCGTTTAACCCTTCCATCTTATATCTTCTACTAGTGGATGCTCGCGGTTTCACCCTCGTGGTACCCGTTCCCGTGGGGTTATCGGGATAAAATATAGACTATGTCACTCGGGAAGAATGTAGCTTTCTAATGGTCAAAGAATTCAGTAGTTTTGGAGCCTATTCGATGCAAACAAACAAACCTTTCCTCTTTATAATATTAGTATAGATAACTGTTTTTAAACTTTATGAAATCCCCTGTTATCCTAGTTCTGTATTAAGGTAGCCACCTGGCCTAACCTTTTTTTAAATATAAAACTGGGCAGGCATTTGACCACCATCTTGTGTATTAATAGGACGTGGTCTAAGATGTTGCATGCTTGCCCAGGAGATGCCTTTTCACCCTGCACGGGTAGCATGACGAACTCGAGAAAGGCTTTGTCTACATCGAAACGTCAAAAATGACATTTCATCGTAGACAAACCCATTGTTCGGCTGTCAATTACAGACTTTCGAGGTAGACAAAACTCCTCTCGGGTTCGTCATGCTACGCGTGCTGGCCTTAACACTTAAGCCTCTCATACTTGAGAATTGGCGCAGAGGTAGGATACCTGCCTTCTGCGCCAGAGGTCTCGGGTTCGATTCCCGAACAAGACAAATATTTGTGTGCATGAACATGTCTATTTGTCTTGGTATGGGTGTTTTCTATGTATATTAAGTATGTATTTACAAACAAAAAGTATGTATGTATATATTTATCCGTTATCAAGTTTTCCATGACACAGTTTCTCAATGAAATTAACATGGGCTTAGATAATTGGTGTGATTGTAAAAAGTTATTTATTTATACTCTGGCCTTAGCATAACAGGGAAATCGAATTTGACTTTTTAAATAAAGATTTATTTAAAAAGTCAAACTCGATACATTACTCTGATTGCACACAGATAAAACATAATGTATGTAGGTATATTATACATTGACAATTTAAGAAAGGGACACAAATAGGCGGTCTTATCGCTTAACCCTTCCATCTTATATCTTCTATAAGGCCTCATTTCCACCTGCAAGTAAGTCTTCTGCGATAAATGTCCGACAGACTGTCCGATAGCAACTTGCAAGTGTAAACACGTGTTTGCACCTTGCAAGGTGTTGTCCGATAGCAACTTGCAAGTGTAAACACGTGTTTGCACCTTGCAAGGTGTTGTCCGATAGCAACTTGCAAGTGTAAACACGTGTTTGCACCTTGCAAGGTGTTGTCCGATAGCAACTTGCAAGTGTAAACACGTGTTTACACTTGCAAGTTGCTATCGGACAGACTGTCGGACATTTATCGCAGAAGACTTACTTGCAGGTGGAAATGAGGCCTAAGAAAGATTTAATGTGCAATACTTTGCAGCGTGACAACGTGGTGCGCAGCTTTCGCGTGGGTCGAATCTGGGTGCTGATCTGTACCGAGCTCATGGGTCGCGGGATGGACTTCCGGGGCGTCAACTTGGTGCTCAACTATGACTTCCCGCCCTCTGCAATCTCCTACATACACAGGTCATACATACATATTTTATTAAATATTTTTTAGTAAGTTAAAAAAATTAAATTAATTTTTTCATTCAATTTAGGTTTAGGTAACATAACTTATGAACGTCAAAAAAGCTACGCCATCGGCATGAACGGCTACAACATGAATAAAATATTAAAAAGAACGAAATTTTTAAATTTGTATTTGATTTTATAGTAAAATAAAAAAAAAGATTTAAATGACATTCGGAATCAGTCCCGTTTCTTTAGACAGATTTTTGACTTTTCATACAAATCATACCTACTGATCACGTGATCGATTTAGTATGGGAAATCCAAAAATATACAGGATAAATTTTTAACCAGTGCACAAATTTTTAGGATCAACTCAGAATCGGTAAGTGAACAACTTTCTCCTAGAAACATAGATCGAAATATGACGAAAATTTTTTGACTCTTCATACAAATCGGACTGATCACGTGATCATTTTAGTATGGGAAGTACAAAATTCTTTGTCGTATTTCGACCCATGTTTCTAGGAGAAAGTTGTTCACTTACCGATTCTGAGTTGATCCTAAAAATTTGTGCACTGGTCAAAAATGTATCCTGTATGTCGTATTTCGACCCATGTTTCTAGGAGAAAGTTGTTCACTTACCGATTCTGAGTCGAACTTAAAAATTTGGCCAGTGGTTTTAAAATAACCCTGTTTAGTGAATTAAATTCCTTGACGCTACCTATACTGAAAAGATAGTAGAAAATAACATAATATATAAATATCGATCATCTATATCTATACATCTAACGGCCAGAATAAATAACCTATCCACAGATAGGGATAGGTGCGATCCAGATTAGTTGCTAGGCATCACCTAGCAACACCCTGGCAACTGTCGTTAATTCTATGTTAATATCAAGCGTTGCCTAGCAACTAATCTGGATCGCATCTATCCGCCGTATATCTATACAAATAAATAAAATTGGAGTGTCTGTAGTATTAAAATAACCGCTTTTTACTACATGCATATTATTTTATATACGGTACATATACCAAAATAACATTTTTTAAAGTTTTTAACGATTTTGACGGGATTTTCACTGGCAGGTAGCTGATGTAATAAGGAGTAACTTAGGCTACTTTTTATCCCGCAAAAATATCACATTCCCGCGGGATAACGTCGTGTAGTCTACGCGGGCGAAGCCGCGGGCGGAAAGCTAGTTCTAAATAATTTTAAACGAATATAATTCACTTCATTTCATTAGATTGAAACTCATGAAAATTAAAATTGACATGTAATTTTTTTTTTAATGCACAGGGTGGGGCGCGCTGGGCGAGCGGGGCAGCGGGGCAAAGCTATCACATTCTTCACACAAGATGACGTCGGGAACCTAAGAAGGTATATAGCCATCAACTTTTTTTTATTTATCGACTGGGCCTTACGCAATAATCAACCCTAAGGGCGACTGTATAGATCAATTTACCCAATATCTTATTTCCCCGATATTTACCTTCCCTGATATTTATCTTCCCGTTCGCGTTAATTCCCATTCGCGTTTTCCCCCATTTGCTTTATTTTCCATACGTCTTATCTTTTAATAAGGGCCTGTTCCACAATGTCAGTAAGTTCTCAGTAACTGTTACTTAGTTACGGAGAACTTACTCACATTGTGAAACACTGTTGTTATTTTGGACTAACTAACAAAAATACGTAGGCAACTGAACTCTGGTATGCATATCCCTTAATGGGAATCGAGTCACGGCAGTAGTCTGCAAACAAACAATTTGGTACTTTAAATAAATCTTATGTTTGTCAACAGCATAGCATCAGTGATGAAGCAATCAGGATGTGAAGTGCCCGAGTACACGTTGAAACTGAAGGCGGACCACAACAAGCGCAGGAAGCTCGCGCATAGCGCGCCCAAAAGGGACCAGATCTCCACCATACTGCAGAAACGACCGGATAAGTAAGTAACTTCATACTTTTAAAAAGAGACAATATTTTTGGGGGTGACTAAAGGTCATAGCCCACTTATACCGCACCGCTCCCACCCAACCAAAGTATAAGCAGCCAAATATGGACTTAGGTCCGGTTGCTCGTACATTACAGTAAAGAAAAAGTTAAAATTTAACTGTTGTCAACTTTGACATCGGTAAGAGAAAAATACGTTGGTTATCTTAGGGTTAAAAGTGTTGTCTGTACTATTTCATTAACCTTCCCTTAATTACTAATGTCAAAATTTAAACCACTCCCACCCTGTCGGTTATTTTGACCGCAGTTAAATCTGTAATTTGATTGCTCGTTAAAGTAACCGCTGCTTCAATAACACTTTTTAAATTTGACCGCCGTTAATTTTACTTTAACCATAATTTAACCCTAAAGTTAACGTAACCAAGCTTCGAGAAACCGGACCTTCCAAAGGACAGGATCTTCCAAAAACTCTGTCTTTGTCTTTTTCTTTATGTGTGAAGAGTAATAAAAATAACCTCACTTTTTCATTTTTTCAATGTTTTTGTTGTTATTTTGAGCATAAATTCACTTTTTGAAAAAGTAGCCTGAGAATAATCTACTATATTTCATTACCTTTTTTTCTATATATTATTCGTGAATTAGAGATTAATAATCTACTTAAGTATAAAACCAAAAAAATATAAAAAAATGAAAATTTTCTTTGGTTTTGAAATTTTTTAAAGTCGAGATAAGATACGAATATCGTTTTTCTAGCCACAAAATAATCAAGATCGTTTATGAAACTTCGACATATATTTATATCTGCTCAAAATAAAGAATATTTGACTGTTTACTTTTGAATCAAAAATTGGTTGTTTTAGACAACTTGGAAGATCGTGCCCTTAATATAATTTACTGTAAATGCATTTTGCGTCAACTACCGAGCAGTCTGACGGCGGTCGGCTCGCGGACCGCGCGCTATCTGCTATTTTATATTGTTACTGTAAAATGCATCTACAGTGAACGATATTAAGTCCATATTTGGCTGCTCATACTTTGGTTGGGTGGTAGCGGTGCGGTATATGTCGTCCATACAACACAGAGAAAATAAATTATTTTACCATCATTATTAAATCACGCGTCATGCTCGTGAACGGAGCTGTTAATAAGTCTGAAAATTATTTTATTAAGTACTAAGATAATTATAAAATTCCACAACTTCTTAATCTCTTAGATAAATACAATACCCCAGAAGAAAGAACTTTGAAGTAGCAAGTAGGCGGGACTTTTAGTAAACGGCAAACCCTCTACAATTTTTTATAATCGTATGCTTCTTACCTATTTTTTTTTGTTCTGTGTGTACAAATAAGAAAATACATTCTTAACTTGTTATCAAACTTTTCGCCTATATGTCTAGTGAAAAATTAAAAAATAAACATTTTTATTTTAGGAGGAAATTAGAAGACGA
The DNA here is from genome assembly GCA_949710035.1 of Crambus lathoniellus. Lineage (NCBI taxonomy): Eukaryota > Metazoa > Arthropoda > Insecta > Lepidoptera > Crambidae > Crambus > Crambus lathoniellus. The sequence goes on along the minus strand of OX453303.1, from coordinate 2,042,419 downwards.
TAAAGAAGCCAAGTCAGATGCCACAAAAGACATTATGAACGTAAAAAATAGTAAAAATAAGAAGCAAAGAAAAATACAAAATGGCGAACATAGACCACAAAAAAATGGCCCAAAGATAAATCAACAGGCTAGCAACACTAAAGCCAAATTTGAGGGAAAGAATAAATTGATGAAGAAAAATAATAAGAAGAATATAGTCCACAAAAAAGTGAAAAATAAAACGTGATAAGTATTATTTTATAACTAATTAAGTGCTTATTTGTTAAATAAAATGTCAAATTTCTATATAATTTTTTTTTTTATTTGTGGCGACACTACACAAAATTCATACAAAATATACAATACAGTCTTCTTCAATTATATACAGATATAGCTTTAACTTTCTTTATTCAAATTTTTACTTATTTGCATTCACAATGCAATTTTTATAATTATAAAATTGAAAATGAAGTATTTTAGAAAAAGATTTGGTTGTGAGACGGGTCGATTTTTTCTAAAATACTTACTTCATTTTCAATTTTTCAATTAGATTTTCTTTTTCTACCTTATTCTAGTACTAAATTACCACAGCAACAACGTTTGACTGCAGCTGTATTGTATGGCACTAAAGGCACTAAGGGCCAGGGGGGCTACCGGCTAAGAAATCTGGATATGGGTATGGGCTTCAACTGTCATTTGAATTCCTTATTTTGCTAGATTTTTGCTGCTTTGTTCTGTTGAACGTTGCTAGCTAGTTATCGTTATACCCGACGTCACAAAACAAGGAACTGTTAGCGGCTATTTTCTTTAAAAAATTTACTTAAAGTTGCCAAAAACGTATGAAGTTCATACCCATAAAGTTACGCGGTAGCCCCCCTGTTCAGACAGAACGGAAAAATACTCGCCCAGGCTCAAAAGCCTCCTCTGGTTGCAATCTCGCAATTCACATAATACACTCCTTTTTCAATAGAGCCAGAAAATTGCTCGAGCATTTTTCTTCTCTGTCTAAACTGAGCCTAATGCAGCATTTACAAAAAGCCAATATTTGAGACAATCCACAAAAGGCCAGAAATAATAATCTATCCACTGATAGGGATAGACATGATCCAGATTAGTTGCTAGGCAATACCTATCAACACCCAGGCAACTGTCGTTAATTCTATGTTATAACCGAACGTACCTATCTGTAGATTGATTATTAATTCTGGCTGTAAGTGAACTGGGGGCCAAGCCTGCTAACGTTAAGTCATAATCGCATCTCAATTGTACCTAGTTCAATTGTAGTGCTTTTTTACACACTAGTTACAAGAAATGTGTACTTTTTTCACAATACTACTGATGGTCACACCACACACTACATTCACATCACATCATACTGTCATAATTCTTGTAACTAGTGTGTAAAAAAAGCACTGCAATTGAAACACGATTGAGACACCATTGAATGGGTGGTAGGAAAATATTGACGATTCATAAGTACATATTTATTATGTCTAAGTGAATAAAGTATATTTTTATCTTTATCTTATTTACACGATTATGACTTAACGTTAGCAGACTTGGCCCCCAGGCTTAGTGGATTGTCTCACAACATTAATTAGTAAAAAAACTTAATCTAAAAAAGAATTAAGCAAAGCCTCTTTTACATAAACCTGATAAATAATAAATTTAATAAAAAACTAATTTGCATCCTGGATATTTATCTGTAATATTAATATATTTCATAAAACTATAGCTTAGGTACTTAAAATTTAAAAATGTAGACCTTTAAATCATAATAAGATCTAAGTTTTCCATGATACAGTTTCTTAATGAAATTAAAATGGGCTTAGATAATTGGTGTGAATGTAAGAAGTTATTTATTTATTTATTTATTTATTAAGTATAAACCATGTTGATAATATTTCAATTATACAAGTTGAAAAATATAGCTACTTAATCTGTTTTTACTTTATTAAATAACTAATTGTTAATAAGCCTCAGCTAGCAACCGTAATTTTTTATATATATTTTAGTACCTAATTATCAATATTCTATTATACGAAAGAACCCTGTTTAGTACTTCAGGTGTTAATAGTTAGCTGCCGTTGTCGAAAATAACAGTTCTAAACAATCTAATTTTTATTAAGAGCGCATTGAATATCGTTATTATTCTTTGGTATTTGAAATAAAGAGATAAAGTAAAATAAAAATAGTCAATGCACGCCCATTACAGCCGAATATCGTTAGCATTTGTTTGGTAAAGCTTTGGTTTCCTAGGATAGCGGTGCCGTCATATAGCGGCCGTAATATAACTTACGCAAAAAGACGGCCGTCTTTACGGTGACGACATGTGTAAAGTTCCACGGCCGTATTACCACACCGTCTTTTTAAACAAACGTCAAACGAAACGTATCTAGCAAAGAAACATCATGGTTAGGTACGAAATCTATTGAAATTTCGTCGTCCTCGCTGCTCCAGTTGGTGTTGGAACTCATTTTGTTCGTCGTCTGGTCAAAACAATACAATATTTTATAAAAATGGCTTCACCGCTATCGAGAAAACGTTCACGAACCATCCGACGCCGTCAAGACGGCCGTCATGCAAATGGCGGCACTGCTTTTTTACGTTAAGGTGTCAAATACCGCTCCCTATGGAACCGCGCCATTTTGTTTACATAGACAACGTTCTAGTGACGTCATTCACCGCTGTATTACGGCCGCTATATGACGGCACCGCTATCCTAGGAAACAAAAGCTTTAGTCTCCAACCTATAGTTTGTGCGGTGTAGCATGGGTCCTATTACAGCTCATTCGTGCAAAGCAAAATGTTTCTTCTGCACAAGGAATAGTGTCTAATTTCCTAGCATAAGCTGCATTAAAAATGTCTAAGGCCGACCTTACACTTGTAAGTTTTACTCACGTAAGTTGCTTACGTGAGCTACTTACGATAAAATTTGCAAATGTAAGTTCTTTGTAAGTTTATTTGTATGTGTAATTATACAGACATAAAATTTACGAAAGCAACTTTCGAGTGAAATGTCGCCCTAATGCTGCTTTTCTTGAGTTTTATTTCAATAGCATAAGGAACTTTTTGCTTTGCACAAATGAACTGTCATAGGACATATGCTACACCGCACAAATAGTAATCTTGATATCGTTGTTTGTTCGCGCCGCGCTGCGAGCGGTCCGTGTCATTGTCAAGGTCACGAGACAATGCGCTCGGCCGGCCGGTGTAGGATCGACAGTTGGCCGTAAGCAGCCGCGAGACAAGTTCGTGTGTTTCTGTAGCGACGTGCCGCGCAAGTTACCTACCCATATTGGGACCGAGATTCGTTTTGCACCTACTAGGGCTCCGGTCGGGGTACGGACGTGTAACCCGTGTGTGTTCGCTTTGAAAAGCGCCGGGAAAGTTTTAGCGGCCTATTAGGGCATTGTGTAGTATAAGAGTGTTAGCTGTAAGAGTATCCCATCGGGGGTTGTGTGGAGATCGTTTTGCCAGGGCGCGCGCGCGCCGGCGAGACAACGTCAGCCCCCCTGGATTACGGACACTATTTTAGTAAGGTAGGATTAGTTTAATTTACTTAATTTTTGCATGGGAAACCTTCGTTTCAATAAACTGTGGAACACAGTAGATGTGGTCATCACAATTGTGCGTGATCATATTTTTGGTAGCAGAGCTTAGTTGATATAATTAATTTTCATATTAAAATTAACTACATAAAATTTCATAGTAAAAAGCGTACCTAAAAAGCGTACCTAAAAATTATTTTTTTTTGTTGAAATCTCGAGGGTATTTGAAGATCCCGAGACGATTTGAAGTACTAAGAAATTGTTCTAGTAAATTCTCGAAGCGAATGTTTCTCACTTGGTGGATCCGATAATAGATAGACACTAATATAATTGTTGTCACATACTAGTGTTTTGATACGAGTTTACTCGCCTAGATGTGTATATTTTTTTTTGTGTGTCCGGATTTATTTGACGAATAGTTCGTTCGAAAGTGTGTTTATTAGTATCACATACTAGTGATTTGATACGAGTTTACTCGCCTAGATGTGTATATTTTTTTTTGTTTGTCGGGATTTATTTGACGAATAGTTTCGTTCGAAAGTGTTGTTTATTAGTACCACATACTAGTGTTTGTTCCGAGTCCGCTTGCCTAGTTAAAAAAGTGGAACTAGTTTTAATTATTAGTAGTATTAAATTACGAGTATTATTATTAAAAATAGTTTTGTTTTCGTTTGTTGATAACGGTTTAGTAGTTGATTTGCGAGGTATGCCATACCGTTAATCCTATACGTTTTGTTTATACCGTTATATTGTTAGCCCTTGAAATTGGTAAGTTGCTAATAATTTATGAAACTAGTAGGGTCCGTGTATGTCGTCCGAATTTTAACCCTTGAACCCCGTTGGGGCCAATTCTGACCACGCATATAGCTGTCAACGTTCACTCAAACCCGGGGCGGCCAATATTGACCAGGCGCCGGCCAGCACAGATTACTTGTGTTTTATATTATCGTGACGCGACCTATTTCTATTGTTTTTTTGTTGATGTTTACCACTTTTATAATTCTTTGTTGGCTTTGTTTATTAAACGGATTATAAATGGCTCCTACGAATCCGACCGCCGTATCCAGGGCTGGCATCCAAGGAGTTTTGCGTTGGCTTGCTTGTGCGGTCACATTAATAGACCGAGCCGACCGGGTAGGCGCGTTGCTAGCTCGGTATGGCGGGCTGGCAGCTCGGCTGCAAGACCTGGAGCGCCACGCCATGGAGTGTCGCGCGCATTATTTGGAGAACCCCCCAGCTGATGATGCCGTGTCGGAACAGCTGGAGCAGGATGTAGCCCAGGCCTATGAGCTGGCTGACCAGTTCACGGAGGCGGCTGAGAGGGCCCTGGCTGTTCGGAAGGGGGAGCCGGTTTTGAGCGGGGAGGTCAAACCTACCCCGACGGCGTTGCTAGGCCGATTGCCTACATTGGAGATTCCCACTTTTAATGGGGATCTGTCAGCCTGGATGGGCTTCATTAATTTGTTTGACAGTTTGGTGGATTCACGACGGGACTTATCCCCTAGCGAGAAGTTGGCCTATTTGCGCTCCTCCCTGCGAGGAGAGGCCAGCGCGGTAATCCAACACCTGCTCATCAGTGACGACAACTACCAGGTGGCTCGCCAGCTTCTGGTTAGCAGGTACCAGAATGTCCGGTTACTGGCGGACACCCACGTGGCCACGATTTTAGCCCTCCCGCGAATCACGCGGGTACACCTGTTACGGAGGGAGTTGCTGAACCCGCTACTGTCAGCGGTCAACTCCCTAAGGCGATTGGACCTGCCGGTGGATCAGTGGTCCTTTGTACTGCTGCACATAGTCCTCGCCAAATTGCCCGCTGAAATGAAGGGGCGTTTCGAGCAGAGGTACGGAGGCGACAGCGCCTCGTATCTCCCGCCCTTCGCGGACCTCCTTCGTTTTTTGGAGGACGAATGTAGGGTGACGGACCACCTGGAGCCTGCCCCGGTTCCAGGTGTTGGTCGTATGGTGGCGGCGAGGGAACAGCCCCGTCGCCCGACCAATCGCTATGCTGCCTTCCAGCAGTCCCCTCCCCCCGCACCGAGTGAGCGGTGCAGGTATTGCAGGGGAGATAGGCACATGGTGCACGAATGTGCCAAATTTAGAGGCCTCCGCCCAGAGGGACGGAGGGCCGTTGCGAAACAGCGCCAATGGTGCTATAGGTGTTTGGGGGGACACATGCAGTCGGCGTGTCCCCAGACAGAGGATTGTCGTCTTTGCGGAGGGAGGCATCACCCCCTCCTTTGTTTGGACCGCAAGGACGCCGGGAGCGACCGGGGTTCGAATTCCTCGCGCACGGGCGGGGGCCCGGCAGCCCGGAACCGGTCCTCTAGAGATTCGGCGGGGCTTAGCCCCCCCGTTCAGTCCCCCCCGGAGAGGGGGAACTATAGGAGAGACGCCCCCGCCACGGGCGGGGGTAGGGGGGTACCACAAGAGTACGCCACGGTGGCGATGGGCACGGGCCCTATTTGCTACTCCCCCCCCCTAATGGAGAGGCCTCGATTGGGGTACTATGTACCGAGGCACGCCCCACACGGGTATTACCCTGCACCTAGGAGTGCTGTTGGTCGGGGCCAGTATGTACCCGATTGGGACCCGCTCGCCCGGTACGAGCGTCCCACATTTGGCGCGCCGACTCAGGCGCGAGGGGGACAAGTACCCCCCCAAAATTTTTAATGGCGCCCCTGTCGGACCCAACCACCCCTCCGGAGCTTGTGCTGTTGCCAACAGCCTCCGTGAATGTTTGGGGACCTAAGGGCAATGTTGTCACGGTGCGTGCCCTTTTGGACTCAGGTGCCCAGGGGTGCATAATGTCCAGGTGGCTTGTCCGACAGCTGGGTCTTTTGCTTGTGCCGCATCACGAAGCGGTACGGGGGGTGGGAGACTCGCGGATCCCTGATCCGATTGGTCGAGTTGAGTTCTCCTTCTCCCCCCACTTCACGCCAAGGCCGAAGATCGGTGCTTCGGCGATAGTCTTTGATAAGGTGGTTGGACCACTCCCGCAAGTGCGAGTGCCGCCATCCACGATTGAGCTGACGTCTGGACTGGCTTTGGCTGATCCTTCCTTCCACCGACCGGGCCCAATACACTTGTTGATTGGTGCGGATGTCCTCGGTCGTGTACTGTGTGGAAGCAAGCGAGTTTTGCAGACAGCCGATCTTGTCGCCTTGTCCTCGTCGCTGGGTCATGTGGTGATGGGAAAGGTACCACAGACACCAGAGACCCCGTCGGTAGACCGCCAGACCATTGTCGGTTCTACTTTGTCCGACGTTCTCCAAAAGTTTTGGGAGGTGGAGGAACCTCCCACTGCCAAGCGGTTGGATCCGTTAGCCGAGGAGTGCGAATTGTTCTACCAGAACAACACTGGGCGCCTCCTCTCGGGTCGCTTGATTACCCGCTTGCCCTTTTTGGCGGTTCGCCCTCCTTTAGGGAGCTCCCGACCGATGGCCGAGAAGAGATTGTTGTCCATGGAGCGTAGAATGGCCAGGGATCCCGCATTCAAGGAGAAGTATATAGACTTCATGCGGGAGTATTTGGACCTTGGGCACATGTCCATCTCGCAGTTGGACTGGCGTAATGTGGAACATTACTTCCTGCCACACCACGCTGTTTTGAAGACTTCCAATGGGAAGATCCGCGTGGTCTTTGATGGTTCAGCGCCCACGTCAACCGGAGTGTCGTTGAATCAGTGTCTGCATGCGGGGCCGAAGTTGCATCACGATGTCTGTGATGTTTTGACCAACTTCCGCCGGCACGCTGTCGTCTTTGTGGCCGATATCCGCATGATGTTCAGACAGACCGTGATTCACCCGGAGGATAGACGATACCAGCTCATCCTTTGGCGTGAGGATCCCCAGGATCCGATGTTGGCTTACGAGCTGAACACCAACACTTATGGTTTGCGGTCGAGCCCCTTTGTGGCGATCCGTTCGCTTTTGGAGCTCGCAGAGCGCGAACGGCTACGCTATCCCCGGGCATCTGCTCTTATTGAGGGGGGGGCCTTATGTGTCGACGATATCTGCACGGGGGCCTCGAGCTTAGATGAGGCTCTCGTCTTACGTGATGAGCTGATTGCGCTCTTGAGGGCTGGTGGCTATGAGTTGCGGAAGTGGCTGTCTAACTCACCGGACCTATTGGCAGATTTGCCTAAGGACCACCAGCAAGAGCCGCTCCTCTTTGAAAATCCGGAGACTCCAGACATGCTGTCTGTTTTGGGAGTCCAGTATCGACCAGTCCCGGATTTGTTCACATATAGATTGGAACTGCCAGACCCAAAGGTCTGGACTAAACGCACGGTGCTGTCTACTGTAGCCCGTACCTTTGATCCGAACGGTTGGCTCAGCCCTGTAGTGTTTTCGATGAAGTGCTTCCTACAGGAGCTCTGGGCTGCGGAATTGTCATGGGATGAGCCCCTCTCTGGTAGCCTCCTACGAGAGTGGGTGAGGTTCGTGTCATCCCTACCCGACGTCAATCGGGTTTGTATACCGAGGCAAATGCTGCCTTCGGGAAAGTTTAAAGCCTCCCTGCACGGCTTTTGTGACGCGTCCGAAAGCGGATACGCGGCAGCCGTTTACATCCGAACGGTGGATGCAGCAGGCGTTGTCGCCGTACACTTAGTTACGGCCAAGAGTAAGGTCGCCCCCCTTCGGACTAGGCTAACCATTCCGAAGTTGGAGTTGTCCGGCGCCACTCTCTTAGTACGGCTACTCAATCATGTTGCCGACACCTTGGGAAACGGTGTCGACTTGGAGTCGATATTTGCGTGGTCTGACAGCCAGGTCGTCCTTTGTTGGCTGAAGAGTTCAGTCCACACCCTTGAGGTTTTTGTGGCCAACCGGGTCTCACAAATTCAGACTTCAAAGGCCCCGTTGATTTGGCGCCACGTACCGGGCGAACTGAACCCCGCAGATTGTGCCTCCCGCGGCTGCGAGGCGCCTGAGTTAGTGGACCACCACCTATGGTGGAGTCCATCATGGTTGTTACGGCCTGAGCGCTCATGGCCTGCCACCCGGGCTGTGGCCAGAGTCCCAGACCTAGGCATGCGTGTTCACGCCGTGGAGACGGTGGCGGCTCCGCAGATGGAGTTTTTGTTAGACCGCTACAGTTCTCTTGATAAGTTGCTCGGCGTGACTGCTTGGATGAGGCGCTTTGTGCGAAATTGTCGCCAGCCTCAGGAGAAATCGTTGTCTCCGGTCCTCGCCCCACAAGAGCGGCAAGACGCTCTGTTGCATTGGTTGCGAGTGACGCAACAGCGAGAGTTCGAACCGGAGCTGAAAGCCCTGCGCTCAAGTAAGCCCAAGTTGAAGGGACCCTTGGTGCGGTTGAATCCCTTCTTGGACAGTACCGGATTGCTGCGTGTCGGAGGTAGGCTCAGACATGCCAACCTGCCGTACGGATCACGCCACCCTTTGTTGCTCCCCAAGGATGGACCGTTAGTTAGACTGTTGATTACAGACCGACATGTAAAGAATGCTCATGCCGGTTGTAATGCTTTGACCGCGCTCCTCCAACGAGAGTTCTGGATTTTGTCAGCGCGGAGAATAATCCGATCCGTTATTTTTCGTTGTCTCCCGTGTTATCGTTTGCGCGCCGATACGATGCAGCCCCAGATGGGTGATTTGCCTGCCGATCGAGTGAACGAATCGATGCCCTTCTCAGGAGTTGGAACGGATTTTGCGGGGCCATTTACCGTTAAGACATCGCGGCTTCGTAATGCTAGAACGAAAAAGGCTTACTTGTGTGTATTTGTTTGTTTGGCCACTAAAGCGGTCCACCTGGAGGTGGTTAGTGCCCTCACCACAGAAGCCTTTGTAGCCACGTTGAATCGTTTTGTGTCTCGCCGCGGAATGCCGTCGTTAATCAGGTCCGATTGTGGAACCAATTTCAAGGGCACCGATAGGTATTTAAAGGAAGTTTGTGAATTTTTGGATAGGAATAATTTTGAGATCGGATCCACACTCTCTCGCAGAGGGGTACGATGGCAGTACTCCCCGCCATCCTGCCCCCACTGGGGAGGGATTTTTGAAGCAACTGTAAAGGCCGCTAAAACTCACCTTCGTCGCGTTATTGGGGAGACGGTCCTCACGTTTGAGGAACTCGCGACCGTATTTTGTAAGGTTGAGGCGGTCCTCAACTCGCGTCCGTTGTGTCCGTTGTCTTCGGACGCGAATGATTTAGAGGCCCTTACGCCGGGCCATTTTTTGATTGGCAGACCGCTTAACGCCTTGCCGGAATATCCTTATTCCGAAGTGCCCTCCGGACGGCTCTCGCGATTTGAATTGCTCCAGCAGCTTACGCAGAGTTTTTGGCGCCGTTGGCATCTGGAGTATTTGCACATTTTGCAGCAACGCGTTAAGTGGTCGGATAGGACGACCCCACCCAAGACTGGAGACCTCGTGTTGGTAAAGGATCCAAACCTGCCGCCCCTCCGCTGGCGTTTAGGACGCATTGTTCAGCTTCATCCGGGGTCGGATGGTGTGCCCAGGTTTGCCGAGGTCCTGGTGGGGGACTCTGTTTTGAAGCGTGCGATCGCTACCCTCTCTCGCCTGCCCTTAGATTGAGTTGGCGGACAGTTTGCTACTGTCCGGGACGGGGGGATGTTCGCGCCGCGCTGCGAGCGGTCCGTGTCATTGTCAAGGTCACGAGACAATGCGCTCGGCCGGCCGGTGTAGGATCGACAGTTGGCCGTAAGCAGCCGCGAGACAAGTTCGTGTGTTTCTGTAGCGACGTGCCGCGCAAGTTACCTACCCATATTGGGACCGAGATTCGTTTTGCACCTACTAGGGCTCCGGTCGGGGTACGGACGTGTAACCCGTGTGTGTTCGCTTTGAAAAGCGCCGGGAAAGTTTTAGCGGCCTATTAGGGCATTGTGTAGTATAAGAGTGTTAGCTGTAAGAGTATCCCATCGGGGGTTGTGTGGAGATCGTTTTGCCAGGGCGCGCGCGCGCCGGCGAGACAACGTCAGCCCCCCTGGATTACGGACACTATTTTAGTAAGGTAGGATTAGTTTAATTTACTTAATTTTTGCATGGGAAACCTTCGTTTCAATAAACTGTGGAACACAGTAGATGTGGTCATCACAATTGTGCGTGATCATTGTTTATTCCGTTTCATCGAGACTAAAGACATAAAGTACCCATTTAATGTTTCCAGAGATTCTATCAACTATTATTAAACAAATAATGTTATTTTAATAAAATCATGATTTTATTTTATTCTGCTTTAGAGATCATCTGAAACGACAGCTCTGAACTTAATTTCGAATAATTACAATAAATTAAAATATGTACAAAAAATAAAAGCTTAATTTAAATCTGTTTAAGATTTTGAAATGGCAACATCCAATATGTTATGGCTGCAAATTAGAGTTCTGTACATAATATTTAATTTTAAAATGATATTGTATGTACTATTTTTCCGTTATAAAACAAATTATTTAATCCATCAAAATAGATAGTTACATATAGCACTAATCACAGTAAATAAGGCCTCTTCTTCATTCTTCTTACAACTAACACGACACAACGTCGACTATTTATAAATGCCCTTTTAAAAAGTTATAAAATACACCTGTTTTCACCACCTATCAAATAATATTCTTTTAAATTTTCTGTGATAAGAAACCTTTTCACAATTACACGTCACAGTCCCTACATCGACGCGGGCAAAGTCACGGGTGGCCACTAGTAGTATGGTACACGAGACGATGCGTAGTATTCAACGAGACCGTCATGATAAGAAGCACGAAGACGAGCACTTTCAGTTTATGATATAGTAAGTGTAGTCAGCAGTGGCGAAGAGTCCATACATGCCGAGTCCCATCACTTCCCTCTTAGAATTGTGGGGTATCTTCTGAAGAAATGCTTGACATGCAACACTTGGTAGGTAAGTGTTTTCTTGGTCTCCCCTCGCTACTGGTACTCGGTCCAGACTCGAACATAAATGTCGTGATTGTCACCACGCCTACTACGTTTTTTTGTTCACTACTTTATTCACACAACCGATGGCATGCCCAGACGGCGTATTTTCGCGGGCTTAGTCCCCAGTAGTAGTTATACCCTGCAGTCTTATACAGCCACTAGTCGTACGAGACCTTGGCGATTAGCAGCACAAACACAAGCACTGTCAGTCCTACACACGCGGTCACCACCAACTCTAGTCACTTGCTTATTCGCACAACCAATCACAGGGTAACCTCGGCATTTTGTTCGCCGGCCAGGGAAGGTACCCTGCCGTCTTGAACACCCAGTAGTCGTATGAAACCTTAGCAATAAGCAGGACGAACACAAGCACTTCCAGCCCGATGATGTAGTAGATGTAGTCGGTCCAACACACGCGGTCCCCACTAACTCTTGTCACTTTTATTTTATTGTTTATTCGCACAACCAATCGCAGGGTAACCTAGGCATCTTGTTCGCGGGCCAATGACGGACCCTGCCGTCTTGAACACCCAGTAATCATAGACCTTGGCAATGAGAAGGACGAACACGAGCACTTCCAACCCGATGATGTAGTAGATGTAGTCAGTCCAACACACCAAAAGTCTCGTCACATCCTTATTCGCAGGGCAACCTCGGCATCTTGTTCGCCGGCCAGGGAAGGTAACCTGCCGTCTTGAACACCCAGTAGTCATAGGAGATCGTAGGAAACTTTTGCAATCAGCAGCACTTCCAGCCAGATGATGTAGTAGATGTAGTCAGTCCAACACACCAAAAGTTTCGTCACTTCCTTATTTGCACAACCAATCGCAGGGTAACCTCGGCATCTTGTTCGCGGGCCAGGGAAGGTATCCTGCAGTCTTGAACACCCAGTAATCATAGGAGACTTTAGCAATGAGCAGGACGAAGACCAGCACTTCCAGCCCGATGATGTAGTAGATGTAGTCAGTCCAACACAACAAAAGTCTCGTCACTTGTTTATTCGCATAACCAATCGCAGGGTAACCTCGGCATCTTGTTCGCCGGCCAGGGAAGATACCCTGCCGTCTTGAACACCCAGTAATCGTAGGAGACCTTCGCAATAAGTAGGACGAACACAAGCACTTCCAACCCTATGATGTAGTAAATATAGTCGGTCCAGTCGCGCGGCGTGTGGCACACGCGCGCCTCCACTAGGTCCACGACGGGCCCGAGCGCGCCGCGGCACTCCAGTGCCTTGTAGTCTGGAATGTTCTTCAGGTTCTCCTGCAGCCACGGCTGGAATACCATGCAAAAATATTGTTTACTAGCGGCCGCGTGGTTTTCATTCCCGTGGGAATATCGGGATAAAAAGTATCCTATGTTTTAATCGAAGCTATCTGCTATAAGTATGTCTGCCAAATTTCAACCAAATCCGTTTAGTAGTTTTTGCGGGGAAGAGTAACAAACATCCATACATCCTTACTCAAAAACTTTCGCATTTATAATAGTAGTTTATGAATTGGTTTTAAGTATGAATAGAAGTGGGATTAACTATTAAGGTTGTCTGGCCACCGACACGCGAATCGGAGTTGCGTGCATTACGTCTACGCTCCTCTTCATTGGTCAGGATTTTTTGAAATTCTATTGGTGGATTTTTAATTCGCTTCTCGGTCCAGTGAAGCCTTAAGTAATGTTTGAAAACAGCACTCGAGCCGGGAGCAGTCGCTCTTTCGTAGCATGTCATGGTCGTACGTAATCGAGAGTCTACTACAAAACGCCTATTCGGAAACATGCTATACCCGTCCCTCTTACTCTCACAGCCTCACATGACAGAAACGAGTGAACGGGGCTAACGAAGTTGCAGAGTACGGTTCCTGAGGGCCTACTCTGAAACGCAAAACCCGAAACTTCGGTATACCCATCCCTCTCACTCTAGTCGGGACAGAATCGAGTGAAAGGGGCGGGGCTAACCGAAGTTTCGGATTAGCCTTTCAGAGTACGGTCCCAGAGGGCCTATACTGAAACGCAAAACCCGAAACTTTGGTATACCCGTCCCTCTCACTCTCTAGTCGGGACAGAATCGGGTGAAAGGGGCGGGGCTAACCGAAGTTTCGGATTAGCGTTTCAGAGTACGGCCCCTGATTCGACATTGCTTCCTTACATAATAATAAATTGGGTAAGTATTTAGGATTATTTTTTTTGTAATGGAAACTAAGATAAATACTGTCTTAATCCGAATAACATCACAAGTACAGAAAATAATGCTCTAATTTCAAATCATTTTGGTATTACGTTTGTATGGGACACTGACTCGTTGCAGGATTGTGGATTGTTTTTGAAGGATGAATATTGGAGATAATCACCTTGATCATCTTCTCGGCGTTGCAGTCGCAGATGATACGGTTGCCGGCGATGGATAGGATGATACCAGTCTCGCCGATGCGGTTCGATAGGACGTACGTGTGTATCTGGAACCGATCAAATAAAACTGTTTGCTTATTTAAGACTATTAGGCTATTAGCTTCTGCAGTTTTGCCCGCGTTGTACATTTTCCTTTAGGAATATCGGGTTAGAGCCTATCTCACTCAGAAATAATGGTAGCTTTCTATTGGTGAAAGAATTTTCAAAATCAATCCTGTAATTCTAGCAGAGATTACCTTCAAATAAACAAACACTACCTACTTACCTATTTATAATATAGGTACTTGTAGTTAGTGTGGCTGGGTGAGCTGTTTATTCTTCTATTCATAATTTGTCTTACTGTACTATAATTTACTATTTCTTATCATACCATACTGCCTTGATGTTACAATATTTATTGTAGGAAGAGGGGGCTTCCTAACACAGGCTCTGCTTAACTGGAAGCTCTTATCCACTACCTATATTTACGGGTTTTATTGTAAAAGTTTTTTTTTGTGTAAGTAGATTTCGTTTGTTTGGCACTTGCTTTATTTTCATAAAAACATGCTCATTGGACGTCTCTATTACAGATCATCTCTAATTATTGCTAAAGTTATTCATTTCTAATGTACCTACACTCCCGGAACAGAAATGCATCTCACAGTCTTGAGCTTGTTGTGGCTGATGGAGAAGATGCGGAAGTTGTCTATGAACTTCCTGCCTTCGAGCACAGAATAAATAATAGTTACTAGTAACAGAACCTACACTCTGCGAGACCATTTAAACAAATAGCAACTCTAACTTCAACACTATAAAGTAGAATTCAGCTTGTACGGCTCTAATTACGAACGGCTAGACGTTGCATCTCTTTCTTTCGCATATATTCTATCGCGCTCGGGCGGGCGGCCCGCTTTAAATTGTATTGAATTGGTATCCCGAGAGATACCGGAAGCGGTAGGCACTTATCTCGGGTTCTTGAGCGAGTGACGGACGCCTGTCTCGAGCGCGACGATGCTGGCGATGTCGTTGTGGTGTATACTCACAGTCTTCAGCTTGTTGTGGCTGATGGAGAAGATGCGGAAGTTGTCTATGAACTTGCTGCCTTCCAGCGCGACGATGCTGGCGATATCGTTATGGTCGGCGTATAGTTGTCGCAGGTGCTCGTAGCTGGGGTCATCGCCTACCGCCTGCAGCGACGTTATCTGAAGAGATATACCAACATTTGTTTAAAGGACTTAGCCCACTTATACCGCACCGCTCCCACCCAACCAATGTATGAGCAGTTAAATATGTACTTAATGTTGTGCTCTGTAGATGCACTTTAGCTTGCGGCAGGCTCGCGTACCACGCTGTCTGCTATTGTAAGTTTATTGTTACTGTAAAGTAGAGATGGTTCGTCGACGTATTTTTCGTTAACGAAACTAGACCGTCCATTACCGTCCATCGACTAGTCGATCAACTAGTTGAATTCGTCGACTAGTCGACGCGATAATAGAAGGCGTTCAATTCAATCGACTTAAGCGCGGCATCTAAATCTGGTCTAGTCTACGGGCGCGACGCTTCGACGGTGTCTTTAGTTAGTCTTGTTTTACGCATTATTTGACAGTCGAATGAACTGCAGTTACAAAATAGTTCATCTCACTGCATCGTTTAGCCAGTCCATCGACATACTCTTTTGCACAATATCAGAATGTTCTTGGTTTTTTCACTACTCTAACAAGTCTAAAAAAAAATACAAATATCAACTCCTACGCCATATTATACTTAAGGTCCAAATTGCTTTGTCCGACGATACTCAACGAACGCATACGTTTCGCGTCATCGTCGCGTTGTCAGTTGTTAAGAACGCTGTGGACTCTCAGATTAGTCGTCTATGAATTCGACTAGTTCACGAATGAACTATAGACGGTCGAAGCGTCGATTGAACGTAAACCGTCTATTTAAACCGTTCGTTGATTCAACGCCCATCGCTACTGTAAAGTGCATCTACAGTGAACGATATTAAGTCCATATTTGGCTGCTCATACTTAGGGTTGGGTGGAAGTGGTGCAGTATAGTGGGCTATGTGATCTTATAAAGTGCCATAAACTTATCTGACCGGGCGGGCTAATTATGTAACTTTTTCATAACTTTTTAGCAATCGATTGCCTGTCAAATTTGATTGAAATGACAGTTAGATTACTGCCATCATGAAGCTCGACTTAATACTGAGGTAACTGGAGTTCTCACCCTGAATAAAAAAGTGAACACCAGCAAATTTGACATTTAGTATGTAGTGGCTGTCAGTTGTCTCATATGACCATACGTATTTTTTTAAAGTGTAGGTGAGACGGAAGACAGCCACAGTGTAATTTGTGGTCACAAAAAATTGTTCGTACTGCACTCTCCAGTTACCTCAGTATTAAGTCGAGCTTCATGACTGCCATAGTAAGAATCAATGTGACAACTGTCTTACTAGCAGCAATGCTAATGCAATAAATTGCTGTCAGTTTAGTGATTGCTTCCTAATCCGCCTGCCGGTGGTCAAATTTAAAACTCTTCTCTGACAGCTGACAGAATTTTGTATTGCTAGTGGCGCCTCCACCATCGGGTCTGATATGTTTGTGACTCTTAACTCATCGTCACTGGCACCTGTAGACATAGGATTTATTTAGAACACATTAGTGGGAAGTGTTCCATAAATATAAAGTATTCCAGAGTGCAGCTGTACGCACGAAGGGCACGATATCAGACGTGCCATCGTTTGGGGAGGGAAACACTGAACCTTCACTCCAAGTTGAAATCATCAAAGAATTCCCACCTGGTCAAGAGGACTTTGCTTCGGCCGACCATCATCCGGAGTCTATTTAACAATTTCCTGTGGGGCCCAACTCGTGTTCAGGCAGGAGACTTTCAGATGGCGAGCCAAAAGGACTAGAGGTCAACTAACGTTGTTGTAAGAGACTTTAAGCTTGTTGGTGTTGGGCGGCAAGTCCGCAGGCGTGTCGCGCAGGCCGCGCCGCGAGCAGTCCACCGCGACCAAGTTCGTCACCTCGTCCCGGATTAAACTAACGTTGTTGTAAGAGACGTTGAGCGGAGACTTTCAAGGCTTGAGCACACCAAACGCAGGTTAGAAGCAGCGCTGTTTGAATGCGGGCCCGCGCAAGTTGTAATACAAGAAACTCTATGAACTATGTCACACTAAATTTGAACGCGGGCCCGCGTTCAAACTGCTCTGCGCCGCGCCGCGCCACACTGCAACTGCCTGACTACAAACCGGCGGTGGCGGCGCGGGAGCGGACAGAAGCAGCGCAGGCGCGGCGCAGAGCAGTTTGAGCGCGGGCCCGCGCTGTTGTATAACTATGGCGGCCATGTTAGCATGACACACCGAGGCAGGGCATTTGAAGTGCAGCGCAACGCGTCAAAAGCAGTTGACGAGAGTTGTATTATGCCTACTGTCTGCCTAACCCGTCATACTAAACGCGGTTTGAACGCGGGCCGGCGGCGCCGGCGTTGCAACTGCTTTGAAACTGTTGCTGCGTTCAGTGTACCGACTCCCGCGCTGCTGCTGACCTACGCGGGGCAGAAGCCCCGCGTTTGGTGAGCTCAAGCCTTCAGATAGTGGGCCAAAAGGAGTAGGCTGGTCAACTTACGTTGTTGTAAGAGACGTTGAGCTTGTTAGTGTTGGGTGGCAAGTCCGCAGGCATGTCGCGCAGGCCGCGCCGCGAGCAGTCCACCGCTACTAAGTTCGTCACCTCGTCCCGGATCAGCTTCAGGCGCTCGAACACGCAGCTGCAGTTACTGTCTAAAGGTTTGATCTTGCGGCAGTTTGCGTTTAGCTAGAAAGAGATGTAGCATTTTGTTAGAATGAACTTTAAGGTAAAGAAAGACAGATAACTCTTGACGTTCCTTAATTCCTAATACTAATATTTGGAGTGTAGAGTTTTGCGGGACCTTGGCATATCGCATGCAGCTCCACTACGTTTTCTGTGTGATGGTGACTTTATAAGGCTATGCAATAAATACAATTTAAGCGGCAAGTACCTAAGTAAGCAGTTACCTATTTCGATTTCTCAAATAAGCGAGAATAAATTTTCGCGTCAATAGTTCTTTAGAACGTGGAATTTGTGTCTACCACTCAAACCCCAAGCGGCCCTATCGGACCGCACTGTCAAATCGCACGAACGGAAAATGGAACGGTTAGAAATTTAAATATATTTTATTTAAAAAATAAATTATTAAATATTCGAGCCATTAAGGTGAATCGATGAGCTCAGTGGCGCCGCCAATGGAAATAAATCAATTGCATTTTATTAAAGGCTTGGATTAAAAGTTTCGGTTATTTCGCGCAGGTGAAAGAGTGGAATGCATTTTATAAATATACTTTTGAGAACTCAAACTTACGCAATAACTCGTGAATCTTAATAGTGCCAAAAGTGGCCACATTTGGCAATATCGAGATCCATATCTTGGTGCTCATATTTGAGGCCATGAAAAAACAATTAAAAATAGCATTTTGTTCTTCTATTAGCGCGAAATAACCGAAACTTTTAATCCAAGCCTTTAATAAAATGCAATTGATTTATTTCCATTGGCGGCGCCACTGAGCTCATCGATACACCTTAATGTAGGTAATCTTTCTGAACATGCCGTGGGTGTATTTAACAAAATCTTTACTAGGCAGATAGCCAAACTTAGATACACCTTCAAAGATCTGTACAATGTTATAAAATTGTATCCCGTGTCTTGAATTAAGTACCTCTTTCTGCACCCTCAAGTGGTCAATCTGCACAATTTGCACGTCCTTGAACCAGTTGAACTCCAGGTCAAGTGCGCAGAAGGTCTGGTTGTACTGCAGGAACGTCACCAGCGAGATGTTGTTGGTGTCCATCGCGCGCTGGAAGTGCTTGCACGGCAGGTACTTGTTGCCTGTAATCAGTGTGTTATTCAACAACCGGACAAAGGTATGTATACCTAATAGTTTATTGAAATAAAATGAAGAGATTTATAGACTTGGTACCGATACCAAAATCGAGTGCTTTACGCCCGAATACTCGAATGCTACTTAACTACAGGATCATCTTAAACGTCGTCCTGTTGCCTTAAATATGCTTCGAAAATTGAGTACCTACCTAGCGTTGGAGAATTCAACTATGATGGTGAGCAAAGATAATGAGATAAATAAACCACGTGCTAGTAACGTCCAGAATACACTTTTTCGTCCTTAACTTTGATTCAGTACCTAACTAATTTACTTACCTACAAGTTTTGAACTAACGAGTGTCGGTTTCTAATTTCGGTCATTAATTGTAACTCACCGGAAACATCAACGGATATCTTTTTGTTGCTGTGCACCAGGCTCAGTGGGAACTCGGTCAGGTTGTTGGCTGAAGCGTCCAGCACAGTCAGATTGAAGAGGTACGCGAAGGGACGTGTTGTAGAGTTGAGTTTGGCCGTCGTCAGGTTGTTGTTGGAGATGTTCAGGCAGGCCATCGATGAGTGCTTCGGGAACTGGCCTGAAACAATTGAACGAAAGGTTTTTTTTGCAAGAACTTGTTGAAAATTGATTGTGTTAAATTATCAGACAAATACTTTTAAGCTACATGTCCAGCCATAAATATTTATTATACCTATAGCTCTTTCTCGTCAGTTTTTTTTTAACAACAATCTCGATGAGAAATTCTCTAGACCGTAGGTATTGCTTTCTCCGCCCGGTCGACATTGATTAAGCAATTCAGAATTCAGATGGTAGTATACTACGTACTGTCACATTCAGCGATCCAAAGTTCTTAAACGCTGGAAAGAGTTTGTGATTGAAATCCGATGATGATGAGTAAATTATGAAATATTAGATTCTAACCCGTTTTTAAACCCGGGCCTTTCCTTGACATTTTGACTGCTCTACCTACCAGTCTAAAGTTACGCCACTGCCATCTTCAATTATGCAAATGATAGTTAGTATGCTGGATTTGTTAAACCTGCAGAAGAGCTTCCCACTGGTCATGACCTTCCATGGTCCACATGGAAGTCCACATGGAAGTCCACGGGTGCTGCCAGTGGGAATGGGTCTGCTCTTATCTGCTTGCTTTAAAATGTGTTTTCTTTTGTTTTTATTCATTTTATTAAGAATTACATTTGAAACATGTATGGCGCAACTTGCAGTATATAGTAGAATTGTCTTTTGTTTTTAACTAATATTAAAGCTTTAAGTAGAGTTCCTAAGTACTTAATTGAAAATTGTTCACCGCTATGATCATTAGTTCGCCTATACTTAACTGTATTTATCATAACCCATTGTGTAATTGTGATGGAAACTGACCTTAGTCATACCATGTTAAGGTCATTTTTCAATTTGACGACTCTGTATGAAATAAAACAGGGAGAAAAAAACAACCCTTGGAGTTTCTTGCCGGTTCTTCTCCAAGGCCTCCCGCTGTAGGGTTTGCGAACCGATGGCGTAGCTTCTATGACGTTCACAAGTATTGTAAATAACAATCTAAATTGAATAAACAAATTTGAATCTTGAATCTTGAATCTTGAATCTTAAATAGGCGGGTCCACTCCACACCAAGCGAACAGCTTGCCGCGCGGCGGGCCTCGCGTGGCAAGCGCCGTTCTTCGCGCGAGGCATGCTCGGTCGGAAAATCTTACACAGCGAGGTTGCCTCGCTCGAGCAGCCTGAGCCATATTTGCTCAGTTGTAAGTTTTTTGAACAAGCGCGGCACGAACCAAATCGGGCCTCGCCCGAGGCTGCTCGCTTGGTGTGGACCCGCCTAATAGACTTCGGACCCAAATGGGCCGCTGTGGGCGTAACAAATTCAAATGGGGTTACGCCAACGAGTCCCAGGTCCCGTGTAAGGGTGAAACCGCTGAGCAAACTATGCAGCACTTGCTCTCTCACCCCCTGGCCCCACATGCGTGCAACATGGATGAACTAATGGCGGCATCTGATGTGGCGATTGGCCTGGCTGTGCGGCGATTAGATTGGCTTGCCTGTGCGAGTCGTATATAAGTATACGAATTAACGACTCGATAAGAAAAAGAAGATAGTAGGTATGTTTATTGTACCAACCTGTGATCTTCCCGATGCTACCGTCAGTCAAGGCCATAGAAGCCAGCCTTCGGAAGACGGCCTGGGAGACGTCCAGCTCGTCGATGGTCGCGTTCAACACGTGTAGAAACGTGGTGTTTTGGGTTACTGCAATTATAAGCAAGGTTAAAGTTGTAAGTCTGATAGACCAAGCAGATCAAAAAGGCACCGACCTCTAAAAGGTAGGTACCTACTTACCTACCTACTTAAAGATATTTTTTTTCCTTTTCAGTTGATTGATTCTTTTTTTTTCATTACTTTTTACATTATAACTCAATGACTTTTTAGAACATTTTATTATGAACAAAAGGTGACTTAGTTATAATATCAAGTGCATAAAGCTTAAAATGACATTCGACATCGATACTCGTATAAGAATTCGAGTTTAGTGTACGGAATAGGTGAGCAGTGTATGGGTAGTAACTACCTAGAAACTAAAACGTTTTTATTTCTAGTTACGATTGGCACTGCGCCTAATGCGAATCGATAAAACAAGTGCATTTAAAACTTACCGCTGATTTAGCACCAGCCTGGTATCGTAATGGTTATTTCATATATAATTTTTTTTTAAAGAAACTTTCAAGATCGTGCTTATAGGTCTCTGTGACTTTCTGACAAATTTTCAGCTCTACTATGAACGTAAGAGAGCACGTGACGAGTCGCGCGCGTATTGAATGAATAGGCAGTAGACACAAACATTTTTAGAAGCGGCAAAAAAAGAAAACAATTTTTTTTTTAAATTTTACCCCTTTCAAAAATTTGTAAGTAGAATCGATTCTACTCTCGATTCTGAATAAACTTTTTTCTCCATTTTGGTTAAAGTATTATCACGTTGTATGAAGCGTTGAAATAAAAATATCCGTGTGCCACAAAAGTCATTCGATATTTTAATATGACATAGTCCCATGTTGTTTACATATTATTGCTTGTGACTGTACAATCAGCAGCACATAAAGCTTCACGTGTTGAGTTTAGGCGCATCAGTTTGCTTCCGAAGCGAACTGATGCGAAGCTTCTGAAGTAGAACCAGGGGTTTTACTTGATTTTCTGTCGACAACAGCATAGTAACTCATTTCGTAAAACTGCACTGACGTAAAAACAGTAATTTACGACAGTAAACACATACAAAGAATAAGTTTAACTAACTTTGTAAACTATAATTAAGTTAGCAAATAAGTAGTTTACATTTTACTTTTTCGGATTAGATGAATAAACTCGTAAACGAATATCTCTCTTTCTATACATTAGGTAATCGGGTTTGCTTGTGTCTTTTGTGGGTAGACTATCACATATAAGACCTACAGACAACTTCATCGTTATGTTATAAAATAAGTATATTGTTATTTTTTACTTTTATTACAAAAGAACAAGTGAATAAGTACCCACTTAGGTAAAAAAATGGAGAAAACATCGAACGAAAAATATAAAACATAAGTACCTTCATAAAAATCTGAAACATGTACCTACCCATTGAATTATTCATTTTAGTTGAATGTCTAATACTCGTTTTATACACACAAAGAGTTATAACCAAGTCTGATTGCACCAGAATAGCATTTACCTAATAGCAACATAAATACGTCTACTTAGAAATCAAACTCGCAATAAATCAATTGGCAATGCAAAGAAGATCTAGTAAATACTTAGTAAATAAATTCATTTTATTTGAATGTTTATTACTCGTTTTATACACACAAAGCTTTATAACCTAGTCTGATTGCCTTAGAATAATAATCTGATTGCATTAACCAGAATAGCATTTAACTAAAGCAACATAAATACGGCTACTTAGAAATCAAACTCGCAATAAATCAATTGGCAATGCAAAGAAAATCTAGTAAACAACAAACAACATAAACAACACGAACACGAAACTCACTTGTGTCACCTGCGGCCAACAAACAAACACATTAATTCATTGATATATGGGTAGACGGAATTATTCTTGCCAACGTCGGCTTCGTAGGTATAGGGAAATTGTGTTATTATTGGTGGCACTCTTTCTATTTCTAGACCAGCCACTGCTCCGGGTCGTGGGTTCGTACCCCTCTCAGGACAAACATTCAAGTTTTTGATCCATGTGTACCTAGGTGTTATTATTTTCGGATTAGGCAATATCTTCATTGATTTTGATATGTGAAAGCTCGCGATCAGAAGATTTTTTTTTATTCACGACGCGGTAGCACTTAGCCTTCATCACACCTGATGGTAAGTGGTGATAAGGCTGAAGGTGGAAGCGCACTACTCCCGGAATCCTCAATCACTGAGGAACTGGCTATCTTATCTCTAACTGTCGGAACCACAGATAATATAATACGCCGGAACACAATAATGCTGAAAACATCATTGTTATGGCGTCAGACTTAGACAAGGTGGTGGTAGCAAGCCAGGCGGACTAAGAACAAGTCCTACCACCAACCAAACAGAATACAACATGTACCTACCCCCACTGAGAATCGGGGCCTCTTGGTCTGAAATCGGTGGTGTGAAGTGAACCACTAGACCACAGAGGCGGGATATGATAGGATTCCCCTAACGCAAGTCTAACAAAAATTAAAAAATAAAACAGTCACATAAAAATAATTTTAGCTATGCCGCTAACATGACAAAATTATACGTTTTGAGTTAAAAAGACGGTAAAAATTCTCCATCCAAATTGTCATAAAATTAATTTATATATTGAGCCAATGTCCGTTGGTCTGCATTTGGCCCAGAGCTGATTTACGGCAGCTTTACTGCAGACTATACGTAAACGAGTCGTCTATTTGTGGAGCTCGGATTATGCCGATTACACGAGCAAAACGCATGTCACAAATAATCATACACACCTATATTTCATTCGGTTCAATATGTTCCTGCTATGTTTATTTTCGTTCTTACAAACGCGGAAAAACAAATCTTGTCATTCTTCAAGATTTAAAATAGGTATTTCTATGAAATTTAGTGTTAGGTCATTTGACCTTAATGTAAGAATGGTATGTAGGTAAGTATATAGTAACGGAAAGAAAATAATCCTATACTTAGGTAGAATTAGCAACTTTTCATTAGTATTTCCGAGCGCCTTCGATGTTGATAGAAGCCATTTCAGCCATTAAAGCTCCAATTTTCAATGGGTCTCAAATAATAGTCAACAGGCCTCAAATAATTGCCAACGGCTCTCAAATAATTCCTCAGTTATTGGGGATTCCAGGAGTAGTGCGCTTCCACCTTCAGCTTTATCACCACTTAACATCAGGTGTGAGGAAGACTAAGTGCTACCCCGTTGAGGATAAAAAAAAATGTGAATCGGTCTCAAATAATTGTCGACGGGTCTCAAATTATTGCCAATGGGGTACAAATAATTGTCATCGGGTCGCACACATTTGACAAAGTATTTCAAATAAATATCAACGGGTCCTAAATAATGGTCAGCTGGTCTCAAATAGTTGTCAACGGGTCTCAAAGTATCGTCATCGGTACTCACTGGTGTTGCTGAGCGCCTCCTTCAGCCGGACACTGTCCAGGTCGCAGCAGAGCACAGACACGGCGCCCACGCGGACGCATGTGCCCGGCTCCTTGGGGCACTCCGAGCGCGGCATGTGGAAGCACTTGCCCAGGTTCAGGAACTCTTTGTGGGGTTCGGGACGCTGCGTGGATGCTGGTGGTTGCTGAGAAAGAAAGTTTTATAAAGAGTTGTTAGAATAAAGATTAAGAGTGCGTTCCTATTATTATTCCCAAATATTTGTGTGCATGAATGAACACGTCTATTTGTCTTGGTCGGTGTTGTGTATGTATAATAAGTATGTATTTACAAAAAAGGATATAAATATATATTTTTTAATACAGTTGCTCAAAAAGTGGCGTATTGCAGGGACGTATAGCGTTCGGGATGTGGGCTATTACACACTCGAACTTTTTCTTTACCTTTCCCGAACTCGTGCGTTTTCTTTCCCAACTGTCAAAATATTGTCTACTAGCTTCCGCCCGCGACTTCGTCCGCGTGGACATTCGAGAAAATACTTAGGGGACCAATAACCAGGATAAAAAGTATTCTATGTTTTAATTTCATAAAAATCCGATCAGCCGTTTTTACGTGATTAGGCGCGGGTCCTCCCTCACCAAGCGAGCAGCCTCGCGCGAGGCACAACGTTTGTCACGTGCAGCGGGCCTCGCACGAGGCTGCTCACTTGGTGAGGGAGGACCCGCCTAATCACGTAAAAATGGCTGATTGGATTTTTATGCAATTAAAATAAGATAATAGAATACTTTTTATCCTGGTTATTGGTCCCCTAAGTATTTTCTCGAATGTCCACGCGGACGAAGTCGCGGGCGGAAGCTAGTAAATAAGAAGTGTCTGTTTCACAATTAAAAAGTTAGTTCTGAGTAGCTTAGATACCAAGAACTTTTAGGGCACTCAAGATGATTTTTTTTTTTTTTATTTGATTATTTCGAGTATCTCGAATGGTTTTATTTTCAAAGAGTGGCATATGGACTCATGGTCCATTCTTTTGTTAGAAAATCTTGGGCATTTTTCTATTAGGTGTTGAACAGATTGTATCGTAGTATTGTCGCATGGACATAGATTATCATCGGTGATTTTGAATCTGTGGAGATACTCCTTGTGATATCCGTGTCCAGTGAGTATTTGTGTGAGTGCGAACGATACGCCAAGCGCCTGCATTGTCTTGTGGCAGTCTTCGAGGTTGGGCAAGAGGGCCTTGGTGTGACTGGCTTGCGGCGCCTGTATGTACCGCTCGCTCCAGGTGTTATGGCTCTTTTTACGTTCTTGGGTTCTTACGTAGGAAGGAGCGAATCGGTCGTAGGCCAGGCTGCGACGGAGTCCAGCAGCCTGTCCGGCCGCCTGATCGGCCGCCTCATTCCCCACGATACCTACGTGGCTGCGCACCCACGCCAGCTCAATACGCCCCTCGTGCCTTGCCAGGATCTCATGGATCTGAGCAACAAGCCGGTGTTTACTGCTCCGATCCTGGATCGCTTGGAGGGACGACATTGAGTCAGAAAAGATTATACACTTAGTAAACTTTTTCTTCTCCACAAGTTCGCATGCTCTAAGTATTGCCAGAAGCTCTGCTTGAAACACGCTGCACACATTGTGTAGCTTAAACTTTCTGGTAAGTATGGGAGCTAGTAGTTCTCCAGGCGCATAGCAGACGAGAGCAGCTCCGACGGTGCCGTCCTCCTGCTTGCTCCCGTCCGTGTAAATGGTATGCGCCTGGCGCTGGTGTAATTCGTCAACCTGGAGCTGTGTCGTCGCACAACGAAAGGCTGGCGAGATACGCTCTGCAGGGTGCTTGAGTTCTGAGGGGGGTATGGGCCGTTCAAGCTCGATGTCGTCCGGCAGTTCGGGGTATACACCCGTGGTCCGTACTAGCTCGACTTGCTGGACTTGGAGCACTTTCAGATCAAGCGGGGTGAATCCCGCAAGCGCGACCGCTGCGGTAGTGGACAGGGTTCGAAATCCTCTAATCGCCTTAATGGCGAAGCTCCTTTGGACTCCGTTTAAAAGTTTTTGCGCATAGACCAGGTTGGCCGCTTTACCCCAGATACCCGCGGCATAGGTTATAATCGGCTCGACCACGTGTTTGTATATCGTGCTGACGTTCTCAGGGTGTGCCCCCCATGTGGGTCTTGTAAAAAGGCACAAGCGCTGAAAGACCTTGAGTGCCTTGGCTACGATATACTTCACGTGGGAGCCGAATCTGAGCTCCTTGTCAATGATCACACCTAGAAGCTTGATCTCGCTAGAGTGGTCGATGCGTTTACCTCCCATCACAAGATTAGCCGCAGCTGCCTTCTTATTGAACGAAATAGCTTGAGTTTTTTCCGGGCCAAAGATCAATTTTGCTTCAATACCCCATTTTGTGATTTTCTCAAGTGTGAGATTTATTTTCTGTTCCAGGTGCAGCGTCGTGTCAGCGGCTGCCACCAGGAAGACGTCATCGGCGAACGCCTGGATGTAGCAATCAGCCGGGAGTGGGACGTCGAATAAATCATCGAGAAGGATGTTCCAAAGGATGGGTCCGCAGGAAGAGCCCTGTATGCAGCCTTTAGTCATCTGTTTGGTAACGCGTTGGTCGGCATAGTCTAGTATGGCTATACGGTTCTGGACGTAGCTTTGTAACAGGCCGAAAATGTTGTTAGGGCATCTTTTTCTGCGGAGCTGGTGGAACATGATAGGCCACCAAGCATTATTGAAGGCAGATTTTATATCGAGTGAAACGGCCATGACTGCTTTTCCCTGTGACTTAGCATCCTTGATTTTGGTTAAGGCTGTGTGGAGTGCGTCGACAGTGCTGCGCTGCTCAGTAAAACCAAACTGTAAAGGATTGGTCATACCAGCCTTGGCAGTGGCAAAGTTGACCCGGCGAATGAAAAGTTTTTCGAGTAGCTTGCCAAAGACTGGTATGAGCCCAATAGGTCGCAAAGAGTCGGGTGAGGTGTAGTCCGCCTTCCCGAGCTTCGGAATAACCTTAACGTAGGCCTCTTTCCATTTCTTGGGGAAATATTGGAGCGTGAGACATCTGCTTAGCAGGGCAGTGAGTAATTTTGGAAATGCTTTCGCTGTTTGTTTGCAAATGTCTGCAGTCAGCCCATCAAGCCCTGGAGCTTTCTTAGGGTTCATGAAATCGAGACACTCCAGAACCTCCCCAAGTGCAAAAGGGGGATCGTCGGGAGTATTTGGCATAGTGTGTTCCTCCGCTCTGAGCTGGTGATGGCGTGCCTCGGTGTCACAGTCGTCTGAAGGGAAAAAGTGCTGCAATATGGCCTCAGCTGTTTCTTTGGCGTCAGTCGTGAACCTATTGTTGACCTTAATGGTGGTTGGCGGCTGCCTGGTAGAGGGTTCCTTGAGAAGCCGGTTAGTTAGAGACCAAACATTCTCTTTCGTTTGTAATTCGCAAAACTCTCGAAAGTGTTTGGTGGACTGAGACTTGATTTCTGATGCGTAAGCTTCCCTGGCAACAGCCTGCTCCTCCAAGAGGTTTGTAAGTGGTAGTTTGCGTTTCTTGGCAGTGTGTAACTGTCTGTGCAATTGTGCGAGGTATTGCTTTTTGTTTTGGAGGTCTTCGGTCCACCAAGGCGCCTTTACTTTTGTGCCCTGTTTCCTGACTGTCATGGAACCCAGACAAGCGCTATGGATAGCTTGTGTGTAACTTGCCACAACATCATCCAATTCGTCAGCCGAGTAATTTGACATGTCGAGTTCTAGGAGTCCAGATGCAGTGAAGTGCTCATCCAACAGCTGTTTAAAAAGGTGCCAGTTAGCTTTATCGGATCTATATCTGAACGTGGAGGTGTTAAGGGGGGTGTATTGTGATATATTGCCGAGGTTTAAATTAAAGTCGATTGGATTATGTTGCGATGATTTGCATATGTTGAGATTTACCTGCCAATTGGTGACATAATTAAATATGGAGTTGGATGCCAGTGTGAGATCGATGATGGAAGAGCGAGGTTGTCCGTGTGTAACTGTCTCGAACGTTGGCGTGTCGCCCGAGTTACACAGGTTGAGATCACTGGCCATCATAAGTTCCAGTATGTCGTTACCCCTACTATTATTTTTAGGAGAGCCCCATAAAAGGTGGTGTCCATTGAGGTCCCCGCCGACGATGAGACTTCTGTTGTTATGAGCCTTGGCTAAGAAGTCGATGCGTTCCAACGTGTGGTACTCATCGTCGCCGGGTTCCACGTAAGCGGAGGCAATGGTGATTGGTCTGCCGTTGATTTTCAGGGTAACCACGCTTAGGTTAGGAGTAGAGTACTTGGTTTCTCCTAATATTTCGCCGATGCCGGGTTTCGCCAGGATGCAGGCTTTGATATGGCGGTTTTGGTTGGCTCCAAACTGAAAAACATTTAGACCAGGGTACGACTTAACCGTGTTATATTTACCTATATACGGTTCCTGCACCAGTGCAATTTTGTAGGGTCCAGCTATGAAGGAATGAATCAATTCGTGGTAACTTTTTTGTGAGCGGTCTGTGTTGCACTGAATAATGGTAATTTTGGGATTAAATGTTACTGTTACCGTAATCCACGCGGTTATTGATTCTTTCCTTCATAGTTTTTAATCTGGGGCATTTTACGGAATTGGCGGTATGTCCTACATCCGCGTTGGCCTTGAATCTCTGATTGTGAGAAGAGCAATTGTGGCATTTTGCTGTTTTCTCATTGTTCTTCGTGGGACAGTTATCGAGGGTATGTGAGGTCGATGCACAATGGGAGCACAATGTTCTCTCCTCCCTACAATGGGTTTTGGTGTGGCCAAATTGGAGGCATTTGTGACACTGTAGGAAGGGAGAAAATTCGTCAGCGTGTACCCTCGAGTAATCGACGTTTACTTTTTTGAGATTCAGCAGAGAGCGGAAGGCGCGCGGTGAAGTTAGGAACACCGCATTATATAACTGCGGGTTTCTATTTCTCCGCTCAAAACGGAAGGTGATATCTTCGGCAGTGCATGTTTCTGCTATGGCTGGGTTTTGTTTCAAGATGCATTCTGTTAGGTCGCTGCGGGGAATGTCTGTTGGGATGCCTTTCAAGATAACCATTGGTTTCAGAGTTTTAGCCGGTTCCGCCACCGTCTGTGAGTTGGCATCCGCATTAAGTTTCTTGAGTGCTTGCTCTCTCTGTTCTGATGAGTCAAATTCAACTTTCACTTTGCCCTGCGATAGTCGCTGTATTTTTGCAGGAGCAAAGTTGAGGTTTTTAAAGTTAACAGTCTTACTGAATTCTCTGATGGTGTCTTCAGCGGACTTTTTCGTATCTTTGTTGGTGATTATTAACGCGGGCTTAGACATTTTGGGGTAAGTCGCAGAAGGGCCGGTGCGGGATGCCATGGCGGCGTATGAGATGGTTGGTAGAGTTGCTAGGGTAGGTGCCATCGCAGTGATATTCCTGTTCTCCTCGATAGCTTCCCTAACGGTGTCCCGAATTTTGGAAACCTCCTTGGATACCGATTCCTGTACCATTTTGGCAATATCCTCCTGAAGGGTGGTTTTTGTCTCTGTTAGGGTGCGAGTACCAACGATTTCACCCAGCTTATTAGCCTCCCTGTTGAATGAGTCGATTGTTGCAAAGGTTTTGTTAGTCATGTCTGTGAGTAAATCGTATATCTTCAATTTATTTGTTTTGGTAACAGATCGGTTGCCGTCGCTTTCTTTCGATTTCTTTTCCATTTCTTTACGCGCGATGGATGGGTCTTTCTGCGGATCCCATCTAAGGATACTGTAGACCTTCTCCACGGTATCAAGAATGACATGTTTCATCGCAACGACTTTAGCGTTGTTACTCATCATGGCCTTAACCAGGTCTTTTGGGGTTTCTACTCCAACTGGTGAGTTATTGCTAGACTTGCCGACTGAGGCGAGTGATGCTACCTCCTCGACTGATAAGCTGTCTAGGGTATACGTCACTTCAAGAGATTGAGACATTCTCGGTGGCGTGACAACCGTGTCCAGTGATTTAAGCTTGAGGGGGGAGGACTGCGTGCTTTGGCAGCCGCTGGTCTCAGATGATTGTGACGTCTGTGTGGAGGATTGTTTTTCTGTGGTCTCGTCCAAGCACAACTGCTTCTTAGCCTTTTTCGCCGCTTTCATATTCCTAGTTTCAATTGGGGAAGTGGGGGAGGTAGGTAAGTGGGGAGCAGGAGGAGGTTGCCCAGCTGGTTGGTTTTTAGTCGGAGTACGAATTGGTTTCATTGCACCAGTCGAGTAGTCTTTTGAAAAATTTGTTATTATTCTAAGTTATTGTTTTCTTTCTTTCAGATGCTGTGTCAGACGAGCGAACAAAGATAGCGTCAGCTGGTAGAAGTTAATTATAGCAATAAAAGGTAAATGTTTAGAAAACGAGAGATGAAAATTAAATTTTAGCTAATAAGTTAGGATAAGAGTTTATTAAGTACGTACAAATCTTGAATATTATTTATGCAATCAGAACGATTCAAGTAGGGATAGATAGTAGCATATTATATTGGATTGTTCTGGTTACAAAAAAAAACGTAAGACGGCAAGATGTGTTACGTGAAAAACTGTTAATATGGAAAAAAAAAAGTTACTAAGGGTTTTTAGGTGAAAATTAAGGGTTTTTCGTGAAAAAGTGAGAAAAATTATTGTAATAACTTAATGAAATTGAGGGAAAGATGGATGTAAAATGTGTTAGAAGATGCCTTAGGGGCAGTTGAAACCAGAATTGCAATAAGTTAAACAATGAATTTATGTTTTATTTTTTTTATATTTTGAGTTGAAAAAAAGTTTACTTAAGGTCAGAATTTAGCGCGAGTCGGAAACCTAATGGGTACCGTCGTCGACCAGCCGGAAAACGACTTTTCGGAACCGAAAATCCGCTTACCGGACGGCCGGCGTTTTTTTTTTCCAAAAAAACGCTTGGGCGTTTTTCTTTTCCCAAGAAAAAAAATCTTGTAACTCAAAAAGTATCCTACCGATTTGCGTTTTGAAAACGCCAATCGAAAGACAAAAAATAAAAATCCCCGAATGCCAAATTCCACCCTAATCGAGCAAAAAAAAAAAAAAACGCTTGGGCGTTTTTCTTTTCGCAAGAAAAAACGCTTGCGCGTTTTTTCTAGAAAAATTCTTATAACTCAAAAAGTATCCGACCGATTTGCGTTTTGAAAACGCCAATCGAAAGACAAAAATTAATAGGTTAGGTAGGTATCACTGGATCTTGTATCACAGAATTCTGATGAATGGTATTGTAATGACTCAAGATGATTTAGGTTTATATACCCTATTTACCCCCTGGGTTTGATTTTCGGAAAACTACGAAATGGGTTGCCTATTTGTTTTAAGAAGTAAGCCTACAAAGTTTCAAGTTGTAATGTCTATTTTATCCCCTGATTTTTCATTCAAAACTACACCCCTATTTCAACCTTTTAGGGGTCGAATCATGTTCAGCGTGTTAAACATCAAAATAAATGCCATTTTTGCAATCGTCATCCCATAAAACCTCAATAATGACATCCATATCTATGTTTAGGTTTATTTATCCCATTTGACCTCTAAGAGGTTGATTTTTGAAAAAATACAAAATATGTGTTTCCTTATTTGTTTTACTTTCCGACCAGAAGCCTACAAATATAATAAATTAAATGAAGGACTTTCCAGATACAACATTTCATCCCCTTTTCACCCCTTTGGGGGTGGAATTGTCAAAAACGCTGACACAGGTAAATATAAATTTTCAATTGCCAGCCTAAATTCAAAATTTAAAGATCCTAACTTCAAAACTGACGGACTTTCATACAAACATTTATCCGTTATTTCACCCCCTTGGGGGTTGAATTTCCAAAAATCCTTTCTTAGTGGATGCCTACACTGTATAAGGTATCTATGTGCAAAATTTGAAGTCTCTAGGTTCAGCGGTTTGGGCTGTACGTTGATATCTCAGTCAGTCAGTCAGTCAGTCAGTCAGTCAGGACTTTTAATTTTATATATATAGATTAAAAAGAAAAAACCAACCACAAAGTTTTTACTAAAAAAAATCATATGATTCATTATGATTCATGCAAATATTTCTAAAAAGAAGCTACTAATTTGTTTCAATATCAGATTTAAAAGTAATTTTAATTATACATTAAATTAATATAAGTATCGGCCAAATTAAATTTATGAATATAAAAAATATATAAAATTGGCTGTATGACCACAGATTACTAAATATGGTATGACAAGCACTATTTACCATAGTATCTGCTTATAGGAGTTTGCGCAAGTAAGTGAAAAGAAAATGAGGGACCTTATTTCTTAATTTTCTAAATTAGTTTTTTCTGGTTTTTATTGTGGTAGGTACTTAGTATGGTGGAATTAGTGCAATAATGTGGCTTTAATGGAAAACGATGTAGTAAAAGAGAGAAATAAGGAAAGGCGCTCCGTTGGATTCGGATAGCTTTTGTTAGGTTTCATTTCATTTCATCTCATTTAATTTTATCTTCATTTCATATCAATAAAAAAATTCTACTGAAGCCTTGGCTGTATGATCATAGTTTCCTTTGCCAACCCAGAATGGGTGAAGAAAACAAAAAAAAGTCTTATATTCTTTTACGATTAGTTAGTTGAATTTATTGTGTTTTATTATTTTATTATTGCTTCATTTTTTCGCAACTGTATTAAAAATAGTTGTTCAGTACACGTGCGGAACCGTCATTGCAACTTGTTCCGACTGTCAACCCTCACCTTCGGCTGCGCCTCGGCTCGGGTAGACATTTGTCGAAACTCTTTGCAATGACAGGCTTTCCGCACTTATAATGAAATAGTAGATTTCATTACAAGTGCGGAAAGCCTGTCAAACTCTTTGCAATGCTCTTTGCAATAGACATTTGTCGAAACTCTTTGCAATGACAGGCTTTCCGCACTTATAATGAAATAGTAGATTTCATTACAAGTGCGGAAAGCCTGTCATTGCAAAGAGTTCCGACGAATGTCTACCCGAGCCGAGGCGCAGCCGAAGGTGAGGGTTGACAGTCGGAACAAGTTGCAATGACGGTTCCGCACGTGTACTGAACAACTATTTTTAATACAGTTGCGAAAAAATTAAGCAATTTAATAAAATAATAAAACACAATAAACTCAACTAACTAATCGTAAAAGAATATAAGCAGAGACTTTTTTTATGTTTTCTTCACCCATTCTGGGTTGCAAAGGAAACTATGATCATACAGCCAAGGCTTCAGTAGAATTTTTTTATTGATATGAAATGAAAATTAAATTAAATGAGATGAAATGAAATGAAACCTAACAAAAGCAATCCGAATCCTACAGGAGCGCCTTTCCTTAGCCACATTATTGCACTAATTCCACCATACTAAGTACCTACCACAATAAAAACCAGAAAAAACTAATTTAAAAAATTAAGAAATAAGGTCCCTCATTTTCTTTTCACTTACTTGCGCAAACTCCTAGCAGATACTATGGTAAATAGTGCACGTCATACCATATTTAGTAATCTGTGGTCATACAGCCAATTTTATGTATTTTTTATATTCATAAATTTAATTTGGCCGATACTAATATTAATTTAATGTAAGTATAATTAAAATTACTTTTAAATCTGATATTGAAACAAATTAGTAGCTTCTTTTTAGAAATATTTGCATGAATCATAAAAACTTCTATGATTTTTTTTTGTAAAAACTTCGTGGTTGGTTTTTTCTTTTTAATAGACAATATTTTGACAGTTGGGAAAGAAAACGCACGAGTTCGGGAAAGGTAAAGAAAAGGTTCGAGTGTGTAATAGCCCACATCCCGAACGCTATACGTCCCTGCAATACGCCACTTTTTGAGCAACTGTATTAAAATATACTATATCCGTTGTCTAGTTTCCGTAACACAGTTTTTACAGTTAACTACTTATGAGCTAGATATTATTGGTGTGATTGAGAAATTTATTTATTATTATTGAGACGGGATGGAGTAGAGCTGATAGATTTCCGAATAGTACTGACTCCACCAGTCTCGTCAAAGGTATGCTTGGCTTTGGGATCTGAGTATTGTATTTTCCCATCTTCATTGACAATATCACTAAGTAGGTACTTAGATGACGCCTTACGAACTAAAACACAATGCAAAAATGGCACCGAAAGGCACCTTTGACGTGCGCTCTTATTGGCTCGGCTGTTTTTGAAAATCCTACCGGTTATAGAAGTTTCCCATTGAGATATAGTGATATTATTATTATCGTAATCTAAAGAATTCTCAAATTGCAGTTCAGAAAACTAGCTAAGTATTTCGTTTCAAAACAGATTACAAAACAATTTATTGTTTTCTTGTTTACAAGCCAACAATATGTAGAATCAAAGACAAGAGATATCCAAGACAAATACTGTGGTTCTCTAAACAAGTTTGATACAAGATTGCCACATTTTTCGAAGTTCTGTACCAGAGTCACGGTCACCGCTCACCTCTCGCGGAGCAAGCTGCTCCATAACATAGTCAGGTACACCACCCAGTACACGTAGCAACTTCTGGGAGAACATCAAACCTGATGATAAGGCTGAAGGTAGAAGCGCTCTACTTCCGGAATCTCGGAAGTGCCGGAGTAACGGTAACCACTCACCTCTCTCGGAGCAGGCTGCTCCATCATTTCGTCCATCCTCATACCTATGGAGGGCAGGAACACCACCAGTGCCCATAGCAACGTCTGGGAGAACATCACACCGCATGATAAGGCTGATGGTAAAAGCGCTCTACTTCCGGAATCTCGGAAGGGTCGAAGTGACGGTAACCACTCACCTCTCGCGGAGCAGGCTGCTCCATCATCTCGTCCACCCTCATCTCTATGGACGGCAGGTGCAGCGCGAGGAACGCCACCAGTACCCATAGCAATGTTTGGGAGAACATCAAACTACTTCTTCTCGCTCTATTAGCTAGCGCTCTACTTCCGGAATCTCGGAAGTATCGGAGTGACGGTAACCACTCACCTCTCTCGGAGCAGGCTGCTCCATCATCTCGTCTACCCTCATCTCTATGGAGGGCAGGTGCAGTGCGAGGTACACCACCAGCACCCATAGCAACGTCTGGAAAAGAGGAGAGGTCAACTTAGAACGCAGGTCTATATGGCAGGACGTAAAACGTAAAAAACTTTGCCATGTATTGGAGAATTTCAAAGAGCAAATTTTAGAAAGAGCAGGTTTTATTCGTTATTTAATGCAATTTACTTATATAAGTCTAGTTGAATTTCACGTCTTGCACTGGTTTAATTTCCGCAAGATATATTTTTTATGTGTTTAATAAAATTGTTTGAATAACATGGGTGTTTCCAATGATATTATAATTTACTTATCTTTTTTATTATAATATCATTGGGTGTTTCTTATAATTTTATTAGTGAAATATTGAGCGCCGCAGAAATAAAACGCCAATAATTCTTGCACCAAGTTAAATTACCGAGATACTTAAAAGAAAGGAAGTTCTCATTAGCCTAGCGAGGAAGTATTTAAACGTTTCATAATTTAAACTGAGGCTAACGCCTTCTCAGTTGTAGTAACCGCGAGACCACCTCCTCGGCTGGCGACTGCTATTTATAGAACTGGAGTCGAACCAGGTGCTGTTACATTTACATCGGGCTGAGCGATTTGTTGTCATAGCACCCGCAAACATGACAAGACAGGTCATTTTAGATTTTCGAACGATTTGATCGTCTTCTGTTTAAACTATTTAATAACAAAGAGGTAAAGTTTGGATCAAGAGAAAAAAATCTGTGTTCTGTGGTTTGGATGTACAAACGCTTTAGTTATTGTTCTGAGTATCATCTCGTATATAATCAAATGCAATCATCAGCTAAATATTAATATATCGACTATTGTGGTCGGTCACACTTAAAGTGGTGGCCACATAATTAAGGACGCCAGTCGATTTTCATACAAACGAGATAACTTTGCGGCTTTAGTTCTCCGCCAGGGATTGACCGAGCTGTAATCTGATGATGGCTATCCAGGAAATGAATGGAGGAGATCCAAATCGCTATACATACCAAACTGATCTGAACAGCATTCTAAGAGATTTAAGGACCAAAGTTCTCAGTTTCAGGATTTCCATACATTTTAATGCTATTTTGGTATTTTTAAACATATCGAAACAGCTCTTAGAGTGCTGTTCAGACGAGTTGCGTGTGTATAGCGATCTGAATCTCCTCCATTTAATTATGTGGCCACCACTATATAAGAGAAATTGCTTGTTATTTAATTGGGATTTTTGTTTTTCCTATGTGGACACCGAACGGGATAATGACAATACCATAAAAGTTTAAAATCTAAATGTGGGATATGATAATAGACCAAACATCTGTTGTAACGTTGGTAATACATAGAAATAATATTGAGAAGCGATAGCAAGCGTGGTTTCCCCCGAGTGGTCTCCGTGGGAATATTTATAAAAAGTATTCTATTGTGGCATTTAAGCATCCAGGTTCTTACAAATATTCTGGCGTGATAGAGTAAGAAATATCTATCCCAACTTTCGCATTTATAAATATTAGGTAGAAAATAAGCCCTAGTTTCTCTATGTTTATCAAATCAATAGCTGTCTTCGACAACAATTGAATAACACCGACCACCTGTGCTTAGTACAAAAACAAGGTGTACTAATGAATTCACAATGGCATATCGTCACAGACCGCGGTTCCAGGAAACTCTCGGAATGAAGTTAACATACAAACGACGCATTTGCTGCGTGCGCGCATCAAACATACATGTGGTATCGATCGGACCCGATGTGTTGATAGATCTCACACGATTGCGGTCTTGATTGCGGTGTTATGCCTCTATAAATTTAGATCACGATCACAAGTATGTTTGATGCCTGCTTTTTGTTTAGCAAAACCAAAACCTGATAACAATTTAAAGTAATTGAGGCAGAAATCTCAAACATCTGTGTATCTGAAAGAC
This sequence comes from Crambus lathoniellus, assembly GCA_949710035.1. NCBI lineage: Eukaryota > Metazoa > Arthropoda > Insecta > Lepidoptera > Crambidae > Crambus > Crambus lathoniellus. Next base: position 2,005,135 of record OX453303.1, on the reverse strand, counting down.
GGCTATACTAAATCGCTTTTGGGCTAGTATACCTATGGTGGGTCCAGCGACATAATTTTTTATTCATCTTTATGTAGTCTATTAAGAAAATCCAATTCCCAGTACCTTGGTCCTAAGTGGGAAAAATCAGAACGACCAATAATGACAAACTAGAAATCGAAAGAAGAGCACATTATCTTTCATTCAAATTAAACAACCGTGCTTAATTAAACAGTTAGTCAACTTCTTACTTCAACATTCGTCAGTAGGTACCTGACACATCATATTTACACTCGAAGCCATCATGTTATCTAGCCTCTCCAGCTATATTTAACGTCGTATTTGCCGGTCAAACATACTGTGGATCTCAGACCAAATAAAAACTGTGGGTAAAGTGGGCTACAGACATTCAATTTTATTTAACTCTGCGAGTTTTGTCTAAACAGTATTTATCTGCCTGTCAGTTAAAAGTGTTTGGTTAACTGTGTCAGTGTTGCCTAGTGATGTGCCGTTCCCGGGAATATTGGAAACATTGGGAATATTCCCAGAAGCGTTCCCGGCAATATTCCCAAAAGTGGAAATATTGGGGAAAATTGCTTATAACGTATTTCAATCTTTTTTTGTTTTGTGCTAACCGTTCCATTGGCCAAAATTACACAGCAAAATGAATATGCCAAACTTAATATCACTTTTATGGCGAAAGTTTCCAATTTTCCCGGGAATATTCCCAGTAAATTTCCAATGTTTCCGGGAATATTCCCAATACCTACTTAGTAAAACAGATTTTTTTGTAATACTTTTAATAATAATCTTTACTAATATTATAAAGAGCAAAGATCTGATTGTTTGTTTGTTTGTTTGCATCGAATAGGCTCCGAAACTACTGGACCAATTTTAAAAATTCTTTCACCATTAGAAAGCTACATTCTTCCCGACTGACATAGGCTATATTTTATCCCGATATTCCCACGGAAACGGGTACTATGCGGGTAAAATAAATCCGCGAGGATCCGCTAGTCATTTATTAAAATAACTTGAATTACAATAGTGTCGTACCATGATGTCGTAATATAATATTAAACTTTTATTAAAAATTACAGCTTGATTAACGTATATTCGCCACATGTGTATTTATTTATTTTATTTTCTATTTATTTACTACATTTCATTATTTGTTTAAAAAGAACAAGATAATAATCAGTCACATAGCAGACTTATTATTATGGCATATTCACACGGCAAAAAGTCTCAAGACCTTTATCTTTATCGGTCCTGCGTTGCCCGCATCCAGCGGCTTCCCGCGACCTTGACCAGATCGTCGTCGGTCCATCTTGTAGGGGGGCTACCCACGGAACGTCGTCCGGTTCGCGGTCACCATTCGAGAACCTTTCCGCCCCAACGGCCATCGGTTCTCCGCGCTATGTTGCCACTTCAACTGAGCAATCCTTCGAGCGATGTCGGTCGTTTTAGTTCTCCTGCGATCTCATCATTTCTGATTCGATCGAGCAGGGAAATACCAAGCATCGCTCTCTCCATTGCTCGCTGGGTGACCTCGAGCCTTCTTATGAGACCCATAGTAAAAGACCACGTCTCGCTTCCATAAGTCATAACTGGCAACACACACTGGTCAAAGACCCTTAGTCTTGAGACATTGAGGAATACTATCGGGTATACAGATGAAACTACCATCAGATATATCTCACTCAACTGTAAAGGCTACGAATGATGAAATCCAGTCTTGTCATAAATCATAAATAATTTATTGCTATTGTCGAGAGTCCCTTGTTGAGCAAATTAATCTGCTACTTTCAATGCTACTCAAACACTGGTTTTTTTATTCACTGCAAAACGGAGTCCTTTCCAACTGACTCTAACTTTCCAGGGTGTATTCTTGCCGATAACTGAACAGCTGCAACTTCTTGGCCTAAACTCACCATCCAACCTGAATTTTGACGAGTACATCGATTCCATTGCAAAGTGTGCTGCTAAGAAAATGGGCGTCTTCTCTAGGGCTCTAAACGGTACTTCACGCCGGACGGACCAACTGCTTTTTATATACAAATCGCAGATTCGTCCGTGCATGGAGTACTGTTGTCACTTATGGAATGGTTCTGCTAAGTATCAGCTAGAACTATCGATTGAAAACCGTCTCAGGAGGTTCATTGAAAACTCAGCGTTGGCTACGGCGCTGGCGGAACTCCAGAATGCCAGTCACCAACCCAAAGTTGCGTGTCTATCGGTATTTTATAGAATACGCTTTTGGGAGTGTGCGAGAGAACTGCCCGACCTTTTTCTTTCAGCCCATTTCCACCATCGGGGAACCTGACGCTGGCTATCTTATCATTATTATATTGTTGACACTCTACTTATCCGCACCAAGCGCTTCGCAGTTTCGTTTCTTATGCGAACCCCTAAAGAATGGAATGCGCTGCCTGCTTATGTGATCCCCGATAACTTCAAGCTTGAACACTTCAAGGCCAGAGTGAACAGGCATCCTGGGCAAACATCCAGCATCTTAAACCACATCCTATGATTAAACAAGATTGTGGTCAAATGCCTGCCCAGTTCCATATAAAAAAAGATCTTATCAAATATTCTATTATTAAATATCGAGGCTAGTAATATGTTCACATTGATGAAATAAACGCTGGCCAACAGCTTATAAGAAGTATTAAATAAATTCGATTCGCCCGTACAAAGGTCATGGGTTCCAGTCCCATCGGAGCTAGTTGTAAGACGGGACGACTCCAAATTTCACGTCTGCACTTGTAGTTTGATAAATCTTTAAGAAGTCAAAAGGTCTTGATTAACATTTTTAGTCCCTTGGCATCCGTTAATATTTTCTTCGATGTGATATCTGTTCCTTGATTTCCTTGGCTATGGGGATCTATAATAATCAATGCTGCAAAGTATGTTGGCTTAAGACCGTTACTTTGCTCAGTTAACAAATTAAACTATGTAGTTTAACATTCAGTAGTCTTGTTCTGTGTTTTAATAGAGATTAAGAGAAGTATAATCGCAGGCAAAAACTAGTAAGTAGTTGCGCAACCATGGGAGTAAAAGGAAATATAAATATGACAGAAAATATTGCCATTCTTGAAATTAAATTAGTCTGGGAACTTTGGGAATATTCCCGGGAACATTGGGAATATTCCCGTAAATTTACAAGGAGTAAATTACTTGGAAATGGGAATATTCCCAGCGGCACATCACTAGTGTTGCCTACACGTGTATGTTACGGGTTAACTGAACAGTGTGACTGTGTGGCCAAACTGAGGATGAAGGCGCTACTCGGAAAAAGTATGGACTTTTTGATATAAAACTATAGGATGGTTAGAGTTGTTACAAATCTGGTAATAACATATGTATTTCTTTATGCCTTTATCTAGAATCGTATAGTTTCAGAAACACGAGTTTATGATTTTGGCTCGACACTTTTTATTTTCGAAAAGACCTCTAAAAAATACGAAATTTCAAGATTATTCTTAAATGGAGTAACACATACTATTGGAAATTGGTTTAATTAGTGGACACTAATAATATTTAGGATCGTATAGAAGCATTTTTTTAAAATCACTATAGTTTTTTAATACGAAGTGATTTTGTGTTTTTTTTTGCCTAATCTGCAAAATCCGTCTCGCTCCCGCGCGTGTCGTTTTCTCATTGCTATATCTCGCTTCAGCATAATTTTTCCGAGTATCGCCTTACTGCGCGGAGCTGAATTTTCATACATTTGACACAAGGGGGTGTCGGCGGTGTCAGCTTATGTCAAATGTATGGAAACACAGCTCGGCTCCGCAGCTTAGTTTATCTGGAAACGCACTATGATAGTTAAAACGGACCGTCTGTAGCCAGTTTAGGGAGTGCTCACGCGCAAGACGAGGATGGACCTCAATTATCCAATATCCTGGCTTCCTGGCGAGACAAGGACAGCGTCTTGGCTTCGCTCGCCTAACTGGCGGATTGGTCGAGAATACTAAAATACTATTCATGTTTCTTAGTTAGTAATAATATTAACAGTAGATGAATCATATCTATCTGTTTAGGTAAAAATGTGGATCATATCAGCCCTCTGATTCACGAAACGGCGACGGCGAAATGTATGCACCTGTCTCTGTCACTCACTATAGAATAGACAAAGACAAAGCATAGAATTCGAATTTGATTCCGTTTCCGACGGTTTGTGTTTCAGGTGGCATATGATCCTCATTTTTACATAAACAGACATAGCCCTAGATCGAAGATATAAAATTTTGAATTTCACTATTAATTAGCTACCTACAAGTGCTCAACACAAGATAAGATAAGATAAGATAAGATAAGATAATGCTTTATTTGCTGTAAATAGGGTAGGTTTACATTCGATAGGTTGGTCATCTTAAATTATGTGCTTTAAGCCTATTTAGCCATATTAAATAGCATGCAAAAATACAAATTACTTATATCCAATAACATTAATATTTAAATTGAACTACTATTGAATTGAATTATTATCTATACATGTCAAACGAAAATCATAAGAAATAGATATAAAACCAATGTCAAATGTAAATTATATTCAAGTAGATAATTATTAATTTATATTACGTCCATGCGTCGACCACAGCAAACTACTTATTCTTTGAGCTGCATAAACTCATCAATTGAATAAAATGTGTGTTCCAACAACCATTTACGTAATACTGCCTTAAAGCGCCTTAGGGGCAATTCCTTAAAGTCGGACGGTATTTTATTGTATATGTGTTGGGACATAGCGTGGCAATTCTTTAGAAAACGTTGAGTTTTTGGGACTATTTCTAACACTAGTTTATGTGGATCGCGCCTTGATCTTTGACATATATCTTTCGCTCTCGTAAATTTATCCGCGTTTGTCTTAACAAATACCGCCACCTCAAAGATATAGAGGCTAGGTAGAGACAATATCTTTAATGTTTTAAAATAGGGTCTGCATGATACATCTGGAGCTATATCACAGATAGCCCTAACACATTGCTTTTGTGCAATAAATATTTTTTTTTTATGTGTGTACCATTTCCCCATATTACCAAACAATATCTAAGAATGGATTCGATATATGCAAAATAGGCAGTAATAGCCGTACTTGTACCTGCTATTTTAGTTAATTTATGTAGAGCAAATGTAAAACTATTTATTTTACTACGAACTTTCTCAATTTGCTCTTTCCAGGAAAATGTCGTGTCTATTAAAAGGCCTAAAAATGTTGCAGTTTTAACATTATGTAAAACATGTCCATCGAAGCAAATGTCAAGTGATTTATTATTAAAATTATTAAAGTTAAGTATGTTAGTCTTTAGTAAATTTATTTTAAGATTATTATTTTTAAGCCATTCTAATATTAATGTCAGAGTATTTTTTATGTCAATTTTATGCTGTTCCAATGTCAATTTTTTATCAGTAGTCACTATAGCAGATATATCATCAGCAAATAATATCATTTGTGTCTTTATGTCAAATAAATCATTGATATACAGCACAAACAACAATGGACCGAGTACACTCCCCTGTGGTACCCCAACTTTAACTCGCTGTAATTCTGATCTATAATTTTTAACGGTATTTTTAGAATCCAATTGAGCTATTTCTACACTTTGTGATCTATTTTCTAAATAAGATTTTATCCATCTCCATGCCGGGCCCCTAATGCCAACACGTTCTAGTTTGTATAAAAGCAGGTCATGGGAAACAAAGTCGAATGCTTTTGATAGGTCTAGGAGCAATACTGTTGTATAGTTTTTTTTATTTACATTATGTAAAACCTCTTCCACTAAATCGAATGCTGCGTGTGCGGTTGTTTTATTTTTTTGGAAGCCGTATTGATTATTGTTTACTATATAAAATTTATTAAAAAAAAGCAGACATTTGATTATGCATTATCTTTTCAAAAATTTTTGACAAAAATGAAACGTCCCTTTAAGTTTATGAAAGAAATATCCACGCTTTTTGAATTATTTTCATTGTTACATTCTGTGCTGTTATTCAGCGTTAAAGTCAATTTCAGGAAAACCCAATACTTACAATATTTTTTCTTTTTTTTTACTTATTCGTTTAAAATAAGCGAGATTAGGCCCAAGGCTCCTTTCTTCAAGCATCGGTTTAGATCAAAAGGTTATCTAAATGACTTGTATGTATTTACATAGTTGGGTTTGAACAAATATTACTTATATATGTACCTATATTTGAATTTGCATACAATAGGACACAAACCAGAGGTTGTCTTGGTTTTTTGAATAGATTTATTATTTTTAACTTCGATTCCGGATATTGATGACGACATACAAACAAACCAATCACTCTATAATTAGCTACGTCTGTTCCTCTATTGTTTTTAAATGCAAAGGTATAAAAGTATTATAGAAATCTTAAAAATTGAGTAAGTATCTAGGTATTTTACTTGCTTCTAAAATTATAACTATTATGAAAAACGGGATTTTACCATGTGTATTTTGTTTTTCGTTGTTGTAGTTACTCCGTGATCATGGCGTGTGCAACTGCGCCGAAATATCGGGAACTCGAAAAACAAAATAAACATGGTAAAAATCCCGTTTTTCATAATAGTTATAGTGATAATGACCATGTAAGTTTAAAATCTTATTTTGCTTCTAAAATTATTAGCAGAGTTAATAATTGTCCGCATATAACCCTTTGCAGAAAAAATAAAACTGGTAAAACTGCAGGGAATAACATTTTCGTGACCTATTTTTGGGTAGCGTAACCTATCTATGCCCAATAGGTATTATGATGAGAAATTGCAAGCACCATTCAAAAGGCCGATATAGCTAATTTAGTACAAACAAAGGAGATAACAAAAATAATATTTGTAGGTGTAGGTACACAAATATTTTTCCTACACCTACTACACTGAATGGAACATTATAGAATGTAGGTTCTAAGTCACGTAGGCGTTAAGCTCTTCATAGCACAAATAAAAAAACTAATGTGTTATAGACAAGTAAATTTAGACCACACGACTGAAGTAAAACTTGTAAATTTATAAGACACTTTACGCTCTTTAAAGTTTATAGGTTTATATCACTTTCGTAACATTCACCAGCTTATTCCCAAGCGTAAGTAAAGAAGTTTTACTTCAAAAACGTTTTAATAATATTCTAATGCAGCTTACTTACATGCCTCTTGGGTTTCCAACTTAAAGTACCTAGAAGGTTTCCATAAAGTAAGATAAACCCAAAAAAAATGGAAATTTGCTATCGCCAACTGAAAACTTAAGTGCCTACCTAACATAAATCTATTTTGAAAATGCGATCGTGTACAGGGCTAGTTTGCGAAAATTTGCCGTTGCAAATGCACACAAGCTCCCTACACGATCGCCAATCATGCTCGGTCAACAGGATCAGCGATCTTGTACTAGGGGCTTAAGACGTATTGGGAAATATGTACCAGGGGCTTAAGACGTTTTGGAAATTGCCAACCATTACTCTCATCTTATTAATATTCCTTAAACAATATATCAGCCATGTTGTTATCTTATCTCCAACTAATGCAGCGTTTGAGACGGTAAGCCCGCAGATTATGCGATACCAGAATCCAGATGCACAATACTAACTTGTTTACATCAATATGGCGTAACAAGAACTTAGGTGAAGATCATTTAAAATTGCACTAATTCTTGTCAATGACTTTATCCGTGTTGTTTTAGCAAAGGGTTAGTAGTAAAATTTAGCGTCTTGTGACATGTTGGCTTATGTTAAAAGCTTATACTTGGAGCGTGCTCACATGTGCGAAAAAACTATAGAAATCAATTGTTGTATTTAAGATGCGGTATAAAGGACATAAAGAACATAAAATTTCGCCAAATAACCAAAAATATTAATTATAGATTTATTAACTTGAGAAATGATGGATTATCGTTAGCTAAAAATTTCCCATGTGCCATCGCAAAGTTAATTTTCGCGACAAAAAGAAAAATAACTAAGTATAATGGTTTCCATTTTTTTTCTAAATGCCGAGTATCTGTATGCAAATGTAGGTATATTTTGTTCTGAGTTTAAAGCCTAGAAACGGCAAAACACAGGTAACGTTACATTTCTAAATAAGTATGGTTTTAATAGCAAACCAGACGTAGAGTAATAAAATAGCAGTAATGGTCGCCGGTCTGGAAATGTGTGGGAAGTCGCCAGCACGTCGAGTAGCATATTTTAACTTAGAGGACTCTTATCTAGTACGGAATTGAAGCGTCTTTCGATGTGCAAGAGTGCAGCATCGTACATTGCTAAATTACGATTTAAAATGTTACGTCTAGTTTGCCACGAAACTCTGGTGGATTAGATTTGCAGTTAACTAACTATTTTTTAAAACGTATCTAAAGTAAAAAGAGAAACATAATATCGCAATGCCAGCACATCGAGTAGCACATTTTAACTTAGAAGATTCTTATCTAGTACGGAATTGAAGCGTTTTTCGATGTGCAAGAGTGCAGCTTTCATGCACCTGTGGATCGTACATTGCTAAATTAAGTTTTAAAATGTAACGTCTAGTTTGCCATGAAACTCTGGTAGATTAGATTTGCAGTTACTTACTACATATTTATTGAATAAAAAGAGAAACATTTCATTTTCGATATGAACTCTTCACGAGTTTGTTTTTATTTATTCGGTAAATCAACAGCTTAGATATATTTAAGTATATAAAGAAAAGCATTATGGAAACATGCAAGCCAATTAAAGATTCACACACATAACAACAAGATACAATCATTCCATGAACAAAGTAAAACAACACACTACACACGAAGTACCTACACCCAGTCAGTGAACATACAAAACAAATTGACATAGAAATTGACTTAAAATATACTAATCGCTACTTATTCAGCCTAAGAAAAATTGGTTGCCGACTAACGTCTTTGCCGTTCGGACGCTATTGGACGCATGAGTGGTTATATCGAAATTGAAATGTTTCTCTTTTAAAATTATCATCATTTCAGTGCAAAAAAGCATGCCGACCGTGACAGGACTCGAACCTGCAATCTTCGGATCCGAAGTCCGACGCCTTATCCATTAGGCCACACGGTCCGATGACGAATAGGCTCAAATTACGCATGGGAATACAAGTATGCTTATAAGAGATGTAGTAGACTGACAAACATTCCAACTTTATTAGAAAACTAGTGGCCGCCCGCGGTTTCACCCGCGTGGTTCTCGTTCCCGTGGTAATGTCGGGATAAAAAGTAGCCTAAGTTACTTCTTATGACATCAGCTACTTGCCAGTGAAACTCCCGTCAAAATCGGTCCAGCCGTTTCAGAGATTAGCCGGAACAAACAGACAGACAGACAGACAAAAATTTAAAAATATGTTATTTTGGTATATTATGTACCGTATACATAATCATATGCATGTAGTAAAAAGTTGTTATTTTAACATTAAAAACAGACACTCCAATTTTATTTATTTGTATAGATTACATTAGGTACTGTGTATGAAAAAACAAGCTTGATAGTGTAAATAAAACGGGAAGAAAATAATTCATTTCCTACAAAAAAAATGTTGTGGGAGGTTTTACATAATTGTAATTGAAACAGTATAAAAAAACAAATTGGTGGTTTGTCCGACCAAATTACAACTACTTTACAATACTTCAATGTTCCTCTATGTCGATGTCGCGGAAATCGGTGGGTAGGAATCACATCATCATCATCATCATGTCATCCGAACGACGCCCACTGCTGGGCATAGACCTCCCCCAAGGATCTCCACAACGATCGGTCCTGCGCTGCCCGCATCCAGCGGCTTCCCGCGACCTTGACCAGATCGTCGGTCCACCTTGTAGGGGGCCTGCCCACGGAATGTCGTCCGGCACGCGGTCGCCATTCGAGAACCTTTCCGCCCCAACGGCCATCGGTTCTCCGCGCTATGTGTCCCGCCCACTGCCACTTCAACGATGCAATCCTTCGAGCGATGTCGGTTGCTTTAGTTCTCCTGCGGATCTCATCATTTCTGATTCGATCGAGCAGGGAAATACCAAGCATCGCTCTCTCCATTGCTCGCTGGGTGACTTTGAGCCTTCTTATGAGACCCATAGTAAAAGACCACGTCTCACTTCCATAGGTCATTACTGGCAACACACACTAGTCAAAGTCTTTCGTCTTGAGACATTGAGGTATTTCAATAGAAATCACAAATCCCTTTAAATTTTTGATTCCTCTATGATAGATCAAGCTAATAAGAAAAAAAAGTCGTCCTTCGGTCACACACAGGGTATGTACATACGTTTTGGATATATAGAGCTAAAATGTTACTTCTATCATTCTATTATCTTTTATTCCTATCATCTAATTCGACGCAGGTGCATCTTGCATATCAACAGTGAAGATAACTTTTAATTAAATTAACTTTTAATTAAATCTTATGAATAAAATTGGACAATATTTTAGAGGTACATCTCTCCTTATCTAAGTTCTTGAAGCACTTACGAGTATGTTGTCCAAATTAGAAATAACGACTCATTTTATGAGTACACACATCGTAGAGACGAAACCACAAACATCCAGGCTAAAGACGGTTTCTCTGCAATATCTCAAGGCGTGAAAAAGTTTATTTTTATTTTTCTCAGAATGCAAAACCTCCGACCGTCCTACCAATTTTACCACTTAGGGTAGGTCTCCACTGCGAATAAAGGAGCGGAACTGAACTAGATATTTGCATGATATTTGATACATCAGTCAGCTCTGCTGTCAAACAGCTCGACTCCGTTTAGCTTTAAAATATAGTGCGACAGGCATTTCTGTTCCGGTGATGATCTTCGGAACTAAAACACTTTTCATACTCGCAATCAGTTTGACACACTGACCTCTAGTGATTTGGAAGCTAATTTTGTATTGCAAGTGGCTCCTCTGTCACGGCTTTAACCGGAACAGACAAGTGCGGGACTAAAGTCACTCTTACGCCCTGATTCTCCTACACTCTCAACTTTGATGGCTATTGAAACATCGTCCTTTCATCTTCAAATGTCAAAAGTATAAAAGAGGAACATTGTTTGAAGCACTAAGTTGAATAGTGTTCAACACTTTGAGTACCTACCTATTCGGACGTTTGAAATGGTGTTTTTTATTAGAGTGTCGTCGTTACAGCACAGATTATTAAAGTTACAGTCCGCATCCGCATGGCAAATAGTCACAGTTGACGCGTTTTAATCAGTACTATCGTGTTACAAAGGTATGTCGATGTCGTGTGCGTATAACGTGAGTGAGACGTGAGTAGGTACCGAAGATATGCGGAGAGCAATGCGGTTAAGAATCGTCGTATGCGAATAAAATTGCTGTCACACTTATTGAATTAATGTCGATAATTTATTACAAAACCCTTACACGGAGTAGTAGTTTTTAATTTTGAATAAAAATATATAAAAAGTAATATCATAGATCAAATTTTTTGTAAATTTTAATAGACACTGAAGGCACGAAGGGCAGCGTAGAGTAAATATTTATAAGAGATACTATCTAATATAATAACTTAAGGATTAAAGGGGCTTCCCGTTATTTGTATTTGCACAAAACTCTTCTCTTTACTAAGTTTAACCACAAATTTAACATTTCTAACCCAACAAAAATTCAGATTTATTTATTGCTTGAGAAATTTTCAAAGATATCCACGAGCGAGCTAGATGAGATTCACATAACCTTTCCACTTTTTAAGCAAGAAATTCTTAAAATATAGGCTAAAACTGCATTTAGGTTTTTAAAGTTACTAACAGGTAGATGCATGTCTTACTCGTACTAGATGCAATAATGTGCATGTAAAATTGGTTTGCAAACAATTTATTCGCATCCAGTTGACATTCCGCGTCCGGTGTAGGTAGGTACAGTATACGCTACGACATATCAGGCTGTACATTCCTCCTCGAGAATGATCTTATCATGTAGGTACTTCTTCTTCTTGCCGTGTCAACCATTCGGCTTAATTATTAAACTTTTTCGGACCAGGGTGCCTACCATCAACTTTAAGACAGCGATTCAAAAATAGCGCGATGCAGAATAGGTTCCTAAAATGAATTGCGTTCTTTCGTACTATGACCTTCTAAAAACTGGATCGCAAATGAATTGCTAAATGTGGATGACCGAACGATTTGTGTCCATATTTCTTCTACCCGTCTCTTTCACTCGATTCTATCATGCCCGGAGAGTGAGAGGGACGGGTATAACCTGCAGGTGTCATGTTAGCTTGGCCGAGTTATAAGTCAAATAAGAGTACATGACAGCTTAGCGGCTGTAAAATGTCATTGCATGATCACTGAATCGCTGTCATTGATATTAAGCTGTCGTGGTACGAATAAGCGAAGCAGATCAGTTTAGGTCCTAAACAAAACCGCAATAAGAGTTGATGGTAGGCACCCAGTACTGTGCCACTTGTATGCATTATCGGTGGCGCTATATAGGTCCTCAAGCATGCAGGATGAGGGGCACGCAGGGCAGGACAAAAGATGTTTGGGGGGAGGCACCACATTCACAACTATCCTCGCCAATAAAGTCACTTTTCAATTTGACGACTCTGTATGAAATATGACAGTTAGTTCTCGTAACAAGGCCTCCCGCCGTAGGATTTGCGAACCGATAGCGTAGCTTCATTGACGTTCACAAGTGCTGTATCAGCCTAAAATGAATAAATGATTTTGAATTTTGAATTTTGCATATAACCCCACCGGCAGAGATTGTCCTAGCTTCATCCGGTCTGAGTCCTCAGTCTATTATGAGACTTCCAGATTTGCCAAGGCAATGAATGGCCGGGGGGTAGACACTAACTGAGAATGGCCGGAGTGATGGAGCATATTTTCTCTCCCAGAGAATAAGCCTTGCTTGGTAGGCATCCCCTAAAATAGGGTATAAACTGAGTTATGTCGTGAGGCATCCACTTCTCAACTATGAACCGATGAACCGGTCCCCCAGAGATCATGTACTTAATAAAAGTTTCTTTAAGTTGTTGGAATTTAATCGATTGCAATAATGTGACCACATTATCTTAAAATGTGTTTACAGGATAGTATTTGTTCCCCCTTCGCCCTAAAGGTTCGCCCTAGATGTAAACCCCAAAAATCAACCCACTTACTCCTACGGGGCGTTATAACGCCACTAAATGACAGTCGAAAGTGAACCTTATTAAAAATACTTCTAATGTTTAGATAAGAAGCAGAAGTCAAATAGTTTTAGTGCTATCTGGGTAACATAATACTTACACGTTATCACTCCCGCATTCTCGATAACTTTAAACTTCGTTCGTATTTTCACTCCTTTGCTTACCGTTTTGCTAGACAATGCTTATTCCATAACTCAAGGCTCGAGAAAATAACAATAGATAAAAATTTATTAAAAAAATACAAACAATGGAGACAATTTGGAGATCCGTGGGGGGTCGGCAAATGTGGCGGGATAAAGAATTGAAAGAATTGGGCTCATCTCGGCACAGCGTGTAGTCAATACCTACATTGTTCCTAATAGATGTCTATTTCGTAAAGGCACAGTAGGAACAAAGTATTGACTTCTATCAAAGAATATATACACTTACGCTTCTATTGAAAGCACAACAAACTAAAACTAGAAAGTCCAAGTAACGAGTTGTGATGAAGTTCAGAAAGGCTTCTAATTTTGAGCGCTATATGGCTTATATACAAACGTAAAGTCATCTTCGCGTATCTAAGTCTCCGAATTTTCTTAATGAATCTTAAATTTCTTTCATCTCAGTAAAAAATGTTTGGAAGTCCCCTATTTGCAATTGAATTGATTTTCTATCTCATTATCACAAAGTCAGATGTGATAGTCCGGTAAAAAAAGTACCTAAAGGTACACGTACACGGCTAGAGTAAACGGTAGAGTAGAGTGGTAGAGTACTAACTATCCTACTAACTATCACAAATTATATAGACTAGCTAACTATACCAATGTAGACATCATTGGTAGAATAGAGTAGGACTGAAATTTGGTAGAGTAGAGTAGTGATGTAACGAATAATCGCATTCGCATTCGTATTCGCAAACACTGTGCGAATATTCTGCGAATATGAACGCAAGAAAAAATATCCACTTTTCAGAAGTCGGTTGGGTATTTTTTTTGTGGATTCGTAAATTCATTAAGACTCCTGGACTTCCAAAAAACGCTATAAAAGTTGCTAGTTCATCTAGAAAGACACTCTTGTTTAATCTTGAGGAGTGCCTATTCTATCGTCTTGAGTAGAATTCGAGTGATGTAAAGAAAGGTGTTTTGATCTTTGTACATTTTGTAAGGCGGCTGTGACAGTTTATTGAGAGCTTTGATCCTTTCTTTCAATACTTAGGTACGTTTTGAATCTTGTGTGAAACATTCGCATTCGTATTCGCATTCGCGAATATCAGCGGCAGATATTCGCAACCGCATTATTACATCACTAGAGTAGAGTAGCTAGCACCGTGGGCAAGCTACTTTACCGCTCTACTCTACCCGTGTACAGCAGACTTATGTATGTACTTAACTAAGTAATATTTTCATAAAAATCTTGAACTAAACGCACCTAAACGTAAATTACCTACAAAAACGCTCTCAAAAGTATGTTTTCCTCAGTTTAATGTAAAATATAGTCATAGTCATAGTCATAAATTTTTTATTCATATAGATTAAATAAAATTAATGCTTATGAATCGTCCAAAATTTTTTTACCTACCACCTGTTATGGACATCTTTAACTGACACGAAAAACAGGCGAAAAAAAACTCATCAGCTTTAACAGAAGCAACGCATTTACAAAAAAAAAAATATGTCGTTGCTGGACAAAATGATACAATAATAAAATTTATACAAAAAGCTAATGCTGAAGGAAAGTATTCTCATACTTATGTATAGGAATATTTTCCTTTTATACATTGTTAGTGTAACTATAATTATGACAACCAAGCGTTGTGATCATTTAAATAATCTTCTACTTTGTAATAGCCTTTGCTGAAGAGCGTCTTTTTAACATGTTTTTTAAATTTATTTAAAGGCAGCTCGATTACTTCTTGTGGAACTTTATTAAAGAATGCTATGCCTTTTCCCAAAAACGAGCCTCTACTTTTCTCAAGTATAACTATTCGTTTATTACAAGTAAACGTTTGTCAGTATGATGACAAGATGGCGGAGCAAATATCACAGAGCCTTGATTTAGTTATTTATTTACAGACCGATAACAGTCTGGCTGGTATTTAACGACTAAAATTAGAACCCGGACAACGTGTCTTTGAATGAAGCAAAGATTTAGTTAAAGTTTTATTTTGAAGTGGTTCATTAAATTGTTCTAACGGGTTTTTTGTAGAAAATTAAGTACCTATTTAGAAAAAATCTACCCGTCTCACAACCAGCTCCGATGGGACTCGAACCCACGGTTCTCGAATCGGAGCTGGTTGTGAGACGGGTCGATTTTTTCTAAATACTTCATTTTCCATTGTTCAATCATAAAAATTGCATTGTGAATGCAAAAAAGTAAAAATTTAAATAACTTGGGTTTTTTGTATTTATTTACTTTTAAACTTAGATAGGTACAGGTTCCGTATTACTAATGATTGCAAATAGGTACCTACATCAGCGTGTTTGAAGTTAGATAACGTTAAAAAGCTTATATCACATTTACAAAAGGTACATTCTTGTAGCTACTTACTTATCTGTATTTTAAGAAGGTAGGTACTTATATTTTTATAAAAAAAACCGGACAAGTGCAAGTTGGACTCGCCCACCGAGGTTTCAGTACGTATGTAGGTACATTATGAATAGTTCAGGGATCGAGTCTCGCAGTTTTCCCGAGCGTTTTCTGAAATTCAGCTTCCGAAACCTATAATCTTACTAATATTATAAACGCGAAAGTGTGTGTGGATGGGTGGATGTATGGATGTTTGTTACTCTTTTACGCTCAAACGGTTGAAACGATTTTTAGAGGCATCCCACTATTTTTCCTGTAAAATTAACTGTAATTATTCCAGATGTTCCGCTTCACAAGACTTTGGAGATAGGGAGGAAATAAAATATGTTTTGGAATGTGCACATCAAGCCCTTTTACCTATATGGTATCCCACTTGAACTTACTATAGGTAGTAGCTTCAATTTGAAATTTCGACCCCGTATAAGACTACATTTTTTATGATTTAATTACAAACGTATAGTTTCAGATTTTTTCTTGAGTTTGTAGTATAAAGCAATGTTACTTGAAAAATTTCATAGTACTAAGTTTGAATTTGATTCCCTTTTTTCCCTTTTTATTTTAGTAGTTAGATTTTTTTACAGCTTCAAGGGACTGTGGACCTGAGTGTATGGTTTTAATTTCAACTCGATATCATCACGCGTTCCCAATAGTAAGGGGTCTGGACGACAGACGGTCAACAAAGTGATCTTGTACCTAAGGTTCCGTTCTTGACGGAGCATGGAACCTAAGATCAAATATTTCAAGTACCCTAATCTGACATTTTTGACATATCCTCCAGGATAAAAACCCCCTAAAATTTTTCAGAATAAAAAAAAAAGTACCCTAATCAAAAAAAATCCAAAAGTAAGTAGTAAAGTAGGTAAATATGTTTTTGGTAAAATGTAAAATATAAAATGATGGTTGTTGTACCAAATCGCAGTTGGTAGTTAAGTTTACAACAGTAACTTACTTACTCATAGCGAAAAATGTCACGTATATAATATTTTAATTTAGTATTCTGTCGGGAAATCCCGAGCGCTTCGGCATTCAATCGATCGTTCGTACTTATTCACAAACAAATTAGTCAAGTTATTTGACTACTCATAATAAGTATAAGGAGTTTAGCCTACCACACCCTGTCACATAGTAGGTACTTAGGTGGGCAGCTGCTATGATCTGTTATCTGTTACCATTTTACCATGGTTTGCCGTTGTACGTTGTACTAGGTACTATGTAAATCTTCACAAAATCAAAGAAGTATTTACGTATGTCACCGGAAAATAATAAAAACCGCAAATTTATAAATTTCCTAAAAGACGAAATTTCCACCAAATTTAAGGCAATCGCTTCGCTGCGCTTCGCGATCGCCTTTTTCTAACCTATCACGTGTTCTACAGGACTTCCGTAAATTTATTAATATCGTAGGAAATTTATAAATTTGCGGTTCCTGTTATTTTCCGGTGACATTTATAATAAAATCCCTACTCCCGACTAACTAACTAATATTATAAATGCGAAAATGTGTATGTTTGTTTATTTGTCTGTCTGTCTGTATGTTCCGTTTTCACGTCAAAACAGCTGAACCGAAATTTGGAATGAAGATAGTTTGAGACCCTATAAAGGATACAGGCTACTTTTTCAAGCGGAAATAAGGCTCATTCCCATGGAAAAATAACTTTTCCCTCGGGATAATGTCGTGTATTTTAGTCCACGCGGGCGAAGTCGCGGGTGGAAGGCTAGTCGTAAATATACGATTTTGCAATCACTCTAACACAATACCGAAGTACTAAAATTATGTTTAAGAGTAGATTTTTGTTTTCAACTAAATTCATCAGTAAGTGTCGAAAATATTATTATTTTTTGTAGAGAAATTATTAGTAGGTACTTATTCATAATAAAATTATTATTTTTTGTAGAGAAATTATTAGTATCTATCGTTTTATGAACTTTACTTTAGTGAACTATTTATGTGCAAAGTGTGCACCTACAGGGAGAACATAGCAACTTTCGCATTTTTGGCTTCTAGTTCCCATTTGAATGTATGAAGATTGCGCCCCCTGGTGGTCGGGTTATAAGTACTATGCTCCGTTTTGACGTGAAAGAAGGACAAACAAACAAACACACTTTCAAATTTATCATTACGACTCCGTAGCTCAGTGGTTAGAGCAGTCGCCCGGAAAGCGAAAGGTCGTGGGTTCGAGTCCCATCGGAGATGGTTGTGAGATGATGGTCGATTTTTTCTAAATACTTCATTTTCCGTTTTTCAATAATAAAAATTGGATTGTGAATGCAAAAAAGTAAAAATTTAAATAACTTTATAATTTATATTAATATTAATAATTAATTTAAGCGAAAGGTCGTGGGTTCGAGTCCCATCGGAGCTGGTTGTGAGATGATGGTCGATTTTGTCTAAATACTTCATTTTCCATTTTTCAATAATAAAAATTGGATTGTGAATGCAAAAAGTAAAAATTTCAATAACTTTATAATTTATATTAATAATTAATAAATAATAAAATGGATATCGTGCTAGAAATGGTGCAAGTTTGTAATTAATTTACCGCGAGGACAAAAAAGTGTTTGGGTAATCTGGGGTTCGAACTTGGTTCCCTCGAGTCCTCAATATTGAATGGCCACTACGCCGCCGTCAGCGCTAGCCGAACTTCAAGAGGTATGACGAATTATTGGTATATAACAGAATAAAAACTATTACAAACTTATATTTGTACTTCATCTTATACAAGATCTTATACAGGATAAGTGCACAGGGAACGCAAATATAAGTTTGTCAACGTTTTATTTAAAAAAAATACTAGTTTCGGATTTTTTCCTTTGTATTCACCAGATTACCTGTCTGCATGCCAAATTTCAGCTTTCTAGGTCATCTGGAAGTGGGTTATAGTTTTGATTATAGGTGAGTCAGTGATAAAAATAACGATTTTTGGACGTAAATATCTAAATAACCGTTTGAGGTGTGTATATAAAATTTGGAGCACATATTTATCTCGCTAGTCTCAATACATAAGCCAAATTTGACATGTTTCTGTGTAATAATTTTTGAGTTATGAGGGGGTCAAAAGTGGCTCCAAATGGTTCGTGTTAAGATACACACGGTGCTGCTCGCCAGTTCTGTTTGCTTTTGAACTTGGCTTTGATACGCTTCCGCGTATCTAGATATAAAAAATGTGACATCGTTTCTATTTAATAATTGGTTGCTTTGATTATGGTGATGTGAAGGTGACCTCATTTTTCTCAATTTGATTAAAAATAATGGTACCAAAATGAACAAACCGATGCAAAAATATTACATTCGTAAAATAATTAAAATTTTGCATTTAGGTACAATGATAGGAGGTTATTCTATGTTCTATGCATAAAGTTAATATACTTCATGACATGATGAAGGTAGATTTTATATTATTTTTATGCATTCACAATGCAATTTTGTAAGTATAGGAAAATAGGGCTCGTGGTTTTTTACTATCACATTTTTCCTATGATGAAGGTATATTAACTTTATGGTTCCATGAGAAGTTATGCTAATTTCTTAGAAAAACATAAAGCTATAGTCTCCAAGTCTATAGTCTGGATGCGGGCAGCGCAGGACCGATCGTTGTGGAGATCCTTGAGGGAGGTCTATGCCCAGCAGTGGGCGTCGTACGGCTGACATGATGATGATAGTCTCCAAGTCCCGCCTGATGGTAGGCACAGCTACCTACTTGGAAACTTGGAAGTTTTTTTCTATGACATTTTTTTATTTTTATTATCTTTCTATATACAATCCAGGGGGCTGCCGGTTAAAACTTCTTCTAAAAAGTCTTTGTTACTTGTACCAATAAATAAGTAAATTAAATTAAAACTATGGATATGAGCATGGGCTTCATTTGACATTTTAAGACCATATTATGCCCATATGTGGACATATTATGGACTCGAAATGTCAAGTGAAGCCTATTCTTTTATCCATATTTTTTTGCCGGTAGCCACCAGACCACAGGAAAAAATAAAACTACCAGACTATATTATGTTCATATACTATGTTTGTACAGCGCAACACTCCCGTCTCGGCATGTTGTTTACAGGGGCGACAAACTTCGGGCGATTTCTTTGACTGGGCGCGGCCGCTCCCAGCTGTGCAACAATGTGTGTACTTCATCATTCACAGCCTTAAGGCGCCGATTCCCCAAAATAGGGTATTTTAAAATACTACTCGCAAATCACAAGTACTTAAAATTTGGAAAAAATATATGTTATTTTACAGTTATTTACCTAGTGCTTCCGGCCGTGTTTTTTCGATTGGTGATATTTTACTGTGTCAAATAAAATCCCAAACATCCGTCTAATAATAATTCAAATATCATATTACTTGCAGTATACTTAGTTTTAGTTAAAGAAAAACATATGAAAATAATTGTCTTTGAATAACCGAGGGATTCCGGCCGTCATATTTTTTTTTTATATTATTTCATTTTTAAATGAATTCTAAGTGATTTTCGATTCCCGGGGCGCTCGCGAGTTCACAGTTTACTGCCGGCTACCGCTGGGTCCGCGTGAAGTGTATCGAGCGCGGCCGAGCAAGCGTTAGCGTGCCTATTTCGGTCGGGAATCCTCGCCTTAACAACAGTGTTTTGGTGGAAAGTTAACTATTATGGATCCTTTATTTATAGGATAAGTATTTATTTTCTTAAATTGTTTTTTTCACGAAATGAAGAGTTTGTGCTTGGAACCAGCCTTAGTTTATATTTCGTATTTTTGGATCCTTCTTGGGGATGTTGTACTTATCTCCTCGATAAGCTATTTAACAACGGCGCCGGATGCCACTTGTTGAACTTTATAACTAAACACAAAGCAACTATATTATGCAAATAAACATAACTTTAAAAAATGCAGTCTGCTTAACTATGCATATTGTTAGATTCAGTGCAACTAGGCTATTAGATAATCACTCTTGCGCTCTCATTAGTTCAATAAGCAAGGAGATGATAACATACTCGTGATTCTACATGTAGTCGTGAAACTATCATTTTTGAGGCCCTATAACTCATAAATTAGCCTACTATGAATCCAGAATTAATATATATGGGGTCGTGGTTCGGTTAAAGAAACACTGCTTCTAATACGCCTTATTTATTGTATATAGAAATAATAAAAATATAAAATCAAACGACACGCCATTGTCTACATGACATCCTCCTTTTTTTCTCCACCCAAAAACAAAAGACCACAACCGCTCTCTCACTCATTCATCCATCTCTTTCTTTCCGCTTCGTTCACACTTTATAAATCCTACAACTCGGCCATCCTGCGTGGAGGCTGCCCACAGACTCCTTAGACACCACAAAAACAAATTACAACAAACATTATTAACTTAAATGCCCTTTCAAACCAACATCAATACTTAAAACTAACAACATAGCTTAAACAGCTTCAAATAAACAAAATAACCATAAACTAGCCTATAAACTAACTTATAATCTCACACAACAACCAAGTTTACAAGAATAAGCCCAGTGGCTAGTAACACATACAACTTAACATAGGTCGGACCAAGCGAATGCAATGCCCTACAACCACCATGTCACCACTCCGAAACATAAAATAACAATAGACTAATATGTACAGTTTTATTAACTAACCTCTGGCCACCTCTTTATGTAGTCCGCCGACGTAGAAGTCCTACCTGGGCCCTCAGCTGCAGAGTCAGCCTTCACCACATCATAACGATCCTTTCCTTTGACACGGCTGACTTCATAGGGACCTAAATATTTCTGTTTCAGCTTCATGCTAGTGCCAAACTGAGTCCTCTTTATCGCAACATAGTCACCAACTTCATATTTAACGCTTTCTTTACGCTTTTTGTTATAACCTCGATTGTTTTCTTCCTGTACCTTCAATATCTGTATTTTAGCGTGCGCTCTTATTCCTTCTCTGTCTAAAATAAATTGTTGTCTGCTTTCTTCCTGCAATAAACCCAAAATTTCTAAATCTTCTCTTTGTTTCATTTTTACTCCAACCATTAACTCAAAGGGGCTGGTTCCAACACTTCTTTGATAGGTACTGTTAATGGCCTTCTGCACCCTGCTGACATGTTTATACCACTGGCTTTTCTCTTCTATGCAAAGCTTTGTCAAGACCGAAACTAAAATGCGATGGATTCTTTCCACCTGGCCATTACCTCGAGGTACTCCGGTGGTAACCAGTATATGTTGGATATTTTCATCCTTGCAATACTCTTCAAACTCCTTACTGGTAAATGCTGCGCCTCTGTCAGATACGATCCGATCAGGATTACCAAAAGTTTGCTGATGAACAAGTAACTTACTTATTGTCTCCTTAGCTGTTGTATTCTTCACTGGAAAAAGCCAAACAAACTTTGTAAATGCATCTACGACAGTTAATATATAATTATACAACTTTGTGGTTTCAGTAAGCGGTCCTATGTGATCAATATGCAACGTACTAAGCGGTACAACGCCTTTATCTATAACATTAAGGAAACCCTCCTGCTTGCCTTCTTTTTTCATCGCCAACAAGCATGGTATGCAAGTTACAAGGAAGCCATCTATCTTGGCAGATACATCTTTAATGTAATAATCTTTGTTTATCATTTCTAACATCTTTTTCTTACCAAAATGACCGATTGAGTGTACCCTTTTAATAATTTCAATTTCCAACCCTCTAGGTACGAGTAGCTGTCCTTGATCACCTTTATAAATCACTCCATTCTGCTCAAAGTAATCTTTGTAAGATCTTTCTGAAAGAATGTCTGAAATCGCCTTAACGCCCTCATCGGCTTCCTGCGCCCTCTTGATTTGGTCATGAAGACTTTTGGTCACAACATTAACATAAGGGTTTCGACTGAGGGCATCCACATGTCTCATTTGAGCGCCTTTTCGGTGCTCCACCGTGTAGTCATACTCCTGCAACAACAAAACCCACCTTGCGACCCTTGTAACCAAATCCTTCTTTTTCAAGGTCATCTCGAAAGCTAAACAATCAGTTACAATCTTAAAAGGTATTCCAAGTAAGTATTTTCTGAACTTTTTAACTCCCTCAATTATTGCCAGAGCTTCCAACTCATAACTAGTAAACTTCTTCTGATCATCTGTAGTCTTCTTACTCAAAAAATAAACCGGATGCAAACACTTATCATTTGGATCTCTTTGCATAAGCACAGCAGAAACTGCTTGCTGCGAAGCATCGGTGTGGAGCTCTGTCTCCAATGCCGGATCAAATATTCTTAGTACAGGTCCTTGTGACAACTTACTCTTCAAGATGTCAAACGCTCTCAACTCTTCTTCACCCAATAAAAATTCACTGTCCGTTCTTAGCAAATCCGTGAGAGGCCTAGCAATCTGTGCATATCCTTCAATGAACTTTCTAAAATAAGACGTGAGTCCTATAAAACTTTGGAGCTGCTTTATATTTCTTGGCTGTGGAAACTTCATGACAGCATCAGTTTTATCGGTAGTCGGCTTTATAGTTCCCTTTTCTATCACATATCCTAAGTATTCAACTTTAGTGGTAAGTAATTCACTCTTCTTCCAATTAATTTGCAATCCGTAGTCAGCTGCTATCTTTAAAGCTCTCTTTAATCGTTGTACTCCTTGTTCATAACTTTGAGCTGGGATGATCGCATCGTCGATGTAAATCATGATCAATCCCTCATCAATTAGTTCTCTGAAAATAAATGTAATGTAGCGGGTGAAATAACTAGGACATATCGTAAGACCAAAGGGGGCTCTCATAAATTCATACTGTCCTGACTGCGTGACAAAAGCTGTAAACTTAGTACAATCCTCCTTTATCTTTAAATGAAAATATGCATCTTTTAGGTCAAGTTTACTAAATACTTTTGCATGAGCAAGCTTGTCGATATGATCTTCAATTATGGGCAAAGGAAATTCGTCTTTTACCATCTTCTCGTTGATACGCCTATAATCGATACAAAGTCTAATAGTTCCATCTTTCTTCTTTACAAGCACTATAGGGCTTGCATACTCTGAAAAACTAGGTTTAATAATTCCTCTTTGAAGCCACTCACCTATTTGTTTTTTAACTGCTTCTTGTTCCGTAAAAGCCAGACGCCGCGGTCTCTGTGCGACTGGTATGTCATCTTTCAATATAATTTGCATTTCAAACGGAGCTTCTTTCGTTTGTATAGGTTTGTATGAATCCACCAGGCTCTGCGCTGTCTCCCTAATCTGACTATCTGACATGTAACTTACCGGTGAATCATCTGCGAACAAACAAGACACTTTTCTCGAAACTACACTTACTTTACCTTCATTTAAAATGACCACCGCACTTTCCAAAAATGGTTGACCCAAAATCAGCTTATAAGGCATTGCATTCCCCGGAACAACATAAAAAACCATATCAAAACACAAATTATCAACTTTTAATGCAATGTCAAACTTTCCTAACGTGTAAACAGTTTTTGAACCAAGTCCATTTAGTGCGATCTTCTCTTTGACGTAAGCGTTTACATTTAGCTCGAAAAACAAATCTGAAGACACCAGGTTAATGTCGCTTCCACTATCGATGAGACTTTGAATTTTAGCACCGTTTATCTCTACTATTTTCAACGAACTGTTTTCCTTCATGTTTTTGTTTACATTCAACATATCTTGACGTCCGTCTTGGACATGACAGCAATGATGACATGAGTTGCCACCCGTGTCACTCGCCGTAACATGGCTGCTGTCAGTGCTACCAACATGTTCTTCGTGCTCTTCCGTGTCGAACTTCACGCTCATAGCTGCTGCGCGCGCCGATGATGACGTCGAGGCGCCACTGCTGCCAACTTTTGCATACGAACCTCGCTGACTTCGTTCTTGTTCGTCAACGGCTCGGCCTCGGCAATCAGGTGCAATATGGCCGTACAAATTGCATTTGAAGCATTTCACACCTTTTGGACACGATGTTGAAACATGACCACCTTCACCACACTTGTAGCATCTTCTATTATCACTAGTAGACTCCTTCATAACTACCGACATAGGCTTTCTTTCTCTAGGGGTGGCGTTCATCTTTTTCTTCATACGTTCATATATTTGTAATTTTTCTTTGAGTGCCGCAAAGCTCGTAGCCCCATATAAAATAATCTTGTTGGTTTCGTAATCGACAATGCCGTCGATTATGTATTGAATAATTGCGTAGTCGGGTAATCCGCCGCGTTTACCCAACTCCTTCATCACCAGCATATATTCATAGCATGACTCTTCTCTACTTTTCTTCTTTGAGGCCATCATTTCATGCAGCTCTTTTACATTTATTATGACGGGAAACTCTTTTAGAAGTGCGTCTTTCAGTTCACCGAACGTCTTAAACGTTTTTTCGGATTTTAGCCATAGTAATGCGTTGCCGGAAAGTGATCTCCGCGCCCAGATAAGCTGCTGAACCGCACTCCAACCGAATATTTCGGCATTTTCTTGAATGTTTTCCGCCCATTTTTCCGCCGTATACGTTTTGTCGGTGCCGTTAAACGTAGGGATCGTGTCGAACGGCATCGGTAGCCACGCCGCCTCGCGATTTTTCTCATCTTTCGTCATCATACTGATTTTTCTTTCTTCACCTTTTTCTTCTTCTGGCACCTGATACTCCGTCTCCACGTCTTTCACCTTTTCGTCTTTACCTCTTGTTCTCATACCTACTTCTTACGTCTTAAGAAAAATCCATCAAAATGGCGTGCCTCGGATACCCTTAGCTTTCTTCATCCGATCGTATCCGAGTCATCCGCGAACGCCTATCCCACACCTGACTCCACTTTTATGGGGTCGTGGTTCGGTTAAAGAAACACTGCTTCTAATACGCCTTATTTATTGTATATAGAAATAATAAAAATATAAAATCAAACGACACGCCATTGTCTACATGACATCCTCCTTTTTTTCTCCACCCAAAAACAAAAGACCACAACCGCTCTCTCACTCATTCATCCATCTCTTTCTTTCCGCTTCGTTCACACTTTATAAATCCTACATATATATTAAATATTGATATATAAACTTCAATCTGAGCATTTAAAAATAATAAATAATAATAATAAAATTCTTTATTAGTTTTTCTTTCACATAGTACAAATATGAACATTAAGACATAACTTAGTTTTCTACATTAAATAAAAACTATGTGAAAGACTGGTGTCTGTACTAGGAATACCTGTATGACAGATTACCAGCCTCTCCACAGCCGAACCGGTCGAAAAACAATACAGTTTATGGGAGTAATACTATGATGCGAGTCACATGAGAGAATGAATTGATAGTGTTTGTGTGTGTGTATATATGAGTGTGTGCATGTGTGTGTGTGTGTGTGTGTGTGTGTATGTGCGTACCTATTAAGACGAGATTATTAACAATTTTTCTGTTTCTTCATAATCTAGACTACTTAACCAATTACTAGTAGATTTTTTGCAGTCGTATTTGCTAAGGGGATATATGTTGATCTCTTTATTAATTTTATTATATAAGTAACGTCCAATAAATCCAAAAAACCTTCTTGAAAAGGATGAAGTCCACCGGGTGTTTGGACGACAGACTTTATGCTTAAGTCGTAAAAAAAACATAGTCTTTAAGATACTATTAAAAAAAACATTGAAATGAAGCTGTTTTCAACTTGAAATACGCTACTGCTTCTAAACTACAAGTGATATTTTCAAGTTTCTTTCAGGAAAAGATTGCTAACTTGTTTAACTTAAAACTGAGCATTTTTCGTTTTAAAATAATACATATCTTTGACGAAAAGTGTGTTTAAGCTGTTTTGGTGCGGGTAGCGGGCGGGAAAATTAGGCCACTTTTCTATGCCCAAGGTCGTTGGCGATATCACGGGCCTTATATTAATGTGAAAGTTTAGTTAAAGGTTATGTGTGTAAGATGTTTGTTGCGTAATCACGCCAAAACGTCTGAACAGATTCAGCTGAATTTTGGGACACAGATACTTTGTAGCTTGCAGAGGAACATAGGCTACTTTTTTATACCGGAAAAATATTACTTTCCCGCGGGACAACGTCGTGTAGTCCACGCGGGCGAAGACGCGGGCGGAAAGCTAGTGAAAAATAACTATTATGAAAGACGAGATTTTTATCATGTTTATATTTGTTTTCAAATTCCCGATATTTCAGCGCAGGCCAAGGAGTAAACAGTTACTCCGTTGTCTGATAATGAGCATGTAAGTTTAAAAATTATTAAAAAAAAAAATAAAACCGCCTTAAAAAAATCACATCAAAATAGTAAGAAATAATTCCTCACCAAATAAATAACGTAAGTACTTTGAAGTCGGACGTGAAACATGTACGATTTTTTGTTGTTTTTGTTAAAACCCGCCCGACTTCAAAATACTTACGTTATTTATTTGGTGAGGAATTATTTCTTACTTTTTTGATGTGATTTTTTTGAAGGCGGTTTTATTTTTTTAATAAAATAATTTTTATTTCACTCTTTTTAGTGCATCGTGCAGGCAATTTACTTGTATTCTGGTAAATAGGTATGTGATCAAATTGAAAACCTCCTTTTTTAAAGTCGGTTAAAATACCTTGAGGTATCCCCTTTTTAACAAAACAAGAATCATCTAAATCGGTTTATAAACAAAGGAGTTATGCCTAAAGGTACGTATTAAATTCACATAAAGTGGTAACGAAAACGACAGTATTTTCAAGATTTCCTGAAAACTACTGAACCGATTTCAAAATTTCATAAAATGGGACCAACTTGGAAACCAACCTGATGTAATAACGTTTCAATCATTTCAATCGGTCCATCCGTCTTCGAGTAATCGGTGGACATACACACAAAAAAAAAGAAAAACATACATACAGACGAATAGAGAACCTCCTCCTTTTTGATTTAGAAGTCGGTTAAAAATGCTATTTAGTGAAAAATAAGGTTAACCGCTTCTGTAGTCCTAATCAGGGTCTCCAAACTACGGCCTGCGGGCCAGATCCGGCCCGCAAGGACCAACAATCCGGCCCGTGGTAGCCTTAATCACACCTGATTTTACGAGGTGATAAGACTGAAGGTGGAAGCGCACTACTCCCGGAATCCTCAATCACTGAGGAACTGGCTATCTTATCTCTAACTGCCGGAACGGAACATCATTGTTATAGCGCCAGTCTTAGATAAAATGGTGGTAGCTAGCAAGGCGGACTAAGGACAAGTCCTACCACCAACCAAACCGAATACAATATGTATCTGCCCCCGCTGGGAATCGAACCCGGGACCTCTGGGTCTGAAATCGGTGGTGCGAACCACTAGACCACAGAGGCGGTTAAAACGAAGATCCTACTAATATCCTACTTCCTACTATTTTTAATATTATAAATCTGAAACTTTAGATGGTTTGATGTTTGGATGTTTGGATGTTTGTGTGTTTGTTACTCAATCACGCCAAAATGGCTGAACGGATTTGGCTGTAATTGGGTACACAGATACTTTGTAGCCCGGAGAGGAACATAGGCTATTTTTTATCCCGGAAAAATATCACATTCCCGCGGGAAAACGTCGTGTAGTCCACGCGGGCGAAGCCGCGGGCGGAAAGCTAGTGAAAAATAAGGTTAATCGCCTCTGTGGTCTAGGTGGTTCACACCACCGATTCAGAACAAGAGGTCCCGGGTTCGATTCCCAGTGGGGGTACATATTGTATTCGGTTTGACTGGTGGTAGGACTTGTTCATAGTCCGACTGGCTAGCTACCACCATCTTATCTAAGTCTGACGCCATAACAATGATGTTTTCAACGTTATTGTGTTCCGGCATTTAGAGATAAGATGGCCAGTACCTCCGTGATTAAGGATTCAGGGAGTATTTCCACCTTCAGCCTTGTCACCACTTTAACATCAGGTTTGATGAAATCAAGAAATCCTGAAACAGCTAAATCCTGAAACAGCTGTTAGGGTCCAACAAAAATATACAATAATGGTATGTAGATGTAGTTCAATAGTGTAAATAAGTGCCTCCTAACGATTCGTGTCTCATACCACCTCTAAATGCTATGCAAAATGGGTCATCGATATGCACAAACATTTGCACTACCACTCCGCGCCCGCCACTGCGCCGTCAATATTTACATAACATTATTATCCTACATAGCACTAGTACACACGACCACGCATCAAGCTTGACACAGTGACCTTGTCCAAGCCCTTATCGCCTAAGTGTTACAAAATATTTTCCTAGTGCGACTGCCAAACCAAATGTGCTAAGTATTTTTGGGTCTTTCCGTTCGTTATTGCTGATAATTATTCATACTTAACACTATTGCTAACTATATCCATCCATACAAAGTATTTTTCTCTTTCTTTTTTTAAAGGATTTAATTGTGACAGATGTTTACCTAAATATCAAACATCATTATCTACAATACAATAATTACCCACTTATACATAATATTATTAGTATTGTTTTTTTATTCTAAAATTTTCTTACGCATGAACAATGCAGTTTTTATTTTTGAAAAATTGAAAATGAATTATTAAAGAAAGTCGACCCGTCTCACAACTAGCTCCGATGATGGGACTCGAACCCACGACCTTTTACTTTCCGGGCGAATGGTCTGCTTGTGAGACGGGTCGACTTTTGCTAATACATCATCATGAGATGATGACTACCAGATGCAAATAATTGAAAAGCTTTAGAAAATACCTATAAAATTTGCGGATTTTCCCTGATTTCCCCTGGATTCCACCATCAGATCCTAACTTGGTAACAATGTGAACACCTCAGGAGTATACTTTTTCGAATAAAAAAAGGATCATTTGAATTGGTTAATAGTTCGCGAAGATATTGGCGCGTAAAGCAGGAACCACCAGTCGACAACTGTGTTTTTTCAGGATACTGAAAAAACTTCTGAACTGTCTACTGTAAATTTCTCATGAGACTAAATTGGAACTTTGGTCTATCACATAAAAAAAGAATTATCAAAATCGGTTTACAATTGGCGGGGAAATAGTGGAACATACATAAAAAATTAAAATTCAGACGACTTGAGAACCTCCTCCGTTTTTTGAAGTCGGCTAAAAAGGTATAATATGTAGCTGTATACAATATTTAAGTTAATATGTAGTTTTAATTTGCCATACCTGTACAAGGTGTCTAAGTTGAAAGTACTACTTTTATAATTTAAGAACTATGTAACACTTAGTCTGCAAATAAAAGTTTGAAGTTTGAAGTTTGAAGTTTGCTTACTTCCGCAGAAAACATGCAAGATGCACCGCCCAAACCACCAAACTATCTGTGCGCAATACCTGCAGCTCTGCAGAAAGCCAGACTTTGCATGGTTGTACCTAGTCTAGTCTTGCGGTTCATCTTGCATGTTTTTTGCGGAATATCTCTTTTTTTCGCTATGGGTGGAGACTTCCACCAAGTGACATCTGACTTAATCAAATAGTACCTAACCATTTCACCTACCTAGATTCCTATACAATGTCGAAATGGGCGATGAAAGTTTGTATGATTACCTACTAAGTCATATGTACACACCTCAACACGCCAAAAACTTTCTATGTTGGTAATGAAAACTGAAAAATCTAGACATGAGGAAAGTTTTTTACGTTTTTGAAAAAGTATGTTTTTATAAATCAAATTGTTTTACATTCATTTTCATTTCTGTGTAGTGTTAGATATATCATGTGTCTAACTTTGTACCTATTGGAGCGATAAATTCTAAAAATAGATTTCAAACACATTGTTTCTAAGTAGGTACCTACATCGTTAAAGTACCACGACGTATGTAAACCATAACACGCTGAAATAACTAACAACACTCATGTAAATCTATTAATAGACACGCCGACAATTAAAACGCACAAAACAGGAAAGTGCTGCTAATAATAGCTGCTGTATTAATAAACTCAATTAGAGCAACGCCACACTCATAACAAAAGGTTGGATAAAACAATTAGAAAGCAATTAAACCATTAAAACGCACCTAGTCACTCCGAAACATGCAGCGGAAACGAAACGCATTAAAACTTATACATTGCCGTCTCTACATGTGAAGTTATTAAAGTTTTAGAAACGTGGCAAGACATGGTAGCGTTAAATGATGATGCGTTTGGTTTCTGCTTGCGTGTTCGAGGTTGTCACTCGGTCAAATGTGAACGATGTTACTTCATTACGTGATTGGATAATGCAATTGTGTCGGGGATTGCGCTGTAATGCAATTCTACTGTACAAACTATTTGAACTTTCTACTTTACTAACGATATGATAGAGAAAATAGTTTGATTTAAGGTTTACGATTTTTGAAGTTTGATCATCTTTATACTTACTGCTTTCCTTAAATAGCAATCAACTGATATTAAGTAGGCATAAATTATACCTAATTAAAAAACCTTAAAACGAATATTATTTTGTGGTAGGAAAAAAGTGTTGGACGATTCAAAAATATTTCATTTTGTAAATCTATTTGATTAAAGAGTTTTTGACTTTGACTTTAAATAATTTATCATAATAATTTTCCACCTGTCAATCTGCCTCTAATTATACACGGTAATTTTTTTATCACCCCGGATAATTTTAGGGATTATTCTACTCATGTAAACAAACAACTTTTATTAAGGGACCAACACTAAAATCGAAAAAAAAACCCGCTGTTCCATACATTTTGATTAAAAATTGTTGCACTTTGGTATGGAACAGCTGATTTTATACTTGTTCGTTTGAAATCGTTAATATTTGTGGTTTCCGTATAAGTATTTAAATATTTTCATTATCACTAATCTGTAAAAGATGGTTAATAAAATTATGATAGCGCATTTGTCCTGTTACGGTTAATTCTATTGAAAACAATATACACATATATGTGAACATTCTGTGTATATATGTGTATATTATATTGTTTTCAACAATAAGGTTTACTTTGAACGCAGCAACACAATTAGTGAGTTAACAATAGCTCACCGCGAACAATAACTATAAAATGATCCTTTATTTTCATGAACTCTTACTATTAATAGTTGAACAACATGGTTAACAGAAGAATATTATTCAGTTAAAATACGTTACATAGTTAGTTAAATATTAGTGACTTTCTGACAAAATACATAGATGTTTTAAATAAGCAAGAGAGGTACGCACAAAATATTGATTAGATAAGAGTAGAAGAATATGCGTGATGGTTTACGCAAATTTCAAGTAAATAAGCTAATTACTTATTAACAGATCCAAGGATTAACCTTTGTCTTAATATCATCCCTCTTTCCCAGTAGAACCATTGCTGAATACCATTAATGGTTCTACTGGGAAATTATGACCCACTAGTACCCTTGTACAAAATACAAGTGCTGTGATCGGGTTTACTTGATAATAAAATAAATCCGTCAAATAAAATAAAAACTCTATCAAAATATGTAAGTACCTACTAACAATAAAATATAAAAAAATATAATAATAATAAATAGGTAAGTACCTTTTTTAAATTTTATTTTAGTACATATTTTGATTGATATATATATTTTTTTAGATATTATCAAGTACTTTTATTGCCCTCCATCCGCATCATAGTTATTGTAAAGGGAAACTCCCTTGTAGTGCTAGTCCTGGTAAATTTTGGGCACCTTGCCCGCATTGTAATGCTGACTGCAGTAGACGATGGTACTACTGGGATATATATACCCAATAGTACCATTAATGGTACTGATGGGTAAAAACACCCAGCTGTACCATTAGTGGTACTAATCAATGGTACAACTGGGAAAGAGTCCGTTCATGATTTAATAAAAATAGAAAATTAATTGAAAACTTTTTTTTAGCCTCAACGGGTAGCACTTAGCCTTCACCTAGCACCTGATGTTAAGTGGTGATAAGGCTGAAGGTGGAAGCGCACTACTCTCGGAATCCTCAATCACTGAGGAACTGGCTATCTTATCTCTAACTGGCGGAATACAATAATGCTGAAAACATCATTGTTATGGCGTCAGATAAGATTATTATTATTTGATAAGATGTTGGTAGCTAGCCAGGCGGACTAAAACAAGTCCTACCAGATGTACAAACGTAATGTTTATTAAAAACTATTGTTTGATTAGTTCGTTTATTTCTCATAAATTCAGACATTAACATAATAACAATGAGGTGCAATGTGTGAATGTGTATCTTTGAATGTCACAATAAAACCCCGCAATATACCTACGGCTGTATTGTAAAAGGCACCTGCTTTACTGGTGGTAATAAAGTTTATGGGTTTATTTTCATTCTTCTTCTAAAATAATATATAAGTATGAATAGGGGGAATCCAATTAATCTAATAATAGTTCGGCAAAATTACACAAAGAATGATGATACAACACGCACCGTCATTCATCACTATTCTAAGAATATTATGACAAATTGAAGCAAGGAAAATGGACCGCTCTTCATTGGATGAGTTTTTGTTTTTAAAACAATAAGTAGGTACAATTATCGATCTACACATTATTAGTTATAATTATTGCTCAACCAATATTTGCCTAGAGCAAAGATCATATTATAAAATTGACGATACAATCAAACTGCAGTGGAAAGTATTAGAATGAAATATTTTAGTTAGTAACAATTTTCATCAAAGGGAAAATCTTAAAATACTCTTGAAAAGTCTAGGAGAAGCTTTTAACCTTTAAATAGTTCCTATCATTAAATCCTGCCATAATTTTTTAAAGTCTAGAACTGCTTACAAACTACCTACTTAAAAAGGGAGTAGGTAATTAAGTTTAAGATAATGTGACTCTACCTTTAACGATTTATTTTATT
Organism: Crambus lathoniellus; assembly: GCA_949710035.1. NCBI lineage: Eukaryota > Metazoa > Arthropoda > Insecta > Lepidoptera > Crambidae > Crambus > Crambus lathoniellus. The sequence goes on along the minus strand of OX453303.1, from coordinate 1,971,783 downwards.
CCCAACGGGGTAGCACTTAGCCTTCATCACACCTGATGTTAGGTGGTGATAAGGCTGAAGGTGGAAGCGCACTACTCCCGGAATTCTCAATCACTGAGGAACTGGCTATCTTATCTCTTACTCCCGGAACACAATATTGCTGAAAACACCATAAGACGGTGGTAGCTAGCTAGGCGGGGTAAGAACAAGTCCCTAACACCAACCAAACCGAATACAATATGTACCCCCACTGGGAATGTAAGTATCGTCCATTACATTTGTAAAGCATTAAAGTAGTCTTGAGATGTATTACTAGCAAGATTAGATAATACAGAAATAGAAGTAGATATGGAATGCTGTTTATATTTATGTCACAAATATGTTTAAATAGAGGAAACTACGAAAGACTTTATCATGTTATTTCAATTTTTCCTTTTTTAATTCATAATGCAATTTTTATGATTGAAAAATTGAAAATGAAGTATTTTAGAAAAAATCTACCCGTCTCACAACCAGCCCCGATGGGACTCGAACCCACGACCTTTCGCTGCGACTGCAGTCGCCCGGATAGCGAACAATGGTAGCTGAAAAAGGGTACCTAGCTGAAAAATACTTCATTTTCAATTTTTCAGGCTTTATCACATTCAAAAAAATTCAAGTAGTTGAAAACCGGTGCGATGTCTCTTTTAATACTGTAGGTTTACAGTATTTCTATATTATGCTGAATTTCTGACTAATTAGCAGTCAATCAGGCTATTTTTAATGCTTAGATGGTCATTACATAATAATATGCAATAATTGTAGACTGAAATTAAGATGAGCAGTAATTTTTGCCAAAGACCTAAAAACTGGAATCTGTCTGATACCGATGCGTCCAACAGAGTAGAGTGGTAGAAAATGACTGAATTGAATGAATTACTTACTTATATTTCTTTATATGACATCTCCTGTTATTCTGATATTGAAAACTGTGTAGTAAACAAATGTAAAATTACTAAAAATAAACATGGACCGATATACCTACCTACGTGGAATAATTCATCAGTGACAAAAACAAAACGTGAATTTCGTCGACGATCTAAGATCAAAATCACCCGATCTGACCTGTCCAGACTTCTTTCTTTGGGGTTATTTTAAACCTTTGGTGTATGTGAACAAGCCACAGACTCTAGCAGCCCTAAAAAGAAACATTTATCAAGAAAAGGAACATATCGCAGGAAGTGTTACGGCAAGTTATGGAAAATGACATAAATAGAGCTCAAATGTGCGTCAACTCTGGAGGTCACCATTAAGAGATATCATCTTCAAATCCTAATGAGACGAAATTTCATGGCATAATATACATGCCTTACACATGACACACTTACTTCTTCTAATTCTCAAACGCACTCACACACAACACACTCATATACTCTTCCACACACACATACACACACACACACACATAAACACAAATACTTACTTTAGATTAATGCTTAGTTATTAATGTTTTAATTTTTTTTTCCGAAGTTAATGTGCTAAATAGATGTGGCTAAAATGTTTATGTGCCTATGTGGCAGGGTTGAGACCTGGGACTCAAGATACAGGGTTTACCTAGTTTGAGCACCAGTCTCCCTTTCTATAGTGTATTTTTTATTTTATTTTAACATAAGATAATGTTCTTGTCTGTGTCAAAAGGGAGAAAATAAACAAATTGTTATTTTTATTTTTATTATGTATAAAAAACTAAATCTAGTTACTTATCTAATTAAAAAAAAAGTTGTAGCTGAACTAAATAGAGCCAGCACTTTTGCGCCACCCAGTACCTACTTAATCTATGCCAGGGCTTACTTGGACCAGCGGTTGGCGGGCATATGTTCCACTATCAGCGGTTGCGATTACGGGCTATATTTAGCTGATGACGTCGCCAGTTGTCATCAACGGGAGCATTCAGTTTCACGTTGACTTCGGCTGACTTGTAAACATTATGTAAATTGAACTTTAATGGTCAATATTGAGGGTTCATTTTGTAAATAAGCGAAGTTTAAAACTTAGGTTCGGTATGACTGCTATTTATTACTATAGTGACTTCGTCCAAGTATAGATTTAAAAGAACAACAAGCTCTATGAGATACCCCTTTACTTTATTACTTTACTGTTATTATAGCTGTTGTTATTAGTATGACCTATAAGTTTGCCATTGGTGGTATAATACTTCAAGACGCAAACTCACTTTTTCTATAACTTGGTAATTTGTATGTGTACTATGCGATTATTATAAGAATAGGACTGTCAAAACGGCCATATTTGTTTGCGTTTCGCTTCCACTTCAGGGTGTAGGATGTGCAAGAAAAGGAACAAAGATCAAAAATGCCGTTTGACAGTCCTATTCTTATAATAATCGCATAGTAAGTACAACATCAAAATATCCTTGTTTCAATTAATAAAATGAAAACGTGCTAGATACATTACACCTTGCACTTTTACCAACTACATACCAACAACTTACTCTACACGTATTTTGCTATGACACGGAGCAATGCAATGCCAAGTGGTTTTTGAATGCGAGAGAGAACAAGAAAAAGAAGATCCGCCTCCTTATAAACAAACCATCGTAAATGTTCCCGAAAGAGGCGTTTAAGTTTTGGAAACTACGAGTTACTCTTTCTGAAATATGAATATCCTCTTTGGGTACAAGAAAGGAACCTCCCCACAGACCTATTTACCACCCCCTACGACGCTCAGAAAGTGTCTGGCGCACCCCGGGCAACGTGTAGTTTACGTGTAGTGTAGTTTTTACTGAAGGCAAATCCTTTCAACACGATGGTTCCACCAAAACAGAATATGCTCACCAACGGCACTTTTCAGAGCCAGCCCTGACGGTCATCTTTATTAACAGAGGCTCCGAGCTAAGTACTAACCATTACTTTCATTTTATTTAAGTCCACAATCCCGAACTAAAGTTTCATAATTGACAATCGTTCATTTGCGTAGGTACCAGTAAAAGCGGAAGTTTGTTGAAGACAATGGATACGTGACACAATAGTGTATGGTGTGGTGTATGCGTACAGTTAATCTGCATTTATAATGAGATCACAATAATGTGTACCTATGAGATTTAATAAAGATTTAGTAATGTACTTTGAATTTAGAGCCTTACCTGCCTTAGATTATAATAAAATCTCAAATGACATATCGTCTGTGAACTGGCAATAGGTCCTATCTGAAAAAAATTTTTTTAAGTATCAAAATATCTGACAGGATATTTTGATACAGAAAAAGCAAAAAGCATTCTTTTCAGATAGGACCTATTGACAGTTTCATACACAATATATCACTTCCTGATTCTCAGATATCTAAGTAGCTAACAGCATGATGTAAGAGGTATCGCAACGAAAGTAGATTCCAGATGGGAGTCGAATCCGCACCCTTGGAAACCCGGTCCACTGCTCTAAACTAACCAATTCAGCGACTGAAAGGCCTACGAGTCTCGTTGAATTTTTCTATTATGTAAAATAGAGGGATGCGAATCCTGTCCGAAATCTACTTGTTTACTAGTGTTGGTTTTTTCCATCATAATATTTTTTTCAACAGACTTGCTCATAAAGTGAGCCTTATTATATCGATCTTAGGGCCATAAACCGAACTATAACACACGCGTGCATAATAATATTACAGTACTAGTTGCGTAATAGAATTATCCCTACAAAGTTAAGTAAGTACCTAACTGCAAATTATATGCGAGTAAACAGAGACTTTTCAATTTAGCCGGGTAATACAGTATCCCTACAAAGTTAAGTTAGTACCTAACTGCAAGTTATATGCGAGTAAACAGAGAATTTTCAATTTCGCCGGGTAATAGGTATAGTTCTTTTTTTGTAACAACAAAGAGGTTTTATACGGCTGAAAATCCATTTACGTTTTTAGAATAAATAAATGTGTCCCTCCCTAATTAAGACAAAAAACATAATTAAGTATATTATTATCAAATTATTTATAATTCACAATAATTTGTTATAAAACATTTGCATTTTATCACTATTATTATACTTAATTATTTTGAAGTAGGCTGTATGGCTGTATGTAATCAATCACCATCATGTGGCGCGTGCAAAAAAAAAACTTGCGCGCTTTTTCCCTTAGTTATTATTAGGTTAATACAATATGTATGCAATAAATGTTTGTTTTTCCTCGCAAGTGTGTTGAAAAAGTGCGTATGAAACTCGTGAGCAACTTACTCACTAGACACTCGGCTGATTTACGCCCTCGCCTGCGGCTCGGGCTGCAACCCACAGCCTCGTGTATAATGAGCAACCTAAGCTCACTTGTATCATAATATACTATATTCTTAAACTAGCCTTTCGCCCGCATGTTTTACACGACTTTTTCCCGCGGGAATGTAAAATTTAACAAAGGTGCGCCTTTGTTTTGTTTAGATTGACGGTGACGATTTACTTACGTCAAATGTTTGACAGCTCGTTTGTACGGGAAAAGAAAAGTGTTGTTTTTACTATTTTCTGCGAAACTTTTATGTTTTTTCCCTTCATAAAAACCCTCCGTGAGCCTAATAGGCCAGTCATATCGTACAACTAAAAAGGCTGAACTAAAAATTATTGCGGTAAACTTGTTCTTTTGGTATGTTGTTTGGGTCCACCTGGATAGTATTAATCCAGATTTGTAGCAGTCTGAAATTCTCGCGCGCTGAGTAGTTGCTGAAAAACCACCACTTTTTTTAGTTTTGTGCCAAAAAAACGTCATTTAAGGGAAAATAGTGAACATTGGGAACCCTGTATCGTGTGACCTTTTAGATCTACACAATTGAATTAAGGCTCAAACTGTTAGAAATTGTATACACTTTAAATAAGTAGTAGTGACTTTTGTCATCAGAGCCTTCCAATGTCGTTTTTTGGCACAAAACTAAAAAAAGTGGTGGTTTTTCTGCAACTACTCAGCGAGCGAGAATTTCAAACTGCTGCAAATCTGGATAAATAATATCCAGGTGGACCCAAACAACACACCAAAAGTGCAAGTTTACCGCAATTATTTGTATTTCGAATGTAACATAATTATGACTGGCCTATTAAGGAATATAATATGAAAAAACAATTAGTCGAATTTGTCCAGCCGTTCTCCAGTTTTGCGCTTAGGAACATAAATTTTTATTTATATGGTTACCTAGATCTAGATAGAAGATAGATTACAGAAAAAAGCATTGTGAATGCATAAAATTAATCTAGAACTAGGATTTCCATGTTATATTTTAACGTTAGCGAGATAAAATGGCAGCGTTAGCATCACATCACATAACATTCGTGTCGGGTTTTTATGTTTAGTTTTATGCGGCTATTACCTTTGTTTCTGTCTTTGTCTGAGATTTATGAGCTGTCGAAAAATAAAAAAATCGTAGTCTTGTTTAATTGCTTTAAATTTATTATTTATGGCACAATAAAAGTTAAAATATTTTACTAAAAAATCTCTACCAAGCTCGGAGTGTTTTTTACGTTTAAGGACATTTTACACAAAAGCAACTTTTTTTCTTACACAAAACAAAACATGTACTTGTACTAAATGATGAATTAAATAAAAGCCGTTATTCGAATCATTAATAAAGTAATCAATCATCATCCTGTCCGGTCCTTATCCCAATTCATTTGGAGTCCGGGCAGTACGCCCTTATCATCATTATTAAATCATTCTTAAACATTATTAAATCATACTTAAACATTATTAAATCATTCTTAATCATTATTAAATCATACTTAATCATTATTAATTGTACTTAATCATTTAATTAATGTACAATAATTATGAGCTTTTAATTCACTTTTCGGTAATTTTTGATCAGTTGCCCAATAAGACCAATAATTTAAATCATTAAATATATTTTATTAAGGTAAATCGAGCTAAAAACTAGTCAATCAGGCATTTTCCTGTACGGGTAGCATGATGAACTCGAGAAAAGTTTTGTCTATATCGAAACGTCAAAAATGACATTTCATGGTAGACAAAACTCTTCCCGGGTTTGTCATGTTAAAAAAATAAAAAACCTAAAATTTTATAGGTAACTAGCGGATCCTCGCGGTTTCACCCGCGTGGTACCCGTTCCCGTGGGAATATCGGGATATCATACTGCAGTTACGTTTTGTTGTGCAACATTTTGTAACAAGTGGAAACATTATATATATACCTATGTAATAGTAGTTTGTTACACAAGGGACGTAATAGCTACTTACAACCGAGGTAAACATTCTACTTTACATTATTCATGCGAGGTAAGTAAATAAAACATTTATATTGGTATGACAAAATGATTTTTTTATAAAAGAAAAAATATTTATTCAAATTACCTACTTATTTTAAATTTTAATACAGTCGTCGCAAGTAAACAAACATTTAATTCGATGAAATGCCGCCATTTTCATTGTTCTCAACAGTAAATAGTTTTCTTATCATTGTATGAAAAAAATATTGTTTGACCAAGGAGTTTTGCATAGCTTGAAGTAATTTGAAAATGGAAAGTTCTATCTAAACAATACACTGTGTTGCACATGCCAACTTACACAGCCTCTTGCCATACTAGTAAATCCTAGTTACCGAGCAGTATGATGTAAAAGTTAGTTAATTGATTAAAGCTGCAAAATGATTCTCAACAAAATGTCACTGCGATGTTGATGCGTCATTACATTACTAACAAAATTTAGCATTAACCAAATCGAAAAATTGAAAATGAAGTATTTTAGAAAAAATCACACACAACCGTTTTTTTCTGAAGTAGGTACTTACTTCATTTTAAATTTTTCAACAAAAAAATAAATTTTTAATGCAAAATAATAAAAATAGTAAAAAACTGTATATTTATTTACTGAAACGAAAAACGAGAAGGTAGGTAAGTACATAACAGAATTGGATGAGTTTAAAAAATACCTAAGTATTACGGGTTAATGTATCAAATTGCCGTTTTGTATGGAGATTTTTGTAATTATTTTTTATCCATACTAACGCTTTTGTAATTTATTCAACGACTAATATTACCTATGTAACTTTACAAAATTTTACACACGTATTTATGGACATTTTAACTACTAAATGACACATTCGTTAAGAGAAAAAAAAACACTAAGTTACAACTAATAAAGTACGAAATTCTGGAAACATAAATAGTCGTAACTTTCAGGATAAGTTTTTTCTATGTAATTAAATTATCAAAAGTTGCTCGATACGGTCTTAATTTAACGCAATATTAAAGAAATTATATATTTCTAATATCATATAAGTTGTTAAGTTATATGTACATAAGAAAAAAACGGCAATTTCATTCTTTAACCCCTATTATTTTCTGACCGCGGTAGAACTAGAAGGGACGACGTGTGAAAATTCATACGTTATTAAAAAGACGTGTTTGTAAACATACAATGGACTAACTGTGTAGGTACTTGCCAATAAACAAGACGTAAAACAGGAAAATGCAGGAAACACGTAATATGTTAGTATTTATCGATACGTGATTCACGATACGAGAGCATCTGGAGTTAAATTGCGTAAATATTTAACGATAAAACCAAATCAAAAAATAATTTAGATAAGTTAATGAAAAAATATTCAATTTATCTCAAACACTATCGTTAAAAATGATCTATGATTGACAACAGCATATGTGGGTCTTATGCATTTCGTTCGAAATAAGCATACTAATCGATTTGCGCTAATTTGGACAGAACTAAATAAGGGAAAATGCGTTAGATTTGAGAATATTTTATGTAAAATTAACGTGTATCCGTCAATCGCGATTATATAGAAAGTTGTCTAACTTTTCCTTATTTAGGTACTTAGATACATATTTATTATTTACCTAGTTGAATAATGCTTTTATGATTTTAAGAAAATTCGTGCTCTACATTGTTAAGAGTCAATAAGTTTAAGATTTGATCTGTATTTAAAAATATTATAATAAAATTTCATTTAAACTCTGCAATGAACTCATGCTAACCTTGATTGTTGTTTAAAAAATTTAAACATTAACCCCCTTATTCCAAAACGTGGACTAAAGTTAGACCTGTGCCCGTAGTGTAAGTTTTTATGTCAAAAAACGCTAACTATTTCGATTCCGTATTTATGTCAATTTGTATGAAAACTGTATTAGCGCCTCTAGCGGCGGGTAGCGCGCTTTTATAGTTTTCATACAAATTGACATAAATACGGAATCGAAATAGTTTGCGTTTGCTTGACATAAAAACTTACACTAGGGGTACTGGTTTAAAACTGATCTTATTATGTCTTTCATTTGGAAAATGAAAGTGGCAGCACCAGTTTAGTACCAGTTTTAAACCAGGACTATTTTAGTCTACGTTTTGGAATAAGGGGGTAACAGTTTGTTAATGTTTTATGATTCGCTAAAAGCATTGAAATTCCTTTTAAAGCTTTTCATAATTTTCTCATATTTGTTTCGAATAACGTTGTACAAGCTCCTAGCTAGTACAACGAAACCTCATTGTATTCCAATCACTTTTGATAAGAAGAAGGTCCATTATCGTCCATTAAACCACATATCTCGCCCGTGAATGCGCACACGTACAGGGCGCGCGAGCGGACGCAGCAATGCAAACTGCATAGCGATGCATACCTTAGGCCCACTTGCGTTTTAAAACACGAATTAGCATTCCATTTTGCTGTTTATATTTCGCTCTATCTGTAATACTAATCAGCGTAAATAGTGTTAGTGCGTAGCGTACGCGAGTTTATCTTTTCTGCTGCTCTATGTAATAAAATCTACTGTTTAACTATTTTGATGGCTAAGGAAACATTATGTTTTTCATTATATTTTAAAGGTTTTCTTATAGCTTAGTAACTGAAAGGTGGTTTACATTACATGTTTTTACTTTCTGCATTCCAAAACGTAATTATAGACATGTAGAGTCAAACATTTAATGATAGCATTTTGTAATAGATTTTAATAGACATAGACAAATGTCACATTATATGTATGTTTATTTAGAATTAATGACAAGTTTAGACTATCTGGGTGTATGCCAGCTCTTTGTCTCAAGAGAAAAAGTTTTCGGGTTCCTGTTGCCAATGTCGTTTATTTTGGCTTCGGGAAAAGATTTTAAGATTCTTACACTATAAGTAATTCTTCATCCGCTATATAAGGAAAATGAGTTGATCGTCCGACTTTATGCACGAGGAAAATTTTAAGTACCTAACTACATTACTCAATAGAAAGTCGTCTTGACATAAAACATACAGTATGGACAATTTTATATTTACACTCACGTCTGTGAAACTAAAACTGGCCGTTCTCATTTTCTCCTTCGAACGAATGCACAAGAAACACAAAGCACATCTAATGCAACTGCATCGTAACAAAACACGATAAGAGTACACTTTCAACTTTTAAAGGAATGTGAAAAGGGCGGCGTCCCCCCTCGGCGGGGTTGCCACTATAACGCACATTTTTTCGCTTTTAAACTTTAATTTAGTTCCCGATTCGTTTTCGCGATACTTTTTCCCGCTTTGAGCAGCACGCGTGTTAGCAGCATTTACCCGGCCGCAACTTGGCCACACACTAAACACAACACAAAGCGAACGCTACCATGCATAGCTGTCAGGCCGAGCGAGACAGCATGACGCATACCCTCTTTTCCTCCAAGTGCGAAAGAGATAGCATCATTTTTGAGAGCTCCCATTGGCCACAGGAGTCCCGGTGCCGGTTCTGGCGTGGCCCCGGTTGGCCAGCCGTGGTCAGGTCATCTCGCGATGACCCTCTTATCTTTTACTAGTTAATATTTTGTACTAAGATCATAATGTTTATATTAATTTGATAACAAACAAAATTTTCCTTTAAATACAAAATGATGATTTAATTGGAAATTAATACGGTTAACAAAAAAAAATATATGCGAATAGATACTTAGAATACCTACATCTAGAGTCTAGACTTTTCCGTGTTCTCGCAAAAAATAATTTTGAAGGTTTTCTCCTTAAACGGTATACCTATCTCTCACACAATAATAATTGTAACAAATTAATAAGAAATAAAGCTATCTTTTAACGCTTAGCTTTTTGTTTTAAACAGTCTTTAGATACGCCAAAAAACTTGCTGCTCTACTAAAGACCCAAACTTTACCAAAGACTTGAAGTGCTCTACCAAAAAGAACAAAAGTCTAAGAAGAAATATTGGACAGCATACATAGGTACCTAGCATAGTTAGGGTAAAAATGTTTTAGAATATTTTAAACAAATAGGTAGGTAGAAAGACGTCGGGAAATCCAAAAACCAAAAAACCCAAAATTCCAACCTGCAAATCTTTATACAAGGTAATTTTTTTATCACCCCGAAGAAGCTTAGGGATTATTCTACTCATGAATTATAAGAAAAAATAAGCTGTTCCCATACATTTTGATTAAATATTTTTGCACTCTTGTATGTATGGAACAGCTGATACATTTTTTCGCGATTTCAGTTTTGGTCCCATAATAAAAGTTGTTTGTTTTCATGAGTAGAATAATCCCTAAAATTATCCGGGGTGATAAAAAAATTACGGTGTATATGTCGCAGGCGGATGGTTGAATCCGTCGGCTGGAGGCGCTACTCGGAAAAAGTATGGACTCTTTGATATAAAACTATAGGACGGTTAGAGTTGTTATAAATCTGGTAATAAGATATATATTTCTTCATACCTTTATCTAGAATCGTATAGTTTCAGAAACACGATTTTATGATTTTGGCTCGACACTTTTAATTTTCGAAAATACCTCTAAAAAAAAAAAAATATCAAGATTATTCTTAAATGGGGATACATATACTACTGAAAATTGGTTTAATTAGTGGACACCAATAATATTTAGGATCGTATAGAAGCATTTTTTAAAAATCGCTATAGTTTTTGAATACGAAGTGTTTTTGTGTTTTTTTTGCGTAATCGGCAAAATCGGTCTCGCTCCCGCGCGCGTCGTTTTCTCATTGCTATCTCGCTTTAGCATAATTTTTCCGAGTATCGCCTTCAGCATGTACCCCTCGGAAGTCCTGTAGAACACGTGATAGGTAGATAGTTACTCTTAAATTTCGTGGTGTTTCGTTTTTTTTGTGACTCCGTCAACTTATAGGAAGATAAAATAGCTTACGGAAGTACGGAACTGGGCGCAAGAAACTGAAATTTGGCAGTAGGTAGGTACTTTATATTCCTTGGGGAGTGTAAAGGAGCTATAAGAGAGGATTTTTGGAAATTCCCCCTCTAAGGAGGTAAAAAGGGGGGTTCACGCAGACAAAGCGAAGTTGCGAGCGGAGCACTAGTGGGACTGATAAATGTGGTAATAAATAGGGCACATTTGAGTTTTTGACTGTTGTTTTTTATATAATTCTTCTTGTACCTACTTATGTAAATTCAAGATGGAAAGAGAATTTGACGACCGATTTGGCGCAGGGTTAAACTACCTGCCTTCTGCGCCAGAGGTTTCGGGTTCGATTCCCGAACAAGACAAATATTTGTGTGCAGAACATGTCTATTTGTCTTGGTCTGGGTGTTTTCTATGTATATTTAGTATGTATTTACAAACAAAAAGTATATAAGTATATATTCATCCGTTATCAAGTTCACGTAGACACAGTTTCTTAAGAAATTTACTACGGGCTTAGATAATTGGTGTGCTTGTAAGAAAAATATTTATTTATTTATTTAAAGAGGCATTAAAATATGGCATTAGATAGAATCAATAATGCTTACCTAACAATTATACATAACAATAATAAAACTGCAAAGCTCAAAGACAAACTAAAAAATATGTAGTTTAAAAAACTATAAAAACACACTTTTATAGGAACAGACTAAAAGTACAAAATAACCGTCTATTCAGTAACTGAAATTAAAAAGCGTGGTGCGCGTTGTCAATATTAAGTACTTGAAAGCATGCATTGCAAAGGGCGCACCACGCTTTTTAATTTCAGTTACTGAATAGACGGTTATTTTGTACTTTTAGTCTGTTCCTATAAAAGTGTGTTTTTATAGTTTTTTAAACTACATATTTATTTTTTACTTTTTAGTTTAACAAATGGCAAGCTATGGATGGGGATGGTAATCAATTTCACAGTCCATTCATGTGTCTGCCCACCCCATAAACATTATAACTCAAAGGCGTGATTGTATGTATTAATTTTTACAACTTCAAGTGGAGTCTATTAGTTACCAGATGCGCGAGCCGAACCCTTACTTCCTCCCTGCTCCATCATCAGACCCTCACCACCAAGTGTAGCGAATAGGTCTCATCAGAACCAAACAAATGAGCCCAAACTCGAGGGGTTTCCTAGTGGTCATTAAGGAGTGCCACTGGCTTCCTCCCTGCTCCATCATCCGACCCTCACCACCAAGTGAAGCGAATAGGTCTCATCAGAACGAAACAAATGAGCCCAAACTCGAGGGGTTTCCTAGTGGTAATTAAGGAGTGCCACTGAGTTCCTCCCTGCTCCATCATCCGACCCTCACCACCATGTGTAGCGAATAGGTCTCATCAGATCGAAACAAATGAGCCAGAACTCAAGGTGTTTCCTATTGGTCATTAAGGAGTGCCACTGGCTTCCTCCCTGCTCCATCATCAGACCCTCACCACCAAGTGCATATATTTTTTCTAGACTTTTTACTTTTTTATTTCAAAAGTTAGAGGGGGGACACACATTTTACCACTTTGAAAGGCTTTATCTTTCAAAATATTGACTTTGAGAAAAAATGGTTTAAGGAACCCTTAAGTATATCCTTTTTAAGATTACCCTATAGACATCCTACGCAAATGTATTTGATGAAAAAAAAAATTTCCGTTTCAGTTCCATGTATGGAGAGCCCCCCCTTAGTTTTTTAAAATATTTGTATTAATATCGTAAAGCGGTTCATAAAATACATTTACCTATAGGAAAAATGTGATAGTAAAAAACCACGAGCCCTATAAGTAGCTTTCAGGCAGGATTCGAACCCGCGCCTCCGGGAATCCGGCCCGATGCTCTGACCAACTAAGCTACCGAAAGGCTTACACGACTCGTCGAATTTTGTTATCACTTGTTACGCTGTAGGCCAGCGTTGCTTCATCAATGCGAGGAAACCCTCGCATCCGAAAGAAACATTTTTACAAATGTTTAACAATCGATTAAGATGAAACAGCCATTAAATCGAGATTTTAAATTATTTTTATGCATTCACAATGCAATTCTGTAAGTATAGGAAAAATGTGATAGTAAAAAACCACGAGCCCTATAAGTAGCTTTCAGGCAGGATTCGAACCCGCGCCTCCGGGAATCCGGCCCGATGCTCTGACCAACTAAGCTACCGAAAGGCTTACACGACTCGTCGAATTTTGTTATCACTTGTTACGCTGTAGGCCAGCGTTGCTTCATCAATGCGAGGAAACCCTCGCATCCGAAAGAAACATTTTTACAAATGTTTAACAATCGATTAAGATGAAAACGGATTCCCGGAGGCGCGGGTTCGAATCCTGCCTGAAAGCTACTTATAGGGCTCGTGGTTTTTTTACTATCACATTTTTCCTATACTTACAGAATTGCATTGTGAATGCATAAAAATAATTTAAAATCTCGATTTAATGGCTGTTTCATCTTAATCGATTGTTAAACATTTGTAAAAATGTTTCTTTCGGATGCGAGGGTTTCCTCGCATTGATGAAGCAACGCTGGCCTACAGCGTAACAAGTGATAACAAAATTCGACGAGTCGTGTAAGCCTTTCGGTAGCTTAGTTGGTCAGAGCATCGGGCCGGATTCCCGGAGGCGCGGGTTCGAATCCTGCCTGAAAGCTACTTATAGGGCTCGTGGTTTTTTACTATCACATTTTTCCTATACTTACAGAATTGCATTGTGAATGCATAAAAATAATTTAAAATCTCGATTTAATGGCTGTTTCATCTTAATCGATTGTTAAACATTTGTAAAAATGTTTCTTTCGGATGCGAGGGTTTCCTCGCATTGATGAAGCAACGCTGGCCTACAGCGTAACAAGTGATAACAAAATTCGACGAGTCGTGTAAGCCTTTCGGTAGCTTAGTTGGTCAGAGCATCGGGCCGGATTCCCGGAGGCGCGGGTTCGAATCCTACCTGAAAGCTACTTATAGGGCTCGTGGTTTTTTACTATCACATTTTTCCTATACTTACAGAATTGCATTGTGAATGCATAAAAATAATTTAAAATCTCGATTTAATGGCTGTTTCATCTTAATCGATTGTTAAACATTTGTAAAAATGTTTCTTTCGGATGCGAGGGTTTCCTCGCATTGATGAAGCAACGCTGGCCTACAGCGTAACAAGTGATAACAAAATTCGACGAGTCGTGTAAGCCTTTCGGTAGCTTAGTTGGTCAGAGCATCGGGCCGGATTCCCGGAGGCGCGGGTTCGAATCCTGCCTGAAAGCTACTTATAGGGCTCGTGGTTTTTTACTATCACATTTTTCCTATACTTACAGAATTGCATTGTGAATGCATAAAAATAATTTAAAATCTCGATTTAATGGCTGTTTCATCTTAATCGATTGTTAAACATTTGTAAAAATGTTTCTTTCGAATGCGAGGGTTTCCTCGCATTGATGAAGCAACGCTGGCCTACAGCGTAACAAGTGATAACAAAATTCGACGAGTCGTGTAAGCCTTTCGGTAGCTTAGTTGGTCAGAGCATCGGGCCGGATTCCCGGAGGCGCGGGTTCGAATCCTGCCTGAAAGCTACTTATAGGGCTCGTGGTTTTTTACTATCACATTTTTCCTATACTTACAGAATTGCATTGTGAATGCATAAAAATAATTTAAAATCTCGATTTAATGGCTGTTTCATCTTAATCGATTGTTAAACATTTGTAAAAATGTTTCTTTCGGATGCGAGGGTTTCCTCGCATTGATGAAGCAACGCTGGCCTACAGCGTAACAAGTGATAACAAAATTTGACGAGTCGTGTAAGCCTTTCGGTAGCTTAGTTGGTCAGAGCATCGGGCCGGATTCCCGGAGGCGCGGGTTCGAATCCTGCCTGAAAGCTACTTATAGGGCTCGTGGTTTTTTACTATCACATTTTTCCTATACTTACAGAATTGCATTGTGAATGCATAAAAATAATTTAAAATCTCGATTTAATGGCTGTTTCATCTTAATCGATTGTTAAACATTTGTAAAAATGTTTCTTTCGGATGCGAGGGTTTCCTCGCATTGATGAAGCAACGCTGGCCTACAGCGTAACAAGTGATAACAAAATTCGACGAGTCGTGTAAGCCTTTCGGTAGCTTAGTTGGTCAGAGCATCGGGCCGGATTCCCGGAGGCGCGGGTTCGAATCCTGCCTGAAAGCTACTTATAGGGCTCGTGGTTTTTTACTATCACATTTTTCCTATACTTACAGAATTGCATTGTGAATGCATAAAAATAATTTAAAATCTCGATTTAATGGCTGTTTCATCTTAATCGATTGTTAAACATTTGTAAAAATGTTTCTTTCGGATGCGAGGGTTTCCTCGCATTGATGAAGCAACGCTGGCCTACAGCGTAACAAGTGATAACAAAATTCGACGAGTCGTGTAAGCCTTTCGGTAGCTTAGTTGGTCAGAGCATCGGGCCGGATTCCCGGAGGCGCGGGTTCGAATCCTGCCTGAAAGCTACTTATAGGGCTCGTGGTTTTTTACTATCACATTTTTCCTATACTTACAGAATTGCATTGTGAATGCATAAAAATAATTTAAAATCTCGATTTAATGGCTGTTTCATCTTAATCGATTGTTAAACATTTGTAAAAATGTTTCTTTCGGATGCGAGGGTTTCCTCGCATTGATGAAGCAACGCTGGCCTACAGCGTAACAAGTGATAACAAAATTCGACGAGTCGTGTAAGCCTTTCGGTAGCTTAGTTGGTCAGAGCATCGGGCCGGATTCCCGGAGGCGCGGGTTCGAATCCTGCCTGAAAGCTACTTATAGGGCTCGTGGTTTTTTACTATCACATTTTTCCTATACTTACAGAATTGCATTGTGAATGCATAAAAATAATTTAAAATCTCGATTTAATGGCTGTTTCATCTTAATCGATTGTTAAACATTTGTAAAAATGTTTCTTTCGGATGCGAGGGTTTCCTCGCATTGATGAAGCAACGCTGGCCTACAGCGTAACAAGTGATAACAAAATTCGACGAGTCGTGTAAGCCTTTCGGTAGCTTAGTTGGTCAGAGCATCGGGCCGGATTCCCGGAGGCGCGGGTTCGAATCCTGCCTGAAAGCTACTTATAGGGCTCGTGGTTTTTTACTATCACATTTTTCCTATACTTACAGAATTGCATTGTGAATGCATAAAAATAATTTAAAATCTCGATTTAATGGCTGTTTCATCTTAATCGATTGTTAAACATTTGTAAAAATGTTTCTTTCGGATGCGAGGGTTTCCTCGCATTGATGAAGCAACGCTGGCCTACAGCGTAACAAGTGATAACAAAATTCGACGAGTCGTGTAAGCCTTTCGGTAGCTTAGTTGGTCAGAGCATCGGGCCGGATTCCCGGAGGCGCGGGTTCGAATCCTGCCTGAAAGCTACTTATAGGGCTCGTGGTTTTTTACTATCACATTTTTCCTATACTTACAGAATTGCATTGTGAATGCATAAAAATAATTTAAAATCTCGATACATTTACCTACCAAGTTTCAAGTGTGTATATAGTTTTAATAGTTTTGAAATAAAGTGGTTGTGACATACGGACGGACGGACGGACGGGCAGACAGACAGACAGACAGACAGACATGACGAATCTATAAGGGTTCCGTTTTTTGCGATTTGGCTACGGAACCCTAAAAATACGGACTGGATTTAAATCGAGGTCTTCTGGCTTCAAAGTTGCCCGTTTTCTAACCTGAGCTATAAATTTTCCTTCATATTCTAATGACATTGTAACAGTTTTTCGATGAGGACGTCGTCGTCCGTCTTACGAATTTTCGATCTGACGGTCACGTGACCCTGACGCGAGTTAAGCATTTTTTACCCATCACAAAAAGTGCACAACGCCGCTAAGAAGTTATCACTTTAAAATATTTAGTAATAATTTTTAAGTCAAACAACAGCAGCATAACAATAACATCTAAAAATCGTTGACCTTTTGATTTCGAAACGTATGATAACGTATCTCCATATTTTTTTGATTCGTAAAGCCTATTTAACTTTCTCAAAGTTTTTTTACATCGCGGCTACGAATCGAAAACTAACGGTCTTTTGATAAAGTACACATCACGAACTGTACTTAAGAGCTTTGCAAAAAACCTATTACCTACCTTACCTAACGGCCAGCAAAAAAGTAACTGTCATTTACAGATTACGCGAATTTTGGCAAGTGTTAATAATGAAGATTAGTTAATATCATAATTTATTTTTAAGATTTTAAGAGAAGTTCATGACTATTACAACTATAACCTTTATAGGTTCGGCTAAAAGTTGGGACTTGGGACAAAATTAAAAAAAATGTGATAGAAAAAATCACCAGCCCTTCAACTAGCTTCCTACAGCGTTAAGAAGGTGATAGAAAAATTGTACGAGTCTTGTATTGTAAGCCTTTTAGCAGCAGTTGGTCAGAGCATTGGGAATTGGTATGGATTCCCAGGCGCGCGGGTTTGAATCCCGCCTAAAAGCTACTTAGGGCTGATAGTGGTTTTTTCATCTCAATTTTTTCTATAAAATAATTAAAAATCTTAGACCAAAATGGGTTTATTATCATGTTGCTTTGGACATTTTGGAGTAGGTACGTGTTAGGGCTATTCTAAGGATCAGGGTGCCTACCATCAACTTTAAGACAGCGATTCAAAAATAGCGCGATGCAGAATAGGTTCCTAAAATGAATTGCTTTCTTTCGTACCATGACCTTCTAAAAACTGGATCGCAAATGAATTGCTAAATGTGAATGACCGAACGATTTGTGTCCTTATATTTCTTCTACCCGTCTCTTTCACTCGATTCTGTCATGCCCGGAGAGTGAGAGGGACGGGTATAACCTGCGGGTGACATGTTAAATCGACCAGGTTATAAGTCAAATAAGAGTACGTGACAGCTTAGCGGCTGTGAAATGTCATTGAATGATCACTGAATCGCTGTCATTGATATTAAGCTGTCGTGGTACGAATAAGCGAAGCAGATCAGTTTAGGTCCTACACAAAACCGCAATAAGAGTTGATGGTAGGCAGGCACCCAGGCCCTCCACATTATGACCTAATTGACGGCGGAGAGAGTAAGAAGTGAGGGGTTTATAACATAGAAAAATAAAACAAGAACACTAATAATAGATTCACACAAGTAGATACAATAGTACATAAATACATTGAGCTCACAGAGGTAATATTACGCTAGGTTCACAAACAAAAAAATAAAAAATTATAAATGCATCTACAATAAAAAAAGTAAATAAAAAAAAATCGCTTACACATCTATATTTAATATTATAAAGAGGAAAGATTTGTATAATGGAAAATGAAGTATTTAGAAAAAAACAAAAAGTCCATACTTCTCACAACCAGCTCCGATGGGACACGAACCCACGACCTTTCGCTTTCCGGGCGACTGCTCTAACCACTGAGCTACGGAGTCGTTACGAGTGATGCGCACCGCCAAGGAATGGAATACCCTGCCTGCGTCTGTTTTCCCGAATGACTACAACCCTGTTATTTTTAAAGCTAGAGTGAATAGGCTGCTTCTTGGTAAGCTCGCCCCATCTTAGGCTTCTTCTCAACCCTAAGGTTCAGTATGACGTCAAGAGCTAGCCCATAGGTACTATATATATATAATAAAATAAAAAAACGTCGAATTTATCCAATACTTCTTACGCGCTGTATAGCCAGCGTTAATTTACACTCACATTTTTTTTTATACTTTATTTTCCATTTTTCAATAATAAAAATTGCATTGTGAATGCAAAAAAGTAAAAATTTAAAAAGATTTGTATGTATTCAGGTACGTAACGAATAAACTCAAAAACTACTGGACCGATTTCAAAAATTCTTTCACTTTGATAATGCTACATTATTCCTGATTAACATGGGCTATATTTTAATCCTGATATTCTGACGGGAACGGGTACCACGCGGGTAAAACCGCGAGGATCCGCTAGTTAAAAATAAAATAAATCATACACTTACAAAAAATAGATTAGCCAGCTTGTGCAATTATTAGATCCATACTAATATAATAAATGTGAAAGTGTGTTTGTTTGTTTTTTTTATTTGTTTGTTTGTTTGTTTGTCCTTCTTTCACGTCAAAACGGAGCAACGGATCGACGTGATATTTGGTATGGGGATAGTTTAGGCTATAGGCTACTTTTGATTCCGGAAAATTATAAAATAAAAAATATTATTTTGTATAGAAAATCGATTAACTGTCGTACTATACAAAACTGTCATTTCTTCCATAGCCGCTTCCAAAGAGGAATGTCAAAGAGTATTGTAATCACTGACGTTTTAGGCGCTTTGGATTACCTACTTTTTAATAAGTGACATTTGTGGCAGGCAGTGTATAAAACTTCTTCGCGATTATTTATTTTCATCTGTCTGTCTATAATAGATGTTGGTGATACGAAGTTTACCGGGTCCGGTGTCCGGTCGGGTATAATTAATATGGCAAAACAACGTTTGCCGGGTCAGCTAGTTCATAATAACTATCATTGAAGAGGTCAATATCGACAGATTTGTATAATTCGTTCTAGTTATGTACCTCCCGTCTGTAGTTGCTATTCGCCATAGGTACAGAAATTAATTATTTTAAATTACGTTGGGTTTCGAGAGGGGAAATTTAACTTTAATAATGATAGAATGTCGGCACAATCGATAATATTCGAAACAATTTTCTTCAAAAATATAATATCCACTATATTTCGTCGACTATCATCGTATGTTAGTTACCATTTGGAATAGCGTAAATCCTGTTATTTCAGACTAGCTGTGCCCCGCAGTTTCACCTGCGCGAATTTGAGGAAAAGAAAAAATCTACAATACTCGTATGTCCCAAAGCCTTATAAGGCTTTTTTTAACAGGCCGCATCTGTCAAAAGCCTTATAAGGCTTCGGGGCGATGGAACATTTTGGTACGTTTGTACTCTACTCTGCTACTCCTATCTGTGTTTTACTTGTTTATTGTCTGTTATTATCTGTGGGATTTGACACTGAAGCGATAAAACGTCACAGTTTTAACCAATCACCATTCTTTGGGGCTTTTTCATTTGTCTCAAGCTGACCCTATGTCACCCCGCGCCATTCCCGTGACAGATACCCGCCGATTTGAAAACATGGCCGGACATATCAGGCATGGCAGGACAATATTTTTCCCGCATCTGTTGGTCGTATGATGTTATATAGGTAGCCTTTAAGCCTTCCTCGATAAATGACTATCCAATACAAAAATAATTTTACCACGTTTTTATTAGGTTGCGTTCTTGCTTGTACGCAAATTCAAACGTTTCTATACTAGCTTCCCGATGAGCTAGAGACTTGAAACTTTGAACATAGCTCAGAACTGGATGACAATGCAATATTAACCTTCCTCGGTTCTTTAAACACTATTTACACGAGAGGCCTTCGGGTCATGTTGACCCGATTTCAAAAATATGAAGCAATGAGTCACACCAACACATCAAAATATGACTATAAAAATTACTGCATTTAATGCGCGTACTCGTGCAAGTACTAATAGTTTTTGTTTCATCGAAATCTGGCCAGGATTTCCAAAGATACAGCGTTGTAAAGTTTCACCAGCTTTTGAAAATTTGCTTTCCTTGCGCGCTATTGCGATGACGTCATGTCGCACTGACATCTCCGTTTGCGGCTGTTGCGGGTGATTTCCGTCTAACTGTACCTACATAGAGTTCGTCTGTGCGCAATCTCCGCGCAACTCGTGCGTTTTTGACGCTAGTTACAGTACATTTTCTTCGTTCTAAGGTTATGGTAAATGATTAGTATTCAATTTCGACCGCGCGCAGGCGCACTCTGAAACTGTCACCTACTGTCGATACCGAAAGACATTTATCCCACAAACTTATCTGACCCAGTGGTGGAGGCGCCACTAGCAGTATAAAATTATCGAAATGGCTGTCAGTTTTTAGGGTGCATATTTAACTACCAAGTCAGTTAAGGTTGTAAGTACATTTTATTTTGACGGTTGCTATATTGTATTGATTGACAGAATCCCGCCCGCCATTACGAAAGTTGATTTAATTTATTATTCACGAAAATAAAACATTATTTGAAGGTGTTTTTTCACATGGGCTCAATACCAAATTTCTTAAACATTTCATTGATCGACTATAAGAAAAATAAATAAATTTATTATGAAACCGTGAGAGCGCAAATATATAGCCAAAGGATTCTATGTAGGTATACGGAAGTGCGACGTGACGTCACACGTTAATGCCATTGGTTCACCCAAATTTTCCTCGGAGGCCGTACTTTAACGTTTAATATCTCAGTCATTTTTGAAGATAGGAAAAAAATAAAAACAGATTCTTTTTTCTCGAGTTACATATTTTTTAGTTATGCTGATAACAAAAATCATTGGTGTGACTCATTGTTTTAAATTAAATACAAAATCTTATTATTTCTAAAACACGTTTATTAACCCCTACACAGTAGTTACAAGAATTATGACAATATCATGTGATGTAAATGTAGTGTGTGGTATAACCATCAGTAGTATTGTGAAAAAAGTACACATTTCTTGTAACTATACTTAGTTTGTAAAAAAGCACTACAATTGAACTACAATTGAAACACGATTGAGACACGATTATGACATAACGTTAGCAGACTTGGCCCCCTGATCTGATGATGGAGCCGCAAGAACGCCACAAAAGCTCCATGATGTAACCGTGCTACCCCATCGTGTTTGGGCTCGTTAGAATTGTCTTAACATGTATTCTGACGGGAGACGAGGTTCAGGGTCTGATGATGAAGCCGGAAAGCCATTCCATAGGAACTCAATATTGAAACCTCGTTTGAATCGTCTGGACGAGTACTCTATTGGAACATATTTCTAGTCTGTTTTAAAAACGTGGTTTTTTAAATTAAAATTTTAAAAGAAAATATTTTTTTTTATTCGTTCCAGTAGTACCTGAGATTAGCGCGTTCAAACAAACAAACAATCAAACAAACAATCAAACAAACTCTTTAGCTTAATAATATCAGTATAGATTATACTCTTTACTAGTGGAGAGTTGGAGACTACGCTAACGCCTTACCAAGGTAAAAGAGCATTGCCGCATAAATTCGATTGTGTTTGTTTGGAGGAGATTGGATGAAGTAGAGCTTTGAACTTTTTTTATGTATTTAAGGGCAGGATCTTCTAAAAACTCTGTCTTTGTCTTTTTTCTTACGTGTGAAGAGTAATGAAAATAACCTCACTTTTTCATTTTTGTGATGTTTTTGTAGTTATTTTGAGCATAAATTCACTTTTTGAAAAAGTAGCCTGAGAATAGTCTACAATATGTCATTACCTATTTTTCTATATATTATTCGTGAATTAGAGATTAATAATCTAAGTATAAAACCAAAAAAATTTAAAAATAATGAAAATTTTCTTTGTTTTTGAAATTTTTTATTGTCGAGTTACGATATGAATATCGTGTTTCTAGCCACAAAATAATCAAGATCGTTTAACAAACTTCAATATTATATTTTTATCTGCTCATAATAAAGAATATTTGATTGTTTACTTTTGAATGAAAAATAGGTTGATTTCGATAATTTG
This sequence comes from Crambus lathoniellus, assembly GCA_949710035.1. Taxonomy (NCBI): domain Eukaryota; kingdom Metazoa; phylum Arthropoda; class Insecta; order Lepidoptera; family Crambidae; genus Crambus; species Crambus lathoniellus. Next base: position 1,949,114 of record OX453303.1, on the reverse strand, counting down.
GAGGTACGTGCCCTTAATTAATGACTAGCTTTCCACTCGCGACTGTACCCGTGTGCTCTATAGGTACGATTTTTTCCCGTGGGAATGAGATATGTTCCCGGGGTAAAAAGCAGTCTTTATGCGATTCTAGACCCGTTTAGGTTTGAGTAAAAAACATCCAAACTTTAGCATTTATAATATTAGGAAGAAATCTTATTTTAGATAACTAGTCTAGTACCATATACTAGACTAGTTATTTGGTATTGAAAATTGAAAATGAAGTTTTTCCTCACTGTCCGGGCGAATGTCCGGACAGTGAGGAAAGGTCGTGGGTTCGAGTCCCATCGGAGCTAGTTGTGAGATGGGTCCACTTTTTCTAATACTTCATTTTAAATTTTTCAATAATAAAAATTGCATTGTGAATGCAAAAAAATAAAAAGTGCTATATTAGTTATTTGGTAGTTTACGTATTGGTTAGTTATTAGTAACCATATAATAGTAATTTCAATTGGTAACTGCACTGAATAAACTGCATTTTACATATAAAACCATTCTTGAAGTCGGTTTAATTTTTTTACTGACTTCAAAAAAGAAGGTTATCAGTTTGACCTGTGGGTATAAATGTGATTTCGTTTCAAAGATTGTACGAATAACCATATCTCAAAAACTACTTAACCGATTTTGATGAAAATTTGACTGTTCCCTAAGTTGGATTACACTTGACTTAAGGTGCATGTAGTCGTGAAACGATCATTTTTGAGGCCCTATAACTCGTAAATTAGCCTACTGATGATTCCAGAATTAATATATATTAAATATTGATATATAAACTTCAATCTGAGCATTAAAAAAAAACATAGTCTTTAAGATACTATTAAAAAAAACATTGAAATGAAGCTGTTTTCAACTTCTAATACGCTACTGCTTCTAAACTACAAGTGATATTGTCACGTTCTTTTAGGAAGAGATTGCTAACTTGTTTAACTTAAAACTGAGCATTTTTCGTTTTAAAATAATAGATAGTTTTGACGAAACGTGTGTTTAAGCTGGTTTTGTGCGGGTAGCGGGCGTGAAAATTCGGCCACTTTTCAATGGCCAAGGTCGTTGGCGATACCACGGGCCTTAAATAGGTATCAAAAAGAATCATCTCGATAGGACTTTTAGTTTTCAAAAAATTCGTGAACAATTATATAAACATACATTCACTTACGAAGCATACGTAGGGCAGAGGTACCCTTTGTGGCCACTTTAAGGATTTTTTTACTTTTAAGCACTGTACTAAATGGTCTTTGGTATTCAAGCCACAAATTATATCTTAAATTATAGGTAATTTATCTACTTTTAAAGGTACTACATAATTCAAATTTAACAAAGTGAAATAGTTTTTTGTATAAGTATAACACAAAATGTGTGAGAGGTGCCAAATGTACCGGTTTTTTCCACTTATTGATAGTTAAGGCGATACTCGGAAAAGTTATGCTTAAGCGAGATAGCAATGAGAAAACGACGCGCGCGGGAGCGAGACCGATTTTGCCGATTACGTAAAAAAAACACAAAATCACTTCGTTATCAAAAACTATAGCGATTTAAAAAAAATGCTTCTATACGATCCTAAATATTATTGGTGTCCACTAATTACACCAATTTTCAATAGTATATGTATCCCCATTTAAGAATAATCTTGATATTTTTTATTTTTTAGAGGTATTTTCGAAAATAAAAAGTGTCGAGCCAAAATCATAAAATCGTGTTTCTGAAACTATACGATTCTAGATAAAGGTATGAAGAAATATATATCTTATTACCAGATTTATAACAACTGTAACCGTCCTATAGTTTTATATCAAAGAGTCCATACTTTTTCCGAGTAGCGCCTTAAACTTTTGTAAGTATAGCGAAAATTCAAAACCAAACCCAGGTTAAATCAATATATTCTAATGAGCTAGAAACCAATCAATTGCAAAACAACAATTTAATTGTAAAAAACAAAGGTTTATAAAGTATTTCATCCAAAACAAATTTCTTAAAATTTTCATAGTATACATCTTCTAAAACAGAAAATGGAATTTATTGAAAAAAATCGTATGCCATAAAAACTTCTAACGGTTGTTATTATTAGCTTAAAATACCTTATTTTGATTGCCTTTAGCAAAAATGGCGAAAAGTTGTTTAGAAAACTTTTAGAGCAAAAAGTGGCCAAAACTGGTACAGTGGCCAAAACCGGGGCTTCTGCCCTACTAGAACGCTGTACCTACATCTCATACATACAGGTCAAACTGATAACCTCCTTCCTACTTTTTGAAGTCGGTTAAAAAGGTAAATACTTTTTTCTACGTTACGCTATTTTTGTAATGTTAGGAGTTTTTCTTTTAATTTCCCCATAGGAACTCATTACTTATTATGGGGCATTCTAAGGAAATCCTTGTATTAGCATACTATACTAGTGTGTGCCGTAGAGGCGCGCAGGCGGCGCAACTGCTATCGCCGATAACCGTCGATCAGCGCTATATGGGTCGGTGCTGCAGTGTGTCGCGGCGCAAGAAGGAATATTATACTATAGCATATTTACCAAGTATTCCGCATAGTATTGTGTGTAGTAAGGCGGTTCTCACACTGCACCGCGGCCCGTCGTGGTGCGCGGGATTGCAGAGTATGTACGTACATCAATTAGTATAGAAAACAAGCCTAGTCCTACACACTAAATATGTGAGTTTTTTTGCGCCCAACGTCCGACCATTTACTATTGAAATAATCGCACGTCCGGCAACCTTTAAGGGTTATGTCAGACTCTTACCGACTAAACACTGCCTGTAATCAGCTGTTACCGGGACAGGTAATACAGCTTATCTAATGCGACCACGTCCCTGGAGGGCCTTGGCGCAGGGCGTCACTCACCTAGGCGAAGTGCGCACTAAAGATGACCAGCATCTAGAAGAGCTGACTGGCCATATATGTTTTAAATTCATATGTGGCGCGGCAGCGCAGTATAAAGATCGAGGCGCGTCGCCAGTGTGAGAACCACAGAACACGGGGAAAAAAATCTTTTCATGTTCTGTGGTGAGTGAGAACCGCCTGGGAAGCTCGCGGCGGACGCAGGCTGGGCGGGGGCGGCTGAGGCAGCTATAGCCGATATCCACTGATCAGCGCTAAATGGATCGGTACTACACGGTGTAGCTCCTGCCAAACCACAGAATTGTAACAAGTTGTCAAACTAGGTATATTTATCATTTTAGCCTAGTAAGTAAACAAGCGGTCAAAGTCGGTTTCGAAACTGACTTACAATTTACTAAATGCAACTGAAAAAAGGCTTAAGAAAGGCTCTCATACAAATAGGGCATGGGGGCAAAAAATTATTCAAACTTTTTAGTAAATCATAAATCATAAATCTTTATTTGCTTTTGATTGGGGTACAAATTTAAGATGTCACAGGTTTATAAGTTCGGCCCATTCAGCCATTTGTCAATAGCATGCAAATATTAAGTCCTATTGATTAGCATGTCAGTAAATATATGAAAACAATGTCTTGTAGATACAAATGCACAAATATACACAAAAGCTCATATCAATAACAACAACAATGTTATAAAATATGTCGAGCTATACAATAATAATGTCACAAAAAAAAATATGTCAAAATTATAAGTAAAATGTCTAAGGCCGAATGTCTCAATAACTTTGTCAAAAAAAAAACAAATATTATGGACTCATATATAGCCCCCAGTACATTGTATTTATTTGATTCAAATAAATTTTAGTAACTTCCCTTCATAAAGAAAAGATCTATCACATATAATATTTTGGAAGGCCTAGCAATGATACTTTGTCAGGAAATTTAATTTAAAAACATTGAAAATTCTGAGTTCGATCGCACGCTATAGCCTTAATTTGCTAACTGAAGCCAATGCAAAGATTAGATTGATACCTAATTGGTATAGCCATTATAGTTTTTTATATTCTTTTTTTTACATTATAGTATTTACAACGGGGTAGCACTTAACGTTCATCACACCTGATTTTAAGTAATAAGTGCTGAAGATGGAATCGCACTACTCCTGGAATCCTTAATTACTGACGAGCTGGCTGTCTTATATCTAACTGCTGGAACACGTGACATTGCTGAAAACATCGTTGTAATGGCTTCAGCCTGAGATAAGATGGTGGTAGCTAACCGAATGCTATAATTACCCCCACTCACTGGGAAGCGAACTCGGGACCTCTGGATCTGACACCAGTGGTGTGTACCACTAGACCACGGAGGCGGTAAAGTGATAACTACATGAAAAGTAAAGGGAAAGTAAACTAAAATTTTGAAGCAACGCTCTAGTCTTATAGGCGCTAGACACGATCACTTCCAACTGTCAGTTTTTTTCACTGAACTGTTTTATATGTCAGTGAAAACTGAACGTGTGTACGGTGTGTACTATGAAAAACTGACAGTTTTCATCGTACACACACTCAGTTTTCACTGTCAGTTAAAAGTGATCGTGTGTAGCCGGCGGAGTGCCTATTAAGCAAAGTGCTCTCATCATTTCAGCAGCATCATCATCTCAGCTTACCTACATGTAGAGTACAGACTTTTGTAGGAGTGCCTAGGTTCTAACCTAGCCACTTCCACAAAAGTCTTATCAACCATTCAAGCCGCAACAACAAAACTAATCGTAGAAAACTCTTCTACAATTGTTTCAGAAAACACTTGTGTAAACACTATTACACTTCGAAGCGGCCGCCGTCGCGGGCGCACCGCTCCACAGTACATCGAACGTAGCTCCTGGTGACCTGATAGAACCTGATGGAGACTGATGGGGCTAGGGGCTGGTAGTGACAGTAAGCGACCCGAGCGGTTTGAGCAAACTATCCTGAGTACTAGTTTGTTCGCCCCGGCTCGTGTCGCCTGTCGTCACATGTCGTCACATGTCGTCGTTGTCGGGGTCGCTGGAACGCCACGTGAGTACCTGTGTTGGTTATGTGGCTGGGGTGTTATGGCTGAAATAGTACACGGTTCACTCTTGCCTTTCAATTTGGATGAAGCAACCAAATTGAACAATGTAAACGTAAAAGTGAATTATTCAATGTGCGCCTGTATTTCTGCACCTTTCAACCAAAGTGAATCAATTTGGTTGAACCGTGTAATGTTAGCATTACAGCCGTCTTTAACTCTTCTCTGTGTAACACTTTTAGTACTTACCTGTTAACTTAAAAATTGGTCTTATAACTTTAAATCATAGAAGAAGTGACATAGCGGCAGCCCATCTGTGGCTTAAATTACCAGATAACCTTAATGTTTCGTTAAAAGAAAGCTAAATCTTTAGGTATACTATCGCCGTCACTTTAGTTTTCCCAATTTTTTACCTTATTCTTTTTATTAGATTTTTCTCTTAAGGCGATACTCGGAAAAATTATGTTGAAGCGAGATAGCAATGAGAAAACGAAGCGCGCGGGAGCGAGACCGATTTTGCAGATTCGGCTAAAAAAACACAAAATCACTGCGTATTAAAAAACTACAGCGATTTTTAAAAAAATGCTTCTATACGATCCTAAATATTATTGGTGTCCACTAATTAAACCAATTTCCAATAGTGTAAGTAACCCCATTTACGAATAATCTTGAATTTTCGTATTTTCTAGAGGTCTTTTCGAAAAGAAAAAGTGTCGAGGCAAAATCATAAAATCGTGTTTCTGAAACTATACGATTCTAGATAAAGGTAAAAACCAGATTTGTAACAACTGTAACCGTCCTATAGTTTTAAATCAAAAAGTCCATACTTTTTCCGAGTAGCGCCTTAAAATATAGGATAGCTTTTCTTAAATGTTTGAGTTTCTAAAATGTAGAAACATTAACCTTATATTTTCTTTCCATTTTTCTTGCTTAGCCTATCTTTTATTTTAGAATTATTATTGAATTAAGGGAAGTGGGAGGGCGCTGCATCTGTATCTTTTTTTGAAATTTTAATACAGAATTATTATAATCGTTGTCAGGGATGTTTTGATGTTTTTATTTGCACATATTAAATTGCTTTGAAAATATTGTGAGGGTTCCGTAGGTACCCAAATGGTATAAACGGGACCCTTTTACTTAGACTCCGCTGTCCGTCTGTCTGTCTGTCTGTCACCAGGCTGTATCTCATGAACCGTGCATGATAGCTAGACAGTTGAATTTTTTATAGATAATGTATTTCTGTTGACGCTATAACAACAAATAAGTAATTAAAACAGAATAAAACGAATATTTAAGGGTGGCTCCCATACAACAAAGTGTTTTGCCGTTTTTTGCTCGATATTAATAACGGCTACAAGTAGACGCTTGAAATATTTACAGAATATTTAGTTGAATATTCACTTTGGTACGGAAACCTTCGTGCCCGAGTTCGACTCGCACTTGGCCGGTATTTTTTATTAATTTGGAAACAAATTTCAAGCAAAAGAATGTCTTTTATAAATTAATACATTGCAGGAACCTAAGGACACTCTTTTATTTATTTTTACCCAAGAGAATATAGAAGAAAAATAAGAACTTAATTTTAATTGAACTTTAAACATGAGTTTGATTTGAAATTAATCATGAATTTCAATAAGATTTAAGTGTAGGTAAGTACATAAATGTTCTAAAGTTACATGAGTAGTCTCAATCCAGGAGTATATAGGGAAATTCAAACGTAACAGGGATCTTTTTAAGTATCCTGTATCATCACATCAATGTCTTTCCACTACAACCACAACAAAGAGATGTTTTTGGTTTCAGAGGATTTTATTTCTGTTTGGGAACTTCTAATTTCCAGGCTTGCGATTCTCCGAAGAAAATCCGCCGCCACTTCACATTCGAACATATCAAATAAAACTAGTAAGTACCAAGTAGTTTAAAAACAAGTAAAAGTCAAGCGAAAAAGAACGCGAAGTCATATGCGATAGTGATTGAATTTTATACCATCGTATACGTAGTATTTTTTTTTACCCTGTGCCATCGTCCGAAATGTCCTAACGATCCCATAAATAAGTAATTTTGGATCTAAAGCCACTTGCGAAATGTGTTGTGTTGCCTGCCCCAATGTTCCCAGAAAGTTACAACCTGGGCAATCTGGGCATCTTTTTTTTTATTTATTACCAAATAAACATAAAAATACAAAAGCTGTTTGCTACATTCACAAAAAACCACGCAGGTTTACAATAGAAATGAGCTGTTCAGCAATCTAAAAAGCCAAAGTGTCGGTTTAGGTAGGTAAGACATGGAAAAGACAATTGAGATTTTTTTTCCGTGTTCTGTGGTAGTAGTTTAAGTTAATGCAGGCTTCATTTTAGACTGCAGCTTGCTTTTGTTTTACAAACGCTTGTTTATCGAAACAACAACTTCCTATTGAGATTTTATAAGTTGGTTTAGCTCTGACCTTAGTTGGTTAGAGCATCGGGCCGGTCCCGGATCCCCGGAGGCGCGGGTTCGAATCCCGCCTGAAAGCTACTTATAGGGCTCGTGGTTTTTACTATCACATTTTTCCTATAACAACTTCCTAATTATCCACAATCTTTCTTTTTCGGTTTCTTTCCTACACTGTCAATTGAAAATATTCCTGAATGACTGTCTGTACGAAATGTGGACACCATCTTCTCCTCTCCATTTAAAGGGGCTCACACAGTTTTGCCAGACGTCCCGATTTTCAGCCCAAATTAAAAGTCCCGCTTTTCAGGGGATTACTCAACAGAGTTCTTCAACTATAATAATGAAAAAATGAAACAAGTTAAATCTTCAGAGAAATATAATTATTAAAATAGGTTTTCTTTGGGTATCTATCATCAGTAGTTGTAAACTTAGTTTGAAACTCAGTAGTAAAAATCGATTGATTATATACGTTTTTTTATTATGTCCCGCTTTCGACGAAAGAATGCCTGATTATATACGTTTTTTTATTATGTCCCGCTTTCGACGAAAGAATGCCGCTTTACAAAAGGTTACTGAATCCCGCTTTGCCCGAAAAAAATCGTAAAGCGGTTCATAGAATACATCTGCCTACCAAGTTGCAACTGTGTACTGTGTAGTCTTAATAGTTTTGGAATAAAGTGGCTGTGACATACGGACGGACGGACGGACGGACAGACAGACAGACAGACTTGACGAATCTATAAGGGTTCCGTTTTTTGCCATTCGGCTACGGAACCCTAAAAACTGGCAAAGCTGCTGGGCCACACCACAGAAATTCTGCCACACCACACCAGTCCTGCCTGGCAGGCCGGCCGTCTCAAGTGTACGAAGGCCGCCTGGCAGTCGGTTATTGTACGGAAAACTGTGTGTGGGCGATTGCGGCCTGACAGGCTGTGGGGCCCTTAATACGAGGTATAAGTAACTTCTTTTAGTAACCTCGCTTTCATCTTATATGAACTTTTGTGACTTTTATATCAGACTTTATATGAACAATTTTCTTGTTGAATTTTCTTCATAAGTTTTAATAAATAAGGGGACTAGATTGTTCGATATCGCATTTGACATTCGCATTGTTTGAATATTTCTTCTTTCAAATTATATTTTTAATTATTATATTATTAATACTTTCGTAGTTAATAAAAAAATTGAAATGTAATTTTTTTTTACTTATTTTGTAAATAAACAAGTAGACGCCGTGTATTCCGATTTTTCAAAGGCATTCGACAAAATTAATCACGATCTCCTTATCGAAAAGCTTTGGAATATCGGGATACATGGCGATCTGCTCCGATGGTTGGATTCGTACGTCAGGTACCGCTCTCAGTCAGTTTCTATAAAGGACTATGTATCAAAATTCCTTGAAATACCCTCGGGAATCCCTCAGGGCTCACACGCTGGACCCTTATTATTTAATATATACATTAATGATATCGAAAAGGTAATATTAAACTCGAATTTCCTCTTATATGCTGATGATGCAAAGTTTTTTAAAGTTGTTACGAGTATTGATGATTGCTTACATTTACAATCTGATTTAGAGCGCTAGACAGAATACTGTTCGTCGAATCAATTGTTTCTAAATTTGGATAAATGCTATGTTATTTCGTACACTCGAAAAACCATAGTATCATAGTTTATCTTTTAATTTACACATTGATTATATTGCTTAAAAAAAGCATTTCGTCAATTAGGATTTATTCTTAGAGTATCAAAACCGTTTAAACAATCTTTAACCCTTAAACTTCTATATTTCAGCTTTGTTCGATCTCATCTTGATTTTGCATGTATTATCTGGAGCCCTTATTATTCTTGCCATATTGCTCGCATAGAACGAATCCAAAAAAGTTCATTAAATCTTTGGATTTTCGTGAGAATCATGAGAGTATGTCCTATCTAGATTCACTTAACCGTCACTCTATGACTACTCTTGAAGACCGTCGAATAATATTTGATAAAATATTTCTATTCAAAATTACCTATAAATAATCTGGTCGACTCCCCTCACATTTTAGAAACAATAACCTTTAGAGTAGGTACCCAGACCTAGCTCTCGCTCCCAAAAACTGTTTGTTGTTCCTTTGTATAAGACAGTATATATACCAACAATAATTTCTTTCGACGTAGTGTTGAAACATATAATAATAATTTTAATGATATAGATTTTTTTGTAATAGCCTAGCTGGCTACAGAAATTTACTATATAAAAAATAGTTAGCACTATCTATAGTATATTGTTATTATCATTTGCCTTCTTTATTAATAGGTTTATTGTAGTTCCTATTTAATCTTTTAAAATGTGTCTGCTAAACATACATGAACTGTGTGTAATTATAAATTTTATGGGACTGTAGGTCTATAAGATTTTTGTCATAATGTTTAGATTAATATTAATGTAAAAGACTGTTTGTTTCCTGAATAAATTAAAATAAAATAAAAAAATAACTTTTGCAATTTATTGCGTGCTGAAATGAGCTATCGCTCATATTTTTAGGAGCTTCACGTTTTTGAACTTGTCGATTAGACTAAAAAGTGGCCGCGTATTCTTGTTACAATTTTGATGTCTTGGCATCTTTATAAAAATAAATTACATACTTAAGTCTAAAAAGAGACCTTGCATGCCAAATGGTGGCTAAACAATTAACGTTCAATAATAAACATTCTGACCTTGAACATAAAACCATTTGGTAAATAAGTTAGAATTTGATTCGATGAATATTTCATGGGTGTAAAGTTGTATCAATGCTCATTCACACTCACCCTTCTTTTGTAGACACAATAGATAGGCAGTAAACTATGTCTCAGTGTCCGCTACAAGATGGCGCTGTAATCTTCTGAATCCCGGTATGGCGTTTTGTTTCGCAATTCTTATAACCGGCGTCCGAGTTTGTCAAAGCATACTTACCTGGCGTAGGGGACACCGTGATCAAAAAGGCGGTTCCCCCAGGGCGAGGCTCCTCCATTGCACTGCGGTGGGGTTGACCCCTGCGATTATCCCTAATGTGGATAACTCGGACGCGTAATTTTTGGTAGTGGGGACTGCGTACGCGCTGTCCCCCCCTTAAGTATAAAATATTCTACTTTAGAAAGATATAGTTCTATTTCTTGTTTTGTACTGAATTAACGTACCTCTAGTCACTACTCTTCCACCCCACATTTATTACCTAGCTAGATATATATATATATATATATATATACCCTTCCTGATCAGAAGGTCTATGTAGCTAAATGTCCAACAGCGCGAAACGTCTGATGAGCAGTAAGTCTCATTAGCAAAATGTCTATGTAGCAAAACGTCCAAATATCAGATGGTCTGTATAGCAGAACATCTATTTAGCAAATCGTCACATTATCAAAATGTCTGGATACTCAGGCACAAAATTCAACACACACATTACATCGGGAGGGAAACGGACATGGAATTATAATATGTACGTACGTACAGACTTGTACATACCTACAGATTCTTTGGTCCATGTACGTTCACTGTATTGAGGGAAAACGAAACCCAGTCAACAAAAAGATATAGAGGGAAATGCTTAGAACCTTCGATCAACAGGTGTTATTGTTCATCGAAGCTTGGAACACAATTTTTGACGACTTCGTAACTTTGTTTGGGCTAGTTCGGAGGTAAACATCAAAAGTCCCCGCCCGCAGCCCTTCAGCCGGAGGGGCGGGGGGGTTTGAAGGTCTCATTTTTCGGTTTTTGGCTTATATCTCAGAAACTATACGTCCTAGCGACATGCCCACTATGTGCAAAATGAAAGTTGTTAAAATTTGCTACAAGTTTAATCCATTAAAGTTTTACGATATCTTGTGTAGTTTTCGAGATATCCGCTCTTGAAAGTCTGTAATTTTGGAAAAAAATATATTTGCTTAATATTCAGTTCACCCTTTGTACGATCCGATATAAATACCTTTCAAACTTGATTTTACTATAACATATTGACAATCAAACTTAGAAAGACATTTTCACTCAATGTTTTTAGAAAAAAAAATGTAATTGTACCTTATTAAAGACATAAACGCGCTCTCAAAAATTTTCACTATAGCAGTTAAGTTGCCATGTTTTACAAGTCCAAATAAAATACAAAATCTCAATGCATTTAATTACGATCTGTCAAGTTTTATTATATTATATTAGCTATTCAAAAACTAGTAAGTAGTAGATAAAAAAAACTTTATTTCAAACCTTGCAGCAATAATTTGTGCATAAAGACATAAACGCGCTCTCAATAAATTTTCACTGTAATTTCGATGTTTAAACCAGCCGGCCTAGCCTGAGCGGCTTTTATCACGCGATATGGTATAGCACGTCATGCTGTCTTGCTTACCCCACTAAGGTGTAAGCAAGACAGCATGACGTGCTATATCATATCGCGTAATATAATGATGGTCATGCTAGGCAAGTAGGCAGGCAGGCGTCAGTTTTTAAACACTGACATAATAATTATGTTGAACTAGTTCCCTTTTGGTACAGCCGTGGGAGTTACCTAATTAAAATTACCTAATTAAAGACATAAACGCGCTCTCAAAAATTTCCACTATAGTAGTTAAAAGTTGCCATGTTTTACAAGTCCAAATAAAATACAAAATCTCAATGCATTTAATTACGTTCTGTCAAGTTTTATTATAATACATTAGTTATTCAAAAACTAGTAAGTAGTACTTAGATAAAAATAGGTTTATTGGCCAAGTGGGCCGATAGCGAAGTAGTCACATAGAGAAGTAGTCAAAATGAGAAGTGGGCTATTTGAGAAGTAGACCTCTGGCGCCTGAGGGTTTATTTCAAACCTTGCACAGCAATAATTTGTTCCTAAATAAAGACATAAACGCGCTCTCAATAAATTTTCACTGTAATAAACAGGCAGCGTCAGGTTTTAAACACTGAACACGGAAAAATACTGACATTATGCTGAACTAGGTCCCTTTTGGTACAGTCATGGGACTATCTTTTTTTTTATTGTTTATCGTTTTTCTGTGTTGTTTAAACTAAGTTGTTGAGTTAAGAATTTTTCTGGTTCCATGTAATAATTTGTCCCTCGACTGTGCTAAATAAATGTTTTTTAATTGGATGTTGCCATGTTTTCTAAGTACAAATCTCAATAATTTAAACATGTTCTGTGAACTGTATGTTCAAGTTTTCTCTAAAACTAGTAAGTAGCTTATCGTGGCAAAATAAATAAAGCCCGCCTATAAAGCGCATTATCAGCTTTGTAATATTTTCGAAAATTCCGCGTGGAAACAATGCGAGTGTGCTCGTAAAGGCTGCTGCCCTACTTAAGGCCTATAGGCAATATAAGGCAATATAACGCGTGGCCGGGCAGCCACGCGTTATATTGCTTGTTACTACTAATATTGCTTATTTATAACCTTTCTGCAAAATATTACTTGCATTGATATTAACTGCTTAGTTGTATAAAACAAAATTGTCTACTGATTATTAAAATTTTTACCTTTTTGCATTCACAGTGCAATTATTATTATTGAAAAATTTAAAAATGAACTATTTAGAAAAAATCGATTCGTCTCACAACCAGCTCCGATAAAACTCGAACCCACGAACTTCGGAGATATCTGGGGAACGGTATTTTTTTAAACTTTTCATCAAAAGTCGAAAACTAAGTACTTATGCGGCTTAGGAAAATAATTAAAAAAAATTGAGAATATGCAAGCAGCGCTCTTTCATATGATACCCCATATGCTCTAGTAGCCCCACTTCGTATTTTTAGACCCCATTTCAGTCTCTGTTATTTGCAAAATAGTTGGCCAAACCACAGCCGTCTCTATCGTCTTCTACAAGCCATGCTATGATACGGAACGGCAACATTGCTGTGAACCGGTTTACTCCTCTGAGTACTAAATCCTATGGAGGTGGCATACCTACGAAAAAGTGAGGTGTAACTAAGTCACAGTGTAAGAAAATCTTGGAATTCAATTTTAAACTTCTTCTAATTATCGTATTAATCGGTCCGTCAAAATCGGTCCAGCCGTTTCAGAGATAACCGGAACAAACAGACAGACAGACAAAAATTGTAAAACATGTCATTTTGGTATATGTACCGTATATTTAATCATATGCACGTAGTAAAAAGCGGTTATTTAATGTTACAAACAGACACTCCAATTTTATTTATTTGTATAGATGTATAGAAGATATGCCATCTCCATAGGATTCAGTACTCGAGGTTTACTCGCTGTTTACCTGCTTTACCTGTCAAACGGTGCAAACGGTGTCAAATCGGTTCACTTAAAACTACGTTGCCAACTTTATGCGCATGGCTTGTAGAAGACGATAGAGATGGCTGTGGCCAAACGCAAAGCCATCTTCTATCTCACTCGTTCAAGCACGTACCCAGGATTTTTATTCCGGAAAAATATCACATTCCCGCGGGATAACGTCGTGAAGTTCACACCCATCCCGCGGATTAATGGATTTCGGGGGGTCCAGACCCCCTGGACCCCCCCCCCCCCCCCTGGGTACGTCCTTGCACTCGTTGCACTCAAGCAACCGAGAAATAATAGCGGGCCATGGCGAACGTCATCTAAAACTATTCCAAATTTCAAGTTGATCTCGAGATGTCCAATTGTGACAGACCATGGCCCGCTATTATTTCTCGGCTGCTCGCGCAAGTGCAACGAGTGAGATAGAAGATGGCTTTGGCAGACAGACAAAGTCACACCATAAGGGTTCCTTTTTACCATTTTGGTTCGGAACCCTAAAATGAGATGGTAAACAAAAACACCAGGAGACAGAAAAAAACAAGAGGAAAATTAACTAGGTAGCTACTTACCTTTTTTCCCAAAATGTGCAAATAAAAGTAGCAAGTACGTGTTAGTGAAGCTTGAAAAACCAAAAACTAGCACAAATAACCCATGCATTTTAATGTGTAAACATAAAACATGAAATTGTGTAATTTTACCAACAAAAAAGGTTAGGTAAGAACTTGCATTTTACTATCATCATCATCATCTCAACCCACAATTCCAACAAACAACAAAACTAACAACTCGCAACTGCTCAGCTCACTCGCACCTCACTATATAATTTGTGACCTCCTAAAGAACAATCATCAATTCGTATTTTTTTTTATATATTAAAAAGGGGCAAACGAGCAGACGAGCCACGTGATCATGTATCATCAAGTAGTCATCGTCGCCCATGGACATCTACAACACCAGAAGGGTTGCATATGCGTTGCCAGCCTTTGTGTTTAAGGGTCCTATTTACACGCTTTTTGAAGAACTCCATGTCATAGCACAAAGGGAACACATCTGGAGGAAGCTCATTCCACATCTTACAAGTATATGAAGTCGTTGTTTTTTTTCGCTTGTTTGTCTATTTGTGTACCTATATGATATTTCAAGTTTTGCTATGATTGTATTGAAGTAACACTTCAAGACTGCATTCAAAGTTGCAATAGTGATATTTCTGCTTTTGCTTTAATATGACTCATTTGTCCGAATGTTTGTGCTATGTCTGGCGCCGCGCCTTTTGTGCAAAAAGTGGCCAAAACCGGGGCAGTGGTCGAAACCGGGGCTTCTGCCCTACTTGCTCGTAGTCTCCATGACAGGTAACAGAGTAGAAGGTAGAAGAAGGACGTACTGCCCCAACCCCAAATAGAATTGGGATAAGAAGAGGATGATGACTCGTAGTCGCCACGACATCTTGAAGAAATTCAAAATATAACAAAGATAAAATCTGCGATTTTGAGCTAAGTGTTTATGCACCCACTTACTTTACTACTTCTAGAATCACTTTTGTGTGCTTTGGATCGAAGTGAGCCCGTGTGGCTACGAATCCATACTTCCATACTATGATATTGTATAAAATGTGAAAGAGTATTTGTTTGTTTGCCAGACTTTCACGTCAAAACGCTGCAAAACGACTTGACGTGATTTTTGGTATGGTGATATTTTCGGAGCTGGAGAGTGACATAGGGTAGGTATTCCCGTGGAATAAAGTCGCCGTCATCGTGCAGTCAACGAGGGCGAAGCCGCGGGCGGAAGGCTAGTGTTATTATGATTTTAACGTTGTTTTACCAATGAACGGTGTAAGTATTAAAAATGTCTGATAGGCACAGGTTCCGCACACACATTATGACGTTGCTAATAAAAAGCACCACGTTGCCAAAGCGTATAATTGTCCGCTTCTTATCGCGCCATAAAAGGACGCCAACTGGAAACGGCCTGCTGAAATTAATAAATCTTTACAGGGTTTATGGAAACACAATGTTTCCATTAGTGGAACCCTAATTAGGTTAATACCTAGTCCAATACGGTTCCAATCTTGTTTCATTATTTATAATGCAAAAGGACCTTTTTTTATTTGAGTAACATTTATTTCTCCTTAGATAAAGAAAAGCTCCTTAGAAAGCATAATATGCCCCAGCAGGAATAGGTAAAAATAAAATGGACTTTTTTCACCTACTTAGTAACACACACATCACGTTTTATATTGTTTCCTACCCTTTTACGATTTATTAAAAAAGCTTCGAAATATGTACCTACCCTATACTTATATAAAGGTTTGGATCTCTCAAGAGGTGCAAGTTTAAATAAATAAATAAAAATTTATTTCAACAAAAACAATAACATTACAGGCATTAACTTAAGTGTACAATTTTAGATACATTTGCGTTTACAAATCATCCCCCAACTCCCAAACTAGGACGTATCCTGTATCCTAGGAGCTGGTGATATGTATATGAATATAGTATGGATGTCATTGATGTTTTTATAACTCCAGTCCAATAATTAGATCTTTTTGAGACAAGTTTCATATTAATATTCCCAACACGTTCCCTTATAAAAGCGTCCCAAGCCAATTATTTTTCCAGAAGTGTTGCCATGCGTCAAAGCGATTAGCCATTTTCACAGCTAGATGAATGAGAAAATTTTCCATCGGTCGTTGCAGCCGAGTCGATTGTAAACGTATTCCTTATCGAGCCTTCAGGTTTACGAGATTTGTTATGGTTGGTATCGATCACGCCGCTGCGCAATAAACTATTGCGGAACCCGCAGCGCGCGATTCCGCCGTTGCCGAGTTATAAAAATGTGGATTCCCTTCGGCTGATTGCTTTTTGAAATAAAACTTATAAGTGAACTGCTTATGATTTTCTAACAAGTAGGTACCTACTGACGGTTTTGACGACCGATTTGGCGCAGGGGTAGGCTACCCACCTTCTGCGCCAGTGGTCTCGGGTTCGATTCCCGAGCAAGACAAATATTTGTGTCCATGAACATGTCTATTTGTCTTGGCCTGGGTGTTAACTATGTATATTAAGTATGTATTTACAAACAAAAAAAAAAGTATTTAAGTATATATTTATCCGTTATCAAGTTTTCCATGATACAGTTTCTTAATGAAATTAACATGGACTTAGATAATTGGTGTAAAAGTAAGAAGTATTTTTTTTTTCTTTTTTACCGTTTTTCAATAATAAAAAAGTTAAAATAACTTTTAACGTCAAGGCCCAAAATGACTTACTCAAAATCCCAAGATGTTTTATATATTGACGCTGTTCAAAAATTACAAGACAAAATAAAAAAATTGCATAACAGCCGTAGTTGGGAAGTTGAGAACGTTACGCTATTGATAAACGTCTATGCAACTAGCAAGTCATTAATTGCTCTTATTTATCTTGCAGTGTATGTATATCCGTTGGTCAAATCTTGCAAGCTAATTTGACCCACTTCCCAAAGTCCGATTGAGCTGAAACTTTGCACACAGGTTTGGTTTGGATGACAATACAATATTGAAGTACTGTCAACAAAAAGCTTGTCTTTATCCACTCGCAGACATGACAACAAGTATCCACCTAGAGTCCGTCGAGATAACTCTGCGCGCGACTGGAGATTTGGCGCTAGTTACAGTACTTACATTTTTTTGTTCAAAGATTAAGGTAATAGATTAGTATTCGATTTCAACCGCAGACAAGTCTGGCGCGCACAATTTTTACCACTTCTGTCGTCTAGTTTAGTGGTACGTACACATCGCTGATATCAGGAACAGAGGTTCCGGGTTCGATTCACAGAGGGGTTACATATGTAATCGGAACGGTTGGTGGTATGACTTGTTCTTACGTCCACCTGGCTAGCTACCACCATCTTATCAAAGTCTGACACCATAACAACTTTGTAAAGGCCTAATCAGACTACGGACTTTTGTCCGCCGGACTAACTTAAACAGTGGTAATTTTCGCCACGAACTCAATGCATACGACGTTTATTTGATTTGTAAAGATCTAGCAAGGCGGCAGGAGCATAATGAGCAGAACAATCTTCGTTGTTTACGTTGAATTCGCAGCAAATGTTTCCACTTTTAGGTTACCTATGTCGGCGGACAAAAGTCCGTCGTCTGATTAGGCCTTAAAAGATACCCCCAGTGTAGTGCGCTTCCACCCTCACCCCTATCTTCACTTTCATCAGGTGTAATGAAGGCCAAGTGCTACTCCGTTAGGGAAAAGTAGCTCACCACAGGATCTAAAGGAATCTCACAAATAAAAGTACAAAAAAGAATTATATAGAATTTTATTTCAATTCTCAATAAATTCTACTAACGTTATATTTATTGTTCTATTGAATTTCTAATAAATAACATTTTGATAGGACCACTTCCGCACTTAAAACTAATATTATTAATTATTATAACTTAAATATATTATTTGTGACTTACAATAATTACTACGAGATTGCTCAAACTTCACAACTCTGCTTCATGACTTATGCATTATAGCTAACAGCAGGAGTATTGAGCGAATACGTTGTAAACTTATTAAATAATATAAAACATAGTCATTTTAAATTATTTTTATGCATTCAGTATAGGAAAAATGTGATAGCAAAAACCTATAATATAGAATAGTAAGAATCAATAATTAACTATACTTACTTAACAATAAAATTGCCTAATCACATTTTATACTCGCAAACATATTCGCAGCATGTTCGCAGCACATAAAAAAACATTATTATTAAATTCGTTATTGCAAAGCCAGATCTATAATATAAATAATAATAAAAGTAATGATATCACAAAATATTTAAAATATCATAGATTAAAAAAACAATAAAAATTGACGACGGTATTGTGTTTTTGTAATTATGCAATAAAAATATTTAAAAAAGAGATAATATACATAATTATATTATTGTATCTCTTGAATAGTTTGTTTCAATTCCAGGTACCTGAAAACGTTCAAGCGCTCACGCATTCATTTGTAAAACGACTGCAAGCGATTTTGATTATTAAAGTCTAAGTATACAATCCAACACATGGGCGTACTCGGGAAGGGGCAGACTGACCGAGCCGACTTCAAGCTACTCGTAAATCCTACTATCCTACTAATTTTATAAATGTGAAAGTTTAGATGTTTGGATGTTTAGATGTTTGGATGTTTGTTACTCAATCACGCCAAAACGGCTAAACGGATTTGGCTGAAATTTGAGACATTGATACTTTGTAGCCTGGAGAGGAACATAGGCTACTTTTTATGCCGGAAAAGTGTCAAATTCCCGCGGGATAACGTCATGTAGTCCACGCGGGCGAAGCCGCGGGCGGAAAGCTAGTAGCTTTTAAAGTGTGCTCAAAATATCGAGATACGATATTTTTGCCCCACCCTGAAGTAAATGAAGTTTTGCCCCACCCTGAAGTAAATGCTGGGTACGCCCATGATCCAACAATGTATTTAATTAATGTTACTAGATGAATTATTATGATAAATAGTGTATTAGTTAGTGTTTGAATAAAAAAAAGTTAAAATCTTGTAAAAATTACGCCGTTTTACAAATACATGCGCACACTAGACCTAATAGAATAACAATTCCATACACATATAATAATCGTTTTAATGTAATTTGTTTCTACCTAATATACTTACGTATTACATAAATCCATAATTTCACATAGTAATAAAATTAACTACATTTACTAGTTTAAGTAGATACAGATATTGTTTAGTAAATTCATGCCCTAATTTTCTACTTTATACATACAAGCTTGAGGTTTTGAGCTTTTTAATACATACTAAGCTTAAAGCCAGCTTACAATCACTCAGACATGATCCACGCTATATTTTCGTAACGATCAATGCCTGGAGACTGCGACAGCAAAAAAAAAATTGTTTTATATACTTTTAATCGCGACTGATATGATAAGTTCTAACTCAATACAAATAAACATCAACCAACCTTATAATACTATATAAATAGGTACTACGGTACTAATTTTCGCTAACATGTTTTATATCTTTTTAATATCTGCCTACGAAGAGAGATGGTAAATTATACAAAGTAATTCCGATAGAAGATTGCTACTCACTACTATGACATTAGACTGAAATACTAGGTACGTAAAATGATTTCAGTAAAATTCCTTACAGAAACGAGGAATATAACAATTCCTTATTTCTCGTTTCATTACAGTGAAACCATTATTCGCTATCGCCGCTTGCGTACATTAATTGGAAAATAATTGATTTACACCAGTCCTATGTACAAACACAAGCAAAATTCATCCTTATCAATAGTTACATTGGGGTCAATTTTAAATGTGAGCGCTGTCACATATCTTAAATTTAACTAATGAGTAAAGGCTGAGTAAACTCACGTTTTTGTCTGTCGAAATATAAATAACCATTACAATTTTTTTTACTAGGTTGATCCATACTACAGGTTATCTGTGGGTTGATCACGTGACATTTTCTAAAAGTTTAGTTAAATTTAAAACACGACGCACAAATTTTACGTAATCTCATATTTTTTGCGCTACAATTACTTTACGACTTTCTCAGTATTCTAGAATTTTTGTAGTAACTACTGCTAATAAAATAGTATGAACTATTGATTAGGTACACACTAATTACAATTCGTAACTAAATCTAGTCATAAGTGTGTTCTGACCTTTTTTTAGAGGTAACAGGTAAATAGCTTAACACAACCGGCATGTCTAAGGATTTCGACTAATTAGGCTAAATTGACCGAACTATCTATGCATTTCTATTATTTATTTACAGAATATACACGAGGCATTATGTGATGGAAAAATATCAGAATTGTTTCCTTTTACATTAGTTTCAAATTGGCAATCACGTGATACACATATTTTCTTCTCAAATATTGAGATACCGACCTTACGCCCTTCACGTAGAATACACTTTCGTCCCGTCTCAAACGAACTGTTAGATGAAGATAATTTATATTTACAGGGACAGAAAAGGTTCAAACATGTTTTAATTGTATAAAAATAGTTTAAAGACGAGACTAATAGGCCAGGAAACAATAACAAAATATAAATAAGAAGTGTAATTTTTTTAAATATTAATCTGTGACATTTCTTTTTCAGTACTTAAATGGAAAATAATTTTTAAAGTGATAGCTCCTGGCCTAAATCTTTCCTTACCCAAATGTTTGTACCCAGTTTGTATTTACTTACTTTACTTAGACGACCGTGAGCTACTTGGCCACAACGATTTGGCGAATTTGGGACAACTGCAGTTGTTTCTATATGTACCGAGGTAAATAGTACTAACATTATTAATTTAGCGCAACGAGTTCTAACGCTAATGTTGAGTAATGAAAAATAGACTTTATCACACTAGACATTTGATCTATATTTGAATAACAATAGCTTTTGAGCAGCCATTACTCTAAGTCACTACGATAAAGGTGATTTTATTATGAATTCTTTTTAGAAATATTTCAAACAGGCGAAGGGCATTCACGACATCGCGCTAATCGCTGACAACGACAACCTTATTGTCTGATGGCAATTATTGAAACCGTCAATGCAATATTCAATCTTATATTTATACGAATAACGATTACAATCGTAATGGTTGACATCAAAGTTTAGATCAACAATAACACCTTGAGTGTGTGTCAGATAACTTTGCGCGTGACTGGCGCGTTTTTGGCGCTAGTTATAGTGTATTTTTTTGTTCTAATGTTATAGAAAAGATTAGTATTCGATTTTTACCGCGCGCAGACTTATCTGACGAGCACTCTAGGTCTAGATACATAGTTGGAGTGACAAACACTCCTACTTGAGCCACTTGCGAGTATATTTATAAGTAGTTCCTGTCATATATGACGTAAGATCGTAACATTATTAACCTTTTATTCTTCGTTCAAAGGTGCCATAGAAAGTTTTAATTTAGTATGTGAGCCTTCATCTGTTTAGTACTATTGTTTATCGAAGCATCTACGAGGTTGTAGTAAGAACCCAAAATTGAAATACATGGTAAACTACGAGTACTATTCAAATTCGAAGGAACGTGGATAATTTTAAAATACTAATGATAATATTAAGAGAGAGAAATATATTTTTTTAAAGTTTAAACTTTGTTTTATTCTGTAAAACCTTTACCCATAATTTTAATTATTTATTTATCTATAAGTAAGATTCCTTTGCAAACAACTGACGCAAAGTATTTGACACAAGTTACTTGTTTATATTTAACAAAATGACAATTTAATATACCTACTTAGCGACTTTTCATAGTTTATTTTTCAATAGGTCACATTTGAGCTACATACGAGAAACTTAAAATATTTTTTTAACCGACTTCCAAACAGTTAGTCATCAGTTTTATAATTTCGCCATGAAGTAGGTACAAACAAGAAAGCGTAATTTCTTAAAGTCACATTCAGAAACTTTCACAGTTGAAAATATAAGTTCCTCAAACACTTTGAAATTTTTCACTGACAACACTTATACCAGTTACTGTCGAAATCAAATAAATTTTTACAAGTTGACCTAGAGTCCTTAAGACATACGTAATAAGAACGATTATCGTTAAGCAACTGCAAACCTTTTCGTTTCATCGACGCTTATAAAAGTATACACAGAACTTTAAAGTAATTTTATTTCGGTTTCTATGAGCCAAAATCATTTTCGTTGTATAAAGGAATCGATAAAACACACACAAGGAAATAAACATCAATATTTATTATGTTCATTCGAATACGTCCTTACATAAGGCGTTTCGTATCTAACGCCGCATTTCCACCTGCAAGTAAACTTCTGCGATAAATGTCCGACAGGTCTGTCCGACAGCAACTTGCTAGTGTAAACTACGTAGCAATTACACTCGCGACAGCTTGCCAGTATGATATGTCAACGATTTTGCAAGAACTCGCGCAAGACTTCCGCAAGTTTACTTGCAGGTGGAAACGCGGCCTCAGCCTCAAGCTTAAGCAACATTCGTTATTTAAATTTTTACTTTTTTGCATTCACAATGCAATTTTTATGGTGGAAAAATGGAAAATGAAGTATTTAGAAAAAATCTACCCGTCTCACAACCAGCTCCGATGGGACTCGAACCCACGACCTTTCGCTATCCGGGCGACTGCTCTCACACGCTTCATACTTGCCATACGCTGTATAGCCAGCGTGTAGGAAGTATTTGATAAATTCGACGCTTCTCGTAACAACTCCGTAGCTCAGTGGGTAGAGCAGTCGCGGATAGCGAAAGGTCGTTGGTTCGAGTCCCATCGGAGCTGGTTGTGAGACGGGTCGATTTTTTCGAAATACTTAATTTTCCATTTTTCAACATTCGTTATTTATTTAAGTACAATAGGGTATTTGACTGTTGTTGAAATGTACATATTTAATTATGACATTCACAAATATAACATTATTGAATAACAAATGTGAAAAAGGAAATTCAATCTGTATTATATCAAGCGAATTATGAGCTACTTAATTGTGACTCTAGCTATCTTTTTCTAAAACGAAATTTTCTGGCGAGAGTATGGCGCTATAAGCATGTGACGTCACTGACTTGTAGCGCTCTCCTTGTCTAATTATAAAGTTTGATGCTCTATATCGCTGAAAATATGCAAGATATTTGAAAATAAATACCTATGTGTCGTGTTGCTAATACTTCAATATACATTTTAAGTCAATAAAAAAACAAGCAAATACCCTATTGTTCTTTTAACAGTAACATTACTGTGTCACAAGTCACCGCTAAGTAGATAACAGCTTAAAAATAAAGAATAATATACGTTAATCGTACCTAATCATTCCATTGCTGTTTCTATCAAACGTAAAAAGTACTATAAAAAGTACTTCCGCTTTAATTCTTTCATGAAAAGTTAACTTTACCTCCCAATGGTCTCCGTCACTATTTAAACTTATTCACTTACTATCACTTTGACAATATGTCCATTAACTAATTTACTATTTAGTGTCCATTACTGGTTCACTATGACACTTTATCGGCAGGTCTCAATATATGGTCATGTAGTGGTACCTATTGCTTACGGGTATAATTTAGTATAGTATAATAACGGTTGTGGCAAACTAAATGAGTGACGTGTTCCATTCCGATACGCCTAGTCACCGTTGCGAATTGGTTTCGTATTAATATTAAGGTGTGTACATACAGTATGTATAGGTAACTTCGACCGTCAGTAACACAATTACAATGATTCTTATCACCATTACAAAGATATCATACTGAGAGCTGCCATTGCAAAATTGTTATATAAGGTCCTTTTTAAATAGTGCACATAATTTTAATGTACTCATGTATACAAACAACTTTTACTATGGTACCAACATTGAAATCGCGAAAAAAATCAGCTGTTCCTTACATTTTGATCTATTCGATTTTAAAGTTTTCTATGGAACAGCTGATTTTTTTCGCGATTTCAATGTTGGTACCATAGTAAAAGTTGTTTGTATGCATGAGTACATTGAACCCTTAAAATTATGTGCACTATTTAAAAAGGACCTTATATAGGTCCACTTTGACAGTTTAAAAACTAGATTAAACTAAAGCACAAATCTAAAAGATTGTATTTCTTCATGCAAGTGAATCACCAGTACTAAATAAATTTATGTAAAATAAAATATAGTAAATAGATTGTCTATTATTTATAAAAAATTGTCAAAGTCGACCTACCTCATATCACCAAATAGTTGTATAACGGTTAATGATTAGTTACAGTGATTTCTTTCAAGTATGTAAACAAGAGCATTTACTTTTTTACCACCTTCACTAGCGAATGAGACTGTCATAGTCAGCAATTTTAACAAATCACTTGTTAACTACCCAATCCGTTATACAACTTATTCTTATATCAGTAGCGGATTTACACTTTTGCCGCCTCTAGGCTACGTGTATAAATTTTGTCGCCGAGGGGGGGGGGGGGGGGGGCTTTTATAAATTGATTGCTCATCATAAATAAATCGGAGATTTCCTTTAACACTATTTATTTATAATTTAAATATTAAAATTAAGATGTTAAAACTCACGTCATTAAATTTCCGGTAAAAAATATTTGTTACAAGGAAGTCTCCAAATTTTTTCTCTGTTCTGAAGGTCATAATCATAAATAAATCATAAATTCTTTATTTGTCAGAATATGGTACAAATAGATGTTTTTTACATTAAAGTTTCTTCATATTCTACTGATATTTCAGTGTACAAATTTTTGACAATTATAAAACGATCACTGCTCATCTATACGAGGTATTGACGTGAAATAACAAAATACGCGCAAAATGTTCCCCAAATTTGCCGCTATAGGCTACAGCCTATTGGTAAATCCGCTACAGAGAAATATAGATATCAATGTGCCAGTTTCATAGTTCACCCCCACCAAGGTACAAGCGTCCCAGTGACCCCTATTCGAATCAGTGGCGGATTTACACTTTTGCCGCCTATAGGGGGGGGGGGGGAAGCGAAATTTGCTTAGCCTACTGGTAAATCCGCTACAGAGTAATATAGATATCAATGTAATCAATGGTGCCAGTGTCATAGTTCACCCCTACCAAAGTACTGGGGTCCCAGTGACCCCTAGCTGCGCGGCGCGGGCGGCGGCGCGGGCCCCCATCACCGCGATGGACACGAGCTGACCGCCGACTTGCCGCTCACGAGAACGACAATATTGAAGCTCGAGAACAACGGACATACTAGCCAATACAACCTCTTCTAATCAGTGGCGGATTTACACTTTTGCCGCCTGTAAGCTACGTGTATTATTTTTGTCGAGGGGTGGGGAGGAGGGAGGGGCGAAAAGGCATTGGCTAAAATTGGCGTTTTTTTTTTGTCTCGCGGCCATCAACAAAATGTTTGAATATCGATTCTTGATAGTATAACAAACAATATTTTTACCAAGACAGTATAGCTGTAAACTCAGGCAGAGCCAAGTTAGAACCATCCGTCCGTATATCGAACATTTTTAATAACCGCAAATGTTACTTTGTCATTCATACCAACACTATGAAAAACAAAGTTAAGGTCTAGCTAGTCTCACTCGGTTCGGACTGAGTTTACGGGTATACTTCCTTTACAAATATTGTTTGTAGTGCTGCCAACAAATTATATTTCAATGTTTGGTTGATGGCCGCAAGAAAAAACAAAGACGCCAGCTGCCACACAAAAACGGTCATTGTCCTTTGCTCAGCCTACTGGTAAATCCGCTACAGAGTAATGTAAAATAAATGTGCCAGTGTCATAGTTCACCCTCACTAATATACCATCGTCCCAGTGATGTCATAGTTGTCCCCCACCAGTGTAGTGGGGCCCCAGCCCCCCCTAGCTGCGCGGCGCGGGCGGCGGCGCGGGCCCCCATCACCGCGACGGGCACGAGCTGACCGCCGACCTGCCGCTGAGGCACGAGAACCCGCTCGTGCCGGACTGCAGGCTCGACATCGAACCCCTACGAAGAATATACGGGATTAGATAATTGGGTATTTGACTGTTGTGGAAATGTAGATGTTTAATTATGACATTCAGTAATATAACAAATGTGAAAAAAGAAATTCAATCTGTATTATAACAAGCCAATTATGAGCTACTTAATTAAATAAATAAATATAAATAATTAACTTCTTACATTCACACCAATTATCTAAGCCCATTTTAATTTCATTAAGAAACTGTATCATGGAAAACTTGATAACGGATAAATATATACTTAAATACCTTTTGTTTTGTAAATACCATAAACTTATTTATACTAGGTTTATGGTAAATACATACTTAATATCCATAGTAAACACCCAGACCAAGACAAACAGACATGTTCATGCACACAAATATTTGTCTTGTTCGGGAATCGAACCCGAGACCACTGGCGCAGAAGGTGGGTATCCTACCCCTGCGCCAAATCGGTCGTCCATTAATTGTGACTAGCTATCTCGTTCTAAAAAGAAGAAAGTTTGTGAGTATGGATGGATGTATGGATGTTTGTTACTCTTTCACGCAAAAACTGCTGAACGGATCTGGATGAGCAACAAAGATAGATAATAGGCTAAAATAACACAAAAGCTATAATTATACCGATATTCTCACGGGAATGGGTACCGCGCGGATGACACCGCCGGCGGCCGCTAGTTTTATCATGTTAATGATAAAACGCTCGCCTCACAGCGCAACTGCAGTACGTAGCTGCCTTCCTGCAGCGTCACGTGTGAACCCTGACATAGATAGTGACGTCACACCCACTTGTAGTGGTGACTGGCGAGCGTCTCGTGGAAGTAGACCGCTGTGTGAACCCTGATATACAGTGGCGGTCACATAATTAAAGACACCAGTCGATTTTCATACAAACGAGGTAACTTTGAAGCCTTGGTTCTCCGCCAAGGATTGACCTAGCTGTGATCAGATGATTGCACTCTAGGGAGTGATTGAAGGAGATTCAGATCGCTATAAACACCCAACTGATCTGATCAGCATTCTAAAAGATACAAGGATATGTTTAAAAAATCCGCAAAATTTGCATAAAATTGTATGGAAATCCAGAAACTGAAAATTCTGATTCTTATATCTCTTAGAACGCTGATCAGATCAGTTGTTTGTGTATAGCGATCTGAATCTCCTCCATTCACTCCCGGGATGGCCATCATCTGATCACAGCTAGGTCAATCCCTGGCGGAGAACCAAAGCTTCAAAGTTACCTCGTTTGTATGAAAATCGACTGGTGTCTTTAATTATGTGACCGTCACTGTAGATAGTGACGTCACACCCACTTGTAGTGGTGACTGGCGAGCGTCTCGTGGAAGTAGACGAGCTGCGCCGGCGCGGGCGCGCCTGACTCGCAGCGCCACTGAAGCACGTAGCTGCCTTCTTCTAGCATCACGTGTGAACCCTGTTGAAGACAACACAACCGTTTGAGTATTTGCAAAGCGTTTCTATCGTAATAATAGGGGTTAAAGAATGAAATTTCCGTTTTTTTTTTTCCTATAACTAAACAACTTTTATGATATTAGAAATATATAATTTCTTTAATATTGCGTTACATTAAGACCGTATCGAGCAACTTTTGATAATTTAATAACCACGATATTTGATTATTTACATAGAAAAAACTTATCCCGAAAGTTACGACTATTTTTGTTTCCAGAATTTCATACTTTATTAGTTGTAACTTAGTGAAAATATTTTATTTTCTCTTAACGAATGTGTCATTTAGTAGTTAAAATGTCCATAAATACGTGTGTAAAATTTTGTAAAGTTACATAATATTAGTCGTTGAATAAATTACAAAAACTTTAGTATGGAAAAAACAAAAATTACAAAAATCTCCATACAAAACGGCAATTTGATACTTTAACCCCTATAATATAAAATACTTAGAGCCAGCGCGTGATTTTTAGTCGACCGATAGTTTAGTTGGAATCGTAAGACGATCGTGATTAAACTGTCGGCCGCTAGTTGGGCGATAGTTTAGTTGAATGCAGTGCGCGCGCTCACATAGTCCTTCATGCACATTACCGACCGGCCGATAGTTGTGCTGTGCGATAGTTTGATCGAACAACTATCGGCCGATAGTTTGATCGGTCGATTTTTAGTCGTCAATGCGCGCACTGCAATTAAACTCTATACTGAATCCGAGAACGATCAAAGTAAGTATCGCCCGATTAAAAATCACAAGTGCGCCCTGGCTCATTTGAACCGAAATCGCGAGCCATCTATCGACTAATCGGAACGCTGTGCTGTTGCTTTTAATGTCTTCCAAAGAAAATTTTCTGATTCATTTTCAGTTCTACATATTTGTACATATGATCCATTAGTCCATTCCAAACCGATTGTCACTCGGGCTGAACAAACATGAAGTTCGGCAGATCAACAAAAACTATACAACATGTATTGTATAGCCCAGTCAACGAAAAGATATAGAGGGAGTCAAGAGGCAATCAAAAGGTTGAAAATCTGATTCTTCGGTTTTTTATTATGTCTCAGAAACTATGCGTCCCTAGCGACATGCTCACTGATTAAGGCGAGGAATCCCGACCGAAATAGGTACCAAACGCTTGCTCGGCCGCGCTCGATACACTTC
Organism: Crambus lathoniellus; assembly: GCA_949710035.1. Lineage (NCBI taxonomy): Eukaryota > Metazoa > Arthropoda > Insecta > Lepidoptera > Crambidae > Crambus > Crambus lathoniellus. Next base: position 1,920,433 of record OX453303.1, on the reverse strand, counting down.
GCGCGGACGCAGCGGCAGCCGGCAGTGAACTGTGAACTCGCGAGCCCCGCGCGACTCGAAAATCACTTAAAATTTAATTAAAAATATAATAATGAAAATTTTAAACTTATGACGGCCGGAATCCCTCGGCTATTCAAAGACAATTATTTTCATATATTTTTCATTAACTAAAACTAAGTATACTGCAAGTTATAGGAAATTTGGATTACGATTAGAGGGATGTTTGGAATTTTATTTGATACAGTAAAATAGCAGTAATTGAAAAAAAACATCCGGAAGCACTAGTTTAATAACTGTAAAATAACATATAATTTTCCAAATTTTAAGTACTTGTGATTTGCTAGTAATCCATAACTTAAAATACTCTATTATAGGGAATGCCAGTCTTAAATTTGATACAAGTTCTATTAAGTCAAGTTTTTCGATATCTTGTATAGTTATCGGCCGCTCTTGAAAGTCATTTGAAACGATGATCGATGTTTTTCGACAACGGATTTCCTTGTAAACTATTTACCTGCACGCTCTCTCCGTCGTGACACACGAGCGCGGGCTCGGCGCGGTGGTAGTGGTGTCCCTCGCGCCAGCCGCCGCGCTCCACCAAGGACCCACCCTCGCTGCCCGCCCCTACGCACGCTATAGCGACCCCACACTGACGTTACCTGCACGCTCTCTCCGTCGTGACACACGAGCGCGGGCTCGGCGCGGTGGTAGTGGTGTCCCTCGCGCCAGCCGCCGCGCTCCACCAAGGACCCACCCTCGCTGCCCGCCCCTACGCACGCTATAGCGACCCCACACTGACGTTACCTGCACGCTCTCTCCGTCGTGACACACGAGCGCGGGCTCGGCGCGGTGGTAGTGGTGTCCCTCGCGCCAGCCGCCGCGCTCCACCAAGGACCCACCCTCGCTGCCCGCCCCTACGCACGCTATAGCGACCCCACACTGACGTTACCTGCACGCTCTCTCCGTCGTGACACACGAGCGCGGGCTCGGCGCGGTGGTAGTGGTGTCCCTCGCGCCAGCCGCCGCGCTCCACCAAGGACCCACCCTCGCTGCCCGCCCCTACGCACGCTATAGCGACCCCACACTGACGTTACCTGCACGCTCTCTCCGTCGTGACACACGAGCGCGGGCTCGGCGCGGTGGTAGTGGTGTCCCTCGCGCCAGCCGCCGCGCTCCACCAAGGACCCACCCTCGCTGCCCGCCCCTACGCACGCTATAGCGACCCCACACTGACGTTACCTGCACGCTCTCTCCGTCGTGACACACGAGCGCGGGCTCGGCGCGGTGGTAGTGGTGTCCCTCGCGCCAGCCGCCGCGCTCCACCAAGGACCCACCCTCGCTGCCCGCCCCTACGCACGCTATAGCGACCCCACACTGACGTTACCTGCACGCTCTCTCCGTCGTGACACACGAGCGCGGGCTCGGCGCGGTGGTAGTGGTGTCCCTCGCGCCAGCCGCCGCGCTCCACCAAGGACCCACCCTCGCTGCCCGCCCCTACGCACGCTATAGCGACCCCACACTGACGTTACCTGCACGCTCTCTCCGTCGTGACACACGAGCGCGGGCTCGGCGCGGTGGTAGTGGTGTCCCTCGCGCCAGCCGCCGCGCTCCACCAAGGACCCACCCTCGCTGCCCGCCCCTACGCACGCTATAGCGACCCCACACTGACGTTACCTGCACGCTCTCTCCGTCGTGACACACGAGCGCGGGCTCGGCGCGGTGGTAGTGGTGTCCCTCGCGCCAGCCGCCGCGCTCCACCAAGGACCCACCCTCGCTGCCCGCCCCTACGCACGCTATAGCGACCCCACACTGACGTTACCTGCACGCTCTCTCCGTCGTGACACACGAGCGCGGGCTCGGCGCGGTGGTAGTGGTGTCCCTCGCGCCAGCCGCCGCGCTCCACCAAGGACCCACCCTCGCTGCCCGCCCCTACGCACGCTATAGCGACCCCACACTGACGTTACCTGCACGCTCTCTCCGTCGTGACACACGAGCGCGGGCTCGGCGCGGTGGTAGTGGTGTCCCTCGCGCCAGCCGCCGCGCTCCACCAAGGACCCACCCTCGCTGCCCGCCCCTACGCACGCTATAGCGACCCCACACTGACGTTACCTGCACGCTCTCTCCGTCGTGACACACGAGCGCGGGCTCGGCGCGGTGGTAGTGGTGTCCCTCGCGCCAGCCGCCGCGCTCCACCAAGGACCCACCCTCGCTGCCCGCCCCTACGCACGCTATAGCGACCCCACACTGACGTTACCTGCACGCTCTCTCCGTCGTGACACACGAGCGCGGGCTCGGCGCGGTGGTAGTGGTGTCCCTCGCGCCAGCCGCCGCGCTCCACCAAGGACCCACCCTCGCTGCCCGCCCCTATGCACGCTATAGCGACCCCACACTGACGTTACCTGCACGCTCTCTCCGTCGTGACACACGAGCGCGGGCTCGGCGCGGTGGTAGTGGTGTCCCTCGCGCCAGCCGCCGCGCTCCACCAAGGACCCACCCTCGCTGCCCGCCCCTACGCACGCTATAGCGACCCCACACTGACGTTACCTGCACGCTCTCTCCGTCGTGACACACGAGCGCGGGCTCGGCGCGGTGGTAGTGGTGTCCCTCGCGCCAGCCGCCGCGCTCCACCAAGGACCCACCCTCGCTGCCCGCCCCTACGCACGCTATAGCGACCCCACACTGACGTTACCTGCACGCTCTCTCCGTCGTGACACACGAGCGCGGGCTCGGCGCGGTGGTAGTGGTGTCCCTCGCGCCAGCCGCCGCGCTCCACCAAGGACCCACCCTCGCTGCCCGCCCCTATGCACGCTATAGCGACCCCACACTGACGTTACCTGCACGCTCTCTCCGTCGTGACACACGAGCGCGGGCTCGGCGCGGTGGTAGTGGTGTCCCTCGCGCCAGCCGCCGCGCTCCACCAAGGACCCACCCTCGCTGCCCGCCCCTACGCACGCTATAGCGACCCCACACTGACGTTACCTGCACGCTCTCTCCGTCGTGACACACGAGCGCGGGCTCGGCGCGGTGGTAGTGGTGTCCCTCGCGCCAGCCGCCGCGCTCCACCAAGGACCCACCCTCGCTGCCCGCCCCTACGCACGCTATAGCGACCCCACACTGACGTTACCTGCACGCTCTCTCCGTCGTGACACACGAGCGCGGGCTCGGCGCGGTGGTAGTGGTGTCCCTCGCGCCAGCCGCCGCGCTCCACCAAGGACCCACCCTCGCTGCCCGCCCCTACGCACGCTATAGCGACCCCACACTGACGTTACCTGCACGCTCTCTCCGTCGTGACACACGAGCGCGGGCTCGGCGCGGTGGTAGTGGTGTCCCTCGCGCCAGCCGCCGCGCTCCACCAAGGACCCACCCTCGCTGCCCGCCCCTACGCACGCTATAGCGACCCCACACTGACGTTACCTGCACGCTCTCTCCGTCGTGACACACGAGCGCGGGCTCGGCGCGGTGGTAGTGGTGTCCCTCGCGCCAGCCGCCGCGCTCCACCAAGGACCCACCCTCGCTGCCCGCCCCTACGCACGCTATAGCGACCCCACACTGACGTTACCTGCACGCTCTCTCCGTCGTGACACACGAGCGCGGGCTCGGCGCGGTGGTAGTGGTGTCCCTCGCGCCAGCCGCCGCGCTCCACCAAGGACCCACCCTCGCTGCCCGCCCCTACGCACGCTATAGCGACCCCACACTGACGTTACCTGCACGCTCTCTCCGTCGTGACACACGAGCGCGGGCTCGGCGCGGTGGTAGTGGTGTCCCTCGCGCCAGCCGCCGCGCTCCACCAAGGACCCACCCTCGCTGCCCGCCCCTACGCACGCTATAGCGACCCCACACTGACGTTACCTGCACGCTCTCTCCGTCGTGACACACGAGCGCGGGCTCGGCGCGGTGGTAGTGGTGTCCCTCGCGCCAGCCGCCGCGCTCCACCAAGGACCCACCCTCGCTGCCCGCCCCTACGCACGCTATAGCGACCCCACACTGACGTTACCTGCACGCTCTCTCCGTCGTGACACACGAGCGCGGGCTCGGCGCGGTGGTAGTGGTGTCCCTCGCGCCAGCCGCCGCGCTCCACCAAGGACCCACCCTCGCTGCCCGCCCCTACGCACGCTATAGCGACCCCACACTGACGTTACCTGCACGCTCTCTCCGTCGTGACACACGAGCGCGGGCTCGGCGCGGTGGTAGTGGTGTCCCTCGCGCCAGCCGCCGCGCTCCACCAAGGACCCACCCTCGCTGCCCGCCCCTATGCACGCTATAGCGACCCCACACTGACGTTACCTGCACGCTCTCTCCGTCGTGACACACGAGCGCGGGCTCGGCGCGGTGGTAGTGGTGTCCCTCGCGCCAGCCGCCGCGCTCCACCAAGGACCCACCCTCGCTGCCCGCCCCTACGCACGCTATAGCGACCCCACACTGACGTTACCTGCACGCTCTCTCCGTCGTGACACACGAGCGCGGGCTCGGCGCGGTGGTAGTGGTGTCCCTCGCGCCAGCCGCCGCGCTCCACCAAGGACCCACCCTCGCTGCCCGCCCCTACGCACGCGCCCGCTCCCGCGCCCGCTGTTACGAAAAAACATCGTCACATCAAATAACACGGAACATAATAGCTAAATTGGAGAGGAAAAAGGTATTTTTCAGGAAAAGAGTGGCGCAATCAGGAGCTGTGGAAAACCTTAAATTTATTTTATTTTTAAAGTTGAAAATTTTATTCTGTTCCGTTTGTTCCCAATTTTTTTACTATCGATAAAAAATTTTGTAAGTATCTTGTATAAAAGTAAGGAATGAGATTATTTTACTCATAAAACTACAATCAATAGGTATTGTAGTCAAAAAGAAATTACCGAGAAAAGCCTACCTAGGAATTTTTTTTAAAGCAGTTCAGTTTAGGTCCTAAACAAAACCGCAATTAGAGTTGATAGTAGGCACCCAGGTCACGTGTCCGTCTTAAGAATTTTCGATCTGACCGGTCACGTGTCCTGGCGCGAGTTTAACATTTTTTACCCATCACAAAAAGTGTACAACTAAAGAAGTTTTCACTTAAAAAAACCCCTTACCGTCCGTATCGAGTGGTGGCAGCATGTGCGCGGTACGGTACACGCAGAAGGACAGGTCGTGGCGCAGCACGTCGAAGTCCCACGTAAGGACGCTCATCGGGTCACGGTTCACTACCACCACTTCGTGCACCTGTCACATAATCGAACAACTTATTAGAAGAGATGTCTAATACAAAACGTGTAGCGGCGAATACCGCCATTAAGTTTGAATCGGACTGTACAACTACCTTCGATCATATAAACCCTAGATACAGAATTCCATACTAAATGCGCTTGAAAAAGTGATTCCAACACCGCTGTCATTAGTAGTTATACTTATAGATATTTAAATTCCGAATACTGCCGTCACCACATTTGATATTCGACCCTAGGCAACAGTAATTGGATTTAAATTCGGTCGGCATGGTAGTACCGATCTTATTACATGGAAAGCTCAGATGGTCGGCCGACGCTAGAACAGCGAATCGTATTTCGTCATGTCTGCATCTCTGTCTTACTAACGCAAATAGAAGAAACGGTTGCGCGGCAAGGAATATTGCAATTTTTTATAAATTTTAGTTTAAATAATGAAATTATGATAGTGTCAGTACATGTTTGACTTTAAATTAATTGTGCAATTATACTTACGTTCAATACTGACTGAAAATATGATATTACATCTCTTTTTTTCCTTTTTTCGAATTGTTTTTGCGCATATTCTCAGCACATGTAGGCGTCGTTTCGCCGGGCGGTCAAATGACTACTGAGAGCGATCTAATGCTCCCTTTCGAATGGAGCATTCATTGGCGGCTTCACTTTCTGTGCGTTTACGCTGTATCTAGGGTTTATATGATCGAAGACAATTACTTATGAACGTCAAATAAATAATAAAATAAATAAAAAATTCTTTATTTTTTCCTCCATTTTACATATTTGTTGTGGCACATCATGATTGTTTATTCTAGATTCTATAAAATTTATAAGTAGTACTTAAACTGGGAAAAAGAAGTCACGATATCGATTCACAAATCGCAATGGGCGGGCGATCTTGTAACGAGAAAAATGAATAATAAATAAAATAAAAATAACAAATTGTTTATTTTCTCATGGCACAAAGGAAATAAAGTCTCAATTTATAGGTTTGACATTATGGGCAAGAAGTACGTCTTGTCTTGTGGGAAACTGGAGCCTGCAATGGGCTTCCAAAGAAAGCCGGTTACACAGGTTACCAGGCCTCCCCCGCAAGATAATACGCTAAAGCTTGATCATGCGTTACAAAAACCTGTGTCGTTAAACAAATATTATAGAAACAAAAGTAAAAGGTTACCGAAAATTGAATAACACTAATAACTTCCAGTACATCATTGGAAGAGGGTGTGTGTGTATGTAAGAGAGCGTGTGTATATGTATCATATGTGTGTGCTTTTGTGTGCGAGTGTAGTGTATATTATATCGAATGAATATAGCCACCTGTCCCTTGGAGAGGCTGACGCAACGGTATACGCTGTCCTCGCTGAGCGGGTCACCGTCCCGCTCAGTGAACACGCCCGCCACGTACTGTCCCTTCGGCACCAACCCGCCCTCGTGCACGAAACTCTGCAATACAAATAGTGTTGTTTAACACACTTCCAACAATCTTGTTTGGATGTGTCGATTGCATGCATAATCGACACGTATCGGCTGACAAAATTAATGTACAGTGAGTGGTGATCCTGTCTCCTATGCTATGACCGAGACCAGCCGGACAATTATCAGTTTTGTTGACAATTCCCATACATTTAAAATTTCGCTAGAGCTCAGATCTGAATGACCTTTCAATAACGTCATGCACTATGTGACAAAGACATCGATAGAAATTGCCACATTGAACTTTCAAAGGAAATAAGACCTTATCGATTTACAGCATACAAAGAATTTTAAAACTAAAGGTGATAAAGCAATTTCTTGGTTGAGTTTACCAACGGCCAGACGGTTACGTCATAACTTGGTTTCAGATCTTTAGTAGGCAGATAGAATACACCCTCGTTAGGCTGTCCGGCTGTCAATAGCTACATTGCAAAAAACCTGCGTAGTAAATAATCCACATCTCAGATTATATCGGAGCGTTCGCCGGTACGGCCCCTAAATGCATGCCCGACGGCCAGAAATTACGTCATAACTCGCTTTCAGATCTTTAGTAGGCAGATAGAATACTCGTATGTACTCTGCCGAGACTCTTCGTCTTTGTTGTTCCCGAGTCTTTAGTTGTAACGACACCAGTGATGAACTTTTGAATATTTTCTGTGTCGGTCTGTGACTTCTTATTATTGAATTTAAATATCAATTTATGTATTTGTATTCCAAAATGTTACATGGGTGGAGGTTTTTTTTAGTGAGTCGAGCGGCATAAAAGATCAAGTCAGTCAAGCTAACATACAACGGCGAGCTTATCTCTTGTTATAAATTCTGTGCATCTAATTTAAGACTCAAGAGTTTTGCAACTGGCACCACCCAGTCTCATCCGAAAACTAAAGACAGTAGTTTGTATTGTGTCGTTCCGAGATGTGCGCGTATATAGAACCAATTTAGTCGATTAATACACCACTTAATATTATCCCCTAAAATCTTTGTACTAAATAAAGTGGTGTATATCTAAAAGTATGTTTTTAACTAAATGCTCGCTTTATTAAGTATTAAAAATGAACTAGCTCACTTAAAACAGTACACGGCATCATACTACTACATGTTTTGTGAAATGATCTTAAACAGATAGAATTTACAAGATAATTAATGATTTCAATTTGCATACAAATGTATAGGAGAAGTATTTCAGTGTGTGCTAAATACTCAACGTGGATACGATTTATACGTGTTAAAGGTTACATCAGTATCAGTAACATTAACCGATGAGGACGAGACAAGGTGCTGCAGTACTTAATGATTTACAGTGAGAGATTATATCACGAAAATTTCTGGAATCATTACGTAAATAATATTTAACCCTGTTTTACAAACAAAACTTGATGAAAGCAATATCACTCTTTGATTAAATGTTCATAATACTTTGGGATATATCATACTAGAAACACCTTGTTTAATGCTTATAGTTTGCCATAAGCATTAAAAAAGGTGTATCTAGTATTTAGGACTTTATAAGAATTAAGATACAGCCGCCAGTCGTACAGTCGAGGTACTCAAATATATCGTAAATAAAACTGTATCAAAGGTAAATTCGTTACCATTGTCACATTTTCGTAGTCAAAAACGATTTTGACAATATCGTGGATACGCATTAAGTATACATAATTTATTGTAATTTAAACTGTGTGTTACAGACTTAAGGTACATTTTCCACAAATACTTATTTAGATCTTTCTGCTTTCTTTTTTCTTTCTTTAGACCCTGTCTGCGTCGATTTATTGAAAAGATGCTACTCACTAAATACATGGTAATTTTTTTATCACCCCGGATAATTTCAGGGATTATTCTACTCATGAAAACAAACGACTTTTATTATGGGACCAAAACTGATCTCGCGAGAACAAAATCTGCTGTTCCATACAAAAGTGAAAAATATTTAATCAAAATGTATGGAAAAGCTGAATGTTTTTTCGCGATTTCAGTTTTGGTCCCATAATAAAAGTCGTTTGTTTTCATGAGTAGAATAATCCCTGAAATTATCCGGAGTGATAAAAAAATTACCACGTATTTATGGTAAATTGTATGTTCTGAATGGTAACTTTATTTAGAGTTTCGAATTTATTAAAATTTAATGATGCTTCGAAATAATTGAGTACCTCTCCCGCTTCGATATACATATCTGATGGCGACTGTACATATTTCTTTGATCAAATACAACAACTTTATGAATAGTATCAATACTGAAAACTCCTCTTCTAAATATTATAAACCTCATACTACACACGGAAAAGGAGCAGTCAATATTGAGTTCTAAAAAAAACTCAATATAGATCCCATTCAAAAACTTGCTACATAAAATACGATAAATGTTGATTCAAGCAATTTTCGTCTTAACGTGTGGTCTGGACGGACAACACGACGGCACATATTGGCTTGACAGCGAGTCTCACGTCCGTACTAAATCGTAATAGTGGTGCGGCACGCTCGCAGCCACCTCCACTATGTTACACTGCGTCGGGAAAACCAGAAATTAATATTATATTAATTAAGTATCAATTATGGAAAATGAAGTATTTAGAAAAATCGACCCGTCTCACAATCATGATTGTGAGACGGGTCGATTTATTTTCAGTAATAAAAATTTCATTAAATAATGCAAAAAACTAAACATTAAAATAAGTATCAACTAATTAATTATAACAAAAAAATAAGACTCAGACTGAGATTAAGACTGAACGATAAAATTAAAGCAAACCTGAAATAATTATTAGCTTTAATAATAATACTTGTATACAGAGTTATTTTGAATTGACTGGTCAAATTTTTAAGTTCGACTCAGAATCAGTAAGTGAACAACTTTCTCCTAGGAACATGGGTCGAAAATGTATTTTTTTTTTCAACTTCTTTATATACAACTCATACCGATCACGTGATCGATTTAGTATGGGAAGTCCAAAAGTTTTTGTCGCATTTCGACCCATGTTTCTAGTAGAAAGTTGTTCACTTACCTATTCTGAGTCGAACTTTAACATAAAAAAAAAATTCAACCGAACTGAGAACCTCCTCCTTTTTTTGAAGTCGGTTAAAAAAATTGGCCAGTGGTATCAAAATAACCCTGTACAAATGTGATAGTCATCATAGTGCGAGCATTGATAGCTCCAACGTCATTTCTCATCATCCTCATTCACGCCACTCAACATACCTTGCAGGGCCCTCCCAGGAAATCTGGGATGAGATCCTTGGGGATGTAGTCGAGCAAACCGCCCGGCTGAAGGTAGTCCTTGCCGCCGTAGAACAGGAACTTGCTGCGGGTGTTGTCATCTGGGGGGCAGATTTCAAAGTCAAAGCACAGAATAAATAATAGTCCAAGGACAGAAGCTGCACTCTGCGAAACCATTTAAACAAATAGCAACTCTAAATTCAACAGGATAAAGTAAAATTCAGCTTGTATGGTTCTAATTACGAACGGCTAGTCGTTTCATTTCTATCGCATATATTCTATCGCAATCGGGCCAGCGTCAGAATCGCGATAAAAAATTCAGCTGTTCCATACAAAAGTACAACGTCTCGACTGAAATGTATGAAACAGCTGATGTTTCTGTCCCGATTCCGTGGCTGGCCACATAGTAAAAATTGTTCGTATTGATGGACACTATCACCCCCTAAAATCTTTGTACTAATTAAAATTTAGAAGTGGATAGAACTGACACGCTTATAGAGAACCCTTCCTTAAAACCCCACGGCTTTCGAGGTCTTAATCTGTAGTGCTAGCACAACTTGCGCGCGACTCGAGTGAGAAAGAGTCGCGGGCACTTTCGACCAATCAGATCGCTCGTAGATAGCGCGCGTGACTTAAGGCGACGTGTTGATTGGTTGGAAGGAGCACTAAGTTGTGCTAGCACTACTGGAAGACAATAAACAGAGACTGTGATGTAGGAACATCCTCATTCCTCACCTATGAAGGTGCTGACGATGGTCCAGAGGATGGGGAACACGCGCGGCGCGCGCACGATCAGCACGCGCCCCATGGTCTCGGGGTAGTTGGCCTCCACCACCTAAATAGGGTAGAATAATAATAATAATAATCCTACTAATCCTACTAATATTATAAATGTGAAAGATGTTTAGATGTTTGGATGTTTGTATGTTTGTCACTCAATCACGCCTAAACGGCTGAACGGATTTGGCTGAAATTTAGGGCACAGATACGTTGTAGCCTGGAGAGAAACATAGGCTACTTGTTATACCGGAAAAATGTCACAATCCCGCGGGAAAACGTCGTGTAGTCCACGCGGGCGAAGCCGCGGGCGGAAAGCTAGTCATCCATATTCCTACGCAAGCCCTAATAAAGGACCGGCCCTTGTATCGGCTAAAAAATATAGATATGGACATGGGCATTATTTGACATTTGAAGCCCATATTTTGTCCTTATATGGGCATAATAGGGGCTTCAAATGTCAAATGAAGCCAATGTCCATATTCATACTTTTTAGCCGGTAGCCCCCCGGGTCACTTTTGACCCGTGAATTCCAAAGCGTACAATCATCATCATCATCATCATCATCATTTCAGCCGTACGACGCCCACGGCTGGGCATAGGCCACCCCCAAGGATCTCCACAACGATCGGTCTTGCGCTGCCCGCATCCAGCGGCTTCCCGCGACCTTGACCAGATCGTCGGTTAACCTTGTAGGGGACAATAATAATAGGTAATAATAATTTAAAAGGAAACACATTTATTTCAGGCCGTGACCAATAAGCTCACAACATAAGATTTTAGAAAATATCACATTGAATCAAAATTGTCGCAGGCGGATGGTTGAATCCGGCGGATGGTTAAGTATGGCAGCATGTACCCTTCGGAAGTCCTGTAGAACACGTGATAGGTTAGAAATAAGGCGATCGCGAAGCGCAGCGAAGCGATCGTCTTAAATTTCGTGGTTATTTTTTTTTGTGACTTCGTCAACCTACTGGGAAGATAAAATAGCTTACGAAAAGAATGATTGGCCTAGGCGTTTAATTGAATGGCAGATTTAATCAGTTGGCTGCGACATATACATATGTATATGCTTTTAAATTTTTACATTATTTAAAAGTTCAGCGTGTTTGACCCGTCTCGTTGGTAGTAAAAACAAATGGTGCGGGGCCAAGGATGGGCAGCGCTTCTTACCCATGCAAGTGAAAAAGTTTGTTTAGCGTATACCTGGTGGATTTGCTGATCGTACCTGCTGAGTCGGGACCTTTTTGGGACATACTTTAGAAAAAATCGACCCGTCTCACAACCAGCTCCGATGGGACTCGAATCCACGACCTTTCATCCCATCGGAGCTGGTTGTGAGACGGGTCGATTTTTTCTAAATACTTCATTTTCCATTACTATGTTTTTTTTTTGTTTTTTTATGTATCTTGATGATGTCCCAAATAAGTGAGTTTCTTTCTTTCTTTCTTTGTTACCTGTATGACGCGCAGCAGGGCGCGCACGCCGGGCCGCCACAGGTGGCGCATGTTGAGCCCGTCCAGGTCCACCAGCAGGCTCCACGTGCTCACCGCGTGTTCCGAGCTCACCGTCGCTTCCTCTAGCAGCTTTAGACCCTCTTCACATACGTGAAGAGTCTGTGGAACAATTAATTAATGTGAAAAAAGTTCAGCGGTAACCACTTCGATCAGGAAAACAGCACATTTCATTCTTATAGGGGAACAATTTACTTGCCCTGCCAGTGGAGCAATTTCTAGACCGAAAACTCTGACATTTTAATATTATTGGAAGCTCGATTTTTGCCCAGCAGTCGCCATAGATATCAGTAGAATTGTGGTTGTGTACAAAATATATAAACAAATAAACCACTACTAAACCCGCTGATAAAAAAACCCGCTCATAAAAAAACTCACCAACTTCAAGAGGCCATCTTCTCCAATCGACTTGAGTAAACCTTTGACGTCCATCTGGCCCAGTCTGAGAATGTACAGCGGACGTCCGTCTATAAATAACATATAAAAAAAAGTGAAGTTATATCCTTATTATTACACAAATATCAACTTCTTCAAGCTAGGAACATCAAACACATCTATAATTATTTGATTGAATCAGGCGTCACTTGGCGGAAGTCCCTAACCATTGTGAAAAATAAATATATGTAGCTTTCTTCCGCAAATAATCGCAAAACTTGCACCTTCACCGATCACACTACTCTACACGTGTTTCGCCCCAAGCCGGGGCATCCTCAGGAGATGTTTGTCCGTATGCAATCCAGCACCGAATTTCGAATTTCGAATTATAGATATTTTTCACAATATCTATAATTCACCTTAGTCGTGGTGGTGCCAGCCGATAGATAATTATTGCTTGACGATTTTAGGAGTCTCGTTTTCGGACAGGGTACGGTCTACCTGGTGCTCCATGCGCCACAGCAATATTAGCAACCTAAGTCTGCGGGCACGAAAATGGCGACGGCTGAGCGATGGCGAGGCGAAGCGGGCGAATTGTGAATCAGTTGGTGCGTTGCATTGACTTATTTGGTTAGACCTCTGTCGCGAGCACGCAATGAATCCACAATTTGTTCGTCGCCGCTGCCGTCGCCTAACAGCTGTATATAAGTCACTTTTGCCGGGCGTCTCCTACTCGGTCAGGATGCGTTCCGCCTGATGATCCTTGCGGAACAGGAATAATTGTGACATTACCTCATTGAACCCATAACCTAACACCGCCTAAGCACCGTCGGCTTGATAACAATTACGATGCATCGTGCCATCCTTGTCATGTCGTAACACATTTGGTATGGCATGACAATGATGGCACGATGCGTCTTGATCGGCTTCAAGCCGACGGTGCTTAGGCGGTAGGGGGGCTGGATATAACCAATAACCAACCTTTGTCGTGGTGGTGCCAGCCGCCAGGGAAGTACTCCTTAACGACTTCGGGAGTTTCGTACTCGGACAGGATGCGGTCCACCTGGTGCTTCTTTCGCCACAGCAGTGATTGTGATAACATCTCCCGGGCCTTCTCCACGTTGAAGTCACGCGCCCGCAAGAAACGGAGCAGGGTCTTGTCGCTTGGCACCTGCGAAAAATCCATCAATGTCATACAGCTAGTGTTTACAAAAGCATAGGTATTAGTTTGTATAAATATGGTGAAAGACCTGGAAAAGTGGTAAGTTACCTTGTCAATGCTACGTCTTTTTCCGTATAAAACCTCAAATCGGTTTCTAGCGACTCCAGGTTCACAAGTACCTACACTTTACCTGAGCGTTAGTCATCAATGTTTACGTGAGTTGGCGTCAATTACTTGATGGCCACTCAGTATAAAAATCTGAACAAGAACTATTCCCGTCACGTCTCTTAACAGTTGAGGAAATTTTACAGAGCCCATACCAATTAGTACCTATAGCTCAAAGTGCTTCACAGTTTGGTACAGAAGAGTTAAGCTTCGACCAAACCTACGCGGCAGCAACGTGTGCGTCCCGCTTTGCCGACATGAAGTTCCTGTCTCTTTGTCTTTTAGGTGTATGAAACAAACTGACAGCGTCCTCCGCGCGACTGACGTTCCCACTTCGAAAACGCTTGGTTGCGGTTGCGTCTAGCCGGCCGGAATTTTATTTAGGTAGGTAAGTAGGTATCGGCATAACAACCAGGTATACACCGTAAAGTTCAACGCCAGTTTTAGTATACTGCACTAAAGACCTTTTGCAACGGACTGCCATGTGGTAAATCTACCAATAGTGTCATAGATAGGCAGTTCAACCATACGAAACACAAATGATATTTTTTGTAATGCTTTTTAAACAAAAGGTCATTTGGGTTGACCAGCTACCTGGGATCTAAAACTTTCAAAAGTAATAAATAAACAATAGATGGTTACGGTAGTGAGTGCCCAAAGCAATAAAACTTTAACAATAGCACCTTCTGTAAAATCCTAGACAACGCTTGTCATTGAACCTTCAGCTTCGTTGGTAGAAAAAAACCAAAGGGGGCGGGGCCAAGGAGCAGCCCTTGTTGTCCATGCAAACGAAAAAGTTTTATAAGTGTATACCTGGTTGTTTTACTGATCGTACCTTTCCCTTCTGCAGGTCGGCGATCCATTTGCGCAGCTGCAGCAGCCGCGACTCCTGCATGGGCGTCAGCTCGCCCAGGTTGCGCTTGATGTACTCGCTGTCCAACGTGTATTGATCTGGAATAAAGACACAAGAGTCAGACAAATACACCACACAATTTTAATTAAGTAGTACAATTTTTTTAAGGAATAATAGTGTCCAGTCCATCAATATGAACAACTTTTACTATGGCACCAACCACGGAATCACGAAAGAAAAATCAGCTGTTCCATAAATTATTTATTTATTTTATTATTAAAAACTTTATTACTTACACAAAAACAATTTACAATTTTAATTACATTTCCTCGCAAAACCTAATGATAGGTTTGTCTGCGAGTTAGTAGGTAAGTTATTTACTTACGTATATTATTTTATGTGTTTTATTATATTTAATCTAGTATAGTCGAGTCGATGTTGTACTTTTCTATGGAACAGCTGATTTTTTTCGCGTCCGTGGTGGCCCCATAGTAAAAGTTGTGCATATTAATGGACACTATCACACCCTAAAATCTTTGTTTAGAATTTGGAATAAGTATTATTTTTCAAACGTTTCGAATGATACATTTTTATATTACACATTCATTAATAAATCAACAACACAAGGTGCCGCAATATAATCCAAAACGACGAGAAACATTTAACTAAAGTAAACGTACTTCAAGTTATTAAATAAGTTTTTAGTAAAAATTTCATTTTTATGACAACCTTTTTTGCTGACTGTACTTTAATATTGTATTGTCATCTAAACCAAAACTGTATACAAAATTTCAGCTGGGAAGTAGGTCAAATTAAGCTTGCAAGATTTGTCCCCCACTAACTAACAAACTAACTAACTAACATGGCAAGCTAATAAAAAGGTTGTAAAAATACAGACAACTCGTCAATTCTTCCTCCTCCAGTCATCATTTTATTTCTGCTGCGACACAGGTGTGGTGTGAGCTTTACATAATAATCCCTCGTATTACCGCAATAAGTGCTTAGGCACGTTTTGTCTGATTGCAGATTTACTGAGACGAACGCTCGAAAACGTGGAAACTCACGTAAAACAAGAATCACAATCGTAGGTAAGCATATTTGATAGCCGTTGGTAAAATATGTGTGAATTTTTACTTATTTGACATGTAGCAAATTATTCCGACTTAACTTCTATATAAATGGTGCTTGCTTGGCATCAAAGTAAGCCGCCTTTAAAAACTAAGGATCTATCTGCTTAGCTATCTTCAGAGCTTATTACACGTATCCTAATTAAGCATACATTGCTTGTTTCGATTGCATCACTTGCTAAAAAAGAGCCCAAAGAAAGCAATGTATGCTTAATTAGGATCCTAATTTTATTAGGATAAGTGTAATAAGCCCTTTCGATCTATTTACTGTTTGCAGTAACTTTTCTTTTAAATAAGTTATTTGAACTGAAAAATGGAAAATGAAGAATTTAGAAAAAATCGACCCGTCTCACAATCAGCTCCGATGGGACACGACCTTTCGCTTTCCGGGCGATTGATTGTGAGACGGGTCGATTTTTTCTAAATACTTCATTTTCCATTTTTCAGTAAGTAATAAAAATTGCATTGTGAATGCAAAAAACTAAAAATTTAAATAAGTTATTTGAACTCAACTTTCATTTGTATGATATTACACGAAATAATAATACGGGAATACCTAACATTTACGTTATGGCATTGGAGCACCAAACAAAAGAGTAAGTATCTACCTAAATTGGACCGAAAAAAACGTGCCATTACATTGTAAATTCAGCTTAGCTTTTCCCCGACAACTAAAAACGATTGCATAATACTTTTTTAAGAATTCGTCCAACAGAGCTACTGCGGCCTTTTGCTACTGAGTGATATAACAAGCACGAAGCAGTCGGTATAGATAGATTAAATTATAATATGGGTTATATATTAATGATATAGTTACGTTTGAATTTTATGTGACTTTGGACGTTGAACATTCTACATGTTGGTTAGTTTGGTGGGCACAAGTCAACGACCAAGTCACACAAAATTAAAACGTAACTATATCAATAAAGAAATCGCAGAAAGGAACATTAGTGTTGGCTTGACTTTTCATAATCATAATCATAATCATAATCATTTATTCACTTGACACTTCACTTCACATTTATTACTGAGAGATTTCAACGCTTTTTGTAAAGAAATAAGCAGCTCCAGCGAGAGTTGGTCAGTTTTTTATAGGATGATTTTGGTGAGATTTCATATCTTTTTGCTAGGTATTACACATAAGTAATAAATGCGGTATTGCAAATGTATAATCCTATATATTTATATAGGATTACAAAGTTATTTATGCAGTTGGTGTAACTAGAAATTATCTTAGTTTTTATAGTTTTCCCTTTATGTGGCCATTAAACTCTAACTCTGTACCAAATTTCAGCTCTCTGAGTTTATGGGAAGTACTAGTTCTATTTTGATGATCATGAAGGAGTGTCATAAATGCGAAACTTTGCTTTCGCTTAACTTCGGAACTAAATGATCTACAGACTTGAAATTTTGGATTTTAAGTATGTAATTATAGCTTACTGGATGACGAAAATTTCTGCGTTCTGGTCTTATCCAAAGGTTCTCAAATAGGGGCCTGAAAGTGCGGCGAAATGGTTCCAGTAAAGGATGGTACGGCAGTGTTTGCTTCGCGCTCGACTTGGCGGGGGCACTGCCGTGCCCCCAGATTTGCACGTGGAAATGTGAATAAATTAATTGACTAACCGGCTAGACCAAACAAAACAGTCAATATCACCACATAAAGAGACATAATATTCATTCATAATATACTTTTAATACAAAATCCGCCTCTGTGGTCTAGTGGTTCACACCACCGATTTCAGACCAAGAGGCCCCGGGTTCGATTCCCAGTGGGGGTACATATTGTATTCGGTTTGGTTGGTGGTAGGACTTGTTATAAGTCCGCCTGGCTAGCTACCACCATCTTATCTAAGTCTGACGCCATAACAACGATGTTTTCAACATTGTTGTGTTTCGGCAGTTAGAGATAAGGTAGCCAGTTCATCAGTAAGGAGGATTCCGGAAGTAGTGCGCTTCCACCTTCAGCCTTATCACCACTTAACATCAGGTTTGATGAACGCTAAGTGCAACCCCGTTGTGGATAAAAGAAAAGAATGTATGTAACAAATTTTTTTTATGATGCATCAACAACATATTACCTACACTATCTACAGCTTAGACCTATTAACCTCCATAATTTGATCTCGTCTTCTTAAAATATACCATCCTAGAAAACCAAGTTTTTTTTTTTTTATCCTCAACGGGGTAGCACTTAGCCTTCATCACACCTGATGTTAAGTGGTGATAAGGCTGAAGGTGGAAGAGCACTACTCCCGGAATCCCCAATCACTGAGGAACTGGCTATCTTATCTCTAACTGCCGGAACACAATAATGCTGAAAACATCATTGTTATGGCGTCAGACTTAGATAAGATGGTGGTAGCTAGCCAGGCGGACTAAAAACAAGTCCTACCACCAACCAAACCGAATACAATATGTACCCCCACTGGGAATCGAACCCGGGACCTCTGGGTCTCAAATCGGTGGTGTGAACCACTAGACCACAGTGGCGGTTAAAAGTATTCAATTCAATAAGACAATCATGACTTATCGAAAGCTGCCCGTTAAAATTCTAGATTTCTAGTAAAATTGCCGCCTTTCTTTAAAATTGTAGCTGAATAAAGAAGAATTTCCTACTGTTAACGGAACTCGGCTAATATATAAATTATTCCAGTATATCTGGGGATTTACGCGGTTAATGCACGGATATAGCATATCTGCAGGATAGTGCTTCTATCAGCAGTGTCATTCAAACTGTAGATAAAAATAAAAACGAAGGGAGTGCATGATAAAAAACAACATATTACGGAAACACATCATATTTCATTGATAAATGTTTGTACTGACTCAGTTTATTTGTGCTATTTGCATCTATCTGTTGCTATATTTGGCATTGTATTTACCTGCTTATCTATATAACTCTTGTGACTGTCTGACAGACGACGCACAGCTAAAACTACTGTGCGCAAGATGTTTGTTGATAAATATAAACTTATATAAATTTCTCTTCAATCATTATTAGTTAATTCGTCTAAACTCAATCATAAATAGAAACGTGAGGGTGCGCAAACATCACGAAGCACGCTCTTAAAACAAAACAAACAGTTACGTATATAAATAATGTTACTCAAATTAATAAAGAAAGGTCGGTTCAATAAGCTGCTTTTGTTTACACGCCCTCGCATTTACGATATAACGATTAATTAATAAGTAGGAGGCAGTAAATATCTCGATAACATCGCCGTCACGTGCGGTGCCACTCGCAGTAGATTCACGTGCTCAACACTTATCAACTACTGTTTGTTCGTTTGTTCCGATGATTGTTGAATGCGATTCACGCCCATATATCTGTTCATGCAGCATTGTTGGCGAGTGACTGCACTTGTGTAATGATTTGCATGGTGTTGCACTGCTCATTCTTAACCTGTGGGTCTGTGTTACGAACTGGGGGCCAAGTCTGCTAAGTGAAGTCATAATCGTGTCTCAATCGTGTTTCAATTGTAGTTCGATTGCAGGGCTTTTTTACACACTAGTTACAAGAATTATGACAGTATGATGTAATGTGAATGTAGTGTATGGTGTGACCATCAGAAGTATTTTGAAAAGAGTACACTTTTTTGTAACTAGTGTGTAAAAAAGCACTACAATTGAAACACGATTAAGACTTAACGTTAGCAGGCTTGGCCCCCAGATGAATCAAGGACCAGGAGGAAATCTTTATTTTTATTTTAGCCTAGAGCTGTTTCATTACAATCACTTGTAAATATGAAAAAGCTACGTCATCTGTTCGCAAATCCCTGCGGCGACGGGAGGCACAATTTGTTTGGTAGGAACAGGGAGTAACTTTATTTTACGCAAATAAGTGTTAGCTAAAATTCTAAGTACTTATATATTATATTACCTATAAGACCTTTTTAAAGTAACTAAATAAACTACTTACTATACCTACCTAATTAAGTGTTTTTAAAGTCATTTTGTTTTCATTGCAGTGTTTCCTACACGATTGATGTTAAATGTTCTAGGTAAGTATATAAAACGTACTAGAGAAAAAAGAGTTGGCAAATCAATAGCAAATAAAATATAACCCTCTAAATCAGACCCACATCCTGACGGGGTCACGGCCGGCCCGGGGGATGCTGTACTGTAGGCAGAGCGCCAAACCAGCCACTGCCATACTCACTGCCAAATGCCAATGTTAAGGCTTTTGGCTACAGTTACCAGCTACCCACTCCCTGGCTGGACACCAAATGTTGACATTGACCACGGGTCACAAGTTTATGTAACGAAAGCACATGGGTAACGAAAGGGTTAACGTTAGCTAATGTTTGAGGTTTGGGCACGGATAAAATGTCTTGAGTTCAATACTGTTTTACCCCTTTTTAACCGACTTCAAAAAAAGGCGGAGGTTCTCAGTTCGGTTGAATTTTTTTTTTTTTTTTTTTTTTTAATGTTTGTTACCTCATAACTTTGTCAATTATAAACCGATTTTAGAAATTCTTTTTTGGTTTGAAAGCATATAGTTACAAATTGGTCCCATTGTTATACGGTCAGGATCTGATGATGGCATCCTGGAGAAATCAAGGGAACTCTTCAAATATTATAGGCACACCTATAGCGATTTTGGTATTTTCTTAAGTAACTCGTGCATTTGCTTTCGGTAAGCACCATTTGGTGAAGAGTAACTGATGATGAAGATCACATATGGCCATCGAAAACATTAATTAAATACTAAATATGTTACGGGCGCAATACGATGCCTTTAAGGTTCATAAGTAATTTTCAAGTATTTGCGACTGGTAGTCATCATCTCACGATGATGAGCTGGTGATGGAAGGTACAACTCCTCAATAGTTAGGAGTTGGAGGATAATTCTTTAAATATCGTTGATACGTAAATATTTGTAGTTGTTACCTTTCAGGTTATTTAGTTAAGCTGATGATGGAAGGTAAAACTCTTTAACGCTTAGGAGTTAAAGTATGTTTTTAAGTACTACAAGCGCAAATAGAACTTTAGGTTGTATTCTTTCAAGTAATTTAGGTTAGCTGATGGTGGAAGGAAACTGCATAACAGTTAAGAGTTGGAGGGTGGTGCTTGTCTGAGTTCTAATTTAGATATGGGCTATAGTCGTTGCACATTGAGCTACCCTTGCTCATTATGCGGTTTCTTATAGTAGATTTCTTACACTAAAAAAGAAAAAATAAACAAAATTTTTCAAAAAAAATTAAACCGCCTTCAAAACAAAACTGCAAACAAAAACTAATTTCCCAAAAACACGTAAAAGTGAAAAATAAATTGAATCATTCAATTCAAAGTACGAAAGTGCGGGACTTTTTCTAATTAATCTTGAACTTACTGATCTGATTGAAGTCGGTGTCAAGCCGAAAGTAACAAGAACGAATACTTAAAATTCAATTTCAAAATTCATGTTCATTTCAAAATAGTGAAACAATAATAAACAATATCTCACGCGCAGAGTGGTGTAAATTGTAACCTATCAAATACATATTAATATCTATTTGGCTTGACACCGACTTCAATCAGATCAGTAAGTTCAAGATTAATTAGAAAAAGTCCCGCACTTTCGTACTTTGAATTGAATGATTCAATTTATTTTTCACTTTTACGTGTTTTTGGGAAATTAGTTTTTGTTTGCAGTTTTGTTTTGAAGGCGGTTTTTTGGTTTACTAATAAGAGTTAGGATTAAAACTTACGAAATATAATTTTAAGGTGGTTCGATTAGCTCAGTAGCGCCACCAATGGAAATAAATCATTTACGATTTATCAAGGGCTTAGAATAAAAGTTTCGGTTATTTTGCGCAAATAGAAGAGTAAAGTGCAATTTTTAAGTATTTGTTCATGGCCTCAAACATGAGCATTAAGTTATGGATCTCGATATTGCTAAATTTGGCCACTTTTGGCACTATTGAAACTCACGAATTATTGCTTAAGTTTGAGTTCTTGAAAGTATATTTATAAAATGCATTTTACTCTTTTATTTGCGCAAAATAACCAAAACTTTTAATCTAAGCCTGTAATAAAACGTAAATGATTTATTTCCATTGGTGGCGCTACTGAGCTAATCGAAAATATACAAAAATGTTACCAAGGCGTTATTGTAAAGTTTTTGCCGAGAATAAGCAAGAATAAGGTCTGAATAAAGAATGAAGTAAGCACGTTTATATGAAACATTGGTTTATGGAATTTTTCGTGCTGCAGGCTGTATTTTTTAACAACAAAACCAATATTCTCCAAAGTACAGCTACGTTTATCTAATCTGTGGTAATGGCATAATATCAGGCTATAGGTAAACAAAATAAGTACAATCATATTTAGATACAACTCTCCAATCATCAATCATAAGATAGTGATAATAGTACAAGTGATAAGCTAATCCAAGAACTTAACTTAAATCTTTTTTTTATCCACAACTGGGTAGCACTTAAGCCTTCGTCACACCTGATGTTTAGTGATGATAAGGCTGAAGGTGGAAGCGCACTACTCACGGAATCCTGAATTACTCAGGACCTGGCTATCTCTTCTCTCCAACTTCCGGAACACAACAATGCTGTAAAAATCATTGTTATAGCGTCAGACTTAGATAAGATGGTGGTAGCTAGCCAGGCGAACTTTGAACAAGCCCTACCACAATACAATATGTAACTCAACTGGGAATCGAACTCGGGTCCTCTGGGTCTGATACCAGTGGTGTGTACCACTAGACCACAGAGGTGGTTAAATTGATCTTATGACCATACCATGGCCCGCTATTATTTCCGAGTGAAACGAGCGAGATAGAAGATGGCTTTGACCATACTCATACATTTGTCAATAATGTAGAAAATTAATAAAATTCAATATCTGGTTCACGTCTCAATCAGGAAACTGTTGATGAAACTCAAGTCGAGACATATTGATATTAATACTTGTCTCAGCATCAAGATTATTTTGCCATACTTTACAATAGGTGCAGGTAAATAAATTCCATTGGTGTTCGTCACAAATATGTGGTAAAAGGTCACTCACTCCTTGAACATAATACACGTCGCCGCAAAGTCGCCTGTCTGTCGGTCTTTTACAGACTATAACTTCGGAGTGTGCTCAGGAGCTGCATGAGCTCATACCGCCATCCCCCTTCTTCCATCGGACATCCAGACGCACAGAGGGCTACCACCCTTTTTTGGTTGATATTCCTTAATGTCGCACCAAGCGCTACTCAACATCTTTTATATTGCGCACAGCAAAGCAGTGGATCTCCCTCCCTGCGTCTGTATTCCCGAGTACTTATAACCCGACCACCTTCAAAGCAAGGGTGAATAGGTACCTTCTGGTCTGGGTTAGCTCGCTTCATCGTAGGTCCTGTCTTAGCCCATGGGGTTGATTGGGATCAAGAGCAAACCCATTCAAAGATAAAACAAAAATGTGCTCTGCGATCTTTCAAAGAACGCAACGGAATCCATAAACAGACACAGTAAGTAATTCAAGAGCAAGGTTCCTAAAGAATAATAGATCTACCTACAATGCACCCGTGCTTAGCCGCCTATAAAAACTACATAATAATGACGAGTAACTTATACCATAGTATTAGCGTAACGCACGATGGCAGTGTTATATGATTCACAATGCAAATGAAACAATGGGTTCTGGTCGGTGCAAACACTAAATGGTACCTAGTTTAAGTGCATACAATTAGACTTCAGTTTATTTCCTTCCGGACAACCGAGCAGTGGATACCTAAAGTACAGTCATACACCATAGAACTTTGCCACATTGAAACGTTCCAAAACAAACAAAGCTATCTGTGGCACAGAAGAATATTTGTATATGACATAGTCCCATCTATGGTGTTAACATATTATTGCTCCTAAGTGTACAAGTTTATGCAAACACGCAAACTTTATTCGACATTGATAACTATCCCTAACTTAAGCAACACCCGATAGCGTTGGTAACAGTTTTCATAAACTCGTAGATACTAGATTTAGGAAGATTTTCAAATCAAAGTTAACATCATGTTTATGTAATGCCAACGGAAACAATAATACTGGAGAATTTCGATTCAAAGCTCCGCCAGTTTGAATATTTAGTCTGTTTCCTTTCAAGAGCTGACTGCAAAATGTTAGCTTCTACAAAGTAAAACAAGCCACTTCACTCCGTTCGCATTCGTCGTCTTCTCGCAATTTCATGGCATTTGTGTTAATTTTTATGAAGCCTACATACGCGCTATTCGGATTTCACGGCCGATCAAATATACTTTTCACTTCTCATGCTCGTAAAGGTCGTGTTTATGTTGGGTATAGGCTGCATAAAATCGCTTTTTATGCTCTAGTGCATAAAGTAAAATCATCGTCTAAGTCAGACTCTAAGACAAAGGTCGTCAGGTAAACAGTCACACACGCAATTAAACTTTGTTAAATAAATTTGTTATTTCATTCTGTTTCTTCAATTTTGTACATACCTAATCCATATTAAATTACTAAATTAATAAAACTAGGCAAAATTAATGAGTTTTCTAAGAAATAAGTATTTCAAAAGCATTATGGACTACGATCTATGCTAAAGTCACTGTGCTGCACTGCCCACGTATAAAAAAAAGAAAAAGAAAGTCTTCCCGCCAATATGGCGGTCTTTATTTTTTCTTTTTTGCAATATTGCTATTTATTTTCCTCACATTCGAAGTGAAAAGCAGAGTGTATAACTCGTACATAAAACCCATTTTATGCACTTGTTGTACAATCTACTATACTTACTTAGTGATTAAAATTGATCCCCCACTATACATATAGTATGTATTCGTGTATGCCTCATGCCTCTGATAACATCAAAGAAACAGACCTCTTACCTGTTTGATACGCAAGAAAATATAGGACTGGAAAATATTATAAGTCTACATATTGTTCGAAATATCTTGATACCAGAACAAAAGTTTTTGTATATTTATATGTTGGACTGTTCGCTTTGCACTTTTTTGTTACTTTCCACTACTTAGTTAAGAGTTAACTAACTTCCTTAAATTTTAAAACATTAATATTGCGTGAAAATGTCTTTTTTTCATGCGATTTTTCCCTAAATGATCTCCATTTGTAACTAAGTAACTTCGTCCTTCCGGAAATGGCAACGCGGCCATTTCGTACAAGGCATTATCGCCATAACAAGATGCACGGCGGGAAGTCTATTACAGCTGGCCGGCATCCGGAAGTGGAACCATCTTGTGTACCACAACTTGAAAAGGACACTGACAGACACATTGACGCACACACTTGCGCTGATATTTAAAAAAAAACTAAATTGTTTATTGATAAAACCAGATTACATTCAGTTATTCTGTAGATGGGATCTCCTAGAAGGCAAAAAAAGATTTGCCTGTGTCAGGGGGTCCCGCTCTTCCATGCCTCTAGAATACTAATTGATACATTGGTTTACGTAGATCGTAAAATATAGATATGATCTGCACCTGTGCGCTCGGATTAGGCACACATGTGTACTCAGCAAACCACTCGAAAAATGCTGTTACAGTGTAATTAATACAGATTAAATTTCGAATTTCGCCACAACAAGTTCGAGACTGACGGGTGTCACGTTGCATCAAATCGCCGAGCGTACAGGTTAATCTTGTTTTATTTTATTGTTTTGTTTTTGTATTCTATTTTGTTTTGCAATTTGCACACAAACAATAAGAAGTTAATTATTATTATAAGTTGATCTTAGTGTCATCGTTAGTCACGGACAAAACCTTAAACAAACCTTAAACTAACAAATCTTAGGTACCTACTCATTTAATACCTTTCTTTCTTTATTATTAGTGGGGCGTGAAAAGAAATGTAGAGTTGTTTGTATTGTATTCAATAAACAACTTCAGAGATCTTATTTACAATACAATTTGTGACCTATTTCCGTATAAAAGCAAAATTTAAACATATTTACCGCAATAATGCGAGATAAAGAGCCGTTTCCAAGTACGAGTGTTACGTAGTTCGGGGATTCTCATCGGAAATACGCCATCCGTCACATGTAGGAAATAAGTAACATATTACATGTTTGGCCAAAACAAACAGTAACTACCTATTTAAGTATTTATGCAATGCAATATTAAGAATTCAAATTGATAAAGTTAGTCATAAACATGTAGGAAATAAGTAACATATTACATGTTTGGCCAAAACAAACAGTACCTATTTAAGTATTTATGCAATGCAATATTAAGAATTCAAATTGATAAAGTTAGTCATAAATACCATAATCATCGAATTGCCTAACGTTACCGAATGATATCTTCTGCTCAACAAACCCTTTATTTTATCTTGTTAAAGTATAAGCAAAGAACGAATAGAAGAACCACTAGACGAATTAAAACTTTTTACTTGAGAAAATCTTTTAAATAATCACTCTTACCCACTTTCACGGGATGCGCCATTTTTTCCGGTTACGAGCCATAAATAGGTCACGAGCAGTACGACCTCAAATAAAAGTTTCAGCAACTGAATAACACAAGGTTACATCTGGCGCAAACGCTGCTGCAAATGGAACCTTGTCAAAACAAACAATATAAACAAGTCTAAAACTGTTCTAACTACTAGAATTACTGAGCTTAACTTTCTCTCTCTGCTGAAATGGGGAAACTTTGACGTTCCCGTGAAGGTTAACCTCTTTTAAAGGTTTAATTCGAATTTCGCCTTTTAACTTGGCACAGCTTGTTAGTTGTGTTAAAGCTTTCAGCTCAAAGCCCCTTCAAATAGCGGCGAATTGATATAACCTTGGACCGGTGTGCTTTAAACGGTAAGAACACTGTCAGACAAATTCTGGAAAGTTTGGAGTGTAAAGTAGGAATATTACATGTATAGGTACATTAAGGAACGTCTCGTAAGATTTAAGTAGGGAAAAGACAAGCAATATTACCAACTACTTTCTTAGCTGAATTATGCTACTTTGCTCGTTGTATAAAGGCCTTGGTGTGATGTTAAATAGCCTAAGTAATTAGCATTTCTCAAGTATTAAGTTTCTTGCTCTTGACTTGTATTAAAAATATACTAATTTTTAAATCGGTTTGGACTTTGGAGCTTTTAAACAAACAAACTAACTGATGAGTTAAAGCTTTATGACAAATTAGAATAGGTGCCGATTACTTTCATCATGTCAGCCGAACGACGCCCACTGCTGGGCATAGGCCGATTACTTGTAATAGAAGAAATATTACGTATATATATACAGGGTGTTTTTCTATAAGTGCAATACCTTTTAGGTGGTGATTGTGCTCATGAATATGAACAGCTTTTACTATGGGGCCAACTCTGCAACGCAACAAAAAAAACAGCTGTTTCATACAATTTGTTAATACCTACCTGACCAGAATGTATGGAACATCTGATTTTTTTTGTGAAGTTGCAGAGTGGCCTCATAGTAAAAGTTGTTCATATTCATGAGTACAATCACCACCTAAGAGGTATTGCACTTATAGAAAAACACCCTGTATCTATAATTTTCATTTGCTGGTTTTGTCAACTGACCTAGAAATAACACCAATTCAACTTGCATTACTTAACAAGAACGTATTTATTTATCACACTATAAAATAAAAGGTACACTTGTAAATAAGTGTTATTACGATCCCAGTTTCAGCGAGTGACGTCAGAGGGTTCCCGTGGGCGGATAGCCCGCCCACGCTCCCGGTCCCGCCGCCGCATTCCGGCGGGGGTTTATTCAGATTAGGCGTCAAAATCCGAACGAATTAGTGAGCTTCATTAGTGGTGAGACCTACCCACAGTGAAACTGTGTAGGTGTAGTAGTCAAGTAAGTTATACACCTCTAAATATTAATTAGTACAAAGATTTTTGGGAATTATAGTGTCCATCAATGCGAACAATTTTTAGTATGGGGTCATCCACGATATCGCAAAAAAACAGCTGTTCCATACATTTTAGTCAAAGTCAAAGTCAAAGTCAATAAATTTTTATTCATATAGATTCATCATCATCATCATCATCATGTCAGCCGAACGACGCCCACTGCTGGGCATAGGCCTCCCCCAAGGATCTCCACAACGATCGGTCCTGCGCTGCCCGCATCCAGATATATAGATAGATCTATATAGATTAAATAAAATTAATGCTTATGAATCATCCAACATTTTTTTACCTACCACCTGTTATGGACATCTTTTAACTGACAAGAAAAACAGGCGAAAAAAACTCATCAGCTTTAACAGATAAGTCGATGTTGTATTTTTGTAAAGAACAGCTGAGTTTTTTTTTGCGATTTGTGGTTGGCCGCATACTTAGTAAAAATAGTTTGTATTGATGGACACTATCATCCCCTAAAATCTATGTACTAATTAAAATTTAAAGGTGTATAAGAGACTGCAAAGTCGACAAATCAGGTTGTTATTTCAAGTAATTTTTACTTTTTGAAAAAAATCGGCCCGTCTCACACTCACATAATTATGTACAACATTTTCAATATTTTCAGGTTTTTATTCATTTAACAAAAGTACCCTCTCGTCACGTACTTACTTCTATTTTACATTAACAATTTGAATAGCGAACAAAATAATTAAAAAATATAAGTACATCAGAGAAGCTATGCTAGCTTTTGTATAAAAGTTAAGACTTTTTGTGTTTTTTGTTATTTGCTTAAGTATAGAATATTTTTCGTTCATTTAACAGTATTGTTAAACGCAGCCGCATAAAGAGTGTAATAGGATGCCTCCTGAAATCTCGTCAAACAAACCAATTATGGCAATATGGTATTTGACTGTTTTTTTTATTGACTTAATTTATTTAGGTAAGTATTTATTTTCAAATATCTTGCATATTTTCAGCGATATAGAGCATCAAACTTTCTGATTAGACAAGGAGAGCGCTACCAGACAGTGTCGTCACATGCTAGTAGCGCCATACTCACGGCATCGAAAGAGATAGCAAGAGTCACAATTAAGAAGCTCATAATTAGCTTGTAACAAGATAATACAGATTGATTTTTTTTTTCATTTGTTATTTAATAATGTTATATTTCTGAATGTCATAAATTAAATATCTACATTTCAACAACAGTCAAATACCCAATTTCCGCCTCTTTGGAGAGACATGTATACAAGGTCAGTAAACAAATAAATAAGGACTGTCGAATCGTCTAATATCTTTTACTTACTACTATTTTTCATCAGTCTTGTAGATGATAAATAACAAAAAAAAAACAAAGACTTAAAAATATTTCCTATTACATTCCTGGGAAAGAAAAATAAACTCACAATAACAAACCAAGTGGCAGGTAACTAACTACCTTCCTTGTTGCAAGATTCCTCTAAGATGATATCCTTAATCTTTAATCTCTACTCCTGCGATAAATCTCCTTATTATTTTTGCCCCGGACAATACCAGGATCATGTTCCTTCATTAATAACTGCCTAATCCCGGGATTGGTGTCTTTGGTAGGGTTGCCACCTGTACTATATTATTATATAGTATCGTACTATATTTCAGTCAATTTTACTATATATTATAGAAAAATAATAAAGTACGAAAAATACTATATTGAACCGCATGGCTAGAATGTAGCGCACCCATAGCTAGAATGGGGTGTTTCAATTTAGTAATGGCAAGTACACGTGGAAAAATAAATAATGTGATAAAAATTATTTTTAAATATTTCCCTTCCAACTAAGCCTTTTTGCCTTTCCTTTGTAGTTAGTTGGGATAGGGTGGCAAATCTCTTTTGCCTTAATGATCAAGAATAAATGTGTAAGTAGCTGTACTATTTTTTTTTCCTAAATGTCCCATAAGTCCTATATTTTTTGCCATTTTTTGGGAAAAGTGCTATATTTTTTCAATAAAAAGGTGGCAACCCTAGTCTTTGGGCAAATTGTACGATCTGGTGTGCCTTGATGAACGATCCACTTATCTTTCGCTTAGTAAAGATAGTACTTTTATTTCACAAGGCATGTTGTAAATTTAACGAATTTAACTTTAGTTGTAGCGCTTTAGGACCGTTTTATTTCTTTATTTATTTATTTCCATATTCATTTATTTGCATATTAAGTGTGCTCGTGGACGGACTTTCGTCAGATAAAATAAATGCAAGTGACAAGTTAGTATAATCGCCGGATCTTAAAGAGACAGAAAGACAGCCTTCGAATGTCATTTCACGTAGCTTTCATAACACTATTACTTCGATCATACTTCGATCAACAATAACACCTAGTTCTAGATACATACTTGGAGTGACAGATATGTCCAAGCCTCATAAGCTCACTTGAGAGTATAATTAAAAGTAGATTATTTTGACAGTGTCAATAATACTAAGGTATTTCAAACTTGGAACGCTTCTTGTCATTTATAATGTAAGATCGTAACATTCGTAACCTTTTTTCTCCGTTTAAAAAAAATCAGTCTGGCCATATAAAGTTTTCATTTAGCTTGTGAGCCTTCATCTAGTACTATTGTTGATCGAAGCACTATTAAATAGGCAACATGTTATAAAAGCCATGCACAGTCGAACCAATTGATTAATGACCTATTTTGCTAATTATTATTATGTACTAGCTGACCCGGCAAACGTTGTTTTGCCATAATAATTATGGTGGATAGATAGATAGACGGATGAAAATATATAATCGCGAAGAAGTTTTATACACTGCCTGCCACAAATGTCACTTATTAAAAAGTAGGTGATCCAAAGCGGCTAAAACGTCAGTGATTACAATACTCTTTGACATACCTCTTTGGAAGCGGCTATCGAAGAAATGACAGTTTTGTATAGTACGACAGTTTATCGATTTTGTATAAGTACAAAATAATCATTTTTATTTTATAATTTTCCGGAATAAAAAGTAGCCTATGCTATTCTCCAGCTCTCAAACTAACCCCATACCAAAAATCGAGTCGATCCGTTGCTCCGTTTTGACGTGAAAGACGGACAAACAAACAAACAAACAAACAAACACACTTTCACATTTATAATATTAGTATGTATTTCATTCAACAACATACTTACCGAAAACTCAATGCTGTATGTTAAGGTTTAAATGCTGGAAAACGTTATCGCCGGTTGTATGGAGACCGTTTGCTACACACTCCTCTTAAGGCTGCGATTCCCCAAAATAGGGTGTTTTAAATTATGGATTACTCGCAAATCACAAGTCGTTAAAATTTGGAAAAAATATATGTTACTAGCGGCCGCCCGCTTGTTTCACCCGCGTGGTTCCCGTTCCCGTGGGAGTATCGGGATAAAAAGTACATATAAACCTTCCTCTTGAATCACTCTATCTATTAAAAAAAACGCATCAAAATCCGTTGCGTAGTTTCAAAGATTTAAGCATACAAAGGGACATAGGGACAGAGAAAGCGACTTTGTTTTATACTATGTAGTGATTTTACAGTTATTTATCTAGTGCTTCCGGCCGTTTTTTTTCGATTGGTGATATTTTACTGTGTCAAATAAAATCCCAAACATTCGCCTAATCGTAATCCAAATATCCTATTACTTGCAGTATCCTTGGATTTAGTTAATGAAAAATTTACGAAAATAATTGTCTTTGAATAGCCGAGGGATTCCGGCCGTCATAAGTTAAAAATTTTTATTATTTAATTTTTAATCGAATTTTGATTCGCAGGGCACTCGCGAGTTTACAGTTCACTGCCGCCGGCTGCCGCTGCGTCCGCGTTAAGTGTATCGCGCGCGGCCTAGCAAGGGTTAGCTTGCCTATTTCGGTCGGGAATCATCGCCTTAACACGTAACCGCAAGTAAATCCGCGAAAATGTTTTAAATATCAAAGGGTTCCGTAGCGAGCTCCCGCAGGGCCTGGTTACATGGCCCCGTTGGGTGCTAATTAACTTATGACGCAGCCCTGCGGTTTAGGGCTGTTAAGGCGATACTCGGAAACAATGTGCTGAAGCGAGATAGCAATGAGAAAATGACGCGCGCGGGAGCGAGACCGATTTTGCAGATTAGGCAAAAAAAACACAAAATCACTTCGTATTAAAAAACTACAGCGATTTAAAAAAAATGCTTCTATACGATCCTCAATATTATTGGTGTCCACTAATTAAACCAATTTCCAATAGTGTAAGTAACTCCATTTAAGAATAATCTTCACTTTTCGTATTTTTTAGAGGTCTTTTCGAAAAGAAAAAGTGTCGAGGCAAAATCATAAGATCGTGTTTTTGGAACTATACGATTCTAGATAAAGGTATGAAGAAATATATATCTTATTACCAGATTTGTAACAACTGTAACCGTCCTATAGTTTTAAATCAAAAAGTCCATATTTTTCCGAGAAGCGCCTTAACAACTCGACTACATTAATAAGGTACAAAGTTAGAATTTTGTTGGTACCGAATAACATGATCAAAGAGTTTTCCAATAACAAGTAATTGGGTATAAGCAACTCTCTCATTATTTACTATAGCTTTCCGCTAGCGGCTTCGCCCGCGTGGAATGTTCGACGTTATCCCGCGGGAATGTGATATTTTTACGGGATAAAAAGTAGCCTATGTCACTCTCTAGCTCCCAAACGATTCCCATACCAAAAATCACGTCGATGCGTTGCTCCGTTTCGAAGTGAAAGACGGACAAATATACAAACCAACAAACACACTTTTACATTATATACCTATTACAAAACTCTTGCGTTACTGACTGACTGTCCGACAATGTACAGCCGAAACTACTGGGCGCAGAAGCTGAAATTTGGCATGAATGTTCCTTGGGGTGTGTAGGGTAGCACTAAGAGAGGATTTTCGAAAATTCCCCCTTTAAGGGAATAGAAAGGGAGTCCACGCAGACGAAGTCGCGGGGGGGAACACTTATTTATTATAATAGTATGGATCTTTCAATTTACCAACCCATTTGACAGCGTCCATAAATAGAACACAGCAGTGAGAAACTTCTGAAAGTCGAGGGGAAATTTTCAACTTCACGAAATAATAGGTCAGGCAGGATCGTCAATATTTTTTTTTCTGGGAACTGCGATTTGACTTAACGGTGCACTACTTACGTTTTCCCGCTAGATGGAAGGATGTTCTGCTATTTTTAGGCTGTTTTATCTTGCAACTCAATCTCGAGGATGGTTTTTAAAAGTTTTCTTTGAAGAAACCCCTAACGAAATTATTCCCGAATGTTCTTGAGACTTTCGAAGGATTTTCCGCGAAATTGGGTTCCAATTTATTCCCTTATTATGCCACGAGTAAAAAACGAAAGTTACAAAACTTTTTACAACTGCCATAATTATGTTCTTACAAAATTCAGCCTACCTAATTCTATCCATTTTATATAATCAGCAACTATTTACGCGGTTTCATATTCATAGTTTTTGGAACCATAATCATCATAAGAGTCAACATCCTATACATCGCACTAAAATCTGACTACTTAGCCCAAAAAAAAAACAAAAATATCATCACAATTAATTGTATTTACACCTAAAGTAAGTCATTGGCGAAAATCTCTTTGCCTGGTCCAAGGAGAAGACAGGACGAGCATCATGATCATAGCGCACACCACCACAGCCATCACTCCGTCCCAGCGCCGAAGCACCTGCACCAAACTCACCTCTGAACATTCGCAAGTCCTGATCCCCCTGACGAATGAGTCGTCGGAAACAGTACTCTTAATACTTTGGTCTGGCATCGTCACCTTCTTACGTCCATGATGGGAGCCATGGGGGGAGCGCTTCTCCTGAATTTCGGGTAAGGAATCCAGCCTCTCTAAGCTTTTGGAATGTTTTGTTCTTATTACTTCACCAGTCTTCTCTTTGGACATCGATGTTTCGTTTGAAAATGATCTTGAACGCAGTGGAGTGCCGGGAGAATCCTGTGCGCTTTTATCTATGAGATTGTCCTCACTTTTATGTCTGCCCCTTTTTAGGAGAATGTGGCTATTTTCCTTCAAACATGATGGAACTCGTACGATACTCGCTGCTGGCTTTAAAGAAGCGCTGGACTTGTGGTCTGATATGCGTCTTCTTAACGTGTTGCTGAAGGATTTTAGAGCGTGTTTACTTCCACAAGGGATATCTGTGGACAAAAGGATAAGGGTAGGTATGAGGGTACTGGGATATGGGGGAAAGGGGGCACTAGATAGGATAGGACCTAGGAATAGTTTCAACAGTTTTGCTGTGCTAAGATTGTTAGGCCATAAACAGGATATTCTCATTTACTGATAAGTATGCATTTTTATTTACGTGATGCCTGTACCTACTGTTGGTAGCTGTATAATGTACGTTACGCATAATCCAAAATTATTATAGTAGTAATGTAAAAATAAAAAAGACAAAAACGTATTTCTAACCCTAAACTTATTCACAAGTTTGTAATTTATTAAAATGCCATTTTTAATAGACCTAAGTGATTATTTATTCATGGAATCATGACTAAAACAGTATCTAAGAAGCACGTGTGTATTTATTTGTTCATTTTCCATAATAAATATCTGATATTATGTATCGTCGTAACGTGACAGTCTTTAAAGAGCTATCGTTAGTAATTTTCTTTTTAAATTATAACCGTCCGTTATGTAAAATGATTCATAGCTTGTGTAAGTACATAATAATATTGATCCTACCCATTTCAGTAGAACGGTCAAACTAAAGTATTCATCAATACTGTCTCATGAATGACACATTATTAAAATCGGCTGGAGCGAGTGGCGCAGAATTTTCCAAAATAGAACAAATCCGGGCTAAAAGGCGAGCTTTAGTCACAGACCGAGCGTAAATCTTAATATTGAGCGCGCGCTTCGGCAAATTGCTCTGGATGCCTCTGGTTCACGTTACAGAGCGCGGTTACTTTGGGAAACTCTTTTGTACGTATTATTTATGGGAAAGGTCACACATGTTCAGATTTATTTGTACATTATTCTAAGGGTTTTTCAATACTCGCTCGTTTCTCGTTTTCAATCCTATATAATCCATACTAATATCCATACTAATATTATAATGGATGTGAAAGTGTGTTTGTTTGTTTGTTTGTTTGTCCGTCTTTCACGTCAAAACGGAGCAACGGATCGACGAGATTTTCGGTATGGAGATAATTTGAGAGCTGGAGAGTAACATAGGCTACTTTTTATCCAGGAAAATTATAAAATAAAAATGGTAATTTTGTATAGAAAACCGTTAAACTGTCATACTTTACACAACTGTCATTTCCTAGCCGCTTCCAAAGAGAAGGTATGTCAAAGAGTATGTAATCACTGACATTTTTGCCGCTTAGGATTTCTTTTTTTTTAAATAACAGTGACATTGTGTCAGGCAGGTGATACGAAGTTCGTGTCAAATAAAATTTATATGGCAAAACAACGTTTGCCGGGTCAGCTAGTAATATTATAAAGCTGAAGAGTTTGTTTGTTTGATTGAACGCGCTAATCTCAGAAACTACTTGAACAAAAAAAAAAAACAAAAACTATTTGATAAATTCTTTTTGTGTTCGATAGTCCATTTATCGAGGAAGGCTATAGGGCCTATAGTATAGGCTATATAACATCACGCTACGACCAACAGAAGCGGAGCATTAATGAAAAATATTTCAAAACGGGAAAAATATTTCTTTTTTAGTACTTAGATTTTTCCTTTTCCTCAATTTTTTTATTATTGTAGGCTTGCAAAACTGGTTACAATCTCTTAGGTATCCATACTAATCCATACTAATATTATAAATGTGAAAGTGTGTTTGTTTGTTTGTTTGTTTGTTTGTTTGTTTGTTTGTCCGTCTTTCACGTCAAAACGGAGCAACGGATCAACTCGATTTTTGGTATGGGGATAGTTTGGGAGCTGGAGAGTAACATAGGCTACTTTTTATTCTGGAAAATTATAAAATAAAAATGATTATTTTGTATAGAAAATCGATTAACTGTCGTACTATACAAAACTGTCATTTTTCCAAAGCCGCTTCCAAAGAGGTATGTCAAAGAGTATTGTAATCACTGACGTTTCGTTTTAGCCGCTTTGGATTACCTACTGTATAAAAAACAGTGTATAAAACTTCTTCGCGATTATTTATTTTCATCTGTCTATCTATAATAGATGTTGGTGATACGAAGTTTACCGGGTCCACTATAATTAATATGGCAAAACAACGTTTGCCGGGTCAGCTAGTCTTATATAAACTTAAAATAATAACATGCTAGAATGCAACCTACTCGATGCAAGCACAGCATGTAATGAATAATTTAAACATAATTATTCTGAATACAGAGAAACAAATTATTAATTAAAATAAAATACTTTATAAATACTCTATTAATGCAGGTGAAACTGCAGGGCACAACTAGTGTATTACAAATGCACGCGTAAACGACTGAACCTATGTCGATGAAATTGGTTAAATTCCACATCGAAATTGTTTCAGCAATCGGGAAATAAGTAAAAAAAAAAGTTGAATATCGCCTCTTTTTGTAGCGAATCAAATTGAAAATGAAGTCTTCGCATTATAAACAAGTTCAAACATCTGTGACATTTCTCAGCCGTATCGTTGACGATATTTACAATTCCCCAAGTTCGGGCTATGAATATTTGAGGAGCAGCGGGCCTCCAAGACCGTATTGTCATCAAATATTCATCGTCTCGGACACATGCACACTGGTCTAATGAATGGAGCATTAAAGTTTGAGACAATTTACTATCGTCCTGACTTAAATGCGCTAAAACTTAATAACTTCTAACTTTGTAGTGTGGTGCACAACGTCATGTCGTGACGTATAGCAATGAAGATTGTTTTCTATTTTCTTTAAGGTAAATATGCAACATGTAATCGGATACTTTTCTAAACAAGCTAAATGTCAAAATAGAATATTAATTTATAATAAAAACAATCTTCATTTCTATACGTCATTGACATGACGTTGTGC
This sequence comes from Crambus lathoniellus, assembly GCA_949710035.1. NCBI lineage: Eukaryota > Metazoa > Arthropoda > Insecta > Lepidoptera > Crambidae > Crambus > Crambus lathoniellus. The sequence goes on along the minus strand of OX453303.1, from coordinate 1,883,773 downwards.
ACCACACTACAACTTAAACACAGAACTATAATAGTACTAAGTATCTATATAGGGTAACATAAATAAGAATCTCTCTTAATTGGTAAGTATAAACGGCTTATAAATAAATAATAATAAATTCATTTATTCATCGAGTAATATACAACTCATTTTGTTAGTAACAATATTGCTTAAAACTATGTTAGTATTAAACCTCTTAAATCTAGACACAATATTTTATGTTTTTGCCATGCCACTTGAAATGGCACAGCAACGATTGACAAATGGGCAGTCAAGTCTGCTCGCAATCATGTCCAGGATGCTGTTGGAGCTCCCCCGCACCCTGCGCACCAGGGAAGCACATCTTTTGCGCATAGTTGCATAAAAGCAACTAACGCTAGCCTCAGCGAACATCCCGGATGCGCTACAGGAGCGACGCAGCCCCAAAAGCATCCTGAACGCATTATTATACTGCACTCGAAGGGCGTGGTAAGCCTTTTGAGTGTAATTACACCACAGGCTGCATGTGTAGAAGGAAGTGCAAAAAGCACGAAACAGGGTGATTTTAACTTCACGTGAGCAGCGTGCAAACCTGCGGAGCAACATGTTTGCTCTGACTGACAACGCCCTTCGCTCTCTTTCTATATCGTTGTCATCTTTGAGGTCAGGTGTTAACAAATGTCCCAGGTATTTAAAGCTGTACGTTCTCTTAAGTTCGCATTTATTTAGGTAAACCGGTGGTATTTTGTCGACCCGTCGACTCCTCGACTGAAAGACCATATGTTGGCTCTTATTTACATTATAGGCCAGACCATGCGACGCCGCGTAAGCCTCACAAATATTGAGTAGCTTCCTTAGGCCACAGATAGACGCGCTTAGCAGCACCATGTCGTCGGCGTAGCTGATGTTGTTTAAGCTTACCCCGTCTATGTAACAGCCGACCCTGGTACTGCTGAGCTCACCTACCAGCTCATCCATATATAGATTGAAAAGGGTGGGCGAGCTCAATCCCCCCTGTCTCACCCCACACTCCAATCCATACGGCCTTGAGAGGATACCATCCCATCTCACATTATTGACCTGGTTTCCATACCAATATTTAAAGATGTTAATGAGTTCTGTTGGTAGACCCACTTTAGTAAGTTTATTCCATAACAAGTCATAGGAAACCAGGTCAAACGCCTTGGAGAGGTCTAGGAAGCATGCATGTACAGGCGTTTTGCGCTTTGTATAATATTCTATAGCATGCTTAACACACAGTATAGCGCTCTCAGTCGACAAACCTGATCTGAAACCAAATTGGTTGTCATGTGGTGTTATATATCTGTTCAACTGTGTATTAAGCAGGCCATCAAACACCTTTGAAAACACTGTAGCCAATGATATAGGCCTATAGTTGTTCCTATCCGACAAATCACCAGTTTTATTTTTAGCTATAGGTACAACCACTGTACGCATCATATCTAATGGCATATAATTGTGTCCTAAACAGAAGTTGAACAACATGTACAATACACGAGGTAGATGTGTACCAGCGAACCTAAGATGCTCGATGCTGAGCCCGTCGTGGCCTACGTGACTACTAAATTTCAATTAGTATGTACAAAGATTTTAAGGGATGATAGTGTCCGTCAATACGTTTTTTTTTACTATGGGACCAACCACGGTATCGCGAAAAAATCAGCTGTTCCATACAAAAGTATGACATCGACTCGACTGAAATCTATGAAAGAGCTGTTTTTTAGCCCCATAGAAAAAATTATTCGTATTGATGTAAGTACACTATCATACCATCATACCCTAAAATCTTTGTACAACTTAATTAAAATTTAGAGGTGTAGTTTTCAGTTCGTTTTCAGGCATTTAAAAAGCTTCTGTTAAATAAGTGTTATAGCCTAATTTTCAATACTTACGTTTGAATATTTTTAACAAAATAAATTTTATATATATTTTTAAGACATTGTTATTGACGCAACCTTCCCGCTCGTTCGTAAAACATACATTGTTTTGGATACTGCGCTGCGGCGAGGTTGTTATTAAAGATTTATTCCTTACAATCAGCATCGGCATCGGAAAGTTTTAGTGGAAAAGTATTAGTTTTATGATACCATTCAAGATTCTACTGGCACAAGAGGAGATTTTATTCATATTTCTTCGTAGAAAACAAACGGCTCTTGACTTATACCTACACTAGGACCCCCTTTTTACCCCCTTAGAGGGGGAATTTCCAAAAATCCTCCCTTAGTGCTCCACTATATATATATCTTATCTAAGTCTGACGCCATAACAATGATGTTTTCAGCATTATTGTGTTCCGGCAGTTAGAGATAAGATAGCCAGTTCCTCAGTGATTGGGGATTCCGGGAGTAGTGCGCTTTCACCTTCAGCCTTATCACCACTTAACATCAGGTGTGATGAAGGCTAAGTGCTACCCCGTTGTGGATAAAAAAAAAAAAAAAAAAACTACACTCCCCAAGGAACATTCATGCCAAATTTCAGCTTCTTGCGCCCCGTAGTTTCGGCTGTACGTTGTCTGTCAGTCAGTAACGCAAGAGTTTTGTATATATAGGGTGTCTCAAAAGTACGTATAGGATTTGAATTTCGCGCTATTTTCGAAATATTCAAGATGGCGGGTTGAAATTTGACATAAGTACGTCATCTTGACACATGCAAAATTAATCGTGGAGCGTTTCACAATAAAACAGCGCATAGAAGTTATAGAAATATTTAACGAAAATTCACGATCAATTACAAACACTCGTCGAAAGGTCGAAAAATCTCGTAATTTCAAGAAGTGGTGAATTGGTGATGTCAAATGGCCACCGAGATCTTGCCATCTGATGCCACTGGATTTTTTTCTTTGGGGCTACGTCAAAGATAAAGTCTACGCCAACGATCCACAAAACATAGACAATATAGACAAAATATTCGCCGAGTTATTGGTGAAATAAGTAGCGAAATGTGTGAAATTAGCAGCGAAATGTGTGAAAGTGTCAAGAAAAACTTGCACACAGCAAAAATGCCCGTGGCGGCCATTTAGCAGATATTCTATTCAGATAAAATTGTAAAAGTCTCTTCTTTAAAATAAAATAAAACTAGGACATTCCAATCCATTCGCGTTTTATTGAGACAAATCATCCTTTACCTACTTTTGAGACACCCGTTAGATTCGCAAATAGAATTGTATAAGTACTTATTGGTCACTCTAACCTATATTAACTAGCTAGGTATATTTCTGATTTCAGCGATGTTCGTCTCGTTCCCTATTCCAGGTCACAGCGTCCCAGGTCGCCGGCGACACTGACCTGTAGACAGAAGCACCTGGTGACCCCGACCTCCGCTGTGACACGGTCATTTTAACCTAAATAGTATGAACTACCAAACTTATTTCGATCATATTTTATAAAGAATTGCTTCGCAATAAATCAGGGATCACTTCCTTGCTATAGTCCTTCCTTTTACATATTTCTTTTTTTTTCGTTTTTAAGGCAGGTAGGTTGTTTTTGTCGGAAAATTCACTAATTATTTGATATACCCATTCCATTACCTACTGCTTATTTGGGCCTTAATTACAGGTTATCAAATTTAATTAATAGGGTTCTAATAGGCCTCATTACGGTATTAATTCAGGCCGACGTAATACGTGAGTCTAAAGTCTTTTCTATTTTTATAGTGCAGAAAATAGTATGAAGGTATATGTCGCAGCCAACTGGTTGAATCCGCCATTCAATTAAACGCCTAGGCCGATGATTTTTCGCTGCGCTTCGCGATCGCCTTAAATTTCTAACCTATCACGTGTTCTACAGGACTTCCGATCCGAGGGGAACATGCTGCCATACTTAACCATCCGCCTGCGACATATCCATAGATAGGTACCATATTTATTGAGTAAACTAGCGGCCCGCGCCCGCGGTTTCACCCTCGAGGTTCCTGTTCCCGTGGGAATATCGAGATAAAAAGTTGTGTATGTGTTATTCCAGCCTATAATCTAACTCTGTTGCATCTAATTCGTCCAGATCCGTTCGGTAGTTTTTGCGTGAAAAAGTAACAAACATACATACATCCACACTCACAAACTTTCGCATTCATAAAATTAGTAGGAAGTAGGATCTTCTGCTACTACTGCTACTTTGTGCTTGTCAGATTAGATTACCATTTAACAACATAGTGTGGTATAGGTACCGGCGCGAGGCCTGTTCCCATTAATCCTTACATGACATCGCGGCGAGGCCCGAGGCCCGAGCCCCGAGGCCACAAACCCCCCATCTCGATGTACTTACTTTATATGTCGGAATTGGAACACGGCTTTCACGTTCAATTTCAAAAGGTTTCAGAGATGTTGGGGCGTTGTTTTATTTAATGGGATTATTAAACAAACAATTGTGAAATATTAAAGGATATATTTTGTTGTAAAATTCATTCTTTGAAAAAGGTATTTAGAAACAATTTCAGTTGAGCAAAGGCGACTTAAAAAAAGGATAATTCGGCCATTTATTTATAAAATTGTTGATTTCTTGTCTGTTTCTAAGTAATTTATTTGTAATGGCCGTAAACTTTAGCATATTTGCATATATATTTTCCTTTTACTGGTCAATCTGGTCATGTATTGCATGAATTAATCGTTTAGGATGCTATAGTTCTTTTTTGTAAAGGTTACCTGCCTATTTTTTTTGTATGTGAACGTTTGTTTCGTAATATACTTAGGTAAATAAAATAAAATAGAAAAATATATTTTTAATTTTATCCAGGCGCCGATATCCAGAATTCTAGATCCAGAGACTTATATTTTATTACTTACGCCAGGGATTCTGAAGTAAACTAGTTTTTTTTTTCACGTAGCCTTCATCACGCCTGATGTTAAGTGGTGATAAGCTAATCCTCAATCACTGAGGTATTGGCTATCTTATCTTTAACTCTCGGAACACAATAATGCTGAAAACATCATTGTTATGTTGTCAGATGGTGGTAGCTAGCCAGGCGGACTTGGAACAAGTCTTACCTCCAACCGAAGTACCAATCGTAGTTTTGAAGTCACATTACATTTTGTAAGTATCTATATTTTTTTAAACATATTGGCCTGCTGTGACTTCATAGAATTTGAAAAATGGAAAATGAAGTATTTAGAAAATAATCGACCCGTCTCACAACCAGCTCCGATGGGACTCGAACCCACGATCTTTCGCTATCCGGGCGACTGCTCTATTCAGTTAAACTCTCCATTTTCCATTTTTCAATCATAAAAATTGCATTGTGAATGCAAAAAAGTAAAAATTTAAATAACTTCATAGAATTTATTCAGATCCAGGCTCTCTTTATTAATTTTCGCGATTAATTACCCTCTCGACATATCCGGGCGACTGCTCTATCCAGTTAAACTCTCCATTTTCCATTTTTCAATCATAAAAATTGCATTGTGAATGCAAAAAAGTAAAAATTTAAATAACTTCATAGAATTTATTCAGATCCAGGCTCTCTTTATTAATTTTCGCGATAAATTACCCTCTCGACATATGACTTCATCGAAAAGCTTCAAAATCGATTTAAAGAAAATTAACTTCAGTTATACTTAAACCATTTTTGTCCGCCGTGCCAATTTGGGAACACCTAGTTTTTTAGGGCCTTTAAGAAAACATTAAAAGCTATCAAAGGTTTTATGCATGTTTGTTTTACGCAACTATTCTACTAACTGTCTCAGTACCTGTTAGAATCGAACAGTTAGACAATCATCCTTGATAAATCTGCTATACTTAGAACTTCTAAACCTACCAGCATCAAAGTATTCAAACTATGAGACATTAGGAAGTTAGACGCTTTTACGGTGCGCTATGCGATGCGATGCGAGGGTCGCCGCAAGCCGTAAACAAAACAAAAGTAAAATATGCAATTTCTGCAAACTGAGAAATATCTTATTATTTTTCATAGTTTTATTAAATTTTCCTACGAAACTATCTTAGATAGTTTGATATCAGTTTTTTATAAATATTCTCTGGGTCTTGTACAACTATTCAGCATCAAAGAATAAACTATTAAGAACGCAACGAAAGGAAGTTAGACGCTTAGGTACCTACACGCTTCGCAATCGTCTCGGGCTATAAATACAATTAATAAAACAGAATTCTTTCACACAGAATTTATTCTCTTTTACCAACGAATCTAGGTATCCTAGATATTAATCTTTGATAATTCTACAATAAAGCGGGCTTTAGTAATCGCATTTAAACAGGCTACACCCAGCCACAGTAGCTATATGTCGATAACAGATTGCAATGTTGAGCAGGATACAATAAAAAAAAATTAAGCGCGAGACTTGTACTATTATTTATTCTGTGGCGCGAGTAAAGTGCCCCGGTAACGATCAATTGTCATTCGTCAATTGGTACGTGATTGACCGTTTCAATTGAAGGTGCGAATGATGGAGCTTCAATCGATGCGTCAATTGCTCGCGCCATGTTTCTCATCGAAAAACCTGTCAATCGCACAACGAGACGATCAATTGATAGCGTCAATCGCGATTGTCAATGGGCTTTCCATCATTCGCATCAATCACGTAGTTTCGAATGACAATCGCTTCAATTGCCTCTGTAGACGATCATTTGGTTCGTCAATGACGTAAACATTGTCAATTGCGATTGATCGTTACCGGGGCACTTTAGGTTGTCGATCTTCTAAAACGTTTCAGCATCAAAGTATTCAAGCTATGAAGCACACAAGGAAGTTAGACGCTTGCACGCTGCGCTATGCGAGGAATTCCGCGACCCATATTCATCTCTACATAGTATAAAACAAAGTCGATTCCCGACGTCGCGTCGTACGCTTACATCTTTCAAACTACGACGGATTTTAACCTTTTGAGTGCCACGGTCTTCTATAGAAAACAACAAAATAAATTATTAGATATTGTCTTATAATAAAGCCGTAGCGTTTAGAACACAACAACGTTTGCCTTCTATAGAAGACCGTGGCACTCAAAGGGAATTTTCATTAATAGACAGAGTGATTGTATAGGAAAGTTTATGTGTTAATACATCTTGCATTGCACCTGTAAGAAACCTGGGCGGATCGCTACTACCATTCATAAAACAGAAGCTGAAGCTCGAAGCTCAGCAGCATTCCGTTCTTGACCGTGAATCGACTTGGAACTCTTCCAGCTGTCTACGTACTGGCGACGACTATTCGATTCAATCTTTTCCTCAATTGAACAATTCAGGCATGTTCCGGTGAATTTTTCCGTCGATTACCTTAATAGCGTATGCTAATAGAGATAATTTTCCAATTTCCTAATAAGGTTATAATGCACTAGAACTACAAGGTCTACAATAGTACCTAACATTATTATTTTATTTAAAAATCTGTTGACTAATATCAATTTTATTATTTAAATTTTTACTTTTTTGCATTCACAATGCAATTTTTATCATAGAAAAATGGAAAATAAAGTATTTAGAAAAAATCGACCCGTCTCACAACCAGCTCCGATGGGACTCGAACCCACGACCTTTCGCTATCCGGGCGACTGCTCTAACCACTGAGCTACGGAGTCGTTTAACGACTCCGTAGCTCAGTGGTTAGAGCATTCAGAGTCTCAGAGTCTTTTCTATCAATTTTATTGCTCAATCAGCTTTTATTAGACTTTAAAAAAAAAATTTCCATCATAGGTATATTAGCATGTCGTTCATTGGCAGTTATTAGCCTACTGCTACCACGCTGGCTAGACATGTTGCTCATGTTGGTAGAGGGTGTGTTTCAAGTTTTCCTGTCATTCCATGACTGGTCTCAGTGGCGTGAATTGGGAGAGGCCTAAAGGAACAGCAGTGGACGAATACTGGCTGAAGATAATTTTAGCGTACTAGTACCTACTTTAAACGGAAAACTTTTTTAAAACTTTAATATTTTTTTTAGGCTCAACATTTTCTATGTAAAAGTATAAAAAGCAAATATATTCGAGCTATAGTTTACGAACTTAAGTGCCCGTACCAGGCATCGGGTGTGTTGGACGTCCAATAAAACGGTGAACTGATGATTTAACCTAGATTGTAGGGAAAGCATGGTTAAATAAAGGCAAAAACAGAGAAGTGTAGAAGAGATTGAAGGAGGCCTTCACTCAAAAAACTGCAAACAAAAACTCATTTCCCAAAAACACGTAAAAGTGAAAAATAAATTGAATCATTCAATTCAAAGTACGAAAGTGCGGGACTTTTTCTAATTAATCTTGAACTTACTGATCTGATTGAAGTCGGTGTCAAGCCAAATAGATATTAATATTAATATGTATTTGATAGGTTACAATTTACACCACTCTGCGCATGAGATATTGTTTATTATTGTTTCACTATTTTGAAATGAAATGAAATTGAATTTTAAGTATTCGTTCTTGTTACTTTCGGCTTGTCACCGACTTCAATCAGATCAGTAAGTTCAAGATTAATTAGAAAAAGTCCCGCACTTTCGTACTTTGAATTGAATGATTCAATTTATTTTTCACTTTTACGTGTTTTTGGGAAATGAGTTTTTGTTTGCAGTTTTGTTTTGAAGGCGGTTTAATTTTTTTTGAAAAATTTTGTTTATTTTTCCTTTTTTAGTGTAAGAAATCTACTATAAGAAACCGCATAATGAGCAAGGGTAGCTCAATGTGCAACGACTATAGCCCATATCTAAATTAGAACTCAGACAAGCACCACCCTCCAACTCTTAACTGTTATGCAGTTTCCTTCCAACATCAGCTAACCTAAATTACTTGAAAGAATACAACCTAAAGTTCTATTGGCGCTTGTAGTACTTAAAAACATACTTTAACTCCTAAGCGTTAAAGAGTTTTACCTTCCATCATCAGCTTAACTAAATAACCTGAAAGGTAACAACTACAAATATTTACGTATCAACGATATTTAAAGAATTATCCTCCAACTCCTAACTATTGAGGAGTTATACCTTCCATCACCAGCTCATCATCGTGAGATGATGACTACCAGTCGCAAATACTTGAAAATTACTTATGAACCTTAAAGGAATCGTATTGCGCCCGTAACATATTTAGTATTTAATTAATGTTTTCGATGGCCATATGTGGTCTTCATCATCAGTTACTCTTCACCAAATGGTGCTTACCGAAAGCAAATGCACGAGTTACTTAAGAAAATACCAAAATCGTTATAGGTGTGCCTATAATATTTGAAGAGTTCCCTTGATTTCTCCAGGATGCCATCATCAGATCCTGACCGTATAACAATGGGACCAATTTGTAACTATATGCTTTCAAACCAAAAAAGAATTTCTAAAATCGGTTTATAATTGACAAAGTTATGAGGTAACAAACATTAAAAAAAAAAAAAAAAAAAAAAATTCAACCGAACTGAGAACCTCCGCCTTTTTTTGAAGTCGGTTAAAAATGAGATCTTTAACTATAGTATAGCAATATCTAACCTTACTAACATGACCGAAATAAGATAGATTTTATATTATTTTTATGCATTCACAATGCAATTTTGTAATATAATGTAATACTTACAAAATTGCATTGTGAATGCATAAAAATAATATAAAATCTCAATATGGCTGTGTCATCTTAATCGATTGTTAAACATTTGTAAAAATGTTTCTTTCAGATGCGATGTTTCCTCACATTGATGAAGCAACGCTGGCCTACAGCGTAACAAGTGATAGCAAAATTCGACGAGTCGTGTAAGCCTTTCGGTAGCTTAGTTGGTCAGAGCATCGGGCCGGATTCCCGGAGGCGCGGGTTCGAATCCCGCCTGAAAGCTACTTATAGGGCTCGTGGTTTTTTACTATCACATTTTTCCTATGACCGAAATAAGTAGTGTACATAATCGCATTTACTAATAGTAGGTACTAACATCATTTGAAATGTAAAAGACATGGAATATGGAGGCTTATTATTATTATAGTTTGTTTGCACGGTAAATTGGAAACACGCAACAACATTTTCAACCCAATCGGTATGTAGATTTAACTGGAACTGTATGTAGAACGTTCAATAATTGGATGTGAATTAAATTTTCATGGCTGGCCTATGGATTGGATTGGGGGCAGTGCTAAATGAATAAAATCATTTATTCATCTAAAGATTCACCCGAAACGATGACATGGCCTGAGCGTGGGTGCAGAAACATGTGTCACAGTGTCACCATTTTTAAGGCGCTACTCGGAAAATATGGACTTTTTGATTTAAAACTATAGGACAGTTACAGTTTTTACAAATCTGGTATGAAGATATATATTTCTATATCTAGAATCGTATACTTAGTTTCAAAAACACGATTTTATGATTTTGCCTCGACACTTTTTCTTTTCGAAAAGACCTCTAAAAAATACGAAACTTCAAGTTTATTCGTAAATGGGGTTACTTACACTATTGGAAATTAGTTTAATTAGTGGACACTATTAATATTTAGGATCGTATAGGAGCATTTTTTTAAAAATCGCTGTAGTTTTTTAATACGCAGTGATTTTGTGTTATTTTAGCCGAATCTGCAAGAACGGTCTCGCTCCCGCGCGCGTCGTTTTCTCATTGCTATCTCGCTTCAGCATATTTTTTCCGAGTATCGCCTTAAGTGTAACGACTAAAATATTAAATGTCGGGTAATAGACGTCTTGAATAGGTGAAAAAATATGTTTCAAAAGCAATTCACTTTATTAGGAAAGTAATAATTATAAATGCAAAACTGTTGTTGGTCAGTTTGCAATTTTTGTTAAACTGAGATGTCGAAGTGCGCTTCAAACAAAACCTCTCGCGAAAATATATAATCGAAGGAGTGAAAGAGGATATTGTTATGCCCCACAGGGCCCATAAATATCTGTTTTATTGTATGTAACATATTTGTTACTTTATGGAATGCAATAAACTATTTGATTTGAAATGATAGTTTGTACGATACGTATATCCATAGTTTCTTATTTTAATCCATCTTCTTTTGGAATTTTCCGACAATTCGACAACATTTCAGCGGCCTTAGTCACGGGAGAACCTATCCTACTAATATTATAAATGTGAAAGTTTAGATGTTTGGATGTTTGTTACTCAATCATGCCAGAACGGCTGAACGGATTTGGCTGAAATTTGGGACACAGAGACTTTGTAGACTTTGTTTGAGGAATATAGGCTACTTTTTATCCCGGATATATCATATTCCCGCGGGATAAGTCGCGGGCGTAAAGCTAGTCTACTATAAAAACCCCGTTATTCCAAAACGTAGACTAAAATAGTCCTGGTTTAAAACTGGTACTAAACTGGTGCTGTCAGTTTCATTTTCCAAAGGAATGACAGAATTAGCATCAATTCTAAACCAGGTGTAACTTTAGTCCACGTTTTGGAATAAGGGGGTAAATGTCCTATGCATAGATACATGGACGCTGTTCTACAATAGGGTATTTTACTGTTGTTGAAATGTAGATATTTAATGATGACGTTAAAAAATATTGCAATTAAGAATACCAAATGTGAAAAAATAATTTGAATCTGTTTTATAATAAAAGAATTATAGTCTGTTTGATTTTGACTATAGCTGTCTCTTTCTAAAACGAAATCTTCTATGGCGTGACTATGACGCTACTAACCCACTGACGTCACTAAGATAGCGTCCTGTCCTTGTCTAATTATAAAGTTTGAAGTCCTATATCTTTGAAAATATTCAAGATAATTCAAAATGAAAACTTGTTTTGTGTAGCTAATATTTCGAAAAACATTTTAAAGAAATTAAAAAAATCAGTAAAATACCGTATTGAAGGTAAACTAGGAAGTAATAACTGCGCTAACCGTAATAATATTTGTTATTGAATAAATAAGCTCAAGCGTCATGCTCGGGAACGATTATATTACGTCTGTAATGAATACATTTTTCAGTCTGCTAGTACAATTTAGTAGTTAAAGCTTTAAATAGAGGCCAATTAATGATTGTAGCGATTAATATTCATGCGGACGCAGCGCCGAGGCCGGTGCAGTCACACTTCTGCAGGACCGCATCGCAACGCAATGCGACATTCATTTTTATATACAAAGTCTTTGTTATGGTAATCTTATATTTTATTTTATTACTAGCTGACCCGGCAAACGTTGTTTTGCCATATAAATTTTATTTGACACGAACTTCCTTTAACCTGCCTGACACAATGTCACTTATTAAAAAAAAAGTAATCCTAAGCGGCAAAAATGTCAGTGATTACATACTCTTTGACATACCTTCTCTTTGGAAGCGGCTAAGAAATGGCAGTTGTGTGAAGTAGACAGTTTAACGGTTTTCATACAAAATTACCATTTTTATTTTATAATTTTCCTGGATAAAAAGTAGCCTATGTTACTCTCCAGCTCTCGAATTATCCCCATACCGAAAATCTCGTCGATCCGTTGCTCCGTTTTGACGTAAAAGACGGACAAACAAACAAACAAACACACTTTCACATTTATAATATTAGTACGGATGAAAAAATGTTTTTACTATGTTCCGTTTGATATACGAGACGATTTGTGGCCGTATATTCGATTAGGTTTAAATTTACGTTCACTCACACAATTTTTCGGAATATTGCCTTGGTTGGTAAAAATAGGCACCATTGCCAAGCTAAAATAATCTTATGTTAAATCCAAAGCTAGAATCATTGCAGTTAGTGCATTTAATGCATTAGGATGCGGCTGAGCCGGGTTTACGGAGATTTATGAGCCATTTAAGTTTCATCAGGTCTGTAGATGTGAGGTCAAAGCCGAGTGCTGAGTAACGACAAGATTAAATTGCACTCTGTTCAAATGGATTATTTTAACGTGTAAGTTTGTATTGTACTTTTTAACAGTTTCTAAGGCTGGTTTCACAGCTTTTGGGCTGGGTCACTTTCGGAGGCGGTAGAACATCGTTGCACAGCGACGCGGATTGGTGCATCATCATCATCATCATCATTTCAGCCGTACGACGCCCACTGGCATAGGCCTCCCCTAAGGATCTCCACAACGATCGGTCCTGCGCTGCCCGCATCCCGCTGCTTCCCGCAACCTTGACCAGATCATCGGTCCACCTTGTAGGGGGCCTGTCCACGGAACGTCGTCCGGTGCGCGGTCGCCATTCGAGAACCTTTCCGCCCCAACGGCCATCGGTTCTCCGCGCTATGTGTCACGCCCACTGCCACTTCAACTGAGCAATCCTTCGAGCGATGTCGGTCGTTTTAGTTCTCCTGCGGATCTCATCATTTCTGATTCGATCGAGCAGGGAAATACCAAGCATCGCTCTCTCCATTGCTCGCTGGGTGACCTTGAGCCTTCTTATGAGACCCATACTAAAAGATTGGTGCATACATCCCAGCTATTCCCTTGTGCGTAAGTTTCTCCCGGACGACTGTGAAACTAGCCTAAAGTGCCCCGGTAACGATCATTCGCAATTGACAATGTTTACGTCATTGAAGGACCAAATGATCGTCTACAGAGGCAATTGAAGCCATTATCATTCGAAACTTGATTGATACGAATGATGGAGAGGCCATTGACAATCGCGAATGACGCTACCAATTGAACGTCTCGTTGTGCGATTGACAGATTTTTCGGTCATTTGTTCGCTCGCTAGTCGAGAAACTGCTCATTATTCTTGTTTATCAATCAATCAATCAATCAATCAATCAATATATTTATTTGCAAAAATATGGTTACATTAGTTGTTACATACAAATCACCAGCATATTTTGTTGTTATTGTCAACGTGCAAAAGTTTACAAAAAAATATTATTAACAATTATTGTCAAAACTGCAATTTAATCTGTTAAATAATTATTACTTTTAATTTAAAATTGGGAAATTGAAAATAGATTAAGTACATTATTATAAATTATTCAATCAGTTATCTTTATCTAATAAAAATTTAAAAATGTCAATTACAATTTACAATCATTATACTTATTTCAAAATATCAGTCATAATTTATTTAACACTATTTTATCATCTAAGAAGTCATTGACGGAATAATATAATTTGTTAATTAAAAATTTAAACAACTGTGTCCTGAATTTAGTTAAGGTCAGTCTTTTAATTTCATTGGGTATTTTATTGTATACCCGAATGGCCATACAATAGGCATTCCCTGAAAACACTCTAAGCCTTTGTTGTGGAATACATAAATCCTCACCTTTTCTACCTCTATAAGTATCAATATCTTTGTTTTGTTTAAATAAATCGAAATGCCTTTTAACAAACATTCCCATTTCAAAAACATATAAACATGGAAGTGGTAATATATTCATTAATTTGAAAAGAGGCTTACAAGAATCCAAATAACCTGCACCACAGATGGAACGAATACATTTTTTCTGGATTTTAAAAACTCGAATTGCATCCACCGAATTACCCCAAAGTATGATACCGTAGCGTAATATAGATGATACATAACCGTGGTAAGCTACGAGAGCTGATTGTTGCGATGCTATCTGTCTGATCCTATTCAAAGCATATATAAACCTGTCAAGTTTTGTTACAACTGAGTCAATATGAGCTTTCCAGTTGCAGAGATTGTCTATAGTAATTCCTAAAAAATTTGTAACATCTACTTCTTCGATTTTATTATTATTTAAATGTATGTCAATTTTATCCTTTTTACTATTTATTATTTTAAAATGTATGAATTTTGTTTTTTTAATATTAATTTTAAGATTATTAGTTTCCAACCACTGTACTACTTTCTTAAATTCAGTATTAGCTTTATATTCAATATCATCATCTTTAGCTTTAATAATTAGGGTAGTGTCATCGGCAAATAAAATACATGGCTGATCAATAACATTTGGCAAGTCATTGATGTAAAGAAGGAAGAGAAGTGGCCCCAAAACACTTCCCTGTGGTACACCACATTTATTTTTCCGATATTCAGACGTATAAGATTTCCTAGCTTTACCTTGCATTTTAGTGACTTCTACACATTGAGTGCGATCTTTTAAGTAGCTTTCTAACCAGGCCAGAGCATTACCCCTTATGCCGTATTTTTCTAATTTATTTAAAAGTAGCTTATGAGATACGAAGTCAAATGCTTTGGTCATGTCTAAATATATCGCTAACGTATTCAGTTTCGAGTCAAGGCTATGCGTCAAATGTTTTATTAGGTTAAAACAAGCAAGAATCGTGCTTCGGTTTCTCCGAAAACCGAATTGTTCTTCCTTGAATATTTTATGAAGTGAGATAAAGGCATAAATTTTATCATACATGACCTTTTCAAAAATCTTTGACATTATTGGAATTAATGTTATTGGTCTATAATTGCACATCTCATTATAGGCGCCATTTTTATGTAATGGTTTGACCACAGATCGTTTTAATGCTTTAGGAAAGTGACCTTGGACAAGGGATATATTAATTATGTGAGCAAGTGGTGTGCAAATATACTTGGCACTTTTTTTTATGATATTCGTACTTATGTTATCGTAACCGGTACAGAATGTATTTTTTAAATTTAGTATTATCTTATAGATATCGTTTTCATTAACCGGTGTCAGATAAATACTATTTGGGCAGATAGAAACATTACGTGAAGCATTAAATATGTCAGATTTATGTTCAAAATTATTTTCATTAGTTTCATTAATAAAATATTCATTAAAACTGTCACTTATTTCTACGGGATCGTTAATACAAGAATTGTCATTTAATTTTATTTCTTCAATGTCATTTTTTATGCCTTTACTATTTATATTATATTTTATTACATCCCACGCTGCTTTACTTGTATTTTTTGCATTCGAAATGTAACGAAAATTTGTGTTACGTTGTGCCTGATCAATGCATTTTTTTAATATTTTTGTATAAGAAATATAGTGCGATTTCTTTGCATTTTTATTAGATGGATCTAGTCTATATTGAAGGTATAGCCGTCTTTTGTGGATACAGCATTTTTTTATACCTTTAGTTAGCCAAGTATTTTTGATAGGTTTAGCAACTTTTTTAATATTTATTATTGGAAAACATAGGTCAAAAAATAATTTGAATAGGTCATGAAAAATATTGAAGGCTTTTTCAGTGTCCTGTTCTTGAAGAACTTCATTGAAGGACAATGACGATATGCATTCTATAAACTTTTTAATATTATTATCATTCATGTCACGCTTTTTTTCAAACCAAATTTTTTGTTTTTTTTTGTACTTTGGCACAGTCTGATGTTCAAAAGTAATAGTCTGGCATGTCTCATGGTCTGATAAACATTTGTAGTGCACTTTAGGTGTAACTGTTTTATTAACATTGCTGACAATGAGATCCAGACAAGCTTTTTTGCGAGTCGGCTGTTTAATATGATTAACCATGTTATGATTACTTAAAATACTAGTCAGTTCCTGAGAATCTTTATTAGATTGTAATATGTCTATGTTCCAATCACCACATAATACAATGTTTTTGTTACGTTTTCGTGATAGTCTACCAAGTAATGATTTAAGTTGTTCAAAAAATATGTCAATTTTAGATGATGGTGTTCTATATATACATACTATAATTAGATTATATTGTAAAATTTCGACGGCACAACATTCAAATAAAAATGGAATTGACTCTTTGACATCATAAACTTTGTAGTCTAGCGTGTTTCTTAACAATATACAACTACCACCTCTTCGTTCTGTTCTACAGAATGTTGTGGCAACGTTGTAACCATCTATATTTAAATTGCTTTGAGAACCTTGTTTCATAAATGTTTCGGTCAAGCACAAGATGTCAATATCTCCTAGTTCATCTTTAAGTTCGCTGAGTGCTTGTTGAAATAAGTCACGTTTGCTAAGAATACTAGCTATGTTTTGATGCACAAGGGTTATTCGATCCTTGGTCACGAAAAAACGTATTCTCTGAGTTGATTACATTAGAGTTAGATTCATTACGTTTGAAGTAAAATGGTATTGTTTTTTGTATCAGCACTTTTTTCGGACAGCTTTGTTTTGGCTTCTCTGATACTTTACAATTTAACAAAAAAGATTTAATTTGTTTTGGTGCAAGGTATTTGTTGTAATATAAAATATAGTCTATTTCGCAATTAATTTTAAAACTTAAATCACTTAAATATTTATTTTTGTTTGTCAAAAAGCATTCAGAATCTATTTCTAAAAAATTACAATTAGGGTAGCTTTTGGTCAATAATTTAATGTTATAATTTAATAAGTCTGTATTTAAATAAGCATTGTATTGAACATTAATAATGAATACTTTATGGTGTCTTAATTTATATAACGCTATTCCCAGCTCGGAAAACAATACATATGGGTTTTTGTCATTCATTCCTAATGCCAAAATTATTATATCATCTTTGCTTAATTTATTTACTATGTCATTACAGCTGGTCAAAATTTGAGCACATGAAGCTTCCGGTTTTACTATAGTGGTGATGGTATACGGGTCTCTTGGTAGATGTTTTCTCCTAGTATATAATTTTTGCGATAAATTTCTTATTTGTTCGTCCCCCAATATTATCACTTTCGATTGTGACAAATACTCTTGATCGTTATTATGGGAACATGTGGCTCCATCTCGTGAACCTGTTTCGATATCTTGTGGTTGTGATAACTGAGTCATGCTTTGTGTGTTTTTAGCGCCATCCATCATATTCGTAGCTATATTTTCCGATACCTTAATGTTGCGCTGCGAAGGTACGGTAGTCCAATTTTGCAGTAAATAATGCGAGTCATTGATCGATTGTCCATTGTGTATGTGTTGTTTTTGTGGTGTATTAAATAATACGGTTTTGAACATATTCAGCGGTGATGTTCTAGAAGTGCATTGTGTATTTATACGTATTATTTCTCGCCTTAACGGGGTCATAGTGCTAGTTTTTCTACCTATGTCACATGTAAGTTTTTTTAACGTAACTATTTGTTTTTCTTGTCGTGATATTGTTATTTTTAGGTTAGTATTTTCGGAGTTCAAATTCTCTATTTCTTGTTCTGCTTGTTCTAATTTCGTTCTAAGGGTTTCAATTTCTTGTAAATACTCATTGCTATTGAAACTTATATTGTTTTGTATTTCACTAAATGTGCTTAGCATCGTTGCGTCCAAAATAGATGAGTTTAATGCATCTTGTGTAATGGTTGATAAATCCAAGTCTGATTTTGATCTAGGCAGTTTCTTGCGTATTGTAATATTTTCCATTTTTGTTGATTAATATAAGTAGGTATAGCAGTGTATGTATGATTCTAATACTATAGTGTTTATCGTTGTTAGAATAACTGTCAGTCAGATAACACCAAACTATTTACTAGGTAGGTATAACTACTGCATGTTATTATGTTATTGTGATATTGGTGATGCCTTTCAGGTATGATTCTTTAGCTATCTTATTATGTTGAAAACAGTGACCTTATAGCTATATCACAACAGTTGTTTGTACTCACTTGTCAGCTGATGTTTTGAATGAGGTAACGGTTCATCAACTCACTTTATTTATGATTTTCTTCTTTGTTTAAACACTGTTTATTCTTTCTTGATGTGAATTTGATTGGTATCCGAAAGTTGTTGAATAATGCTGGTGACGAATTAGATATTTTATTCGATTTTTTTAAATGTTAACAGCACTTTCAATTAGGATCAAATTTTCACTGTTGTTACGTATGGATTTTGTTACAAACACTCACAGACTTGATTTGTATTGTACTTATTTATTTTAAGTCGTTTTTTAATGCAAAATTATCAAAATAGTTATTTTTAATGATTTTAAATATACACAGACGATCTTATAGTATGAGCGGTGGCGCCCTCTCGATTGATTATCCATTGTATCTTGTTAAGAATTTTCCAAATTAGACCAGCTTGGAGAGGACTGGTTTCCCTCGAGACGGCTGACCCCAAAACCAAACTGGCGCGAGCAATTGACGCATCGAATGAAGCTCCAACATTCGCACCTTCAATTGAAACGGTCAATCCGTAACAATTGACGAATGACGATTGATCGTTACCGAGGCACTTAAGAAACCATAGCTTGGACATTGCGCGAGATGACGCGTCGCCGATGCCGGTCGCTAGCGCTGCCACGGCTGAGGATGCACTGACCTGGCTGCGAGTGGCGGCGCGGCTCCAGCTCGGGCGCGGCGCGCGGCGACAGCGGCTCGGTGTTGCGCGAGATGACGCGCCGCAAATGCCGGTTGTGTTCCGGGTCCTGGCGCTGCCACGGCTGAGGATGCACTGACCTGGCTGCGAGTGGCGGCGCGGCTCCAGCTCGGGCGCGGCGCGCGGCGACAGCGGCTCGGTGTTGCGCGAGATGACGCGCCGCAAATGCCGGTTGTGTTCCGGGTCCTGGCGCTGCCACGGCTGAGGATGCACTGACCTGGCTGCGAGTGGCGGCGCGGCTCCAGCTCGGGCGCGGCGCGCGGCGACAGCGGCTCGGTGTTGCGCGAGATGACGCGCCGCAAATGCCGGTTGTGTTCCGGGTCCTGGCGCTGCCACGGCTGAGGATGCACTGACCTGGCTGCGAGTGGCGGCGCGGCTCCAGCTCGGGCGCGGCGCGCGGCGACAGCGGCTCGGTGTTGCGCGAGATGCCGCGCCGCAAGTGCCGGTTGTGGTCCGGGTCCTGGCGCTGCCACGGCTGAGGATGCACTGACCTGGCTGCGAGTGGCGGCGCGGCTCCAGCTCGGGCGCGGCGCGCGGCGACAGCGGCTCGGTGTTGCGCGAGATGACGCGCCGCAAATGCCGGTTGTGTTCCGGGTCCTGGCGCTGCCACGGCTGAGGATGCACTGACCTGGCTGCGAGTGGCGGCGCGGCTCCAGCTCGGGCGCGGCGCGCGGCGACAGCGGCTCGGTGTTGCGCGAGATGACGCGCCGCAAATGCCGGTTGTGTTCCGGGTCCTGGCGCTGCCACGGCTGAGGATGCACTGACCTGGCTGCGAGTGGCGGCGCGGCTCCAGCTCGGGCGCGGCGCGCGGCGACAGCGGCTCGGTGTTGCGCGAGATGACGCGCCGCAAATGCCGGTTGTGTTCCGGGTCCTGGCGCTGCCACGGCTGAGGATGCACTGACCTGGCTGCGAGTGGCGGCGCGGCTCCAGCTCGGGCGCGGCGCGCGGCGACAGCGGCTCGGTGTTGCGCGAGATGACGCGCCGCAAATGCCGGTTGTGTTCCGGGTCCTGGCGCTGCCACGGCTGAGGATGCACTGACCTGGCTGCGAGTGGCGGCGCGGCTCCAGCTCGGGCGCGGCGCGCGGCGACAGCGGCTCGGTGTTGCGCGAGATGCCGCGCCGCAAGTGCCGGTTGTGGTCCGGGTCCTGGCGCTGCCACGGCTGAGGATGCACTGACCTGGCTGCGAGTGGCGGCGCGGCTCCAGCTCGGGCGCGGCGCGCGGCGACAGCGGCTCGGTGTTGCGCGAGATGACGCGCCGCAAATGCCGGTTGTGTTCCGGGTCCTGGCGCTGCCACGGCCGCAGGTCCATCACGCCGTCCGCGTACACTTCATCCATGAACGACTCGATCAGCTCCTTGCCTGCCGGTGAAATCTCTGGATTACTAAACTTACTCTAGTTACTTGATTATATGCAGCACTGCAGCATGGAGACGACAAAAACCTATAGAAATATTATAATGGTTAGGTTATGGGCATAACTGGGCGGGCCGAGCGCGGGCTGTCGACGATTGTTTGCGGGAGTCTTGCGTAGCATGGCCCTCTACGGGGCACCGGTGTGGGCGGACTGTCTCAACAGTGAGAATTGTAGGCTGCTCAGAAGACCGCAGTGAGTAATTGCAACCCGCATCATTCGCGGTTATAAAACGGTCTCCTGGGCAGCGGCGTGTGTGCTGGCTGGAACGCCGCCCTGGGAACTGGAGGCGCAGGTTCTCAGAAGGGGGTTTATGGAAAGGAGGGAGGCCCACAGGCGAGGAGAACGCTTGGCCCAGGCGGAAGTTAGCGCCATAAGGCAAAGGGCGGAGGATGAGGTGATGGGACAGTGGCAGCGGACCTTGGAAGCCCCGGATGCCGGGGTGAGAACGGTTGAGGCTGTTCGTCCCCTGCTTCGTGAGTGGAGGGAACGGAGGTGGGGCACGATTACGTACCGCCTGGCGCAGGTCCTTACCGGACATGGTTGCGTCGGTAGGTTCCTGCACCGGATTCAGAGGGAGGAGACTCCGAAGTGCCACGAGTGCGACGCCGAACTGGACACTGCGCAGCACACACTGGAAGTGTGTCCTACGTGGTCAGCTCGGCGTCGGGATCTCGTGGCAGCTGTAGGGCCGGATCTCTCGCTGATCAGCGTTGTCAGCCGGATGCTGGACAGTGAGAGATGCTGGCAAGCGGCGGTCTCCTTTTGTGAGGACGTGATCCTCCAAAAGGAGATAGCGGAGAGAGCTCGGGAAGCGGTTGCGCACGCGGCTCTCATCCGCCGCAGACGGCTGGGGAGAAGGAGGCGACAGTTCGATCGCCTTATTCCCCCTTAGTGAGACCAGCTGGTAGCCAGTGGCGTGCATTGCATATAGGCATTTAAGCAGTGCCTACCTCGCAAAATCTAATTAAATTTTAGTATCCGTGCTCCCCAATTATTATTGGTTGAGCTTACTAAATTATGATACTTACCTAATTTTTATTACTTATAACCACTGACCTCTATTTATTCGTGCTTATAACAAAAACTTCCTTCATAAAAAACGCGCAGTGCGCGACAGTAGGCAGTTGCCCGGCTGCCTACTTGAATCCTATACAATTTACAATCACTGGCATTAATATTTTTCATTTAAATGAATACGACGAAATAAAAATGTCGTACTTCCCACGCGTAATACACTGACGTTCGACCTTCGCAATTTTACTCTATTTACATATTTTGCTACCTACCTCCTGTTGTCCTTAATTTAATTGATGTACAGTACAGTATACATTGCCGTTATACTTCGTCGGTTGGAATCGTTGGTGGTTTTATACACTGACTATGGCGCACGCCACATCACAAAGTTCGTGAGAAAATTCTTTGAAATTTTGAATATTCAAAAATTTTTTTTTTACATTTCTGCCTTGCCTATAGGTTAGACACCACGCGGCGTATAGTGCCTACCTATTCTGAAAAGCAATGCACGCCACTGCTGGTAGCGGACCGTTCCACTGCCGGCATTGCACGGTTTGCACCGTCTGGGGAGGTGGCCACATTTGCTCGGCCATTTCCCAGTCGCGAGGTGGCTTAGATAGCCGGGTCGTCGGGTCTTAGGGGAGACTGCCACCCCAATCCCCCATGACCGATCGGCGGCGAGAGAGCAAATAGTGAGGGGTTTAGTGGGTATTCCCCCTATTCGAGTACTAGTAGCTTGATGAGGGATCGGGAGGCGGCCTTAGGCTAGTCCCACATAACCACCGTCCACAAACCGCACGTGGATGGGGTATGCGTAAAAGCATTCCCCTCACTATAAAAAAAAAAAAAAAAAAAAGGTTATGGGCATAACCTTGCTGACTCCGTTATTAGAATTGGGATAAGGACAGGAAAATTAATAATAGTCAACAAAAAAATAGTGCAATCTCACCGACTCCGTTACGCACAATGGGAGGAAAGAATATTATAGGTCCTGTTTCAAAATGTCTAAGCAAGTTCTGATTAGCTGTTACTTGACAGATAAGCCATACAAAACTGTCAAGTAATCTGGAAAGTATCTCCTAATCGGACATTGTTTTTAGCCGTGAAAAGCAACCATTACCTACCCTCCTACCCAATTACAAATAGGGAAACTATTTAGAATCGGAAATTAGCAAAAATAGGAAAATGATTAATTTTGTTAGCTTCTATAATGTAGGATGTAATACATCATGGCAGAAGAAAATATTACTGCTAACTACTACTCTACAAGCTGGGCCAGAACATACCTTTGGAGATGTTGGCCGAGTACTGCTTCATGGCGATCTTCTCGACAGTGTTCTCCAAGCCGAAGAAGTTCATCACGTCGAGCACCGCGCTCTGCTCGAAACACGTCCACTCGCTGTTCTCGGGGTGAACCTGGAGGAACACACAAAATATGTAACCTTACCTGCATTCTAAAAAAGTAATGTCTAATTAAGAAACCTTTATAACGAGCTTTGTGATGTTTAGATAATAACTAAATCATTATCTGACTTTTTCATGACAATGGCAAATACGCATCATTTTTGAAATCGCATAATAGCAGACAGCTACAATCTGAACCTAAATCTGTATCTGAACATATTTTGGTAACTTGGAAATGTCTGTCTTATAATAATAATAAAGAAGGCACTCTTGCGCAAGTTACTGAATGTTATTTAAGCTATTTCTTTATACAGGGTAAATTTTTTATCAGTGCACAAATTTTTAAGATTGACTCAGAATCGGTAAGTGAACAACTTTCTCCTAGAAACATAGGTCGAAATATGACAAAAAAAATTTGACTCTTCATACAAATGGGACTGATCACGTGATCGATTTAGTATCGGAAGGCCAAAAATTTTTGTTATATTTCGACCCATGTTTCTAGGAGAATGTTGTTCACTTACCGATTCCGAGTTGATCCTAAAAAATTGTGCACTGGTCAAAAATTTTTCCTGTATATAAAAAAGTATTTTTCATTGCCACACCTATCATAAATCATGATAAGAATAATTCTTAAATAATTAAGATAATAATTTGCGCCGTATCAGCTGCCTGAATTAAGATAAAACCTTTTGAAACGCAATAAGATAAATCACTGCAAATATCAATTCGCTTCAAGGTAATTAGTTAGCCTATATCAGGTCCTTAATTAAATAGGTATATGAAATTGCAATACATAATTTCTTTACATAAATGAGATATAGTTTCAATGACAATGTTTGAAAGGCTAATGCTTCAAATAAAATTAAATAATAGTACATTACAGCCGAGGACAGGTAAGTAAGAAATTACATTGTCGAGGATGGTTTGAAGCACGAGCCGCAGGCGAGGGCTTTAATCATTCGAGGCAAGGTAATTTGCTTACCGTACAAGGCTTGTATAGTGCTTTTCTCAAGAAATGCGAGGAAATAAAAAAAACTAATTAACTAAATAATATTTATTAAAATTTATATCACACATGTTCGGGCAATTATTAAATGTAAATGTTATTGTTTTCCCGGGCACACTTATGTATAAATCGCCCATAATAATATTATTTTAATGATGTAGGTATCATTAAAATACGCCAACAACACAGATTCCGAAAACGTATGCGTCTTTTTTCACTTTTCCAAATCAGATCGTAGGTTTTCATATATCTTTCTTTTGATTTTGCTGGCAGTAAGTTTTCTGTTATTCATTTTGCTTCTGCTCTCAAATTTGGTGGAGTAGGTACATACAATGTCTGTATATGTTTCATTGGCAGAACTCATTTTGATAATTTATTACACAATATAAATAAACTGTATTGATATCAAATCAACCGCTAAAAATCATTCCCGCCGTTTTTTTTTTTTTTTATATTGGTTTGTGAGGCCAAGTGGAACGGTCATACAGCCTATTGATACTTAATACTTGCTACTAAAATGCGCAACTTGAAAGACTAGCTAGCGTCATGGTATCGGGAGCCATGAGAACAACTCCCACGGCCGCCTTAGAAATGATACTAGGCCTTAGTCCAATAGATCTTGAAATCGAAAAGAGAGCTACAGAACAATGGTTTAAGCTAAAAAGCACTAACCTGTGGATAGGAAGGCACAATGATCATGGTCACGCTGAAATAGGAAAAAAGTACGAAGAAAACCTTTCCATGATACTGGTTAATAATGACCTAATAAAAAAGGAAAGGATCTTCGACAAAAAGTACAGAATAAGCATCAGATCCAGAGAAGACTGGAAAATAGAACATGACAATCTGGATAGCACTGCAGTATGCTACACAGATGGGTCAAGAAAGGAGTCAACTGGACTATCGGGAGCTGGGGTATACATAGCTAAACCCAACACTGTAAGAACTACTTTTAATCTGGGCAAGTACGCCAGCGTGTTCCAGGCGGAAGTATTCGCGATACTGGAGTGTGCGAACATGATTAAAAGTGAGATAGGCAATTATAACGTAGGAAAAATAATAATATATAGCGACAGTCAAGCTGCCATCAAGGCCCTTGACAAAGCGGAGACTACCTCAGCCCTGGTGAAAGAATGCAAACAAAGCATTCAGGCACTTGCCAACTTGGTTGAGGTAGAAGTTGCCTGGGTACCTGGACACGAAGGTAACGTAGGCAATGAGGAAGCCGATGAATTAGCCAGGGGAGGAGCTGATGAACCCTTCATTGGCCCTGAACCAAGACTACCAATCGCATATAGAATTACTAAGAACATTATCGGGATCAGAACAATCAAAGAAACCAACCAAAGATGGATGAGAAGAAAGGACTGCAGACAGTCTAAGATTTTCATCAAATCGGTTGACAAGAAGAAAACTAGAGAACTTCTGAAACAGAGTAGGAGAAATATAAGAACGATTGTAGGTGTACTTACTGGGCACTGCCCACTAAACAGACACCTATCAGTGATTAAACGGACAGAGGACCCGATCTGTCCGCAATGCAAAGAAAGAGAAGAAACAAGCTACCATTTCATGGCAGAGTGCCCGATGTACGCATCACTGCGCTGGGAGCTCTTTGGAACGGACAAGCTTAAGGAAGAAGATCTAAAGAAGTTAACGATAAGTCAACTCAACAGGTACTGTAAGCGCACAGGTAGGTTCGAGGGTCCGACGCCGGTGGGGTAAATGATAACCCACCTCCCCCCTGATTTTTCAGCTTTTAGGGGACTTGGGGAACTGGGTGAAATGGTCCCGACCTAGGTGACTGATCACCCGTCCGGCTTCGCTGGCGTCCCCCCTATAAATAATAATAATAATAATAAAATGCGCAACTTCAATACCCGCTTCTGGGTGGTAGATGGCGCTGTACATATTTCCCATACAAAATTACTCGTAAAGGATATTTTGTCTATGATAAATCTCATTTTGTTTTTTCGATTGATGTTCGTGCTAAGGGTACCTACATACTCGGCCTCCCACAAGGGATGCGGTTTCTGGATCCGAGACCGGGCGCGTCCCCAGGTGGTGGATAGGGGAACGGCCCCCAGTGGGGGTTACCGGCTTCGGCCGGCGCGAACCAAAACCAGAATTTATACCGTAACCCTGTACATAGTGCAGGAACGGGGGCCGCCGTGTTCTGTCACGGGGACCGCGGGGAGCGAAACCCCTCCAAAAATGCAAAATCAAACCGTAACCCTGTACGTTTCGCAGGAACGGGGGCCGTTGTTGTACTAACACGAGGGCCACGTGGAGTAAACCACTATAAAAAATCCTCAAAGGTCCGGCGTCGGGGACGTGGGCGTCGGACCGCCTAAAGGTGGCAGGCAGAGGTGTCTGCCAAATACCGAACAACCCTGGGATACCGCCCGCCCTCCCAGGTGTAGTAGGGTTATACGGGTACAGGGGTCTCTGCCCGGACGGACCGTTTTTCCCCCATTCTCGTGGGACTTTTATGAAAGGTATCAAAAATAAAACTGACGTTAGGAAGGCGACGGACAACTCACAGCGTCCAAAGAAAAACTGTGATGAAACTATGACGGAGGAGGACTCGTGGTCCTCGAGCTGTACCGACCTCGATGACAAGGAGATAGACGGGAAAAAACAGAGGGCGAAGCAAAGGGCGGCGGCAAGGAAGCGCCGAGAAAAAGAGAAGAAGGAGCGCAGTGAGAGGGAAAAGAAGGAGAAAGTATATGTCGGGCCGACGCCTGCAAAGGTGAAGCGGTCGTGTAAGACCGCATACGAACCGGAGCGATCAGTACGGCAATCCAGCTCTGATGAGACCAAGAGCGAGCCTGATGAGTTGCTGGAAGAATTTGAGGCAGAGGTGGTGCGGGAGGCCAACGACCTTAAAGTGAGGTCAACCTTTTTCATGAACGGCCTGCTGCTAGAAAAGAAGGAGGATCTGCAGAACCTCGTCCAGACTATCTGCGACATTTACCGAAGGGTGCGCCAGAAGGAGGTCGGCAAAATTGAGGGGCTTGAGAGAGCAGTGACCGAAGTACGGGGTCAGAACATGAAGCTCCAGCGTGAGATGGCCACTTTGAAGCGGGAGATGGAGGTACTCCAAGTAAGAAAGGCCAGCGCGGATATCGCCGTGCAAACTAAGAGCGAAGTGCTAGCGGGATTGCAGCATTCACATATGGAGGAGGTCGTTAAAAGGATCGATGACCGGTTGGAGGTCTTGGAGAGACGCCTCCTCCATCAACCTCCCTCTGTAGTAGTAAGACCCCCGGTGGTAGAAAACACAGAGGTGACTCCCCTTCCTCCGACGGCCGTTGGATGGAATAACGTGGTGGGGAGAAAGAAGAGGAGAAACGATGCAAGGTCGGAGAAGGTCGCGGCTGCGCTGCCTGCAATGGAGGAGGTGGTTTCGGCGAGGGAGGGCCCTGTAGCTAACCCAAAACCAGCCCAGAAGAGAAGGCCTAGGGTGATCTCACCCAAGACCTCGGCAGTGACTATAGACCTCCTGCCAGAGGCTAGGAAGAAGGGGGTAACATACCCGGAAGTAATTGGACGGGCAAAGAGGGCGATCTCCCTTGAGGAGTTTGGAGCACAGGAGACAGGGGTTCAGGTTAGAATGACCCGGACCGGTGGCCGGATCATAGAGGTCTCCGATTCAAGTGGGGCGATGGCCGATTTGCTGGCCGAGAAATTGAAGTTGGCGCTTGCTGATGTGGCGAGGGTGGGACGACCCTGCAAGAAGGCGGACCTCCTGCTCACCGGCCTAGATGAGACCGTGGGCAGAGTGGACGTAGTGGATGCGGTGGTCAAGCTAGCTGGGTGTGACCCTGAGGAGATTAGGGCCCAGGAGGTAAAGCGGGGACCCGGAGGTGCGGGCAAGCTGTTACTAAGGTGTTCCGCTGTAGTAGCAGTTAAGGTGGTGTCGCAGGGACTGAGGGTTGGCTGGAGCACTGTTGGGGTGAGGGCTTTGCCCCCCCTGCCTATGAGGTGCTTCCGATGTTTTGAGATGGGGCACACGAGACCGATGTGCCCCTCTAAAGTAGATAGGAGCACCATGTGCTATAAGTGTGGGAAGCCGGGACATGTAGCGTCGTCCTGCGAGGACGAGCCCAAGTGCTCCGTCTGCGCCGCCAGTGGGCGTCCAGATGGGCACATAATGGGCACCATTAGGTGTGCACCTCCAAGCACGAGGGGCACTTTGGATTGTAGCGGGGTAAATGCCAGAGCAGCAGAGGTGAGGGTCACGCAGGGCGCGACGTCGCCTGATGTAGAGGGGATGTCAGACTAGGTCTGGCATTCCCCTATGAAGGTCCGCCACTCTGCGCGCCTCTCAAAGGAGAGGCGTTGTCGTGATGTGGTGAAGCAGGCGAGGTAGGGGGGTCGGGCGGCGGAACGGGGAATTTCGACGTCCATCCAGGGCCCCCGTGGTGGAAAGGCGTGCCAGGTGCCACCGGCACGCTACACCGGAGGAGACGAGGAGAGAGCATCGAGAGGACGCAGGCACGGGGTGGAGACGCGGTGACTATCACCCAGAACCTGTAATCTCCGCCCCATGTGCTGAGGAGGCACCCCGGGGGTTTTAGTGGGTCCAAGCCCCACATAACTCCCTCGTCTCCCCAGGCGGGGGGGTATGCGAAGGCATTTCCCCCGGGCAAAAAAAAAAAAAAAAAAAAAAGGGTACCTACATAGCGCTTGTGGTACAATGCGATGTAATATACTCTGTGCGCACCGTATTTAAAAAAAAGTTAACCTAATTATGATATAATAATTACCTATATAATAATAATAATAATGTGGCTGTATGGTGCAAATGTCCCTTTGCTTTTTCTGTTTTTATACACAGGAATAACGAAAGAAAAAATAAAGAAAAAAGTTTGGCAATAATATCTTTGGGTACATAGATGTATGTTTGGGTAGTACCTTCTCCGAGGTAAACATTCTAAATTTGAAAATCACTGCAGTAATGAATTTCAGTACTTACTTACTGCACTGATTTTAGTGCAGTAAGTAAGTACTGAAATTCATTACTGCAGTGATTTTCAAATTTAGAATGTTTACCTCGGAAAAGTGCCACGTACTGCATTCTTTTCTCAAATATAATATTAACATTTCAGAGCATAAGTGTGAAAAAAATATTAAGAATAGTACCAAAATCGAATTGGTGGGAGAAAATTAACTAAATAAACAACAATAAAAATACCACATTAACACATCATACTAATAATTTATCAAGCATATTGAAATTAAAACAGTCTAAAGAGGACATACACATTTTACATAATAGAGAAAGTATATCGCGCTTTGTTCTGAACGTAATCTGAATCCTAATTTAATTATGTGCCCGTTTCGTTGTAAAATAACAGCGGATCTTAAAAACAATTTAACGAGGAATTCAAGGAAGACTTGATTGTCTGTCGGGAAAGATTTAACTGAAATGGGCTGAAAATTATGTAAGAGTTAGGGGATTAAATTTAGTTTATTATAGGTAAGCATTTAATGATCTTTTACACTTTGAAAAGATTGTTCACGGAGAACCGAAATACAACGACATAATCGTCATACTACGAAAATCTACATTTTATGACTTTGGCACTTGATTAATTGATTGATTAAATAATTTATTTGCCAAGTATAAAGATACAGTATTTGTTAGAAGTATCTTAGAGCCTATGTTAGGTTTGTCTAGATACTTAGCCACAAGTTCTCAATACAATACAAGTAAAATGTGATAAATAAATCGAGACACATCTTAATGTGCCGTTGCCAAGAAAAATATTGAGCTCAGATATAATTAATGTTTTAGTATAATCTTCATCATCAATCAATCATCCCCGTTCCCGTGGGAATATCGGGATAAAATATAGCCTATGTCACTCGGGAAGAATGTAGCTTTCTAATGGTCAAAAAATTTTCAAAATCGGTCCAGTAGTTTCGGAGCCTATTCGATGCAAACAAACAAAGAAACAATCAAATCTTTCCTCTTTATAATATTAGTATAGATAGTATAGTATAATATAGACTAGTCAAATCATTGTTCAATTTTCAAGTCCAACAGTCAAAGGCTATTATTTCATTGTGAAGTGCCATTGTCGTTTACATAAGATAGGTCTAAGATTTCTTTGCACAACACAATATAAAGAATCGCTTTTTAATCGTTGAACTCTAACAAATGCAATACATAATGTTCTAGTATAATAATTCTACGAAATTGGTTTATCTTATAAATTTAATCTTCATCGTCTACGAAGCTCCTTAATATTATTCTTCACCAATAAACATTCATACAACAGTCAGGTCTGCTAATTCTTCTCAGTCAAGATCCGAAACCCTGTAAACTCACAGACTCAGGATGCCTATCTAAGCTTCGGCAGGTAGCAACAACAGGCTATTTCATTGTTCAATTTTCAAGTCCAACAGTCAAAGGCTATTATTTCATTGTGAAGTGCCATTGTGGTTTACATAAGATAGGACCAAGATTTCTTTGCACAACACAATATAAAGAATCGCTTTTTAATCGTTGAACTGTGACGAATGCAATACATAGTGTCGTGTCACATGACATGCGTGTCTCAGACGTATTAAAAGGCACTTCACAAGGCGATATGATTAATTTGTATTATTGATTTGTAGAGTTTTGGTAGATACGTAATAAACTTATTGTAAGATTTGCATGCTACTATAGTTGGGTGAATGGGAGAAGCTTTAAAATGTATGTCATCTTATACCTGTAATATGTTACCCCAATCAAGTGCAAATAAATACATTCTATTCTATTCTACCACCACGTACCACGGTCACACGAATGAGGCGGTGATCACCGCCTTGAATATAAGACGTAGATAACTTAATTAAACCATTATCTGGTAACACTGATATTCTTTAAGAGGTTTACAGGTACATTCTGATAAACTAGTCCATCATCAAATTCTTGTTGGAACACTTTAGTAGTGTAACATGGTCAAAGAAATGTTATACTGCCCTTAAACCAGTAGGCACTGAATATTTAATTCAAGTGGGCATGTCCTTGTTTCACGTCTGTGAAACTTATGAAGGCCGGATCCGTCATGCTGTAGAACAACTAGATACCTACCTGGTATGATTACCAACATTATTACTAATTGCTGACAATCCAGCGCTGCATAGTAAAGTTGTATCTCTTGTACTTATTATAATTAAGTGTAATTTTCTTAGTTAAGCGAGGTAGGGTTGTCAACAATTGTAATATTTAGAACAGTTAATTTTGAAGTATTATTATTAATTTTATCTCTTATTAATTCATTGAAATGAAACACTTTTCAAGTAGCAAAGAAATGTTACGAGTGGCATACTGCCCTTAAACCAGTAGGCACTAAATATTTAATTCAAGTGGGCATGTCCTTGTTTCACGTCTGTGAAACTTTATGAAAGCCGGATCCGTCATACTGTAGAACAACTAGATACCTACCTGGTAAGATTACCAACATTATTACTAATTGCTGACAATCCAGCGCTGCATAGTAAAGTTGTATCTCTTGTACTTATTATAAGTAACTGTAATGTCAACAATTGTAATATTTAGAACAGTTAATTTTGACGTGTTATTATTAATTTTATGGCTCTTTTACTCATTGAAATGAAACACTTTTCAAGTACACCGGGAATATTTAATGAAAATAGTTCACTTAACTTATGAATTGCTCAAAATGAGACCTATTTTCACGTATGCAGAAGTATTCTTCGACTGATTTCGTTACGTGTCGCCTTTTGTATTGAGTTATGGTGAATATTTAAAATAAATAATATTTTGAACTTCGGTTTTCGATTAATAAAGTTAAGTGAACTATTTTCTTTAGATAGTGAGTACTTAAGCTATATTTTTCTTGTCTTTCTTTTTAAGATGCTATGTTGTTTAAAAGATATTGATCCTTGTGCTTATGAATGACTCTTTCGGTTGGTACCATAAAACATATAATATTTTTTTCACATTTCACTGGTTCGAACTCCCGGCTCAAGCAGGTGATTTTTCGGAAATCTTTAAATGCAGTTTTAAGTATTTTGAAAATAAAGCAATGTTTCCTTTCAGTAAAATTTGCCATAATCAATATTAAGTGTACTTTTCCTCCAACCACGATCTTTTTTTTTTCCATCCTGTATTTTGTTTTTGATTGATTTAGATATTCCAATCCAAATACTAGTCGTAGAGTCGCTCGTCGACAACCCTATCGTTTCGGTGTCCGCAACTAGTTTGCCAGTCACACGTTATGAGGCGGCTCCATAAAAAGGCTGGCTAAGTTTCTCGCATTAATGGCACCGTATAGTTTTGTTTATGGCACCAAAACTCTGATTGTACTGCTACCCGCCAGAGACCTTTCGTCTAGACATGTTTGTTTACCTCGTACATAACCAATAGTTTACCACCCTAATAGTCTATATACACGCCACGTCTCTTAGTACCTAAGTATACAATGTTAATTACACATTTAGCAACGTAAAAAATTAATTTCAATATTAATGTAAATAAATAGTTTTCGTTGCGAAAAGAAAGATTTTAAGAAAGTAACTTTACCTTAAAATCCATATATATTTTTACCAATGACTCTATCTGACTTTTGAACATGGAATGATAGTATAGATTAGTGATGTAACGAATATTCGCATTCGCATTCGCATCCGCGAATATTCGCTTATTTCTTGATATTCGCATTCGAATTCGCAAACACTGTGCGAATATTTTGCGAATATGAACGCAAGAAAAAATATCCACTCTTCAGAAGTCGGTTGGTTTTTTTTTGTGGATTCGTAAATTTATTAAGACTCCTGGACTTCCAAAAACGCTGTAATATATAAAAGTTGCTGTTCCATCTAGAAAGACACTCTTGTTTAATCTTGCTTGAGACGTGCCTATTCTATATTCTTCTCGTCTTGAGTAGAATTCGAGTGATGAAAAGGTGTTCTGATCTTTGTACATTTTGTAAGGCGGCTGTGACAGTTTATTGAGAGCTTTGAGCCTTTCTTTCAATACGTTTTGAATATTGTGTGAAACATTCGCATTCGTATTCGCATTCGCGAATATCAGCGGCAGATATTCGCAACCGCATTCGCATTCGCGAATGTTTAAAAATTAACATTAGTTACATCACTAGTATAGATAGTGTTAGTGTCAAAGGGTGTGAAGAAGAATCACGTTGCGGACTCTTATTTCATCATAAATAGTGTAATTTGGAGAAGAATGGCAAGGAAAGCTGACTCCGTCACCATTTTTATTTTTTTTATTTATTGGTTGATAGGCAAGCGCTTGTCCGCTATCACGCCTGATGTTAAGCGTTGATGCGATCTACGATGAACCGCGCTTGCCTAGAAGGTACCGGTTCACTCGCGACTTGAAGACCCCCAGATTGTACCTATCGGGAAATACAGACTCAGGCAAGGAGTTCCATTCCTTAGCGGTACGGATAATAAAATTAGAAGCAAAACGCTTAGTCCGTGTCCCAGGAATATCCACTATAAAACGGTGGCGCTGATTCGTACGTCTGGTTGTCCGTTGGAAGAAGGGAGATGGTGGAATTAGGTTGTGCAATTCCACTGCACACTCGCCGAAATGTATCCGATAAAAAACCGATAAGCTTGCAACTTTGCGTCTTAGTCTAGTGCAGTTTTGTGAAAAAGTCGTCTAAATCGTGAGTTTTAATTGCCACTCCTCTAAATACCAACGACTGGTATCGTTGGATTCGTCGTGGTCTCCAGATTACGAAACTGTGAGTCGTAATGTAAATTTTTGGTGGAGGGGGGAGGTAGGGGGGTTAAAGATGGCGGATCAGTACTTCAGTTAAAAAGCTCTAGTCTGAGAAATACTATACCGATTTCTTTGTTTTTGGTCTCATTTGAAAGAGGATAATATAAACTAAAACTCATTCATAGACATTAAATACTGTACTGCACTGGTTGAGGCGCAATAAAGAAAAACATATATTTTTTACTTAATTACATTTTTTTTATTGCGAATAATTCAAAAAATAGTAAGCTTTCGTGAAAATTATATTACATAAGATTGATAGAAAATTTAATAACCTATTCAAAAAGGTAAGTATCTTTACTCTAAACATATGTACGACCATTTTATAGGCTTTATAACGTAACACGGCGCAGCATATCCGAGCCACCGCGACCGGGAAGCCGCGGGTCTAGGTCTTAATTAAAAACCTCTATTCTTAAAAATTCTAAACCGATTTCTTTATTTTTGATCCCATTTGAAAGAGGATAATATAGACTAAAACTCGTTTATAGATACCAAATACTGTACTGCACTGGTTGAGGTACAATAAAGGAAAACATTTTTATTTTACTTGATTACATTTCTTTTATTGCGAATAATTAAAAACATTGTAAGTTTTCGTGACAATTATGCCGTATATTATTTTTTTTTATTTAATAACCTATTAGAAGGTAAGTATCTTTACTCTTACATTATATACGACCATTTAATATATTTTATAAAGTAACGCGGCGCAGCATATACGAGCCTCAGGCGACCGGAAAGCCGCGGCTCGTTGCTATAATTTAAACGCTCTATTTCAGAAAAGAGCATTTAAATACTTTTTAAATAATATAACTTACTAATGAAATATTTTTGTCGACAAATATCCTAACTAGGTACTTACTTATTTAACTGTCCAATGTATTGTCATAATTATTATATTGACTGATGCATACGTCTTGATCAACGTGACAAACACCTTTCATACAATTTTTTCTTATTTTTTACACAGCCATATCTAGCTGTTCGGCATCCACTTTTGCACTGGCATGCCACCAACTATAGTCCTTTAATAGATATTGGAGACTGAAGGCTAGTCACTATTATCAAATTACCCTCTCTTAAATGCCAACCCTAAAGTTCTGGTGAAGGCAACATTTGTAATGCTTTATCAGCAATTTTCCAAATGAATGTTTGATAGTTTGCTCTTTGTAGATGATGGCCAAGTGCTTCTGATCTGGTTCGCAACTTTTCTAAGCTATTTATGTTTACAAACATTGCAGCTCTAAGTTGACCGATTTTATTGATCTTTACTAATATTACACAGAGGAAAGATTTGATTGTTTGTTTGTTTGTTTGCTTCGATTAGGCTCCGAAACTACTGGACCGATTCAGAAAGTTCTTTGACCGTTAGACATAGGCTATATTTTATCCAGATATTCCCACGGGAACGGAAACCACGCGGGTAAAACCGTGAGGATCTGCTAGTACTTAATAAATAAGTAAAATTTTATCATAATTTTGGGTGACACAGTATTTTCCTTATATATTTTCTCTATAATTTGGTTTCGTATGAGTGTACATTTTTAAAACAAACTTCGCAGCATTCTCTATTTCATCATCTTAGAGGTGTGTATTATTGCCGAATGTTTTTAAAAGCTCATAGTGTTCCAATAAGACAGGCTAACAACTTTATTTGACAACCCAGCAAAAGAACTCGTTGCATCACAGCCTGTGATGGCGTGGTAAGCAAGCAGAGACTGCTTTTCAGCACCAAGACTCCTGCTGATATCGTGCACAGGAACATATTTAGGTAATGTGGCTGTGCCACATTAAACGCATACTTTGTCTGGTAACTTATCGATATGATGAATCAGCAAAAGCAGAACATTATTATGACGACTCTGAATCACTACTGTTTCAAATCCTCGCTGGGCAGCGTCTGTTATGTAGTATGATCCTCGTGTCACCTTCCTCGTGATCAATTTGCAAATGAAAAGTTTATTTTTCAGTGTTCGTGGAAGCTTTTAATAGGTATGTCTTTGACACCACCTGCCTGCAGTCAAAAGTATCGCTAATTCAGATACGACCTAAGAAATGGGAACGCTTCATTCATCATTCAAAAAATATCTATCTATCGTCTATAGTATAGACGCTGCCCAGCGAAGATTTGAAACAGAAGTGATTCACAGTCGTAATACTGATTCTGCTTTTGCTGATTCATAAAATCGATAAGTTACCAAACAAAGTATAGTTTCAATGTGGCACAATACATGTTCCTGTGCACGACATCAGCTGGAGCACAGAATACTAAAATAGTACCTACAAGTAGCAGGAGTCTTGGTGCTGAAAAGCAGTCTCTGCTTGCTTACCACGCCATCACGGGCTGTGATACAACGAGTTCTTTTGCTGGGTTTTCAAAAAAAGCTTGTTAGCCTGTCCTATTGGAACACTAAGAGCTTTTAAAAACATTCGGAAATAATACACACGTCTATGATGATGAAATAGAGAGTGCTGAGAAGTTGGTTTTAAAAATGTACACTCCATAATAAACCAAATTAATAGTGAAATAAATAATATCGATCAACTTGGAGCTGCAATATTTCCAAACATAAATAGCTTAGAAAAGTTGCCACCCAGATCTGAAGCACTTGGCCATCATCTACAAAGAGCAAACTATCAAACATTCATTTGGAAAACTGCCGATAAAGCATTACAAATGTTGCCTTCACCAGAACTTTGGGGTTGGCATTTAAGAGAGGGTAATTTGATAACAGTAACTAGCCTCCAGTCTCCAATATCTAAAAGGACTATAAAGGACTAAGGTTGGTGGCATGCCAGTGCAAAAGTAGATGCCGAACAGCTAGATATGGCTGTGTAAAAAATAAGCAAAAATTGTATGAAAGGTGTTTGTCACGTTGATCAAGACGTATGTTTCAATCAATATAATTATGGCAAGACATTGGTCAGTTAAATAAGTAGGTACCTACCTACTTAAGTAACTAGTTAAGATATTTGTCAAAAAAAATTTTCTTAAGTAAGTTATATTATTTAATAAGTATTTAAATGCTGTATTCTGAAATAGAGCGTTCAAATTAATGCAACGACCCGCGGCTTTCCTGTCGCCTGAAGCTCGTATATGCTGCGCCGTGTTGCTTTATAAAATCTATTAAATGGTGGTATATAATGTAAGAGTAGAGATACTTACCTTTTTGAATAGGTTTTTAAATTTTCAAAATTTTTATACACCGTAATTTTCACAAAAACTTACTAATTTTTTAATTTATATTCGCAATAATAGAAATGTAATCAAATAAAAAAAAATGTTTTCCATTATTGTACCTCAACCAATGCAGTACAGTATTTGATGTCTATAAACGAGTTTTAGCTTATATTATTCTCTTTCAAATGAGATCAAAAACAAAGAAATCGATTTAGTATTTCTCAGAATAGAGCGTTTTAATTAAGGCATAGACTCGCGGCTTCCCGGTCGCGGTGGCTCGGATATGCTGCGCCGTGTTACTTTATAAAGTCTATTAAATGGTCGTATATACGTTTAAAGTAAAGATACTTACCTTGTTGAATAGGTTATTAAATTTCCTATCATTTTTATGTCACATAATTTTTACGAAAGCTTACTATTTATTGAATTATTCACAATAAAAAAAATGTAATTAAGTAAAAAATATATGTTTTCCTTTATTGCGCCTCAACCAGTGTAGTACAGTATTTGATGTCTATAAACGAGTTATAGTTTACATTATCCTCTTTCAAATGAGACCAAAAACAAAGAAATCGGTTCAGTATTTCTCAGACTAGAGCGTTTTAACTGAAGTACTGATCCGCCATCTTTAACCCCCCCTACCTCCCCCCTCCACCAAAAATTTACATTACGACTCACAGTTTCGTAATCTGGAGACCATGACGAATCCAACGATACCCGTCGTTGGTATTTAGAGGAGTGGCAATTAAAATTTTTACCCTTAGTACTAGGCTGAACTAGACTATCTATGCTCGAGGCTTTTGAGCTTTTTATCGAAGAGATAGTCATTGCCAATGAGCTTTCTGGCCCTCCGCTCAATAGCTTTTAGTGTCTGGAGCTGGTATTTACCATGTGGGTGAAGGTGGGATACTTTGCTAGGAAGACAGAAAGAGAGACTATTTGTCTCTTAACTTTTCATTCCTGAACCGATTTAATTTTACTTTAATTATTTTCGGTATTGTACTTAAACTGCCACTAACCCATAATGCTTAGTTCGGCCAGAAACGAATGAAAGGGGTATAACAGCAATTACTATATCGTCACATTTAGCTCACTGGAATACCATCCACAAGGATACCACCAGAATTCCATTCCATATTGTTTTATTGCTTAACACTTTTATGTCCAACACTTCTATTAACAAAGTTGTTTACTGCTGGTATCCTCGCTCCATTTATGTTCAACTTTATTGTCTGTTGTCCAAAATTGCTCGCTTCCAAACATACACACAGGTACAGTCAGCGTCAAAATTATCTAAGCGTTGAAACCTACCAAAAGTATCTGAAGATTTGCCAATAATCACTCGTAGCACAAATACTTTAAAGGTGCTGATAGCTCTCGCCGAAACTAGAGCATTCACTTGTAATGAGCATTCTTACGAATGTTAAATTACAAAAAATATACGAGAGCGTTTTGGCGAGCATTCTATCGAGCATTTGCTTCGAACTTTTTGGTGAGCCGAGCTTCTGTCATTGTTTTTAATAAAGAATATTAGCATCGACAAGAGCGTTCGCTAGAAAGATTATGAAAATGTTCGTTGCGATGTGTGGCTCTAGGCCTGGCCCTGTTCGTTGTTTAGTTCGACAAATATGAAAACGGAGAATGCTCGATGTTCTGTTACAACTTAATGCTCTAGTTTATCGGCACCTTTGTCATTTCTTCTCAAACAACAAATTAAAGTGCATCTTTACGTCTTGAGATAAGGTTGATTTTTGTCAAATCTTTAGATACTTTTGGTAGGTTTAAACGCTTAGATCATTTTGACGCTGAATGTACTAAGTAAGTACACTCTGACACCAATTTTGCAACAATGCGTTTCCGATCACCTCTACTCGAGGCAGATTCAATGTATTTAATTTCACAAACACTTATTGTTCTTAATTATAACCCTTGCGCTGATGTTAATTAAACATAGTTAAATTATAATTTAAAAGGATGAAAAATCAGCGATACACCTACTGTTAGCAATGAATTAAAACGAGAGCAATGGACCGGAATTTGAAAGGTGATTAATGCGTTTCAAAGGTTTGACTTAGCCTATTACAATTATTCCTATCGATTTTTTCGTTCTACTTTTTTGAAGTGGAAAGAGCTAACTGGGGTTTTATGTGATCCAAGAATGCCGGTACCCGTAAAAGGAAAAGTCTACAAGGCCGCAGTCCGCCCCGCCATGATGTACGGTGCCAAGTGCTGGCCCCTGAAAAAACAACAAGAGGATAAACTCCATGTCGCTGAAATGAGGATGCTGCGCTGGGCCGGCGGTGTCACCTTACTTGATCACATTCGTAACACCTATATTCGTGGGAGTTTCAGAGTAAGAGCAATCCCCGAAAAATTGACAGAGGCACGACTAAGATGGTACGGGCATGTCATGCGCCGTGAACCTGAACACATGACACGAATGGTTCTTGATATGTTTCCCCCACCAAGGAGAAGAGGAAGACCCCGATTAACATGGATGTCTGCTATAGGGAGAGATCTCAAAAATGCCCAGATTGAATCAGAGACGACCCAGGACCGAAAATCCTGGCGAAAAATAACTAGGAGAGCCGACCCCAAATAATGGGAACAGGACAAGGAGAGAAGAAGAAGAAGATTTTTTCGTTCTACAGCGCGCTTCTTCAATATCGTATTTATCCCACATTTTGAGATTTGCTATTTCCTCTATAACCTAATTCCAACTGTACCCATACTGAGGTCACAATCAAACAAACATAATCATACGTCTCAAATTCTAAATCAATGAAACATGTATCTACATACTGATCATAATAGATTGCATCACTTTTGATATAATCAGGTGCGCTGCGCGTGCGCATAGTGCCGCTGTTACGTTTCATTTCCATCGGCACGTGTCTATCATCAGGCGATGCGATTTCCTTTTCCCGACTTCATTAAATGGTGTCTCGCACTTTAGCCTTCAAATTAGTTTCCTTCGTTAATAGTCCTTATGTAATTTTTGTTTTTGTTGTAAACTAATCAAGTAATTTTAGCAGTACTATGAGACTTTGCTTTCTAATTTATTTCATGAGCCTGAGTTGACAGAAACATCCTGTCATATAGGAATCGAACCAAAATATTGACATAGTTTTCTCATTCAATTTTTACCGATATTTCGATGTTTAAAATTGTTACTGCTCGAAGAGACCGTAATTATGTATGTATGTATGTACCTTATATTGATATTTATTTCAAAGTTATACTATTAATTTAGTGTTCTACTGAAAAATACTCGTGACGGACGATTAGGCGCAGGGATACCTGCCTTCCGCGCCAAATGTCTCGGGTTCGATTCCCGAACAACACAAATATTTGTGTACATGGACATTGAACATGTCTATTTGTCTTGGTCTGGGTATTTTCTATGTATATTACACCATTTCTTAATGAAAACTATGGGCTAGTTAGTTAATTGGTGTGTAAAAACATAACACTCTTGAGAAGCCACCGAAAGGCGCACAGATCATGGAGTTATATTTTCTTTTGAAGAAAGGTAATTGATTAGAGTACTAGCTGCAGCCCGCGGTTTCACCCGCGCCGCGTTGTTCCCGTTCCCGTTGGAATATCGGGGGAAAAAGTATCATATGTGTTAATCCAGTCCAGGCTATGTACTATCAGTGTGCCAAATTAAAACCAAATCCGTTTAGTAGTTTTTGCGTGAAAGAGTAACAAACTTCCATACATCCATCCATCCTAATATTACTAATATTATAAATGCGAAAGTTTGTGAGTACGGATGTATGGGATGTTTGTTACTCTTTCACGAAAAATTTGAAACAGAGATAGATTATGGGCTGGAATAACACATAGGATACTTTTTATCCCGATATTCCCACGGGAACGGAAACCACACGGGTGAAACCGCAGCCGGCCGCTAGTACTCACATACTTTCGTATTTATAATATCAGTAGGATGATAGTGTCACAAGACTCACATAATATCTGCATTTCTCGACGACGCCGACCCTGGCGGCGAACGTCTCGTTGGTGGCCTCGATCTCCAGCACGCGGCTCTTCAGGTCCAGGTGGTTCTTCTGGATGAAGTACACGTAGTCCACGCCGATCATCTGGGAACAACACATGTGGGTTAACTTGGAACAACACATGTGGTTAACTTGGATCAACACATGTGGTTAACTCGGAACAACACATGTGATTAACTTGGAACGATACATGTAGTTAACTTGGAACAACACATGTGGTTAACTTGAAACAACACATGTGGTTAACTTGAAACAACACCGTGGTTAACTTGGATGGAACTACACATGTGTGTGGTTAACTTGGAATGACAAATAAATGCCTAGTTCATCTGCTGGTGATGCCTATCATCTGGGAACAACACATATGGTTAACTTGGAACGACAAACAAATGCCGAAGTAGTTCATCTGCTGGTGATGCCAACCATTTATTTATTTATTATTTATTTAATAATTCTGTACACACAAAGGTTTTAATAGAAAAACATATACAGAGAAGAAATGTACAAGGGCACAACTTATTCCACATTGGAATATCTACCAGCTGGCCCGCGAGAGGAAATAAACACGGAGAAGGGCAGACAGTGTGTAACTTCAATAAATATTTTAACAGAAATATAAAGAAAATCAACTAAAAAATTATATACATATACTTAAACATACTTAAATAAAATAAAATACATAAAGGTATAATAATACATATAGCGAGAGATAGTTGTGAATAACAAAAGACAGACAGGGTACAGTGTTAAGAACAGGAAGATAAGTAATATTCTTTTAAACGTTTTTTAAAAAGAGAAATTGTGCGGCAATCGCGTATCTCGGCTGGCAGCGAATTCCAGAGACGAACGGCATGTACGGAGAAGGAATAGGAAGCGAAATCAGAATGGTGGGATGGAAATTTCAGGAGGGATTTGAGATGGGATCTGCAGGCTTATTCGCTAAATTTGTCTGGTCAGAGTGGACAACCAGTCTCGGTTGTCCACCGACCTCAGTGACCAACCGAGCATGTCATTAATTTGGTATTACGTATGACGTTTTGATCACGTGACAGTTCGGTGGCCAACCGTGGTTAACGAACAGTCCGGAGTGTACATCGACTGTTGTGATTCCCCGCACTAGTTTAATACGACTGATTTTAGTGTGCTTGGTTACGTGGGTTCGTTATAACGGAAATATGACGTACTTAAAACTGCCAGATTCTATGGATAGCCACTTGAGTTGTCAATAACAAGAGGCGCATTTTTTGAGTTCATATGTTTACGAAAAAGTGCTTATCAAGTTCTTAGCAACCACTTGAAACTTAAAATGACCTTTTTCTACGGTGAATAATGTGTGAAACTATAATTTTTACTGCTAAGTGCTTACAAACCGCTAGAAGACGTTGTGAACGCCAGTCACACTTTGTGTTCTTACAAATAATATCAAGTTCGATTTCGAGGTAAGATTTCATTATTTTACTGAGATATTATTGATTACTAGATTATTTTAAAGTGATAGTTCTCTCATTATGCTACCTTTTTTAGAATGCCTGCAAGCCGTAAAGTGTCCCAAAGGCAAATGGATGTTCTAATAACATTTTGCGAACAGAACAAAGATATTGCCTTGGGGCGCTGTTCTCGAGGTCCACTGGGTCACCAAATGGCCACAGCAGCGTGGAACAAGCTCGCTGCAAAATTAAATGCGGTAGCTGATGGAGTCACAAAGTCAGGGGATCAGTGGCGCAGGGTAAGTTGTTGATTTTCTAAGACCATGATAATTAGGTACCTAAGTACCTATCATTCGTATTTAGTTCCAGTGTCTGTTGTACATCTTATACTTGCTATATTTCAATTTCACTCTCCAAGTAAAAGCTTTCATCAATAAAACTCTATTTGTAGAATAAATATGATCATTTTGTTCTAATACATATTAAACTAAAAAGTTATTTTTCTTATAGTGATTGTTTGAAACGATAAGATAGCTTGGAAATCTTGTTTATAATACCTTTATTCATATGAATGAAATTAATTTTTGAAACAATAAGATAGCTTGGAAATCTTGTTTATAATACCTTTATTCATATGAATGAAATTAATTATATCATCAATTTTAAAATAACTTGCAAGATTCTATCAGTCCTCTGAACTAGTGTAAAATTGTCATTCAGTTTTTTATCATTATACTCATTTATTTTTCTTTTTTTGTAGTACTGGATCGAGCTGAAGGCAAAAACCAAATCGAAGGGTGCAGACAGCCGCCGTAGTGCTACAAGGACTGGTGGTGGACCTAGTAAACTCAACCCCCTCACCCCATTTGAACTACGGATTCTTCAAAATATAGTGGGGCAGGTTGCAGTTGAAGGGTTGCCAGGAGTGCAGATTCCTTTTGATGTAAGACTTAATTTTCTTTAATCTATACTAACATTATAAAGAGGAAAGATCTGATTGTTTGATTATTTGCATTGAAAATGCTCCAAAACTATGGACTGATTTAGAAAATTCTTTCACTAATAGAAAGCTACATTCTTCCCAAGTAACATAGACTATATTTTATCCCGATATTCCCACGGGAACGGGAACCACCCAGGAGAAATTTTGAATAAAAGATTACTTTTACCTTAATGTACCTTACTTTAATGCACACTCAAATAGCAGAGTAAGTTTATTATATAAATACCTCAAATGGGTCTGATATTAACTTAGACCATTCACCTTATCATCCAAAAAATATGAAGATTCATAAACACATAACTTAATAGTATGTACTAAAACAGTTTTTTA
Organism: Crambus lathoniellus; assembly: GCA_949710035.1. NCBI lineage: Eukaryota > Metazoa > Arthropoda > Insecta > Lepidoptera > Crambidae > Crambus > Crambus lathoniellus. The sequence continues at coordinate 1,840,161 of OX453303.1, read as the reverse complement.
TTATGACGATTTTGATAGATATTGTCATTGAATAGTGTACTAAGTATTAAAAATAATACATTTGCAGGATCCTGGTGCATCATCTTCAGCAGATCCCACTCCCGAACCTCCACAACCGCTGTCCACTCCTCTCATGACCCAACCACAACCCAGCACCTCAACCCAACAGCATCACAGTCCCAATCCCAACATAATGGCCACTGTGGCAGAAGCGCCTTGTATGGATGAGGAATGGCTTGAAGATGAATACAGCATTCCTCAACCATCCAACGAGCTTCTGTCTAACCCACCTGACCCTAGCCCTGCTGCACAGACTCCACCACCAGCAGCTGCACCATCTTTAGACTTGCCTCCGGCTCAGCACCAATCCAGTTTACCTGAACCATCAGCGCCACACAGGGAACGAAGGCGACGTCGTGATACAAGTATGTACAAATAAAATATTATTTTCATGATTTATTTTATTTTAGACCATAGGCCATAATCTATCTCTGTGCCAAATTTCAACCGATCCGTTCAGCCGTGATCAAACATCAAAACTATCGCATTTATAATCTATACTAATAGAAAAGATTTGTATGTTTGTAATGAATGAACTCAAAAACTACTGGACTTACACTCTTATGCCCGCGTCTAATGCCATTAATTAGCGCGCTATTTGATATAATACACAGGTGTAGCCGGGTTTTAGCGCACTAATTTGATACAAAGAGCGCGCTAAGACGCGCATGCCGTTATTAACGCCGTTAGGCGTCACGCAGGTGAAGCCCCAGCATCAGAATGCTACATTATCCCTTATTAACATAGGCTATATTTTATCCCGATATTCCCAAGGGAACGGGTACCACGCGGGTAAAACCGCGAGGATCTGCTAGTATTAGATAAAATAATAATCTATTGTCCTTTTTTCCTTTAGATATGAGAGACCTTCCGGATTGGGCAAGGCGTGCGGAAGAACGGCGGCAAGAACACGAGGAAAGAATGGAAAATTTGAAAGCACAGGAAGTGGCCATCTTTAATCGTATCGACCAAAAGCTAGCTGTGCTAGAAAGAATCGACGAAAAGATGGCCATTCTAGAAAGATTAAACGAAAATATTACAACACTCAATTTAAATCTTTCTAGAAGGTAAGTGTTTTAAGCCATCAATGTATTGAATATTGTGATCCACTTTTTAACAAAAAGTATAAAAATAGTAAAAAAATGTTGGATGAATTATAAGCATTAATTTTATTTAATCTACTTATATGAATAAAAATTTATGACTATGACTAACATTAAAAAGAATCGTTCTACTTACTTTAAAATATCCTTCTAGTAATATAAATGCGAAAGTTTGTTACACTTTCACGCAAAAACTACTAAACGAATCTGGATGAAATTTGCATCTATTTGCAGATAGATTATAGGCTGGAGGAACGCATAGGATACTTTTTATCCCGATATTCCCAAGGGAACGGTAACCACGCGGGTGAAAGCGCGGACGGTAGTAATAAAATAAGTAAGTCTTGTATAAGTAATATAAAATGCTCTAACATTCGTTTATTTTTTTTCAGGTAAATGGCAAATTCTCCATTCTTTCCTCATATAGTTTAAGTATAAATGTATTTATTTTTTTATATTTATTGTTACAATACATTAGTTAAGTTTTTTTTATAAGTAATGTAGTATGTAGGTACCTAATTGATAGTGTAGCTAAGTAATTAAAATATTTTTAGTTTAACAAGGAGTTTTATTTGCTGTTTGTTCCACCGCGACTTTGACTTTGAGGAACATTGATCGGGATAAAATGGCCTAAAATGCTATTACAGATTTAAATGAATCTTTGTATGTATTTCAGTTCATTATTTGTACAGCTGTTCGGGTGATCTAGTAAACACTAATATTCATACTTTGGCATAGAGATAATATTGGATATGCTGCTATTCAAAATAAATAAGAATTCCACATAATGATTATATACTTATTTTATTATGATTATCGCTCAGTTCACAAACTTGGAAGGCCCATCTGAGAAAGAACTGGCAAGAAAACTCAGAGGTTACATAGGTACTTCAATCAAAATTATATACACAAAATATTTCAGTTTCAGAAATTCGCCGTTGTATTTCCTGTCACTCACGCTGCGGGTTCTCTGAAACAAAGATTTCCCTACAGTAGCTAAGAAAGTAACGCCCGAATTCTCTAACGCAAATCATCTTTGGGAGCGTCTCAAACATCATGGCATCTCTTTCATACGTTTGACATTTAAGTGACAGGGTGATGTGTAAGATGCTCGCAAAGATAAGTAGCGTACGAGTATTCGGGCATAAGAGTCATAAAATGAGTTGTCGCTTGCTGCAGTAGCTGCAGTAGCTGTTGCGTAGCTGCAGCGCACTTGCCGGCTACACCTCCCCGATTGTTTTCGCGGCGGAGGTGTAACAGGCAAGTGCGTTACAGCTACGCGCGCCCTGCAAGCGACAACTCGGTCCAGACGCTAGGCGGCGACGCTACTAGTTTCGCGGCAGCGGTGTACTAACGGCATAAAGGGCCCCACAGATTAACAGTCCGCCAGGCCAGCAGTCAACGGCCTGTCAGTTGGCCGCAATCGGTCATGGAATTCGGTTTTTGTATGTAAAACTGTATGTGGCTGATTGCGGCCAACTGACAGGCCGTTGCCTGCTGGCGGATTGATTGATTTATTTATTTATTTACTTATTTAGTACACACACACATAAAAGTAAAATAGAAAAGAAATAAAAAAAGTATTGTACAGGGGCACGGCTTATTTCAAATTAAATTTTCTGCCAGCCGACCCGTTAAAGGAAAGAACATAGAAAGGGGCAGTCTGTGTGTCTCCCTCCATATACAAATACCATACATCTAAAATAAGAAACATTAAAATAATTAGTTATGTCTAGCCAACCAGAGTCTATTGACTAATACATTCCTCACCAAATCAGGAACCTGCACATTGTTACTATTATCTTCCACATCTTCATCTGCAACATGTTCTTGTGCAACATGTTCTGCAACATCTTCATATACAGCTGATAATTCAGGTGCTGCAATGCTGTATGTATTGGCAATATTATGTAGTACAACGCAAGCATTCACTATTTTAGCACTTGTTACAGGATCATAGTGAAGGACTCTATGAGCTAATAAACATCGCCATCGTGCTTTTAGCAGTCCAATACATCGTTCCACTGTGTTTCTAACGCGGCAATGCAGGTTGGTGTAATATTCCTCTGGCGATTCAGAAGCGGCCCCAAGAATTGGAGTCATCATCCATGGACGTTGGGCATATCCAGAATCACCTAGAATAAAATTGGTAGATGACAATGAGTCAAGTCAAACAATCATATTTGTTTCTGGATTTAATTCATAAGCATTGTTAATGTATGTTATACCCTTCTTGTCAGTTAAAAAAGTCTTGAATGGGTGGTAGGAAAATATTGACGATTCATAAGTACATGCTTATTATGTCTATGTGAATAAATAAATATTTGATTGATTGATATAAGCAAAAAAAATTCAATTAAAGGTGACCAACCTAAAAGCCAACATCGTTCCCCATTAGCAGCAAGCCTTTCCATGAGGTCTTTCACTGAAGACTGGTTCCAAACAAAAGAATCATGTGCCGCACCACCAAATGCTGCATTAACATGTAATATGTTTAGGTCTGCATCACAAATCTAAAAAAGATATAAGTTATGTTAGTTTACATGTAGGTATAATCTATACTTCTATACTAATATTATAAGGGGAAAGATTTGATTGTTTATTTGTTTGTTTGCATCAAATAGGCTCCGAAACTACTGGACTGATTTAGAAAATTCTTTCACCATTAGAAAGCTACATTCTTCCTGAGTGACATAGGCTATATTTTATCCCGATATTCCCACGGGTACCACGCGGGTGAAACCGCAAGGAACCGCTAGTTAATTATATTTTAAATTATTTTTATTTTTGTTTTTATTACTTATATAGGTACTTACAATTAAAACATTCAAGGAGTGGTAATTTTTTCTGTTAAAATATGTCTCTTCATGATCCCTTGGGCGTATCAATGCTACATGCGTCCCATCGATACAACCAATTATTCCAGGAAATGAAAATTTATCCATAAACCTGAAATAATTTAGATTGTAAGTAAATACAGACTCAATCATATTTTATTTTTCTTACACTTACTTATTGCTAATACACTGATATTAATACTTTAAACAGCGAGCCCTGTAGTTATTGCGGGTGTAGTTTTTACGGTTGTGTGGTGGTACAAATATTTTGATGGGGCGTGAGGAGAATGCACGCAGTCGCAATGTGTTGATACTATGAATTTACAATTCTTACATGAAACTTTCTATCAATGTTATTATTTATTGTATGTTTTACTACTTACTTTCCATTATTCTTTGCCTTTCATCAGTTGAAGTAGGGAATTTTATGTGGGCTCGCAATATTTGTTGGTTATTTAGTGCATCAGTGACCTCATGCAAACACTTGCTAAATGTTGGCTGTGACATATTCAGCAAGTATGATGATGCAACATTTTTTTGATATGATCCTTGTGCATAAAAGTATAATGCAGCCAACACCTGTAACCCAAAAGATGTTAATATTAACACACTTGAAAAGCACTTTTCATTGAAAATAAAAGAGACAACGAACCTGACAAATAAAAAGGATAATATTGCTATGTAAGTACTTATTTATGATAGGATGCTTTTATGTTATAAAAATTTACCTTAAGTTCATGAGGCACAGCTGTTTTTCGACGTTGAGAATGCATTAATGGTCTTAGTTCTTCAACCAATTGCTTGAAAGAGTCCTTTTTTAAGCGAAAATGTGCCACAAATTCCTGCTCAGGGAGATTCATAGGTGCACTTAGAGCTCTTCTTAGTATGCGCTCGCGCCGTAATGCGTTCATTTTTCTTTGTTCTTCAATATACGCCATGAGAATACCGCGAGACATCTTAAATACATTATTAAAAATAAGCTCTTTGAACGTAAGTTTAGTAATAACGCATAAAAATAAACGATAATACTTACGACAGCGAACGTTTAAAAACACAGTCAACGTTATTAAAACTCGCACAATGAAATTATTTCATCAAAATATTATTTACAGAAAGTGAAGATCACTCTACCTCGGTAAAACACTGCTCCTTAGTAGTTGCTATCAACAAGAAGAGTGACTATCATTTATCTCCACCAAAAACGTCAAATTGATGTCCACCGACGCTACGCAATACCAAATTTACCGCTATCGACGCTATCGACCACAAAAAACGGCTAGGGTGGCTATGGGCACGTCACAAAGTGATAATCACTCAGCTGACTATTTCGTCGTTGATCACCGAAGTTAGGGAATACGAAAAAGCGATTTTGACAGCTGCCAGTTGGCAACCGAGCAGCGTGATGATCATTTTGACCTGTCAAATGAGTTAGCGAATAAGCCTGCTGCATGGAGTGTCAGGCGGGTGTGAAAAGGAGAAACGATCGCGGAGATATGAAGGATAGGAAGGATTGTAAAGGACATTGAAGAGGAGACAGAGTATTCTTACATTCCTACGCAGACGTATAGGGAGCCACTTGAGTGCCTTCCGGAAGTTGGAGACATGGTCATACTTGCGTAGGCCGAAGATGAAACGAATAGCAAGATTTTGAAGGCGCTCAAGTTTATTTAGTAGAAGCTCGGTGGCATCTAAGTAGCAGACATCAGCGTAGTCGAGAAGAGGTAGAATGAGTGACTGTGCAAGAGAGATTTTAGTGGGTAGAGGAAGATAACTTTCACACTCTTAAATGTCTCCAACATTTAAGAGTGTGAAAGGAAAAGTAAACTTTGCGACTGACGTCAGCGACATGTGTCGCCCAGGAGAGGTTGGAGTCCAAAATCAAACCCAGATTCTTAACTGAGTCACTATATGGAATATGTATACCATCAAGCAACAAAGGAGGCAGTTGAAGTTGACAGGCTAAGTTAAGCGTATGTCTACTTGCAACGATTATGGCCTGTATTTTGTTTGGGTTTACTAGAAGACCATAGTGTCTAGCCCAGGTGGATATTAGATTTAGATCGTCATTTATCATAGCTATAGCTGTGTCATGTTCTTCAATTTTAAAATGTCGATAGAGCTGCAAGTCGTCTGCATAGAGATGGAAATTGGAAGATATGACTCTGGTAACTGAGTTAATGAAGATGGAGAAAAGGAGCGGTGAGAGAACACCTCCTTGTGGGACGCCTACAGTCAGCTCAGCCTTATCGGATATTGAATCTTCAAGGCGAACACACTGCGTGCGCCCACGAAGATAAGATTCGAACCAAGAAAGGGAAGAAGCAGAAACGTTTATTGAGAGAAGTAAGGCGAGAAGAATGTCGAAATCGACGGAGTTAAAGGCACTGCTGAAGTCAAGTAGAACCAGGACAGTAAGTTCTTTGTGTTCCATGGCCCAGCGAACATCGTCAGTGACATTCAGCAAGGCAGTGGCAGTGCTGTGTCCAGGGCGAAAACCAGATTGAAATGCATTTAAGAGGCTATTGGAGATAAGAAAAGAAGACAGTTGTTTGTAGACGATATGCTCGAGAACTTTCGATAGAAACGGTAAGATGGAAATTGGACGAAAATGACAAGGTAAAGTTGGATTGGATATTTTAGGTAAAGGAATGATGTGTGCAATTTTCCAGATCTTAGGGAAACACTTTGAATCAAGAGAAGCATTAATAATTGCAGTGACTAAAGGGAGAAGTATGGAAAGGATAGGAATGAACATTCTCGAGCATATATTATCATCACCAACTGATTCGGAAGAGATAGCCAAGATGGCACTTTTGACTTCACTCTCGGTAACAGAAGAGAGGTCGTACGTCGAGCAGTTGGGTCTAGGAAGGGAACAAAGTTTCTCTAATGTAATGTCTTTAACACTGCGATCGAGACTGACGGGGGGATGGGAGAAGTGTCTGTTTAGAGCGTTAATATCAGTACCGGTAGGGATGGAAGAGGGGGCCTTGCCTACACCAACAGAGCGCAAGAATCTCCACGCGTCCGCCGGGTTGCGATTAACCAGGGAATCATGGAAAAAGCGTCTCTTGGCATCCCTACACATACGACTGCAGCGGTTTCGAAGAGATTTATAGCGAGATAAATTAAAATCGGTAGGGAATTTTTTGAGCCTCCGTTTCGCCTTATCTCTAAGTGACATGAGTTCCTTGATTTCGGCAGTGAGCCAAGGGGCAGGGTTGCGTTTCATTTTAAATCGTCGTAACGGGGCATGCCTATCAAATAGTTCAATAAGCAGATTATTGAAATAAGCTACTTTTTCATCAACAGTAGGAGCATCGAGCACTGATGACCAATCCATGTCGCTGGCGTCGCCTCGTAGTGCCTCCAAGTTGATACCTTTATAATTGCGGCGCAAAATGAAACGGGGCTTACATTTGGGAGGGCGTATTTGGTAAGAAAGGAAGATCACATCATGGTACGAAAAGCTAGCAGAGATTTGGCCGTGAGAGATTACTTTGTCGGGAGCAGAAACTATCATGAGATCAAGGAGGGAGGGTGTGCAATTTGGAAAATGATGCGTGGGAGATAAAGGAAGAATGTGTAAATTCAGGGAAGAAAGGACAGTTTGAAGTTTTGTCGAGCGTGAATTCGACTTCAATAGGCACGTGTTAAAGTCACCCATTATAATAATTTGGGAACAACACATGTGGTAAACTTGGAACGACAAACAAATGCCTAGTTCATCTGCTGGTGATGCCAACCATCTGGGAACAACACATGTGGTTAACTTGGAACGGCAAACAAATGCCTAGTTAATCTGCTGGTGATGCCAATCATCTGGGAACAACACATGTGGTTAACTTGGAACGACAAACAAATGCCTAGTTCATCTGCTGGTGGCCAATCATCTGGGAACAACACATGTGGTTAACTTGGAACGGCAAACAAATGCCTAGTTCATCTGTTGGTGATGCCAATCATCTGGGAACAACACATGTGGTTAACTTGGAACGGCAAACAAATGCCTAGTTCATCTGCTGGTGATGCCAACCATCTGGGAACAACACATGTGGTTAACTTGGAACGGCAAACAAATGCCTAGTTCATCTGCTGGTGATGCCAATCATCTGGGAACAACACATGTGGTTAACTTGGAACGGCAAACAAATGCCTAGTTCATCTGCTGGTGATGCCAATCATCTGGGAACAACACATGTGGTTAACTTGGAACGACAAACAAATGCCTAGTTCATCTGCTGGTGATGCCAATCATCTGGGAACAACACATGTGGTTAACTTGGAACGACAATCAAATGCCTAGTTCATCTGCTGGTGATGCCAATCATCTGGGAACAACACATGTGGTTAACTTGGAACGACAAACAAATGCCTAGTTCATCTGCTGGTGATGCCAATCATCTGGGAACAACACATGTGGTTAACTTGGAACGCAAATGCCTAGTTCATCTGCTGGTGATGCCAATCATCTGGGAACAACACATGTGGTTAACTTGAAACGGCAAACAAATGCCTAGTTCATCTGCTGGTGATGCCAACCATCTGGGAACAACACATGTGGTAAACTTGGAACGACAAACAAATGCCTAGTTCATCTGCTGGTGATGCCAATCATCTTGGAACAACACATGTGGTTAACTTGGAACGACAAACAAATGCCTAGTTCATCTGCTGGTGATGCCTATCATCTGGCAACAACACATGTGGTTAACTTGGAACGGCAAACAAATGCCTAGTTCATCTGCTGGTGATGCCAACCATCTGGGAACAACACATGTGGTAAACTTGGAACGACAAACAAATGCCTAGTTCATCTGCTGGTGATGCTGGGTAGAAGCCATAAAGTAGTTAGGCGAGCAGACAAGGAAATTCGCTCACTTTTAGTAAGACGAATTATACCACAAGAAGAACCTAGATCAACATTATGTCAGAACTGTAGAAACTACTTTCTTAATATGGACACCGGCAGTTTTTAGATACGTTTTTTTATTGTCTAGCTCGTGTTCTGTTTATTTTGATTTTATTACACCCTGTCACTTACTTACTATCTTGTTATCAAGTTATTACAACTTTCTTGGTTATAATTTATTCATCCATATATCACAAATAAACGTCCTTATCCACATCATAATCTGCGTTTCACTGCAAGAACCAAGTGTTGAAGATTTACAAAAAAACATATATAAAAGAGTATGATTTGTATCGCGTTTTTATAATCAAACAAGTTTTTGTTCTGACTATGAAATCTATGAAATGAAATGAAAATGAAATGAAAAAATTATTTATTTCCACCAAAATATACATAAGTATTATGTAGGTACATAGTTTTGATTTAATTCTAGTACAAAGCATACTTATATTATTTGGATGGACTGGAGCCTTAACTAGGACACTCCTGTATTTCAGGACTCCAGGTCTCCCACCCATCTATAGTTCGAAAAAGACTATTTTCGTCAGAGCGAATGCAAAAACATACAAAACAACCTGAGAGACTATGTTGCATGCGACGACGACTTGCAAAATATTGTGTGTGCAACATATTTCTTAATGCAGACCGGGATTATGAAAACAAATATGATACTTATGATGTTCTGGCATCTTCGTTTTAGAAGCATCTTCAAAATCTTTGTAGGTCTGCTTGCCCACAATGTATGGTAGAAGAATCGATTTTCTTTCGGGATGGGAAATCGGAAAAATCATACGTAGCATTTATTTGTTCCGGGTCTGATTAAATATGTATTTGTAATTCCAACGTTGCGTTGGCCTCGTTATCAATAAATAACACTAATGCCACTACCCTACTTCTCTCGGAACCAAATTATTACGTGTGATGTTGTAAGCAAGTACCAAGGCAGGAATAAAGCTTTATTAGACGATAAAGCTTAAGTTACAAACCCTAGGTCTACAAACTACAACAAACCAGCGTGATGTGATTATCAAGTCTCTAAATAAGTACAAACCACAGAATACTCAGCCTCCAATCTCCTTTATATACTCCATATCAAAGAACTGTCAACGAAATTATACCTATCACTGTCCTAGCAAACGTGAAAGGAATATCTTCGTGAAATTTCAGTAAATCTTTTGTGCGACAGATTGTTACGTCCCTTTGGAACAAAGTGATCTGGCTATAGTAAAGTTTTAGTCGATAAAACCAGCACAAAAGACGTTGACATTAACTGGCGAAACCGGGAGACGGTAGTGGTAGATAATAAAGTTCTTTAGGTATGAGTCAAAGATTTATTGGAACTGAAACGGGTCATAGTTTTTATGACTGTTAAGGTTTCCCACACTGCGACAGCGACTCTACTTCGAATACAGTCAAGATTTGAAATGAGAGGAAGTTGAAAAATTGAAAATGAAGTATTTAGAATAAATCGACCCGTCTCACAACCAGCTCCGTTGGGACACGAACCCACGACCTTTCGCTATCCGGGCGACTGCTCTAACCACTGAGCTACGGAGTCGTTACGAGAAGCATCTAATTTTTCCAATACTTCTTACGCGCTGTATTAGCCAGCGTTAATTTCATCAATGTGAAGATATTACTACTCTCACACACGAAAGAAATACCTTTCCAGATATTTGACAATCGCTAAAGATGAAATTATTGCTATTGCAAGTTATTTAAATTTTTACTCTTTTGCATTCACAATGCAATTTTTATTATTATTTAAAAATTGAAAATGAAGTATTTAGGAAAAATCGACCCGTCTCACAACCAGCTCCGATGGTCACATAGGAGCTGATTGTGAAACGGGTCGATTACTTGAGAAGATGTTATTGTAAACTAGATAATATTTAAAACTTAAATAAATTAGTGTTGTGGTATGGACAACGCGTCCAATAAATTCGTCAGACTCGCAATCCCATTACGTAGGAATTCGGAGTTTCGGAATTCGGAACTAGCTCCCAAATAAATTAAGGCGACATAAACGAATCCCTTTTTGTGTAACATCACTCCCAATGGGGGTTTATATTGAATTGATTACGATACGAATTTGGTACACGTCGAGTCGGTGATATGTGCGAAGACCTTTATTTCACCACAGTTACGAATGTCGTTGACAAAAAAATATATTGAAGAATGTCCCGACGGACATTACGAGAGAGCTCTTCAACCCCTAATGCCCTTACCGGTAATATATTTTCAAAGAGTTTTTTAAAAGGTCGCCCTAACGGTGAATCCTTCAAAATGATGTTACCAGGGATTCTGTCAGGTCATTTATTTATTCATTTTAGTTTGTTACACTGTGGATAATTTTGGAGCAATACGTAAAAGTTGTTGTATCTATCATCTCATCTACATATAACACATATAGCATTGAAGATCCGACTTCGTCGATCTTCAATAGCTGAATGGAACTCACCTTTTTGAGTAGGTAAGGGGCCTCCACGTTCAACTGGCAACGGCGCGTTGTGTCCCGCTGGGAATCGTCAGCGGACCAGCTGTCTTCGATGATCACGCACTCCAGCACCACTGGGATCTGCGTGCAGCTTGGAAACCGCCTCTCGTATGCCTGGTGACAAGAGAAAATACAATTGATTTACTGTACTGACTATCTCAGTTATGTCACAAAAACATGGCCTCCGGATTATGAGGTATTCCTCGAAGCGCTCCCATTTTGGAGCGCTTCCAACAAACGCCCCAAAACGCCTCGAAGCGCTCTTTTTAATAACTGCTAATAAAAGGAGCGCTTCACAATTAAAAAATATTGAAATTTTATTCCTCGAAGCGCCCCTATGTTTAACTTTTGAATAGAGATGGGTAGTCCGTGAGCGTAGATTGATTTGCAAATATTAAGGTGATCCTGGCTAGCAGCATCGCGTGAATTTGAATTAGTGCAAGCTAAAATGTTAAATAATTAATAAAAAATATATTGGATAGTAGAGGAAAAACTACCAGGAGTACAGAATCTATAAGGAGCTAATTTTTATAAATTCTCCAGATGATTTAATGAAAAGGCTTTAAAATTAACTTTCAAATTATCTCTAGTAGTCTATGTTGTCAACGTGGGAGCGCTTCGAGGAATAAAATTTCAATATTTTTAATTGGCAAACGCTCCTTTTATTAGCAGTTATTAAAAGGAGCGCTTCGAGGAATAGTTTTGTTGGGGCGCTTCGTTGGGAGCGCTCCAAAATGGGAGCGCTTCGAGGAATACCTCGGGATTATAGGTGCGAATTGACCATTGTGGTATCATGGGGATGAATAAAAGCTAATCTCATTCAGCTAGCAAACAGCTCTCTATCATATCAAAATCTATTGTATTTTGACAGTCTTCCGTCGAAACGAGTGACCCTTTCTATTTCTATCAAGGCTACTTCCCGTGACGTTTTGAACTGTATAACAAGTAGCTCCAACAACAATACCGCTAGTTTCAAAGGGAAGCCGTATCTGGAATGTCCCATTGTGCTCCACGAGAAGCGTCACAGGAGACCGTTGTGTGAATGCGGGACCGTTGCTTGTATGAACGCGGGAACAAGCTGCCATCAAGAATGTCGCCATGTTTACAACGCATGCGCATCAATCGATGTTTAACAAACAGTGGAAATGTTAGTTGTGGGACTCGTGGGCCACACTGGAGCGACCGCGGGTTGCGGAGGCGACCTGCGGATCCGCAGGACGCGCGAACATCGTACTATTCCCTCCGCGCCGCCCGGTCGCGCCAACCGCCGGACGCGCCAGTGTGGCCCCTCCCGTCCGTCTCAATATATTTGTTTTTCCCGCTCAACGCGGACGCAAGACGCGCCGCTCCAGTGTGGCCCACGACTTAGGCTGGACCGCGAAATGTAAGGTTTTCTGTTTAGGTTCCTTATCAGTAGTTATCACTTTCGTTTGATTATCCTACTAATATTATTTAGGTGATAGTTTAGATGTTTGGAATTGGATGTTTGTTGCTCAATCACGCCATAACGGCTGAACGGATTTGGCTCTTTGCGACACAGATACTTTGTAGCCTGTAGAGGAACATAGGCAACTTTTTATCCCAGAAAAATTTTACATTCCCGCGGGATATCGTCGTGTAGTCCACGCGGGCAAAGCCGCGGGCGGAAAGCGAGTACCTATAAAATATTTTTCAGCCCTCTGTTAATTATTGAAAAAAGAAAAGTTGCGTGTAGCACGAACTAAGTAGTATAACATCAGAAAAATATTAGGGGTTAAAGTATCAAATTACCGTTTTGTATGGAGATTTTTGTAATTTTTCTTTTTTCCATACTAAAGTTTTTGTAATTTATTCAACGACTAATATTATGTAACTTTACAAAATTTTACACATGTATTTATGGACATTTTAACTACTAAATGACACATTCGTTAAGAGAACATTTTTTTTTCACTAAGTTACAACTAATAAAGTACGAAATTCTGGAAACAAAAATAGTCGTAACTTTCGGGATAAGTTTTTTCTATGTAAATAATCAAATATCGTGGTTATTAAATTATCAAAAGTTGCTCAATACGTTCTTAATGTAACGCAATATTAAAGAAATTATATATTTCTAATATCATAAAAGTTGTTAAGTTATATGTACAAAAGAAAAAAACGGCAAATTCATTCTTTAACCCCTATTATTTTAATTCCATTCATAAAAACTAAAGTGAATGCCACGATATAAACAGGTTTAGCAGGTCTTTTTTATGTTATATAATAATATTTTACTCAGAACAACTACATATTTTTTCATACGGAACTTTGGACGCAGTATGTACCCACAGCAGATTGATGTCTGTAGTAAAACTGACACACGCGCAGTACTTACCTATACAACTATATTTTGTAAAATTAAACCAAATATTACGTCGTGTTAGTTAACAATTTGGCATTGAGGTACCTAACCATTGTCTTCTGAGATGACTCCGCTAATTTTCAATTTTCATCATGATCATCATCACCACACCAGCCATTTGAATGTACCTAACTGTTTGGGTACAGGTACAGAGGACAATAATAATTATAGGTGAGCGACTGCAGTGAGGCAAATGCAGTCGAGACCAAGGGCTTAAGGCGATACTCGGAAAAATTATGCTAAAGCGAGATAGCAATAAGAAAACGACGCGCGCGGGAGCGAGACCGATTTTGCCGATTACGCAAAAAAAACACAAAATCACTTCGTATTCAAAAACTATAGTGATTTTTAAAAAATGCTTCTATACGATCCTAAATATTATTGGTGTCCACTAATTAAACCAATTTTCAATAGTATATGTATCCCCATTTAAGAATAATCTTGATATTTCTTATTTTTTAGAGGTATTTTCGAAAATAAAAAGTGTCAAGCCAAAATCATAAAATCGTGTTTCTGAAACTATACGATTCTAGATAAAGGTATGAAGAAATATATATCTTATTACCAGATTTATAACAACTCAAACCGTCCTATAGTTTTATATCAAAGAGTCCATACTTTTTCCGAGTAGTGCCTTAACATGCCTTCAGAAACACGGAAGACCTTTATTACTATGAAGCTGTAAGTATCATTCGAACTGTAATCTTTACTATGCATAATAAACAAAAATGCCGAGTCCATTAGTCACTATTTTACCTAATTTATAGCTCCGTCAACGAACTTTAACCCTCTTGATACAAGAAACCGGTTGATAGCGGTCAGTAGTTACCGGTATCAGTACCTGTTGTGTTTGTAAACAATCAGTAGAGTGATCAGATCAGCAGGATGCAGCCTATAGTCACAGAATAAAAAGTACCAGTACCAGTAGTCCATCTTCATATAAAAGGAACGCGAGTTAATTCGGAAAATGTCCGCGTTCGCAAAACGTCCAGTTCGCGAAAATGTCCAAAATTCATCATAACGCCACACCAGCAATCAGTACTTATTTATTTATATCAAATGTTGGGTTTTAATGATTATGTAGTCAAGTTATTAGTGGAAATGAGTTGTATTGTTACCGCATTTAAAACATTAATTATTAAAAAAAAAGTTTACATGTTAACGAAAAAGTCAGAAGGGCACATGGGAAAACCTCGGTAGGCGCTTTATTATGAAGATCCTTTCAAGATCATACCAAGATCGAGGCGTTAAATCTTGACATGGCTCGCGTTCTCACCTTTCATATGAAGATGTAGTACTGTAGCAGTAGCACGAAAAACTGTCGTTATGGTTATGGCACAGAATAAATAATAGTACACTGGTACAGAAACTTCACTCCGCTAAACCATTTAAATAAATAGCAACTCTAATTACAACGCAATAAAGTGGATTTCAGCTTGTACGGCGCTAATTAGGAACGGCCACACGTTGCATCTCTTTCTTTCGCATCGCAAGTCTAGCTTCTTTGCGGATCAAATTTCTAAGAGTAGCGCGCAAGTACATCGAGTGACAGATGCCTGGTTATGTTATCGTGATCCTATTATTTTGTATGAAAATTTGAACAACGCCTCTTTCGGCCGTATAAGGAACTGAAATTCAATACATGTTTGACAGCTTTTGAAGGACGGTATAGCTTACAATTCGAGTACCATAACGATAGTTACTTCAAAATAGGAACAGAAATTCTTTCATGGTAACTATTTAACGCGAACCGGACGACGTTCCGTGGGCAGGCCCCCTACAAGGTGGACCGACGATCTGGTCAAGGTCGCGGGAAGCCGCTGGATGCGGGCAGCGCAGGACCGATCGTTGTGGAGATCCTTGGGGGAGGCCTATGCCCAGCAGTGGGCGTCGTGCGGTTGAAATGATGATGATGAACTATTTAAAATATTTCTAAGTCCTTTGAAATATTACTAGTTTGTAACCTGGTTACGAGAAAAGAGAAATTTTTCTTCCTTTGTAGCCGGTTACAAAATACAGTTACATAGGCGGCCGAAAGGAGTTTTTCATGCTAGGGGTACTGGTAGTATTTGTTCTGTGCTATTAGTTGGTCGATAAATATTCAGAGGGCCTGCGCTGGCGCCGATTAAGTGTTATAATGGCCAGCCGCCGACCTTCGGCGTCCAACGGATATGAAATCGACCACTTACGAAACCGATTGATCGATAGATTCTTCAGTAGGGTATAGATTCCATGACAGCTGACAGAGAATAAACTAAATATTTTTAAATTTTATCTACTTTCTCATTCATGATTTGTTGAAGCTTCATTTTGCTTTTATTGCAGGTCCATGATGTGCCGACATATGACAGTCCGGTCCTAAAGTAATCAGTTTGATATGATTACACACGGTCGAAGTCGCAGATTTCCACTGGCAATTATTCGCGATTGTTGTATTACAAATCTTCTTTAGATCATTAAACACTTATGACAGCTTTAAAAAATATACCCAGCAAGTATTTGATTGAATCAGGTGTCACCTGGCGGAAGTCCCGAACCATTGTGAAAAATAAAATATGTGTAGCTTTCTTCCGCAAAAAGTCACAAAACTTGCACCTTCACCGATTACACTACTCTACACGTGTTTCGCCCCAACCTGGGGCATCTTCAGGAGACGTTTGACCGTGTGAATTCCAGCACCGAATCACAGAAAAAATAAAAGTCCAAGGACAGAAGCTGCACTCCGCGAAACCATTTAAACAAATAGCAACTCTAACTAAAACACGATAAAGTAAAATTCAGCTTGTATGGCTGTAATTACGAACGGCTAGTCGTTGCATCTCTTTCTATCGCATATATTCTATTCTATCGCGCTCGGGCGGGCGTACGGCGGGCGGCCCGCTGCAAATTGTATCCCGAGATATACGCGTCCTTGAGCGAGTGACGAACGCCTGCCCGAATGAAATTTAGTTTGTTTGAATTTGAATCATTCGGTAAAATAAAATCAAAATAAAATCACCGAATAATTACAAAAGGGAGCCGCCCCTTCTCATGCTGTTTCACCTCCTCAAGTTCCTCAACATTTATTTTCGGGACAATGCCTGTTTTCCATCAAGGTCAAATCTACTACTATAAATCACAATTCATCTTTGTGTCGGTGGTTCAGGATGTATTGCAGATGTATTGACATTGATCGCAGACAAAAAATGTATTGTAAGAGAAAAAAAAAGGAGCTGAAACGACCTTCAGCTGTTTGAGCATTTCATTCGAAGGGAAAAGAAGTATTCATTTAACAGATACCCTAGTAACTAACAAAAAAAAGGTTTTAAACTATTTAAAATATTGTTTAGGATTGCATACAGACCCCAACTTAGGTTTGCCCTATTCAATCAAACCCTTATCAGCTTAAGGCGCTACTCGGAAAAAGTATGGACTTTTTTATTTAAAACTATAGGACGGTTACAGTTGTTACAAATCTGGTAATAAGATATATATTTCTTCATACCTTTATCTAGAATCGTATAGTTTCAGAAACACGATTTTATGATTTTGGCTCGACACTTTTTATTTTCGAAAATACCTCTAAAAAATAAGAAATATCAAGATTATTCTTAAATGGGGATACATATACTATTGAAAATTGGTTTAATTAGTGGACACCAATAATATTTAGGATCGTATAGAAGCTTTTTTTTAAACTCGCTATAGTTTTTGAATACGAAGCGATTTTGTGTTTTTTTTGCGTAATCGGCAAAATCGGTCTCGCTCCCGCGCGCGTCGTTTTCTCATTGCTATCTCGCTTTAGCATAATTTTTCCGAGTATCGCCTTAAAACCAAACCTGTCTGAACTTCTGTCTAGGCATTTAGAACTGGTCGAACACCGTTGAGTCTGTTTGCTTACATAATCACCTCAAACTGGTAAAATTGGTTATTTATCTTTTCGATTTTTTTTACCAGATTTAATATTGCATGATACGTAATAAGAGAAAGATAGCATTTATTGTCTGGTACTAAAGATTAAAAAACAAAAACATTTAGATTGTGTTCTTTTGGATTTCTGAGTCCGGCGACACGTCAGTCTCTCATACAAACGTAATAGGTACCAAAATAATTTAATTTTTGTGATGTTATTAATCTAGGTCGCTATTAAAAAATATTCAAAATACCTATCCAATAAATAAAAATAAAACCAATTACATTTTTCCAAACAAAAATGCAATTCGCATTTATTTTTAAATGGGCAAGTATTTTGTTTTTTATTATAATAGGGACCTTGATAAATGCTGGCTTAACTGAATAACATCCCAAGTACAGAAAAAAAACTCACTTTTTAAATTGACCTTTGTAGCTAGAGGGAGGCACCCTACGAAACACCTATCATGGAAACTTCAGTGCGCAATTCCACCTTCAATCGTATCTCTTATCATTGGGTATGATGATGAAGACTCAACATGTTTTCTTAGTAAAAAGCAAAAAACAAACTTCCATTTTGATAGCCATCTCCAGTGACCGGAACTGGCTGTCTATGAGATTTCGCCAGCGAGGTTGAAGCGGTCACACTCCGCAGCTGTATCGATTACCAATTACCAATATTGCAACAGCTGAGTGGAAATACCTTAGCGATTAAGGAACTGTCTGTCAATTTCGCGACATTTAACCGCGCCGCTGAAAACTCTGAAAATAACGTCGACACTGGATAGCCGCCTACTCTGGATTTCAGTCTCTACTTTAAAGTACCTATTATGATATTTGATATTAACTCGAGAATAGTCCAATCGAGAGGCGATAGGATATCACGTTAACTTTGATCGGCAACATCGAAAATAAATCAATATTCATTTTATTATTTAAAAATAATATATTCACTTTTGTTTTCAATCTATACTAATATTATAAAGCTGAAGAGTTTCTTAGTTTGATTGGTTGAACGCGCTAATCTTAGGAACCACTGGACTGATTTAGAAAATTCTTTGACCATTAGAAAGCTACATTCTTCCCGAGTGACATAGGCTATATTTTATCCCGATATTCCCACGGGAACGGGTACCACGCGGGTAAAACCGCGAGAATCCGCTAGTGTTATGATAAAAGTAGATTAATCACATTCCTTAACCTTATATGACACTGTTTAGCTATGCCGCTACGGCATATAGGCAGGCACTTACCCAAGTATTTGACGCCACTTGGCATTTAATTTAGGTCGCGTTCGGTACGAAAATGGCTCGGCACCTGATTAAGCACCTAAATCACCCGCTAGGCCGAGCACTTAGCCGTGATCACTTATCTGGGAGTATGCTAGGTACAGTTGATAGCACATCAAACGTAGCACTTGCAAAAGCGCTCTAATTACGTACGCAATAGGGTCCAGTCCAGTTCAAGACAGACAAATAAGTTGAAAGTGATGTCTTGTCGACAGTATCTTATTTCCTCTGCCGTTCATATAATGTCCACCCACAATATGTTTAGCTTGTTTGTTACTAAAGCTAATCTTCTTGATTAAAGAGCAATGACTGACGAAAAAACCTAATAACATTGCTTCTATTGAAGCCGACACGCCATGCCATTCCCTTGGGCAAAGGTTTGTTAGAAAATTCCATTTAATTTATCAATTCGAGCTCTTGGAGTCAAAACTAATAAAGGTTCTACGGCATTGAAGACCTTTTAACGTAAAATTTTATAAAAGCTTATTTCTTGTGAAAGGTTATTTATTTCACTAACCGATCGGAACACCCACTCATATTATTGATAAAGATAAAGATAAAGATAAAAATATTCTTTATTCACTTAGACATAATAAATATGTACTTATGAATTGAATCCTACTATCCTACTAATATTATAAATGTGAAAGTTTAGATGTTTGTTACTCAATCACGCCAAAACGGCTGAACGGATTTGGCTGAAATTTAGAACAACAGATACTTTGTAGCTTGGAGAGGAACATAGGCTACTTTTAGCACGGAAAAAATATCACATTCCAACGGGATAACGTCGTGTTCGTGTAGTCCACGCGGGTGGAAAGCCGTTTATTTTATAATGGCTTCCATTTGCAACTTAGTTCTCGCAAGCAAGCGGAAGCTTAACATTTTATTTATTTAACAAAATATAAGAAGACTTTCAACCGACTAACAAAAGTTTTATACAAGCAACTTGAGTTTGTTGTTGTTGTTCTTCTTTCAATATTTTTTCTACGGGATAGATTTCATCCCTGCATGATGATAAACATACACAATAATGGTATTTCGCAGCCTTATATAAAACAACCCTTGTGTTGCATTCTTACAACTTGTTTAAGTATCACAAGAATATAATATTTTTACTTTTTTGTGTTTTAGCGATATCGGCAATAAGAAACCTTCGTTGTGGTCTGGTCAACTGATAGGAAGACAACTATTTATATTAGCAAGCTTCTCCGAGATTTAGAATGCAAGTTAAAGTGTTACTAGGTATGTCGCGTGGCTACAAGTGTTACTTGTAGCCACGTGATTTATGGAAAAAATCTCTATTGGCACTTCTAAGGTCAACATTTCTTTGATTGATTGATTTTGATACCTTTAAAATGGTACAAGAACCACATTTCTACTCCTACCAACGACAACACAAGCTGCCGGGCAAAAATTGCTTTCCACAAATAGTATATTATAGAGATTCGTATCTGCATTTGTATATAGACTTGTTAGCGAAGCTTCAAAGAGGTCAAAAGAGGCTGTCGGTCAGAGACTACATCCAGCCCTTCTTCACTCGTAACGGTCTCCGCTACATTGGATCACGAGGGGTACGGACGAGAGAGTATAATTTTAGACCCTATAATTTTTAAAGCTAGAGTGAGTGAATAAGCTGCTTCGTAAGCTCGCTCCATCTTAGGCTTCTTCTCAACCCTAAGGTTCAGTGTGAAGCCAAGAGCAAGCCCGTAAAACATAAAAAAGAGTGCATCTGTATTTGCGCGCCTACTCATGCACTTAAATATATCCTGAGCAGATGACTGCTCCATCATCATCATCATCATCATGTATATAGACGTTTGTATTGCCCCCGAACGTTAACTATAGTCCATCCTCCGTTACTACCAACCATAAGGAAACCCTGTGCTCTAGCAGTACGTAAATAAACTAAAACTGGCTGATGTCGATGATGTATTGACGTCATAAAGGCCTTCAGGCGATAAGTATTAGTATCGATGGCGAATGAAGCAGTCAGACGTATAATGCTCCGCCTTACTGATCCAATTACGGCGAGGTAAGTGCCCGTTCGACTTCCATAAATTAATTATGGACTTTCCCTAATAAGCCTTAGCAGTCGTAAAATTATCATACCATTCAAGGAGAGAACGTAATAAACACGTGCTTTAAATTATGCACCAAGGATATCAAAGGTAAAAGAAACTATGATTTTACTTTTTATGATAGACTAGCGGATCCTCGCGGTTTTACCCGCGTGGTACCCGTTCCCGTGGGAATATCAGGATAAAATATAGCCTATGTCACTCGGGAAGAATGTAGCTTTCTAATGTTCAAAGAATTTTCTTAGGCGGATCAGCAGTTTCGAAGCCTATTCGATGCAAACAAACAAACAAACAATTTTCCTCTTTATTATATTAGTATAGAAGTATAGATAGGCAAGTGCTTGCCCGCTAAATCGCCTGGTGGTAAGCGATGATGCGATTTAGGATGAATCGCACTTGCCTAGAAGATACCGATTCACTCGCGACTTGAAGGCCCCCCAGATTGTACCTATCGGGAAACACAGACTCAGGCAAGGAGTTCCATATCTAGCGGTGCGAATGATAAAATTTTATGATCGAATATGACTGGAAACTTTTAATCAATGTTGTCCAATATCGGAGACGCAATGGATGAAACCAGGGGGTCTCCTGGCTAAAAAACTATGGATATGGACATGGGCTTCATTTGACACTTGAAGCCCATGTCCATACCCATATTTTTAGCCGGTACAAGGGTAGTTACTTCATCTACTTCGTTCGGTCTTCTTGGTTCCGTTCTTCGTTCGGTCTTAATGATGACTAAAAATCTGTGATGTATTGTATGTATGTACATATTTTTACACTTTACCTTAGAAGTTAAAACAGGTATATAGATACTGAAACAAAGCGTTTAACTTTAGAAAATCAACTCAAAACGGTTTCCGTATCAAGGAAAGCAGGTCGAGTTTCATTAACTCCTATTAGGAGCGCTGAACAAGAACAATTAGGAAGTTAGAAAGTTCGTTACTCGAAAGAAGCATTGAAAACTAGGTCCGTGGAGCTAACAGCCAGACAATAGTTGATGACAACCAATCAACTGTGCAATCAGTGTTATTGGAGTCATGCGGCAAGGATGAGGAAGGCTGTATGTAGGGCTGCCAGCTGCCACTAACATCATTGCTAGAAAGAAAGCAAGCAATGGGAGTTTTGTTGGTATAGCCAGTAGGGCTAACATGACGGCAACGAGATAGCACGAGATAGTTTGTCGCGCGCCTTCCAACCAATCAGCAGTCACGCGCGCTATCTACGAGCGATCTGATTGGTCGAAAGTAATGCGACAAACTATCTCGTGCTATCTCGTTGCTGTCATGTTAGCCCTACAGGCGTCCGTCACCCGCTCAAGAACCCGAGATAAGTGCCTACCGCTTCGGGTATATCTCGGGATACCAATTCAATACAATTTACACTGGGCCGCCCGCCCGAGCGCGATAGAAATTATGCGATAGAAAGAGTTGCAACGTCTAGCTGCTCGTAATTAGAGCCGTACAAGCTGAATTCTACTTTATCGTGTTGGAGTTAGAGTTGCTATTTGTTTAAATGGTCTCGCAGAGTGCAGGTTCTGTTACTAGTAGGTTGGGGGGGTTTTGGGTGTGGGGTTGGGGTCTGTGGTATAGCCCCGTCGGGTCAGAGCGGAGGAAGTGAAGACTCAATGTCATAAAATTCTTTTTAGGGACTGAGAAACTTTTATATTGCAAATAAGAAAATGCTGTGAATGAAAAAATAATACACAGGCACATGACACATTAGAGGAGCCCGTGGCGCAGTGGATAGCGCGCTTGGCCTGCGATCGTTGAGGTTAAGCAACGTTCGCAATGGTCGGTCACGGGATGGGTGACCAAAACTTTTCATCACGAGCTCCTCCGTGCTTCGGAAGGCACGTTAAGCCGTTGGTCCCGGCTGCACTTGCAGTCGTTAATGCCCACCAATCCGCACTGAGCCCGCGTGGTGGGTCATGGCTCATTCTCCTTATTCATCCATAAGGAAGGCCAGTGCCCCAGCAGTGGGGACATTAAATGGCTGATGATGATGATGATGACATGACATATATTTTTAAGGTGACCCTGGGAAAGATTTTTATTTCCCCTAATAAGCTACGTTGTATAGAGTTTTCATTTGACAGCAACCCTAGGAGTGCGTAATCGAGGAAGTACTTAGGTACCTAGTTAGTAAGCAGGTAAGAAACTCGCAAAGACAAATCGTTGCAAACCACGATTGATTGGTTGATTTTGCGCAGTACAACAATAATAATGTCGTTACTTATCAGACTCGTGCTTGTCACATTAATAAATACACCTCTGAATTTTAATTAGAATACAAAGATTTTAGGCGATGGATGATAGTGTCCAACTATACGTACAATTTTACATCATCCACGGAAACGGACTGTCTGTGGTATGGTAGCTTCCAAACGGATGAACCGATTTTCGTTTAGTTTTTTTTTGTGTTACTTATAGATAATTTTATCCCGAGTGTTCTTAGACATGTTTCATGAAAATATGTTCAGCCGTTTGAAGATCATTAGCTCTATTCTGGTTGATGAGGGGATCTGACTAACTTTTTTATGTCCGATCGATTCGTGGTACCTGTTACTTAATTTTGTGTGTAATTTAAAACGGATGATATAGAAATAAAAATTTAAAATTTAAAAAAACCCTGACAAAAAAAACTCAAAAAGTAAAAAAATAAAATTCCTCTCTCCCCATTTAGTACTTCTATTTTTGTGGTCCCGCCGACCGAAAGAGAAGTTTTTAAGTTTTTGTATGTAAAAAAACTGTGAGACCGATTGCGATCAACTGACAGGCTGTAGCCAGCTGGCGCACTGATAGTCTATTCTATGGGGACCTTTAAAATAATTTTATTTTAACTAAGTACCTATCTTAATATTTTTCTTTCAATTCAACCCTCGCTTCGCACCGTGCTGATGTAGTAGCAGGGGGGTGTCACTCCACAGTTTAGGTACGTTCGGCCGGCGCGCCTGCCGGGCAGGCGTATGGCAGAAGGATACCGCTCGGCTCGTATGCTCCACGTTCACGCGTAAAAAGATCGATCATTTCTGTGATTTTTGTGCACCGAACAATGACTACTAAACGTTCTTATAATCCGTAATAAGATACTGTTGTGTTTACGGGTGTCTAAATAAAAGAAAGAACAAAATAAACAACAAAACCGAAGTCGCAAGTCACTCGCAACCCTAACCAGCGAGCGAGCTGTTTGATACATTCATAGAAATAGAAACGTTCGCGCGTAGCTATTGGGTACAGTTTTGCTTGCATGCGCGAACTCAAGGTTATTAAAACAGTAGGCAAGCGATGACAAAGCAACCGGAATTGGACTTTATTTCCACGCAGAAAGATTTATTTTTATTTGAATGAGCTTGCAGAGTGAGTCTTCTGTGCCTTAGCACTATTATTTATTCTGTGGTAGTAGTAGGAACACTTAGCGTCACGTCGTCAGTGCTATTTGCGGAATAAAAGCACTCGCACCATTCAATATGCTAAATCGGCATCACAATGCGCCGTTCATGCAGGAAAATTTATATGACACTCTGACACTTGAGTGTCGGTTTAACATACAACAATGACGGAGCCAAGTGTATATAAATGTCGCAGGGATATGAGGAAATCAGAGATTTCACGAAATCCCTAGGGATACCACGAAATCACGGAAGATGTGGAATAGTCTTATTTACGACGTCTTCTTCCTAAACAAGTTAGTTATATTCTTTATTGCACAAGTAACATCATTTACATTTACAGTGACAAGTTACAAGTTCAGTGATATGTCATTTCACTAAACTAAATCTAGTGAAATGAAGAATGCCTGAAGTAATAACAGTAAGCTCACTCAGTAAGCTTTTTTTTTTTTTTTTTATTTATTAATTATTTTGATTTATTTTATCAACAATCCCCTTCTCCGCTACAGCGCGCGTATGCGTTCAGTCGTTGTTCGCTTGTTTTGATTCGATATCATTCAGTAATTTCGACGTTTTGTCCCCGACCTACGTCATACCCTCCTTTTGGACTTCACTGCTCTTCAACCCAATACAAGTGATAATGAAGATGAAATCCATGTAAACGTTATCTAATGGCGAAATTAGACGGTTCATCAAAAAGTGATTCAGTTCTGTAATGAATTGTAAATGATGAATGATGAACGATGCTAGTGAAAACAATTGCAAATAAAATACACTATCTATAGAGCAACAAGCATTTCTGTTCCGGTGATAATCTTTGGAACTAAAACAATTTTCATATGACAGTCCATTTTGACAGCTAAAATCGTATTGCGAGTGGCTCCACTGTCACGGCTGTCACTGGAACAGACAGGAGTGTGGGGCTATATCACGAAGCTCGACTTAATACTGAGGTAACTGGAGAGTGCAGTACGAACAATTTTTTGAATACTACAAATAACACAGTGGCTGACTTCCGTTTCACCTACACTTTAAAAAAATACGTATGGTCATATGAGACAGCTGACAGCCACTACATACATAAATATCAAATTTGCTGGCGACACTTTTTTATTCAGGGTGAGAGCTCCAGTTACCTCAGAGTATTAAGTCAAACTTCATGGGCTATACACACTCCGATGAACGACAATGTAGACAATTCGTTTTTGGACTTTCATCGATGAAGCATCGAAATGAAAGCAATCTTACATCCGATCCGGAGCTGGACAAATGTTAAGCCCCCAGTACAGGTTGGCCGACCATGACCAATACATCGTACATTGACACTTTTGAACGAACAAGTTTAAAAAGATTCTTTCAAAAGTGTCAATGTACGATGTATTGGTCATGGTCGCCGACCATGATCGGCCATCCTGTACTGGGGCTTTAGAGAAATGAGAATTTTAATATTCATGGGGGGGACAGCGCGTACGCAGTCCCCACTACCAAAAATAACGCGTCCGAGTTATCCACATTAGGGATAATCGCAGGGGTCAACCCCACCGCAGTGCAATGGAAGAGCCTCGCCCTGGGGGAACCGCCTTCTTGATCACGGTGTCCCCTACGCCAGGTAAGTATGCTTTGACAAACTCGGCCGGCGGTTATAAGGATTCCGAAACAAAACGCCATACCGCGATTCAGAAGACTACAGCGCCATCTAGTAGCGTGTCGCGCTTTAGTTTTCTGTCTACAAACAGGGGTAAGTTTTGATACGTTTACGAACTCAAGGGAGAACCCTCGTATCAAAATTATATTAATCTAAAATAAGATTGTATGATCAAGATCCGAAAGTTTATTTCTGAACTATACCCTATACGTTACTTGTTGAGTGGTAGGATACGCTTCGTTACCTAGTTTTTGGTTTGGATACTTAAATCGCAATTCACAATTTATTTTTATAGGTTTAAAAATCCAAAAGGCCGGCAAACAAATTAAAGGCAAAGTTTTCCAAACAAAAACTGTGTCGTCATTATTGTGAGGTGACAGCATGGCGACATTATAACCGCCGGTTTCCGAAACGCCAATTAAAATTAAATTACCTACTTCCCAATTAATCTCCAATTAATTGTAGTTTGGGTTTCTGAAAGAAAAATGTGACAGACTGTCAACAGTCTGTTAACAGTCTGTCAGTGCCCATACAAATCTAAACCTAATTGTGAGATAATTTTCTTTTCGGAAACCCAAGGTGCTTTTATTTGGGAATTAATTGTGACAGTCTATTAGCTAATTTAATTTTGATTGGCGTTTCAGAAACCGGCGGTAAGTGTGATAGAGGAAAATGTATTATTACTTCCCTTCCTTTCACCCACATTCACAAAAAACTTTACTAAGCATATAACTTAGAGCTAAAAATAGCACATGACATTGTTATAAGCGTAAAGAATGACTATCATAAAAAAATATGACCCATAAAACACTTTGCTAACACTAACACGTGTTGGATGGAAGTTAGAATGGAGAATGCTAAACTTCGGTGAACGTTACGATTTAAAACAAACGTGATGCGAAGTTCAATTACGCCGTAATGTATTCGGCATCAAAAGTGGAATTAGGCAGTAAAATAAAGCAGAAGTCCGTAACGTAAACAGGAGTAAGTAAAGCGATCTGGCGGATAAACAAACTGCTATTTCATGCCGAGATTGTCTGTGGAGATTGGCAAGAATAGAACCGCCTTTGGAATAGCTAAGTAGACGTAATCAATATCATCTAGGTACAGAAATAACACAACGGCCTGCCTGTATTTAAGGAAATGTATGTCTGTGGAAACCAGCTACCAATATTGACACCACCAAATGCTTAGTTAAAACACGAAATGTACATGTAAATGTCTATGATATTGGGTACATACTGTAAAATAATGGTACTTACTTGATTGAATAATAAAGTAGGTGGTAAAACCGGTATTATTAACGGTTTTGTAAGAAATAAGAACTACCAACCACTTGGCAATAATTTTGGTGTAGAGAAACAGGAATAAAGTTTCTGTATAATAATGACGACCGATTTGGCGCAGGGGTAGGTAGGATACCTTCCTTCTGCGCCAGGGTACTTGGTTTCGATTCCCGAACAAAACAAATATGAACATGAATGAACGTCTATTTGTCTTGGTCTGGGTGTTATTTATGTTATACTAGCTGACCAGCGCGACCTCGTTCCCGTGGCCCTACCCCCTTCTCCACCCTACCCTACCCGTACTCTACCCCTACCCTACCCTACATTTACCCTACCCTACTTCTACTCTACCCCTACTTACCCCTGCTCCCCCTATTTTCTCACCGTTAAAACCTTCCTTGGACTTCCACGAACATTTTTTAAAAAAATTGACCAAATTGGTCCAGGCGTTGTTGAGTTATGCGCTTACCAACTCATTTTGCGATTCATTTTTATATAGAAGATTAAGAATGTAATTCCAGTACCTATATAACTATTAATCCGTTATCTAGTTTCCATAACAGTTTCTTGATAAACAAACTACTGATGAGCTAGATAGAAATTTATCATTTTACATTTTATAAAGGCCTCATGAATAAAGTCGTGGCCGCCCATTAAGTCCAAAGTTATCTTTACAACTTAAGGCGCCCATTCCCCAAACTAGGGTATTTTAGATTATGGATTACTCGCAAATCACAAGTGCTTAAAACTTGGAAAAAATATATGTTATTTTAAAGTTATTTATCTAGTGCTTCCGGCCGTTTTTTTTCGATTGGTGATATTTTACTGTGTCAAATAAAATCCCAAACATCCGTCTAATAATAATTCAAATATCATATTACTTGCAGTATACTTGGTTTTAGTTGATGAAAAACATATAAAAATAATTGTCTTTGAATAGCCGAGGGATTTCGGCCGTCGTAATTTTTTTTTTAATATTAAATTTTTTATTGAATTTTAAGTGATTTTCGATTCGCGGGGCGCTCGCGAGTTCACAGTTCACTGCCGCCGGCTGCCGCTGGGTCCGCGCGAAGTGTATAGAGCGCGGCCGAGCAAGCGTTAGCGTGCCTATTTCGGTCGGGATTCCTCGCCTTAAGTCCAAAGTTATCTTTACAACTTAACAACAGCTAAGTAATATAATGTCGACTAACCCAGATAATATTTAAGTTAAAAAGAGATAGTAATATTAGATAAGCAAAATGTATGTTTACTTATATATCATAATCATCATTTCAGCCGAACGACGCCAACTGCTGGGCATAGGCCTCCCCCAAGGATCTCCACAACGATCGGTCCTGCGCTGCCCGCATCCAGCGGCTTCCCGCGATCTTACTTAGGTATATAAATAAATAAAAATGTAGTTGAATCCATAAGACAGATATGGCAATTTTGTAAAAAACATAGATAATTAAGAAACTTTTAAGCTGTAAACAAACAACAAGAATGCATACTGAGTAGGTACCTACTATACTTTATTTACCCTGTGTAAAATTTTAAGAAATAAATAAAGAAACAAAGATAGATAAATACAGGATTTAAAATAGGCGGGCACTCCCAACCGTTATAGAAATAAATGTGGATTGATGAAAGAAAGATATTGTATGAAGTATAAAAGTACGAGAGGCATAAAAGTGAGAACTGGCATGAAAGAGAAACATAGATGTACAATGGCTCGGACTTCGCGTCTGAGGAGGTAGGAGGTATCCCCTTTTTAACAAAACAAAAATCATCTAAATCGGTTTATAAACAAAGGAGTTATGCCTAAAGATACGTATTAAATTCACATAAAGTGGTAACGAAAACGACAGTATTTTCAAGATTTCCTGAAAACTACTGAACCGATTTTAAAATTACAAAAAATCGGACCAACTTGGAAACCAACCTGATGTAATAACGTTTCAATCATTTCAATCGGTCCATCCGTCTTCGAGTAATCGGTGGACATACACAAAAAAAAAACATAAATACAGACGAATAGAGAACCTCCTCCTTTTTGATTTAGAAGTCGGTTAAAAAAAACCCAGTTAAAATTATTTAATCATTCCCTCTATCAGGCTTCGTTATCAAGCGAGTAGGTATAACGCAAACGTTAACAATGACCAACTCCTTGATAAACCGGGAATGTGGCTTTTGAACTTGCTATCTGGCTCCGCGCTAATTTAGCAGAACTAAGTCGAGGCACAGAATAAATATTAGTAGTCGAGGGCCACACTGGAGCGACCGCGGGGCGCGGAGGCGACCTGCGGATCCCCAGGACGCGCGAACACACACTATTCCCTCCGCCCCGGCCGGTCTCGGCAACCGCCGGACGCGCCAGTGTGCAGTGTGGCCCCTCCCGTCCGTCTCAATATATTTGTTTTTCCCGCTCAACGCGGACGCAAGACGCGCCGCTCTCCAGTGTGGCCCACGACTAAGGCAATACTACACTAGTCAAATAGCAGCTGCAAGCAAATCAAAGCTAAGTATCAAAACATATCTACTTAAACGTTGAAGAACAGAATCTTTGATAAGTATTCGTTCTCGAACACGAAGAGCTTATTATCAATATTATATACTTTGATCCTGATTATTGTTTATAAATTATTTAAGTTACGCGATAACTGAAAAAATGTAGATAGTCTTTTTTATAGATAACCGTATACTTAGCAACGGCCATCAATTAAAAATGGATTAAAACTATTTGCGGAAGATTCATTACAAATCCATTTAACTAGCTGTCATTAATAGTTCAAGATAAACGAGTGTCATTACTGGCATTACACTGCCGGCGCCAGTGCCACAGCCACACAGAGTATCAACTATCAGCTTAGCGGGATATCAAGTGACTGTGGTAATTTGTCTAGTCAATATCCTGGTTACCCGGTAAGAACTAGACAGACTTGACGCGATACTTTTTTTAATCTTTTTATTGCTACCATTTATGTTCATCATAATTGAGCCGCATTACACGGTCGACGCAGTGGTATCAGGTTAACGCGATATCAAGTGACTGTGGTCAATTCATCTGGGCAATATCCTGGTTTGGTTAGCCGGTAAGAGCGAGACAAATAACAAACTACATGCAAAACAGACTCCAAGAAACGTTCTACAAGCACTTATTTTACGGAAATACCAGAAAAAAATAATAATATACAACTAGACATGCCACGAATATTCGGCAACTATTCGGTATTCGGCCTATTCGGCCATTTTATTTGGTATTCGGTATTCGGCCGAATAATAGGTACTATTCGGCCGAATACCGAATACCAAATCATGGAAAAAAAGACATCATATTAATCAAGATTTGTATTTATTATTAAAATCACAATACTTTAATAAGTAAAATTCAGCAGTGGTAGGTTGTGATGAATAAAAACAAGCTTTTCTGCATTTGTTGGAAGCAAGCGATTACGCTTTTCATCGTAAATGATACCAGCTTCAAAAAACAACCTCTCAATAAACACGCTACTCCCTGGAGAAGAAAGATAAACTTTAACAAATTTCGAGAGGTTTGGGTATTGTTTTTCGTTTGCTGACCACCACTTGTAAGAATCAGCTTTTCGATCTAGGTGAATTGATTTCAAATGAAAATCTATCTCATTGGCCACAGTGTTCTTCTCCATGTTCTCCTCATCATTACTATTTCGCATATTATCTGTAGCGACTTCCTCAAAGCAATTCCAGAAACTGTCGTGTATTTCAGATGAATTATCATTCGTACCTGTCGTATTATTCTTTACGCGCTTGACTAGCATGTACTTGTGCCGAATATTCGGCGCCTCGGCCGACAGCGTTGCCGAATATTCGGTATTCGGTATTCGGCCAAATCACTATTCGTGGCAACTCTAATTACAACGTATCAAGCGACGCAATCAGATCGATACGTAAGCAATCAACGAACAAACGAAGTAAAGCAGAAAAAAAACTTGAACGCACTTTATATCGCTTCTGCTAGACAAGTATAGTTTTATTAAGACCCGTCAGGGCACAGTATTTTTTTGTCCTCTGTGGTCAGAATGAGTTAAATAGTCTTGGTCGTTATATTATAAGCACTTGTGAACGTAAAAGTAATACCTACACCATCGATAAGTGAATCCAACGGCAAGAAACCTTGTAACGAGAAGAACCGACAAGAAACTAGTCAGAGGCATTTTTTTCTTGCACTTTCCACAGCGAAAACCCGATGGGGTGCCCTCTAGGTGACGTGATGCCGACTGCACATTTTATTTGCAATGAAAAAATAGAGAAGTTCCCAGCGGCGACAATTAAATTCGCGCTCGAATCCGCCCGATTATCAGCGGCCGAATTGAAGGTTCATTGGCAGCGGGACCTTCCGGCAGATAATATGAGATAAAAAGTCGAGAAGACGTTATCTATCACCACTACGCTGAAATATAGGTTTGTGAGGTACCTACTCCCGGCAGATAATATGAGATAAAAAGTTGAGAAGACGTCACCACTACGCTGGAATAATAGGTTTGTGAGATACGTTTTTATCACTTTTTAGTTTTTCTTTGATACGCAATAAAAGTACAAACGGAGTCAGGGTCAGACTTTACAGTGTGACCTTGAGAGTGAGCGACTTTATGTCGTAATGCCGACGGTTTTAGTGCTAGAAGCAGAATGTCTGACAATCTATTAACAACTAGGTACTACGCCTAGCCTACAGCGTATAAAAATGTTGAGATTTTATTCAAGTGTCTGTGAAACCCCGGCCAGACTGTTGTAAACAAGCCCTCCACATCGGTCTCCACCGGCGGTTTACAACAGTGTAAACACTTGTTTGCAACAAAAATTCGTTTGACCTTCCAACAACCTCTGTGGACGGACGCTGTTTGCAAACCGCGTGTGGATGCCGCGTTACAAAAAATCATGCTATTATCCTTGGATTCCTTGGTCTAAGCAGATTGCGCTCTACCTACCTACAACCATAAATACACACGTACCGACTTTACGCATAATAATATGACTGTCATAAACAAAGCTATTCTCTATTATGTCAAGTATTGTTGTAAGAAAACAACAATTTCCCATAACAAACACTCGAGCGAATCACGCACATAAAGGGTGGGAATCGTGAATCAGTTGTTAGTGAAAGCATTGTTTGCAGAGCCACGAGGACTCGCACTGTGGAATAAGCGGAACGGAGTAAATCGATTGCATTTACATTCCACTAATAGATTCACAGAAAAACTGCATAAGACGGACTCCATTATTCTCGCAGCACCACTAACTCGTTTACTCTGGAAGCGGGTCTATGAAAATTACTGTCCTTTTTACGTAACAAGTCCCTTGAAACCATTCAACGCTCAAAAATGAGCTGTATATCTGTGAGAATAGGATACAAATCGTATTATATACCAAAAGCCTTTTTATATACGCTTTAAGTACCCGCTCCGCAGGGAAAGTCCTGAAGCCCTAGCCTAGGTACTCTCTCAACGAAAAACGAAACTTCGTTAGCCCCTCCGATTTCAGTCGATTCTAGAGTCTGCCAATGAAAGCTATCCACGAGAAAAGGCGCCAAATTTTAAAATCCTTATTTAAAAATTCTTTATTACCATGTAGTAAGTTTGTAATTTGTAACATCTATTTATTTTCGTTATTTTCTAAAAACCTAATAAACTAAACAGCAAGTATCAAAATCGTTTTTCAGAGTAGGTATATTCAGGTATCTACAGGATTTTTTAAATTGCCACCTTTTGTAGTGGACAGCTTTCGTTAGCCAGACTCTACGATTACGATTCTGTCATGCCCGGAGAGTGAGAGGGACGGGTATAACGAAGTTTCGTTTTTCGTTGAAAAGGAGTAGGAGTGCTGTCTAGTTGGATTGGACCCCTGTAATCCCATTGAACATTCCGCGCTGACGTCAGCAAGGTTATGAAACTTATGAATGGGCGAGGGACGACACACAAGTCACAACACGTGACGGAGCATAGATTAATGAACTGTGCTGTGCGTGTTCCATTAGTGAAGCGACAATGCGACACTTGGATATTGTGTGTAAGTGTAACCATAATTTACATACTACTCTACCAATGAGTTATGATAAAGAAAAATATTGTAAAATGAAACTTACATATCAGAAAGTTACAATAATAGAATAATAACTTACTACCTAAAAATAACCATCTCTATGGACTAGTGGTTGACACCACCGGTTACAGGCTCAGAGATCCAGGGCTCGATTCCCAGTGGGGGGTGCATATTGTAATCGGTTAGGTTGGTGGTAGGACTTGTAAGCCAGGCGGACTAGCCTGGCTAGCTGCCACCAGTGCCACCATCTTACCTAAGTCAAATGCCATAACAAGCAATTATGTTTTCAGCATTATTGTGTTCCGGCAGTTAGAGATAAGATAGCCAGTTCCTCAGTGATTGAGGATTCCGGGAGTAGTGCGCTTCCACCTTCAGCCTTATCACCACTTAACATCAGGTGTGATGAAGTGTGATGAAGGCTAACCGCCGGTTTCCGAAACGCCAATTAAAATTAAATTACCTAATGCCCAATTAATCTCCAATTATTTGTAGTTTGGGTTTCTGAAAGAAAAATGTGACAGACTGTCAACAAACTGTTAACAGTCTGTCAGAGCCCATACAAATCTAAACCTAATTGTGAGATAATTTTCGTTTCAGAAACCCAAGGTGCTTTTAATTGGGAATTAATTGGGAATTAATTGTGACAGTCTGTTAGCTAATTTTAATTTTGATTGGCGTTTCAGAAACCGGCGGTAAGTGCTACACCATTGACCTGATATAAAAAATATATATTATATTTGCAGGGTTTCAGTATTCCGTACCGTAGCGTAGTGATAAACGCTATTAAACGGGCGTTAGTTGTTTTCTCAGCTTTGGTTATTTTGACCTTCATTTAGTTAGATAGTTTGATGATTATTATCATTGTGTACGAATACGCAGAATGAGGCTCTAGACAAGAGAATTCACATTAGCATATATGTATGTATAAAGTATCTACATTGTTGATTTACGTTTGATGGCGATGAGCCAAGCATGAGCATTTAACAATTTGAATAGGTACACAATTTACAAGGTTCCCAATTCCCATGACATTTGCTTGTTTCACAAAACAGATTCTTTTAATTTACTTCGCTCTGTCTTTAATCTCATATTTTTTATCATTTTGTGTTGAGTATTCACTTTTATGCTCTGGTTTCAGTCCTGTCATCCCCAGCCTTAACGGCAAAAATATGGATATGGACATGGGCTTCATTTGACATTCGATTCCCGAACAAGACAAATATTTGTGTGCATGAACATGTCTATTTGTCTTGGTCTGGGTGTTTTCTATGTATTTTAAGTATGTATTTACAAACAAAAACTATTTAAGTATATATTTATCCGTTATCAAGTTCACGTAGACACAGTTTCTTATGAAATTAACTAGGTACGGGCTTAGATGATTGGTGTGATTGTAAGATTATTTTCTTTTTTTTTTAATCCAAAAACGATAAATAAATAAATAAATATTCATATTTTTTAGCCGGTAGCCCCCCAGAAGCATCTGTAAAGATGTCATAACTCCGGGAAATCTCACAAATTACCTATTTTATAACTTGCTGTAAACAAAAAATCATATCAAAAAAGTAAGAAATAATTCCTCACCAAATAAATAACGTAAGATAAAGATAAAAATATTCTTTATTCACTTAGACTATAAATATGTAAGTACTTATGA
Organism: Crambus lathoniellus; assembly: GCA_949710035.1. Taxonomy (NCBI): domain Eukaryota; kingdom Metazoa; phylum Arthropoda; class Insecta; order Lepidoptera; family Crambidae; genus Crambus; species Crambus lathoniellus. The sequence goes on along the minus strand of OX453303.1, from coordinate 1,805,075 downwards.
ATCGTCAATATTTTCCTACCACCCATTCAAGTACCACCCATAAGTACTTTGAAGTCGGGCGTGAAACATGTACGATTTTTTGTTGTTTTTGTAAAAACCCACCCGACTTCAAAGTACTTACGTTATTTATTTGGTGAGGAATTATTTCTTACTTTTTTGATGTGATTTTTTGAAGGCGGTTTTATTTTTTTATAAAAATATTTTTTATTTCACTCTTTTAGTGCATCGTGCAGGCAATTTACTTGTATTCTGGTAAATAGGTATGTGATCAAATTGAAAACCTCCTTTTTTGAAATTGGTTAAAAAACCTTGAGGTACTTATCCCTTTTTAACAAAACAAGAATCATCTAAATCGGTTTATAAACATAGGAGTTATGCCTAAAGATACGTATTAAATTCACATAAAGTGGTAACGAAAACGACAGTATTTTCAAGATTTCCTGAAAACTACTGAACCGATTTCAAAATTTCAAAAAATGGGACCAATTTGGAAACCAACCTGATGTAATAACGTTTCAATCATTTCAATCGGTCTATCCGTCATCGAGTAATCGGTGGACATACAAAAAAAAACATACATACAGACGAATAGAGAACCTCCTCTTTTTTGATTTAGAAGTCGGTTAAAAATGCTATTTAATCCGTGAACAACATTTTAATTCATTTACTTATATCCTATTACTACCGATCACTGTGTTACCAGATCAATACTTTCATACAAGTTGTATGAAAGTTTGTCATAACATAACCATAAAGACCATCTCTCCCGCTATGGACTGGCAACTTAATCGACAGAAGTAGGGCGAAGGAAATAGTCAATTAGCAAGGGACAGCCTGACTGAGTGCTCAACATTAAAACTAAGTAAATAAATAGATTAGAGCAGCTGAACTAAGTCTGAAGTGATTAGCGCCAAAATTAGAATTAATTTGTCAAACGTTCAAGCTTTTACAATAATTAATTAGGTAAGTACTATAATGAATCTGTTTTCAATACAACAATTAAAATAAACGCACATGTCATAGTCATAACATTATAATTATAACATAGGGATAAAGATGCGAGTAATTAAATCATGGTCGAAACCATTTTTAGACTTTAATTAGTAAACTTTTAGTTATTCTGAATACACCACTAAAGACTTTAAATTATTTTTAATGCATTCACAATGCAATTCTGTAAGTATAGGAAAAATGTGATAGTAAAAAACCACGAGCCCTATAAGTAGCTTTCAGGCGGGATTCGAATAACGCTGGCCTACAGCGTAACAAGTGATAGCAAAATTCGACGAGTCGTGTAAGCCTTTCGGTAGCTTAGTTGGTCAGAGCATCGGGCCGGATTCCCGGAGGCGCGGGTTCGAATCCCGCCTGAAAGCTACTTATAGGGCTCGTGGTTTTTTACTATCACATTTTTCCTATACACCACTAAATTTTAATTATGTAGTACTTACAAAGATTTTAGGGGATACATTTCAGTCGAGTCGATGTTGTACTTTTGAATGGAACAGCAGATTTTTTTTTCGCGAATCCGTGGATGGCGTCATAGTAAAAATTGTTCGTATTGATGGACACTATCATCTCCTAAAATCTTTGTACTATATAAATAAAACACTTTCACGGATTTTTTTCACGCAATTTATTCAACAACTTAGTTAAATTTAAGTTGTTTTTTTGAGATTTTTTGGTTTATCCGACGTTTCGGCACCTTTCCAGGGGCCGTGGTCACGGAAAACTACCCACTATTTTTTGATTTTAATAAAAGAATATACCCACTCTAATTGTCTTTGTTTTTCGTTCGGAAACAGGATACGGTTAGGTGTTGATTATTTTAAAATTATATTTAATTATAACAAAATGATGTATAATCAATATAATGATGTATATCAATAATAATCAAAAAATAGTGGGTAGTTTTCCGTGACCACGGCCCCTGGAAAGGTGCCGAAACGTCGGATAAACCAAAAAATCTCAAAAAAACCACTAAAATTTAACTAAGTTGTTGAATAAATTGCGTGAAAAAAATCCGTGAAAGTGTTTTATTTATATGGACAGTTCGCGCAGAAATCTAAGATGTGTTTATCTTTGTACTAATTAAAATTTAGAGGTGTATAGTATATACGCTCGTTTGCAGAAAAACGGGCACCTGCCTTATTTGACAAACATGATGGTGAGAGGAAGTTTGAAAATTGCACCAGTGACAGAAAAGTTGAAACGAAACCGTTCGGCATGTAATGTACAGTCAGTCAAAGTCAAAGTTAAATTTGTTTATTCCTTTTAGATTGTTATTTACAATACCTACTTGTGATGTAAACGTCAGAGAAGCTACGCCATCGGTTTCTAAAACCCTACGGCGGGCGGGAGACCTTGGTGAAGAACAGGCAAGAAACTCTTACCCCCTTATTCCAAAACATGGACTAAAGTTAGACCTGGTTTAAAATTGAGGCTAATTCTTTCTTTCATTTGGGGAATGAAAGTGATAGCACCAGTTTAGTACCAGTTTTAAACCAGGACTATTTTAGTCCACGTTTTGGAATAAGGGGGCAGGGATTGTTTTATTTCTCCCTGTTTTATTTCATACAGAGTCGTCAAATTGAAAAATGACCTTAAAATCGTATGATTAAGGTCAGTTTTCATCACGAACAACTGCAACTCTTGCAGCAACAACTTCTCTTAAAAGGACAGTTCTTGCACAATTTTATCTCCGGTACTTTTAATTGGTTGTTTGATTTAGAATGATTTTAATACAGCCTTTTATAATTTTTCGAAAAGTTTTAGCAGGGAAATGAAGGGTAATATTTTACCATTATAAAAGGCAATTTTGGCTCATGTTTGCAATCCAGCAAGACAACTGCCACAAGAACAAACACAATGGATTACTATTAACTCGTAGAGTAACTCCAAAGCATTAAAACTACCTATTTTTTATCTCAGCAGCTGCTATGTCTCATGTTCCTCGTTCAGTACCGATACCGGCAAGATAACCAAACCGGTTCGCGGACCGGTTGCAGAACCAGTCGGCGGATAATGCGAGTGCGCAAATACCTCGCATTTAACTGTATCGGGTGAATTACTTTGAGGAGCCCGTGGCGCAGTGGATAGCGCGCTCGGCCTGCGATCGTTGAGGTTAAGCAACGTTCGCAATGGTCGGTCACGGGATGGGTGACCAAAAACTTTTCATCTCGAGCTCCTCCGTGCTTCGGAAGGCACGTTATGCCGTTGGTCCCGGCTGCACTTGCAGTCGTTAATACCCACCAATCCGCACTGAGCCCGCGTGGTGGGTCATGGCTCATTCTCCTTATTCATCCATAAGGAAGGCCAGTGCCCCAGCAGTGGGGACATTAAATGGCTGATGATGATGGGTGAATTACTCGGCTACGCTTTATTTTGCAATTTATAGGTACTTGGTTTTCCTTCTAAGATCACGTTTGAATGGGTAGCAACAGGCAAAGCTTTTTGTAGATGGCGTTTTTGTGATTGGGGGTCCACTTTCTACCTAATCTGTTGGATAATAATGTTCACTGTGGTCGAATGACGCAATCAAAAGATTTCATCGATTTTGACAGCTATAATCAACAAAACACCCCCCCAATAACAGCTACGCCCTCTGTCGTGATAAAAAGTTAGTGTTCCTCCCCATGGGCAATAATTGGGATGTTTCGGTAGGAATCAATAAAAGCTCTGTTTTTCCTGATGGTTACTGGCTGACTTAGTCATAAATTAGAACTTTCAGCGATTCATCTAAGAAACCCAAAAGTTTGTAATTTATTCAGAAACTAACTAACTTCTGAATTACTTTAAGATGCTGAGATTCGACACACAGATAGTTCACGTGACACTTAGATGAAATCATAGCAAAATTGGCATTAAAGTCTGCTTGTCAGACAAGGTTAAGCTCAAAATATAAGCTCCAAGCGCCAGTATTATATCATAGTATCCACAAGACAGCGGTGAATGACGTCACTATTGTTTTCTAGACAGCAAGCAGCATAAGACACCGCAATGTCAAAAGGTCTAAAGATGTCTATCAAAAAGTCTTGAATTAGTCCAGTGAATAAATGGGGTTTATCTTACAAATGGTCCGGTAGTTCTGAATTTTTGATATGTTGTCTAGGTTGGTTAGTGAGTATTTAAAATGCAAGATGGACAATTGTTCTCCCTCGGCCCCCGCCGCCATATTGAAAAAATTGGCAATTTCTTCAGATTTTCGCTTGTATATCTTCGTTTAGGTGCATTTTAGCCCGAAAAGATTCTTCACAATGTCGTAGAGATACAAATTTTCTATTATTAATGTTTTAAATTTTGCTTTTAGGACAGACAGTTACGGTGATACCTATGCACTTTAAAAAAATAAAAAATCTAAATTTGACAAACTTTTAAAGAACGAGGTGCAAAATGAGAGTCGTAGCACTTTGAAACACTATGCTACTGTAATTTTATCACCAGGGGAACAAAATCTTAGGCTTAGGACAACACAAAAATAAAAACTACATAATTTTTTTTATCCACAACGGGGTAGCACTTAGCCTTCATCACACCCGATGTTAAGTGGTGATAAGGCTGAAGGTGGAAGCGCAGTACTCCCGGAATCCTCGATCACTGAGGAACTGGCTATCTTATCTCTTCCTGCCGGAACACAATAATGCTATAAACATCATTGTTATGGCGTCAGACTTAGATAAGATGGTTGTAGCTAGCCAGGCGGACTAAGAACAAGTCCTACCACCAACCAAACCGAATTCAATATGTACCCCCACTGGGAATCGAACCCGGGACCTCTAGGTCTGAAATCGGTGGTGAGAACCACTAGACCACAGAGGCGGTTAAACATATAACATTAACATTTTACATTAGCTGCCACATTCCCTATTCAGCGTGATCATTAGTCATCGTAGAAATATTCCCACGAACGAGCGAACTGGTATATTTAGCAAATAGCAGGAATGCCCGTCTTGTTTACCCGGACCGACTCACACTCGAAGATTTTTACTCGACGATTCGTGGGCTGAAATGGCTGAAAAAGTAATAACTGTTTATGTAGCCAAATACCACAAGAATGAAACATACTTTTGCAATCCACAACAAGCCAATACTTTCAAGTAATTTTAACTTTAAGTGCCTGTTGTCACAATGTCCGATTAGGAGATATTTTCCAGTTTAGTTGACAGTTTTGTATGGACTATCTGTCAAGTAACAGCGAATGAGAACTTACCCTTTGTGAGTTAATCGAAGTATTTTAATATAAATAATAAATAATTTGAATGTTCTTATGAGAAATAAAAATTCTTTAAACTTTTAAACCTAAATAACTTGGCAGTATCAATATAATGTAAGTTGTGGTTAATCGTCAATTTGATTACTTAGCATTGTTTAACATTCAATGCCACACGATTTAAGGCGATACTCGGAAAAAATGTGCTGAAGCGAGATAGCAATGAGAAAACGACGCGCGCGGGAGCGAGACCGATTTTGCCGATTAGGCAAAAAAAACACAAAATCACTTCGTATTAAAAAACTACAGCGATTTAAAAAAAAACGCTTCTATACGATCCTCAATATTATTGGTGTCCACTAATTAAACCAATTTCCAATAGTGTAAGTAACCCCATTTAAGAATAATCTTCACTTTTCGTATTTTTAGAGGCCTTTTCGAAAAGAAAAAGTGTCGAGGCAAAATCATAAAATCGTGTTTTTTAAACTATACGATTCTAGATAAAGGTATGAAGAAATATATATCTTATTAGGTACCAGATTTGTAACAACTGTAACCGTCCTATAGTTTTAAATCAAAAAGTCTATATTTTTCCGAGTAGCGCCTTATGGATCTCTTATTCGGGACTATCGGGACAAAACAAGTTTATCTTTTTCTAGCGGCCGACCGCGGTTTCACCCGCGTGGTCCCCGTTCCCGTGGGAATATCGGGATAAAATATAGCCTATGTCACTCGGGAAGAATGTAGCTTTCTAATGGTCAAAGAATTTTCGAAATCGGTCCAGTAGTTTCGGAGCCTATTCGATGCAAACAAACAATCAAATCTTTCCTCTTTATAATATTAGTATTAGATAACATAACATCTAATATTTTTTCAACGTATATTTTTTGACAATTAAGCCTTTTAAAGGCATCGCAAGGTAGCAGGCAAGGCTTTCCGCCCGCGGCTTCGCCCGCGTGGACTACACGACGTTATCCCGCGGGAATGTGATATTTTTCCGTGATAAAAAGTAGCCTATGTTCCTCTCCAGGCTACAAAGTATCTGTGTCCCAAATTTCAGCCAAATCCGTTCATCCGTTTTGGCGTGATTGAGTAACAAACATTCACACATCCAAACATCTAAACTTTCACATTTATAATACTAGCCTTCCGCCCGCGGCTTCGCCCGCGTGTACTACACGACGTTATCCCGCGGGAAGGTGATATTTTTCAGGAATAAAAAGTAGCCTATGTCCTTTCTCAGGCTCTAGACTATCTCTGTACCAAAATTCATTCAAATCGGTTCAGTAGTTTAGGTGTGATTGTGTAACACACAGACAGACAGAGACGCATTTATAATATAAGTAAGGATTAGTAGGATAGTAGGATTAGTAGGATATTAGTATGGATTCTACTTCTAAAAAGAATGATTATTTAATACTTTAAGACTATTTAAAATATGAATCTATCTATTTTGTTAAACACCTCTTCGTAAGTATTAGGTAGCTTCCAGGAGGGACCCGCGGGCTATGTAACTTATTAGCAATCGACTGGCTGCCAAATTTGATTGAAATGACAGTTAGATTGCTGCTTAGTAAGAATGAATGTGACAACTGTCTTACTAAAGCAGCAATGTTACTGCACTACTGCAATTTTTAGCTGTCAGTTTTAATTGCTAAGTGATTGCTAATAACTTACACAATCCGCTGCTAGTGGTTTTTTCTATCACAATTTTTCCTTATGCATAAAAATAATCAAAATCTTTACTTACTATGTTAAAGTAAACTATGTAAGATATTCTTAGCATATAGACGAGCGTATTGCTAACATGTTACAGATACTTGCGTAAACACAACGGAGGGTATGTTGTATGTTCATGTCTCGCTAACCTCTAATTGGATTTCTTGGGATAACATACTTAACACGACTTATCATGCGAGCTAAATTAGCAAGTAATCTCTTGGTCAATTTCGCTGAATAAACGATAAAAATTATTTTAGTCTTCTTGGAAGAAACAAGGATAGTTCCATACCATTTGAACATAAGTGTACTGTTTTTTTCTAAACTACGCAAATGATTTTCATAACTGTTTTCATAAGTAAACTTCCAATCTATAAGCTTATTTTTATTGCAATATCCCAAGGGTGAAGTAAATACAAACATGTTTATTTAATTATCGTCTGATCTATAAAATAGAAAAAAAAACCAAGAGTTCACACAAGATAAACAACCGAAGTGCCAGTCAACGACCTTACCAGAGGAAAACAACAAAAAAACAATAATAAACTGGAGATGACCATGAAAAAACCATTAGAGCAAACCACATTTACATTTATTAATATTAAAAAATAAATATGTAGTTTAAAAAACTAAAAAAACACACTTTTATAGGAACAGACGAAAAAGTACAAAATAACCGTCTATTCAATAACTGAAATTAAAAAACGTGGTGCGCGTTGTTTATTAAGTATTTGTACTTAAATGCATGCTTTGCAAAGGGCGCACGCACCACGCTTTTTAATTTCAGTTATTGAATAGACGGTTATTTTGTACTTTTTCGTCTGTTCCTATAAAAGTGTGTTTTTTTAGTTTTTTAAACTACATATTTATTTTTTACTTTTTAGTTTAACAAATGGCAAGCTATGGATGGGGATGGTAATCGATTTCACCGTCCATTCATGTATCTGCCCACCCCGTAAACATTATAACTCAAAGGCGTGATTGTATGTATTTAGTTTTACAAATTCAAGTGGAGTCTATTAGTTACCAGATGCGCGAGCCGAACCCTTACTATTCCTCCCTGCTCCATCATCAGACCCTCACCACTAAGTGTAGCGAACAGGTCTCATCAGAACGAAACAAATGAGCCCAAACTCGAAGGGTTTCCTAGTGGTCATTAAAGAGTGCCACTGACCTCCTCCCTGCTCCATCATCAGATCCTCACCACCAAGTGAAGTGAATAGGTCTCATCAGAAAGAAACAAAAAGCCCAAACTCGAGGGGTTTCCTAGTGGTCATTAAGGAGTGCCACTGACTTCCTCCCTGCTCCATCATCAGACTCTCACCACCAAGTGTAGCGAATAGGTCTTATCAGAACGAAACAAATGAGCCCAAACTCGAGGGGTTTTCTTGTGGTCATTAAGGAGTTACACTGGCTTCCGCCCAGCTCCATCATCGGACCCTCACCACCAAGTGTAACGAATAGGTTTTATCAAAACGAAACAAATGAGCCTAAACTCGAGGGGTCTCCTATTGGTCATAAAGGAGTGCCACTGGCTTTGTCCCTGCTTCATCATCAGACCCTCACCACCAAGTGTAGCGAATAGGTCTCATCAGAACGAAACAAATGAGCCAGAACTCGAGGAATTTCCTAGTGGTCGTTAAGAAGTGCCACTGGCTTCCTCACTGCTCCATCATCAGACCCTCACCATCAAGTGTACCGAATAGGTCTCATCAGAACAAAACAAATGAGCCTAAGCTTGAGGGGTTTCCTAGCAGCCATTGAAGAGTTTTATTGCCCTCCTCTTAACTCGATCATCAGATCAGCTCGATGGTAGCAAATTATTGTATTGTCATCGGATTCAATATAGACTTGCAAAGTTTCAAATCAATACGACAATTAGAAGTAGGTTAAAATTTAATTCCAAGATTTTCTTACATTGTGACTTAGTTACAAGTGAAGCTAATAAAAGTGTGGTAAAAATGCGAAAGAAGCTCTGATTGTCTGTTTGTCTTTGACATTGACTTGTACCTGTTCACACCTGATATTTAACCTATTCAACAGTCTTTCTTTAGTTAAGGTGGGTCGTTGAGCTCAGTAGCGCCACCAATGGAAATAAATCATTTACGATTTACCAAGGGCTTAGAATAAAAGTTTCGGTTATTTCGCGCAAATTTCGGCCTCAAATATGAGCATTAAGTTATGGATGTCGATTTTGCTAAATGTGGTCACTTTTGGCACTATTCACATTCACGACTTATTGCGTAAGTTTGAGTTCTTAAAAGTATATTTATAAAATGAATTTTACTCTTTTATTTGCGCAAAATAACCGAAACTTTTGATCTAAGCCTTTCATAAAGTGTAATTGATTTATTTCCATTGGTGGCGCTACTGAGCTCAACGAACGACCTTAAGGGGAGACCTTGAAAAGGGCAAATGCCAGCAAAAAAATCACACTACTGGCACTGGGTAATTTTCATACAAGCGTGCTTCACTTAAGCGCCATAAACAAATGGTAAACAATTTGCATCTCTGCAATAACTTTTACGCCAGTGGAGGTAGCTAGGCTAAACGCCCAAAAGTCGAATCACAGTTTCAAAAATCTTTTGTAGCATGTTTTGTATTAAATGGCCTAGTGTTGCGATTTTTGCATACTTGTATTTACGTTTACTTGCAAATATTAGAACAGTGGATGAATATTTGTAACGGAAACCTGAAAGAAACTCGCGGGCACAGCTATAGTTCATCAAAAAACAAGTGGCGACAGATGGTGTGAAAACTAAACTAGCACAAACTCCGAATCATAACTGCAGAGTTCTTATTGTTACAGACATAGAGTTGAAAGCCAACAGCAGCTCCAGCTTCCAGGAAGGAGGGTCGTCGCGCTGACGACATTTGACGAATTCCCCCCATTAGTCCACGTCCTGGCTGGCTCTTTTAAAAAAGGCTATTCAGCGATGACTGATTGGCAGTCAGTAATAACGATATTCGGCTGAAACTTTTCGTTTGGCCAAGAATTACCTTTTGATAACTATGAGGGACCTAATAATGTAACTCGTAACTCATAATTTGTATTGAATGGTCAATTTGTACATCTACCTATCACCATTCATGGTGTTCATCTCACAACAACGTTAAAATATAACGACTGAATAGTTCGCGTTGGTTTAAATACCAGTAACTTGGTCTGATCTAATTACAATTTACTAAAGCTTTCAAATTGCTAATAAGATAAGGAAGGTAGGATAAACCACATTATGACGACATTCTACACAACAGCTACATTTTCATTAGAATACTTACTTGTTTTTCGTTTTTCTTGGTATTAATTACACATACGAATTAGAATAACATTTGTTCGTGATGTCGTTAACTCGTCTTAACGCCGACGTCGTGGATCGTAACAAATTATATTATACGAACGCCTTGCCACATAATAGCTATATTTGCAAGTCAATCGGCATCCCGCCAACTATTTATGACTCTACATCCTGAATGAAAGCAGTCATCTCAGCAGCTATTCTACTAATTTTTGAAAGTTTATGACTGTTATTCAATCAAATAAAAATAATAAAAAAGATAACATAATAAGCAATACCGCAGAATCGAATTAAAGTTCCAATTCGGTCAATTCTTTCTGATATCCTCGCCGTTCAAAGGAGTATCAGATACGATACTATTATGTTGTATGTCCCACAGGAATTATACTTACAAGGGATTGGAATAAAATGGTAGCTCATGCCCTTTTCTGTGTCAAAGGCTACGTGCATGCCAAATTTCGACAAGATTGGATGAGGTGTAGAGGTGTCAAGAACATGGTCAAGGTAACAGTATGCAAATACATTTTCACAATGCACGTTTCGTAAGACTTCGGAGTTTTTTATCGATATTTTTACATCGAAAGCCTACGATTCCTTCCCCTGACTGACAACCGTTTGAGTTTGGAATCGGATTCGAATTCAATGCTTTGTCTTTGTCTATTCTGAAGTGAGTGAAAGTGACAATGCATACTTTTCGATGTCGGGAACGTTTCTGAGTAACGTGACTTAATATTATGTTCGTTATCCAAATAAATGTTTATTGTGGCAAATTAGACAAGACGTGCAGTCACGTCATCACACACATTCACGAACACCCGGAGCCGTCACGTTCCGATTCACGATTAACTAATGTTCGAACGAGGACCACTCGTGCGCCAAGCGACAGGATAAAAGATGTTTGTGTAAAATTTTATAGTGCTTATTTGTTTAACAGTAGTTTACTGTCTAGGTAATCTACATCTCCACCTACCCTTACGTTACGTTCCCTAAAATATGGTTGAGCGAAGCGATGGCTGGTTCATGCGTCATGCTCGTGAACGGGTGCTGCCAGTGGGAATGGGTCTGCTCTTATCTGCTTGCCTTAAAATGTGTTTTCTTTTGTTTTTATTCATTTTATTAAAAATTACATTTGAAACATGTATGGCGCAACTTGCAGTATATAGTAGAATTGTCTTTTGTTTTTAACTAATATTAAAGCTATAAGTAGAGTTCCTAAGTAATTGAAAATTGTTCACCGCTATGATCATTAGTTCGCCTATACTTAACTGTATTTATCATAACCCATTGTATAATTGTGATGGAAACTGACCTTAGTCATACCATGTAAAGGTCATTTTTCAATTTGACGACTCTGTATGAAATAAAACAGGGAGAAAAAAACAACCCTTGGAGTTTCTTGCCGGTTCTTCTCCAAGGCCTCCCGCTGTAGGGTTTGCGAACCGATGGCGTAGTTTCTATGACGTTCACAAGTATTGTAAATAACATTCTAAATTGAATAAACAAATTTGAATCTTGAATCTACCTACAGTGTAGATCGAGTCGTTATAATGTAGATTCTACATTATAAAGATGCTAATATAAAATGTAAAGATTTTAAGACGCTGATCTTATCATTTGTAAGCTGCACTGAAAATTAATAAAATTTTAATGACGGCAAAGTTGTAAATGTTGTCTTTATTTAATTTTAAATACCTATCCATTAAGTTTGTATACTTTTAACAATGACAAAGTGAAAATAGAGGACAGGAATGGATAATCTGTAATATCCTAGGTACTAATATTATGAATGCGAAAGTTTGTGAGATGTATGGATGTTTGTTACTCTTTCACGCAAAAACTACTAAACGGATCTGGATGAAATTTGCAACAGAGATAGATTATAGGCTGGAATAACACATAGGACACAGGATACTTTTTATCACGATATTCCCACGGGAACGGGAAGCACGCGGGTGGTACCGCGGGCGGCCGCTAGAGTAGAAATAAGTGAGAAAAGAGGAAATCTTTGTTCTAGGTATTTGTTGACAGTATCATGAATAACAAACAACTATAAATACTTAATAACATTGCGAGTAACTGCTTCCTGATAAAGTTATTATCAGAAAGTCAAGGTATCAGTATAGCAGCCAAACAATCGTACGAAATCCTTCACGTTCACGTCAGTTGACATAATTATGACTTTGACATTGTTAAAAATGGTATATAGTGACAATTATTTTAGTGAAACATCGTCATTGAATTTAACGTAATTTAGACTAGCTCAATAGCACACGCAGAGGAGATTTGAGGTGGTCTACTGCACTAGGGGTTGTAGATTCAATCCCCGTCCAAAACAATTATTAATTTTATGAATGTTCATGCTTGTTCTGTCTGGACTCTGCATATTAGTACTTATAATAATCGACACGTATGTCTAACTAATACACAACTGCTAGCCTGTTATACAAGTGCTGAAGCCTCCTCTCGAAGGATCTCGACCTTCGTATCGACCTCTGTATAGCTTCGACCGATATTTGTTTATTTTTCTCCGTCATCTGGCCTGGCATCACAGTCACCCTACCCGACACTTGTGCCCGCAGCAGACGCACCGGACGTCTCTTGAGCAACGCTGCGCAATAGCAAGTAGCAGGCAGGACCTTCACGACGTCGACGAGACGGGTGTAATTACCGAATATAATGCTTCGCACGCAATATGTATTTTTATTTACTTTTTATTTTTGGTGGTCGTTTCTTAAGTGGCGCAATGTCACCTTGACGATGGGTGTAACAACCACCCAGTTACCTGCTCTTATTTTATTATTAGGTAGTTGTATTCTTATTGGAATCTGATTAGTACCTACTGGCTCTAAAGAACCGACGGTAAATATGTAGGAAGATGCAATTTACTATTTTTGTTTAATTTTTTTGTATGAAATATCAAGATTCGAAAAAGTTTGAATGATTCTACTTCTTTACAAGTCTTTTATACGAAAATTGTTGTATTCTTATTGTATTATTGGATGAATAGGTTTACGGGTATATAATGTTCCTTTATGAGCATTGTTTTGTATAGAAACAATGTTGTACGGCTAGTACGGCTACGTTCTTAGTGGTCTGAGAGGTGACGCTGCAGAACAACCAAAGAAGAATACCGAGCCAATTAAAATAAACGACCAAAAGGGATTCGCGCAATGATTTGCTAGTTTTAAGATTGTTTCTTGATTATTCCATGATTGCAGGTCAACACGAAGAAATAAGCAAGGTTTCAAGAGCTTTGATTTTTTTTAAATTTAGCTTTCCTTCCAGGGTTTTGATCATAATTTAATTTCAAATAGGTAAATGCAGGATAAGCTTTTATATGTTTTAGTCATTGTCAAATTACGCTCGTAAATCCAATCGGAACAAATTCCCGTGTTATGTTGGCTTTACGAACTTGTACCTACTACCTACCACGTTTATTAGACGAGGCTTCTTCCATGCATTTATGATAGCTAAGTTCTCTCCTGCCTTTAATCCCACAAGAACTGTTGGGAGGGCACTAAAGGAGCCCACAGATAATCAGTCGGCCTGTCGGCAACGACCTGTCAGTACCCTTAGTATGAGTTTGGCAAACTGTATTCGTAATCGAAAACTATCGCTCTATCTCTTTCATGTCCTTTGACTGCTTTACTGACATGAGCAGTTCATCCGAGTTTTCGTAAACGTTGACAGTATAAATCAACTGATATTAGGGGTACTGAGTGACAGGCCGTTGCCGACTGGCGAACTGATCCATCTGAGGGGCGCTAAGATAACCGTTTTTTGCGAGATTTGTATGTAGAGCTGTAGACGACGCGCGGTTTCCGGCGACACAGCCGGCACGGAAGAAACACGATACAATTTTGTAGCAACAAAAAATACTTTGCTCAAACTCAACAACATTATATTGTAATCAAATTCTTTGAACTAAGGTGGGGGTAATTTGAAAAAAAAAATACAAAGGTCCTAGCCACGACGTAATACCAAGGATATCTAGGCCCGTATTATAGAACGACACTCAAGTGTAGATCTCTTTTCAAGTATAGTTAGCAAGGGATGAATGTATTCGTTGCATGTATTTGCATCCCTTTCTAACTATACTTGAGAAGAGATCTTCACTTGAGTGATGTTCTATAATACCGAAATCAGTACCTACCTATTTACTTGTTATTGAACAAAGGTCCAAGTCACGACGTTAATTATCATGTATTCAGTATTTGATTGAATCAGGCGTCCCCGATTAGAAGGTGCAAGGTGTGTCGCAGTCTTGCTATCTGCAAGTGCAGGTATTTTGCACTGATATTTTCGTGAAGTGCATGTGCAATATTTTAGCTGGCTGGCGGGCTTTGCACCTTGTATGTTGTGTTTTTTGCGGAAGTAAGCTACGTAATGTAACGTAAGTATAGGTAGGTATATTAAATTTATCTTTTCACAATTTACACAATTTTTCACAATACTACTCTCGTCCTGCGGTGGTCGTAAAAACGAAATTATGGTTGTGGCCATTTTAGGCACCGGTCGGCCCCAATGCGGCGGTCTAGCGGTCAGAGTTCCTAGTTTTGCGTTCCGCATTCTCTGTATGCGGATACGTACATTAGTTAGACGATAATCCAACTGTCATTCTATCCTCCTCAAAACCATCATACAAGAATATTTTAGCCAATCAAAGTGAACCATAATAACGCTTCCCGATATTTCTTTATATCGATTGGTTAATAGTGTGTGTATAATAATGCGTTTAGGGTGCTACTTGGGCTGCCTCGCTTCTGTAGCGCATCGGGGATGTTCGCCGAGGCGCGTGTGGACTGCTTCTATGCGATCATGCGCAAGCGGTGTGCATCTCTGTTGCGCCGGGTGAGGGCCAGCCGGAGCGGCATCCTGAGCGCATTGGCTGAACGATTTGACTGTCAGTACTTGAATCACTGTGGCATGATTCATGTACTGACTGGTTATAAAATATTGTTTTGATGTATTGAATTTAATTTGTAATTTATTTAATCTATTTATTATTTGTTAATTTAATTTTTTTTTCTATTGTAATTAATCTTGTGAATGATCCCTGGTTGATTGAAATAAATGATCATATCTTATCTTATCTTATCTTATCTTATAGTCTTGAATGATGGTTTGAATGTCGGTTGCATGACTGTCTAATGTACGCCTTAGAAACCTACAACACAAAAACAGTCGGATCGTGGCAATCAGTATGACTGAACACTGCATAAGTACATAACAGAGAACGCGGAACGCAGAACTTGGAACTCTGACCGATAGACCGCCGCAGTGCGGCCAGCGCCTTACATTTGCGACCTCTTGCATCGATACAAACAAAAGCGCGTTTGACAGCTCCGCGGCTGCATCGCAGCTTATCTCAGGCGGGTGGACGTTTTTTGACTGTATCGATGCTGCATTGCGTTTGCATCGATGCTGTATCGCTGCAAAAAGCAGCAATGTCAAAGGCCCTTAGAAGACGGGCACTATACGGCTACTATGGCGGTTATCACACTGCCGCCGGTTTCCGCACCACCCACAGGACGGAAGGAGATGCGGCGAGAGTGTGGTTTACACTGCGGGTTTTGTATGCAAATCAAGATTCTACAGCCAAAGTTAAGAAGCGTACTACCGCAAACCGGGGCTGTGTGCGGTACAGTGTGAGAATCGCCTATGATCCTCAACCGCCCCCTATCGGGAGTGGACCCGCACCCAGTAGTGGGCGTCTTGTCTGAAAATGACGTATGACCACGCGTGGGCGGCGTAAGGCGGACATGATGACGATTAAAAGGGTTTTTGTAATGAATGGGTAAATTTGTATTTTAGTATGATAGTTTCTATTTGACAAACAAATCAAACAATAACAAGGATAAGTAATTATTTCATATTCCTCCCTACGTAAATACTTAAATAAGTGCATTAATTAATGTTTTTGTTGGCCAACTTACTAAATTAATGTGATGCTTTTAAATGTAATAAAAATACATCAGATGTTGAGATGGTAAGTGATTTTTTATTTACTTCTATTAAAACGGTATTGTACAAAACAGTATGTGCTGTGGCTGTAGGATCTTAGTTATTTGATAAGTGTATGTACCAAAAAAAGATCAGCCATAGGATATCTAATGAATAAGAAATCATAATAAACAATCATCCATACGGTATAAAATTAGAACATATTTCATTAACATTTTCTCTAGATTCAAAATAATTTGTAAACCATTTTAAAAATTTCATATATTTTAATTCATCACTACTAAAATGTCTAAATAATGCTGATATAGTTTGTTTTTTATTTTGTTTTTTGGGGAGATCTATGCCCAGCAGTGGGAATTGTATAGGAAGTTGCTGAATTGGTAAGTTATTGAGAAGTTTCCTAGCAATTACCGAAATTATAGAATTAAACGAAAGTTCCTTATTTAGTAAATATGGAACTTTCGTTAATTCTATAACTCCCAATATAGGGAGAAAATATACTTTTGGCCATATCATCAAAAAAAAAAACAAAAATCTCTTTATTTTTAACACAAATGGTGTTTACAATGTGTGGATCTTGTAAGTTCGAAAAAACCTGTCATAGAAGAGACCCCTCTCATTACTATGCCAATTACATATTTTTATTTACATTCTAGGTATAATATTGGTGTCTATGTGCTTTATGTAATGCACCTTTACATGTTTTCATACATATGAATTTCAATCTTTCTTTATTTTCGTTTAAAGATAAATTTGTAATTAATTTGCATGTTCTGCTTAGTCCATACGTTGAATGCAATTTACACATGCCATGGCAGCAATAACTATGTTTAGTTTTAAGTGAATGAACTTGTTGGTTGTCCATAAACATATAAAATAAAATAAAAACTTACTGTTAACTAGTCATCTTTGAATATTATGTAGCCGACAAGACAATCAATGATTATAAATAAAATGTACATACAGTACCAGTGTTTTGACTAGTAAATTAAACATAATTGTATTGAAGTATTGGTAACCTCAATAACCAAGATATTTAAACTGTTTTGAAACAAGCTGTAGCAACTGTTTTTACCAAGGCCAAATATTTGAGTGTTTGGTCGGAATGTTGTTTTTCAAACAAAACAAAGTGATGATGGTTCCACCAAATTATGTTTGAACTATGAGCCAATTTATAATTTATAGTTTAATCTGTAGAATATTAATTCACAAATTCATTTAAAACACAAGTTATTGAAAACAGTTAAGTATATTTAACATTTAACTTATTTGGAAAAGAACCTACATCTGTTTACTTGTGTTTATGATCATGAAAGTTAAAATTTGGAGCCTCCTACATTCAAGAAGTGACGAATGTATCTTGTCTTCAACTTCAAGACTTTCATTCATCGTGACCTTGCCATATTGTACCAGAATAGTGATCGTATATAAATTTTGTACACCAATAAGTTACAATATTGTTATATTACTTACAGCCATCACCATTTCGAAGGGAAACTTGTGAACCCTCACGGGAGACACGTATTCCTGGACCATTTTCACGAAGTCACTTCAATTGAAAACGTAAACAATAAAAGGATTCAACAAGCCTTCACAATCACTGTATCACTCAATAATCATGCTGTTCGAATAATGTTTCACTCCCGTTATCACACGAGTTATAAAAACTATGTGACAATAAAATGATACATACGACAGAAATGTCGTGAACTTGAAATGAGATTGAAAATTGAAAATTCCACTCAAAGGAAACAAAATGGAATGTTTGCTCTGAACCTAGCTGCGGCCTGCGGCTGTGTGTCAAAAATAAAACCATTTGACAGATAAAACCAATGTTGCCAGAAGAAAAATAAGAGATATTCGGATATTATTCTATAAAATATATTATGTTCAGTTCACAGCTGCAGCAAAATCCTTGTCTTTCAAAGAAATTAGATCATATTTAATTCTGGGGCTTCACCTGCGTGACGCCTAACGGCGGCGTTAAGCTAGAAACACATTTCGCTGGCGCAGCGCAGCGCAGCGTCGACCCGGGTGTGCACACTTTACTAGTGTGGCGCAGCGCGTCCTGACGAAATTCTTGATCAGTGTCAATCGAGTCGTTGCGGAGCTAACCTCTGCATTATTTTTCTTCTAATGAGCGATTTTCTGAAAGGCCATTTAAAAAAAAAAAGCTTCCAATTGCTTCACTAGATGGCGTTGAATATGTATGTACATGTCTATGGTTTAATTTGGTATGAAACATATTTGAATTAATTACTTTTTAAAAACCCAAAGGAAACTAATAATATATTAAATAAGTACTACTGTGAGGAACAGAAACGAAATAGGTAAATTTAAAGATTTAGGTAAATAAATAACATCTGTCTGACGTTCCGTTTTACGTAAAAAAGTCGCGTCAAAGTAAAATTTATAACGTTCCGTTCCTTTTAACTGCATAGGTGGGACAGCGCCATCTAGTGACTGAGCTTTCAGAAAATCGCCCATTATGAAAACAATTTCTGTTCTTACTTGAACATATTAAATCCAAAAAAAAGTATGTTGATGATTACGATGATAAGATGATGATGAATGAATACGAGATGCAATTTATATCTATACTAATACTACACTTTGTTTGTTTATTACAAACTCAAAAAATACTGAACTGATTTTAGAAATATTTAGTGTAATTTATTTTCAAATCAGAATTATACATTATTTTTGTTATAAAATTAAAAAGTATAGTCTACTAAAAACACTTTAATACTGTTTTAACAGTATAATTAACAACCCTACATGATAATGAATTGGTGACTCTTCTAAACAAAAAAAATATTTTTTAAATTAGCCCATTATTGACGGAGAAATATTTTTCTTTATTAACTGTTATTTAATGCAGTTTTGAGTTTTTATGCTAAAAACCACCGCTAGTGTATTGATTTGCTAGGTGTGAGTTCCGCGACGATGCCTGTGATAGATTTAGGGCGGATAATATAGAAATAGAACTATTCTGATAAAAGCATTAATTTGTTCAATGCACTATAAACAAAACTATAAAGCTTCTATTTCAATAAGGTCAGGATTAATAAAAATCTCAAATCTAAATATAACTATTCTGATAAAAGCATCAAACTATTCAAATATCTATAAACAAAACTATAAAGCTTCTATTTCAATAAGGTCAGGATTAATAAAAATCTCAAATCTCTAATAAACTATTTTATTCTTTTAATCGTCTTTTTATTCTTTTATCTACCACCCGTTAAGGACATCTTTTAGCTGACAAGAAAAACGTGCGAAAATAACTCACCAGCTTTAACACAAACAACGACATTAATAAATAATCATGTCGTTGTTGAACATACAACACATTTAACAACATTTACAACAACATAACTTTTCATGATAAAAGATTAAACAACATTTACGAATATCATCAAGCATTTTCTATAAACTGTTACTTTATATTATTTCAGTACTCACATAATTTATTCGAAACCGATAAGGACAACTTTAATTTAAAATTATCAACAAAGAAGCATTTACATTTAACAAGTTACCGAATATCCTTCGAACAAGGGCAAATCTTCAGCAATATTTACTAGACAATACATCACCATTAAACAGCAAGAAACAACAAGGAATGAGAAATATGAAACAACGGAATAGTTACTTAACTTGTACACCGCTCACGGCTCGAACCAGACTAACCCGCTACAATGGCGGCCTCGCCTTATAAATGTTAGCGTCTACCGCCAATTTAACTGATAAATTTCAATCCGTGAAAATTACAGAAAATACTACAATATAAACATAACAATTATGAAAAAGTATTCCAAAATCAAATAATGATTTTACATAACATTATTTATAAATACAATAATTACAATAATTATCTATGTTTTCTTTTCAACCGGAAGTAACGTGTACTCACGTAAAAGTACACGTTACTTAGATGCTTTATATTACTTTCCATTTCAGTAATAAACCAATTGATATGAATATTAAAAGATTATGTTATTACATGATTTTATACACATTATTCAGTACTTATAGGCAAATTAAAATACAATTGCTTGATCATGATTTGTTGACGGTTGGCCCCGCCACAAATCAAAATACTTTTTATTAGAAACAGGATACATGTTGTAAAATGTTATCTCCATAATTAATATAATGGATTTAGATGTAAAAATAACTATATGACATTAATAACAAAACTCCATATCATATCGCTTTGTTGTCGGATGGCACCGGCACAAATCAAACTACTATTTAATGAAAACACGATAAATGAGGTACAATGTTATCCCCAAAATTAATTTAATGAATTTAGATGTAATAAATACTAAATTGAACCAATAACAAAACTTGATATTCTATCACGGCCATACTGACAAGTACTTCGTTCTCGAAGTACTAGATCAGCTTAAGTACTTTAATCTCAAGTGTCACATCTAACGTAGATTTATCGAACCTACTGTGAGCCTCGCCGTGTCCACTACTTTACCCTCTATCGGTGAAGACCAAGAAGACACCAAACTCACAGCAGTAGTGGATTTAGTCAGGCAGTCAGTATGAATAGTGTGCTTCGATATGTACGGCTCCATCACCGCTGCCCGTGAAGACCAAACCGACATCAAGCACACTATCGACCAGCTTCATTACCTACTGTGAACCTCGACATGTCAACGGCATCACCCCCTGTCGGTGAAGACCAAGAAGACACCAAGCCCACAGCAGCAGGGGTCAAACACACTATCAACTAGCTTCTTTACCTACTGTGAACCTCGACATGTCAACGGCATCACCCCCTGTCGGTGAAGACCAAGAAGACACCAAGCCCACAGCAGCAGGGTCAAACACACTATCAACTAGCTTCTTTACCTACTGTGAACCTCGACATGTCAACGGCATCACCCCCTGTCGGTGAAGACCAAGAAGACACCAAGCCCACAGCAGCAGGGGTCTTTGTCAGTCAGTAGTTATATAGTCACAGTAATGCTGCGCCGATCCCAAACAAAATGGGATAAGGGCAGGAGAGTGATGAGTCATCGTCATAGTCTGTAATTTTTAGTTTTATTTAATATTCTATCATGGTTATCCGTGTCATAATCGACATTGAACTATAAAATTTCATCAACGGATCTGCATTAATTGTACATCTACATTAGTTGTACAATTCATTTCATGATTTATACTAAATCATTAGAACAATATCCAATATTTCTTATCGCCACTATTACATTCCCAAGATAAACACTACATCTTAGAATGAAACGGTCATTTGGAAACAAAGTCCAAGACTATTTTAGTTGGAATTTTCTTTTATTACGCTTATACAAACGTACTGCAAACTAAACTGCACCGGCATGGTTTACGTTCCCGTGGGAACGTATAAACAAAAACCATCAATCAAAATGAAATTAATATTTCATCCAAATCTGTTTAAACAAACTTAAAACTTTCACTTTTATTATATTGCCTGGACCATTATTTATATTACGTTATAATTATAATAAGCTTCAGTAAAATTTGGCTGTTATAAAACAGATTCAAATTATAATTTTCACATTAAATTTGGTATTCTTAAAGTTATATTTTCTCAAACTTCATCATTAAATATCTACATTTTCACAACAGTATGTTGAAATAATCGCTATCGTAATGAACATTTCGAATCAAATGTATATACCAAAGATATCTTAAGGCCTAACATCTTAAGGCCTATCGATAAAATAATCAAGTAAACTTTTGTATGACAGTGTTTACCAATTTTCTTTTTTAACCGCTCGGCCAATCTGATAATATTTAATACATGTATTGTATCCATCTATTCACTGTCGCAACATTATCTCCTTACTTTAACCATTATTCCTACAAGGTGTGCCGAAAATACTAACTTGTCGACCGACATTGACACCGAGTATTATAGTTTACCGCTATAATCTAATTGTTTAGTGGCTCATGATAATAACCGGTTCAAACGTACAATTACCAAATCTCATGAAAACCAAAATTAGCGCCCCAGTAAGTAACACTTATACTTTTTATAAATTGCCAAAGAAAGTTTAAAGATAGAAATTTATATCGGCCCTAGCAACTTACAATGATCGTAAAAAGGACAGGAATTATATAACAGATCTTATGAAAACTTATGAAAACGTATGGAAACTTCTATGGAAACGTATGGAAATTTCTATGAAAAGCCATCGAGGAATATCAAGAACTACTGAAAATCATCGAAAACTAGAGAAAACCATCAAAAACTACCGGAAACCATCGAGAACTACCGAAAACCATCGAGAACTACCGAAAACCTTCGAGAGCCATCGAGAACCATCGTGAACCATCGAGAACTGTCGAGAACTATCGAGAACTGTCGATAACTGTCGAGAACTGTCGAGAACTATCGAGAACTGTCGAGAACTATCGAGGACTGTACAGGACTATCAAGAACCGTCGAGAACTATCGAGAACTGTACAGGACTATCGAGAACTGTCGAGGACTATCGAGAGCTATCAAAAGCTATCGAAAAGTATCAAAATCTATCTGACATTATCGAAAACTATCGAGAACTGTCGAAAACTGTCAAAAACTATCGAGAACTGTCAAGAACTGTCGAGAACTATCAAAAACTGTACAGGACTATCGAGAACTGTCGAGGACTATCGAGAGCTATCAAAAGCTATCGAAAAGTATCAAAAACTATCTGACATTATCGAAAACTATCGAAAACTATCGAAAATCATCGAAAACCATCGAAAACCATCGAAAACCATCGGAAACCATCGAAAACCATCGAAAACCATCGGAAACCGTCGGAAACCATCGAAAACCATCGAAAATCATCGAAAACCATCGAAAACCATCGAAAACCATCGAAAACCATCGAAAACCATCGGAAACCATCGGAAACCATCGAAATTCATCGACAACCATCGAAAACTATCGAAAACCATCGAAAACCATCGAAAACCATCGAAAACCATCGAAAACCATCGAAAACCATCGAAAATCATCGAAAACCATCGAAAACCATTGAAAACCATCTAAAACTATCGCAAACTATGGAAAATCATCGAAAACCATCGAAATTCATCGACAACCATCGAAAACTATCGAAAACCATCGAAAACCATCGAAAACCATCGAAAAACATCGAAAACCATCGAAAACCATCGAAAACCATCGAAAACCATCGAAAACCATCGAAAACCATCGAAAACCATCGAAACCCATCGAAAACCATCGAAAACCATCGAAAACCATCGAAAACCATCGAAAACCATCGAAAACCATCGAAAACCATTGAAAACCATCGAGAACCATCGAAAACTATCGAAAACTATGGAAAATCATCGAAAACCATCGAAAACCATCGGAAACCATCGAAAACTATCGAAAATCATCGAAAACCATCGAAAACCATCGAAAACCATAGAAAACCATCGAAAACCATCGGAAACCATCGGAAACCATCGAAAACCATCGACAGCCATCGAAAGCCATCGAAAACCATCGAGAACCATCGAAAACTATCGCAAACTATGGAAAACTATGAAAACCCATGGAAATCCTATGGAAAACCCATATAAACGTTTGGAAAACCCATGAAAAACGTCTAGGACTATCGAGAACTGTCGAGGACTATCGAGAGCTATCAAAAGCTATCGAAAAGTATCAAAAACTATCTGACATTATCGAAAACTATCGAAAACTATCGAAAATCATCGAAAACCATCGAAAACCATCGAAAACCATCGGAAACCATCGAAAACCATCGAAAACCATCGGAAACCGTCGGAAACCATCGAAAACCATCGAAAATCATCGAAAACCATCGAAAACCATCGAAAACCATCGAAAACCATCGAAAACCGTCGGAAACCATCGAAAACCATCGAAAATCATCGAAAACCATCGAAAACCATTGAAAACCATCGAAAACCATCGAAAACCATCGGAAACCATCGGAAACCATCGAAATTCATCGACAACCATCGAAAACTATCGAAAACCATCGAAAACCATCGGAAACCATCGAAAACCATCGAAAACCATCGAAAACCATCGAAAACCATCGAAAACCATCGAAAACCATCGAAAACCATCGAAAACCATCGAAAACCATCGAAACCCATCGAAAACCATCGAAAACCATCGAAAACCATCGAAAACCATCGAAAACCATTGAAAACCATCGAGAACCATCGAAAACTATCGAAAACTATGGAAAATCATCGAAAACCATCGAAAACCATCGGAAACCATCGAAAACTATCGAAAATCATCGAAAACCATCGAAAACCATCGAAAACCATAGAAAACCATCGAAAACCATCGGAAACCATCGGAAACCATCGAAAACCATCGACAGCCATCGAAAGCCATCGAAAACCATCGAGAACCATCGAAAACTATCGCAAACTATGGAAAACTATGAAAACCCATGGAAATCCTATGGAAAACCCATATAAACGTTTGGAAAACCCATGAAAAACGTTCGGAAAACCAATGAAAAACGTATGGGAAACCCCATGGAAAACGCATGGAAAACCCATGGATAACCTATGGAAAGCTATTTGAAAACGTATAAGAAAGCCCATTGAAAACGTATGAAAAGCCCATGGAAAACGTATGGAAAACGTATGGGAAACTTATGGAAAACCTATGGAAAATCCATGAAAACCGTATGGAAAATGTACTTATGGACAGATATCAGTTCCTAGTCTACTAGGTAGTACATTTTTTGATTAAAACCAACAAACCAAAACCATATTTTTTTTTTCATCAGGAAAAACAAAATCAACATTGATAACAAACTGTAATAACATACCGTTAGACAAAAGACAGAAGTTGTTTTTCAAATTTGTGTACCGTTCTTACGTGGCCGTTTTATCATAAGAAAGCTATTAAACATCAATAATATTATATTGGAGCAAATCGTTCCAAATGATTAGAGTTAAATAAAGAAAAAAAAGGATAAAAATAAATCTAATCTCACTGTACTCCGTCTATCAAGGAACAAGTCTAAAGATGGTTGTGGTGGCAACCAGGTAATACGAAAGAACCATAGCAATCTATTTAAACTTAAATGAGTAAGCTTTTTAACAAGAGGTATACTTTGTCGTACAGTGTTAAAACCTATTAACACTGTTATAACTTATATTTAACTATCACTTTCTAGAAGCCACTTCAAAATCAAAGTTTTGTAAGATAGTAAACCAATGGGGAATTCGTAGTAGGTATAAGAAAACTTTATAACTTTAGTACCTACCTAGATTTGATAAAATTTCTTGCAATAGGCTATTAATTGAAAATCTAAGTAATGCTATGCTGAAAAAGAAATTAGAGCCTTATAAAATAAATATGGCAACAATACTTTTCAATTGCCCATATTTGTTGTATAACATAAAGCAAAGATTTGAATACTAAAATGTAAAATGTCTTTGTTATTAGCAAAATCTAGTTAATCTTACATTATTTTGATTCAATAATGATTAAATTACTACGCGGTTCAAAATACCAAGCTGCACCACCAGAAACCCTTTATTTTACAAACCACTAAAGGAGGTATAATCACGGTTTGAATTAGCAAAATAGGACGACAAGAAAATGATAATTTTATGTACCTACCCGACTACATTCCACTATATTTTACGACTTAATTGTTAGAATAACACTGACTTTCACGAACTTAAACCTTTCTAAACCTAGGGTTAAGTAAAATTATATCACTAATTTTTCACTTTGCTCCAAAGACCGCCTCTTATTTATTTTTAGTTGCAAATGACTAATGTTAATCAAGAAACACTGGAAAGCCACCGCACTATTACCTATTTTATAATTATACTACCCGGCAAGATTTTCAGAAATGAACCCTAGTGTTGCATAATAGGTTTATCTGTTTCTAGCATTATAAAATAAATATCTGTAGCGAGTCACACTATCACAACAATGATTACTGTAAGTTTACACAAAAAGAAATCTTTGGTATGATCATCCAGTAGGTAACTTTCAATGCTATTGAAGAAACAACATAAGCTTATTTATTAGGGGCGTTTTACCTACCAATAAAACGCTTATTAATTTACTTACCTTATTCGAAGCTTATTTAATTGAGATAGGCACTTCCTTTCCCGCCGGATATTGCTGTCTCTTTCTATCCTATGACGTCACTACCTCGTCCCACCACCTGGCAGTGGGGGGCCGACCTTTGCAGGGAAGCCCGCCATTTCAGAAATCATTGAGTCGAAATTCTACCAGGCAGAGATTATTCATAAGCTTCGAATAAGGTAAGTAAATTAATAAGCGTTTTATTGGTAGGTAAAACGCCCCTATTAATTTGACTTGACCGTTATTCGAAGCTTATTTAATTGAGACTTGTTTGTTATCGCCTGGTGGTGGTAAAGACGCCCAATGTGACATACTATTATATAAAAATACGTAATTCAGAAAGCGTATATATTTAAATAACTAAGAATAAACTTTATGTAAATATTACTCAGTAAAGTTTTAAAGTCTTAGGCAGGGTTCAGTTTTATATGAAATAAAATCTTGTTGAAAATTTCAAGGCTTTTATTTATTTCAATACAATCAAATCTTATCAATAGGTATATTCCGAGAAAAAACCCAACAAAAAACTAACTTCTATCAATCAGCTACGTTAAATAAAGCTGTCACTTATGAAGAAAACGCAGACTCCAGATAACACTCATATAATTTTTGATCCAACTTACAGGTACAGGCATAGTACAGGTATAACAATATAGATACAGTCGACGTCTTAGTGAACTTATCCCCTCGAGGCTAGTTTGAAGAATGACCTCTCTTTGCTCGTTAATCGGGCTCAAGTCTAGCTACCCCCCACCAATTTTACCACAGATTAGCCTATTAAATTTAACAAAATGGCGGCAAGAGACGGCATTACCAGTGTTGCTATTAAAAAATATGAAAAACCTTCTAAAATCATGACATTCGGCCATCTGATAACGTGCTGTCTCCCGACGCACACATAAAAATTATTTAGAATCAATTAATTAGGTAAGTATACAGCTAATATACTGATACACAACTATTCTCAATAGTAAAGTCTTACAACTATGTACCTATTTAGGTTAATCTTATAGTGATAAAAACCTTAAGTTAAAACTTAAAATATAATTGAAACAAATACATTATATTACACAATGCTCAACAATAATCTTTTAAGGAAGCCGATGACTTGTTTAGAATATAGATATTATCGTGAAAATATTGTTTTAGTAAATCGTTAAGTAATACATAATCAAATAAAATAAATTATCAATAACAAACTAATCTAAAACTATTTGAATCAATGTATAAATTAACATAATCATGACATTCGTTAACAAGCGACTATTATTACTTAGAAAACTTATTTTGAAACTATACTTGTTATATAATCATGTGTAAGTAAGTATATGGAATGATTAAAGTAAAGTCTGGTTATAATCTATAAGCATTAGTTATGGGTCATAAAAGAAAAATGGATTAGCTTGGTACTAGTTTACATCAATGCATTGTCAGGAGCTACATTCAAGAATATTAGATGGTGTCAGAAGCAAAATCCCTAAGAATGTTACATTAGGAATAGGTAGGTACAGAATTTAACTTTAACCTGATAACTAGACACCCTTATCACTTCACTCAAATAGTGGAAAAAGCAACTACGAGTCATGAAAGGATTAAAGACCTAATATTAGATGAATTTAACTATCGCTAAGTTTGACCTAGTTTAGTCCTTACAAAAACAACTGTAGGCCTCTGCACAGTTACCAATTTTTACCCTGATATGAGTAACAAACCAAGTTATAGATACGTATTTACCATAGTGCACAATTTGTATTAAATCAAAATATGAATTAGGATAACTAAAGGAATTATTTAAAGGCATGTTCATAATAGGCATTATTACCGATTAATTTAAATATTCTTATAAGGAAGTTACACTGATAGTGAAGATGCCGCAGGTACAATTTGAACCGTCACAGCAACAATTTGCTTTTTCAACTTGTCAACCAGTTGTCCAAGGTTTCCAGAGCATTCTTCTCCAGCACCAAATCTTAAATGCATCTATTCTCTGCCTCTGTTAGAATAGTACAATACATGGTTCCACTCCGTACATGAAAATCAAAAGATCATATTATTATCATTTCTAATGAATAAGTTAATGATTTTAAACAAGTTCGCAATTTAATATCAAAACTTAAAAATGTCTACAAGGTATCCTCATACGAGCATGACCCGCATCCTTATCAACAAATATTCATATTACTATGAATAATATTAGTGTAAATAGATTTAATAATTATAATTGGGATATGAAGAAGTATATTACCATGGATAGAAATAGAACAAGTAAAATCATGAACAGCTTTTCGCCCAAATGAATTAACTACACGATGATTTCCCGTGGGAATAAAATATCCTCCCGGGGTCAAAAGAAGCCGATATGCTATTCCACAGACAAAAGATTTCAAAGATCCGTCCAGCCGATAGCCGTGATTGGGGAACAAACATACAAGCTTTTGCAATCATAATAGTAAAATGAGATAAGATACATGACATGATAATATATACTTCAATATAAGTCAACTTCAGTATCAGCGATCCACTCGTCTCAATATCCGACTTACAACCACAGCCCACGATGATCATCATCACAACAACGATCACTCTGTGATCTGCACCTTCAGTATCATATTATCTCCTCTCATTACCACAGCACGTACACTCTGCTGTCTCCAGTTTGTATGCTGTGTTGGTTCGTACGTTCAAGGGTAGCGGGATCCTCATTATTATATTAACTCGATGCTAGCTCATGATAAGTACCTACTGGATGCTACAATTGGCATCTGAAAGCAGTAAACTCACAACACACATAGTAACCAAATCAATTTTATTAATCATTCAAAAGAAATAGATGTATCTGATAATGAATCAATAGAAATAAATGTAAGTATATGAATTCTCATATTCTTTTATAAACATTAGTATGTAAGGTACTTAGTAACTTCAACCATAGTAGAAACAAATGATCAACTGACCAGATCTAAAAAAATATGGAAATGATTACTACACAATATTTGAAGGAACTTCAAAGGTCCGTGAGAATGGTAAACTGCTAAGAATTTTAGTATCACGAGCCTACCAAATGAGACGGTAAATTTGACAGATCTACTTGATTTTTGGTTTAATAAAGATATTAATTCTCATTAAAATAACAATAAATTAGATTCACATAATTTGAAATCATATTTTGTCAATACGTACACTAGGACGGTAGTATTAAAATCCTCAAAAACTAATTATAAATCATACCGCCAATAACAACAAAAACACGGCAAAACTAACTTGGTATGCTACAGCAGTGGTTACTTGTGGCTTTATTTGTTAGAACAAGTTTAAAACATGAATTAAAATGTTTGCATGAAGCTGTATAGAACATTTTAATAAATTGAGAGGTGTGATTGAGCAATAATCGTTTTACTTTATTTTGCTTAATTAGGAAAACATCAGTTACAACTTGACAGTGTAATAAACACGATCTACTTAAATGCACTATGGACTGTTTACATGTTTTTGCATTAAAAACATAATTTCATCACTATGTTAATGAAAACAACTAGAATAGATATCAGTGAATGCTTCTTGCAGTGCTGTCTAAGCAACTAAGTATTTCTGCTTTTGATTTGCATCTAAATCATTAAGAGAGATCTAGAACACTACGCAGTACGCACAAATAGCAAAATAGCTTCTAGTGATTTTGGCTGTAAAATTTTCCATCCGTCTAAACCAAAACTGAGTTGCCCGGAAGAAACCGCAGTAAGACGATAAGGCCACCATTTGGTTAACAGTTTGTTATCTTTGTATTATTATTATTATTTCGTGTGTGATTGTTCCGTTCTTAATATTGTGTACAAATAAAGAATTAATCTATGTATCTATCAAACTAGGTACTTAGATAAAGAATCTTCGACGTTCCCGGAAAAATGTAAAGAATGATGATTTCTAATCAGTCTTATGGCTTTATTGTCTAATTATGTAGAAGACTCGGAAAAGTATGTTCCTGATAAACTTTCTCTAGCACTCATCCACAATTTAGTTTGAATTTAAATAAAATTTGAGATTTAAGTTTGCCACTAAACTCAAATTTAAAAAGTCAAGCATAGTGAATTCTTTTAATTAAGCTACATATAACAAAAATAATAGACGAAATGTCCACTTGAACAAAGTTACAAAAAATAAAATAAGTAATAGGAAATAGTAAATTTTGGATATCTTTGCATACCTACATTGCTTCCATCTCGAACTAAGTAACTCAAGCACTTGTGTTATGGCATTTGGGAACAACGACGGGGATTACCACATACAATCGGGCAGAATGTTGAAAAGTCCGCTTTAAACATTCACCCGACAGGGAATCGAACCCGGTAGGTACCTCAGAGACAGCGGCACCCCGAAAACTATGCGTACGTACACCGTATCTACAACACTGCTATGGAGATTGTTAAGCTTATACCAGAAACTAATATTGTTTCCATAGTTAAAAGGTCTATAACAATCTAAGTGACACAGATCACAGTTTATAAAAGTATTACCCAATCGCAATCTTGGAATACTAAATTCGCGACTCTAATAGTGTGCTCTTATTCAAAAGTGAATCGTCATCATGTCCAATCTTATCAAGATCAGAAATACATCCAGTTCTGCGTAAAGGTCACCTGGGCATAGACCTAGGCATAGAAAAACAAACCTAGCTCATGGATATTGACCACTCATGAGAATCAAGATATGGTATGGATTTCGTATAAATGGAAACTAAGGTAATTATAAAAATCTTAAATAGATAAGACAATAACCCCTACTCAAATTGTGGAGCATGTGGATACTTATTATGCAAGGAAAAAGAAATGATGCAAACATAATTTAGTATATAAATATCTTTATAAGTAAGTAGGTACTATGTTGCGATAATTAGAGCGCATATTGACAATAATACTTTAAAGGTATCTACTGCTACAGCTGTGGTACCTACTAGATACTCAATGTCAAGCACGTAGGCAACTGTAGATTTAAAAGGCTTTTCATTCTTCCCTAAAAGTATTTTGATAACATCTAAATGATTCTATGAAAAGATAAGTTTTTATAGTTTTGTTTTGTTTTAGGTAGACCTTTACAAACTTTATTTAAGGGGGTGTTACAATCAATTTAGTCGGTTATGCGAGATGAAAATTAAATCTTAAATAGTTTTATTCGATATGCAAATAAATAAACATGAAACATTTTAATCAAAACAACTTCAATACTTGCCCATAAACAAAATGCTCTGCATCATCTCAAATCCTCTTTGACCAAATTCAGCTACGAAGAAAGGGTATTCCTCCTTCGCTCAAGACTCCCCTGGGTCGGCCACGTCACCCTGGAGGCCTACCAAGCGGCGCACCAGGTGGCGCGGGCCGTATTCGTCCTCAGATGCTATTTACCTTGGAATGTATACATTATTCATCGGCAAAAGATCGTTCCGTGTCATTCTATAATAAAATCATTAGGTTATCAACACAATATGCCCTTCAGGAAAATTCATGATTTATACTGTTCACTAGCTACAGTAGCTACCTACATCCTTTATTATTTACAAAAACCATTTCTTTTATTAAGAGCTACTTATCTAGTGCAAAAATGTAAAATGAGTATTGTAAAAACAAGAATAAAACGTTTGAAATTATCTTTGTTCTGTTGTAGTTTCATTTAAATCTAATAATCTTAAAAGTGGCCATACGGGTAGTAAACCAGTATGAAACATAAGTAGGTACTCATTTAACCAGCCTGTGAGAAACGTACTCACTTAACATTTAAACATATTCAGACGAATGTATGCCACCAACATACATCGTTCGTACTCTAAAATCCGGCGAGTGTATGCCACAAACATATACCGCCCCCTTAATTCCGACGAGTGTATGCCACAAACATACATCGTCCCCTAATATCCGACGAGTGTATGCAACATACATACATCGCCCTCTAATATCCGACGAGTGTATGCAACATACATACATCGCTCCCTAATATCAAATTCAATTTAATGCATTTCAACAAACAAATTCAATGTATCTCTTATAACCAGTGAGCATGCATAGCTTGCTCACTCAACCCAGTGAACACCTTATATTTGTTCGCTCATCATTAAAAATTAAAAATATTCACATCAGAGATATCCAAATTCACATAAAGACTTTCATATTTAAATATTTAAAGATACCATATTAAAATATTTGTATTTAAACTCATATTCATAGTTCAAGCAATTTATATTGCTATTCACGGTGTTCATATTAATTGAATCCACAAAATTTGTACCTATTAATTAATATATCAATAAATAGAAAGCCAGAATTCAATTGTAAGTAAGTAATACGTACCTATTAAACCAATCTTACCAGGTAACGTAGGTAACCAGTAAGCATACATGACTCACTCAACCCAGAGAACAACACGTTCGCTCAATACATTAAAAACAAAGGAAAATTAGTAATAATTAATTTTAATAATATTAAGATAAATGAAATGTGAGCAACCAATCATAAATTATTCTTACTCTTTACTACTTCTTACTAGCTTCATAACTTATAGTTTTCTTTTATTTACTGTTGGTATTAGATACCACGTTAAAACATGGATTGTATGCAAGATTTAGTAGCCATAAGTGATTTCACTCTGTGCAACAGTAAAGGCTATCAAAACTAGCTCCAATTAGTGCTAGCACTAATTACTTAAAACATTACATGTAGGTACACAGCCAAAACTGCCAGTCCTAGCTCCATGTGTAAGATTATAAACAACATAAACAGCAAGTACTCTAATAATATAATAATGCCAATCATCTCCATTAATTCTGTACAATCCTCATTTAATACATCATGTAAATTAAACAACAACAATCAAGATATTATGCCAGATTCATGGTACGCTATGATCGTGCCATACGAAAATATCTACTACATACCCGCGTTTAAAATTATGTAAGTATAATCGGAGGGTAGCCCCGACCGTACACGAACACAATTAATCAATTCAAATAAAAGTGCGATCTAGTTTATGACCGTTCCGTCGGAGAGTAGCCCCGACCATGTACGGAACACAATCCGCCACACAAATATTCCAATTTTAACGTTTTAGATTTAACTAACACGATCGGAGAGTAGCCCCGAACACGAATTAGTAAAATCTTAGTACTAAGCTACGCATATAGACTTTTTAAATTATGTTAGTATAGTCGGAGGGTAGCCCCGACCGTATACGAACACAATCAATTAAAACACAAATGCGATTTAGTTTATGTCCGTTCCGTCGGAGAGTAGCTCCGACCATGTACAAAACACAATCCACCGCAAAGGTATTCAAAATGTCATTTAGATAAAAAAAATACGCATTAACATGGAATCTGGAATATTTATCCTTTCTCTGCGTGAAGAGAATAAAATAACTCGTTTGGCATTACTATAGCACAGAATAAGCAAATTATTCTTATTATCAGGTTTAGAAATAAACTTACGTGGGTACTTTACCGCTTCTGAAATATGAAGAAAACGCAGACTCCAGATAACACTCATATAATTTTTGATCCAACTTACAGGTACAGGCATAGTACAGGTATAACAATATAGATACAGTCGACGTCTTAGTGAACTTATCCCCTCGAGGCTAGTTTGAAGAATGACCTCTCTTTGCTCGTTAATCGGGCTCAAGTCTAGCTACCCCCCACCAATTTTACCACAGATTAGCCTATTAAATTTAACAAAATGGCGGCAAGAGACGGCATTACCAGTGTTGCTATTAAAAAATATGAAAAACCTTCTAAAATCATGACACACTGATGATGTGACCGACGAGGGCATGACCTCGCGTCTATAAAATTTACAGAAGGTATTTGACGAGCGCCAGTTACCTCTCGAGAGTATATCTTCCAATGGGTAATTGTCCAAACAATTCTTGGAAGCAACCGCAGAACGAATACTACCCGGAGTTGCACATATGCCTGCAGCCTTAAACAGGTTCTTGATCCAACCTGCAATGATTGTTCGTGACGCAGGTTTGGGTACACCTTTTGTGCTTATAAATAATGTATTACAACTGGCAGCGACCCTGTGTGAATGCAGTAATTCAATTGTACGCTTTATCCAAAAAACAACGTTTAGATTATGGCAAGCTGGATTCGCTAACAACCTCCAGCCTGACTGCCTGTAATCAGCAGTGTCAGTTTTTGATCCATAAACTGGCCAAAGAACCACCGAGTCATCTGAAAAGGAGCAATGTTCAGAATCAATGTTTAGTAAAGTTAAATCATGAATCCTTCTGCCTGAACATAACAACAATAGAGCTGCTGTATGCTGTTGCGTTTCAAAGGTATTATCAATATTAACCTTGTGCTTTTCTAAGAATGAAGCCAGCACATCTATATTCCAAACAGGGGGTTTGTGACATAGAGGTTTGTGTATAGAAATTGCTTTCAATACATGTTTAACAAGCACATGAGAGCTAAGAACACTCGCACATTCAGCATTACAAAGTGTCGAAATAGCGGATTTGTGTAACAGAATGGTGTTATACGATAACTTGTGAACTAAATGCAAATCTGACAAATATCTAGCTAGATCACTACCAGCAGGGTTAGGCGGATCAATGTTATGCTCTCTAGCCCACACAAGCCATTTTTTCCAAGCACAATCATAAGTTTTCCTAGTCGAAGGTCGCCAAGACTTTTGAAGAAGATCAACTTGTTGACTATTCCAGCCTATTAGGTTTTTCGTCCACCCCCACATTTCCACACCTCCAATGTCATGTCTGACACATTCGGAGGTGGAAGGCCCGTCGATACATCGATCAAGACCTCTTCTCTAGATTCAATAACGTGAAAGGAGGGGCTACTGCTCGAGCTTTCACGTCTGCCCTCCAAAAAACTCGTTCCCAACGAGGTACTACCAACATGAAAGTTCCCCGACACTGATTGAGATGATTCAATACTCTGGGAATGAGGAACGGTGGAGGAAAAACCCATCCTAGGGAATAGTTCCAACTCTGGGAGAATGCGTCGTGAAACAACGCGTGTTGGTCGTTTAGGTCCAGAGAAGCGTAATTGATCACTACATGAGCGCGACTGGATGCAAACAGATCGATCTGAGGAATCCCCCATTTTGAAAATACCTTTTGCGTGCCTCTCGGAAGTATATGCCACTCCGGGGCTCTCCGTAATCTGGACAGATGGTCGGCGTGGCCATTGTATATTCCTGGAATGTGATAAATTCTCAAATGTATATGATGCTCGCCGAGAATTTGGTAAATTTGATACGTTAGATTTAACAGGGGAGCTGATTTGGTACCTCCCTCGTGCTTGAGATACGCAATCACGGTCCTGTTGTCGCACTGTATCAACAAGGTGCTGTTGTTTAGGTACTGACCGTGATCTTGTAAAACTTTCAGAATAGCCAGCATTTCTTTCTGGTTGCAATGGAGGCATTTCTCGTAATCTGTCCAATAACCGGTAAGCGACAGGTTGTCCAATTGAGCTCCCCATGCTATATCTGACGCGTCGGTAGTTAGGTAATGAGATGGGGGTGGCAAGTGAATTGGAGATG
This sequence comes from Crambus lathoniellus, assembly GCA_949710035.1. Lineage (NCBI taxonomy): Eukaryota > Metazoa > Arthropoda > Insecta > Lepidoptera > Crambidae > Crambus > Crambus lathoniellus. The sequence goes on along the minus strand of OX453303.1, from coordinate 1,769,240 downwards.
GGAGACTGCAATTCTCTAGCCACCACTTCAGGTTCTCCCTGGCATCGAGAGGGATGTGGTGCGAGTGCCTGGGTGTCTGTTTTAATATTAAATTGAGTAGATTTAACAGTGCCCGATAGTGAAGTCGGCCTTGTGGTACAATGAAACTGCCAAAATTGAGAAAACCTACCAGACTTTGTAAATCGGCGAGATTTGTGGTTTTTCTTCCAAGCATCGCCTTCAACCTGAGTATTAGAGGTGGAATCTTGTCCTCGGGAAGCTGTTTCAAATTCAGCCATGGATTCCACTGGATTCCCAGATATATCAACGTCTTTGATGGGACTAGGACTGATTTGTCGTAGTTGACTATCCAGCCTAACGATTCTAATGTTTGTATCGTCAAAATCACGTGACGTTGAAGAGTCTCTCGGTCCTGATGAACGATTAAAAAATCGTCCAGGAATACGACAATCCGGATATTCTTTTCCCTGAGGATCTGAGCAATCCAATTTGTTAACGTGGCGAACGTTTTTGGCGCTGTACTGAGGCCAAAGGGTAAACAGGTCATTTCTAATAGTTCGTCTTGATATAGTATGCGAAGAAACCTCCTGTGGCTGCGAGCGACAGGGAGGTGGAAGTATGCCTGTGACAAATCTATCTTGCAAAGCCAGTCTGCTGGTTGCAAAAAATCTGGTATACGGGTTACATTGAGTAACCGAAATTTTTCTGTAATTATGTACTGATTGAGGGCTTTTAAGTTGAAAATTGGGCGAGACGTGCCGTCGCTTTTGGGAACTAGAAAAATTGACGATAGAAAACTCGGACCCACTGGAGCCCTGGTTAGAATGCCTTGTTCCTTCAATTGATTTATTATTTTTGATAACTCGTCCGATGTTGGTACTTTCATTTGGTTCCTTAGTACATTTGGATGAACGAGTGGTGGCTTTCGATAGAAGGGAATGCGGTACCCTTTTAATAGTTTTAGTATGTACCTTGGTGCTTGTAACTGTTTCCACCTGCGAACATATTGTTTGAGACGGCCCGCTCGAAATTTCTTTAAGTCAGAATTTCTTCCGTTTGTTATTTTGGTTATGTCCAAAAGTTGATGCTGTTCGCTTTTGTCCAGCTTTAGTTTGCCCTTGACCTTTGGTGTTCGTTCGAAAGGAACGGCCGTGAAAGTTACCTCTAGTATTCGGTGCGTCCGAATAATGACTGCATCCTTGCGCAGGATAAAGTGAATTGTAGCCACCTTGCAGAGGTGGATGAGGGCAATTAGTGACACGTGAGCAGTGCGCACCGGTGTATGGTTCATGAGTATAACCTTGCGTAGGTTTTTTGCGGGATGCTACCCCCTGCGAGGAGGTGCTTGGCTTAATATGCTCAGAATGCGAGGTAGAGCTGTTACCTGCCTTTTTTAATGGCCAAAAGCATTTCCGGACTCCACCAGCCTTTTCAATAGCAGCTGAGAATTTGTCAGCATTAAACAAATTTGTGGCTGTAGGTGGGATCTTTCTCAGGCTAGATTTAACCAATGGATCCTTCACATGTTTTGTAATACAGTCCCTTCGCATTTGAAGAATCTCGGCCCGGTGGCCACAAATAAGCTGCAATAACTCTGAGGAAATCTTAAGAAAATCACCTGCTGAAAAAAGCTCATTAATTTTTCCATTAAGGGATTCATAAGAAAGATCCGATTTTTTAGACCATGTCAATAAATCATTTAATGTCGTCTGCAAGGACTCCCTTTGTTTTATAACACACATTGTCAGCGCTGCGAACGCTCTGTCTGCATGTAATAAATGGCGCGGGGCTTCATATGTCTTAACTTCATCATTTAAATCGATATCTGTATACCCGGGAGTGTAATTATACAATTTTTGTGTATCTAAGTAACGAATCGAATTCCATTCGCTAGTGTCTAGATGCTGAAACTCATTCAGTAGTTTTAAATGATCTAGAGAAGCCTTTGGCATACTAGGTTCCTTGAGTTTAGTTTCAATATCAAAACTGAAAGGCTTTTCACAATTCGGAACTTCACTTTCAGGAGGTAGTTTTGAAAATTCCTTATAAAGATTTTGGCTAACTCCCGACAAAATCGACAAAGCATCATTATCAGAATCATTAGCACGATGCGTACTCACAGTTTGCTCTTCGTTCCTCATAAATTGTTCGCGAAGACTCCTTATTTCCTTGGATAACTTATGCACCTTTCGCTTGGACCGACGGCGCTCTTTGTGCTTGCGCCCCTTTTTTTTCTTGCGGCGATTACGTTCTCGGTCGGAGGAGCTAGATTCACTCGATAAGGAAGAGCTACTACTTGTGCTACTAGATGAACTAGTACTATTATTTCGAGCACGTTGTCGAGCATCGACTGTAGCAGTTCCTGTAATTGGTTCCATACCTGAACCTTCATTTGTATTAACATCATCTAAATCCATTCTACAAAAACAATTATTTTCATTAAATTAGGATAGAAAGACTAATTTCAAATATAGTTTTTACTATATTACAATAATTATCGAACGAATAATCGTTAAATTATAAAAATTAGACACACACACACGTTAATACCTTATAATTTTAACCAAAATTACAAACTTTCCAACGATTTCCGCTGTAATAATCTAAAAGATTAAACAGTAAAACATGTGGGTAAGAAACCAACCCAAAATGATTAAAACATTTCTGTTGAAATAATTAACCAAATTATATGTGGGTAGAAAAATAAACCAAAGATTAAAATTCCAACAATTTTCTGTTGAAATGGTTTAAAATATTTGTACAAGTTATATGTAGGTAGAAAAATAACCGAAATAGATTTTCTTTTTGGTTGGCGTAGTGAACACTTATTACTTAGTAGTAACAAAAGCTAATAAAAGCCGTTAAATATTATCAGCAAACAAGATGGTTGAAAACGAATAGTCATTAACCATTAATATAATTTGTTACTTACGTGAAAGATTTTGTTTTGTACTAGGTATATGTACGTTACTCACTTTTTTAAAAGCTCTTACGTATATTCGGGTCTGACTTTAGTCCTCAAGATATATTTTCCGCACACTTCAGTGAAAGTGTGCACTCGGCGGGAAACAAGACGCCAATGATTTCTGAAATGGCGGGCTTCCCTGCAAAGGTCGGCCCCCCACTGCCAGGTGGTGGGACGAGGTAGTGACGTCATAGGATAGAAAGAGACAGCAATATCCGGCGGGAAAGGAAGTGCCTATCTCAATTAAATAAGCTTCGAATAACGGTCAAGTCAAATTAATAGCTAAGTAATCTTTTCGAAGGTACGAAAAAAATAAAACTAAAATAAAATACAGAAGCCCCGAAAGGCTATACCAGATTTAGCGACCGTGGAGATGCGGTTTCATCTCCATTGGCGAGGTATCTGTACATCACCAGGAATCAGCTCCATTGCCAGGAATCAGCTCCATTGCCTGGTTGGATAGAAGAACGGCAGCGCCACCTTGCCACGATGGATGACCATAGTTTGAAACGGCAGCGTCGCTGAATGTAGCAGATAAGCCGAAACCGCAGCAACATGAAAAATAAAACATATATGTATTAATAATGGGAGCAAGACCATCCCACTTCTGATGATAGATTTAGGGCGGATAATATAGAAATAGAACTATTCTGATAAAAGCATTAATTTGTTCAATGCACTATAAACAAAACTATAAAGCTTCTATTTCAATAAGGTCAGGATTAATAAAAATCTCAAATCTAAATATAACTATTCTGATAAAAGCATCAAACTATTCAAATATCTATAAACAAAACTATAAAGCTTCTATTTCAATAAGGTCAGGATTAATAAAAATCTCAAATCTCTAATAAACTATTTTATTCTTTTAATCGTCTTTTTATTCTTTTATCTACCACCCGTTAAGGACATCTTTTAGCTGACAAGAAAAACGTGCGAAAATAACTCACCAGCTTTAACACAAACAACGACATTAATAAATAATCATGTCGTTGTTGAACATACAACACATTTAACAACATTTACAACAACATAACTTTTCATGATAAAAGATTAAACAACATTTACGAATATCATCAAGCATTTTCTATAAACTATTACTTTATATTATTTCAGTACTCACATAATTTATTCGAAACCGATAAGGACAACTTTAATTTAAAATTATCAACAAAGAAGCATTTACATTTAACAAGTTACCGAATATCCTTCGAACAAGGGCAAATCTTCAGCAATATTTACTAGACAATACATCACCATTAAACAGCAAGAAACAACAAGGAATGAGAAATATGAAACAACGGAATAGTTACTTAACTTGTACACCGCTCACGGCTCGAACCAGACTAACCCGCTACAATGGCGGCCTCGCCTTATAAATGTTAGCGTCTACCGCCAATTTAACTGATAAATTTCAATCCGTGAAAATTACAGAAAATACTACAATATAAACATAACAATTATGAAAAAGTATTCCAAAATCAAATAATGATTTTACATAACATTATTTATAAATACAATAATTATCTATGTTTTCTTTTCAACCGGAAGTAACGTGTACTCACGTAAAAGTACACGTTACTTACAGTCGTCACAAATTAAGATGCCCGTTTTGACACATGGTAATGACCCTTGAATGTAACTTGTTACGAAAACCAAAAAATCAAATTAATGCTGATTACATAACAAAGGTGTTTGAAAATAATATGTTACATTTTTTAACGCATCATAAAGTAAGGCAAAGTGTATTCCGCCTATTATTTTTGCGTTTATTCTAAAGTAAACGCAGATACGAAGCGTCTCGAAAAACAGTTACGTTCTCAGTCTTTATTTTTTTAATTACTAGTGTTGTAACCGTTGTGTGCAGGATTTTTCCAGCCTTATTCAATTTTATCGAAATAATCGTTATAACCACTTTAATGGATTAATTTGTAAAATTGATCTATTTTGTCTGAAAACTAGATTGGCGCTTAAAGCATTAGTGAAATAATGAATTGGCAACAATGATTTCGATAAAACGGTTTCTTGGTAAACGCACACTTATCCAAGTTTCGAACGAACCGAATGAAAAAATTCTTTAGATAAAACTTAGACAACCTTGCACACCTCACCATGTCGAATCGTCACGTTCACTTTTCTAGAGATTTCTTAAAATACGTTTCGTTCGGCTCGTTCGATGCGTTCGCATGGAACAAGCGAGCGTTCACCATAAGCGGCCTGTACACGTTGGCCCAACCACTGGCCAATACATCGTACATTGAAACTTTTAAACGAACAAATTTGAAAAGGTTCTTTCAAAAGTGTCAATGTACGACGTATTGGCCAATGATTGAGCCAACGTGTACAGGCCGCTATAATAAGTAATGTATGTACCTACTCTATGAGCATGTCTGTGCTGCGAGCTGTAGTTAAAATACTTGCACTTTTATATAAATGATGCAATTTAAGTGGATTCGATTCAAATTTGTAGGCCATAAAAGGTCACTTTTAACTTTAATAATATTTTTATTAAAAGTATAAGTAGGTACCTATATAGTAAGTTTAACATTTTATAATAATAAGTTTAGTCTTATCCACATAAGTTGCAAACCTACTATAATCGATTAATTACTCAGAACCTTAATCGATTAATCGCGAGAATCGATCACAGACTCGTATGGTTACATGCCTAATCACATCACTTTGGCATGTGTCAAAACGGGCATCTTAATTTGTGACTACTGTAGATGCTTTATATTACTTTCCATTTCAGTAATAAACCAATTGATATGAATATTAAAAGTAATAACATGATTTTATACACATTATTCAGTACTTATAGGCAAATTAAAATACAATTGCTTGATCATGCTTTGTTGACGGTTGGCCCCGCCACAAATCAAAATACTTTTTATTAGAAACAGGATACATGTTGTAAAATGTTATCTCCATAATTAATATAATGGATTTAGATGTAAAAATAACTATATGACATTAATAACAAAACTCCATATCATATCGCTTTGTTGTCGGATGGCACCGGCACAAATCAAACTACTATTTAATGAAAACACGATAAATGAGGTACAATGTTATCCCCAAAATTAATTTAATGAATTTAGATGTAATAAATACTAAATTGAACCAATAACAAAACTTGATATTCTATCACCTGCTAGTTGATCGGTGGAGAGGAGAGAGGAAGTAGATCTCCTCTCGCCTCACCTCTCCCTTCTATTTCTAGTGGTACGTTATATCGACAATGATTGATCGATAGTAATGTTTTTTAAGCGACTCCAAAAAACAGCTTCTCAGTTTGACCTATGTTTTTTTGTATGTATGTTTGTCCGCGATTATCTCGCGTTTGGCTGAACGGATTTTGATGTGGTTTTCAGGAAAGTATTAGTTAAGTACATTTGGGAGAAGGTTTTAGTATTTTAACTGACTTCAAGAAAGGAGGTTCTCAGTATTATTTTTTTCATTTAGGATTAAAGCATATTTTTTAACGTAATAACCTTTTAAAAAAACAACACTTAAATGAAATTAAAAAATATATGTGAAAGGAACGACTACTTTAGTTTATAAAAATAAAATATGAAAATAAAACGAACAATCCCTTTGTTTTGTGCAGTGATGAGACTCGAATCAAAAAATATATATTCGGGTCGATTCGAATTACCCGTAAGTAGTTTCAATCATTGATTCGAATTAAAAGAAGATTCTAGTCGATATGATGATTCGATTCAATGTGACGATGCGATTCGCTATTATGATTCGAATCAATAAAAATAACGTGAACTTAATTATTTTACCACTAACTGCCGCCCGCGGTTTCACCTGCGTAGTTCCGGTCCCGTCGGAATATCGAGATAAAAAGTATCATCTATGTTAATCCAGGATATCTTCTACCTATCTGTGTGCCAAATTTCAGCCAAATCCATTCTGTAGTTTTTGCGTGAAAGAGTAACAAACATTCACACATTCATACAAACTTTCAGGTTTATAATAATTTTAGTAGGGGAAACAATCAAAGCAAAAGTGCTGTTATTCTTATACAGAGCCAGACGAGACATACTGAGCTGTATTTAATTAAAAATGTACCTAATGTAATAAATGTTCTTTTAAGATATCGTTTTTTTTGCCGTAAATATAAAAGATAAAGCAAACGTAACTTGTTCACTGCTGCCATTATTACCTCGAATCGCGCGGTTACTTTTGCTGGCGCAATGCGACTAACCGCATAGCTAGCTGCTGGTTATCGTGTCACATACCGATATCGGCGGACGATATCGTGCTGATATCGGTGTCGTCTGAGCTGACGATATATGAATATCGTGTCGGTACCGTTATCGTCCAATGTGAAAACGCCCAATGACTTTAGTAGGTGTAGCCACAACAACGCGCTAGATGCCCGCTAAATCCCTTTGATGTGTCGAAAGTTACCTCCGTCTCAGCTATCGCCTAACGTCTAATGTAATTAAAACAAATTAGCGCGGTAATCCCGGCCACACCTGCATATAGGGGTCACAAATTCGAAACAAAACCGGTTTTCCGGTTTTTTCGGTGATTTCGATTCTATTATTTAAGGTTAATAAAAATCGAATGTCAAGGAATATTCTTAATTGTCAGCCTTAATAATCATTTGTTAAAATAATATTACCAATTAGTGCCTCTTGTAACATCCCTTAAAGTCAAATTAAAATTATATTCATCATCATCATGTCAACCAAACGACGTCCAATGCTGGGCATAGGCCTCCCCCAAGGATCTCCACAACGATCGGTCCTGCGCTATCTGCATCCAGCGGCAAAGTGGCAAGTTGTACTTACTCTTCGGTCTTCTGTATAACTTGCCGCAGCGTATGAATGTGGTCTTTGGTACCTTAAGTACCTAGCAGGCAGATGAGAAGGCTTTTTCTATTCTTCTACTTAGTCTGCGGTTATGAATTGGGATGATCTAAAATTGTTTGAGCGCTGCGTAAACCAGTGTTGCGAGTTAGATCATATTTCCAGAAATCTGGTAGAGTGGGAATTTTTGGCCAAAAATGTTGACCAAAGTTAAAAACCGTAAAATCGAAATAACCGGTTTTGTCAAATCTTAAACCCGGTTTCAAAAATTAGCTGCAAACCCGGTTTACTCGGTTTTTTCGATTTCGGTGAAACCGGTTTTGTGACCCCTACCTGCATACTATATCAAATAGCGCACTAATTAATGGCATTACACACAGGTGAAGCCAGCATAACAGTGAAAGGTCGTGGTTTCGAGTTCCATCGGAACTAGTTGTGCGATGGGTAAATTTTTTCTAATATAAGATTTTAAACTTTCGCGTTCCATTATAATTATAAACAAGAGTAACGGGACTCAACGCGACATTTATTATGAAGTACATATTATTATGTACTTACAGCTTGACGTTTCGGCTGTGTTGCAACAACCGTGGTCACAAGCAGACTGGCGGTGCGCGACGACGTCTGTTCGGGCGGGCTTGGAGATCTTCGGCCACCCTAAAATTGTCACTTTTTTTGTTTTTGTCATCGCTAGTGATGGGATTACGGCACACAACACTCACAGTATCGGGGTTTGTTTTGAACGGTAAAACTCGCGGCTTTCACTTGTTAATCACTGGATTCCACGCTGATGACAATTTAAACCCGTCCTCCCGATTGAAATTTTTATACTTCTTGATTTCAATCGCTTCTCGTACCATCCTAGTATGGTAATGACGATCGGTGGAGAGGATTATTGGATCATGTAACTCCATCCAATGATTAACTCCAGCTTCCAGAAGATGTTCAGCTACCGCGGATTTACTCGTCTGTCGATTTTTAACAGCTGCGATATGTTCTTTGACACGTTCTGCGATGGTCCGCTTTGTTTGTCCAATGTATGAACTACCACAACTTCATTATCCATAATCCATAAAAGATTGTTTGTCTCTAATCCCTGAACCTATTAAAATTTGTCGGTATGCGATGCGTTCTGCCGCAGCAGTTTTGATGATAATAAAAAAAATATCGTGCTCGTGGCTGTCAGGGACACGGCGGGTGGCCGTGTGTTGTACAGTAACGTGCAATTTTATGCAAACGATATAGATTTTTGTCACATTGAAGCGTTCCGAAACAAAACTTATATCTGTGCTACAAAAGTTATTCAATAGGTATTGTAATATGACAAAGTTCTATGTTGCTTACATATTGCTCGTATGGCGCCCATTAGACGGTAGCTTTCACGATTCTTTTAGCCAACCAAAATAAACCATTCTTAACGCTGCCCGAAGTTCCTCTATACCGGTTGGTTAACTAGTCTTGAGTGATGGAATTGACTGATGGTTGCGGGACCGTCTAATGTACGCCTAACTGTACGTACGTATGTGAATACGGTTACGTAACGGGTTGATTTTTTTTAATATAAAATATTATAATTTACTAGCAGCTGCCCGCGGTTTCAACCGCGTGGTTCCTATTCCCGTAAGAATATCGAGATAAAAAGTATCCTATGTATTATCCTAGCTAGCCTATAATCTTTATCTGTTGCAAATTTCATCCAGATCCGTTCAGTAGTTTTTGCGTAAAAGAGTAACAAATATTCATACATCCATACTCGCAAACTTTCGCATTTATAATATTAGTAGGTATTTATTTTAGGATAAAATCAAGGTAACAAAATACTCGTATTACAAAAATACTGCAAATGAAGTATTTTAGATAAAACCGTCTCCGTAGCTCAGAGTTTGGTTGGAGCAGTCGCCCGGATAGCGAAAGGTCGTGGATTCGAGTCCTATCGGGGATGGCTGTGAGACGGGTCGACTTTTTCTTAAATAGGTACCTAGGTACTTAATTTTTAATTTTTCAATAATAAAATACACCTAGGTAATAAGAGGGCCGCGAGATAACGCTCACCGCAGCCGAAGTGTACGTTGTAGTTTTAAAGAATTGTATTCGGAACTTAATGTATTTTTAGAGGACAGAGTACCTTTGCACGGAACCGTGGCGGGCGCAATGACGTTTTATTAATAGACACGTTACACTCGAATAGATTGCATTTTAAAATGGCGAATTTGTTTTTCATTACGTACTGTACGCTTTATGAGACAAAAAACAAACACATGTTGTCAAAATATATTTATCTCTTCCTAACAACAGGCATTTCCGCATATCCATCTCTTTTTCACCAAATAATGTTAGTAAGAGACATATATACACAAACCCCCAGTCAGGCGGATCCCGCCTGAAAGCGGAGCGGAAATTTTTTAATTTAAAGATACATAATAAAATTACTAAATATTTAATTAAATTGTATGCTCTCCGTCACACGTTCATACCTATTCTTACGCTATGCCTACACAGGTAACATGATGTACTGTAAAATTGTTAATTCCAGCTTGTATCACTTCATGAAATGCAATAAATAAACTTGAAACTTGAGCTTGACTATGGAGTGTATTGGAGCTTTACGGAATAAGCTCCAATCAAACATCTTTGGCTCCAATACACTCCAAAGTCAAAATGGACTGTCATATGAAAACTGTTTTAGTTCCAAAGATTATCACCGGAACAGAAATGCATGTCGCCCTGTAACCTATTTTTTGTTTGTATCATGTATCCGAACGTTCAGATTTTATGAGAAAATAAAATAAAATTGCCATAAAAAAATATATAAAAAACAGCTGCTCTTCGAAAAAATTGCTTCAAAGTTTAAACGTCGTGGTTTAATTAAACTGCTTCTTCACGGAGACTGTAATTTAATTGAATAAATTTTTCACATAAGTCAGAGTAAAATTGCGCTTTTACACCAAGATAAATTCAAAATTACCATTTGTACTTCCGCAGATCATTCTCCACGTCCACATGCAGCTAACTTCAACACAGTGAGTAAGCGGGCCTTGTTTGACGGACCGAGCGCGAATGTCGCTTTCCATCATTTGAAGATTAAATTTCTTGATTGTCCGTTTGAAAAGCGAAGCAAAATTCTGGCAAAATTGTGCGCGTTCGTGCCCGATGTCTAGTGCTGAAGTCGCCGATAATTCCGTTGACCCCCCGGCGAAAAAGCGGAAGCTAAATACAGGAGAATCCCGTTCCAATTCCTCAGCAATGGCGAACAATGGAACGCGCGTGGAAGATGAAATCGACGAGAGTTTGTATTCTAGGCAGCTTTACGTTTTGGGCCACGATGCTATGCGGCGCATGGCGAGTTCCGACGTGCTGATATCGGGCCTCGGTGGACTCGGTGTGGAAATCGCGAAAAACGTGATTCTCGGCGGTGTAAAATCGGTCACTTTGCACGATGACAAAAACTGTACAGTACAAGATTTATCTTCTCAGTTTTACTTATCAGAAAGTACAATCGGTCAAAATCGTGCGTCGGCCTCATGTGAACAGTTATCGGAGCTAAATCGTTATGTTCCCACAACGGCATACTCGGGACCCCTTACCGAAGAGTTCTTGTGCAAGTTCCGAGTAGTAGTCCTGACGAGGGCTACATGGGCCGAGCAGGAGCGCGTAGCGGCGATCACACATGCCAATAACATCGCTCTGGTCATCGCGGACACCAGGGGTCTGTTTTCGCAAGTGTTTTGTGACTTTGGTCCTGAGTTCACTGTTGTGGACGTGACGGGAGAGAACCCAGTGTCTGCTATGATTGCCGACATCACTCACGAGTATGAAGCAGTGGTCACCTGCTTGGATGACACACGCCATGGTCTGGAAGATGGTGACTACGTCACATTTAGTGAGGTTAGTATTTTTGTAGTTTAAGCATTGTAATTTGTTATTTTAAAAATGTTTTCACTGAGATCTAAGTGTGCAAATCTTGGTATATGACTAATCACAATGACTAGTGATGTTTTTGTAAAAGGTCATTGACCAATCAGTGCTAGCTCCTTGTCTTTATCTGTATCAAATCTTTAAAATGTTTATATAATTCTTTTAAATGTAGTTTGTAAATTAACATTTTTCATACCAGAAATATAAAATAATGGAGGGTATATTTAACAAAGAGACACATTTGTAAAATGTCACACTTCTTTGCATTGATCCTGTGTTGTAATTTCAATAAACATTTTTTAGGTACAAGGTATGACAGAATTAAATGGCTGTGAACCCCGTAAAATAAAAGTGCTCGGCCCATACACATTCAGCATTGGCGACACAACAAACTTCACCAAATATGCCAGAGGTGGTATTGTAACTCAAGTTAAAATGCCTAAAAAAATCAACTTCAAGCCTTTGAAAGAGTCATTTAAAGAGCCAGAGTTTGTCATCACTGATTTTGGCAAGTTCGACTACCCTCAACAACTACATGCTGCATTTGCGGCATTACACAAGTTTGAGGAGGGCGAGGGTCGTCTACCGAAGCCGTGGAACGACACTGATGCCGCCAAATTCATTGATTATGTTAAGGCTGTGTTGTCAGACCAGAAGGATGGTGAACTAGAGCTTAATTCAGAACTTCTACAGACTTTCAGTAAGGTTAGTGATAGAGAGTTTTACTTACTTTATTGGTTTTTCCTAAATAAGTAAGTTAATTAGGTTTTCCTAAATTGTGATTTCCTTTTTCTTTATTTATTTGCTTTGCAATTTAAGTTTTTGTGAGTTTGATATGATATGTGTATTTGATAGAAATATTAAGTTATATTTAAAAGAAAATCTCAATTATAATTGAATTGCTTTTAGCCATGTTATTGCTAATGTGATTTGTTTCTTCATACAACTATATTAAAAAGTTCTCTTATGTTCAAGGTTTCTTCAGGAGACCTGAACCCGATGAATGCTGCAATTGGTGGAGTAGTAGCCCAAGAGGTGATGAAGGCTTGCTCGGGCAAGTTTCACCCTATCCTCCAGTGGATGTACCTTGATGCCATTGAGTGCCTTCCCAAAGACCGCTCTGGTCTCACTGAGGAGAACTGCAAGCCGGTTAACTCAAGATATGATGGCCAAGTAGCTGTCTTTGGCAAAAACTTCCAGAAAAGAATTGGCGAACTCAAATATTTCATTGTTGGTAAGTTCATTGCTTATCCTACTATTAATATTATTAATCCTTCTATATCCTACTTCCTACTAATACTATAAATGTGAAAGTTTAGATGTTTGGATGTTTGTTACTCAATCAAGCCAAAACGGCTGAACGGATTTGGCTGAAATTTGGGACACAGATACTTTGTAGCCCGGAGAGGAACATAGGCTACTTTTTATCCCGGAAAAATATCATATTCCCGCGGGATAACGTCGTGTAGTCCACGCGGGCGAAGCCGCGGGCGGAAAGCTAGTTATTGATATACTTGAGGTGAGCTAGCGTCATGGTATCGGGAGCCATGAGAACAACTCCCACGGCCGCCTTAGAAATGATACTAGGCCTTAGTCCAATAGATCTTGAAATCGAAAAGAGAGCTACAGAACAATGGTTTAAGCTGAAAAGCACTAACCTGTGGATAGGAAGGCACAATGATCATGGTCACGCTGAAATAGGAAAAAAGTACGAAGAAAACCTTTCCATGATACTGGTTAATAATGACCTAATAAAAAAGGAAAGGATCTTCGACAAAAAGTACAGAATAAGCATCAGATCTAGAGAAGACTGGAAAATAGAACATGACAATCTGGATAGCACTGCAGTATGCTATACATATGGGTCAAGAAAGGAGTCAACTGGACTATCGGGAGCTGGGGTATACATAGCTAAACCCAACACTATAAGAACTACTTTTAATCTGGGCAAGTACGCCAGCGTGTTCCAGGCGGAAGTATTCGCGATACTGGAGTGTGCGAACATGATTAAAAGTGAGATAGGCAATTATAATGTAGGAAAAATAATAATATATAGCGACAGTCAAGCTGCCATCAAGGCCCTTGACAAAGCGGAGACTACCTCAGCCCTGGTGAAAGAATGCAAACAAAGCATTCAGGCACTTGCCAACTTGGTTGAGGTAGAAGTTGCCTGGGTACCTGGACACGAAGGTAACGTAGGCAATGAGGAAGCCGATGAATTAGCCAGGGGAGGAGCTGATGAACCCTTCATTGGCCCTGAACCAAGACTACCAATCGCATATAGAATTACTAAGAACATTATCGGGATCAGAACAATCAAAGAAACCAACCAAAGATGGATGAGAAGAAAGGACTGCAGACAGTCTAAGATTTTCATCAAATCGGTTGACAAGAAGAAAACTAGAGAACTTCTGAAACAGAGTAGGAGAAATATAAGAACGATTGTAGGTGTACTTACTGGGCACTGCCCACTAAACAGACACCTATCAGTGATTAAACGGACAGAGGACCCGATCTGTCCGCAATGCAAAGAAAGAGAAGAAACAAGCTACCATTTCATGGCAGAGTGCCCGATGTACGCATCACTGCGCTGGGAGCTCTTTGGAACGGACAAGCTTAAGGAAGAGGATCTAAAGAAGTTAACGATAAGTCAACTCAACAGGTACTGTAAGCGCACAGGTAGGTTCGAGGGTCCGACGCCGGTGGGGTAAATGATAACCCGCCTCCCCCCTGATTTTTCAGCTTTTAGGGGACTTGGGGAACTGGGTGAAATGGTCCCGACCTAGGTGACTGATCACCCGTCCGGCTTCGCTGGCGTCCCCCCTATAAATAATAATAATAAATAATACTTGAGGTGTTCACATCCATACTAATATTATAAATGTGAAACTGTGTTTGTTTGTCTGTCTTTCACGACAAAATGGACAAACATATCGACATGATTTTTGCTATGGGGATAGTTGGACTGGAGAGTGTCATAGCTACTTTTTATCCTGGAAAAGAATTCTGCGGGATTGTATGGTATATCATATAACTGATGTGCTAACAAAACTGATATTAATTGATGTTTTAGACGCTTTGGATTACTTTTAATTTGTGGCAGGTAGTGTTTAAAACTTCTTTAGTGAATGACAATCTTTATTAGATGTAGGTGACACGAAGTTCACCGGTCCACTAGTATTAAATAAACTGTTATAATCTAAAATCTGGACACTTGGCTCAAGTCACACTGGCGCAGAGTCGAAGCGTCGCGTCGCGTGAATTTCTTTGTTGCAAGTATGAAGTCGGGCACGCGCGCATTTGCGTCGACGCTCATTTGCTGGTTGGTTTCCGTAAAACAAATTTGTACCTTAATAATTATAAAATAGAGATAAATATGCTAAGACAAAAACATGACGCGACACTGCGCCAGTATGAGTTGAGCCTAAGACACCAAAATTATTTGCTTTAGACAAACATTTTAGACTTTGATTAACCACCTATCATGCCTACTATAAACTATTTTCTGAAATGCCCAGTTGAAGACAAAGTTTACTCACACAATAATAAGATTACTGTTATAAATAAATTATGTACTGTTTTTATTTTGTATAATTTAAATTCTATTTGAATAAATCTACATCAACTAAGCATCATTTTCATATTAATTGCAAATGATGGCTGCTACTAAAATATATTATTGGAGGCTAACACCATGCATATTAATAGAGCACTTGGTTTAACAAGATAATCATCTTACTGCTTTTTTGTAATAAATAGCATAGTTTGAAGCCTCGCTTGGCAAAAAAAAAATTGTTGTCTAAATTGACCATAACATTAATAATCCCATTTTTTATTGCTCAATATGCTAGATACTTCAATTTAGAAGATATTCATTCACATAAAAAAATATTTCATCATCTTCCTGACATTATCCCAATACTGTTTGGGGTCAGCGTTTTTTTCTTCATTCAAAAATTTATTTATTTTTTGTTTTTAACTCTTTTTCATTTATTTAGGGGCTTTTTAACACTATCCCACTTATTCAAATACGTGGACTAAAATAGTCCTGGTTTAAAACTGGTACTGAACTTGTGCGTCACTTTCATTTTCTAAATGAAAGACAGAATTAGCATCAGTTTTAACTTTAGTACACGTTTTGGAATAAGGGGGTATAAGTTTATGCCAGCCCCCATTACTTTTAGCTCTTGCTTTTGCTTAGCCCTATAATCTTAGTTTCTTTCACCCAAGATTGCCTGGAAGAGAATGCTATCTAATAGTAAGGTCTTTTAGTGTGCTATAAAGCCATTATTGCGATAAAAAAAGTCGTATGCATACTACATACATATTTCTTTGTTATCTCAGAATCGTTTCGCTTTGTTTGTATTGCGCATTAGCTACCGTACTGTCGACGCATTAGAATAAGGTAAAAACTCAGCCTAGCAATTATCGCGATCACCCTGAGCCAGTGACTGACTGACAACACATTCTTTACGGTTCAACAAGTTTATGTACTGAGTGGCGTAAAAGTAATGGCACGATTTGGTTCAGCTACAACTTTGTTTCTAAATTAGAAAACTAAAAATTAGTTTTTTATATATGTATTTTATATTTATGACATGAAATTTCGTCTCAGTAGGATTTGAAGATGATGTCTCTTAAATAGTAACCTCCAAGTTGACGCACATTTGAGCCCAATTTATGACAATTTCCATAACTTGCCATAACACTTCCTGCGATATGTTCCTTTTCTTGATAAATGTTTTCTTTTAGGGCCCTAGAGTCTGTGGCTTGTTCAAATACACCAGAGATTTCAAATAACCCCAAAAAAAGAAGTCTGGACAGGTCAGTCCCCTGATTCACGAACCATCGGAAACGCTCCCGACAACGGAATGTATGCCCTGTTTCTGTCACTCACTATAGAATAGACAAAGACAAAGCACAGAATTCGAATCCGATTCCGTTTCCGACGGTTTGTGAATCAGGGGGCAGATCGGGTGATCTTAAAATTGTCGACGAAATTCACGTTGTGTTTTTATCACTGATGAATTATTTTATTACTTACGTAAAAACATTGACACGATTGTTCCACGTTCTTGGGGAGTATATCGGTCCATGTTTATTTTTAGCGAATTTTACATTTATTTACTACACAGTTTTCAATATCAGAATAACAGACGTCATATAAAAAAAATATAAGTAATTTTTTTAGTGCCAGTACTTTTGGGCCACCCAGTATTAGACGATGTTACTAGCTGCGGCTCACGCACTAACTGATATATTATTCCAGAAATTTCATCCTGATTGAGTACCAAAAAAACATTCGTATTTGTAAAATTGCAGCACTAGTCCCAGCTTTCGACTTTGTTTGCGCTTGGGGAGGGTCGAAGACTGCTTTCGTGATCGAGCGTTTAACAGTTCTTTAGATTAAGGTAAAACTTACAATAATTATCGCGGTCTGAGTATTGACTATTGACCAACGTGACGAGCAACCTTGCATGCAGACGGGAGCTGTTTACGGCATAATAGGCTTAAGTATTAAACGCAATGTTATACTTATGATAAGCTAGTGGCAGACCGCGACTTGTGCTTGGACTAAGAGCCATATTATTTTCCGTTATTGTGCGTCCATTGGCGCTTTTAAAGTTCAATAAGAGATTTCCACCGCAATAAAAAGTGTAAAATTAGCTTTTGCGTGAAATCAGAGTTTTCAGGTGTCGAATTAGAGCACTAATCCAACTTTCAATAAGATTCATCTTAGATTTCTGCGCGAACTGTCCATATAAATAAAACACTTTCACGGATTTTTTCACGCAATTTATTCAACAACTTAGTTAAATAAAAGTTAAAATCTCAAAAAACAACTAAAATTTAACTAAGTTGTTGAATAAATTGCGTGAAAAAATCCGTGAAAGTGTTTTATTTATTTCAATAAGATTATTAACCAACACAGTCAGAGAAATTGTTGTCCCATTTACAAAGGGCCCTTGATGATACAAATGATTCATAAACACTAAGCCAATTAAATCAATGATCTAATAAAACAAGTCTAACTGTTTCATTGTATTCGTGTCTTTTGTTATTGAAGCATGTAAGAGTACACTGCATTACACTCAATTAAACACATTACAAAGAAAAAATGTCAGTAATAACTCTGAAAAATTTACTACACATTAAGTTATACAAACCTGGTTTTAAACCTAAAAGCTCATTTTCATTGGTCGATGGGGCGTGTATGCGGGATGCGGAAGATTTCTAAAAAGCATGCCATAAGGCCCACATGCGGAGAACAGCTTTCATTGGTCGTTTACCCGCAGTCGCGTCGGGGTGCTGGAGATTTCTAAATCGCATTAATTTTGTTGATTGGTTGTTTTTGTGACATAACGTCAAAATAACAACCAATCATAACAGCTGTCAAAATCGATGAACGAATGAGTACATGATTATCCCATCGATTAGGTAGAAAATGGACCCTCAAACACAAAAATGCCATCTAAAAAAAGCTTTGCCCGTTTCTCCCCATTTCTTTGTAAAACTGCAGTTTATTTATCGCTCATCAGGCGCTGGCGCCATCGGCTGCGAGCTGCTGAAGAACTTCGCGATGATCGGCGTGGGCGCGGCGGGCGGTCGCGTCACCGTCACCGATATGGACCTCATCGAGAAATCCAATCTCAATCGGCAATTCCTGTTCCGCCCCTACGACGTGCAGTCGCCCAAGTCCAGCACCGCTGCTAAGGTAAGCTGGTCGCAATAGAAGCTCGGTCTATTGCTCGGTGCAGCGGGTTACCGCCTTAAAGGTCATCGCACATTTTACATCGCGACTCGACGCCAATCCAACACCGTTCCAACTCGAACTATCGATTCGGTATTAAGGCGCTACTCGGAGAAAGGATGGACTTTTTGATTTAAAACTATAGCTGACGGTTACAGTTGTTACAAATCTGGTAATAAGATATATATTTCTACATACCTTTATCTAGAATCGTATAGTTTCAAAAACACGTTTATATGATTTTGCCTCGACACTTTTTCTTTTCGAAAAGACCTCTAAAATATACGAAAATTCAAGATTATTCTTAAATGGGTTTACTTACACTATTGGAAATTGGTTAAATTAGTGGACACCAATAATATTTAGGATCGTATAGAAGCATTTTTTTTTAAATCGCTGTAGTTTTTTAATACGAAGTGATTTTGTGGCTTTTTGCCTAATCTGCAAAATCGGTCTCGCTTCCGCGCGCGTCGTCTCATTGCTATCTCGCTTCAGCATAATTTTTTCGAGTATCGCCTTAACAGGTCGTTGGCTAGGCGATCAACTCGTCGGTTACCAGTGGACGACTTGGCGTCAATGAGTGGGAAACGCGTTGTCAACGAGTTGGACACCTCGTAATATCAGATAGTGTTTATTTGAATTTCATCTAGAGCAGGCGTATTTACTTGAAAATGTTTTACTTCACATGACAAGAACTGGTAATAATAGCGATAATACTCGATGAAGAAAATACGCTCTGTTTTGCAACTGTACTCTGAATGAAGGAAGGAGGGAGGGGCGCGGACGGAACGCGCTGCCCGCTAGCTGTAAGCTCGTTGCCGACTCGTCACCGACTCGTCGGCAACACGTCGACACCGTGGGGCAACGGGTCGGTGACAGTCAATAGGTGAACAACGCGTGGACCACGCGTCGTAGACTTTCAACTTATGTGTTGAAAAATTCACTCGTATGTTACACGAAATAAAGCTTACATTTCAGTGCCATACTGTGAGTTGAGTTGGAGTGGAGTCGACGTTGAGTTGGTGCAACCTTAAGGCTCTTTAGTGGAGGTTGACGGTGTTCGATGCGCCGTCGACGTGCAGCTACCTCTGACATAACGTGCCGTTCGACTGTAAAACCCTTAGGACTATTATTGCGAAACAAACGAAGGAACTTTTGTAACTAAATTTTTGTCTCGAACTGCTGCGTGTCTCGAAAGATGTTTCTGATTCTGTTATTTTAACAACTACCATCACTCACTTACCATCACATTACCAGTTTGTACTGGGTCTGATGACTTACTTTAGCCAATGATTAAAGGTCATATCATATTATTTATACTATACCAGGCCTATTTCACTCCCCGTGTCGGCTCGAAAACGCGGCGGCAACGCCGGCGTTGTAAATCCATAGAAATTAGGTCCGCAAAAGAGCTAGAATATATGCGATAGAAAGAGATGCAACGACAACGAGTGGCCGTTCGTAATTTGCCTGCACCGTACAAGCTGAATTTTACTTTATTGCGTTATGCTTAGAGTTGCTATTTATTTAAATGACTTAGCGGAGTGAACTATCTGTTACATAGTAACTATTTAGTAATCTGTGACTATACCAGATGCTAAGTCACATAATTAGGTCCCAGATCCATTATTATTATAGGACTGCAAGCGACGGACTTACGAAAAACCAATATTTTTATTGGTAAACAAGTCTTTATTTTGGTCTGGGCTCCAAGGGATAATACTCGCATACTACATCCCCCAAACATAAAGTGTTAACCCATCTATTCTGGACCCCCAGATGATCAAGCGCATGAACCCCGAAATGAACGTGGTAGCGCAAGAGAACCGCGTGTGCCCTAAAACAGGCAGCGTACGATGAAACCTTCTTTAACCCATCTATTCTGCACCCCCAGGTTATCAAGCGCATGAACCCCGAAATGAACGTGGTAGCGAAAGAGAACCGCGTGTGCCCTAAAACAGGCAGCGTACGATGAAACCTTCTTTAACCCATCTATTCTGCACCCCCAGGTTATCAAGCGCATGAACCCCGAAATGAACGTGGTAGCGAAAGAGAACCGCGTGTGCCCTAAAACAGGCAGCGTACGATGAAACCTTCTTTAACCCATCTATTCTGTACCCCCAGGTGATCAAGCGCATGAACCCCGAAATGAACGTAGTAGCGCAAGAGAACCGCGTGTGCCTTAAAACAGGCAGCGTACGATGAAACCTTCTGTAACCCATCTATTCTGTACCCCCAGGTTATCAAGCGCATGAACCCCGAAATGAACGTGGTAGCGCAAGAGAACCGCGTGTGCCTTAAAACAGGCAGCGTACGATGAAACCTTCTGTAACCCATCTATTCTGTACCCCCAGGTGATCAAGCGCATGAACCCCGAAATGAACGTGGTAGCGCAAGAGAACCGCGTGTGCCCTAAAACAGGCAGCGTACGATGAAACCTTCTTTAAACCATCTATTCTGTACCCCCAGGTGATCAAGCGCATGAACCCCGAAATGAACGTAGTAGCGCAAGAGAACCGCGTGTGCCCCGAAACCGAAGCGGTGTACGATGACACTTTCTTCGAGGCGTTGGATGGAGTCGCCAACGCTTTGGACAACGTGGACGCTCGCATCTACATGGACCGCCGCTGCGTCTACTACAGGAAGCCGCTGCTCGAGAGCGGGACTCTCGGGACTAAAGGGAACACTCAGGTAAGGAAACTGCCTCTGCGGTCTAGTGGTTCATACCATCAGTTTCAGAATTAGAGGTCCCTTGTTAGATTGCCAGTGAGAACATATTGTACTCGGTTTGGTTGGTGGTAGAACTCGTTCTTAGTCTGCTTGGTTAGCTACTACCATCGTATCTAAGGACGACGACGCTTTCTTCGAGGCTTTGGATGGAGTGGCCAACGCTTTGGACAATATGGACGCTCGCATCTACATGGACCGCCGCTGCGTCTGCTACAGGAAGCCGCTGCTCGAGATCGGGACTCTCGGGACTAAAGGGAACACTCAGGTAAGGAAACTGCGTCAACCACAGATCACCTGTATGTACCAAGCTACATAGATGCCGTATGACAAATATTTTGTTCTAATTAAAAGTCACAGTTTTTGGCGGTGGGAAGGGGGGCGAGAGACGTAACACCGGACACGTGATTGGCTTCTTCAATGACAATGACAATAAATTTTACGACATACTTCATTGGTCAGCCAGCACTGAACGACACATTGACAAGCATTATCAGTATCAGTGATAAATCATTAAAAAAAACAGCAAATATCACAAGGGGGAGGGGGGTTTATTCAGATATCACGTGTATTTATTTTCGATACCGAAACACAATATCCTCCTTTATACAGTCACTCAATCGCACAGGATTGCGTGCAAGAAAGCCCGCACGCGCAATCACGCGCGATTGTTTGTTTGATGTTGTTAAGGCTAACGTTATTTCCCTACCCCTTACACACACGCTCTTTCCCACAGAATTGCTGTATCACGCGCGATTGAGTGTCGGTGTAAAGCCAGCTATTGTTTATACGTATAACGTTGCGAAATTGCGAAAAACTGATAACGCTAAACACGTAGCTTTTCGGATTAATTAAAGACCTCCTTTTCAAATGTTCCAGGTGGTCGTCCCATTCCTGACAGAGTCGTACAGCTCGTCCCAAGACCCGCCCGAGAAGAGCATTCCCATCTGCACGCTGAAGAACTTCCCCAACGCGATCGAGCACACGTTACAGTGGGCGCGTGACGAGTTCGAAGGGTTGTTCCGGCAAGCGGCTGAACATGCCGCGCAGTATCTGAGAGATCCTACTTTCTTAGACAGAGCTCTAAGGCTGCCGGGCTCGCAACCGCTGGATGCCTTGGAGAGTGTCAGGGTGAGTGGACTTTAGTGGTACATAAGCTATAATTGAGGAATTTTATGGTGGTAGTTTAAGAATCTAGGAACCTTGGAAAGTCTTGAGGCTGACCAGTTCGCAGCCGCTGGATGCACTAAAGAGTGTCAGGGTGAGTAGACCATAGACCTTAGCGATAGATATGCTATTCTTTTTTCAGGAGTTTGATTATGGTAGTTGAGGAATCTAGGAAGCTTGGATGCCCTGGAGAGTGTCAGGGTGAGTGGACCTTAGTACATAAGTAAGGCTTGTTTCAGCAGTATCTGCGGGACCCCACCTTCCTGGATAGAGCCCTAACTTAGACTTAGCTCACTTATACCGCACCGCTTCTACCCAACCAATGTATGAGCAGTCAAATATGGACTTAATGTCGTGCTTTGTAGATGCACTTTAGCTTGCGGCAGGCTCGCTTACCGCGCGCTGTCTGCTATTGTATATTGTTACTGTAAAGTACATCTACAGTGAACGATATTAAGTCCATATTTGGCTGCTCATACTTTGGTTGGGTGGGAGCGGTGCGGTATAAGTGGGATATGACCTTAAGGCTGCCGGGTTCACAGCCGCTGGATGCCTTGGAGAGTGTCAGGGTGAGTGGAACTTAGTACATAAGCTATTATTATTTCAGGAATTTGATAATGTAAGTTAAGGAATCTAGAAATCTAGGAAAGTATTGAAGCTGACCAGATCACAATCGCTGGATGCCTTGGCGAGTGTCAGGGTGAGTGGACCTTAGTACATAAGCTATTCTTATTTCAGGAATTTGATGATGGTAGTTAAGGAATCTAGGAACCTTGGAAAGTCTTGAGGCTGACCAGATCCTTAGAAAGTCTTTAGGCTGACCAGATTGCAGCCGCTGGACGCCCTGAAGAGTGTCAGGGTGAGTGGAACTTAGTACATAAGCTATTATTATTTCAGGAATTTGATAATGGTAGTCAAGGAATCTAGGAACCTCGGAAAGTCTTGAGGCTGAGGGTCTTGAGGGAAGTCAGGGTGAGTGTACCTTAGTTTAGTACACAAGGTTTGTTCCGGCAGTGTCTGTGGGACCCCACCTTCCTGGATAGAGGTCTAAGGCTGCCGGGCTCCCAACCGCTGGATGCCTTGGAGAGTGTCAGAGTGAGTAGACCCTAATGGAGGATATTGATGCTGGTAGTTGAGCAATCTAGGAATCTAGAAAAGTCTTGAGACTGCCCAGATCACAGCCGCTGGACGCCCTGGAGAGTGTCAGGGTGAGTGGACCTTAGTACATAAGCTATTCTTATTTCAGGAATTCGATGATGGTAGTTTAGCAAACTAGGAATCTAGTAAAGTCTTGAGGTTGACCAGATCACAGCCGCTGGATGCCTTGGAGAGTGTCAGGGTGAGTGGACCTT
The DNA here is from genome assembly GCA_949710035.1 of Crambus lathoniellus. NCBI lineage: Eukaryota > Metazoa > Arthropoda > Insecta > Lepidoptera > Crambidae > Crambus > Crambus lathoniellus. Next base: position 1,745,537 of record OX453303.1, on the reverse strand, counting down.
AGTGGTATAGTCGAGTTCAATAATATCTTTTGAACTTTGTCGTAGTAATTATTGTGACAGAAAGTTAAAGACGATGTCAAAAAACTTAAATGCGACGAAGTCCAAAAATGCACAGATATTATTGAACTTGACTGTACATAGCTATAATTGAGGAATTTTATGCTAGTAGTTAAGCAATCTAGGAATCTTGGAAAGTCTTGAGGATGACCAGATCACAGCCGCTGGATGCCCTGGAGAGTGTCAGGGTGAGTGGAACTTAGTTTAGTCCATGAGGCTTGTTTCGGCAGTGTCTGCCCCCCACCTTTCTGGACATAAATCTGTCCTGGAAATCGGTCAGTTCAATCTGTTTAATAATAAGCGAGGAATGTGAGCTGCTGAATTGTAATTCTAGTTATTTCTTTCTAAAATGAAATTTTATGTCTGGAATACGGTGCTACCTACGTGTGAAGTCACAAGTAGGTAGCGCTGTCTTTGTCTAATAATAAACTGATGCTCTATATTCCTGAAAATATTTAAAATATTTGAAAATGAATGCCTGTGATGTGCTGCTAATACAAAAAAAAAACAAAAAAAAAAAACAGTCCGTTCCCCTAAATTGCGTTTTTTGCAATTGATTTAACAACGTATCTTTCATTCCAGCACGCGATCAACGAGCGGCCCCTAAAGTTCGCAGAGTGCGTGCGGTGGGCACGCCTCCACTGGGAGGCCCAGTACAACAACCAAATCAAGCAGCTGCTATACAACTTCCCGCCAGACCAGCACACCACCAGCGGCGCGCCCTTCTGGTCCGGGCCTAAGAGATGCCCGGCTCCTTTAACCTTCGACCCGAATGAACCACTGCACTTGGACTATGTTGTGGCCGCAGCCAACTTGAGAGCGACCGTCTACGGCTTGCCAAACTGCGTGGATAGAGAAGAGATCGCTAAGATGGCTGCCGAAATCGAGGTTAGTAACTTCTCCTCAGCTCAACACCGATTGCGCCTTTCTGGTCAAGGTCTGTCTTTGATGCTAGTAAAAAATCTGGACTATAACATCGCGGAAGGCTACTGTAATCGAGGTTAGTGATTTCCTCCCCCAGTGACTGATATCACTACATAGTATAAAACAAAGTCGCTTTCTCTGTCCCTATGTCCCTTTGTATGCTTAAATCTTTGAAACTACGCAACGGATTTTGATGCGTTTTTTTTTAATAGATAGAGTGATTCAAGAGGAAGGTTTATATGTACTTTTTATCCCGATATTCCCACGGGAACGGGAACCACGCGGGTGAAACCGCGGGCGGCCGCTAGTAAGAGATATAACAGACCAGCACACCACCAGCGGCGCGCCCTTCTGGTCCGGGCCTAAGAGATGCCCGGCTCCTTTAACCTTCGACCCGAATGAACCACTGCACTTGGACTATGTTGTGGCCGCCGCCAACTTACGAGCCACTGTCTACGGCTTGCCAAACTGCGTGGATAGAGAAGAGATCGCTAAGATGGCTGCCGAAATCGAGGTTAGTAACTTCTCAGCTCACAACCAATTGCTCCTTTCTGGTCAAGGCCTGTCTTTGATGCTAGTAAGGAATCTGGACTATTACATTGTAATCGAGGTTAGTAACTTCTCAGCTCACAACCAATTGCTCCTTTCTGGTCAAGGCCTGTCTTTGATGCTAGTAAGGAATCCGGACTATAATATCGCGGAAGGCTACTGAAATCGAGGTTAGTGACTTCTCAGCTCACCACCAATTGTGCATTTCTGGTCAAGGTATCTTTGATGCTAGTAATGAATCTAAGACTATTACATCGCGGAAGGCTACTGTAATCGAGGTTAGTAACTTCTTAGCTCACCACCAATTGCACCTTTCTGGTCAAGGCCTGTCTGTGATGCTAGTAAGGAATCTGGACTATTACATTGTAATCGAGGTTAGTAACTTCTCACCAGCTCACCACCAATTGCACCTTTCTGATCAAGGCCTGTCTGTGATGCTAGTAAGGAATCTGGAATATTACATCGCGGAAGACTACTGAAGTCGAAGTTAGTGACTTCCTCCACCAGTGACCGATATAACAGATCAAACAGACCATCACACCTGGTCCGGGCCTAAGAGATGCCCGGCGCCTTTAACCTTCGACCCGAATGAACCACTGCATTTGGACTATGTTGTGGCCGCAGCTAACTTACGAACGACTGTCTACGGCTTGCCAAACTGCGTGGATAGAGAAGAGATCGCTAAGATGGCTGCCGAAGTCGAGGTTAGTAACTTCTTCTCAGCTTACCACCGATTTATCCTTTCTGGTCAAGGCCTGTCTTTGATGCTAGTAAGTACAAGATCTGGAAATTTACATCGCGTAAAGCTGCCGAAGTCGAGGTTAGTAACTTCTTCTCACCAGCTCACCTCCAATTGCACCTTTCTGGTCAAGACTATTACATCGCGGAAGGCTGCTGAAGTCGAGGTTAGTGACTTCCTCCACCAGTGACCGATATAACAGATCAAACAGACCATCACCGATTGATTGATTTGACGACCGATTTGGCGCAGAGGTAGGCTACCCACCTTCTGCGCCAGTGGTCTCGGGTTCGATTCCCGAACAAGACAAATATTTGTGTGCATGAACATGTCTATTTGTCTTGGTCTGGGTGTTTACTATGTATATTAAGTATTTATTTACAAAAAAAAGTATTTAATTATATATTTATCCATTATCAAGTTTTCCATGATACAGTTTCTTAATGAAATTAACATGGGCTTAGATAATTGGTGTGAATGTAAGAAGTATTTATTTATTATTTATTTATCACCCCTTCATGTCCGGCCCCAAGCGATGTCTGCTCCTTTAACCTTCGACCCGAATGAACCACTGCATTTGGACTATGTTGTGGCCGCCGCTAACTTGCGAGCCACCGTCTACGGCTTGCCAAACTGCGTGGACAGCGAATAGATCGCTAAGATGGTTGCTGGAGTAGTTTAGTAATTTCGCGCCTCACCACGGTTTTTATTTGACATTCTTCGAAACTGTGACGATTAGTGAATGTGACATGCATACATATACTCACGCTTGTTTCCCACGGGGGGATGCAGAGACTACTATCTGCTACGATCCTTGCGCACTTCTTTCGCTTCATTCACATCCATCAATCTTTTGACTTTTCATACATGCCTGGCGATTTTTGTCACTGTGTACACCAGCCTTTATTAAACCTCCTATTTGGCCCGTGTAGGTTTTTCTGTGAATGTGACCTTTTGCGGAAAATGGCATTCTCTGAAAGTGAGGAATTATTATTGAGATGACCACTTGACATTAAAACATTTCTACGGTGGTGGCGTGTGAGGCGGGTCGTTACGTTCCCTAAAATATGGTTGAGCGAAGCGATGGCTGGTTCATGCGTCATGCTCGTGAACGGGTGCTGCCAGTGGGAATGGGTCTGCTCTTATCTGCTTGCTTTAAAATGTGTTTTCTTTTGTTTTTATTCATTTTATTAAGAATTACATTTGAAACATGTATGGCGCAACTTGCAGTATATACGAGGGCGGGTTGAAAAGTTTCTGGCCTGACCTAGAAGAAGTTACAAATCTTTTTGCTAACTAACATCATTACATAGGTACATTCTTCAGCTGTCATTGTACGAATTGTTATGTCTGTACTGTGAGTGGTTCAGATTTTGTACGGTTTTAAACGAGACTGGTTTTTGAAAAATTTCAAAATGGAAAAAATTGAGCACGTTCGGTCATTAAGTATTTGCCTAAGAAGGGGTTGACTCCAAAAGAAATCTACGAAGATATGGTAGCAACATTAGGGGAATCTGGCCCATCATATTCAACGATCAAAAACTGGGTAGCTGACTTTAAACGTGGGCGCCACAGCATTGAAGATGACCCTCCCAGTGGCCGCCCTTTAACATCAACCAATTCAGAAAACGTCGGGATAATTTGTGATTTAATTTTGGGTGACCGCAGATTGAAGATCAGGGAGCTAGCAGAGATTGTGGGCATCTCTTATGAACGTGCACAAAATATTATAGTCAACGAACTGAAGTTTCACAAGGTGTCGGCGAGATGGGTTCCAAAACTGCTTTCAGTCGAACAAAAACGCACACGATTAACGATGTCACGCGACTCTTTAGAGTTGTATGAGGCTGATCCCGAAGAGTTTCATGAGAGATTGGTTACCATGGCTGAAACATGGGTTCAGCACTGTACTCTAGAGTCTAAGCAGCAATCGAAACAATGGAAAAGTTCGGGATCCCCTACACCAAAAAAGGCGAAGACAATTTTGTCCGCAAATAAAGTTATGGCTTCGGTATTTTGGGATTCTAAGGGTGTTCTTCTGGTGGATTACTTGGAAAAAGGACATACGATAAACTCAGTTTACTACTGTAACCTGGTACGTCGTTTACGACAAGTAATCAAAGTGAAACGACCAGGTTTGCTGCGGAAAGGAGTGTTGTTTCTCCAGGATAACGCGCGTGTTCACACGTCGCTTGAATCCATGGCCACCATTCGTGATTGTCGCTACGAATTATTACCTCATCCGCCCTATTCGCCTGATTTGGCACCCTCTGACTTCCATCTCTTCCCAAATTTGAAAAAACACTTGGGAGATCAGAAGTTTTCAACGAATGAAGAGGTGAAAGGCGCCGTAAACGACTATTTTGAAGGGTTGGAGGAATCTTTTATAAAACTGGTAAACAAGCGTTACAAACCAGATGGAAGAAATGCGTTGAGCTCCAGGGAGAGTACGTCGAAAAATAAAAAGAAATCAAACTCCTAGCTTTTCATTTTCATAGTCAGGCCAGGAACTTTCCAATCCACCCTCGTAGTAGAATTGTCTTTTGTTTTTAACTAATATTAAAGCTTTAAGTAGAGTTCCTAAGTACTTAATTGAAAATTGTTCACTGCTATGATCATTAGTTCGCCTATACTTAACTGTATTTATCATAACCCATTGTGTAATTGTGATGGAAACTGACCTTAGTCATACCATGTTAAGGTCATTTTTCAATTTGACGACTCTGTATGAAATAAAACAGGGAGAAAAAAACAACCCTTGGAGTTTCTTGCCGGTTCTTCTCCAAGGCCTCCCGCTGTAGGGTTTGCGAACCGATGGCGTAGCTTCTATGACGTTCACAAGTATTGTAAATAACAATCTAAATTGAATAAACAAATTTGAATCTTGAATCTTGAATCTTGACAAACCAATGATTCTTAGTCAGCAGTACCCAGCACATCTCCTTAGATTCCTTTCGTAACTCAATCTCATGGCTGAGTCTGAAAATTGTATTACTCAAACAAAAAAGTAACCAAAACTTGTTTCTCGTTCCAGGTACCAGAATTCAGCCCCAAATCCGGCATCAAAATCGCAGTAACAGATGCACAGTTACAACAGAGCGCCGAAGAAATGGACCAAGATCGCGTGCAAGCGTTATTGGGCGAACTGCCGCCGCCCGCCAAACTACAGGGTCTCACTATCACACCGTTAGAGTTCGAGAAAGACGACGACTCGAATTTCCACATGGACTTCATAGTGGCAGCATCGAACCTCCGGGCAGCTAACTACTCCATCCCGCTGGCTGACCGTCACCGTTCCAAGCTCATTGCTGGCAAGATCATCCCAGCCATCGCCACCACCACGTCAGTGGTGGCCGGCTTAGTTTGCCTCGAGCTCTACAAGTTAGCTCAAGGGTTCAACACCCTGGATGTCTTCAAGAATGGTTTCGTCAACCTCGCTCTACCCTTCTTTGGCTTCTCCGAACCAATCTCTGCACCCATAAACTCATACTACGACAAAAAGTGGACGCTCTGGGACAGATTTGAAGTCAAGGGCGAGGTTACTCTGGAACAGTTCCTGGATTACTTCAAGAAGGAGCACAAGTTAGAGATCACGATGTTGTCTCAAGGTGTTTGCATGCTGTACTCCTTCTTCATGCCGAAGCCGAAGAGGCAGGAACGGCTTGGTCTGCCCATGTCGGAGGTGGTGCAGCGAGTGTCCAAGAAGAAATTGGAACCGCATGTTCGCGCGTTAGTGTTCGAGCTTTGCTGTAACGACGACGATGGCAATGATGTGGAAGTGCCCTACGTCAAGTACACGCTTCCCTGAACGAGGGAAGCGTTCTGCTCGTTTGTGCTTTAGAACACGCTTTTGTCTCCAGATAACTCGTCATATTATATTTATAGTAGTATAATTTTATCGTGCGCTCACCTCTCGGCAGTGTCTGAAAAATTTACATTGATTTTATACACCGAAAATTTGTTGGATATTTTTAACATGCAAATCGAATGGGTCTGTATATGGAAAGAAAATAAATAAAATTTGAGCAATTTCTCGTTTTAATCGATGAAACTGGTCATTCAGTTAAATAAGTTTTATTGCATGCTATGTTACTATTACTATATTACAAAAATCTTTGCACAAAATATTACCAAATAATCTCACTTCAATGGGTAATAAGACTTCGATATAAAACCATCACTTACATGAAGTTTAAGAGCTTAAGCATATATAACAAAGCAGAATATTGACATCGCAAGGTAGTTTGCAGTCATTTTGCCCAAATTTGTGGTCCGTTTGATCTACTTGGATTATTGTTTCGAGATGGAAATACCAACTAAGCTATATAGACAACTAATTATCTTGACCAAAACGAACATCCTCACAATGTCAATACCCAGCTTCAGACTAGAAACAAATTATTGTGTTTTCTTACAACCTGGACATGTACTTTCTTTCAGTCTAAAGTAAAGACGTGAATTTATTAAATCTAAATACTAACTTGTCTTTACTCAAAAACAAAAGTCGCTTACAATTTACATCAGACTGGGTTTACATTAGTTATAAATTATATTCGAGAGAGCTATTTCTGAATAATTTAAAAATATTGTGATTGTATGGAAAAATTCAACATTAAAATCAGAAAAAAGTGTGCTACAGAGTGTTATCGTTGCCATCATGATTATTATCTATTTTACATTACTTATTGTAGGCAGAGTAAAATGTTACCAAAAAACACCTAGAAAACAAGAGGGTACGAATGATATTAAGTCTACAATGCATACAATTTCACCAGTTATTTGTCAGTATCACAAGATTATAGCTACTTGCTATGTCGTCCAAGTAGAGTAAATAAATTACACATTTTGTTAATTACAGATTGAGGTACTTACATAAATTGCAACTTTCCCCCAAAATCGGCGAATGCAGAACTGTGTAGCGGTTCAATTGAAAATCTACTTAAATTTATTTAAAATATGGTTACAATTGGCAGATACCCAACAAAAATAATATTTACCACTTATCAAATTTAATAAAACAGATGAATTAATGAGGAGAGAGAGAGAGACAGAGCAATACACAAACAATATTTTGATATCGACATTGTGGACAAAATACTGGAAATTCTATGCTTAAAGCTAAACTTAACCTTCATTTGTTCGTTTAGATATTTATAACTATCGATATTAAATTATAAGGCAGTTGCATACATTATGCGCATTTTAAAGCTGATATGATTTGGTTAAAAACGTTATTTTAATAAATATTGCATTCGTTTGAAAAATGGCAATGTTGCCATATTAAAATTTAAACATACATAATTAATACAGCGCTTTATTTTACAATTTACATTACATAATGATGTAGCTAGCGTTAATCTAAGGCGGATTTTGTGATGTGTTATAAATACTTATACATTTTATATGATGTATTGAGATTTTACGAGCCTTATACAAAACGCAAATCTTCAATACTACTTTGTGACAAAATTATAAAAAGATATCTTCAACATTATATTATTTTCGATACAGTTACATTATTATGATGATATGACTATACCAACTCGTGCGCAGATGATTAAGCTTTTTTCTTAATGTAAAACATGATGATTGGTACTTTAATATTAAAACTTATGCGGTATCAAAATGCTTACAATACGTATTTAGCGTCGCGGGAAGAATTTTACAACCGTTATTTTCCTAAACAAATAAGTAATAATAAATATTAATAATTATATTATAAAGTATGAACTAAAAGCTATTTTTACAACATCAATTTAAAAATTTGTTACAACATATTATTGTAATTGAACATTTCTGCATATTAAATAACAAATCAGAATTTACCTGCATACATTTGCCTACACGCAAATTGGATTACAATTTAAAATAATGATCATTGTACAATTTATTGTGTTACTGGAAAACGGAGGTATTTAGGTACATTTTGGTATAATTTAAGGTGTTATTAAAAAGATTACAACAATACTAGAGAAAGTAGATTTGAGGAACTTACGATTCTCTCTTTTGGTAGATAAATTCTAGGGGCCAATTTCGTTTCTCTTAGGGCCAATTTCAACAATCTATCATCAGCAAGATACAAGTTTTTCGGTAAAAAGTACAAACAATAACAATAAACGGGCAACTACACCCCTTTCAAGATAGGTTTTAGGAAATAAAGGCTAAGGCCGTTTGTGCACTACCACTGAATTTTACCGATCCGGAAAAAAACGGATGCTTGTATTTTAATAATTAATGATTTATATTAGTAACTAGCTTTCCGCCCGCGGCTTCGCCCGCGTGGACTACACGACGTTTTCCCGCGGGACTGTGACATTTTTCCGGGATAAAAAGTAGCCTATGTTCCTCTCCAGGCTACAAAGTATCTGTGTTCCAAATTTCAGCCAAATCCGTTCAGCCGTTTTGGCGTGATTGAGTAACAAACATCCAAACATCCAAACATCCAAACATCTAAACTTTCACATTTATAATATTAGTAGGATTAATTAAATACAAGCATCCGATTTTTTTCGGATCGGTAAAATTCAGTGGTAGTGCACAAACGCCCTAACACACACCAAAAACGCACGCAGACGTGTTGCAATGCGTCGAGTACTCTGTGAACGCGTCTGCGACACCGTCGGTGAACCTTCGCGTACCTAGTTTAAATTTTACAAATTGGCTGTCAGATGAGTGCGAGTGAATGAGCGATTTTCTGAGAGGCCATTTAAAAAAAAAAAGCTTCCAATTGCTTCACTAGATAGCGTTGAATAAGTATGTACATGTCTATGGTATATTTTGGTATGAAACATATTTAAATTAATTACTTTTTAAAAACCCAAAGAAAACTAATAATATATTAAATAAGTACTAGTGTGAGGAATGGAAACGAAATAGGTAAATTTAAAGATTTAGGTTAATAAATAACATCTGTCTGACGTTCCGTTTTACGTAAAAAAGTCGCGTCAAAGTAAAATTTATAACGTTCCGTTCCTTCTAACTGCATAGGTGGGACAGCGCCATCTAGTGGCTGAGCTTTCAGAAAATCGCCCATTGGGTATTTGACTGTTGTTGAAATGTAGATATTTAATTATGACATTCAGAAATATAACATTATTGAATAACAAATGTGAAAAAAGAAATTCAATCTGTATTATAACAAGCGAAATATAAGCTACTTAATTGTGACTCTAGCTATCTCTTTCTAAAACGAAATTTTCTATGGCGAGAGTATGGCGCTATAGAAATGTGACGTCACGTTTCTATAGCGCTCTCCTTGTCTAATTAGAAAGTTTGATGGTCTATATCGCTGAAAATATGCAAGATATTTGAAAATAAATACCTATGTTGTGTTGCTACTAATTAAATTAACATTTTAAGTCAATAAAAAAATGTCAGTCAAATACCCAATTATCGTACCGATATTCGAAAATTATCGTACCTACGAGATGAAAAATTATCGTACAACTGCCAGAACCGCACGAAACGCCCTATTTCACAACTAAAAAAAACCTAAGTTTCTTGCCAAAGTTGAAAATACGGTACCTAATCCAAGTAATTTCGAACTATCATTGTCATTCGTTTGTTGGTTTTAGTAGTAGATTCGAGGGGAAATCCCCGACCATAGACATTATTTTGTATTTCTAGATGATTTAAAGGCACTGGATACTCTTCACCCCACTTCGGAGAAGGGTTGGAAATTATCGTACTTTGACGTATGACAATACATATTGCATCGTACATCGTACCGGTGTCGAAATTATCGTACATGTACGATAATTATTATAGTACGTCTGGCAAAGCTGAAGTGGTCTACAGACGGTGCAATTTGACATACAATCTGCAGCCACAATCTGCTAGAGTGGCGGTTGGCTGGTTGCCTGTATAACTCGGTCAGATAAAGAAAGGGACTGGAAATGGCGGCCTTGCTATTTGTCTCTCGCTCACGCTATGTCAAATTGCACCGTCTGTAGACCGCTTGATGCAGCACGTCTGCGATACATTTTGGTGTGTGGCAGCCTTTAATAAAACTAGGTTCCTCTATATAGCTACCTTTCAAGACAGGTTTCAGCCTTTAATAAAACTAGGTTCCTCTATATAGCTACCTTTCAAGACAGGTTTTGGGAATTAACCGTGCAGGGAGGTTGCAACTTCATCATCATCATCATGTCAGCCGAACGACGCTCACTGCTGGGCATAGGCCTCCCCCAAGGATAAATACTAACAACAACTTTTATGGTGAATGGCTGCGTCTCGTTTTTCGTGACGATTCTGCCAAAAGGATAAATACTAACTTACTGAGGATAAATTGTTGACGGCTTCAGTCAGGGTGGTCGCCAGCAAGGCAGCAGGCGCGCGAGGCAGGCGGGCGGCGACCGTCAGCGCCACGGCCGCCGCCACGGCCGCGCCGGGTAGCGGCCCCGCCCCGCACACTTGTCGCCGCTAAACGTCTCTGCAACGGTGAAACGAGTGTTACTTGTTCTGTTAGCAACACTCGAAAGTAAGCTAAAGGTCATAGCCCACTTATTTATACCGCACCGCTTCCACCCAACCAAAGTATAAGCAGCCAAATATGGACTTAAGGCGATACTCGGAAAAAATGTGCTGAAGCGAGATAGCAATGAGAAAACGACGCGCGCGGGAGCGAGACCGATTTTGCAGATTAGGCAAAAAAAAACACAAAATCACTTCGTATTAAAAAACTACAGCGATTTACAAAAAATGCTTCTATACGATCCTCAATATTATTGGTGTTCACTAATTAAACCAATTTCCAATAGTGTAAGTAACCCCATTTAAGAATAATCTTCACTTTTCGTATTTTTTAGAGGTCTTTTCGAAAAGAAAAAGTGTCGAGGCAAAATCATAAAATCGTGTTCTTGAAACTATACGATTCTAGATAAAGATATGAAGAAATATATATCTTATTACCAGATTTGTAACAACTGTAACCGTCCTATAGTTTTAAATCAAAAAGTCCATATTTTTCCGAGTAGCGCCTTAATATCGTTCACTGTAGATGCACTTTACAATAGCAGACAGCGCGCGGTAAGCGAGCCTGCTGCAAGGTAAACTGCATCTACAGAGCACGAAATTAAATCCATATTTGACTGCTCATACGTTGGTTGGGTGGGAGCAGTGCGGTATAAGTGGGCTAAGTCCTTAAGGGCTCGTTCAAGGAGAAACGCCGTTGAGGGTCAAACGGCGCGGGCAAATTATGATATCATTGCGCGCTCGCGACAGACGTCTAATCAAATAAGTCAATTTGACGCACCGACTGATGCACTAATGAGCGACGAACGAGCGCTTAGGGCTCGTTTAAGGACAGGCGGCGTGTCATGCGGTGCGGCACGCGGCGCGGTCAAATTGTACTATCATTGGGCGCTCGCAACAGACGTCTAATCAAATACCTAAATTATTAATGTGACGCACCAACTGATACACAATTCGTCCGCGCCGCGCAACGCGCTACCTACGCGCTGCCACGCGCCGCCTCTCTTTGAACGAGCGCTTAGACATACATTTTTTAAATGAACCTAATATAATAGAAACATGCATCATCATTTCAGCCGTACGACGCCCACTGCTGGACATAGGCCTCCCCCAAGGATCTCCACAACGATCGGTCCATCGGTATCGAAACATGCATACTCATACACAATAACAAAAAATAAAAATTCATTGTTTATGTTTATATGATGCACATGTCATGCTCTATAAGACAGTGAAGGTTATTTACTTTAAAAAAAATTTACCAAATCAAAGGATAAAATATAAATGCGTTTTTATTAAAGTTCTTATCAAGTAACAAAGAAGTACATGAACAGCATGGCAACATAACAGACAAGCGGGCAACATTCTAGCGGCCACTACAGTGTTACCGTAGTTGGACTGAGTCATGAGCGGCGCGGGGGCGGGCGCGGGCCGCTTCGCCCGCGCGGGGAACGCGCCGCTGTGGCTTTGCGACATTATGTCCCTGTTTTACACACAATATATTGTAAAATGCGGTCGCGGAGCACGAAGAATCTCGTAAAACGACCTGTTATTATCTGTCCCTGTTCCTCCCGCGAAAATATAGTTGCGTCAGGCGTCTGTCACTCGATGTACTTTTTTAACTACTCGGAACATCGCGCGAGAAGTTGCGCAATACATAATTTAAGCGAGTAACACACTACGCAGATACAATAATATTTTATCTGCATATAAAAACTAAATTATCTGGAAGTATCATATCGGAAACTATTTTCGGAGCACAAAGAATGTCGTAAAATGACCTGTTATTATCTGTCCCTGTCGCTCCCGCGTAAATATAGTTGCGTCAGGCGTCTGTCACTCGATGTACTTGCGCGCTACTCTCGCTAGTAGAGAGAGGGAGAGGAGGTGCGAAATCCATAGAAATTAGATCCGAAAAAGAGCTAGAATATATGCGATAGAAAGAGATGCAACGTCTGGCCGTTCGTAATTAGCGCCGTACAAGCTGAATTCCACTTTATTGCGTTGTTGTTAGAGTTGCTATTTATTTAAATGGTTTAGCGGAGTGCAGCTTCTGTACTACTTGTACTATTATTTATTCTGTGGCTGCGTCAGTTTCAGGGGATATGTGAAAGCATGAAGCACTATATTTACGCGGGAGCGACAGGGACGGATAATAACAACTCATCGTATGGGATTTTTCGTGCTCCGCGACAGAACTTTAGCAGAACTAATGTAAGCACTATTATGCCTCGCCTCATGGCTCCTTAAACCAGTTATTCCTACGAACGCTGCATTAGTGTACCCAGTGTTGGGATAAAGGGGGGCTACCGGCAAAAAAAATGGATATGGAATTATGGACATGGGCTTCATTTGACATTTAAATGCCCATATATGGACAAAATATGGACTTCGAATATCAAATGAAGTCCATATCCATATTTTTTGCTGGTAGCCCCCCAGATTTTCCTTAAAAGTATGTTGATGGAAAATGAGAATAGGCAATGCCATGACCCACCCATTGGGCCCCATGTGGCTTAACTTAAGGCATGCGCAGAAGTATTCTATTCGTGACGGTCTAGCGAGGAATCCGGAGTCGCTAGATAGCTTCATGGGCAGAATAACCATAGTTTTCGTTGAATTTCGTGAAGGTCTAGCGAGGAATCAGGAGTCGCTAGATAGCTTCATGGGCAGAATAACCATAGTTTTCGTTGAATTCGCAACGACTTTTAGGTTATGTCGGCGGACAAAAGTTCCTCGTCTGCGCCGGCCTTTAACGTGCCTTCTAAAGCACGGAGGACTCGAGATATTGAGTTACCCATCTTGTGGCCGACCATTGGGAATGACACTTAGCTACAACTCCTTTTGAGTAAGTATTGACAAGGATAATAAGGTTCTTTCAAAAGTGTCAATGTACGATGCTTGGCATGTGTATAGCGGCCTTAATTTCCTTGTGGAATGAGCTTCCTCCAGAGGTGTTTCCTTTGTGCTATGACATGGAGTTCTTTAAGAAGCGTGTACATAGGGCCCTAAAACGCAAAGTCGTGGGCCACACTGGAGGGAGGGCGCGGAGGGACCTGCGGATCCGCAGGACGCGCGAACACGTAAAATTTTCTCGGCCGGACGCGCCAGTGTGGCCCCTCCCGTCCGTCTCAATATATTTGTTTTTCCCGCTCAACGCGGACGCGAGACGCGCCGCTCCAGTGTGGCCCACGACTAAAGGACATAGCCCACTTATACCGCACCGCTCCAACACCGCTTCCACCCAACACCGCCCTCAACTAAGGCGACAGCTAGCAGGCACCCATCAGTCCACGCCGCGACAGCTAGCAGGCACCCAGCTGTCCACGCGCCGACTGCTGTTCCCTCTAAAGGTGCGCGGCGGCGACCGCTAGCAGTAAGCGCGCGGGCCGCGCGGCGTCAGCGAGGCGTCAACTACCGAGCAGTCTGACGGCGCCGGTAAGCTCGCGGACCGCGCGCTGTTTGCTATTTTATATTGTTACTGTAAAATGCATCTACAGAGCACGATATTAAGTTCATATTTGGCTGCTCATACTTTGGTTGGGTGGTAGCGGTGCGGTATAAGTGGGCTATGACCTTTAGGCTGGCAACGCAAATTCGACCCTTCTGGTGTTGTAGTTGTCCATGGGCGACGATGTCTACTTCCCATCACGTGGCTCGTCTGCTCCATATTAATATAAAGTTATAACAATACTAACGTGCGCGCGGCCCGGAGCGGCGGCGGGCGCGCGGCCAGCGAGCGGCGCCGCGCGCGGTCCGCCGCGATCAGCGCGCACCGCTCCGCGGCCGAGCTGGCGATGAACGTGTCGTGCAGCGAATAGCACGCCGCTGTTATCTGTGCCACACACAATAGTAGATTGTACAACAAGTGCATAAAACATACCATTTTACCCGAGACGTATATATCCACCCGAGCCGTAGGCGAGGATGGATAGTCAATTCGAGGGTAAAATGGGTTTTATGTACGAGTTATACACTCTGGTTTTCACTTCGAGTGTGAGGAAAATAAATTACAATATTGCAAAAAAGAAAAAATAAAGACTTCGCCATATTGGCGGGAAAACTTTCTTTTTCTTTTTTTTATACGTGGAAGTGGCAGCACAGTTACTTAGCATAGATCGTAGTCCATAATGCTCTTGAAATGCTTATTTCTTACAAAACTCATTAATTTTGGCTAGTTTTATTTATTTAGTAATTTAACCTGGATTATGTACAAAATTTAAGAAACAGAATGAAACAAATAGTTTATTTAACGAAGTTTAATTGCGTGTGTGACTGTTTACCTGACGACCTTTGTCTTAGAGTCTGTGACATAGACGAAGATTTTACTTTATGCACTAGAGCATAAAAAGCGATTTTATGCAGCCTATACCCAACATAAACACGAACTTTACGAGCATGAGAAGTGAAAACATTATTAAATTATTGTATTCAATAGAGGCTGTAACAAACATGCATAGGTACAGGACCGATTCAAACTTTTTTAACTTCTCGGAACATCGCGCGAGAAGATGCTCAATACATTGTGACGGGACGTCCTCGTCGGCCAGTGGTACACTAGCCGGAACGTCGGAAGTCACCGCCCAGTATTCAATTTGTAGATAATAGATATGAATAAAAAAGATGTTTATAGGGGCTTGATTTGTTTTATTGTAAGGGTAGAATTAAGAACCCTTTCCAAGGGTCAAGGGTTCCACTTTAATATTAATATAATCAACCAATTTAAACTGATAAAATAATTTCAATATAATAACTGGTAATGCTCCGCGAGCTCTCTACGGCTTGGTGGTTCTGGTATAACTGAATCAAAAATGCTGAACAGGGCACGTGAAACGACGATTTTGAATTTGTATTGAAAGAACAGGATAGGATTCGATAAAATTAATGGCCAGTATGTTGAACTTGATGGAGTTTCTAACCATCATGGAGTTTTTAACCATCCATAATGACTGGTTCGAATCGACATCGTTACAACATAATAGAGGAGAGGCAAGCCGTTGGGAGAGGTGTGGTTGCGTTGCGGTGTACAAGTAGCGGCGCGTAAGTTTAGCGCTGTCCGAAACGCGGAGGGGATGCGCATAGGGTTACCATTTACAAACTTGAAAAGTCCTGACAAAAATCCTGACAGTTCAAAAAAAGTCCGGACGTTTTAGTCACAAAATGCAAACATTAGGTAACCACTTAGTAACAGTGATAAAGTACACTGATATGCTCGCTCGGGGCTGTTTTAAGATGAGCGTTTTGCTAGATGAGCGGAAATTTTATAAAAAATGAAAGACTGATTTGATTCGATTTGATTTTACTCATATTTCATCTAAAGCAAAAAATCTATAACGTCTATAAATCCGGACATTTCCGGACGTATGGTAACCCTAGATGCGCAGAAGTCAAAAATAAGGTATTTTGGGCCTTGCGCCATACCACAGCCATCTCTATCGTCTTCTACAAGCCATGCGCATAAAGTTGGCAACGTAGTTTTAAGTGAACCGATTTGACACCGTTTGCACCGTTTGACAGGTAAACAGTGAGTAAACCTCGAGTACTGAATCCTATGGAGATGGCATATCTTCTATACATCTATACAAATAAATAAAATTGGAGTGTCTGTTTGTAACATTAAATAACCGCTTTTTACTACGTGCATATGATTAAATATACGGTACATATACCAAAATGACATGTTTTACAATTTTTGTCTGTCTGTCTGTTTGTTCCGGCTAATCTCTGAAACGGCTGGACCGATTAATACGACAATTAGAAGAAGTTTAAAATTGAATTCCAAGATTTTCTTACATTGTGACTTAGTTACACCTCACTTTTTCGTAGGTATGCCACCTCCATAGGATTTAGTACCTACTCGGAGGAGTAAACCGGTTCACAGCAATGTTGCCGTTCCGTATCATAGCATGGCTTGTAGAAGACGATAGAGACGGCTGTGGCCATACCATAAACATGCGCAGCTATCCCCTCCACGTCATGGCCAGCGCTAAACTTACGTGCCGCTACTTGCGCATAGTGGCCAGCTTCACGACGGCCAATAAGATTGACTCGCACTGTACGAACGTCAAAACGGCTACACCATTCACTTGGCAAAATCTTGCGGTGGGGGGCGACGAGAGAATTTGTACACAAAGCTTGTAAGTATTTAGCAGAACTACTGAGCTAAATTTAAGGAGACTTTGAAGGCCCCCGTTTTTCCAGCCCCCATAACATGACCAACAAAACCGATATGATATAGCGTTTTATCGACAATCAAACGTCATAACCGCTAAGCTAAACCAACCGCTAAACGCTATAAAGCGCTATATCATATCGCGTTTTGTTTGTCATGCTAGGGGGGGCAAAACCCCATATTATATTCCAAATTGATATCGGTTTTTCTATCATTATTTAAAAAAAAATTATAGCATCTAACTGGCTGCATAAGTCTCGTGTAAGTATATTAGTTATTTTGAGTTTTATTTTAACTGACATTATAAAGTAAACAGTCACGACAGAAAGTCAAAGATTATTTCAAAATAACGAAAATAATAAATTCGAAACAGACACTAACAATTACTTATTCACACTACAAAAAATATGCAAATGATATAATAAATGATGTATGAGCTGGTTCACAAAAAATTACGAATAATATTATAAGCAGGAAATACGATAAAGATCCATTTGTGTCAAGTGCACCACAACCATGAAGCTAAGCAAATCACCTTTTCATGTTAAATTAAAACCACTTCCGATAAAAAAAAACCGATCTCCACGTCTTAGTTTTTTACGTGCATCTGTTCTCTAATTCTAATTAAATAGATAAGGCAGGCTTGTCTCACCATATACCTACTGGGTGGAGCAAAAGTTCTGGCACTATTTAGTTCAGCTACAACTTTATTCTAAATTAGAAAACGAGAATGGGTTTTTTATATATGTATACTAGCTGACCAGCGCGACCTCGTTCCCGTGGCCCTACCCCCTTCTCCACCCTACCCTACCCGTACTCTACCCTACTTCTATTCTACCCCTACTTACCCTTCTTCCCCTATTTTCTCACCATTAAAACCTTACTTGGACTTCCACGAACATTAAAAAAAAAAATTGGCCAAATTGGTCCAGGTGTTGTTGAGTTATGCGCTTACCAACACATTTTGCGATTAATTTTTATATATAAGAAGATTTATGCCATGAAATTTCGTCTCATTAGGATTTGAAGATGATGTCTCTTAAATGGTGACCTCTAGAGTTTGACGCACATTTGAGCCCTATTTATGACATTTTCCATAACTTGCCGTAACACTTCCTGCGATATGTTCCTTTTCTAGAAAAATGTTTCCTTTTAGGGCTGCTAGAGTCTGTGGCTTGTTCAAATACACCAGAGATTTCAAATAACCCCAAAGAAAGAAGTCTGGACGGGTCAGATCGGGTGATCTTAAATTGTCGACGAAATTCACGTTGTGTTTTTATCACTGATGAATTATTTTATTACGTAAAAACATTGACACGATTATTCCGAGTTCTTGGGGAGTATATCGGTCCATGTTTATATTTAGTGAATTTTACATTTGTTTACGACACAGTTTTCAACAACAGAATAACAGAAGATGTCATATAAGAAATATATAAGTATTTTTTATAGTGCCATTACTTTTGCGCCACCCAGTATATACCAGCAGTTCTGTTCGCCAGGCCTAACTGTCAGGCAAATGGATGGAAGGTAAGTAGTAATATTATCATCCCGAACGAAATATCTTTTTTGTCTTAGTAGCTTTGGATGTTTTATTTTTTATTTTAATTTATTTTTATATTTCAAGGAAAACAAACATAATATACAAAAATAAATATTAGTTAAGAAATTTAGAACAAATTATGCCTTAATCAGTTTTCACAGATAGAAACATCATTACTTACAAATAGAACAATAATACAGTATAAGTTAAAATCTTAGAATACATGCCTATTAATTTTCTAATAACAGTTTTTTTTTCTTTCCTTTAACTAAAGCTATTAAAAAAGAAGAAAAGAAAAGAAAGGAAAAACACTAAGCCATATCAACCCTAGGATATAATTATACTAGCGGCCGCCCGCGGTTTCACCCGCGTGGTTCCCGTTCCCGTGGGAATATCGGGATAAAAAGTACATATAAACCTTCCTCTTGAATCACTCTATCTATTAAAAAAAAACGCATCAAAATCCGTTGCGTAGTTTCAAAGATTTAAGCATACAAAGGGACATAGGGAAAGAGAAAGCGACTTTGTTTTATACTATGTAGTGATAATAAATGTTGTTTTGAAAATTAATTCGACGCGGCGACGACGACTAATTAATTAAGCAAAAATGTTGCTTCTGTCCCTCAGAACCGTCATTTAATATAGCAGGAATACGACAGCTCGCGGCGGAATCGACAAGGCAGTCGCATTACCGCTATCTTAGAAACATGATTAGGTAGTTAAAAGTAAAATGTGGTGCATTCATTTAGATTTTTATACTGTTAACAACAAGTCTAAAAATTACAGCCTTTTATCAGAGTCATCAAGCATGCAAAAGCTTAGCGTTTATCTTTTTCATGCGTCATGCAATGACCTGCTGTATGAGCCGGCGGTGTAGGTCAACGTCAGCGCCGCGGATGCCGCCGCGCTCGCGGTGCAGTTGCAGCGCGCACAGCAGCGCATCGCGCAGGGTCTGCACCGTGCCCTGCACGCGCGCCGTCGCCATCAGCCGCCGGGTCAGGTATCCCCGAGCGTACGCCACGATGCGCGACGCAGCAGACCGCTAGGCAAGTATTGCAAGTGAGATGTACATAAAAATGTGCACAAAACCATCACCAATGAAAGCAAAAAAGCATACAAGAAGGTAGAAGGAAGGGATTTGGAGAAAGATGCTAGTGTAGGAGATGATGCAACTTGTTAAAGGAAGACTGATGTTGTGTCTTCCTTCCGGGCTAGGTGTTGTTAGCCCGGGAACAACTGTCCGATTGATGTTAGTCGCATTTCGTATATAAGCTAAGTTGCGTGATGAATTTCGTGAGCGCGATGTAGGTTCTTCACTAAATCCGTCATTGACTGCTAACGCCATCTATCGCTGGTTAAAGCTAGGTATTATGCGTCCATGTGCGCGTCGTCTAGATGTCACCACACTAGTCTTGCACAGCAGCGCATCGCGCAGCGTCTACACCGTGCCCTGCACGCGCGCCGTCGCCATCAGCCGCCGGGTCAGGTATCCCCGAGCGTACGCCACGATGCGCGACGCAGCAGACCGCTATGCAAGTGAGATGTACATAAAAATGTGCACAAAACCATCACCAATGAAAACAGAAGAAGCATACAAAAACCTTCTTGTATGCTTCTTCTGCCTAGAAGGAAGGGATTAGAAAAAGGATCCTATGTCTCGCACAGCAGCGCATCGCGCAGCATCTGCTTAGCTGCCGGGTCAAGTAGCCCCGAGCGTACGCCACGATGCGCGACGCAGCAGCACGCTATGCAAGTATTGCAAATGAGATGTACATAAAAATGTGCACAAAACCATCACCAATGAAAACAGAAGCATACAAGAACCTTCTTGTATGCTTTTCTGCCTAGAAGGAAGGGATTAGGAGAAGGATCCTATGTCTCGCACAGCAGCGCATCGCGCAGCGTCTGCACTGTGAGATGTACATTAAAATGTGCACGAAACCATCACCAATGAAAACAATAAAGCATACAAGAAGGTAGAAGGAAGGGATTTGGAGAAAGATGCTAGTGTAGGAGATGATGCAACTTGTTAAAGGAAGACTGATGTTGTGTCTTCCTTCCGGGCTAGGTGTTGTTAGCCCGGGAACAACTGTCCGATTGATGTTAGTCGCATTTTGTATATAAGCTAAGTTGCGTGATGAATTTCGTGAGCGCGATGTAGGTTCTTCACTAAATCCGTCATTGACTGCTAACGCCATCTATCGCTGGTTAAAGCTAGGTATTATGCGTCCATGTGCGCGTCGTCTAGATGTCACCACACTAGTCTTGCACAGCAGCGCATCGCTCAGAGTCTGCACTGTGCCCTGCACGCGCGCCGTCGCCATAAGCCGCCGGGTCAGGTATCCCCGAGCGTACGCCACGATGCGCGACGCAGCAGACCGCTATGCAAGTGAGATGTACATAAAATTGTGCACAAAACCATCACCAATGAAGACAAAAGAAGCATACAAGAAGGTAGAAGGAAGGGATTTGGAGAAAGATGCTAGTCTTGTAGATACAGCAGCGCGTCGCGCATCATCCGCTTAGCTGCCGGGTCAAGTAGCCCCGAGCGTATGCCACGATGCGCGACGCAGCAGACCGCTATGCAAGTGAGATGTACATAAAATTGTGCACAAAACCATCACCAATGAAGACAAAAGAAGCATACAAGAAGGTAGAAGGAAGGGATTTGGAGAAAGATGCTAGTCTTGTAGATACAGCAGCGCGTCGCGCATCATCCGCTTAGCTGCCGGGTCAAGTAGCCCCGAGCGTATGCCACGATGCGCGACGCAGCAGACCGCTATGCAAGTGAGATGTACATAAAATTGTGCACAAAACCATCACCAATGAAGACAAAAGAAGCATACAAGAAGGTAGAAGGAAGGGATTTGGGGAAAGATGCTAGTCTTGTAGATACAGCAGCGCGTCGCGCATCATCCGCTTAGCTGCCGGGTCAAGTAGCCCCGAGCGTATGCCACGATGCGCGACGCATCACGCAGCAGACCGCTATGCAAGTGAGATGTGCATAAAATTGTGCACAAAACCATCACCAATGAAAACAAAAGAAAGAAGAAGGTAGAAGGAAGGGATTAGGAGAAGGATCCTATGTCTCGCACAGCAGCGCGTTCGCGTCGCGCGCGAGCAATAATATGTTAACAACATAAGAATCTGTCATACTATAGCTTTCCGCCCGCGGCTTCGCCCGCGTGGACTTAATGGACGTTATCTTTCCCGCGGGAATATGATATTTTTCCGGGATAAAAATTAGCCTATGTTCCTCTCCAGGCTACAAAGTATCTGTGTCCTAAATTTCAACCAAATCCGTTCAGCCGTTTTGGCGTGATTGAGTAACAAACATACAAACATCCAAACATCTAAACATCCAAACATCTAAACTTTCACATTTATAATATTAAGTAGGATACATACAAATAAATAAAATTGGAGTGTCTGTTTGTAATATTAAAATAACCGCTTTTTACTACATGCACATGATTATATATACGGTACATATACCAAAATAACAATTTTTGTCTGTCTGTCTATCTGTCTGTCTGTCTGTTTGTTCCGGCTAAACTCTGGAACGGCTAGACCGATTTTGACGGGACTTTCACTGGCAGGTAGCGGATGTAATAAGGAGTAACTTAGGATACTTTTTATCCTGATATTCCCACGGGAACAGGAACCACGCGGGTGAAACCGCAGGCGGCCGCTTGTTTATAATATTATAGTACGAGGATAGTAGGATTACAATACTGAATGACTTTTGTGTTGTGGCACAGATAATTTTGTTGCAGAACGCTGTGCCGTGACTGAAAGTGTGGACAAAACGTGACAAAACCATCACCAATGGAAACAAAAACGTTTTTGAAAAAAAAATGTAACCGCCTTCAAAACGGATCTTCAAACAAAAATTAACAAACACTAAAAAACGAAAAAAATAATAAGATTTTTTAATTCAAAGGACGATGATACGTGACTTTTTCTAATTTATCTTGGTACTTACTGAACTGTTTGAAGTCGGTGCCGTCTTATACATATTGAGGTAATTACGTCCTACACCTCACGCTTGGGACCGGGTTTTTTTTTATATGTTAGTTATTTCACTCAGAATATTTCGTTCTTATTATTTTTGGCTTGGCACCGACTTCAAACAGTTCAGTAAGTACCAAGATAAATTAGAAAAAGTCACGTATCATCGTCCTTTGAATTAAAAAATCTTATTATTTTTTTCGTTTTTTAGTGTTTGTTAATTTTTGTTTGAAGATCCGTTTTGAAGGCGGTTACATTTTTTTTTCAAAAACGTTTTATTTTTCGATTTTTAGTGAAGTAGCTTAAGAAACTACATGGTGATTATGATAAATTGTTGTAAAGGCTTGAGCACACCAAACGCGGGTCAGAAGCAGAGCAGGTGAGTAGCAGCGCGGGAGATAGCGTGAGTCGGCACACTGAACGCAGCAGCAGTTTCAAAGCAGTTGTAACGCGGGCCCGCGTTCAAACCGCGTTCAGTGTGACGGGTTTCGCAGGCAGTAGGCATAATACAACTCTCGTCAACTGCTTTCGACGCGCTGCGCTGCGCTGCGAACGTCCTGCCTCGGTGTATCATGCTAACATGGCCGCCATAGTTATACAACAGCGCGGGCCCGCGCTAAAACTGCTCTGCGCCGCGCCTGCCCTGCTTCTGCCCCGCTCCCGCGCCGCTGCCGCCGGTTTGTAGTCCGGCAGTTGCAGTGCAGCGCGGCGCGGCGCAGAGCAGTTTGAGCGCGGGCCCGCGTTCAAATTTAGTGTGACGTAGTTCATAGAGTTTCTTGTATTACTACACGCGCGGGCCCGCATTCAAACAGCGCTGCTCCTGACCTGCGTTTGGTGTGCTCAAGTCTTAAATATCCTATCCGTTACGGAATTCAGCTTTCCATCTTTAGCTACTTAGATAACTTGAAGGAATACAACTGAAGGTCCATTCGTGCATATGGTAAGTATTTATAAAACATCATAATATAACTCCTAACTGTTGAGGAGTTTCACCTCTCATCAGCAGCTCACCCTAATAACCTGAAAGAATATAACTATTGGCCCATACGTACGATTAATACTTAAAGAAATATTCTCCAGCTCCTAACCGTTAAGGAGTTGTAGCTTCCATCACCAGCTCATCACTATGAGATGATGACTACCAGATGCAAATACTTGACTAACTTCAAAAATAAATGGAACGCATAAGGCTTGCCTATATTTGAGAATTTCTCTCAATTTTCCTGGGATTTGATCCCTTGGTCCTGACTTGGTGAAAGTAAGATCAGGTCAGAAGTACCAACTTTCGAAAAAAAATATATTTTGAAAATGATCCCCAATTTGATGAAACTATGAAATCGTCCATTTAACCAAATAAAGTCTAAATACACATTATTCAGGATAACTCCTGAACTTCTTGCCAGTTCTTGATAAAATTTGAATGGGACCACACGAGAAACGTCACCTTTTAAATAAAAAAAGAATTATCCAAATCGGTTCATTAACTAAAAAGTTCTGAGGTAACACACATAATAAAAAAAAAAAAAAAAAAAAAATATACAGTCGAATTGATAACCTCCTCCTTTTTTGAAGTCGGTTAAAAAGAACGAAGGAAGATTGGTAGAAAAGGAATGCAGCCAAGCACAGCAGCGCGTCAAGATGTACATACAATTTAACAGAAAACTTTCACCGATGTCAACAAAGGACATATAGATGAATAGGTATAGAAGATCGCGGCCGTATACCAAAATGCGACTTGCGTTGCGGCAGCGCGGTATGTAAGTGAGATGTAGGTACTTAATTACATGAAATTGTGCGAATACGTGAAAATAAAATGGTAACAGAGGTAGTCGCGATAGTCAACATGATGCGGCTCGCTCGGCCCAGTACGCTGTGACGTCAGATGTACATAAAACCAACAATAATTACTAGTGGTATGGAAGGGTACAACGAAGGAGATAGGAAACAAAAATACCTATAACCAATGACTATAACATTAAATTTGATTTCAGACATTTTAAATGCGAATTTTAATTTTAAATGCATAGTAGAGCATCAGATAGAGCACATGTCTTGCATTTTGAATTTGACAGATAAATAACTCAATAAATCTTGTACATTTAAAAAAAACCATCATAAATTTCAGTTGGCCTTACCTGTTCGGGTGTGGGCTGCGAAGCAAACACCTTGGCGTGCGATCCGTGCTGACGAGTGGGCGTGGTCGATGCTGTTGCCTCCTCAGAGTGCAGCCTGGAGACCGACGAGGGGCTACGCTGGACCACCGTCGCGTTGTTATACAACTGATTTAACACAGTGTTGTTGAGGTTGAAAGATTGACCATCCTCACTCCGGTCTGTAGGAAACGTGACGTTTAAATCGGCCATCGTGTCGTTCGTTCGGTCGGTCAGTATCGGGCCGCACTCGGGCTCCGACGACGCGCTCGTGTCGTAGTTAAGGCGACGAGAAGCCGTCTTACCGGTGGGGGAGTGCGTTCTAGTCCTGGTCCCCTCCAAATTCAGTTTCGTAGAGTTGGTTAAAGGCCCGTTTGCACTTTGAACGCGACTAGGACGCTGTTTCTGTATACTGCTAGTTATATCTTTGCTCCTCTTCAGTACGTCATCACAGCGGTTTATATAATTGTTCGTTTCAGTTAAAGTATCACTCACTGGACTGTCGAAGTCGCATGGTGGTTGCGGTTTATGGTTTATCAGTTGGCTGAGGCTCACGGGCCCTCTCTCTACAGTATCATTATTCTTGTCTCCCCAAGCTTCTTTCATTTCAATTGGCGCCTTAGGACATATGGTTTTGAGTTGCTTGTATAACAAGTTGTTCTGCTCCTCAAAAACCTGGTGAAGGAGGAGCTGTTCTCGCTTCTGCTTCTCAACCAAGCTGGCCATCTGAGCGAGTTGCTGCTTCTGTATTTTCTCATACAGTTCTCTCACTCGCAACGCCGGATCTTCCGACTCTGAAATTAGTTGAGTGCCAGGTTTAGGATGCTCCTTCTTAGGAGAGGCTGTCTTAGGTGCTGGTTCCTTGGGGATGGTGCGATTGAAAGCAACATTTCTCACTGGACTTAAGGACTTCTTGGCAGGTCTCTGAACTGGTTCAGATTTAGGTACTGACTTGTTCGCTACGGCGGCGGAGCGACGCGGCTTATCCTGCATCACTGATTTCGCCCTTGACGGTGAAGATGTAAACTTAGTACTTGTGGGTTTCACATTATTTCTGACAACTCCATTAACCTTTTTAACATTTCCCACATTTTTTTGATTCAGTTCTAGAGCCATTGTTGACCACTTAATTTTGGCAGACTCGAGATCCCAGCTTCTTCGTTTTTTGCCTGGTGAGCTAAGGTTTGAAAGAGACTCACTCATAGAAATGCAACTCATTTCTACTCCTGTATTCAAAGATTGAACTTCCAAGTGAGCTAGGAGTTGAGGACTCGGATGGAGGAGAGTGTATGACCTTTGTCTTATCAGTTTGGGAGCTATTTGAGATTCTTTCATGCTTTCAGTATGAATGTCAATGAGGGAACCAGTGAAGCTTTTAGAGCTTAGAGATGATGGACCATCTTGATTTATAGGAAAATCAGGGAATGGATCTGATAACATATCTTTATCAATACTGTATCTAAGATCAACTCTATCTCTGGTGCCCGACTTGGTTGCATTTGATTTGGGTGAACGAAGATCTTGTATTGATGTTTTAAGGCAGTCATAATCTCTTTCTGGTAATTCAAGAGGTGGTGAGTTGACTGGACTTCTAGTGTGAGATACATTTCTACCAGTTTCATTGATACTCAGACTGAGATCAATAACAAACTTTTTAGGAGATTCTGCAGCAGAAGATGATCCACCAGAATTAGTAATAGATACTTTTTTGTAATAATCTTTAGATATAATGTAAGGTTCAGGACTTTCAGACATACTTTGCTGCAATTTTTTGTTTGTCACAGCAGTAACTTTGTCTATGGTAACCTTGAACCCCGCTTGTACTTCAGTTTGAGGCAGTTCATAGCTTTGTTCACATTCTGGTAGTTCAGGGGCATCTGTTTTGTCTTCACTGGATTCTGTGTCACTATCAACGACATAAGGTTTAAGGTGGAAAATCCGTTTTTCCACTTCCCTAGCGAGTAATTTGTAATATTGCATTTCCTTGCGACATTCCTTAGAAAGCTGGAATGAAACAAAAATTTAGTTTACTTAAAGATTTCTGTCTAACTACAGAACTTAGTTAAAAAGTTATCACCTCTATAATTACAAAATTGATTATGTTTTTCATAAAATTTAAGACTGCAATAACAAATCTAAAGAAAGTCTCTTGAGTTATTTTTATTGGTTTGTGCACAACACTAAGATGTTTTTGTCTGGAAAGCATAAAAAGTAGGATCAGAGAGTAAGTACTTAGAGATAGTTTTATAACAATACAATCGCATGGAAAATTATTTCAATTTTACTAAATAATAACAAGTACAGTGGGTGGCCAAATTATTAGGGACAGTGCTCATATTTATGTAATTTATAGTTTGTAATATTAGTTTCTGTAAATTATGTTGTTTTTTAAAGTTTATTTTGTTTGATATTGCTACTGGTATCTGTTCGGAAAAGATCGACGTTTCTGAACGCAACTCTAATGTCACGTCAAATTGACATTAGCTGTCACTTGAAGTTGACAGTGACACTGGATTGAAATTCTCGTGAAAAAAATGTCGGAATAATTTTGCTGAATTTGTTAAAAATCGCTCGCGTTGAATGTGCCTGGCATATCGAGTTTGAATACATCTTAAATTATCTATGTGATCCCGTTTTGTACGACCAAGGTTTTGATGCCATCTCTGGAGTGGCCGGTCGCGGATGCTTTGAAAGATAACCTTTTCTACCACACGCGCTTGTTGTCGAGACACTATATCGTAATAAAAAAAGCTCCCACGTGTGTGTCTTTGTGTATCTATTGTTGAAACGCCCGGTGTCTTGTGAACGCTGTTATTTGTGTTATGAGTGAGGTGACTAATTGGTAAGGTCTGCAGAAGAAGACGGAGCCACAGGGGGGGCCCCCCTTACACCACTTCTGCCTTGGAGACGGTCGACCCACAGACCCGTATGTAACCTTACCTTACTTAAAAGTCTCTCCGCTGTGTATCGCAGTCCTATTGTTCAGTTACATCCCGGCTGAAACCAAGATTTGTCCGGAGTCTATACTCATGATAGCCTTCCACTGCGCCAATGCTGACTCCGCGGCCTAGGCAGGGGTGTACTGAACATTTTTTGGTAGCCAAGAGCGTAGTTTGAAGGCCTGAGAGGCCCACGCCAAAACTTTGTATTAATCAGTGCCGTTTGATGACCCAGTCTGGTCCGGACTAGATTAATTTGTACTTGTAAATGGTAATTAACTTGCATTTGAAAAGTAAAGGGCATTCCTTTGTTATTGGTTCCATGTCTTGTAATTAATTGTCATGTATTGAAGTTCCAAAATGTAAACAGATACCTTTCTTTGTTCATAATAATTATTATTTAGTTTTGTCAGCAAACTTGAGTTGTGAATATTGACAAGTTTGTTGCTAAAATAATAGCTAATAAAAGGTCAGCTAATAAGTTTGCACTCAATACTTAGTGAAACTTAAATGATTTGGGACATTGTTTACACATTGAAACTCATTGAAACTTGTGCTTTGAAATAATTGAAATTAACTTGTTGTTGTGTAACAGTATGTTGTGTTGATATCCAAGTGAATTTCAATAGTCAGTGAGTTTTGTTGTTTTCTGATAACCTCCAGATATTTAAGAGTTTGTGTCATTATAAATACTTTGTTGTTGTAATATTGGAATTTTGTGGTTAGTAATAACCTCCAAATATTGGAGATTTTGTGTTATAGTGAATATTTTGAATTTGTTGTTTTTGTTGATAAATTTGTGACGTTACAATGACGGCCTCCTCTGCTAAAGCCAAAATACGTTCTGAGTTACGGTGGTTGGCTTCTGCGGTCGCGTTGTTGGATCGACCGGATAGAACGGAGGCCTTGTTGAACAGATACGTAGATCTGCCCATACGTTTGGCTGTTGTTGATGAGCAGTATGCCTTATTTTTGGAAAGGACTGTTGAGGCCGAGGTGGAAATGCGACAAGAAGTCGGTTTGGATGTGGACCAGTGTTATGATTTTGCGGACAGAATTACCCAGGTAGCTCGACCTTTGCAAGTGGCAAGAGAGAATGAACCGAGCCCGTCCCCGGTCACATCTAAAAGTATGCCCCCTCTCTTTGCTAGATTGGCCCCCTTAGACTTAAGGCGCTTTGCTGGTCGTCTAGAGGACTGGGAGGGCTTTATTAATATTTTTGATAGTCTGGTACATGCCCGGGATGATTTGACCCAGGGCCAGAAGTTAGCTTATTTATTATCCGTGTTGGAAGGGGAGGCCCTTGAATCGGTTCAACATTTGGCCCCCTCGGATGAAAACTACCCTATTGCTAGGGATTTGATTGCCCGTCGGTACCAGAACGTACGACGTCTGGCGGACAACCATGTTGCCGCCATTTTGAATTTACCCCGCGTTGCCAGCGTGATGCACTTGAGAGTGGCTTTGTTGAATCCGCTGTTGGTGGCATACAACGCATTAAAAAACTTAAAACTCCCAGTGGAGCAGTGGTCGTTTTTGTTACTGCACATTGTCCTGGGAAAGTTGCCGGACTCTGTTAAGGTCCGTTTTGAGCAGCAGTATGGTGGGGATAGTGCGACTTATCTGCCACCCTTCTCGGACCTCTTGACGTTCCTGGAAGGAGAAAGTAGACTGGCAGATAATTCCTCTCTGGCCGGTCCTATGGGACCCGAACGACCTGTGCCACAGAGTAGATCCCCCACCGGACCCCCCCGTAGGGGGCGTATGGCCCCTCGCGCGCCCGGCCGCTATGCCGCCGTCCAGGAGACCGCCCGCTGCTTGTACTGTCGGGAACCGGGTCACAGCACGACCCGTTGTGATAAGTTCCTCGACCAGCGCGTCCAAGGCCGTCGAGCGATCGCGCGACAACGCACATGGTGCTACTCGTGCTTGGGCCTGCACATGCAGCGCGAATGTACCCAAGCGCACCCATGCCGATTTTGTAAGGGCAACCACCATCCCCTCCTCTGCATGAACAGCCCAGAGGGCGGCGGAGCGCCGCAGCGCGTCGCTGCAGGATCACCGCGTATGGGTGGGGGTCTCGGACCCCCCGCGGTGTTTGCATCCCGCAGCAGTTCTAGTGGCCACCAGAGTGGCCCCAGACGCTCTCCGCCACGTTTGGATCCTCAAACGGGTGGGGGTCCCAGGGACCCCCCCATGGGAAACCGATCCCCAAGGATGGGGATGAGTTACGCGAGCGTTGCCGGAGGTCGTAGAGGCCCCCCGCGACGTTTTGAGCCTCGCACGGGCGGGGGTCCCACGGACCCCCCCATGGGAAACCGATCCCCAAGGATGGGGATGAGTAATGCGAGCGTTGCCGGAGGTCGTAGAGGCCCCCCGCGACGTTTTGAGCCTCGCACGGGCGGGGGTCCCACGGACCCCCCCATGGGAAATCGGTCCCCAACTAGGGGGTTCGATGTTGCGAGCGATGCGGGAGGTCGTAGAAGCCCCCCGCGACGTTTTGAGCCTCGCACGGGCGGGGGTCCCCGGGACCCCCCCTCTGAAAATCGGTCACCGTGCCCCCGCGACTATGGGGCGACGTACACGGTGGATGATAGGCACCGATTCTCACCGCCGCTCGCCGAATACCCGCGTTTGGAGCGGCGCCCGCCCCGTCTTCAAGGGGCCGGGAGATATAACCCGCCTGATACCGGGCGATTTGGACGTAGGCAGTATGTGGGAGACTGGGACCCACTGGATCGCTATGAGCGACCCCCTTACCATGGGGGGACGTCTGGGGACCCCACATACTAGCAATCAACGTGTTTACGGTCGATTGTAGCCACCCCTCCAGAGACCGTTTTGTTGCCCACGGCCTCTGTGCTTGTCAGGGGATTGAATGGCGACCTTGTGGAAGTTCGCGCCTTGTTGGATTCCGGTGCTCAGGGGTGTGTTGTGTCATCTTGGTTAGTTAGGCGGTTGGGCCTCAAGGTGCACCCCCACACGGAAGGCGTGAGAGGTGTTGGCGATGTGAAAGTCCCCGGGTTGTTAGGGCATGTTGACTTCACATTTACCTCACGTAATAAGTCCACGCCAGGCATTAAGACCTCGGCGATTGAGTTGGACACAGTTGTTGGCCGTCAACCTTCAGTTGACTTGGGACCGAGTATGTTGTCTTTGGTGTCTGATTCCCCACTCGCCGATCCAAATTTCTTCCGCCCAGGCCCGATCGATGCTCTCCTTGGAGCCGATGTCCTGGGGCGAGTTTTGTTGACGGGGAAGCGAGTTTTGCAGCCAGATGGCTTGGTAGCTCTGCAGACGACACTCGGTACCGTTGTGATGGGCCCTGCTCGCCGCGTTTTGGATTCCCTTGATGAGGATCGCGGTCTTGTTTTTAATGTGTCTCTCTCCGAAGTGGTGCAGAAGTTTTGGGAGGTTGAGGAACCTCCACCAGCCCCGCGGGTTGACCCAGTAGCGGATGAATGCGAGTTGTATTACCAGAATAACACTGGTCGCCTCCGCTCTGGTCGTTTGATCACCCGTCTCCCCTTTCGTGCCGGCCGACCTCCTCTGGGCGAATCCCGACCGCTAGCGGAACGTAGGCTAGTGGCGATGGAGCGTCGCATGAGCAAGGATCCGGTCTTCCGCCAGAAGTATGTTGAATTCATGCGGGAGTATGAGGAGTTAGGGCACATGTCCGTGAGCGATTTGGATTGGCGCTCCGTTGAGCACTTCTTTCTGCCGCACCACGCCGTTTTGAAATCCGGAAAGATTCGGGTGGTCTTTGACGGTTCGGCTCCCACCTCTACTGGAGCGTCCTTGAACCAGTGTCTGCATGTAGGTCCCAAGCTGCACACGGAGATCTCAGACATTTTGACCAACTTCCGGCGGCACCAAATTGTATTTATGACTGACATCCGGATGATGTTCAGACAAACGGTCATCCATCCCGAGGATAGGAGGTACCAATTGATTTTGTGGAGAGAGAGTCCTAGGGACCCCTTGTTGATTTATGAATTGAATACGAATACGTACGGTTTGGCTTCGAGCCCGTTTGTTGCGATTCGTTCTTTGTTGGAGTTGGCCGAGAAGGAGCGCTTGAGATACCCTCGCGCCTCCGCCATTTTGGCCAGTGACGTCTATGTGGATGACATTTGCACGGGCGCCTCATCTGTCTCAGAGGCGATTGTCCTGAGAGACGAACTCACCGCCCTTTTGAAGTCGGGAGGTTACGAGTTGAGGAAATGGATATCCAACTCGCCTGATGTACTGGTAGGTTTGCCCGAAGAGCACCAGCAGGACCCCCACCTATTCGAAAATGTTGATAATCCCCATGTGGTGACCGTCCTTGGCGTACAGTACAAACCGGTCTCTGACACGTTCACTTATTGTGTGGATTTACGACCACCGAAAGTCTGGACCAAGCGTTTAGTATTGTCTACTGTCGCACGTACCTTTGACCCCAATGGGTGGATTTGCCCCGTGCTGTTTATGGCCAAGTGTTTCTTGCAACGGTTGTGGGCTTCGGGTGTGTCGTGGGATGAACCCCTCTCGGACGAGTTACTCCGAGATTGGTCGAGCTTCGTTTCATCCCTCCCCGAGATTAATGAAGTGCATTTGCCGAGGCTATTCCTCCCTTCTGAAAATTGTAAAGTTACTCTTCACGGCTTTTCCGATGCCTCCGAACGTGGATTTGCTGCGGCCGTGTACCTCCGCACCGTTACTGTTGACGGAGTTGTTGCTGTGCATCTGGTGATAGCGAAAAGCAAAGTCGCTCCCCTTCGGACTCGTCATACGATCCCGAGGTTGGAATTGTGTGGAGCTGCCCTCCTAATGCGTTTGTTGAACCACGTATGGCTCACATTAGGTCGATCTATTGCAATACAAGAGGTTTATGCTTGGACGGACAGTCAGGTCGTCCTTTGTTGGTTGAAGGCTCCGGCGCACACCTTGGACGTGTTTGTGGCCAATCGAGTGTCGCAGATTTGTAATTCTGACATCGAGTTGATTTGGAGACACGTGCCGGGAACCATGAATCCCGCGGATTGTGCGTCTCGGGGTTGTGTAGCCCCAACCCTAATTAACCACCCCCTCTGGTGGGGCCCACAGTGGTTGATGCGGCCTGAGTCGGAGTGGCCGCCCTCTCCAGCGTTGTCGAACGTAGCCGTTCCTGATATGCGGGCATGCGTCCTGGAAACTAACCCCGCCGGGGAAAAGGATTTGTTGTTGGATCGGTACAGCTCCTTACAGAAGCTGCTTGGTGTTACCGCTTGGATCAGACGTTTTGTGTACAATTGCAGAAACCCACGCGCGAGGCGTGATTCGTCGGTTCTCACTCCGGACGAGCGTAGGGACGCGCTCTTGTTTTGGGTCCGGAGAGTACAAGCTGATAGTTTTGAGTCCGAGATTGAAATTTTGCGTTTAGGCCGTCGCAAGTTGAAGGGCGCGGTATCGCGATTGAATCCCTTCCTGGACGAGAGTGGGCTTTTGCGAGTCGGCGGAAGACTTCGAAATGCGAACCTGCCGTATGGAGCTCGTCACCCCCTTTTGTTACCTAAAGCCGGACATTTGACTCAACTGATAATAACAGATCGCCATGTGAATGCACAACATGCTGGCTGTAATGCTTTGTTGGCCATTTTGCAGCGTGAATTTTGGATTTTGTCTGCTCGTCGAGCCATTCGCACTGTGGTTTTCCGTTGCCTGCCTTGTTATCGATTGAAGGCCGCGACCATGCAGCCCCAGATGGGTGATTTGCCTGCTGATCGCGTCACGGAATGTAGAGCTTTTGCCGGAGTCGCCACCGACTTCGCCGGTCCCTTTACTGTAAAGGCTTCGAGACTGCGTAATGCTAAAACCTATAAGGCGTACTTGTGCGTGTTTGTGTGTTTGTCCACCAAGGCTGTCCACTTGGAAATTGTCTCGGAATTGTCTACCGAAGCCTTTGTCGCCGCCTTGAGCAGATTTGTTTCCCGTAGAGGACTGCCGTCATTGATACGTTCCGATTGTGGTACTAATTATAAGGGAACGTGTAATTATCTTAAGGAAGTAGTTAAGTTTTTTGTTGATAATAAAATAGACATTGGAACCACCCTCTCCCGGCGTGGGATAATCTGGAAGTTTAGCCCTCCAGCTTGTCCGACCTGGGGAGGAATTTTTGAAGCTTGTGTAAAGGCTGCCAAGACACACTTGCGTCGCGTGATTGGAGAAACTATTCTCACGTTTGAGGAACTTGATACGGTATTTTGTAAAATTGAGGCCGTCCTCAACTCGCGACCCTTGTGCCCGTTGTCTTCGGACCCGAATGACCTGGAAGCGTTGACGCCAGGTCATTTCTTGATCGGACAGCCCCTTTTGGCGTTGCCTGAATATCCGATTCAGGATGTAGGATCCCATCGTTTGTCGCGATACCAACTTTTGAAACAGATGTCCCAAAACTTCTGGGCACGTTGGTCGATGGAGTATTTGCATATCCTGCAACAGCGCGTGAAGTGGACAGATAAAACCACCCCACCCCAGACTGGCGACCTCGTGTTGATTAAGGATGCTAACCTGCCGCCCCTATGTTGGCGAAGGGGGCGCATTGTTAAACTCTACCCCGGAACTGACGGAGTTCCTCGTTTTGCTGAGGTTTTGGTTCGAGATTCGGTTTTGAAGAGAGCAGTTAGTGGGCTCTCCCGATTACCCGTAGATTGACGTACCGTTCTTAACGGTCCGGGGCGGGGGGATGTTCGGAAAAGATCGACGTTTCTGAACGCAACTCTAATGTCACGTCAAATTGACATTAGCTGTCACTTGAAGTTGACAGTGACACTGGATTGAAATTCTCGTGAAAAAAATGTCGGAATAATTTTGCTGAATTTGTTAAAAATCGCTCGCGTTGAATGTGCCTGGCATATCGAGTTTGAATACATCTTAAATTATCTATGTGATCCCGTTTTGTACGACCAAGGTTTTGATGCCATCTCTGGAGTGGCCGGTCGCGGATGCTTTGAAAGATAACCTTTTCTACCACACGCGCTTGTTGTCGAGACACTATATCGTAATAAAAAAAGCTCCCACGTGTGTGTCTTTGTGTATCTATTGTTGAAACGCCCGGTGTCTTGTGAACGCTGTTATTTGTGTTATGAGTGAGGTGACTAATTGGTAAGGTCTGCAGAAGAAGACGGAGCCACAGGGGGGGCCCCCCTTACACCACTTCTGCCTTGGAGACGGTCGACCCACAGACCCGTATGTAACCTTACCTTACTTAAAAGTCTCTCCGCTGTGTATCGCAGTCCTATTGTTCAGTTACATCCCGGCTGAAACCAAGATTTGTCCGGAGTCTATACTCATGATAGCCTTCCACTGCGCCAATGCTGACTCCGCGGCCTAGGCAGGGGTGTACTTTATTATTGTTTTTGGCAAGTGGCTACACAGGATATGCGATTCATCTGTCGATAATGTGACATTTCTCCCCATATAGATATTTTTTCAAAAATGCGCGGTTTTGTAGTGTTTTTGTTTGTCATATTTTTTATTAGTTTTAACCGACTTTCTTGTCCTAAATAACCATATAATGTAACTAATTGTTCATAAAACAACATTCTTGCTGTTTTGTCTATGAATTTACATTGTATTAATGTCTTCTCGACGCGATAACTTTAATTTTTTTGTTTTTTTGAAAAGTTAAGGCTGGATTGTCTCCAAGAAAATGTAGAGAGATACAAACGTGGTCACAGCATTCTACACATTCCCAAAGAGACATAGCAGCTATTGCCGGGGTTTCAAAGTCTGCCGTTAATATAATAAACACTAAAATTTACAACAGAAAATCTCTAGAAGCAAATCGCGATGGCAAATGTGTCAGGAAAAGGATCACCACTCTTCATACTAATAGAAAAATCAGAGACATCTGCCTCAAAAATCATAAAAAGAGCGTTGCTCGTTTGACCATGATGATGAACGACGATGGTGTAAATATTTCGGAAAAGACAATACGGAGGCGGTTGGTCTCCGCGGCGGATGGGTCGGGCGACCTACCAAAAAACCACGCCTAAGTCCTAACCGATTCTATGAAAAAGAAAATACTGCACTGGGCTAGACAACATCAAAATATAACTGTTGCAGGTTGGAGTCGAATAATTAAAACTTTTTTGAGTAGTTTAAATAGGTCTTTAACGATTTTCTTCTATAAATTCTGTAATTTTACAGGTGTGTTTTTCCGACGAGTCAACATTTCAAGTTTTGGTTGACAAAAGTTCTTTTGTGACACGACGCGGCGACGACGCCCTGGGAAAAAATCCACGCAGATTGCCTAGTGGAAAATGGAGAGGGTTAAACACCCGGTTAGTGTCATGGTGTAGTCTGGCATCTCAGCCAAAGGCATGGGGCGCCTATACATTGTTGAAAGGACCATGAACCAAGACCAGTACAAGCAACTCATAGAAACGCACCTACTGCCGTAGGTTTTTTAATGGCTACCTGATAACTACTACATCTTTATGCATGACTCTACATCTTGCCATAAAGCCAGAAGTGTGACTGCATTCTTGGATAATAGAAATTTCTCTGTTTTGCCACGGCCTGGGAAATCGCCAGAAATAAACCCCATAGTTCTCTATGTGGGAACTCACCAGACTGGTGATGGCGAAAGAACTAATTTACACTAAGCGGCAGTTGATAGAAACTATCATCCGAGAATGAAAGAACAACCCCACACTACAGGAAAATGCAAAAGCGTGCATTAAGAGCATTGCAGCAAAAGGCGGCATTACAAAATACATATTAAAACTTACTTTAGTTACGTCTATCAGTATAATATATACTTATACAGAGAAACTATAACAGTTTTATATATTTATTTTTAGTTTTTATGATCTCAATAGAATACAAAATCATTTAAAAAATACATAAGAGACCTACAACCAATCATTTGTTACAGAAATTCAACTGAACCGTAAAAATAAAAAACCTCAGTACTGTCCCTAATAATTTGGCCACCTATGGTAGCAGCAGTTCAGCCAGTCGGTCGACCTAGGTATTGCTGGGCTGACGAAATGTTATTCAATGTTCAAGTGATCAGTAAATAGGCAAATCAACTCACAACCGGCGGCAGTAAAGGCACTCCATTTATCTTCATGCACGACACGTACTGTCCAGACTGTCGCACAGACTTGACATCCCAGGGGTCGTTCATGTCGCGATGTCGCTGGTCACATCGGCAGGTCCGGTTCCCGCGACTGAATACTCTGGGGGCTGTAAAAACACTGCGCTGAAACTGCGTGTATCACATTAACTATCACTCACTCTCATTAGACAGGAAATTGCAGAGCACTTTTGAAAGTGGCCAGCGCGGCTAGAGCGCTGATTCTAAACCTTATTCGAAGGGGAAATTAATTTGGTTGAAAGCCGCCTGCACGATAATCAACCCGATGTTGTCACGGCCTGATTACGTCAGTTTTAATAAAATTTATGCGCCGGACTCGAAGGTATTTACTTACAGGCGAATACTAAACCACTTTAATCTTCAGTACACATAGTCTGATAAATATTATAACTTAATTAGAACATTGAATTTTAAAATGATTCTGAATTATTTGTTTCTTTCTGGGAAATATACAAGAAAAGCATTTGAAAATTTTGATTTTCGGTTTGTTTACGCCAGTTCAAAGTATGTTTGTTTTTACCAAGCAACTGAAAAATTAACTTTTTAACCACCAATAGTAATTGTTCAAAAGATGAAACAACCAATGAGCGCTTGGAATATAATGACATGACAACCAATAATTGCTTTTCGAACGTGAGAACTAACTTTTGATATCCGCCGCCCGTTGTCATTTGTCAACTGTGGTTGTCAAAGCAATGTGTGTTGCCATGGTGACCATATATATTTTTTTTTTTAGAGTGTGTGTCAGATAACTCTGCACGTGCCTGGCGCGTTTTTGCTCTGAGTACTGAATCCTATGGAGATGGCATACCTACGAAAAATTGAAGCATACACACACACACAAGCACACATACCGAGAAACCAAAATGGCGCCATTCCGTAGTGCTGCCCTATTTGTACATCGATATATTTATTGATGAAGTTATAGGTACAAGTATTTTTGTGACTACCTACCTATATCACCCTATATTTTATAAAAGCAGTTTCGTAATCACCTCGATAATTTAAAACGGAATTATAGTGTATAATTATATAGGTACCTAGTTTTTTAGAATAATAAAACTTAATAATGTGCTTAAATTATACCTACATTTGCACATAATTAAGTTCTTTATGACAATGACACAATGTGTATGTGTTTGTGCATGTACGCACACAATCATTGGCCCGACCGCGCGCGTGAGACGCAACAACTGTAAAGCCCCCAGTACAGGATGGCCGATCATGTTGGCCGACCATGATGGGCCATTGT
This sequence comes from Crambus lathoniellus, assembly GCA_949710035.1. Lineage (NCBI taxonomy): Eukaryota > Metazoa > Arthropoda > Insecta > Lepidoptera > Crambidae > Crambus > Crambus lathoniellus. Next base: position 1,707,602 of record OX453303.1, on the reverse strand, counting down.
GTACAGGGGCAGTTTGCGTCTGATTGCCGTCTGCGAGCAACGCAAACCGGCCCTGTACCCGATGGCCAACATGGTCGGCGAACTTGATCGGCCATCCTGTACTGGGGGCTTAAAGCCCCCGGTGTGGGAGATGCCGCCTGCGAGCAACGCAAACCGCCCCTGTACATGATGCTGATGGCCCATCATGGTCGACGAACATGAGTTTCCATCCTGTACTGGGGCTTCAAGGCGAGAAGAGCCGCCAAGTGCTTCCTCATCTATAGTAATATCGTAAACAGGAAAGATTTGATTGGTTGTTGTTTGAATTTCATAGGTTCCAAACTACTGGACTAATTTAGAAATTTCTTTGACCATTAGAAAGCTACTTTCTTTCCGAGTGACATAAGGTATATTTTATCGTGATATTCCCATGGGAACGAGTACCATGCGGGTAAAACCGCGAGGATCCGCACGTTATTATTAAATTTATTGCTTGTTAAGTACATAATGTATCAAAAATTCAAACGCAGATACAGATTAAAAATAAGGTCCTGTAGTTTATTTACAAACTAACCTTAGTAAAATATAGTTCATGTTGCAGTAGTAGTAGATAAAAGACCAACCTACTATATTTTACTGAGGTTATAGTTTGTAAATACACTACACGACCTTAGCTTCAATCTGTACGATTGTAAATACATTAATACTTAGCGAGCAATAAGAGATTTGATTGAGGGCGCTCCACTTGTCGGCTCTAGTCGCCTTTACTTAGAAACTGCAATTTTATGATCAAATTTTTTATGTTTTCCGAGTCACGCGTCTATACACATGCGAGACCTCCATAGAATTCCAGATCAAAGGTCGCGAGAACCAGTTTATGTAAAAAAAGGTAATGAAATAAAACAAAAAGCTCCATAATGTAAAAAAGTATTATGTTTATACAACAAGGATTGTTTTTTTTACATAACACACATTACAATATAAATCACAAAGGAGAATGCCTACTAGGTACTAAGAAGCCCTACACTGGGATTCTATTAAATAATAAATGTAATTGCAATCGATATAATCTTTACTGCGGCACCATGGCCGATATATTCTATCTACCTACTACAACCCGCGCCCGCGGAATCGTCTAGACTCAAACAAACTGCTCGCGTAATGATGACAATGCATTCGATATTTTTGAATACTGATTTAAACATAAATCAACCATAGACAATGCAAGGAGGTATCATATCCTAACAATATGATACCACATGCCGCTGCCGCAACAAAAAAACCTTTCTTACTAAAGAAATGTTTTTTCCTACATGGATTACCCTAAAGCGAAGGCCCTGCCTACCTTGGAACGATATCACATCAATAAGACTGGTCCTCACTAACGGACAGCCAGGACAATGGTTGATATAATTATTAATTTCTTGAAATCAAAACAAACCAACCATTGCATTGGCTCGACATACCAAAACCAAGGGAAAAGGTCTGCCCAGCCTTAAACCTAACCTTAATACATCATATGTAGTTACAATCAAAGCTAACCCTAGCTCATTTAAGCATTAACTAAGTCGAAATTCCAAGATCAAACATGTCGGACAAGCACCAATAATATATTGACTACGAAATTACCCAAAAATAACCCTCATCTCAAAAGGTACCCGACAACAAGCTTGGAACTTCATAAACCTGTGGTAACCTCAAGCAGACTGTCTACTAGGGGCCACCACAGTTTATGTAGCGTGGTGTCGACAACATTGCCAGTCAGGGTTAGAGGGATCCTGCAACAAACAGGATATGACCCTGGTCCTTATTGGACCATCAGGGTTTCCTCTGAGAAGTCCTACACTGGGATTCTATTAAATAATAAATGTAATATCGATATAAATCTTTACTGCGGCACCATGGCCGATATATTCTATATCTATTACAACACGCGCCCGCGGAATCGTCTAGACTCAAACTTAAATCAGGAAAATTAATATTTAGACTCCTGTCCGACACACTTTCGGGTTCTTTTAAAAACATTACAAAGTAAGGAGAAAATTTTGTGGAGGCCTGCTTGGAACAGTTATATGCATGTGTCACCATTGGGACATGCATACACCAATTTCTCTGTAATGGATCACTATACTTTGATAACATCTGTAATAGAGTCTGGTTAAATCTTTCTATTAAACCTACTGTTTGCGGATGCATAGTGGTGGCTGTAACGTGGCGAGAATCGAACCGCCTTATAGTTTCCCTTACTATCTCTGAAGTGAAAATTGAACCTCTATCTGAGATAATTGTTTGAACAACACCAAACCTACAAAACACTTCCTGAATGAGAAAATTACTAACTGTTCGCGCGGTAGCCCTACGCACTGGTTTACACACCGCATACTTCGACATTGACTCTATACAAGTGATGATATACTGTTTGCCACGCGAAGATTTATTTAAGGGCCCGATAATGTCTATCTCTATAGCTTGGAATAACCTATCGACTATAATGGGTCGTAAAGGAACCACTATATTTCTCTTCTTCTTCTCTTGACACTGAACACAGCTTTTTATATACTTCTCAATCCTTTCCGTTGCTTTATACATAAAATACCTAGACCTAAATTTATCCAAAGTCTTAGTTAAACCTAAATGTCCTCCTATAAAAGGATTGTCGTGTATGTCATCCATCACTTCATTAAATAATACACTAGGAACCACTAATAAGTTTTTATTTACACCATGTACAGTATATTTTTTATACAACACATTATCTCGAATAAAGAATCCTTTGTATATCGGCCTTCGCCTCTGTCGAAGCTCTCGTTCTTGTCGTTGACAGAACTCGTCCGTTTGCTGAGCCATCGTGACTTGTGTTGCTTCGATGCTATACAAGTGTAGTCCATCCTCCACTTGTGTCCTTGGAGCGACCGTGGTTTCTTCCTCATCATCCTCCTTCAAGGGATTTCTGCTCAAGAAATCCGCGATGACGTTCTGTTTTCCCGAACAATGCACTATTTCGAAATCATGTTCCTGTATTGCTAACGCCCATCTTGCTAACCTCCCATTCATGTCTCGGCGTTCTCTTAGCCAGCATAAAGCCTTGTGGTCTGTTACGACCTGAAACTTTAGACCATGTAAATATGGTCTGAAATAATTCAGTGCCCATACTAATGCGAGGCACTCCTTTTCCGTAATGGAGTATTTTTTCTCTGCTGCGGACAATTTTCTTGATGCGAACGATACTGGCATCATGTTTTTACCTTCTTCCTGCAAAATACATGCTCCAAGGGCTACGTCACTCGCGTCGATATTCAATCTTGTTATGACATTTTCCGAGTTGTCAAAATGTTTTAATAACGGAGGATTTAAGATCATAGACAAAATTTTGTCAAACGACCTCTGTTGTATTTCTGACCACTCAAACTTCACATTTTTTCGTAACAATTTATTTAAAGGTACAGTTGTGTTCGCAAAGCAATCAATAAATTTCCTATAATACGAAAATAAACCAAGGACTGACTTCAGTTCTCGAGTGTTTGATGGGACTTTAATAGACTTCAATTTCTTGATTTTTTCTTCATCTGGTAGAATACCACGGCCAGAAATCTTGTGACCGAGTACTGAAATTTCTTCATAGGCGAAACTGCACTTCGATGGTTTCAACGTTAAGTTGGCTTCTTCCAGCCGCTTCAGAACTTGATCCATGGCGTCGTGAAACTCCTCGAACGTCTTCCCATAGACAATGATATTGTCCACGTATACGATGGCGTTCTTGTATTTAATCCCTGCTAACGCCTTATCCATGGTTCTCTGAAAAATGGCACCACTCGTTTTCAGACCAAAGGGTAAAACATTAAATTCGTACAGACCTGACGGTGTGATGAACGCCGTCTTGTGTTTCTCTTTTTCTTCTATTTCCAGTTGCCAATATCCTGAATTACAATCTAAAATCAGCGAAATATTTTGCTCCATTTAGGTGTGAAATCAAATCCTCGATTATTGGCAAAGGGTACGAATCTGTGATCACCTTTTTATTCAATTTTCTGTAGTCCACGCAGAAACGCCAAGAACCATCCGGTTTCTTCACCAGAACTACCGGAGATGCATAGGGACTCTTGGATTCACGTATAATCCCATTTTCCAACATTTCTTCAATCTGGTCCCTAATCACCTTATGTTGCTCACCGGATACTCTGTACGGGGCTCGATGCGTGGGTATATCGTCACTTGTTTTTATGGCCACTTTGACTAAACCGCACTTTCCTAATTCATTCTTATTAAATGCGAATCGCGATCTATATTTGTGTAATAATGTTGTCAAAAGATCATTTTGTTCAACAGACACCGAGTGGGAAATATTAAATTCTGGTTTACTTTCCACTACCATGCATCCTTCATACATATTATTTTCATTTTTAACAACTAGGTCATGGAAAAACGCATACTCGTTTTTCTTTAACACTTCTGTATCCGACTGTACAAATTCTACATTTTCGTTTATCCGAACAATTTTTTTCCGGGAATAAAAATCTAAATCGAATCTCTTACAGGATAAACGCGACTTCGAGAAATCAATACTAATAGCATTATCATACAAAAAATCACAACCTAAGATCATATCTTGGCAAATATTATTTACAATTAAAAATTCCTGTTTAAACACGACGTTATCTATTAAAATATTAAGTTCGGTTTTTCCTAAAATCAACCATAGACAATGCAAGGAGGTATCATATCCTAACAATATGATACCACAGTACCTACCTACCATAGAAAAAAAGAAATGTCTCAAAAAAAAGCATTATTAAGTAATAAAATAATATACAGTTTGAATCGAGATCTTTACTAGCAAGCATATTTTTTATATATTTAGAATATAGCGAAGCGACATCTAGTGGTAAAAAAATATACTTACTTTTAATGTGCTAGAATGAATGTAAGTTGGACAACAACTTTACAGCAAAATGACATTAAAAAAACACGTTATATATAAGTTTCCAGAAGTTTCCAGTCTTTAAATTTTCCTTTCACATTGTATCCAGCCAAATTTTTATTTTTTTGGTATTTTTAGGCAACCTAAAACAATAAAAACAGTTTAAAATTAATACACTCAATTTACACTTGAAATTTGAAAACATCGATAATTCGATAAGAAAAATGCTATAAGGGCAACTCTAGCGCAAAACAAACAGATTAATATTTTCTTGAAATACACCAACAAAACTCACCAAAATAAGTAGTAAGCTACATTTGGTATGAATTCTAAGTAAACTATTCACAGGAAAACCAAAACACAAGGCATTTATTGTATTGTTTTGGTGTTTTTTGCAAAATAAATAGTACGTACCGGTGTAATGTAATGTTTGGACGATTTTCACCTTTTTTGATGCCACAAACTACAACACTGCAATTAGACATGTTCCTTGTTGCTTTCTCTCACTTATTAATACCTTTTATTCACATGTGTTCGGAAAAGATCGACGTTTCTGAACGCAACTCTAATGTCACGTCAAATTGACATTAGCTGTCACTTGAAGTTGACAGCGACACTTGATTGAAATTCTCGTGGAAAAAATGTCGGAATAATTTTGCTGAATTTGTTAAAAATCGCTCGCGTTGAATGTGCCTGGCATATCGAGTTTGAATACATCTTAAATTATCTATGTGATCCCGTTTTGTACGACCAAGGTTTTGATGCCATCTCTGGAGTGGCCGGTCGCGGATGCTTTGAAAGATAACCTTTTCTACCACACGCGCTTGTTGTCGAGACACTATATCGTAATAAAAAAAGCTCCCACGTGTGTGTCTTTGTGTATCTATTGTTGAAACGCCCGGTGTCTTGTGAACGCTGTTATTTGTGTTATGAGTGAGGTGACTAATTGGTAAGGTCTGCAGAAGAAGACGGAGCCACAGGGGGGGCCCCCCTTACACCACTTCTGCCTTGGAGACGGTCGACCCACAGACCCGTATGTAACCTTACCTTACTTAAAAGTCTCTCCGCTGTGTATCGCAGTCCTATTGTTCAGTTACATCCCGGCTGAAACCAAGATTTGTCCGGAGTCTATACTCATGATAGCCTTCCACTGCGCCAATGCTGACTCCGCGGTCTAGGCAGGGGTGTACTGAACATTTTTTGGTAGCCAAGAGCGTAGCTTGAAGGCCTGAGAGGCCCACGCCAAAACTTTGTATTAATCAGTGCCGTTTGATGACCCAGTCTGGTCCGGACTAGATTAATTTGTACTTGTAAATGGTAATTAACTTGCATTTGAAAAGTAAAGGGCATTCCTTTGTTATTGGTTCCATGTCTTGTAATTAATTGTCATGTATTGAAGTTCCAAAATGTAAACAGATACCTTTCTTTGTTCATAATAATTATTATTTAGTTTTGTCAGCAAACTTGAGTTGTGAATATTGACAAGTTTGTTGCTAAAATAATAGCTAATAAAAGGTCAGCTAATAAGTTTGCACTCAATACTTAGTGAAACTTAAATGATTTGGGACATTGTTTACACATTGAAACTCATTGAAACTTGTGCTTTGAAATAATTGAAATTAACTTGTTGTTGTGTAACAGTATGTTGTGTTGATATCCAAGTGAATTTCAATAGTCAGTGAGTTTTGTTGTTTTCTGATAACCTCCAGATATTTAAGAGTTTGTGTCATTATAAATACTTTGTTGTTGTAATATTGGAATTTTGTGGTTAGTAATAACCTCCAAATATTGGAGATTTTGTGTTATAGTGAATATTTTGAATTTGTTGTTTTTGTTGATAAATTTGTGACGTTACAATGACGGCCTCCTCTGCTAAAGCCAAAATACGTTCTGAGTTACGGTGGTTGGCTTCTGCGGTCGCGTTGTTGGATCGACCGGATAGAACGGAGGCCTTGTTGAACAGATACGTAGATCTGCCCATACGTTTGGCTGTTGTTGATGAGCAGTATGCCTTATTTTTGGAAAGGACTGTTGAGGCCGAGGTGGAAATGCGACAAGAAGTCGGTTTGGATGTGGACCAGTGTTATGATTTTGCGGACAGAATTACCCAGGTAGCTCGACCTTTGCAAGTGGCAAGAGAGAATGAACCGAGCCCGTCCCCGGTCACATCTAAAAGTATGCCCCCTCTCTTTGCTAGATTGGCCCCCTTAGACTTAAGGCGCTTTGCTGGTCGTCTAGAGGACTGGGAGGGCTTTATTAATATTTTTGATAGTCTTGTACATGCCCGGGACGATTTGACCCAGGGCCAGAAGTTAGCTTATTTGTTATCCGTGTTGGAAGGGGAGGCCCTTGAATCGGTTCAACATTTGGCCCCCTCGGATGAAAACTACCCTATTGCTAGGGATTTGATTGCCCGTCGGTACCAGAACGTACGACGTCTGGCGGACAACCATGTTGCCGCCATTTTGAATTTACCCCGCGTTGCCAGCGTGATGCACTTGAGAGTGGCTTTGTTGAATCCGCTGTTGGTTGCCTACAACGCATTGAAAAACTTAAAACTCCCAGTGGAGCAGTGGTCGTTTTTGTTACTGCACATTGTCCTGGGAAAGTTGCCGGACTCTGTTAAGGTCCGTTTTGAGCAGCAGTATGGTGGGGATAGTGCGACTTATCTGCCACCCTTCTCGGACCTCTTGACGTTCCTGGAAGGAGAAAGTAGACTGGCAGATAATTCCTCTCTGGCCGGTCCTATGGGACCCGAACGACCTGTGCCACAGAGTAGATCCCCCACCGGACCCCCCCGTAGGGGGCGTATGGCCCCTCGCGCGCCCGGCCGCTATGCCGCCGTCCAGGAGACCGCCCGCTGCTTGTATTGTCGGGAACCGGGTCACAGCACGACCCGTTGTGATAAGTTCCTGGACAAGCGCGTCCAAGGCCGTCGAGCGATCGCGCGACAACGGACATGGTGCTACTCGTGCTTGGGCCTGCACATGCAGCGCGAATGTACCCAAGCGCACCCATGCCGCTTTTGTAAGGGCAACCACCATCCCCTCCTCTGCATGAACAGCCCAGAGGGCGGCGGAGCGCCGCAGCGTGTCGCTGCAGGATCACCTCGTATGGGTGGGGGTCTCGGACCCCCCGCGGTGTTTGCATCCCGCAGCAGTTCTAGTGGCCACCAGAGTGGCCCCAGACGCTCTCCGCCACGTTTGGATCCTCAAACGGGCGGGGGTCCCAGGGACCCCCCAATGGGAAACCGATCCCCAAGGATGGGGATGAGTTATGCGAGCGTTGCCGGAGGTCGTAGAGGCCCCCCGCGACGTTTTGAGCCTCGCACGGGCGGGGGTCCCACGGACCCCCCCATGGGAAATCGGTCCCCAACTAGGGGGTTCGATTTTGCGAGCGTTGCGGGAGGTCGTAGAAGCCCCCCGCAACGTGTTGAGCCTCGCACAGCCGGGGGTCCCCGGGACCCCCCCTCTGAAAATCGGTCACCGTGCCCCCGCGACTATGGGGCGACGTACACGGTGGATGATAGGCACCGATTCTCGCCGCCGCTCGCCGAATACCCGCGTTTGGAGCGGCGCCCGCCCCGTCTTCAAGGGGCCGGGAGATATAACCCGCCTGATACCGGGCGAATTGGACGTAGGCAGTATGTGGGAGATTGGGACCCACTGGATCGCTATGAGCGACCCCCTTACCATGGGGGGACGTCTGGGGACCCCACATACTAGCAATCAACGTGTTTACGGTCGATTGTAGCCACCCCTCCAGAGACCGTTTTGTTGCCCACGGCCTCTGTGCTTGTCAGGGGATTGAATGGCGACCTTGTGGAGGTTCGCGCCTTGTTGGATTCCGGTGCTCAGGGGTGTGTTGTGTCATCTTGGTTAGTTAGGCGGTTGGGCCTCAAGGTGCACCCCCACACGGAAGGCGTGAGAGGTGTTGGCGATGTGAAAGTCCCCGGGTTGTTAGGGCATGTTGACTTCACATTTACATCACGTAATGGGTCCACGCCAGGCATTAAGACCTCGGCGATTGTGTTGGACACAGTTGTTGGCCGTCAACCTTCAGTTGACTTGGGACCGAGTATGTTGTCTTTGGTGTCTGATTCCCCACTCGCCGATCCAAATTTCTTCCGCCCAGGCCCGATTGATGCTCTCCTTGGAGCCGATGTCCTGGGGCGAGTTTTGTTGACGGGGAAGCGAGTTTTGCAGCCAGATGGCTTGGTAGCTCTGCAGACGACACTCGGTACAGTTGTGATGGGCCCTGCTCGCCGCGTTTTGGATTCCCTTGATGAGGATCGCGGTCTTGTTTTTAATGTGTCTCTCTCCGAAGTGGTGCAGAAGTTTTGGGAGGTTGAGGAACCTCCACCAGCCCCGCGGGTTGACCCAGTAGCGGATGAATGCGAGTTGTATTACCAGAATAACACTGGTCGCCTCCGCTCTGGTCGTTTGATCACCCGTCTCCCCTTTCGTGCCGGCCGACCTCCTCTGGGCGAATCCCGACCGCTAGCGGAACGTAGGCTAGTGGCGATGGAGCGTCGCATGAGCAAGGATCCGGTCTTCCGCCAGAAGTATGTTGAATTCATGCGGGAGTATGAGGAGTTAGGGCACATGTCCGTGAGCGATTTGGATTGGCGCTCCGTTGAGCATTTCTTTTTGCCGCACCACGCCGTTTTGAAATCCGGAAAGATTCGGGTGGTCTTTGACGGTTCGGCTCCCACCTCTACTGGAGCGTCCTTGAACCAGTGTCTGCATGTAGGTCCCAAGCTGCACACGGAGATCTCAGACATTTTGACCAACTTCCGGCGGCACCAAATTGTATTTATGACTGACATCCGGATGATGTTCAGACAAACGGTCATCCATCCAGAGGATAGGAGGTACCAATTGATTTTGTGGAGAGAGAGTCCTAGGGACCCCTTGTTGATTTATGAATTGAATACGAATACGTACGGTTTGGCTTCGAGCCCGTTTGTTGCGATTCGTTCTTTGTTGGAGTTGGCCGAGAAGGAGCGCTTGAGATACCCTCGCGCCTCCGCCATTTTGGCCAGTGACGTCTATGTGGATGACATTTGCACGGGCGCCTCATCTGTCTCAGAGGCGATTGTCCTGAGAGACGAACTCACCGCCCTTTTGAAGTCGGGAGGTTACGAGTTGAGGAAATGGATATCCAACTCGCCTGATGTACTGGTAGGTTTGCCCGAAGAGCACCAGCAGGACCCCCACCTATTCGAAAATGTTGATAATCCCCATGTGGTGACCGTCCTTGGCGTACAGTACAAACCGGTCTCTGACACGTTCACTTATTGTGTGGATTTACGACCACCGAAAGTCTGGACCAAGCGTTCAGTATTGTCTACTGTCGCACGTACCTTTGACCCCAATGGGTGGATTTGCCCCGTGCTGTTTATGGCCAAGTGTTTCTTGCAACGGTTATGGGCTTCGGGTGTGTCGTGGGATGAACCCCTCTCGGACGAGTTACTCCGAGATTGGTCGAGCTTCGTTTCATCCCTCCCCGAGATTAATGAAGTGCATTTGCCGAGGCTATTCCTCCCTTCTGAAAATTGTAAAGTTACTCTTCACGGCTTTTCCGATGCCTCCGAACGTGGATTTGCTGCGGCCGTGTACCTCCGCACCGTTACTGTTGACGGAGTTGTTGCTGTGCATCTGGTGATAGCGAAAAGCAAAGTCGCTCCCCTTCGGACTCGTCATACGATCCCGAGGTTGGAATTGTGTGGAGCTGCCCTCCTAATGCGTTTGTTGAACCACGTATGGCTCACATTAGGTCGATCTATTAAGATACAAGAGGTTTATGCTTGGACGGACAGTCAGGTCGTCCTTTGTTGGTTGAAGGCTCCGGCGCACACCTTGGACGTGTTTGTGGCCAATCGAGTGTCGCAGATTTGTAATTCCGACATCGAGTTGATTTGGAGACACGTGCCGGGAACCATGAATCCCGCGGATTGTGCGTCTCGGGGTTGTGTAGCCCCAACCCTAATTAACCACCCCCTCTGGTGGGGCCCACAGTGGTTGATGCGGCCTGAGTCGGAGTGGCCGCCCTCTCCAGCGTCGTCGAACGTAGCCGTTCCTGATATGCGGGCATGCGTCCTGGAGACTAACCCCGCCGGGGAAAAGGATTTGTTGTTGGATCGGTACAGCTCCTTACAGAAGCTGCTTGGTGTTACCGCTTGGATCAGACGTTTTGTGTACAATTGCAGAAACCCACGCGCGAGGCGTGATTCGTCGGTTCTCACTCCGGACGAGCGTAGGGACGCGCTCTTGTTTTGGGTCCGGAGAGTACAAGCTGATAGTTTTGAGTCCGAGATTGAAATTTTGCGTTTAGGCCGTCGCAAGTTGAAGGGCGCGGTATCGCGATTAAATCCCTTCCTGGACGAGAGTGGGCTTTTGCGAGTCGGCGGAAGACTTCGAAATGCGAACCTGCCGTATGGAGCTCGTCACCCCCTTTTGTTACCTAAAGCCGGACATTTGACTCAACTGATAATAACAGATCGCCATGTGAATGCACAACATGCTGGCTGTAATGCTTTGTTGGCCATTTTGCAGCGTGAATTTTGGATTTTGTCTGCTCGTCGAGCCATTCGCACTGTGGTTTTCCGTTGCCTGCCTTGTTATCGATTGAAGGCCGCGACCATGCAGCCCCAGATGGGTGATTTGCCTGCTGATCGCGTCACGGAATGTAGAGCTTTTGCCGGAGTCGCCACCGACTTCGCCGGTCCCTTTACTGTAAAGGCTTCGAGACTGCGTAATGCTAAAACCTATAAGGCGTACTTGTGCGTGTTTGTGTGTTTGTCCACCAAGGCTGTCCATTTGGAAATTGTCTCGGAATTGTCTACCGAAGCCTTTGTCGCCGCCTTGAGCAGATTTGTTTCCCGTAGAGGACTGCCGTCATTGATACGTTCCGATTGTGGTACTAATTATAAGGGAACGTGTAATTATCTTAAGGAAGTAGTTAAGTTTTTTGTTGATAATAAAATAGACATTGGAACCACCCTCTCCCGGCGTGGGATAATCTGGAAGTTTAGCCCTCCAGCTTGTCCGACCTGGGGAGGAATTTTTGAAGCTTGTGTAAAGGCTGCCAAGACACACTTGCGTCGCGTGATTGGAGAAACTATTCTCACGTTTGAGGAACTTGATACGGTATTTTGTAAAATTGAGGCCGTCCTCAACTCGCGACCCTTGTGCCCGTTGTCTTCGGACCCGAATGACCTGGAAGCGTTGACGCCAGGTCATTTCTTGATCGGACAGCCCCTTTTGGCGTTGCCTGAATATCCGATTCAGGATGTAGGATCCCATCGTTTGTCGCGATACCAACTTTTGAAACAGATGTCCCAAAACTTCTGGGCACGTTGGTCGATGGAGTATTTGCATATCCTGCAACAGCGCGTGAAGTGGACAGATAAAACCACCCCACCCCAGACTGGCGACCTCGTGTTGATTAAGGATGCTAACCTGCCGCCCCTATGTTGGCGAAGGGGGCGCATTGTTAAACTCTACCCCGGAACTGACGGAGTTCCTCGTTTTGCTGAGGTTTTGGTTCGAGATTCGGTTTTGAAGAGAGCAGTTAGTGGGCTCTCCCGATTACCCGTAGATTGACGTACCGTTCTTAACGGTCCGGGGCGGGGGGATGTTCGGAAAAGATCGACGTTTCTGAACGCAACTCTAATGTCACGTCAAATTGACATTAGCTGTCACTTGAAGTTGACAGCGACACTTGATTGAAATTCTCGTGGAAAAAATGTCGGAATAATTTTGCTGAATTTGTTAAAAATCGCTCGCGTTGAATGTGCCTGGCATATCGAGTTTGAATACATCTTAAATTATCTATGTGATCCCGTTTTGTACGACCAAGGTTTTGATGCCATCTCTGGAGTGGCCGGTCGCGGATGCTTTGAAAGATAACCTTTTCTACCACACGCGCTTGTTGTCGAGACACTATATCGTAATAAAAAAAGCTCCCACGTGTGTGTCTTTGTGTATCTATTGTTGAAACGCCCGGTGTCTTGTGAACGCTGTTATTTGTGTTATGAGTGAGGTGACTAATTGGTAAGGTCTGCAGAAGAAGACGGAGCCACAGGGGGGGCCCCCCTTACACCACTTCTGCCTTGGAGACGGTCGACCCACAGACCCGTATGTAACCTTACCTTACTTAAAAGTCTCTCCGCTGTGTATCGCAGTCCTATTGTTCAGTTACATCCCGGCTGAAACCAAGATTTGTCCGGAGTCTATACTCATGATAGCCTTCCACTGCGCCAATGCTGACTCCGCGGTCTAGGCAGGGGTGTACTGAAAAAGTCTCAAATTAAAAGACTTTTATTACAAAACACTGCAAATACAACTCGCGTTGACAGCTCACATACCGAGAAACCTAAATGGCGACCGGCTTCAATCATGCATTACGATGACGTCACGTTTCAATGTTGCCAAAAAAGAGGTCGAATAAATATATTGCTGTCTCTTTTTACATGAAGTATTGGAGGTAAGATAGAACAAGATGGCTACAGGTTTATGAGTACAATGTCGATTTAGCTGATATTTGTATAACCGATAGTTCATATAGAACAATATGCCATCTCCATAGGATTCAGTACTCAGAGCGTTTTTGGCGCTAGTTACAGTGCATTATTCTCTGAGTACTGAATCCTATGGAGATGGCATACCTACGAAAAATTTAAGCATACACACACACACAAGCACACATATTGAGAAACCAAAATGGCGCCTTTCCGTAGTGCTGCCCTATTTGTACATCGATATATTTATTGATGAAGTTATAGATACAAGTATTTTTGTGACTACCTACCTATATCACCCTATATTTTATAAAAGCAGTTTCGTAATCACCTCGATAATTTAAAACGGAATTATAGTTTATAATTATATACCTAGTTTTTTAGAATAATAAAACTTAATAATGTTCTTAAATTATACCTTTATTTGCACATAATTAAGTTCTTTTTGACAATGACACAATGTGTATGTGTTTGTGCATGTACGCACACAATCATTGGCCCGACCGCGCGCGTGAGACGCAACAACTGTAAAGCCCCCAGTACAGGATGGCCGATCATGTTGGCCGACCATGATGGGCCATCGTGTACAGGGCCGGTTTGCGTGTGATTGCCTTCTGCGACTGCGAGCAACGCAAACCGGCCCTGTACATGATGGCCCTCATGGTCGACGAACATGAGTGGCCATCCTGTACTGGGGGCTTCAAGGCGAGAAGAGCCGCCAAGTGCTTCCTCATCTATAGTAATATCGTAAACAGGAAAGATTTGATTGGTTGTTGTTTGAATTTCATAGGTTCCAAAACTACTGGACTAATTTAGAAATTTCTTCGACCATTAGAAAGCTACATTCTTTCCGAGTGACATAAGCTATATTTTATCGTTATATTCCCATGGGAACGAGTACCATGCGGGTAAAACCGCGAGGATCCGCATGTTATTATTAAATTTATTGCTTGTTAAGTACATAATGTATCAAAAATTCAAACGCAGATATAGATTAAAAATAAGGTCCTGTAGTTTATTTACAAACTAACCTTAGTAAAATATAGTTCATGTTGCAGTAGTAGTAGATAAAAGACCAACCTACTATATTTTACTGAGGTTATAGTTTGTAAATAAACTACACGACCTTAGCTTCAATCTGTACGATTGTAGATACATTAATACTTAGCGAGCAATAAATTTGATTGAGGGCGCCCCACTTGTCGGCTCTACTCGCCTTTACTTAGAAACTGCAATTTTATGATCAAATTTTTTATGTTTTCCGAGTCACGCGTCTATACAAATGCGAGACCTCCATAGAATTCCAGATCAAAGGTCGCGAGAACCAGAGGGCCTACTCTGAAACGCAAAACCCGAAACTTCGTTATACCCGTCCCTCGCACGCTCGAGTCATGACAGAATCGAGTGAAAGGGACGGGGCTAACCGAAGTTTCGGATGTGCGTTTCAGAGTACGGTCCCTGTTTATGTAAAAAAAGGTAATGAAATAAAACAAAAAGCTCCATATTGTAAAAACCTATTATGTTTATACAACAAGGATTGTTTTTTTTTACATAACAAACATTACAATATAAATCACAAAGGAGAATGCCTACTAGGTACTGTACAGAAAATAGACGCCTTGGTGGACACCGGTGCGAGTGTGTCGGTAATATCACAGACGGTAGTAGACAGTCTAGGTTTCAGTGTGGACATGGTGAACGCTGAACTACGAAATGTGAGTGGTGGAAAACTTTCAATAGTAGGGAAAACTAATGTATGTTTCTTGATAGATAACGTGTTGTTTACACAGCGATTCGTTGTTGTAAGGGACATTGTACCAAACATAGTGTTGGGTTGTGATTTTATTAGCAGGAATAGCATAATTTTGAATTTTGAAAAATTTTGTATAATTTACAAAAAAAAAAAATTTTGAATTTAATGTTGACATGAATTTTATGTTGACATCGATTGACATTGATGACAATGAGTCACAACAGTCACAAGTGATAGATGTCTCGAATGACGGATGTCAAAGTAATTTTCGAAAAAGTAATATGTCAGAAAAAAAGTTCGCATGTCATTCCTAGATTAAAAAGTTTTTTTATGAATAAAAATAGGAATGACAGTAAAATGAAGAAAGGCGCGAAAAAGTTTGAAAAGTCGAATATGAATAGGATTTCGAAATCCAATATAAGTTCGTTATGTAATATTAGTTCTTTACGAAATAAGAAACGAATTAAATTTGTTAAACATATAAAATTAAATGTAAAAACAAATTTTCTTTTATAGATTCATTTTATAATAGGGATAGAAATAGGATAGGATTTTAGGATGTTTTATAATAGTGATTGTTAGATAGTTGAAATGTATAATTGTGTGATTTGTATTAATATGTGTTTCTTTTTCATGTACGGAAATACTGCACCTGAAGCCCACGAAGTGTCCTGTGGTCCATTTATGATGTACTTATTTAATTATTTTTTTAATGTTTAATTTAATAAAACAATTATTTTTTTGCATTTTTACTAATTAGTAGACATCGTGTCGTGTCTCTTTACCTTCATGGGATAGGGCAGGAGGATGACCTATTATCTAATTAGGTGTGAGAATCCTCTGACCTTAACTTATGTTGATATTGACATCACGTTTCGTTAATGATCTGGACCACAAAAGTAACACTTCTGTGTTTCATTTTATTTCCGTTTTAGTTAGTTTGTAAGTTTTTTCGATGTCACTTAAGGAACGAGGTGACGTCAACATTTGTTGGTGAGGGGGGAGGAAACCCTGATGGTCCAATAAGGACCAGGGTCATATCCTGTTTGTTGCAGGATCCCTCTAACCCTGACTGGCAATGTTGTCGACACCACGCTACATAAACTGTGGTGGCCCCTAGTAGACAGTCTGCTTGAGGTTACCACAGGTTTATGAAGTTCCAAGCTTGTTGTCGGGTACCTTTTGAGATGAGGGTTATTTTTGGGTAATTTCGTAGTCAATATATTATTGGTGCTTGTCCGACATGTTTGATCTTGGAATTTCGACTTAGTTAATGCTTAAATGAGCTAGGGTTAGCTTTGATTGTAACTACATATGATGTATTAAGGTTAGGTTGAAGGCTGGGCAGACCTTTTCCCTTGGTTTTGGTATGTCAAGCCAATGCAATGGTTGGTTTGTGTTGATTACAGGAAATTAATAATTATATCGACCATTGTCCTGGCTGTCCGTTAGTGAGGACCAGTCTTATTGATGTGATATCGTTCCAAGGTAGGCAGGGCCTTCGCTTTAGGGTAATCCATGTAGGAAAAAACATTTCTTTAGTAAGAAAGGTTTTTTTTGTTGCGGCGGCGGCATGTGGTATCATATTGTTAGGATATGATACCTCCTTGCATTGTCTATGGTTGATTTATGTTTAAATCAGTATTCAAAATATCGAATGCATTGTCATCATTACGCGAGTAGTTTGTTAGAGTCTAGACGATTCCGCGGGCGCGTGTTGTAGTAGATATAGAATATATCGGCCATGGTGCCGCAGTAAAGATTTATATCGAAATTACATTTATTATTGAATAGAATCCCAGTGTAGGGCTTCTCAGTACCTACCTACCATAGAAAAAAAGAAATGTCTCAAAAAGAAACAAGCATTATTACGTAATAAAATAATAAACAGTTTGAATGGAGATACTTTACTAGCAAGCATATTTTTTTTAAATATTTAGAATATAGCGAAGCGACATCTAGTGGTAAAAAATATACTTACTTTTAATGTGCTAGAATGAATGTAAGTTGGACAACAACTTTACAGCAAAATGACATATTAAAAAAACACGTTATATATAAGTATCCAGTTTTTGGCAACCGGAACAGAAAACGTTTTCGCACTATAATTTCGATTTTGCCAGTGGCCTAATTAACGTCTTTTTCAAAACTTAAACTGTCGTTGACGTTTGAAACTGTTCTTCAAAATGAAAAGAGCACATAAAAATAGTTTTCGTACGAGTCTTTAAATTTTCCTTTCGCATTGTATCATTTGTATCCAGCCATATTTTTCTTTTTTTGTTATTTTTAGGCAACCTAAAACAATAAAAACAGTTTAAAATTAATACACTAAATTTACACTTGAAATTTGAAAACATCGATAATTCGATAAGAAAAATGCTATAAGGGCAACTCTAGCGCAAAACAAACAGATTTATATTTTCTTGATATACACCAACAAAACTCACCAAAATAAGTATGGTATGAATTCTAAGTAAACTATTCACAGGAAAACCAAAACACAAGGCATTTATTGTATTGTTTTGGTGTTTTTGCAAAATAAATAGTACGTACCGGTGTAATGTAATGTTTGGACGATTTTCACTTTTTTTGATGCCACAAACTACCACACTGCAATTAGTCATGTTCCTTGTTGCTTTCTCTCACTTATTAATACCTTTTATTCACATGAAAGTCTCAAATTAAAAGACTTTTATCACAAAACACTGCAAATACAACTCGCGTTGACAGCTCACATACCGAGAAACCTAAATGGCGACCGGCTTCAATCATGCATTACGATGACGTCACGTTTCAATGTTGCCAAAAAATAGGTCGAATAAATATATTGCTGTCTCTTTTTACATGAAGTATTGGAGGTAAGATAGAACAAGATGGCTACAGGTTTATGAGTACAATGTCGATTTAGCTCATATTTGTATAACCGATAGCACAGATTACTAAATAGTTACTATGTAACCGATAGTTCATATAGAACAATATGCCATCTCCATAGGATTCAGTACTCAGAGGCATTATTATATCGAGTTGATCCGTTGCTCCGTTTTGACGTGAAAGACGGACAAACAAACAAACACACTTTCACATTTATAATATTAGTATATAAGTATATATATGGATGGTGCCCAACAACAATATCAACAAACTTATAACGAATAGTGAGTGATTGATTTCTTATGTACGCAAGTTTAAACGAAAAAACGTTTCTCAGTTTCAATGTAAAGTGTTATTTTAATAGGTAGCATAAATAATTACCAACATTGGCAGTACGAACGTTCTAAGCTTTGTTCGTAAGGCCTTTAAAAAGTAATCTGTCACGTTCACGTGAATGACAGTGACGTGACAGTGACAGCAGTTTGTTTTGAGTTTTGGGTGGGATAATTTGTGGGGTGGGTGATCATTTGGTTTGGTGGTTCACATTTTATCTAGATTTGTTTCATTATTTCAATATATAATTAATTAATTATCATTTATGAATATTAAATGTTGTTTATTGGATAAATAGTAGTGTAGCAGCATATAGTTTCATACAAAATGGACTGCTTATTGATGAGAAACGTATGCCCAGCCGGGAGGCAGGCAATGGGCTGTTTTATTGTATCTTTAGTCACTTTTTCCACCTCACTGTTTTCTGGGACTACTTTAGGATACACGTCGGAGCTATGGGCTCTCACTTACTGGGGTCCTGCATTGTATTTTTGCTTATTCAACTTCATATTAAGATATTGTTACAAAGGCTTCACATACGAGGTAAGAATTTGATCTAATTTGTTGAAAATTATTTCTATAGGTGAAATTAATGTTTCTACCATCATAAATGGTGTGTTTTCTAATTAAAATGTTGGGTTAAACATTGTTGATGGGTTGCCAAATTGGTTATGTTGCAGGTATCAGTAAGAGCTGCATTTTTGGGGGCAGCATTTGCCACGGGCATGTATCTTGCGTCATCTGAACATGGCTGGAGCTTGTTCGGTTTCTACATGATGATCTTATCCACGTTTCACTTCTCTGAGTTTATGGCAGTGGCAATAACTAACTCAAAGTCCCTGACGATAGACTCGTTCCTACTGAACCACAGTATGCAGTACGGGCTGGCTGCAGTAGCCAGCTGGATAGAATGGGCAGTGGAGTTCTATTTCTTCCCAGGTATCTCATTGATTAGAATATTTTTAATTAGTACATAAACTTGATTAAAAAGGTAGAATAGAATATAGTAGTACTTACTAAAATTTAAAACATTTGTAAGGTTGTTATTTTATCTATAAATAGATAGAACATATTTTGATGATAACCAATTTAATTCTTCCTCAGACATGAAGACTCATTTTTGGCTTTCCTACGTGGGTGTTACCATGTGTGTTGGTGGGGAATTGCTTCGAAAGTCAGCCATGTTCACCGCTAAGACTAACTTCCAACATACTGTAAGCCAAATAACCTTTACTAATTTTTTGTGTTGAAAATGAAATCCTACTATAATAACATTATAAATGTGAAAGTTTAGATGTTTGGATGTTTGAATGTTTGTTACTCAATCACGCCAAAACATGACAATGCTGAAATTTGGGACACAGACACTTTGGAGCCTGGAGACGAACAAAGGCTACTTTTCACCCCGGAAAAATGTCACATCCCCGCAGGATAAAGTCGTCGTAACGTCGTAGTCCACGCGGGCGAAGCCGCGGGCGGAAAGCTAGTAATAGAATAAGTATATGAAATGGGTAGTATTTTCTGACTGCTTTAAATTGGACACCTTACGAAAGATTATTTATTACCTATCGAATCTGCCATCAGATACGGTATGTAATACAAGTAACAGGCATATGAATAAAATCAAAATTTATGTACTTAATTTAAATTAACTTATTTTCAAACTAAATTTTATATTAGGTGCAGTACGTGAAACGCTCTGACCACAAGCTGGTGACGCACGGCGTGTACGCGCTGTGCCGTCACCCCAGCTACGTTGGCTGGTTCTACTGGTCCGTCGGCACTCAGGTATGCTGTAAATCATAGTTTTAACATTTAATAGACAAGACACAGGCGTTCCTTGGCGAAAGCCCTAAAGTTCAAATATGTAAAAAACAAAAATATTTTCTTTCACCAATCACTGAATGCACAGTGTCATACATTTGCACTTTCACAGATCACTGAATGCACACACACTTGCTACTCCCTTATCACTCTACACGTGTTTCGCCATCACACAGAGCATCCTCAGGCGTTGTTAGTTTGCATGGCTGCACTTTAATATCAAAGTGTCATAGCTAGCTAGCACATACACGCGTTTTATTTTGAAAGTTTTTGTAATAGGTCCAATTTGTGTTTTCTCTTCTCGTTCTTTTTACAGTGTCTTTGTGATTTGGATTTGTTTGTGATTTCAGTGATTTGGACATAAATTACAAGACAAATCTGTCTTGTAATTTATGTCCAAACAAACCATATTCTGAACAGTTACAGTTACAGTTTACAGCTTTATATTACACGATAATCTCCAGACTAAAATCGCTTTACAGATAAAGGAATTATCCCACTTACACAGCACCGTTCCCACCCAACCAATGTATGAGCAGTCAAATATGGACTTAATGTCGTGCTCTGTAGATGCACTTTAGCTTGCGGCAGGCTCGCTTATCGCGCGCTGTCTGCTATTGTATATTGTTACTGTAAAGTGCATCTACATTGAACGATATTAAGTTCACATTTGGCTGCTCATATACTTTGGTTGGGTGGGAGTGGTGCGGTATAAGTGGGCTATGACCTTAAAACTCTTCACCCCAGATAACGCTCCTCAACCCGGTGTGCGTGGTGATATACGCGCTGGCCTCGTGGACGTTCTTCCGCGAGCGCGTCTACGCGGAGGAGGTCACGCTGCTGGCGTTCTTCGGGGCGCAGTACGCGGAGTACCAGCGCGCGGTGGGCACCGGCCTGCCCGCCATCCGCGGCTGCGTGCCCGGCGCCGATCAGAACCTCAGGGAAGGACATTGGAGCTACTGAGTGTCGTGAAATCTTGTGTTGACTGTCCGTGAACTATGGTGGGAGTGACCTAAAGTGCGCTAGGACTTTTCAGTGATAACAAGTGAATGTAATATTCGGTTAGGTTAGAACTGTGAAAATAGTAACTGCGTTGCCGCGGCAGTGGCCAGCGAATCGCCAGAAAATCATTTGATTGCATTTTTCGGCAATATTATTAACTAAAATAATATATAATATTTAAGATTTTTAGTATGCGCAGTTGCGCACCCTTTGCGACACACTGACCAAAACGATCACTTTCAATATGGACTCAAAGTTAGATTCCTTAAAACCTTTTCTTCCTTAAAACCTGCCACAGTATTCTTTTGCAATAGGCTCAGTATTTTTTAAACGATGTGTTTTGTTCTGCATATAATCAAATTACAAAGCTGGCTGCTGTCTTGCTTCTGGTCGCAGTACGCGGAGTACCAGCGCGCGGTGGGCACCGGCCTGCCCGCCATCCGCGGCTGCGTGCCCGGCGCCGATCAGAACCTCAGGGAAGGACATTGGAGCTACTGAGTGTCGTGACGTGAAATCTTGTGTTGACTGCTCGCAAACGACGGTGGGAGTAAAACACTTTACTTATCTATGGTGGGAGGGAGTGACCGAAAGTGCGCAAGAACTTTCAGTGATAACAAGTGAATGTAATATTTGGTTTGGGTAGAACTGAGAAAATAGAAACAGTGGCCAGCGAATCGTCAGAAAACCATTTTGATTGCATTTTTCGGCAAAATTATTAATTAAGATTTTTAGTCTGCGCAGTTGCGCACCTTTTGCGACACACTGACCCAAAAGATTCACTTTCAATGTGGACTCGAAGCTAGGTGTCTTCTTACTTAAAAAAATTTTTATAAAAAAAATAAACCGCCTTCAAAAAAACTGCAAACAAATTTCGCTTCCCAAAAACACGTAAAAATGAAAAATAAATTAAATCATTCAATTCAAAGGACGAAAGTCCGGGATTTTTTTAAATTAATCTTGGAACTTACTGATCTGATTGAAGTCGGTGCCAAGCCATGTAATATTATGTATTTGATAGGTTACAATTCACACCACTCCGCGCATGAGTAGGTTTTGTGTGTTATTCTTTAACTAAGTATTTATTCTTGTTACTTTGGGCTTGTCACCGACTTCAATCAGATCAGTAAGTTCCAAGATTAATTTAAAAAAATCCCGGACTTTCGTCCTTTGAATTGAATGATTTAATTTATTTTTCATTTTTACGTGTTTTTGGAAAGCGAAATTTGTTTGCAGTTTTTTTGAAGGCGGTTTATTTTTTTTATAAATATAAAAATTTTTATTTTTCCGTTTTTAGTATAAGAACGCTACCAAAAGAAACCGCAAAATGAGCAAGCGTAGCGCAATGAGCAGCTACTAAAACCCATATCTCGGACAAGAATCACCACAGAACACGGAAACATTTTCTCTCTACTACCTAGGTATGTTCTGTGAGAATCACCATCTCTAACTCTGTTATAACCAAGGAATTTATAACGTAGTACTTATAAATTCCTTGGTTATAACTGTTATGCACACAGAACACAAAATTATTTTTTCTTTTAATGTTCTGTTGTTTGTTATGCACCATCCACCATCAGCTAACCTAAAAGACTTGAAAGAATACAACTTAAGGTCTCGGTGGTACGTAACCAAACATGCTTAACTCCTAAGGAGTTTTACCTTCCATCATCAGCTCACCTAAATAACCTGAATGATTACAACTATATTTTTTTACGTATCAACAATAATTCAAGAATTATCCTCCAACTCCTAACCATTGAGGAGTTGTATCTTCCGTCACCAGCTCATGATGATGAGCTGATGGCTATCAGATGCATATGCTTGTTTTTTTTTAGAAAATACACAAAACACCCTAATCTATCTTCGGGTTTACCTTGTTCCCCTTTTTTTTTTTTTTTTTGTTTACCCGGGGGAAATGCCGTCGCATTCCCCCCCGCCCGGGAAGACGAGGGGGATATGTGGGGCTCGAACCCACTAAAACCCCCGGAGTGTTCTCTACCCACGCGGACGGAGGCTGCGGGGACGGTTTGTCACTCAATCCGCGCCTTCCGCCCCGTGTCAGCGTCCATGGGCGACGCTCCGACCTAGTCATAGGACGCCATTGCGTCCAACCTCCGGTGTGGCGCGCCGAGAACTCCAGGCGCGCTCCTCCACCTCTTCCGGCCATGGTGGACGACAGAGTTCCCCGCTCCGCCGCCCGACCCCCTACCTATTTCGCCGCGTCCTGACGCTGCCTCTCCCTCGAGAGGCGCGCGGAGCGACGGACCTGCGGGCGCTGCGCACCAGGGTGCTGCACCTCACGGTGTTGTTGTGGAGGAGTCCGCAACCGTTCTCCGAAGACCGATTCGCCGATGGACTGTTCGTCGACAGGACGATTCATTTATGTCCAATTTTCCGACAGACTGTTTTACCTACGGTCATTTCGCCGACAGAACCTTTCACATATGTCAATTTCAACGACAGTCTTATTCAGCTACAGAATGTTTCACCGATACAACGATAAACCTATGACTCTTTTAACTACACACCTTTCTACCGACGGAGGATTCGCCGACAATCTTAGAACAAGCAATATTACAAAACATACATAAAACAGTCTGTCGGAAAATTGGACATAAATGAATCGTCCTGTCGACGAACAGTCCATCGGCGAATCGGTCTTCGGAGAACGGTTGCGGACTCGTTGTGGAGACGCCACCTCTGTGGACGTCCCCCTGTCCTGGTCGCTGAGCGGGGAACGGCTCTTGTCCCGCCGCCCAGCTTTCCGTCCGTTGTCTGGCGATTCCGTGGGCCGACTGCCCTCCCTCTCTTTCTGTTTTTCCCCTTCCGTGTTGTGTGGAGACACCACCTCCATGGCTGTCTCCCTCTCCTGCTCAGACCGATCGCCCCCTGTCTCCAGGGGTTTTCCTTCAGGGCGTATACCTTTGACCAGCGGCGGGTTGCACCACCGGCTCCCCATCACATGCCCGGCTGGCCGTCCGCTCTCAGCGCAAACCAGGCATTTTGATTCGGCTACCTTGTTCCCCTGGATTCTACCATCAGATCCTGACTTGGTTATAATGAGACCAAAACAGGAGTATAATCTTTTAAATAAAAAAAATATTGAAATTGGTAAATAGTATAGATAGTAATTTTTCATTTAATCCTACGACCAGCCCTTGCAAACGTTGCTTAACCGCAACGATCGCAAAACGCGGTGATAACCCACATCACCAATCGAGGTCCTGGAAGTGAAACCCATATACCCATTATACTATGACTTATTTAGTATATAAATAGTTTCCGCGTGTGACTTTATTGACGCTATTTTGAAGAACAAACTATTCAGCTAGAACAAAAACCTAACGTTTACTTACATGGATGACATTATACTTTCTGCTAATAATTCATGACTCCCATGACATCAGGCCCCATATCTCCGAAGATTGTTATCGGATCTAAATGAAACTTATATGGGACCAAATCGAAAGTATACCCAATCGAACAAAAAAACAACTATTAAAATCGGATCACTAACGCCAGAGTAATCGGTATACATACATCAAACAAAAAAAAATATAAAAAATACGGGTTGAATTGAGTACCTCCCTCCTTTTTTTGGAAGTCGGTAAAAAACTGCCACAGTTTACTTTTGCAATGGCCTCAATTAATAGTGGGGAGTTTTCCTGCGGGTATTTTGTAAGCGATGTGTTTTGTTCTGTCCACCACTGTCCGTCTGTCTTTCTGTCACCAGGCTGTATCTCATGAACAGATGATGTATTTCTGTTGCCGATGTAACAAAAAATACTAAAAACAGAATGAAATAAATATTTAAGTAGGGCTCCTAATGCTCCGATACAAGAAACGTGTTTTTTTGCGTGATATTTTGGTACGGAAACCTTCGTGCGCGAGTCCGACTCGCACTTTGCCGGTTTTTATGTGATTTTTTTGGCGTCAATACAATATGATTATTTTAAGAATTCTTTAAGAAAATAATGTATCGGTTTTCAGCCTTATTATGTAATAGATAAGCCGATTCTTATACAAAATGCATAATGATTTGGTTATATGTATGTACCAATCAATATTAATCAATCTGAAAACAAACAAAGTGAACAATATGGGTTTTTAATTTCCTTTTTAGAATACAAATTCAGCTTTGAAGCTTATTCCATATTCATTAATCATTCTGATTCTGTGTATATTTTAAAAGACACGAATACATAGGTACCTACTATTCCATATCATATTGTAATTTAAAGTGTCTGTCTGTCTTCCTTTTCCAGATGTCTGTTATTTAGATAGACATAGCATTTATGATATAGCTTTTTGCGTATTTGTATGTATGTACTTATGTAAATGTAAATGTAATATGTAAATTCATTAGTTTGTCATTATACTTTAAAGAAAACATATATCTTTTATACATTAAAAATAATATAAAGCTATAACATTTAGTTTATGTGAATGCTGTAAATCTACATTTTATTATACACAGTATCAATAAAATAATAAATAAATAAATGTGTTAAGTACTCAAGTGCTAAAGCTGTTTATCTCGGATTCGGAGTAGTGTTTGTGAACTAAAAAAGCCTTCGATGTAACTAACTTAGCATTTGATCTAGTCATCTTTCTATGACTTGCGGTGCGTCTAATTAGGTAGGTACCTTATGTAAATATTCATGGTTGTATTAAAATTATTTTTACTAATGTATTGTACTATTACTTACTAAATAAAGATATTTTATATGTACAAAGATTGTGATTTCCAAATAAACTATCTATTTAAACTAATTATGACGTTTTAAATCTAATAATTAACCGATATTGAATAGGTTGACGACCTACGTGGCCGAGTGGTGTAGGTACGCACCTGTTTTCAAGGTGCCGCTATCTCTAGAGGTCCCTGGTTCGATTCCCGGTGGATCTGAGTGTATGTGGTACTTACCTGCTCGTTGTTTTTTTTTAGTAGTGCTTGAACTAAGATAGTACAAAACTAGTAGTTTGTGCGTATTATTATGGAAGTTGTATGCGATGGTGTCCAATATTTATTGGAATTGGGATCGGATTTTGTTTTTTTTTTAAATTTTACAATAATAAATAAAATGATAAAATTGTATTCCTGATACGAAATAACTCTAATAATTGTGTAATGAAATTATACTAACTAACGCTAAGCTAACATTAACTAATTAAGCTATGTCAAGTCATTTCTTAGTACCTACTTACTTAAAATAAGTAGGTTTCTTGGTAAGTGTTACTATCACATAACGTATTGCGCGCGCATGTTTGGGTTTGCGCGCGGGCAGCCCTCGCCCGCCGCGCCGGCGCGTAAACAATAGCATTGTGTCGAAGCATGGCGTACAACCTCGTGGTCGTGCTTTTGCTGGATACTATTACAGGTGAATATAACGTTCATATACTTAGATATTATTTTTTAATACAGTTGCTCAAAAAGTGACGTATTGCAGGGACGTATAGCGTTCGGGATGTGGGCTATTACACACTCGAACTTTTTCTTTACCTTTCCCGAACTCGTGCGTTTTCTTTCCCAACTGTCAAAATATTGTCCATTAAAAAGAAAAAACCAACCACGAAGTTTTTACTAAAAAAATTATAGAAGTTTTTATGATTCACGCAAATATTTTTAAAAAGAAGCTACTAATTTGTTTCAATATCAGATTTAAAAGTAATTTTAATTATACATTAAATTAATATTAGTATCGGCCAAATTAAATTTATGAATATAAAAAATACATAAAATTGGCTGTATGACCACAGATTACTAAATATGGTATGACGTGCACTATTTACCATAGTATCTGCTTATAGGAGTTTGCGCAAGTAAGTGATAAGAAAATGAGGGATCTTATTTCTTAATTTTCTAAATTCGTTTTTTCTGGTTTTTATTGTGGTAGGTACTTAGTATGGTGGAATTAGTGCAATAATGTGGCTTTAATGGAAAACGATGAGGTAAAAGAGAGAAATAAGGAAAGGCGCTCCTGTAGGATTCGGATTGCTTTTGTTAGGTTTCATTTCATTTCATCTCATTTAATTTAATTTTCATTTCATATCAATAAAAAAAATCTACTGAAGCCTTGGCTGTATGATCATAGTTTCCTGTGCCAACCCAGAATGGGTGAAGAAAACAAAAAAAAGTCTCTGCTTATATTCTTTTACGATTAGTTAGTTATGTTTATTGTGTTTTATTATTTTATTAAATTGCTTAATTTTTTCGCAACTGTATTAAAAATAGTTGTTCAGTACACGTGCGGAACCGTCATTGCAACTTGTTCCGACTGTCAACCCTCACCTTCGGCTGCGCCTCGGCTCGGGTAGACATTTGTCGGAACTCTTTGCAATGACAGGCTTTCCGCACTTGTAATGAAATCTACTATTTGGCACCTAGTGGCACAAATAAATCTATCAATAAGGTCAGTAATGGTAGCAGTGGTTCGGTCCTTCGTCGCATCCGTCGCGTCGAAACCTCGACATTCGAGTTCGGGCCGGGGTGCAGTAAACAAAACATATGCGTTCACACTGGGCCGCTGCCGTTCGTAAAAGGCTAAGGTTGAGACTATATTATGATTATGAGGAGAGGCACGGACGTATATAAGGGAGGGTTTTGAGGGCCCGGACGCCCCATTCATATCCATCTTACTTGTCCAGAAAAAAATTAGATGCACCGCGCCGATTGTAGAAAACGATAATAATTGCTTAGTCCGACGCAGCACAGAGGACAAAAAAATACTACGTATCCTCTGTGGCCGCAGTGCGGAAAGCGGGGGAACTATACTTGCGTGTTATAGCATATTATTCTGTGGTTATAGTCGCAGGCAATGTTTAAGGCGCCGATTCCCGAAAATAGGGTACCTATTTTAAATTATGGTTTACTCGCAAACCACAAGTACTTTCTTCTTGTGTTTCTTGCACAAGTACTTTCTTCTTGTCAGTTAAAAAAGTCTTGAATGGGTGTTAGGAAAATATTGACGATTCATAAGTACATGCTTATTATGTCTATGTGAATAAATAAATATTTTGATTTGATTTGACTTAAAATTTGGAAAAAATATGTTATTTTACAGTTATTTATCTAGTGCTTCCGGCCGTTTTTTTCGATTGGTGATATTTTACTGTGTCAAATAAAGTCTCAAACATTTAGGTAATCGTTATCCAAATAATATCCTATTACTTGCAGTATACTTGGTTTTAGTTAGTAAAAAAATATATGAAAATAATTGTCTTCGAATAGCCGAGGGATTCCGGCCGTCATAAGTTATTTTTTTTTTAATTTTTTTTTAAATTGAATTTTTAAATTTTAAATTTTCGATTCGCGGGGCGCTCGCGCGAGTTCACAGCAAGTTCACAGCATAGATAAGACACTATATATACAGGAATCACAGTTCACTGCCGGCTGCCGCTGCGTCCGCGTGAAGTGTATCGCGCGCGGCCGAGCAAGCGTAAAGTGTGCCTATTTCGGTCGGGAATCATCATCATCATCATCATCAATGCCTTAATTTGAAATTATAGATTTATTTAAATTGGCGTTAGAGCTCTGGTTTTTTACATTGCCCACCGTACCATCAATGGTACTGTCTAATGGTACCACGGTAAAGGAAGGAATTCGTCAAATTAAAGATATCAACAATGAATTATTGAAAAGAGTCACTTTTATTCAGAAGTAAAAGTATAATTGATAATTATGTTGTTAAGGCGATACTCGGAAAAAATGTGCTAAAGCGAGATAGCAATGAGAAAACGACGCGCGCGGGAGCGAGACCGATTTTGCAGATTAGGCAAAAAAACACAAAATCACTTCGTATTAAAAAACTACAACGATTTAAAAAAAAATGCTTCTATACGATTCTCAATATTATTGGTGTCCACTAATTAAACCAATTTCCAATAGTGTAAGTAACCCCATTTAAGAATAATCTTCACTTTTCGTATTTTTAGAGGTATTTTCGAAAATAAAAAGTGTCGAGGCAAAATCATAAAATCGTGTTTTTGAAACTATACGATTCTAGATAAAGGTATGAAGAAATATATATCTTATTACCAGATTTGTAACAACTGTAACCGTCCTATAGTTTTAAATCTAAAAGTCCATATTTTTCCGAGTAGCGCCTTAACTCTATGCTATTGATAAAGATGTTCCAGATGACTTCGACAAGATTATAGACAACAAGAAAAATAGTCTAAATAGTGGAGATCGATGTGAAGTAAATATTGTGGATTCCATCCTAACAACTGCTAACAGAGAATTAGGTTTAAATATTAGAAAAATAGATCAAGGAACTAAAACAAAATTTAATAATAAGCCAAATGGCAATTCTGCAGACGAAGATTATGAATTTGTTGTTGACGATTCGCAAATGAGCAATTTAAACAAAGGTAGCGAAGTCTTTGAGGAGGATAATGGAATTGAAACGAACGAAACGTTGTCCACGGTGGTACCGGAAACGCCGCCATTTCTGGTCGCCATCTTTGAAACGTTGTCAAATGTAACCGCCAATACCTGTGCGGGAACCTTGTTGACACCTTATTGGGTCATGACTTCCACCAGCTGTATCAATGTACTGAATGATTTACGGAAGAATGGGTAAGTTTAGAATAAATCTTTTCTTCACTTTGGGCTTACGTTTCGCCTCACCGGAGGTGGAGGAGAAGAGTCGTCGAAGGGACGCGGGCACGGGGTGGGGTTGCGGTGACGGTGACTGACACCCTTAGTCGTGGGCCACACTGGAGCGTCGCGTTTTGCGTCCGCGTTGAGCGGGAAAAACAAATATATTGAGACGGACGGGAGGGGCCACACTGGCGCGTCTGGCGGTCGCCGCGACCGGCGCCCGGCGGAGGGAATAGTACGTGTTCGCGCGTCCTGCGGATCGGCAGGTCGCCTCCGCGCCCCGCGGTCGCTCCAGTGTGGCCCTCGACTTAGGCCCGTCATCACTCCACCCCACGTGCTGAAGGCGCACCCTGGGGGTTTTAGTGGGTTCAAGCCTTACATAACCCTCTCGTCTCCCTGGGCAGGGGGGTACTCGCGCGAAGGCGTTTCCCCTTTGACATTAAAAACCCCTAATATGCCCATTTAAGAACAAAATAGGCCATATCCATTTTTTATAGCCGGTAGCCCCCCTGGAGTTTTTAATGGTGCCAGTACGACTAATCATTGATATGTAAATCTATAATGAATAACGAAAGAAAGACTCCCGTTTTCCAAGTATTTTTGAAATCAGAGTATTTTGCAAGTTCCAGACTAAAAAATTATAAAAAAAAAAGTTATGACTACCCAGACTAAATGACTAATTATCCATTCAATATTCAGAACTTCTACGGAACCGAGCATCTACACCGTGATCGCTGAAGCTGCTAACCCCCTCGTGGATGGTTCAGCCCACAACGTGACCAACATAGTCTTCCACCCTGACTACCATTCAGCAGGCAATACATCCAGTCATCCTACTCTGGTGATGATGAGGCTCAACCCGGGGGTCGAGGGTGCAGGGTTGGAAATGATGGGCGAAGACCTTGCGAGGGACCTGGAAGCTGAGGTCTACGGTTGGGTGTATTTAAAGGTAAATACAAGATATTTTTTTATAAGTGCACAAATTTTTTTTTTAAGGTCGACTAAGAATCGGTACCTATGTGAACAACTTTTTCCTAAAATATGGGTCGAAATGCGACAAAAAAATTTGGACTTACTAAATCGATTACGTGTTCAATCCGATTTGTATGAAGAGTCAAAAATTTTTGTTAATTTTCGACCTATGTTTCTAGGAGCAAGTTGTTCACTTAAGTACCGATTCAGAGACGATCTTAAAAATTTGTGCACTGATAAAAAAATTATACTGTAGGTACAATGTTTTTTGCTCAAGCATTATCTAAGTATAACTACTTACTTACTAATTTGAAACATAAAACACTGAAAAATGATTTTTTTCGAGGGCATCAACATATTATCGACCAATCTTTAAAATCTGGCTTTGCTGCGTCTTCAAGTAGGATAAGAGTATCGGTCCAGTTACTCACGTGACCCATAGAAACTTCGAGTAAGAGTAATCTATTGCAGCCTTTTTCTTGCCCGGGGGAAATGCCTTCGCATACCTACCCCCCGCCCGGGGACACGAGGGGTTTATGTGGGGCTTGGACCCACTAAAACCTCTGGCGTGCCTCCTCAGCACATGGGGCAGAGATTATAGGTCCTGGGTGAAAGTCACCGCTTCTCCACCCCGTGCCTGCGTTCCCTCGACGCTCTCTCCTCGTCTCCTCCGGCGTAGCATGCTGGGGGCACCTGGCATGCCTTTCCACCACGGGGGCTCTGGATGGACGACGAAATCCCTCGTTCCGCTGCTCGACCCCCCCATCAATTAGTCTTAATCTTAAAGAACTTAATCAGCAGACTAAGTTGTTTTCTCTGTAAAACCCAGCGGGATTTTTCGATAACGAGTTGTGGCGTTATTACCTATAGCTTGATTAGATATTATATTAGTAGCTTTCCGCCTGCGGCTTTGCCCGCGTGGACTACACGACGTTATCCCGCGGAAATAACGGATATTTTTCCGGGATAAAAAGTAGCCTATGTTCCTCTCAAGGCTACAAAGTATTTGTGTCCCAAGTTTCAGCCAAATCTGTTCAGCCGTTTTGGTGTGATTGAGCAACAAACATCCAAACATCTAAACTTTCACATTTATAATTTTTAGTAGAATTACGATCGATTGTTGATCTATAGCTTTCAGGTTGCTGACGTTTTTTTTAATTACAGAATGACTCAAATCCGCTGATGAAAAGTGTCTCGATCCCGGTGAAGAGAGTGCCGGGGCCAACGTGCGCGGTGAACGACACAAGTTTGGGACAAGCCGTTTGCCTTTCCACGATTGACAGTAAACCGAAGATGTTGGAGGATATTTCCAAAGTTAGTATAATATAAGCTTATCGTAGTCTTATGGTGGTCATACACCATCCTGCCTATCGTCCAATCGGTATGACGGCAGGTTCGATCCAATCTGCAGTTCGTCCATATTACACCTGTCCTCCAATCCACGCCCACCCACGGTTAATTGCACTGAAAATACAGTTCCTACTAGTTTCAATGTCAGGGACTCACCCCTTTTGATGCATACCATTTAAACCTTGTAAATAAATGTAAATGTATTATGAGCACTTGGTACTATCAATATATATATTTTTATTAATTCTGCTTGATCCAATCTGCAGCGTTCATGCCAATTTATATTGGCATGCCGATTGACGATGATAGGAAGATTGAAAATGAAGTATTTTTAAAAAAAATCGACCCGTCTCACAACCAGCTCCGATGGGACTCGAACCCACGACCTTTCGCTATCCGGGCGACTGCTCTAACCTCGGAGCTAACAACTTTTTCTAAAATACTTAATTTTCCATTTTTCAATAATAAAAATTGCATTGTGAATGCAAAAAAGTAAACATTTTAATGACGATAGGAAGGATTGTGTATGGCCAACATTACATCGTCGGAATTTTTACTGCATAATTCTACCACCTCTATCAATTTCTAAGTTCCAAGATTTAAACTTGAAAAAAGTAGAGGCTCGTTTTTTTGGGAAAAGGCATAGCATTCTTTAATAAAGGTTCCACAAGAAGTAATCGAGCTGCCTTTAAATAAATTTAAAAAACATGTTAAAAAGACGCTCTTTAGCAAAGGCTATTACAAAGTAGAAGATTATTTAAATGATCACAACGCTTGGTTGTCATAATTATAGTAACACTAACAATGTATAAAAGGAAAATATTCCTATACATAAGTATGAGAAAACTTTCCTTCAGCATTAGCTTTTTGTATAAATTTTATTATTGTACCATTTTGTCTAGCAACGCCATATTTTTTTGTAAATGCGTTGCTTCTGTTAAAGCTGATGAGTTTTTTCGGCGGTTTTTCTTGTCAGTTAAAAGATGTCCATAACAGGTGGTAGGTAAAAAAAATGTTGGACGATTCATAAGCATTCATTTTATTTAATCTAAGTAGGTATATGAATAAAAATTTATGACCATGACTATGACTATGACAATCGCGGACGCAATGACTTTCTAGGTTCCGCCATCTCTCATGTCCGGGGATCGATTATCACAGTCGGGTTAATAAAGAAAACTAACATTTCCATATTTTCTCGCGTCTTGGATATATTTGGTAATAGTCTTATAAAAAAATCTGTGTTATCTTTTCATTGGACGTTATCTTTTCATGAGGAAAGGGAGCCTCACGTTATCCATCCATTGGGAAAGGCTATGTAATAATGATAACGTACCACGTCTCCCCCGCATCTGAGTTGGGGCAGCTCCGTCCTGCACGTGCGGCGCCGGCGCAGACGGGTGCGCGTCCTAGCCGTCTCTCACGAGTCTTTTAAAAAAATCTGGGTTGTCTTTTCATAGGATGTTATCTTTTCATGAAGAAGTAGAACCACACGTTATCCATCCCTATAGGGAAAGGCTAAAGGGCTTATTACACTTGGCTAAATTCAGCATCTAATTAAGCATACATTGCTTTCTTTGAGCTCATTTGTAGCAAGTGATGCAATCAAAACAAGCAATGTATGCTTAATTAGATGCTGAATTTAGCCAAGTGTAATAAGCCCTTTAGTCCTGTAATAAGTACCCTGTCTCCCCCGCAGCTGAGTTGGGGCAGCCCCGTCCTGCAGGTGCGGCGCAGACGGGCGCGCGTCCTGGCCGCCTCTCACGAGTCTTAAAAAAATCTGGGTTGTATTTTCATATACGTTATTTATGACCTCACGTTATCCATACATAGCCTACTAAAAAAGACTGGTGTACACAGTGACAAAAATCGCCGGGCATGTATGAAAAGATTGATGGATGTGAATGAAGCGAAAGAAGTGTGCAAGGAGCGTTGCAGGTGGCGAGCCATAGGGCGTTTGTGCACTACCACTGAATTTTACCGATCCGGAAAAAAACGGATGCTTGTAATTAATTAATTACTAATATAAATGATTTATTATTAAAATACAAGCATCCGTTTTTTTCCGGATCGGTAAAATTCAGTGGTAGTGCACAAACGCCCAACGTCTCTGCCTACCCCCGTGGGAAATAGGCGTGAGTTAATGTATGTATGTATGTGTAGGGAAAGGCTATGTAATAACGTACCAAATCTCCCCCGCAGCTGGCGCAGACGGGCGCGCGTCCTGGCCGTCTCTCACGCGAGCGAACGCGCGCTCACCGCCACGCCCGTCTACCCGAACGCGGAATGGATACAAGCTGTTATCACTAATACCTCGGATAATATTGTACCTTTATAAATACATACTTGTTAAATTGTAGGACAGCATTTTATTGTTACCTACCTTACATTAACCGTTACCTGAGCTTGGTACGTGCACACATTTGTTCACGAAGAAAATTGATTTCTAGGAATTGTAAGCATAAATGTATTTATCACATTGTTGACTGTCCTTGCCTACAAAAAGTACGCTCAGAAAAGTACCAACTTACCTAATTATAGAAAAGTAGCGAACATGATTAAACCACAAAAAAAGATAAAGCAGACATGTTTAAAAATATGCCGCTTGTAGAATAATAGTAATAAAACAATTTTAACTCCTATGTATCTGTTTCTTCTCTAAGCAGACACGCGAAAAGTACTTACAGAACGGATTTTTACAAATTGAAATGTATCAATACCACAGCCGTCTCTCGATAGAGATGGCTGTGATCAATACCATTATGCTTGAAAAGGGAACAGACAAATTATTTTGTCTCAGTGTTGTACTAGCTAGCACTACTTAGCGCGACGTATTTTGTCGCGCTCCTTCCAACCAATCAGCACGTCTTCTTGTCATGCGCGTGACGCGCGCTATCGACGAGCGATCTGATTGGTCGAAAGTGCCCGCGACTCTTTCTCATTCGAGTTATTGGAATTCTTTTCCTCTGTGCTCGAGTCCCGCGCAAGTTGTGCTAGCACTCAGAAAGGATTTGTAATTTTCCCATTTGGTCAATGTATCTATTAAAAATCCGAAAAGAGATTATTTTCAATTCAGTGCTCCGCAGCCTTATAAGTTTGCACTGACCTAGAACTCCGCTCAACGAACGAGCTTGTTTACTATAACAATAATATTTACTATATTCCGATCAATTGTCTTAATTAGAATGCGTTGACGTCACTTTGCACCAACGAATGTTATGAAATTATTTACCACATGTTTATTCAATGGCTTGCGTTACTTAAGGCGAGGATTCCTCAAAATAGGATATAAAAATTATGGATTACTCGCAAACCACTCGTGCTCAAAATTTGGAAAAAATATGTTATTTCACAGTCTTTTATGTGCTTCCGGCCGTTATATTTTCCATTAGTGATACTTTACTGTATCAAATAAAATTCCAAACATCCGTCTAATAATAATTCAAATATCATATTACTTGCAGTATATATATATTTGGTTTTAGTTAATGAAAAACATATAAAAATAATTATCTTTGAATAGCCCAGGGATTCCGGCCGTCATAATTTTTTTTTATTAAGTACTTATTTAATTTTTAATTGAATTTTATGTGTGAAGTGTGTTATATGTCCGTCTTTCACTTCAAAATGTAGCAAAGGGTCATTGTTTTTTGGTATAGAAATAGTTTGGAAGGTGGAGAGTGCTGAGTGGCATAGGCTATTTTTATTCCAAAAAACACCCGCAGGATAAAGCCGTGTAGTCCACGCGGGTGAAACCGCGGGCGGCCGTTAAGATAAAATAAAAACTTAAGGCGAGGAATCCCGACCGAATTAGGCACGTTAACGCTTGCTCGGCCGCGCTAGATACACTTCGCGCGGACAGTGAACTGTGAACTCGCGATCGCCCCGCGAATCGAAAATCACTTAAAATTCAATTAAAAATCAAATAATAAAAAAAAATATGACGGCCGGAATCCCTCGGCTATTCAAAGATAATTATTTGCGTAAGTATATTTAAACCAAGTATACTGCAAGTAATTGGATATTTGGATTACGATCTGGGATGTTTGGGATTTTATTTGACACCAATATAACCAATATTAAAAAAATGGTCGGAAGCACTAGATAAGTAAGTAACTGTAAAATAACATATATTTTTTCCAAATTTTAAGTACTTGTGGTTTGCGAGCAATCCAATGCCCAATTTTGGGGAATGCCAGCTTTAACTTCGGTTAGCCTTGCCCCTTTCACTCGAGTCTGTCACTACTGGAGCGTGAGTGGGACTGGTATAACGAAGTTTCAGATTTTGCGTTACAGAGTAGGTCCTCGGGTTCAACGTATCATTAGTTGGTAATGTAACTTTACTATAAAACGTTGTATTTATGTACACACGGCGGCACATCAGACTATACATGTTGACCTTGAGACCGCCTTTATGCCCTACTTAATAAAAGCTGTTATCGCAGTTCAACTGTTTAACCTGATGTGCTGGCGACTGTACCTAAGTCAAAGTAACACGTACTGACCGCGGGATCATCGGCTGAGCGTAGGGCTTCTCTGAGCGTAGTTATAGGTACGTACTTCATCATGTCATGCGAACGACGCCCACTGCTAGTACCTACTTATTACTTATCAATTTTAAAATAGTTTCCAAGGCTTATGGTATAGTACTGGCACTAGCGATTTAACTAGAAATAATGTTTTATTAAATAATATATTTTAAACTTCAACTTAGCCCTCAGCCTTTGTGGCGCTCAAAAGAGGAGGCCTAATAAGGCCTATGTTCGGCAGTGGCCTCAGAACGGCTGATGAATCTGATGATGATGATGATGAATCTTCAACGGAGATTCTTTGTAACGTAACTTGTAGAAATGTGAAAAAATTATTTGGTCTCCCTCACAAACTGCGCAGTCAGCTGATCGATTTTGTATGAAGGGACCAACATTTTTTTTTCAGATTTCGACCTATGTTTCTTTGGGAAAGTTGTTCAATTTTATGAGTACAATCTGTGGTTTCGGGCTTGCAAGTGACCTAACTAACATCCTGTATATTTTTATAATGTTAGTAAGTTTTTTACAATCGGTGAAAATTCTAAAAAGCTGTTGCAAGTAGGATATCGTTTTGCCGATACCGATCGTTCGTATACTTAGATCTGTTTATGCGGAACTATCGTACGGAAACACTGGTAAGTTGCTTGATCGTGTGGTTCCTTCCGTGGGCACGTAACGAGGGGATGAGGCTACCGACCGTATGCTGATGAGTCGTGAGTCGTGACGTGAACTAATGGCGAAAAGCAGTCGGCTGTTGTCAGTGGAATACCATACAATAATAATCTATACTAATATTTTAAAGAGGAAAGATTTGATTGTTTGTTTGTTTGCATCGAATAGGCTCCGAAACTACTGGACCGATTTCGAAAATTCTTTCACCATTAGAAAGCTACATTCTTCCCGAGTGACATAGGCTATATTTTATCCCGATATTCCCACGGGAACGGGTACCACGCGGGTGAAACCGCGAGGATCCGCTAGTAATAAATATTGGACAACATTGTTCCACATCACATACATTGTTATTGTTTAACCGCCTATGTGGTCTAGTGGTTCATACCACCGATTTCAGATCCAGAGGTCCCGGGTTCGATTCCCAGTGGGGGTGCATATTGTACTCGGTTTGGTTGGTGGTAGGACTTGTTCTTATTCTGCCTGGCTATAGTTACCACCATCTTATAGATAAGATGGTGGCAACAGGCCTCACACAGTTTACATACAAAAACGACACGACAGGCGGCCTGTTAGATCGAGGACTTCAGGCGAACTGCAGGTCTGCAATCTGCATATTCTGATATCTGAATATGACAATCCTATGTTGTTTGTTTACACATTAGGTACTGCTCGTGACTGTACTCAAGTAATAATAAAAGAAACACTTATAAACTTTAAGGCGCCGGACACACCGCGGCGGTCTAGCGGTCAGAGTTCCGTTGTGCGTTCCGCGTTCTCTGTAAATAGGTACGCGGTATCTTAGAAACCTACACACGCAAAAGCAGTCAGACAGTGGTGGTCAAACTGAACACCCGCAATCCCGCATACATTACAGAGAACGCAGAACGTAGAACTCGGAACTCTGACCGCTAGACCGCCGCACAGTGGCCGTCAGCGGGCGGCGGCGGCGACTAAAATCGCAAGTGATAGTGAAGTGTTTTAAACATTTGCATTTGCCCGGCGGATTTCCGCTCTAGACCCTGGCACGTATTATCGCGTCTAGTTTTGAATAACAAATAGACTTGACCTGCAAGCCATCTGGAACTTTAAACCAGCTTACCGGGTAAAGGTGTATTAGACCCTCAAAAAAAAAAGAAAAAAAGGTTCAAGCTTTACCTATCCACCAACCACCAGTCTATTCATAGAGACTACAAACTTATAATTGAACGGAAAACTGGGAAAAACCTTGTCAAAAAAAAGTTTGTCAGGGCTATTTAGTTTCACGCCAGTTGTATGTATGTACAATAAACTTACATAATAGCGTAAAGTAATTTTAGTTAGAGAAACGAAAAAAATAAACTAAATATAACACTGCCATGCCAGCGCAAAGTAAATATAAGTTGTTGTAAGTGTTGTTTATTTTTAGTAGACTGAGAAAATTAAGGCGCTACTCGGAAAAAGTATGGACTTTTTGATATAAAACTATAGGACGGTTAGAGTTGTTAAAAATCTGGTAATAAGATATCTATTTCTTTATACCTTTATCTAGAATCGTACTTATAGTTTCAGAAACACGAATTCATGATTTTGGCTCGACACTTTTTATTTTCGAAAAGACCTCTAAAAATACGAAATTTCAAGATTATTCTTAAATGGGTTTACATATATTGGTTTAATTAGTGGACACCAATAATATTTAGGATCGTATAGAAGCATTTTTTTAAAATCGCTATAGTTTTTTAATACGAAGTGATTTTGTGTTTTTTTGCCTAATCTGCAAAATCGGTCTCGCTCCCGCGCGCGTCGTTTTCTCATTGCTATCTCGCTTCAGCATAATTTTTCCGAGTATCGCCTTAATCAATTCTATGGACTCTCGTCTCGTTAGCTTGGATTTCCTTTTCATACACAAAATTGGTAGTTACTATACAAACGAAGTAGAGGAAGGATCGGGAACTCTTATCCTAGAACTATAGCAAAGTAGCTGGTTGTTTAAGGGTGGATAGACCATCTTGGGACCTAATCTAATCTAACCAGTGTGGAGGAAAAACTCGTGCAATATTGTCTATCCACAACTGAGCGTACCTTACAGGAGCCATGCCAGTTACATTGTTGACGTTTGACGACCGATTTGGCGCAGGGGTAGGCTACCCACCTTCTGCGCCAGTGGTCTCAGGTTCGATTCCCGAACAAGACAAATATTTGTCTGCATGAACATGTCTATTTGTCTTGGTCTGGGTGTTTTCTATGTATATTAAGTATGTATTTACAAACAAAAAGTATTTAAGTATATATTTATCCGTTATCAAGTTCACGTAGACACAGTTTCTTAAGAAATTAACTACGGGCTTAGATAATTGGTGTGATTGTAAGAGAATATTTATTTATTTATCAATTATTATATTATATTATCAATTATTATTTATTATATTACTTGGCATGGCATGAGTAAAATATCTAAAACTATGGTTTCCTAACTGTTATCTAGGCTTGCGGGGTATTGTTTCATAGCTATTGGGCAAAGAAAAAAATTGAAACAAATGTCCATTGTCAATGTCAAGTGACAACGTCGTAAGTTTCTAGTGTCAATTGTAGTGTTATTGTTAGACTAGTGTCTTTACAAATAAACAATAAACAGCCGAGTGAGCACCGCTGCCGGCGCGTGCGGGCTCGGGCTGCGAGCTGCGTGCTGTCTCGGGGTCCCGGAAGCCGCGCGGGTGAAACCAACGACGTCACGAAGAAAGCGGCGACGCGGCCGCGCTCGGCCCGCGACCGGCAGCGGCGCAGTCCTCGGCAGACCGGCGCGCGGTTCGCACGCGGCATGGATTACTAGCATGGCGATCAGGAGGCTGCTGAGCGCGGTGCGGGCGGCGCGCGACGCGCTGCCGCTAGCCGACAACCTCCTCAAGTCCCTACTATCCGTAGTGGTGATATTCTGCATCGCGGTGTCGTCGCCCCCTTCGGCGTCGGCGAAGCCCTTCGCGTTCAGTTTTCCCGCGGGCTGGTCGCTGGCGGGGCTGGTGGGCGGCGCTGGTGCGCGCTCCGACGAGCCGGAGCGGCGGGATCCGGCGGCCGGCGTGAAGCCGTACACGGGGCGGCGCGTGGGCAACGACACGCTGCGCATGGTCTACTACCACGACCAGACGGTGGCCGTCGTGGAGCTGGGCCCCGGGAAACTCCTGCTGAATTGCGAACTCATCGAAACTTAGTGAGTTGACTACTATTATTATTCGTTGCACGAAATTTCCCAGATTGACGTATTTCTTTTAAACTTGGATTGTAGTAGGGAATTTACTTAAACTGTATTTGTTGGTGGATGTTTTTCTTATTAAGGGCCTTAAGTGAGGTTTCTTCAACTGGATAATTTAGAATAAAATAGCCCAGAAACAAATATACGTGGAACTGCTCGTATTGATATCGAGTGTGAACTAAAATTATAAGAATTTAACATCATCT
The DNA here is from genome assembly GCA_949710035.1 of Crambus lathoniellus. Classification (NCBI taxonomy): domain Eukaryota; kingdom Metazoa; phylum Arthropoda; class Insecta; order Lepidoptera; family Crambidae; genus Crambus; species Crambus lathoniellus. The sequence continues at coordinate 1,666,832 of OX453303.1, read as the reverse complement.
AATTTTCTATGTTTAACTTTATCAATAGGTTATGCACTTCAATCAAATTCTTCTATTTGCAAATTTAAATTACATATGTACCTACCAACATTAAAAGTAATAAGTAATTTGTTAATGCAAAGATTTTTCTAATTAACATACCGGCGACAAGTTCTTATACATTGCTGTTTTACAAATAGTGTTTGGTAATTTAATTACTGCACCTGATTATTAACGGCTCAACAGAAGCGACATACTAACGAATTCATAATTTATTGTTGAACTAGCGGCCGCCCGCGGTATCACCCGCGTGGTTCCCGTTCCCGTGTGAATATCGGCATAAAAAGTATCCTATGTGTTATTCATTCTATCTCTTGCAAATTTCAGCCAGATCCGTTCAGTAGTTTTTGCGTGAAAGTAACAAACATCCATACATCCATACTCACAAACTTTCGCATTTATAATATAAGTATAGGACTAGTAGGATGAACCAAATACTTTTGAAAATTTCACTTGGCTCTTATTAACAATTTACCATTTCAATAATATTGATTGTATAAGACACTAAAATAAGCAAGAAGCAACACAAACATGAAAAAAACAAACCTTTTTCAGAAGTTTATTAAACTTTATAATTACGACCAGTATTCTACGCAAGCAGATTTACATTTTCATAATGCGATTTTTGCCGCTCATAGCTTCGTCCGAGTGTAATTTTTCATTGTAATATATTTAAAGCTATATTTCTGCGGAAAAGATAACCAATCCATACTATCCATACTAATATTATAAATGTGAAAGTGTGTTTGTTTGTTTGTTTATTTGTTTGTTTGTTTGTTTGTTTGTCCTTCTTTCACGTCAAAACGGAGCAACGGATCGACGTGATATTTGGTAAGGGGGTAGTTTGGGAGCTGGAGAATAACATAGGCTACTTATTATTCCGGAAAATTTAATAAAAATTGTAATTTTCTATGAAAAATCGTTTAACTGTCGTACCTTCGATACAAAACTGTCATTTCTTCCATTACCGTTTCCAAAGAGTATGTAATCACTGACGTCTGCGTGGTCAAAATCGAATACTAATCTTTTCCATAAGCTTAGAATAAAAAAATGTACTGTAACTAGCGCCTAAAATGCCCCAGTCGCGCATGCGCGCAGAGTTATCTGACACTCACTCTACTTCACAGAGTAATTTTTTATATGTAGGAAATAGAGACCAATCTTGGGCCCCTTTATTGGTAGTGTATAAGTAGCGCTATCTGTTGTCTGGTCTAGGCAACTTTTGGTGTAGGTAAAAAACTATAATTTATATGGCAAAACAACGTTTGCCGGGTCAGCTAGTAGGATATAATTTTGCCAAAATATATTGTAACTAGTAGGTAGTGTTAGTCTCAGAGATTAACGCGTTCAGACAAACTTTTTTTCTTCACAACGGGGTAGCACTTGGTCTTCATCGCACTTGATGTTAAGTAAAATTCGGGCTGAAGGTGGCAGCGCACTGCTTCCGGAATACTCAACTAGGACTCTTTACTATAGCTTTATTAAATTACTGTCAGACAAAGGCAAAAAACCGGCAGTGCAGTATCATCATGATAGCTTCCTCGTACCTAACGAACAGTGTATTGCATACAACAATGTGTGCGACGTAAAGAAATCCGTATCAAGTGAACATCCGACCCGGAGTGCGGACACCGGCGGTGTCAGGGTCGCGCCCAGAGGAAGGTCACTTAATGTGCCATCACACAGCACATTCTTAAGCTGAGCCAGTAACGCATCTATGCACAAACTGCCGACACACATACCTACCTAGTAGCGAGCAGGTAGCTAGCAAACCAAATGGTGATGGCCGCTTGCTTCCACCATGGATCCACAGATGCAAACCGCCTCTGTGGTCTAGTGGTTTCCACCACCGATTTCAGACCCAGAGGTCCCGGGTTCGATTCCCAGTGGGGGTACATATTGAATTCGGTTTGGTTGGTGGTAGGACTTGTTCTTAGTCCGCCTGGCTAGCTACCACCATCTTATCTAAGTCTGACGCCATAACAATGATGTTTTCACTTCTCATGCTCGTAAAGTTCGTGTTTATGTTGGGTATAGGCGGCATAAAATCACTTTTTATGCTCTAGTGCATAAAGTAAAATCTTCGTCTAAGTCTCAGACTTTAAGACAAAGGTCGTCAGGTAAACAGTCACACACGCAATTAAACTTCGTTAAATAAACTTTATTAATACCTAACGTATTTCATTCTGTTTCTTAAATTTTGTACATAATCCATGTTAATTTATTAAATTAATAAAACTAGGCAAAATTAATGAGTTTTGTAAGGAATAAGTATTTCAAGAGTATTATGGACTACGATCTATGCTAAAGTCACTGTGCTGCCAATGCCCGTATAAAAAAAATAAAAAGAAAGTCTTCCCGCCAATATGGCGAAGTCTTTATTTTTTCTTTTTTGCAATATTGTTATTTATTTTCCTCACACTCGAAGTGAAAAGCAGAGTGTATAACTCGTACATAAAACCCATTTTACCCTCGAATTGACTATCCACCCTCGCCTACGGCTCGGATGGATATATACGTCTCGGGTAAAATGGTACCTTTTATGCACTTGTTGTACAATCTACTATTTAAGCATAATAGGGTATTTTACTGTTGTTGAAATGTAGATATTTAATGATGACGTTAAAAAATATTGCAATTAAGAATACCAAATGTGAAAAAATAATTTGAATCTGTTTTATAATAAAAGAATTATAGTCTGTTTGATTTTGACTATAGCTGTCTCTTTCTAAAACGAAATCTTCTATGGCGTGACTATGACGCTACTAACCAACTGACGTCACTAAGATAGCGTCCTGTCCTTGTCTAATTATAAAGTTTGAAGTCCTATATCTTTGAAAATATTCAAGATAATTCAAAATGAAAACTTGTTTTGTGTAGCTAATATTTCGAAAAACATTTTAAAGAAATAAAAAAAAATCAGTAAAATACCGTATTGTGTTCCGGCAGTTGCAGATAAGATAGCCAGTTCCTCAGTGATTGAGGATTCCGGGAGTAGTGCGCTTCCACACTGAGCCTTATCACCACTATACATCAGGGGGCCAATTCTACTATAACGTTAAGTCATAACCGTGTCTCAATAGTGTTTTAATTGTAGTGCTTTTTTACACACTATTTACAAGATATGTGTACTTTTTTCACCATACTACTGATGGTCATACCACACACTACATTTACATCACATCATATTGTCATAATTCTTCTAACTAGTGTGTAAAAAAGCACTACTTACAATTGAACTACAATTGAAACAAGATTGAGACACGATTGTGAATTAACGTTAGCAGGCTTGACCCCCTGGTGTGATGAAGGCTAAGTGCTACCCCGTTGTAAAATAAAATAAAAAAATGCATAAATGAGGTTGACAAACATCGCAACCCAGACGAAGAGCCACCGCCACACGCATTGAGTCACCATCCAGGAGTGTTCCTATGTGGGGCGATGGTAAAGCGGGCAACCAACGCTCCAGACTCCGGCGTTGACACCGCCCTGAGTCTAGCCAACTCTGCCCCCGCAGCCGCACTCTAAGTCAGTTAAGTGTCTGTGTCTCTCTCGCTCCCAGGTCATAAGCCTGCTGTATAAAAAAGATATTAAAATTTAAACTGTTTATTTTCCTTTTAATAAGTATACTTACAATAATACATTTGCAGGCAAATCTTAAGATTAAAGATTGTGAGGCCCTATAGTATAGTTATCTAAAAAAAAATAAAACCGCCTTCTAAAAAACCACATCAAAAAAGTAAGAAATAATTCCTCACCAAATAAATAGCTTAAGTACTTTGAAGTCGGGCGTGAAACATGTACAATTTTTTGTTGTTTTTTGTTAAAACCCGCCCGACTTCAAAGTACTTACGCTATTTATTTGGTGAGGAATTATTTCTTACTTTTTTGATGTGGTTTTTTAGAAGGCGGTTTTATTTTTTTATAAAAATAATTTTTATTTCACTCTTTTTAGTGCATCGTGCAGGCAATTTGCGCGTTTTCTGGTAAATAGGTATGTGATCGAACTCAAAACCTCCTTTTTCGAAGTCGGTTAAAATACCTTGAGGTATCCCCTTTTTAACAAAACAAGAATCATCTAAATCGGTTCATAAACAAAGGAGTTATGCCTAAAGATAAGTATTAAATTCACATAAAGTGGTAACGAAAACGACAGTATTTTCAAGATTTCCTGAAAACTACTGAACCGATTTCAAAATTTCAAAAAATGGGACCAACTTGGAAACCAACCTGATGTAATAACGTTTGAACCATTTCAATCGGTTCAGCCGTCTTCGAGTAATCGGTGAACATACATAAAAAAAAAAAAAAAAAAACATACATACAGACGAATAGAGAACCTCCTCCTTTTTGATTTAGAAGTCGGTTAAAGAAGATAGATGTATGTAGAGTTGTAGCCGCGACGATCGTAGTTCAGGGGCCCGATTCTCAGGCATTCGAACTTTTTCAGTGTGGTAATTCGTATGTCGAACATTTTGTTTGTGGTTTCTATTGAAAAGTTAGAACGTTTCAAACACATGAAGCTGTCCCACATGTCAACAAATTCATTTTGACAACTAAGTTCGTATACGAACATCTATTGGTCTGTAGCATTCGTAGCGTTCGACTGGTTTTCGATCGAACTTTTTCGATTGTGAAATTCTGACAATACACAAACTGTGCTAAATTTGAATTTCGAGCTTATAAATGTGAACTTTTCTCGACTGCCTGAGAATCGGCCCCCAGGTGTGGCAAGTACTCTCACAAAATGTTCCATCTTTAATAAGATTTGATTGTTTGTTTGCATCGAATAGGCTCCGAGACTACTGGACCGATTTAGAAAATTCTTTAACCATTTGAAAGCTACATTCTTCCCGAGTGACATAGGCTATATTTTACCCCGATATTCCCACTGGAACGGGTACCACGCGGGTAAAACCGCGAGAATCCGCTAGTTTTTAATATGGTGCTACTTTCGTATCAAAGGATATAGCTATGCCATTATATTGACTAAGCCCAATTGAGGTTCTGTGTTAATAGATTCACTGCGACCATCACTGCCGGTTGGGCAATCTGCGAGTCCGAGATTGATAGACTTTTTTAATAAAAATGCAAGGTGATCAAGTGTGAGTGACATTTCATCCCTATTAGCATTATACTTACCAGTTTTCCGCCCGCGGCTTCGCCCGCGTGGACTACACGACGTCATCAGGCATGTGTTTTTTTTTTCGAAATAAAAATTGGCCTATGTTTCTCTCCAGCCTCAAATTTTAGCCAAATCCGTTCAGCCGTTTTGGCGTGTTTGAGTAACAAACATACAAACATCCAAACATTTACATTTATAATATTAGTAGGATTGGTAGGATTAGTAGGATATAAGTTAGTAGGATACTTATGATTCTAAACAGGATTGTTGATATTGAATAGCTCATCAGAAAAAAGAATCTATTCTAATCGTTAAACGTACATATTTCTACCTTAAAATGAGCTGTACCTATTCTTGATATTGTTGACTCGCCTCGATTGGTGCCTTTTTGATTAAACATAGTGGAGCGATTTCCTTTCCCAGTGCAAATAAAACTATAAATCAAACATCCTGAGTGCAACATCCGCCAAACTGCGACATTTACTTGTGTCGTTCATTGCATTTTTAATCGGTAAAAGTAATTTATTACATTGTGTCAGCTTCCATCTATCGCCCAACTTCGCATCGCATGGCATTTGGAATGCATTTTGCCCATTATAACAAGATAAATAAAATGATACCGCAATAAAAACATAAAATCCGTTTAGGCAGATCCGTTTTCTGTTTAATCCGGTTTGGCGTGAAAAGCGTTGACACTTCTTTATTGATTTGCAACTTTAACTTGCTTACAAAATGTAGCAATCGGCAATATTAACTTTTAAATATCCAGCGGCTTCCCGCGACCTTGACCAGCCCCCCGACTTACAAACCCTCGGAAACGCTCCCGTACACTGTCTCTGTCACTCTCTATAGAATCGACAAAAGCGAAGCACAGGATTCGAATCCGATTCCGTTTTCGACGGTTTGTGAAATTGTGTCGTTACGTTCCCTAAAATATGGTTGAGCGAAGCGATGGCTGGCTCATGCGTCATGCTCGTGAACGGGTGCTGCCAGTGGGGTGGGTCTGCTCATGTCTACTTGCGTTAAAGGTGTTCGGGATATGGTTTATAATAGTATTATATAGATTTATGAGCGAGCTGGTGTGTCTTATAGTAATTTTGGTATCCGTGTCTTACAGTAACAGCAATTTTTCTAATAATTGTTTTATTTATTCAAAAATTCCTTTTATTTGTTAATACTTATGAATTTGCATATACAGCGCAGCTTGCAGTTTCCTTTTCATTAATCCTATAATATAATGTGAATAAGATTAAGATAAGTGTGTCCATTAAACTATTTGATTCCTTGTTTAGTTGAAAATTGTTTACTGTTTTAGGTAATAAGCAAAATTGTACTTAATTTAAGCGGTATTCTACTGTATTGTGATGGAAAGTAACCTTACTATTATGTGAAGGTCATTTTTCAAATTTGACGACTCTGTATAAGTTAAAACAGGGAGAAAAAAATAGCCCTTGGCGAGTTTCTTGCCGGTTCTTCTCGCTACAAGGTCTCCTGCCGTAGGATTTGCGAACCGATGGCGTAGCTTCATAGACGATTGACGTTCATAAGTGTTGTTAAACAAACCTAAATTGAATAAACGATATTGAATTTTGTTTTTTTTTTAATTTTGTGAATGATTAATGATGCAGGGCAGCGCAGGACCGATCGTTGTGGAGATCCTTGGGGGAGGCCTATGCTCAGCAGTGGGCGTCGTATGGCTGATGATGATGATGATTTAAATGCAACAGGATAGACAACGTCTAACGTTACATTACCGCGTTCACCGAAAAAGAGAATGTTAAGTATTAATCTAATTTGTAACTGGTTTCCGAGTTGTCTGTCGTTGTCAAGGCCAAATGCAGTGCAGTGGTGCAAATTATAGATTATATTAAATCGATATCTGCAGCGGAACGTTATAACGATCAAGGGCATTAATAACTTATTTATTCTCTAGTACCTAGAATAAGTACTTAGGCACTATTAGTAACTTTGTCATAAGGGAAAAAGTCAATATCTATACTTCCAGACTTATATCATAAATGCGAAAGTAGTTCTGTGTATATGTCTGCCTACTGAACCGGTTTTGATGACATTTAGCGTAGAGATCTACATTGTAGAGAAGGACAGGCCTATATATCTTGAATTAAAAACTTGGACTGATCCATAGTAAGCTGGGTATAACATCCACCGCGACTCGCGAGTGCGATATTACCGGATTCCAAGCAGAAAATTCGCTACTGCCTCTATTAAACAACAAATTGTATATCACTAGCCTTCCGCCCGCGGCTTCGCCCGCGTGTACTACACGACGTTATCCCGCGGGAAGGTGATATTTTTCAGGAATAAAAAGTAGCCTATGTCCTTTCTCAGGCTCTAGACTATTTCTGTACGAAAATTCATTCAAATCGGTTCAGTAGTTTAGGTGTGATTGTGTAACACACAGACAGACAGAGACGCATTTATAATATAAAAACTAGCGGCCGCCGCGTGGTTCCCGTTCCCGTGGGAATATCGGGATAAAAAGTACATATAAACCTTCCTCTTGAATCACTCTATCTATTAAAAAAAACGCATCAAAATCCGTTGCGTAGTTTCAAAGATTTAAGCATACAAAGGGACATAGGGACAGAGAAAGCGACTTTGTTTTATACTATGTAGTGATAGTGATAACCGCCTCTGTGGTCTAGTGGTTCACACCACCGATTTGAGACCAAGAGGTCCCGGGTTCGATTCCCAGTGGGGGAACATAGGTTTGTATTCGGTTTGATTAGTCGATCTTAGTGATTATTAATATATTTCTTTTATTAACCACTACTCTAACGTAAAGCGAATTTAAGAGATTTCAACGTACAGAAAAAAAAACTACTAAAAGCAAGTGAAATCTCGATAAAATCGTGAGTAAGTAAGTATCTATAATATTGACTTACTTCGTCTTGTAGAGTAAATAAATCAAATTTCCATATTATTTAAAAAAGAATGCATGAAACGTTCCCACATTACAATTGTTAAAGGAAACAAACCAAGTTGTGATAAAACTAATGATGTAGGTGTTTATAAATTTTTCGTGAAAACGGGCAGACACAAGGTTTTAGTATTGAAAATTTTATTAAAATTAATTGTTAAAGTCTATAACTTAATGCTATTAAAAGTCGCAGCACAGCTAGTGTACGGTACCTAATATAACATTATATCTAGGTATATTGGAATATTTAGGTAGGTACCATACAAAAAGCAAAGTGCATTCTCATGGCAAACTGCAGACTGCAGTTGAAAACAGGGCCTCAAGTCTGCCAATGTTAATTTAATAATCGTTTGTCATTGGTATTACTTTTATTAATACAATATTCTATTTGCTTATTCATTTGTTATTGTCATGTATTAAATAAATAAATAAATAAATAACTTCTTACATTCACACCAATTATCTAATCCCATTTTAATTTCATTAAGAGACTGTATCATGGAAAACTTGATAACGGATAAATATATACTTAAATACTTTTTGTTTGTAAATACATACTTAATATACATAGTAAACACCCAGACCAAGACAAATAGACATGTTCATGCACACAAATATTTGTCTTGTTCGGGAATCGAACCCGAGACCACGGCGCAGAAGGTGGGTAGCCTACCCCTGCGCCAAATCGGTTGTCAAATGTATTGATTCAATAGTCTGTCTATGGGCAGCTATGGGCCAGGAACTGTGGGAAAAGTAACATCTTTCAATGAACCACTATCGCTTAATATTAGCAGAAGTGACACCTAAGTACCTACTTCATCATCATCATCATCATCAGCCATTTAATGTCCCCACTGCTGGGGCACTGGCCTTCCTTATGGATGAATAAGGACTACTTACTCGCTGTAAATAGAAATTAAGTCCATCAGCTTACAAAAGACTATTATGTAGAATCGACTGATTAAGGATGCGAAAATTCAAGCTATTAAAAAAATGGATAAAAGAAATTACGGCTATTGACCTTAATTCGAGTCACAAAATAGATGAGATTTAGATCGATAAGATTCGAATTTTCACATCGTCAATCAATCAGTCTCTTAGTGATGTAACGAATATTCGCATCCGCGAATATTCGCTTATTTTTTGATATTCGCATTCGCATTCGTATTCGCAAACACTGTGCGAATATTTTGCGAATATGAACGAAGGAAAAATATCCACTTTTCAGAAGTCGGTTGGGTTTTTTTTTTGTGGATTCGTAAATTCATTAAGACTCCTGCCGGCCTAGCATGATCGGCTTATAACGCGCGATACGATATGGTACAGCAAGTTGTCTTCTTACTCCACTAAGGTGTAAGCAAGACGGCATGCCGTACCATATCATATCGCGCGTTATAAGCCGCTCATGCTAGGCTAGCTGGACTTCCAAAAACGTTGTAATATATAAAAGTTGCTGTTCTATCTAGAAAGACACTTTTGTTTAATCTTGAGACGTGCCTGTGCCTATTATATATATTCTTCTCGTCTTGAGTAGAATTCGAGTGATGAAAAAGTGTTCTGATCTTTGTACATTTTGTAAGGCGGCTGTGACAGTTTATTGAGAGCTTTGAGCCTTTCTTTCAATACGTTTTGAATATTGTGTGAAACATTCGCATTCGTATTCGCATTCGCGAATATCAGCGGCAGATATTCGCAACCGCATTCGCATTCGCGAATGTTTAAAAATTAACATTCGTTACATCACTAGTCTCTATATATAGTCTTTGGTAAACTGGCAAACTTCATGTTTGTTTACGCGCAGCGACAATCGGCTTGGAATAGACTTTAGGCAGAGGTTGACGTTATTTCGTAAGTAATATAAGGGCGCCGCGCGCTGCGGTCGCGGTGGCCGGAGATAACGCGTGCGGTGCGCGTGCGCAACCGGCGCGCCAGACCGCACATCCCGACCATTAGCACTGACTGCGACTACCAAAGAACCAACCATAACGATTACATTCAATGCCACACGATTTAAGGCGATACTCGGAAAAAATGTGCTGAAGCGAGATAGCAATGAGAAAACGACGCGCGCGGGAGCGAGACCGATTTTGCAGATTAGGCAAAAAAAACACAAAATAACTTCGTTTTAAAAAACTACAGCGATTTAAAAAAAATGCTTCTATACGATCCTCAATATTATTAGTATCCACTAATTAAACCAATTTCCAATAGTGTAAGTAACCCCATTTAAGAATAATCTTCACTTTTCGTATTTTTTAGAGGTCTTTTCGAAAATAAAAAGTGTCGAGGTATGGGAAACCCTACGCGGTAATTAAATAAAAACTCCTAGTTTGTTATGAAATTGTCTATTGATTTAATAAGTTTCCCAAATGTTTATGATACACTAATACAGAAGGAATTATAGTCAGAGGCACAAGCGGACGGTTTAGAAAATGATGCGAAATGATATAGCACATAAAACGATAAAACTCTAAATAAATATCTTTGCACGAAAACGTAAGCGCGGAGCAAGGACGGACATGCATTCGCCGTGGGTGCAGTTCAAACACTGGCCTCGGCGGACGAATATTTTATGCGAGCTGCGCCGGCGCAGGAATGCGAGAACAATAGCTATGCAAAAAACAGAACGGTCAAGAGCGACCCGTTTTGCTATGTTAGCGTGCGCATCCGTCGTCGCTCGTGGCAATTATTTTATTACACAATAAAATTTTATAATAAATATTCTTATGTTAAACAATTAATAAAATGTAAACTAATAAACTAATACAATTTCAATACATAACATAATTACTATAAATAAGATAAATACAATATACAATAGTAGTCACTACACTACCCCCTTGCTGAGACCGAAACTAGTGAGGGCGATAGTAGTCAGGGAATCTAACGGTCCTACCGCTCCTCGTCTTCTTCTCATGGTCATCTGTCCTTGAGGATGGCGTGGGAATAGTCGTTGGTAAGCTGTCTGCCGCACACATACTGTCATCTCTGGTTATGTATGCAGGTTTAACTCGGTCAATGGAGACAGTGAGTTCCTTGTTACGCACGGCCAGTTTCAATGTCTTTTGTTTCCTGTCCAGCACCTTATACGGACCTGTATATGGACGTTCTAGCGAAGATCTGGAAGCATCTTGCCTTAAGAAAACGTACTCTGCAGTTTCTAGGTCTTTAGGTATATAGAACGTCTTTTTCTCATGCCGACTCGCAGGTGTAGGCGAAAGATTAGCCATATGATGACGTAGTCGTGAGATGAAGCTCGTCGCATCGTAGTCTGCGCAGGTAGAGGGAGAAAAAAATTCGCCTGGAAGACGTAGTGGCTCGCCGTACACAAGCTCGGCTGCCGATGCTTTGACGTCATCCTTCCAAGCGCTGCGGATTCCCAGTAGAACTAAGGGTAGTACCTCAGTCCAGCTCGATGATGCGTGGCACATGATAGCTGCCTTCAACTGGCGGTGGAGACGTTCCACCATGCCGTTGCAGGCAGGATGGTAAGCCGTAGTCGGGCGGTGCTGTGTGCCGAGGATGGACGTCATGGTGCTAAAAAGGTGGCACTCGAACTGTCTGCCCCGGTCGGTGGTGATCTTCCCGGGACAGCCGAAACGAGACACCCAACCCGCGATGAAGGCGCGGGCGCAAGTCTCCGCCGTGATGTCGGCCAGTGGGTATGCTTCAGGCCACCGAGTGAAGCGATCGATGACGGTGAGGCAGTACCTGAAACCAGAAGAATATGGTAATGGCCCTACGATGTCCATATGGACATGGTGGAAACGATGGGAAGGAACGGGGAAGTTGGAGATGGGTGATTGGGTATGTCGGGAAACTTTGCAAAGCTGACAGTTTGAACACTCTCTTGTCCACGTTTTGCAGTCTTTCTTTATGTTTGGCCATACAAAACGTGCTGTCACAAGCTTGACTGTCGCTTTAATGCCTGGATGGCTCAGCCCATGTAGCATTTCAAACATGGGTTTTCTAAACTTATCTGTTAGGTATGGACGTGGATATTGCGAGACATCACATACTATCTCTGTGTGTGAGTCATCGATCTTGATCTTCCTCAGCTTTAACGCAGTAGTGTCACTCTGCAGGAGTTGTTGCAGCTCAAGATCGACATGCTGTGATCGTGCCAGATCTTCGTAGTCTATAGGTACAGTAATAGCTTCGATCCTGGAAAATGCGTCGGCGACCGTATTCTCTTTGCCTGTCACATACCTAATGTCAGTTGTGAACTGTCCTATGTAGTCAAGGTAGCGGAATTGTCTTGGAGAGCATTTTTCTCGATTATGTACAAATACATACGTGAGAGGCTTATGGTCAGTGTAGACGGTAAACGCTCTGGCTTCAACCATATGGCGAAAGTATCGAATAGCATCATAGATGGCGAGCAGCTCCCTGTCATATGGGCTATACTTCTTCTGAGCTGATGACAACCGACGTGAGTAGAATGCTAGAGGCTTCCAAGCACCATCGACACGCTGCTGCAAGGCTGCTCCAATCGCGGTGTCGGATGCATCGGTATGTATAGCCAACTGTGCTTCGGGTTCTGGGTGAGCTAGTAATGCCGCCTCAGCCAGACTGGTTTTGCACTTATTAAAAGCTTCAAGCATATCTGAGGTAAGTGTTATACTTTCAGTAGCTTTCCTCTTAGGTCCTGTCAATAATATATTGAGTGGTCCCTGCGCCTCTGCTGCTTTGGGTATGAAACGACGGTAAAAATTGTACATCCCAAGGAAACGTCGAAGCTCTTTCAGTGTCTTGGGTACTGGATAATCTTTAAGCGCTTGTACCTTTTCAGGAAGTGGGCGGATACCATCTGCGTCGACTTCATGCCCGAGAAAAGTTATACGTGAACGACCGAATTCGCACTTCGACGTGTTGACCAACATACCATACTCGTTCAACCGCTGGAAAAGCTGCTGGAGATGGTCGTAGTGTTCAGTTTCAGACCTTGAGAAAACCAGCAGATCATCAAGGAACCCGTAGCAAAAAGGTAGGCCCCGGAGCACTTCGTCGATGAACCTCTGGAACGTTTGGCCTGCATTACGCAGACCAAACGTCATAAAAGGGAATTCGAAGAGTCCGAACGGCGTAATTATAGCGGTCTTCTCAATGTCGTCAGGGTTTATAGGCAATTGATTAAAAGCTTTCACTAAATCGACCTTGGAATAGATCTTACTGCCTGCTAGCTGGTGTGCGAAGTCTTGAATGTGCCTGATAGGGTACTTATCGGGTATTGTGCGTGAGTTTAGAGCTCGATAATCTCCGCAGGGACGCCAGCCACTATCTTTCTTTGGTGCGAGGTGTAAAGGCGAAGCCCACGGGCTATCTGAACGACGAGCTGTACCACTATTTACCATGTCTTCGAATTCCTTCATGGCAATCTTCAGCTTATCAGGAGGCAGTCGCCGCGGTCTTGAAGACACAGGTGGACCAGGTGTCGTCCGGATGTAGTGTACCGTGTTATGTTTCACTATGCGCTGGTTACCGGCTGGCCTTGTAATATCTGGGTACTCACATAGAAGCTGGTGGTATCTGCTGTTCCCAGAAACGGATTTCACTGATGCCACTCCCATTGCTGATGTTCCGACTGGTAGAGCTGCCGTTGACATTGTCGTGAGCCCATCGACTAAACGGTGGTTCGCCAAATCTACAAGCAAATTAAAATATTTTAGAAAATCTGCACCAATTATTGGTTTGGACACGTCTGCCACTACAAATCTCCAGCGGAAGGAACGACGCAAGCCCAGGTTGAGTTGCAGGTGTACCCAGCCGTACGTGTGGATGCAGGAACCGTTGGCAGCGAAAAGGTCATAGTCAGTCTTTTGACGAGGTTCTTTGAGTGCCGATCGCGGGTACACGCATAGGTCTGAGCCCGTGTCGACCAAAAACTTCATTTTAGATTCGCGATCCATCACAAATAAGCGGCCAGGGCGATTGGGGCAGTCGTTTGCCGCTACTTCCGGCTGCCGTTTGAGTTTACCGCCTTCTCCTGTGAATAGTCGCATGGTGTTATACATTTTCGTGCTCTTTCACCAAAACGGCTATGATACCAACATAAGCCCCCGGTTCTCGAATTCGATCGCGATCGGTTTAGGTGTTGCGGCGGACCACGAAAGCTTGAGGATCGAGATCGCGATCGCGAACGGTGCATTTGGGTCTGCAACGATGACACTAGACGGGTTAGCTCTTCAACTTGCCTTGATAGTGCACAGACAGCGTCTCCACTGCGTATATCTTTGTCAACACCAGCAACCACCGGTGTAGGGGGTGCTATTTCATGCACCTTGTCGGCTAGTTCTGCTACCGCTTCCAAGGGTAAATCTGCCTGAGTCGCGATCACTGTTTGAATATTGCTTGGCAGTCGGCTTGCCCACAGTGTTCTTAGAAAGGTATCCGGTATATTTTGGCCTGCTAAGGTTTGGAGGTGGCGCAAGAACTGGGAAGGTTTCCGGTCCCCTAGCTCCTCGTGCACGAGCAGTTGTTTGACTTTCTTTTCCTGCGATTCCGATAACCTCTTGATCAATTCGGATTTCAATTTTTCATATTTATTTTCACGCGGGGGAGAGGTTATAACGTCCTTTACCTCCACTGCGAATTGGTGGTCGAGTTGAGCAACCACGTGGTAAAATTTGGTTGCGTCCGTCGTGATCCCGCTTATTAGAAACTGGCCCTCAATTTGGGCAAACCACAGCGCTGGTTCTTGAGCCCAAAACGGCGGCATTTTTATGCCCACTTTCCATACGGCATCTTCTTTATCCTTCGATGTCGCAGTCGCAGTCGAAGCCGAATCGTTATCATTTGCCATTCTCGTCGATGGAATATTCCGGTACGATATTTTTGTGTGGCAGGTAGACGCGAATCCGCGCGACGCAAAACTTGCGAGCGAAACGACGCGCACAAATAACTAAATACGTGCCTACTCGGGGTCACCAGTATGGGAAACCCTACGCGGTAATTAAATAAAAACTCCTAGTTTGTTATGAAATTGTCTATTGATTTAATAAGTTTCCCAAATGTTTATGATACACTAATACAGAAGGAATTATAGTCAGAGGCACAAGCGGACGGTTTAGAAAATGATGCGAAATGATATAGCACATAAAACGATAAAACTCTAAATAAATATCTTTGCACGAAAACGTAAGCGCGGAGCAAGGACGGACATGCATTCGCCGTGGGTGCAGTTCAAACACTGGCCTCGGCGGACGAATATTTTATGCGAGCTGCGCCGGCGCAGGAATGCGAGAACAATAGCTATGCAAAAAACAGAACGGTCAAGAGCGACCCGTTTTGCTATGTTAGCGTGCGCATCCGTCGTCGCTCGTGGCAATTATTTTATTACACAATAAAATTTTATAATAAATATTCTTATGTTAAACAATTAATAAAATGTAAACTAATAAACTAATACAATTTCAATACATAACATAATTACTATAAATAAGATAAATACAATATACAATAGTAGTCACTACAGAGGCAAAATCATAAAATCGTGTTTTTGAAACTATACGATTCTAGATAAAGGTATGGAGAAATATATATCTTATTACCAGATTTTTAACAACTGTAACCGTCCTATAGTTTTAAATCAAAAAGTCCATATTTTTCCGAGTAGCGCCTTAACATTAGCAGCTAAGCGAGGCCTAGGTGGACGTTATTGCGTAAGGTATGTGCGCTGCGGTCGCTGCGCAGGCGCCGGCGCCGGCAGGCGCTTGGTGTTGTGCAGTGGCGCGCTAGACCACCCCAACCATTTAATACTAATTTAGCACTGCGACTTCCAAACTACTATGATTATGCAGCCTTCATTAACCAAACACGATTCGACAATACCTGTCAAAAAAGTGGGGCATAAATAAAAAGAAATGTTTCGTCAAAAAAATATAAAAGTTTGGTTTTCAATATGAATGTATGTATGTGTAATAATACACTAAAATCGTTATTGAAACCCCCCCCCATGAAAAAGACAACAAAATCACGTGAAATAAAAGATCGTTTAAATTAAGTTACTTATTTTTAAACATCAGGTATTCTAATCTTAATGTTATGGCAGGTTTATAATGTTATTCTATGATAATACCCTCATGGCTACTAATGTGGCCTTCAAATGATGTGAGCACTCATTAACTCCAATAGTTTATGCAATATGGGCGTTTGTGCACTACTACTGAATTTTACCGATCCGGAAAAAAACGGATGCTTGTATTTAATTAATTACTAATATAAATGATTAATTATTAAAATACAAGCATCCGATTTTTTCCGGATCGGTAAAATTCAGTGGTAGTGCACAAACGCCCTATCTATCTAATCTAAACTTAATTTACCATTCAAACCATTTTTTGTACAACTGTCCCAAACAAATAAATGATTATTTATAATGTTTTGTAGCCATAATGTGAAACTAATATTGGAAATCAGCTTTTAGAGCTGGTACACACTGGGCGCTTTCGAGCGCGCGCTTTGGTAACGCGCGCTCTGAGAACCTGTCATCTCATACATTTTTGATGTTTCGTACACATTCGTACGCGCGTCAGACAATACGAGCTGTCAGTTTTGGCGTTAGCCGCGCGCTCTCAGATACAGGGGCTGCCTTGGGACTGTACATGTGATCGCGCGCTTTCATGTAGAGTGGACACACGTTGGGATGGGAAATTTTTTTGGGAAAGTGAGCCTATGAATTTTTATGAATCATCCGTAATGTCAGTTATAAAATATGCAGAAATTCATCAAATTATTTTATAGGAATTCTAAAACACTTGAAAAACTTAGGTCAATGTTTTGATACAATGTAAAATACATTCCAAGCGTCTATTATATCTTTTAGTATTATGTGCACCCAATTTTCTTTTTTTCTCCGTCGTTGTCGTCTTTTGAAGCAATTGTAGAGGAACCACACTCAAAGCAATTTACTTCGGAACCCATATCCGCACTAAGCCAGAAGTATACTCGCCCTAGTACCGCTCGTCGAACGCCATGCAAAGCGCCGAGTGTGTACGCTATCAACGCTCGCCAAACGCAACGCCGAGCGCCCAGTGTGTACCAGCTCTTAGATAAGTAGTGCGGCCTAAAAGGAAAAATTTGCACATCATCCAACGTCAAACAATATTGCACCATAGAAGGCGGGCCTGTATGAGACATCATTAGAAAACAGTGGTAATGTGTTACGAGGCTGAGCTATCGAATATTACATAACGGCTTTACATCATTTGTAGAGATTTATGCGGCTTTTAATTTGTTTACCAAAATAATTTGGTAAAAAACTTAAGACCTGACCTAGATATAAAAACACTGACCTACAGATCGGCTGCAGCCTAGACTCTATAGACTTGGCCTTTTAAAAACCAAGCAGCCAAGTCTGTAGTTTAGTAATTTAAAGTTTCCATTTTTGTGTTCCTACATTATTGTTCTTTTTTTCTTTTTAAGCCGATAAGTCGTTTGCATCTGGCGATTTCGGAAATGGAAAAATCATAATTTAAAAGCGCTAAGTTGAGTTGAAACAACCATCCTTCCTACTAATCCTACTAATATTATAAATGTGAAAGTTTAGATGTTTGTATGTTTGTTACTTAATCACGCCAAAACGGCTGAACGGATTTGGCTGAAATTTGGGACGCAGATACCTACCTACATTGCAGCCTGGAGAGGAACTTAGGCTACTTTTAATCTCGGAAAATACCACATTCCCGCTGGATAACGTCGTGTAGTTCACTTGGGCGAAGCCGCGGGCGGAAAGCTAGCTATTAATAAAGTTCTATAGAGATCTAGTTATACGAGTATATTATACAGGCAGGGGGTTAGCTGCGATTGTATAAGATGAAAATTCCTGCAACACTTTAATCTATGTAAAGTTTGTGAGTTTGTGAAGTTATATAGGGTAATCTTTGGAAATACAGAACCGATTTCAATATTTTTTTTCACTATTAGAATGCTACGTTAGCCCTGTCACTACCACGTCACTACATAGGCTACTTTTTATCCTACTGCTCGGCAAGGGACTTAGCGGGTGAAACCGCACGCGGGAAGCCAGTAGCTCATCTATACTAATATTGTAAAGAGGAAAGATATGATTGTTTGTTTGTTTGTTCACATCGAATATGCTCCGAAACTACTGGACCGATTTGGAAAATTCTTTGACCATTAGAAAGCTATACATTCTTCCCGAGTGACATAGGCTATATGTGTGTATAGCACTATACCTGTGTACACAGTTTGGCGGGAAATTATACAAGTGAATAATGTAACATACCTTTTGATAAATAAAAAATAAATAAAAAAAAACCGATGTTCCCACGGGAACGGGTACCACGCGGGTATAACCGCGAGGATCCGCTATTAGTAGGATTATGAGATACTTAAAATGTTGCGCCACTAGGTAATTGCGTTGCTACATCGATGCCACAAGCGTAATCATCTAAGCTAATTTATAATGGTCTTTCATCAATATGCTATGCGCCGGCGCAGTGACCTTACATTACGACGATTGTGTCGCAAAGAGTCAGCTCTAGCATACCTACGTATAAGAACTGTAATGTTATGAGTATAGTTAAACTATTGTTGATCAGCTTTTTAAAACAATTTACCTGAAAAGAAAGCAATAAACAATTTTAATATATAAATAACTAGTGGACCCGGTGAACTTCGTATCACCTACATCTTAATAAATATAGATAATAAAAATGAAGTTTTATACACTGCCTGCCACAAATGACAAAGCGGCTAAAACGTCAGAGATTTTAAAATATACTCTTTGGAAGCGGCCATTGAAGGAATATCAGTTTTGCATAGCACGGCAGTTAAACGATTTTCCATATAAAATTACCATTTTTATTTTACATTATTATTTATATCACCCCTGAACTGTAGCTAACAAAACAAAAAACAGTTCTGAGTTTAAGCGAGACTAACGAACAGCAATTCATTTTTATACAGGGTGTTACGGTAATGGTATACATCCGAAAGGGGATGATAGCGGGATCAATACGAACAACTTTTAGTTAAATCAACTCTTAGACAGCGAAAAAAGATCGGCGAAGCCATGCCATACAAAGTGACTACTCTTACAAATGTATAGCAGCGGATTTTTTTTCTACAATTTCAGAGCTGGATTCTTAGGAAAAGTTTTTCGTCCCCTTTCTGTAACACCCTGTATATCAAGACGT
Source organism: Crambus lathoniellus (assembly GCA_949710035.1). Lineage (NCBI taxonomy): Eukaryota > Metazoa > Arthropoda > Insecta > Lepidoptera > Crambidae > Crambus > Crambus lathoniellus. The sequence continues at coordinate 1,647,568 of OX453303.1, read as the reverse complement.
ATCTCTATCTCAGTAGAGTACCTACCTCAGGTGTAATACATATATTATTTTACGTACCTATCTTGACTCTAGCATTACGGTAATAACTCAATGATTACAACAATTTACTCAAATTGAAATCTATTGATAGCTTAGTTTGATTGAGCTCGCGTGATCTGTAAATGTCAATGCCATTATACACAGCCCACTTTCGGTGGACAACCTCACGATAACACGTTAGAAATAGTTATTTGTTATACAAGAGAGCAAAATCATTTTTCGCTGCGAGTGCTGAATTTAAATCACGAACTAGCGAAGTAGTCTAAAATTGAATCACGAGCGTAGCGAGTGATTCAAATATAGACTACTGAGCACAGTGAGTGATTTAAAGGCACGAGACATCGGAAAATTTTGCTCTCGTGTTAAACATACAACTTTTCACCTCTACCAGCGAGAAAAGTGTTACAGGTCAGAAAAACAACATTGAAGGCAACATTTAACAATAAAGAAAACATCAAAATCACAAAATTAATAGGTAATTAAGAGTAAAGTTGAAGGTAACTGTTTGCATTGCGTTCAAAAACTGCACTGCATGCAATTTTTATGAAAACCAAACATGATATTAGTAAGCGATATAATGTTCACTTCATATTATTTATTTTAAATATTGCGTGTTTAATAAAAAGCAATAGTAGTACAATCGTATTTATATAATTTGTTATTCGAATTCAATAATTTTTCTTATTTTATATTTATATCATGCATGCGACCTCATTTCGTCCATACTCTTTATTTCGAACCTTTGGTATCCGTGTATTTATTTTTAAGCTTTATATTTCATGTCCATTGACATAAAGCTATCTATCTATCCGTTTTGCTCATATTAATTTTAAAAGTCTCATCCTTGTCACTCTATTTCTTTTTTCTTAATTATTTCAAAAGTTGGTGTTAAAAATTAAAAAAGCACTTTGCCTCACGCTCGCAGCAAAAATCGATTTTGCTGCGAGTTTTTAGGCGCCAAAAGCGCCCTTTTCGAGCTGGAGAGGTGAAAAGCTAATTTACTACTTAGTAATAGTAAATAATAGAAAAAGGTTATCCTTTGTAAGTATGTGGTGTGGTGTGGTGTGTGTTATTGTTGATCGAAGGGTGTGGACGAAACATTTTGTAAAATTAAATAGAAAAAACATAAATCACTACATAGTATAAAACAAAGTCGCTTTCTCTTTCCCTATGTCCCTTTGTATGCTTAAATCTTTGAAACTACGCAACGGATTTTGATGCGTTTTTTTTTAATAGATAGAGTGATTCAAGAGGAAGGTTTATATGTACTTTTTATCCCGATATTCCCACGGGAACGGGAACCACGCGGGTGAAACCGCGGGCGGCCGCTAGTAAATGGATAAAGGAAGTTACTGTGCATACAAATTTCAACAAGTTTTCCTGCTTAGCTCCTGTTGTGTAAAATAAACTACTTATAATTAAAAAAAAAAAAAACATTTGATTGGTCATATGTGATACCTAAACACTAATCAACTGGGTGAAATGGTCCCGACCTAGGTGACTGATCACCCGTCCGGCTTCGCTGGCGTCCCCCCTATAAATAATAATAATAATAATAATAAGGTAGTTAATCTGTTTATAATTTGAAAGCATATCGCTAACTACAATCGCGATCTATTAAATTGTCGTTGGTAAGGAACTACCTAGGTACCTACTTGTTTGTATACAATGCGAGTGAAATTTTCTAACGCGCTGAATGCCGTTCGTTAATTAGAATAACAATTAGCGTATGCCCACAGTATTGACTTGTCACTTTGAAAGTCCGCCACACACATACGTGCTTTTCTTATATTTGCCGTCCTTGTTACACAGAAAATTCACATAACATGAATGTTTCTTTAAGAATTTCTCGAACTTGAACATTTAACGGAAAAAAGCATTTTAATAAAAGCTATCAAAACAAATGAAAATAACAACAATAAAAATAATAACTTTATAAATAGTGTTCACTTCAATATCATTTAAATTATTTTTCAAGCTCATTTTTGCATTCATGACATGACTAGCCTTTCACTCGGGTTACGGCTGGTGAAGCGCGACCCCAACCAGCAAAATTTGCTGCTGTGAGGCTATAGAGCCAATCCGATTATTCCTCAAGGTACTAAGCGTAAGAAATAGAGCAAGCTATGCAGCAGCTATAAAGCAACTGTCTCGCCAATTGGGCACCACTTTTTGCAGCCCATAGTTCTAATTCTACTGCATAACAGCAGCATAAAAGTAGTACAATAGCTGCAATTTATAATTATTACCACTTTGAAGCCCTTGTAGCGCTTAGTGAACGAAAGAATGAACGAATGATTATATTCGAAGGTCCTTCAGAGGTTCATTATTTCTTTCTGTTTTGACATCCACATAGAATATCAGTGCAGTGCATAATAAATCCAGTTGGCTGCCATCAAAATTATTTATTCAATCAAGTAAGTACCTATATATTTTTGAGTCTTATGTGTTTTATATGCGTATCGCAAAACGCCGTCAAGTTTATCGTGCAAAAAGGTAACATTAGTTGGAGTAATTTTAACGCGCCTTTGTTTTATCATCAAAGTAATAACATTTCATCTGTTCAATTTACATACGGTATTGAAAGTAGATCTTAATTTCTGTAGTTATTGCTTTTTTAGATATGAGAATGTTACTAAACTTGATAGGTAATCATAAGCTACTTATAAAATATTCTATTTATCTAAAGTTTTGTTAAAAAAATACTATATAACCTAAAAATATAAACAAGCAAACCAAAATAATCATAATTAAAATGGCGTTTGCGTCATGCAGCTAGAGACCCTTATTTTCACCTTATTGTCTCTCTTTTGCAGTCTTTAGTGCTAACTTCTTCTCTTAAAAAGCTTTGAGTGATTTTTACTTCCTTAGTACAGTTAGAACCATTAAAAGAGCCGCTATTTCGTCTTATATGCAGTTGGAAGAGATTAAATATTCTCTTCTGTGGTTTTAATACTCGTGGATATAGATAGACAATTTCAGAGATCCGTGGGCTAAATAAAAAAAAACGGTGAAGTTGATATTGTATGGGCGACTTTATTGTTTCTGTTGTTTTTGCTTAAATAAAATACTTATGATGTTTTCTTTTCAGAATGACGTTTAAAATTGTAAAAACACCTAATGAAAAGACACAACGAGAAGGGTTGTGTATTTGCCCATCAGCATGGGAAAAAAATAATGTTCTATTCTGGCCTAAGAAAAAATGAACAAAACTTTCAAAAATAGAAAATTCAGTACCACAACCTGGTTGGTTACATCAAGTTACATCAAGGCGCCAGAGCAACGTGGGGCCGAGAACGACATTAATGCGCCAGAGCAACGTGGGGCCGAGAACGACATTAATGCGCCAGAGCAACGTGGGGCCGAGAACGACATTAATGCGCCAGAGCAACGTGGGGTCGAGAACGACATCAATGCGCCAGAGCAACGCGGGGCCGAATAAAGATATTATATGTTTTTTACATATTTTGAAACTTTGCTATTCGTTTTTTTTTATATGCTGATTTTGATAATACTTTTTTGTTGGGTACGGGTAGTATGGGTATCACTAACATTAAGACAATTTGTTGTAATTATTGTCTTGCTCGTTTACCTACTTATGTATCCTAGCATTTAATTTACAAGACGATAAAACAGTTGTTTATCTTTGATCAAACTTGTCGAAATTTGTTTTAGGTTAGTTTTTTTTTATTTTATGTCGTCAGAAAAAACAAATACTTTTTACAAGGTGGAGCAAAATTACCGAAAAATACCCAAAGCTCTTAAAAACTGAATAACTTTCTCTATAAAACATAGGACCAAGGAACAGTTTAAAAAAAAAATAAAGAAAAAAAGACATTTCTGGACCATTTTTCATGGAGAAAGTCTTGCATTTACGTGTATTTAGTATTACGGTTTTCATTTACGTGAAAATGTTATTTAATTTTATCAGCTCATTGTTCCCACTAATCACTACGATGAATATCTACTATATAGTAGGTATAGTGTGAATTTTCTTCCCAGTTGATTTACTAGTAGGAATTATGGGAAATCCGTGTATCAATGTCACTTCACTACCGTTACTCACACACTGGTAGTGATATTGATAAATGAATTTCTTATAATTCCTCCTAGTAAATAATATGGGAATAGTAGATTTCATTACAAGTGCGGAAAGCCTGTCATTGCAAAGAGTTCCGACAAATGTCTACCCGAGCCGAGGCGCAGCCGAAGGTGAGGGTTGACAGTCGGAACAAGTTGCAATGACGGTTCCGCACGTGTACTGAACAACTATTTTTAATACAGTTGCGAAAAAATTAAGCAATTTAATAAAATAATAAAACACAATAAACTCAACTAACTAATCGTAAAAGAATATAAGCAGAGACTTTTTTGTTTGTTTTCTTCACCCATTCTGGGTTGGCAAAGGAAACTATGATCATACAGCCAAGGCTTCAGTAGAATTTTTTTATTGATATGAAATGAAAATTAAATTAAATGAGATGAAATGAAATGAAACCTAACAAAAGCAATCCGAATCCTACAGGAGCGCCTTTCCTTATTTCTCTCTTTTACCACATCGTTTTCCATTAAAGCCACATTATTGCACTAATTCCACCATACTAAGTACCTACCACAATAAAAACCAGAAAAAACTAATTTAGAAAATTAAGAAATAAGGTCCCTCATTTTCTTTTCACTTACTTGCGCAAACTCCTTTAAGCAGATACTATGGTAAATAGTGCACGTCATACCATATTTAGTAATCTGTGGTCATACAGCCAATTTTATGTATTTTTTATATTCATAAATTTAATTTTGCCGATACTAATATTAATTTAATGTATAATTAAAATTACTTTTAAATCCGATATTGAAACAAATTAGTAGCTTCTTTTTAGAAATATTTGCATGAATCATAAAAACTTCTATGATTTTTTTTAGTAAAAACTTCGTGGTTGGTTTTTTCTTTTTAATAGACAATATTTTGACAGTTGGGAAAGAAAACGCACGAGTTCGGGAAAGGTAAAGAAAAAGTTCGAGTGTGTAATAGCCCACATCCCGAACGCTATATGTCCCTGCAATACGCCACTTTTTGAGCAACTGTATTAAAAAAATATTCGCACTATAGGTACCTACTAGTAGGTATTTCACGGTAGTGATAGTGGGAACAAGCCGCTCATTTACCTATTTTTTATTGCCTAGATTTAAAAGGAAAGTGATACTCGCTAGAATTATGATAGAAGAAGTACCTATTTGTTGTTGATAATAACATAATTTAGTTTTACGTGCCTTAGAAGATAGGTTGTTTTTCACCAAAGATAAGTGTTTTTAAGGTTTTTTTTAATATTTGGAGATTGTTTTTTGGTGTATTGCATTAAGAACAGCTACAGAGTGAAATCGAAATCATTCGACAAAATTTTGAGACGAGTTCAAAATATGAAACTGAACAACTTTCCCCAAGAAAAATGTGGGATAAAATAATTTTTCAACCTTCCATACAAAATGTACGATCAGCTGATTACAGGTACATACTATGGGAAAATGAATAATTATTTTGATTCAGGACCCCCCCTAGTGGAAAAATATTCAGTTTCATAGTGCGAACTTTAAAAATTTGTCGAATGATTTTGATCATTAAATTTGGTTACCTTACCTAGGTGCTGATTATATTATAAGATACCTACTCAGATGTTTTTAAGTTTGTTCGATGAAAGAAAGCAATAAAACACGTTGATTCATAAATTATAAATGGTTATATTATTCTACCAAACAAGTTACAGCTTCCTTAATTTTTTTTTTATTTTATTTATTTAACTTTTGTACAAAATACACAGTAAAATATACAAGGCGGACTTAATACTAAAAGTATTCTCTGCCAGTCAACCTTTGGGAAACAGAGAACAACGAATGCGGTACAAAACCTAATAATACATGCTATATATACTTACACTCAAAAATATACAAATATCAATAAATATAATATAGATAGATATATACTTATATTTATTATTCTATTATAAAAATATAATTCAAATACATGCAGTAAATAAATATATAAAAAATACATAAAATAATATACTACATACTAAAGGGATTACTTAAATCAAAATTATAGATTTCGTAATCTTCATTAATTACAATTTTGATAACGAAATATAACATAACTTAAAATTATGAATATTATTTAACTATTGTATGTAGTAAAGGTATAAAGTATAATTCAGACTCGAACTTAGTAACTACAAATTTACATTTCACATCTGAAGGTGAACAATTGTACTCTATTCTTGAAAATATTCAGGTAAGAAGAATGAATAGGAACATCAAAAACGTTTTGTATTTGCTCAATTTTTTCACATAATATTTTCTTTTCATTTTCAACTCGAATAACTTTCATTATTTCTTTTTTGAACGTTAAGAAATATCTGTCAGCAGTATTAGTAGAAAGTACAAATTTTTTGAAATGCAGAACAAACTTATGGCTCTTTAAATTTTCTTTCACGTGTGGATAAATTATATCGGATCGATGAACATTCTGTTCATTATCAATGCAATCATACTCAGTAAGTCTTTTCGCTACTTGTACAAGTGGTTTATTGCCTTGTCTTAGCATATTTTTTATTAAATATAGTTTATTTTTTATTAAATTATATTTTATAGCCCAATTTCGTATCTGATCGCGGTAGTCACATTTGCTTTCATAATCTTCAAAATATGCTCTTTTGTCAGAGTCATTTTCAGAATCCACGAAATCACACCTGTAAACAAAAAAAAACACGATCACACTCATAATTCCCACTAGAATTCCCTGCATCAGGACACTATAAACACACACACAAGGAAATGCACAAAATATCACCCAGACCCAAAAGAAGACAGATATTCAATAACAAAAAGAAAACAAAAATATGACATTGACATAAAAATTAAAAATGTATCTTAGGCCCGTATTTATAAACGCCACTGAACTCCGAGTTCGCATTTGAGTATAATCTTGACATATAAAATAGCATCTCATCAAATTGCACTCATGTTCGAACTCACACTTGGTGACGTTACAAATACGGTCCTTAAATTTATTAATAAATATAATAATTTTATTTTTTCACTTACTTTTGTTCCTCAAAAACTATTCCAAAATCATCCGTTGAAGAAAATATCTCTACGGAACCCTCACACAAGTTTCGTGTCTAACTTGGTATATCGTTTTCATTTGGTTCTGCTGAATTCCTTCAAAGAATGGGTAAATTAGACAAATTATTTTGTGAAGGAATAGAACGTAAAAACAATTACTTAGTTTTATACTTACTTGAACAAATTACAATTAGAATTTGATGCATTTTGATATTAGTAAGCTTCAGCATATTTTCGTACGCTTTGCGTACTTTTCTGCGGTAACCACCTTTTTTTTTACGATTTCCATCGTTTTGAATCCATTTTCATCAACAATTCACTATTATTTGATAAAAAACACTAAATTTCACAATTGCGACGAAATAAGATGGCCGCCTGGCCCATTGGACACTTGTTACTCAAAGAAGCTCTTGCTTCCTTTCTAAAGATTGAAAGCAGTCTTGAGTACCATAATGCATATTATTGAAACTAAAACCTACTTAAGAATTTCCCCTATGGCACTGCTAGTAGTACAGCAGTAATTATTAAATACTTTATGCAGCTACATTGAAATACCTATAACAAATTATCTTATGCAGTCAAATGGATTATAAGATGCGCAAATGCAGCTACTATGTAGCTTAAAGTGGTAACCTATCTTTTACTAACTCTTATCTAAGGGCTTCAGAGGCAAAAGGGTTCTTTAAAGATCTTTTGTAAGATTAAAGGCGATAGTAGGATCAACTTTTAGCGCTTAAAGTAGCTCATTCAGCTATAAGCAGGAACAGAAGCAATTGTATTACTTTAAACTGCTTCCGGAACTCTTATAACACCATTATACAACTCTGGGTAACAAAATAGGCAGCAATTTCAGCCAATTTGCTGGTTGGGACGTTATCTCGCGGGAAAGTGTTGATTTTCCGGGATAAAAAGTGCCTAGCCTATGTCACTCTCCAGCTCCCAATCCCCATACCAAAAATCACGTCAATCTGTTACTCCGTTTTGACGTGAAAGACGAACGAACAAACAAACACACGACTTTCACATTTATAATATTACTAGCTGACCTGGCAAACGTTGTTTTGCCATATAAATTTTATTTTTCTTTCTTTCTTTCTTTCTATTGGACAGGAACTTCGTACCACCTGCCTGACACAATGTCACTTATTAAAAAAAAAAGAAATCCTAAGCGGCAAAAATGTCAGTGATTACATACTCTTTGACATACCTTCACTTTGGCAGCGTCTAAGAAATGACAGTTGTGTGAAGTATGACAGTTTAACGGTTTTCTATACAAAATTACCATTTTTATTTTATAATTTTCCTGGATAAAATGTAGCCTATGTTACTCTCGAGCTCTCAAATTATCTCCATACCGAAAATCTCGTCGATCCGTTGCTCCGTTTTGACGTGAAAGACGGACAAACAAACAAACACACTTTCACATTTATAATATTAGTACGGATTAGTATGGATATGGATTTATATATTAAATTTTGCGAATGCACGCTTTTTGAAATGCGTGTCAAAGGAGACCCTGCACGCGTAGGATGACAAACCCGAGAAGAGTTTTGTCACCTCGAAAGTCTATAATTGACAGCCGAACAATAGATTTGTCAAAGATGAAATGTCAATTATGACGTTCCGATATAGACAAAACCTTTCTTGAGTTCATCATGCTACCCGTGCTGTTATTACAAGCTTTTTATTACCTTGCCATGTTAGTTAGATAAATTATGTTAGTTAGTAAGTGGGGCCAAATCGTGGAAGCTTAATTTGACCCACTTCCCAGTGTCCGACCGATGGAGCTGAAATTATGTATACAGGTTAGGTTCAGAATGACAATACAATATTAAAGTAGGTACAGTCAGCAAAAAAGCTTGTCGTAAAAATTAAATTTTTACTAAAAACTTATTAGTGTTAAGCTCGTTATTCGTTATTCTTATAACCTCTTCCGAATGTGGATGCGCCTCTGGGCCTGGTGCCAGCTTAGGGCAGCTGCGTCCCTTGACCTGGCTGACATTCATCAATTAGGTATCAACCCTGAATCGATACAGCCTAGCCGCATTTGCCGCTCTTGGGAATTTGTCATCGGTTTTGTTGATTTCTTTCAAGACGAGCGGGGACTTCGGCTTTTAAGAGAACTCTTAAATTTTTCTCGGTACAAAGTAAGCAGTCGTTAATACCCTGCACTTTGGGATTGCTCGTTGGGTTAAAATGTCTTTAAAATGGTGATGGTTTAGGCGCGAAAAGGTAACGGCTGACAGACAGACCGATAGACAGACAGAGTATACATAAACAAAAACGTTTAACATATAAAGAGTAGAGATTTTATATTATTTTTATGCATTTACAATGCAATTTTGTAAGTATAGGAAAAATGTGATAGTAAAAAACCATGAGCCCTATAAGTAGCTTTCAAGCGGGATTCTTTTTTTACTATCACATTTTTCCTATACTTATAAAATTTCATTGTAAATGCATAAAAATAATATAAAATCTCAATATGGCTGTTTTATCTTAATCGATTGTTAAACATTTGTAAAAATGTTTCTTTCGGATGCGAGGGTTTCCTCACATTGATGAAGCAACGCTGGCCTACAGCGTAACAAGTGATAGCAAAATTCGACGAGTCGTGTAAGCCTTTCGGTAGCTTAGTTGGTCAGAGCATCGGGCCGGATTCCCGGAGGCGCGGGTTCGAATACCGCCTGAAAGCCTACTATCACATTTTTCCTATATAAAGAGTAGTTTTCGCATTATTTATGATACTTAAATAGTTAATGGATCTAAGAGAATAAAACCGCCTTCAAAAAAACTGATATCAAAAAAGTAAGAAATAATCCCTCACCAAATAACGTAAGTACTTTGAAGTCGGGCGTGAAACATGTACCTACAATTTTTTGTTGTTTTGTTAGAACCCGCCCGACTTCAAAGTACTTACGTTATTTGGTGAGGGATTATTTCTTACTTTTTGATGTCATTTTTTTGAAGGCGGTTTTATTTTTTTATAAAAATAATTTTTATTCCACTCTTTTTAGTGCATCATGCATGCAATTTACGTGTATTCTGGTAAATATGTATGTGATCAAACTGAAAACCTCCTTTTTTGAAGTCGGTTAAAATACCTTGAGGTATCTCCTTTCCAACAAAACAAGAACCATCTAAATCTGTTTATAAACAAAGGAGTTATGCCTAAAGATACGTAGAAATTTACATAAAGTGGTAACGAAAACGACAGTATTTTCAAGATTCCTTGAAAACTACTGAACCAATTTCAAAATTTCAAAAAATGGGACCAACTTGGGATCAAACTTGATGTTATAACGTTTGATTCATTTCAATCGGTTCAGCCGTCTTCGAGTAATCGGTGTACATACATATAAAAAAATATAAAAAAATCGCGACGAATAGATAACCTCCTCCTTTTCAATTTTTGAAGTCGGTTAATAAAAAGTAGTTTTCGCATTATTTATAATACTTAAATAGTTAATGGATCTAAGAGAAAAAGCATTGAGAATGCATACATCTGAATCGTATTTCTCTAGGGTTTTATTATGTGAAGTGTATACTAACTGCATCGTAAAATAGTGATAAATCCACATTATGTGGCCATTTTATGTTTGATCGTTTGATTAGATGATAAGGAAAATCGGAATTTTGAGTATTGAAATAATCCGACAGCAGCCGACAGGTTTTTTAGTAAAAACTAGCTTTCCGCCCGCGGCTTCGCCCGCGTGAACTACATGACGTTATCCCACGGGAATGCGACTTTTTCCGGGATAAAAAGTAGCCTATGTGCCTCTCCAGGCTACAAAGTATCTGTGTTCCAAATTTTAGCCAAATCCGTTCAGCCGTTATGGCGTGATTGAGTAACAAACATCCAAACATCCAAACATCCAAACATCCAAACATCTAAACTTTCGCATTTATAATATTAGTAGGATACCAGTTTTAATTTATTCAGAAATTGTTATAGATATTTTAATTGACCACAATTTTAATTATGTTTTTAAGCTACTTTAAATATACTTACTATAATATAAGTAATCAATATTTTTACATAATATACCTAAATATGAATGCATGGGATGGGTGTGACTCAGATCAGCTCAGCCCCCTGATTCACAAACCGTCGGAAACGGAATCGGATCCGAATTCTGTGCTTTGCCTTTTTCAGTGATAGCGCATACATTCCGCTGTCGGAACCGTTTCCGACGGTTTGTGAATCAGGGGGAAGAAGATGCAATCTGAGCTCATATTTAAGAATACCTACTTTCTTATTAAAATGTTTTGCAATACATTGACGCGGCACGTCTCTGTGTAATGAATAAGCAATCGGGTAACCAACTTTAGTACAGGGGCCCGATGCTCACGCATTCAAATTTTTTCAGTGTGGTAATTCGTATAAGAACGTTTTGTTTGTGGTTTCTATTGAAAAGTAGAACGTTTCAAACAAACTTATCTATCCCACATGTCAAGAAATTCATTTTGACAGGTAAGTTCGTTTACAGTGCCGCAAGCTTTCCTGTTTCGGTGACAGCCGTGACAGAGGAGCCACTTGCAATACCAAATTAGCTGTCAAAATGGACTGTTGTATGAAAACTTTTTTAGTTCCAAAGATAATCACCGGAACAGAAAAGCTTGCTGCACTATACGAACATCGATTAGTCTGTACCACTCGTTGTGTTCGACTGGTTTTCGATCGAACTTTTTCGATTGTGAAATTCTGACAATACACAAACTATGTTAAATTTGAATTTTCGAGCTTATAAATGTGAACTGTTCTCGATTGCGTGAGAATCGGCCCCCAGGACTTTAAATCAGGGTTTCCCAAAGTTGTAGTAGTTTTTATTTACTCTTGTGGTTATGACCCACCAAAAGCTTTTTAACCATCATATTGCATGTATTTTTTGCAGTCTATATTTTTTACGTCAATACTGCGATCCAGCATTTTATTTTCGCGGCCCGTTGCCGGGTCGCGACTACTCGCGACCCACTACATGGGAAACGCTGCTTTAAATCATCATCCATCCTCAGTGATTGAGGATTCCGGGAGTAGTGCGCTTCCATCTTCAGCCTTATCACCACTTAACATCAGGTGTGATGAAGGCTAAGTGCTACCCCGTTGTGGATAAATAAAATAAATAAAAATAAAATCATCAAGTACCTAAAACATAGTGACTTAATACAACCGGATGTAGGAATTGTAAGAACGCGTTGCATAACAAACACTTAGTCTATCGGAGTATTAATTACACACTTGCTCCGTGTAATTTGCCATCAATGAAAGTTTGCACAGTCGCCATCACACCAGCCTTACCAGTGGCATTGCAAAACCAGTCTTATTACCACGCTATAAGGGCGCGTTCTAGGTTAACGTGTAAATCTTGGTGTGCTTGTTAACCGTACAAGGAAAAAATTGTGTAATGAAAATTGCATCAGATGAGATTGCGCTTATGAAATTATTTCTGTAGGAAAGGATGCAATTAAATAAATAGCAAGGTATTTATGGTTTTGGGACCCATATGCATTTGTGTAATTAATTAACTTGGAATTAAGTTTTTTTATTATTTTCGGACATAAATTTTAATTGTGTTTTAAATTTAAATTAAAAGAAAGGGGTTTTGCGATCAAAATTTTTTTATGTGATTCCTAGTGTTCATCACCATTCTTCCTCTCCGTATCCCAATTCTTTTTGGGTCGGTTGTGCGACTGGATGAGGGGTCAGGTCAGGAAGCGGCTAAAAAAAAGGCGCCTCACTCATAACCACCGTTCGCACACTAAAGGGCTTATTACACTTGGCTATTCAGCATCTAATTAAGCATACATTGCTTTCTTTGAGCTCATTTGTAGCAAGTGATGCAATCAAAACAACCAATGTATGCTTAATTAGATGCTGAATTTAGCCAAGTGTAATAAGCCCTTAACTTGGGAGGTTGTATGCGTAAACGCATTCCCCTCACTTAGTATTATATTATATATGCTATAAACAAAAAAAGTATAAGAAAATGATTACAAAGCCCTTTTTACCAAGCTTTGCTACCATTGGTCATTTATGGAAATAAAGTGCATGACATGTGTGCAAATAGTTTACATCCATGCATGACGGTAACAAAGTTTGCTGCACGCTGTCTGTTATCACGTCATCACGGTCATGCGCTTTCACGCGCAGGCAGTGCGGCATTCTCGGATCGTAATCTAGAACTCAACAAGCGGAAAAGACGATAACTTAAACTTTTCTAATGAAGTAAAACTTGACATAGCACATACCTAGGCATGTGTTGAATTTACACTTGATAAGTTTTCGCATTGGGTAAATATTACGTATTCGCGTTGACGCAATTTCATGGTAGAGCCCAAAGGCATATTAATTTCGGCCTGTGATTGTGGCGGTTAAGGCGATACTCGAAAAAATTATGCTGAAGCGAGATAGCAATGAGAAAACGACGCGCGCGGGAGTGAGACCGATTTTGCAAGTTAGGCAAAAAAAACACAAAATCACTTCGTATTAAAAAACTATAGCGATTTTAAGAAAATCCTTCTATACGATCCTAAATATTATTGGTGTCCATTAATTAAACTAATTTCCAATAGTATATGTAACCCCATTTAAGAATAATCTTGAATTTTCGTATTTTTAAGAGGTCTTTTCGAAAATAAAAAGTGTCGAGGCAAAATCATAAAATCGTGTTTCTGAAACTATACGATTCTAGATAAAGGTATGATGAAATAATATCTTAAAACGAGATTTGTAACAACTCTAACCGTCCTATAGTTTTATATAAAAAAGTACATACTTTTTCCGAGTAGCGCCTCCGCTTTGCTTGATCATAGGGTGGGTGCCTAGCACTTGATGATCTTAAGTTTTCATGCACTTAGGATCCTAACTTGATGAGCCTAAGTTGTTATGAACTTAGGATCATCAAGTGCTGGTCATCAGGCCAGGCCAATAAAAATTATTTAGTAATTTAGTATTTCACAGGCAATGCGGTGGCAATAACAACTATGGGCTGATGCTCTGAACGGCACCATTAACCACATACTTAGTTACCATAAACTCGTTGTCATTCAGAGGTGAAGGAATACAAGGCTTTGTTGGTTTCGTGACCTCCCTCTACCGTATTTGTGGTGTAAATTACTAGTTCTTGTAGGAGCGCATTGATTTATGTAGTAGTAGATTCAAAAGTAGCACACACATTAGGTACCCTGTTAACAAAATGGAGTATTGTGTTTCAACCACAAGATCGTTTTAGCGGGTTATGTCCCATCTGCGCTGATTGTACAATTTGTACAATACAATACAGTAGTGGATACAGTCTATAGTTCTTTAATATGTGGGGAAGTTCATGTTCATCATCATACAATAAATAAATTGGCAGTGGAAATGTCCATTGTCTTACTTATAGCTTGGTTTTCGGTGACACCAATTTGTTTTGTGTTACATTGTTCGTGTTCGTTTAGTTAGTGATTATCGCTCCATGTTTAAACCTTAAATTTTTAGCTTTTATTTATATAATATGAATATCTATTAAACATATCTCGCTAAAATTTTAAGCGGTATGTTTATTTCACAATGACTCTTAAAGCTGATTTTTAAGAAATTTTGCATACCTACAGACAATCCATGATGCCCAGGGCTCTTTAGCCAAAGTTAAACTGTGGGAAAAATCTGCTACCCTTCCACACCCATTTGTGCCCATCCAGGAAAAGCTCCCTCCTGGCCTTGAACTTTCCAGATCAGTATGGAGATCTCTAAATAGACTCCGTACCCAAGTTGGTCGAAGTAAAGATAAACTGTCCAGGTGGGGCTTCACCAGTAACACGAATCTCGCGTGCAGGTGTGGTTACGCTCCACAGACCATGGCTCACTTCATTGATTGCTCTGCATGCCCGGACACCTGCACGCGAGAGGACCTCATGTTGGCTGCAGATAACGCCGTGAGAGTGGCACAGTTTTGGGCCAACAACATGTGATTTAGTACTTGTCATTGACACGTTGAAGAAGAAGAAAGGATAAGAGTTATCACCCCACGCGCCCACTGGGTAGTTAACTACCCAAAATTGTATGCGCAAATTCGCAAGTGGGCGCTTTGTCCATTCAGGTATAGTACATACAATCGACACCGATAGTAACGGCAAAATAAATAGGAAAAAATTTGGGTGTGCCTGTGTCATGGACACGGCCGTGTGTTGTATATGAAGAATAGGTTTACGTTACGCGGGGAATATTTTTTTATATAAATACCTATTAATACTTGTCTTATTTTTGATAATAATTAAGTACTCGCTTATAGTAATTAATTCTTTGATCTTTTAAGTATCCAGTGGTTGAATTTTGAATGTAAACTATAGATACGAAACTATAATGCCAAACTATATAAGTATTTTGTAGAGTACGTTATTACGTAGAAGTATTTAAATAGAGAAATGCTCACAAGCACAAGTATTTAGGTATTCCTGGATCTACATGATCGCGTCATAAAGATACGACGGACGGCAAGCCTTGCGGGCCGCACCATGTGCCACGATCTTACGAGTCGGTCGCGCGACACAATGCGTCTCGTGTGCGCCCATTAGACTCCAATTACGGCACAAAGGCGCTCGTTGCTAACGCGATTGTCCAATGGCACTGGTCGTAGCCTGGCGTGAGATGGCACAGCTTGCCATACCAGCAAAATGTAACAGAAACAGGCTCAACCTGAACACACCAATCGTCCAATCGATGTGATTCTAACATCGATAAATGTATTTCCGACATAGACCTTCCAAATTTTGACGCAAAGAAATCAATTAACGCGATTGTCCAATGGCACTGTCGTAGCCTGGCGTGAGATGGCACAGCTTGCCATACTAGCTAAATTAACAGAAACAGGTTCAACCTGTACACACCAATCGATATGATTCTAACATCGATAAATGTATTTCCGACATAGACCTACCTACCAAATTTTGACGCAAAGATCCATACCTAATATTATAAAATGTGAAGGTTTGTTTGTTTGTCCCTCTTTCACGTAATCACAGGGCAACGGATTGACGTGATTTTTGGCATGGAGATAGTTTGGAAGCTGGAGAGTGACATTATAGGCTACTTTTATTCCGGAAAAACATTACATTCCCGCGGGATAACGTCGTGTAGTCCACGCGTGCGAAGCCGCGAGCGGAAGGCTAGTCAATACATACATACATACAAATAAATAAAATTGGAGTGTCTGTTTGTAATATTAAAATAACCGCTTTTTACTACATGCACAAGATTATATATACGGTACATATACCAAAATAACATTTTTTTTTTCAATTTTTGTTTGTCTGTCTGTCTGTTTGTTCCGGCTAATCTCTGGAACGGCTGGACCGATTTTCACGGAACTTTCACTGGCAGGTAGCTGATGTAATAAGGAGTAACTTAGGATACTTTTTATCCCGATACTCCCACGGGAACAGGAACCACGCGTGTGAAACCGCGGGCGGCCGCTAGTATATTAAAATAAAACGATAAAGTGAATAATTATGGTAGGCTAAATAATAATCGACGATAAAAAAAATAAGTGAAAGTTTTTAGTAAATCCCAAATTAATTAAACAGTTTCCCAGCAATTATCAAAACGCGTTGATGTCTTTTTCAGGGAAACTGACAAAAAAGTTGACAGCAATGACCAATAACTTTTTGGCAAGGAATTTATAATACAACAGGAAGGTGCACTGCTGCTAAAAAACGGTCCTAATGAGATAGTAAGAACTAGGCATAGAACTAGGTCAGTTTATCTCACTCCATCCCATTACGGCGGCCACGAACATGCGCGACGGGCGGCGGGCGGCGACGAGCGAATTGCGAACTTGACACAACGAAGACGGAAAACGTCAGAAAACGTCATTCGGCTTGAAATGTTGCAACTTTAACATTCTGAAATCTATCATTCAAATTCTTTTCTAGGATAAGCCATAAAAAACTTAAACGACCTGATACATTTTTATGCTTAATACGGTAATACCTAAATTAATATGCGATGTTTTCTATTGACTAAAAGTAATACGAAGCGGAAATTTTACGAAATTTAATTTTTATAACGATAGTTGTGAACCAGAGAAAGGGACACCCTCTCACCTCGTTCTTGCGGTCTCAGCTGGACCGTTGACATTTTGTATTGAAATATAAACCTTATCTCTTAATATTAAAGTGTATTTTTAAATACACAAAAATACGGAGTGCACCTTCCTGTTGTACGTAGTACTTATAAATTCCTTGCTTTTTGGTCAGTCTCATTGATGGTCATTCAGTCGGAAAAGTACCGACGGATGTGACAGGGCGGATTGGGCACCATTGTGAATTGGTTTCGCGAACGTGACTCACTCACGTACTCGCGTATGAGATAACAAGATAACTGGGAGTACAGTGCCACAAACTTTGCTGTGCCGGTGGCCAAAATGTGAAACTATCGTGATTTTTTTTAATGTCATTTTGCTGTCAAGTTGATGTCCAACCATAGCGCTGCTGGCGGCTGAAGTTCTTAGAAGTCAGAGCTGGTTAAATTACTACAAAAAAAAGAAAAACGTATGTAGCGCCGCTGTCACCGGCACAGAAAAGGTTGTAGCACTGTAAGCATGTTATTTATCACTACTCATTCTTTTGATTCATAATATAAGGACCTTAGGAACTCTTACGTTTTCTACACCTCTCACTGTTTTGAATAAAATATGTTGATTATTTATTTAGTTGTTCTCTAAGTACCTACCTACTTATCATACTATTAGTGAATGAAATGTCGAAAGTAAACCTGACTTCAAAATAGACTGGCATTGATTGGAGCCACAAACTACATGGACCGACTAACGAAGTTACTACTAACTCGCTAACAACAGAAGCTGAGATCTGTCCGTCTGTCGTAAAGAGGTCACATATCAATTGGTTTTTAGAAAACTTGAAAAGACCTTGCTTCAGATCATGAAACTTACATTGTATAGAAGTAGGTACCTAATTACAATTAGATTTTGAAGTTTTATTTTCGAACCAATATTTTTACGGATGTAATTAATTAACTATTGAAGATAGTGGATGAGATTTCCATACAATAAGACCTACAACTGTGAAAACTAAATTTAGACGTGCATTACGAATATAATACCTACGACTATATTTTCGGGGGTGTTTTCTGACCATTTTCTTTTATAAATAAAATCCATTCTTGACTGATTCTTATTTTTAATCGGATATTTTTCGAAATCAATGATTCCGAGCATTCACACTTATCGTTGATTGAATGAGAGAGCCGATAGACCATATCCATAGATCCTTTTGTCTTGTATTTCGACTCTACTAGCAGTGAGTTCTATCGCTTGTTGGCTGTTGCCTCTATTTTTATCCGATGTCCTTGCCCCTGCGCAACCTTGCCCTTGCCACGTCCTGCAGGGCGCCTAACCAGTTTACAGCTAGTGCACTTATATTGCATTCGCTGCTATTTGCGGTAAATGTGAGTGTAAACATCGTGTAAGTGAAAGTTCTTATGAAATGATCTTAATCTCGATACGTCACAACTCGTCTGAATCAGCAGTATTTTGTTTTGTAGGTTTATTTGTGAATTGTAGCTATTTATAACTTACCAGTTATTATCACTTAGTTATCAACGATTAAGTTGTAGTAAATCTGAATCGCTTGGGTTTAAAATAATAAACAGATTTGCTCAGACTTTTAGAATATGTCTAACTAAGGCTTGAGACTTCATGTCCTTGTCTTGTTGTTCGATAATTTTAGAAGCTTATAGCCCAGAGTTCACATGCGTTTCACCCCTGACCCTGACAGTGTCAGGGTTCAGGGGCTTTAATAGTGCCAGACTGACACTATTAAATTTAATATTACACAACCAGACAGGCGTCACTTGGCGGAAGAAGGTCTGACTAACTATATCTATCTAGAATACGCGTAGACTTGGTAACGGTACGAGCTGTGTCACTGTCATTGTAACTGCATGTATTTGCATTTATTTGCCGTTTGTATAAGTGCATTTATTTGCGGGCGTTGCATGATTCATATCTTTTTTGCGGGAGGTACATATTTGAGAAATTGAAAAACTAGCTATTTTCGTAGTTGTGTACGAAGTCTACACAGATACCTTAAGAAGCATAACGATACTAGTAAAAATCTGTGATTTGTTTACTTAAAGGAATGATAAACATGTTATGTTACGTACCGTCACGAGCAAAAATATGTAGGTATACAACCATTATACAACATACAACTTTGTCACATTGACGCGTTCCGAAAGAAAACGATCAGTGTCACAGAAGTCATTCAATATTTTAATATGACATAGTCCTATGTTGTGTAATTTCTCGTGATCGTGACTATACAGGGGGCTCGGCTCCCGTGTCACATTCTAGAAGAGTCAAGTTTCGTCTAGATGGCTGGGTCGGAGGGACGGAGGGGGGCCAGATTGGATCATTGTCCAATTGCCGGGCGATGGGGTTATGCAACACTGCTACACTGACAGTGGAGATGATTTATTTAATAGAGCGTTAGGTGCGAACAACAGCTGTTTGTAGTAGTTAAAAAATCATATAAGATATTATATATGTGATTAATTAGTGTTAAGTAACAGATTTTTTTGTACTTATTGTTTTTTTTTGGGTAAAGATAATCTCTTATTTAGTCGGGAGCTTTGGACTGCATTAGGGTTCCCAAGAAAAATATAAACTAAGTTTCTGCCACAAACCTTAGTTTATAACAACAAATAGAAATGGGGCCAGAAATAGAGCAGAACATAATTCTTAAAAGTACTTTAATACCAGCCTTTACACAAAATTAATAAAAATCAAAGATAATAAGCTTGCAACACTTGTTTGCAAGGTCGCTCCAAGGTAGGAAAAACTAAACTTTTATTGCAGCGTTAGAAAATCAAATGCAATTTAAATCATATTCCTGCCAATGAGCGTGAAATGCTATTCGAGACTCAATAGTTACAGTACCACAGTCATTATTTTAAATTTAAATGCAGTGCAAATAACTTTACCTATTAAAATTTTCGAGAAAATTGCTTGTAGCAGAAGCTTACTTTAGCTACACGATGTTTTTCAGTGCGATTAAGCTATTTCCCGTCGTAAAATCTATATAAATATGCTATTCCAGACCATGATTTATCTACATGCTACATCCAGATCCGTTCAGTTGCTTCGCCGTAATTGAGGAACAAACATACAAACTTTCTCATTTATACTATTAGTAAAGTAATATTAGTATTAGTAATACTATAGCGACCCTGGCTTTGTTCAGGTGCAATGCAGAACATATTATTCACATTCCGTCCGTAAAACGTCTTAATGGTAACCGTGGAGTATGGATTAATGCTAATTTAAACTGATTTCAGACCCAGAGGTCCCGGGTTCGATTCCCATTGGGAGTACATATTGTAATCAGTTTGGTTTGCGGTAGAACGGTTATTAGTCTGTCTGTTTAGCTACCATAACAATTATGTTTTCAGCATTATTGTGTTCCGGCAGCTAGATAAGATAGCCAGTTCCTCAGTGATTGGGGATTCCGGGAGTAGTGCGCTTCCACCTTCAGCCTTATCACCACTTAACATCAGGTGTGATCTCAGATCATACATATAATACTATGGTGTGATGGAGGCTAAGTGCTACCCCGTTGTTGATAGAATATTGCATTAAATAAAACCCATCGCGTTAATTTGGTAGATCTCGAAATTGTTTTAACACTTTGTAGAGATTTGGCCTAGGGAAATCTTATTTTGCTTTTTTTTACTGGTTCCCTACCTCATAGCGTAGTCTTCAAATTGCTCACGCGAATAAAATAACTCACGACCAACACGTGATTCGGGCTCGGTTCGATCCGACACAATTATTGATATAATTTTAATTAATTATTTGTAAGAACTTAACCGTAATCCTACTAATAGTAAAACCTAGCGGCTGCCCGCGGTTTCCCCCGCGTGGTTTCCGTTCCCGTGGTAATATCGGGATAAAAAGTATCCTATGTGTTATTCCAGCCTATAATCTATCTCTGTTGCAAATTTTATCTAGATCCGTTCTGAAGTTTTTGCGTGGAAGAGTAACAAACATCTATTCATCCATACTCACAAACTTTCGCATTTATAATACACTCGCGTGCAATAAAATCGACTCATTGGACTTTTTTCATACAAACATGGTCACTTTAGCGTCTCATAGATAAGAAATGATTTTTACGTCGATAAAGAGGCAAAACATCCAATTATCGAATCGCAGTTTAAAAAATTTACAAAAAGCGCTGAATTTTCACAAAAGAGAAAAACAATAAAAATAATAAATTCGATTTATTCATTTTTCTTTTTTGCAAAATTGAAGCCAGTTTGAAGATTTTTGAAAGTGTTATTCGACAATTGGGCGTTTTGCCTTTTTATCGACGTAAAAATCATTGCGCAGATACAAATAGTTTCTTATCTATGAGACGCTAAAGTGAGCATGTTTGTATGAAAAAAGTTCAGTGAGTCGATTTTATTGCACGCGAGTGTATTATAGTAGGATGTGAACGTTTTTTTGTCCGTCTGTCACGTCGAAACGGAGCAAGGCATCGACGTGATTTTTGGTATGGAGGTAGTTTGGGACCTGGAGAATAGTCTAGAGAATTTTCATCCCGAAAAAATATCACACTCCTGCGGGATAGGAAGGCTAGTAGTAAGTATATAAGAAAAGAAAAAGTTACACAAAATTTATGCGTAAGTAAAACTTAAGTTCTAAACTACCGGTTAGCTCATGTATATTAAGTACTAGCGGATCCTCGCGGTTTCACCCGCGTGGTACCCGTTCCCGTGGGAATATCGGGATAAAATATAGCCTATGTCCCTCGGGAAGAATGTAGCTTTCTAATGGTGAAAGAATTTTCTAAATCGGTCCAGTAGTTTCGGAGCCTATTCGATGCAAACAAACAAACAATCAAATCTTTTCTCTTTATAATATTAGTACTTAAGTATAGATATAGTTTCAAAGATCAGAAAGACCGTTAAATAAAAATAATAACTTGAAAATTACCAAGATTAACCAGAAGTATGAATTATAAGTTTAATACCTACTAAGTATCGACCATAATGTTTTCTAGTTGTGCATTTTTGTTATTAGGGATTAGGGATCCGATTATAGAAGCGAAGAAAGGTGATTGTTTTAAATTTTGTTTGTTTGTTTCTGATTATCTGTATTGTGTGTATGTTCATTGTTCTCAGCTTGTTGTATACTACTCGTAGATATATTACCAATAACTATTATATCCCCACATAACTTTCCTTTGTATGAATCATGCATATTTCGCCTTACGACTGAAACGCTTTTCATGTAGAAAAAAAAACAAATATCATTGCTAATACGAACAGATACAGTTTCTCACGTATTATGGAAATTCAGTAAAAGGATAGCTGGTCCACTCTACAACTACTACGTGGTTATGATACTAATAATTTGCTAATTTCGAAATTAACCTTACGATGATATTTTGAACCTTTGTGATCCGTGGTAAGATTCAAATTGGCAGTAAAACTAACATACTATGGTGTCCTTTCCTTCACTGGAGTTCAGCATGATATTCATTAATAGCACAAGTTAATAACAAGGTGCTGTTTATATAACAAAGTCCGTTACGACGGAACTTGCAGACCTATATTAAGTAAAATAGAAGTTAATAAATATACTTATACTAATTTATCAAGGACGTTCCCCATTAATCCGCGGAATGGGCGTGAACTTCACGACGTTATCCATCGGGAATGTGATATTTTTCCGGAATAAAAAGAAGCCTATGTTCCACTCCAGGCTAAAAGTAACTGTGTCCCAAATTTCAGCCCAATCCTGGGTACGTGCTTGTAATTTATGAACTCATAAATTAATGAAAAAAATATTTTATAGACATAATTTATTTTTGAGGTATTTTTATGATTTTATTTATCCACCGGGGTAGCACTTAGCCTTTGTCACACCATGTTAAGTGGTGATAAGACTGAAGGTGGAAGCGCACTACTCCCGGAATCCTCACTGAGGAACTGGCTATCTTATCTCTAACTGCCGAAACACAACAATGCTGAAAACATACTTATACCTAGTTGTTATAGCGTCAGACTTAGATAAGATGGTGGTAGCTAGCCAGGCGGACTTATAACAAGTCCTACCACCAACCAAACCGAATACAATATGTACCCCCACTGGGAATCGAACCCGGGACCTCTTAGTCTGTAATCGGTGGTGTGAACCACTAGAGCACAGTGGTGGATAAGTAGATATAAGTAGTGTGTAGGTATATTCGATCACTTTTAAAAGCCATCTATCATTAAAATCTCTTAATTGTCGTCTTAAAGTAAGAAGTAGGTACGAGATCAAAGTAAGAAACAAAATATTTTTACGTATGCTAGACTTGTAATTGTAATTGTTAGTGGCAATCGGACAATTGTTCTCAATTGAGTCTTGCTTGGTCAATTACGAACTTGGTGGTTTGGAGTAAGGATCGATTGATTGGTGTTCAAATTATTGAACAAACATGTCATGCCGAGCTGTACGGCTCAGAGAGGTACGATTACCTGCCCCCTGTTGAGATGTTGTGGAACGCTGATAGTGCAGTGGTACCTACTTAGCTATAGGTCGTGTTCTCATGTGATGAACATGTGCTATAGTTCCTGTCTAGAATACCAGTTCTCATGTGATGAACATGTGCTGTAGTTCGTGTCTAGAATACCATCACTGGAAGCAACTAATCTTTGAGCCAGATCAACATTATAAGAGACTTACACCCGTTTGCACTAAACTTAAAAATCGCCTAAGTCTTTTCCTAGCTAACTTAAGACATTCTTAACAAAAAATTGCTTTGCACTAACCTTAGGACATTCTTAAATGCACTTTTGGCTATTCTTAACTTACGGGCCCAATATCGAGCACATAAGGCTTAAGAAATACCTATATCAGTGTTATAGAAACTCTTTACTATTAACTTCTTACTTTTTTGCTTTATCACGTTGCCATGGAAATGTTTTTAAAAGGTAAAAATAATACAGAAAATTTCTGACAAGGACAAAATGGTTTCATTTAAAAAAACCTTTATTTAGTTCAACAAAATGGTCCTAAATCGATAGCCGGATAGCCAGTTGGCTATTACAGTTCAGTTCGTGGATATAAAATAAAAAGTACCTACTTGTGTCGTGAAATATACAAATTCCAATACGTACCTATGCACGGTATACACGTAAGTTGGTACTAAGAAAAGATTTGAGTTCTAAAGTTCATCTGGTTACTACTATTTGTCTATAAACTTTATTACCAGAAACAGTTCATGATAAGTTCCTGATTAGTTCCGGATAAATTCCGGATAAGTTCCGGATAAGTTCCGGATAAGTTCCTGATAAGTTCCTGTTAAGTACGTGCGAATTCAAGAGAACAACATATCCTTTTTATTTATTTTAATCATTGATTTAGTTTTACCTACGTACTTAGTTCATAGTTTTGTTTAGTTTTATAATTTTTTAAATTTTCTTCAGCAATGGAAGGCCTAATAAAGGTACAGTTTGCAATACAAAAAAACATTGAACGAAGCTTCATTAATTACAAAAAAGCACCTAAACAACGCATAAATTTTGAATTTGTAGAAACAAAAATAGAAATTTTAGAAAAAGATTGGGACAGGTTTTCCTATAATCATACTAAATTAAATGAAATTTCAGAGGTTGTTGAATTAGAAAAATCTGTTTATAATTTAAATGATGTTTATTGTGCGGTAGAAGAGAGCTATTTGGAATACAAAACATTGTTAAAAACTGAAAAGAGGAAGCTCACGAGTTCAAATAGTACTAATGATATAGATATTTCATCTCCTTGTCAATCTTCTCAATCAAAACCATCACTAAGATTACCAAAAATATCCATTCCCCTATTCTCAGGCAAATATTCAGAATGGACAACCTTTCGTGATTTGTTTATATCATTGGTACACAAGAATGGTTCCTTAGATAATGTTCAACGGATGCATTATCTAAAGAGCCATCTCACTGGTGAAGCAGAACAGCTGATCAGATATATACCAACAACTGAGGATAATTATCATCAGTGTTGGGATCAACTAGAAAAGAGATACAACAATAAAAAGTATTTAGCTAATTGTATACTCAAAAGATTCTTTGGTCAAAAACGTATTTTTTATGAATCAGCCGTCGCTTTAAAAGAACTTTTAGATACAACAATGGATTGTTTAGCCGCTCTGAAAAACTTGAAAATTGACGTAAGCACTTGGGATCTTATAATTCTTCATGTCATTTCATTTAAACTCGATCCAGAAACCCGCAAACAGTGGGAACTTTCAGTTTCGAGTGATAGTTCAGGTGATTTGCCCACGTTACAACAGTTTCAATCCTTTATTGAAAGCAGATTTAGAGCATTAGAGTTCATAGAGACCAAAAAGATAACCAATCAGTTTAATTCATCAAACATGCATCAATTTAATTCCAAAGTGATGATGGCTCGCAACGACACTTCATACGGCATTCGCTGTGAATATTGCAATGACTCTCATAAGTTATGTTTCTGCAAAAAGTTTATTGATTTAGATTGCGAAAAAAGACGTGAATTCGTAAAGAATAAAAAAATGTGTTTTAATTGTTTGGGTGGAAACCATATGTTGAACCAGTGTCAAAAACCTACATCGTGTCATACATGTCAAAGAAGACATCATACTCTTTTACATATAACAAATTATGACATTCAAAGGAACAAAGCCGGTGCATCATCTAATGTGATAGATACAGTGCCTGTAGTTTCATGCGTTTCAACAAAAAGGTTCATTCGATCGAAACAAGTCCTTTTAGCTACCGCTTTAGTTAAACTTCAATCTTATTGCGGTGATTTTCAACTAGTTCGAGCTTTACTAGATCAGGGCTCACAAGCCAGTTTTGTAACTGAAGCGACAGTACAATTTTTGAGATTAAAGAAAATTCCAATTAAGGGTGTAGTTTCCGGTTTGGGTGACTCGAAGAACATTATATCCAAATACATGGTTACACTTACGCTCAAATCCTTGACAGATATTAACTTTCAAGTTGAAGTCAATGCATATGTTTTGAAAACCATCACATCTTATCTTCCTGAAAAAAGGATGGAAGTTGTTGAGTGGCCTGAATTAATACACCTAAAGTTAGCAGATCCGGAATACTATAAACCAAATAAAATCGATCTTTTATTGGGAGCAGAAGTTTATAGTAACATAATGAAAGAAGGTATCAGAAAGGTACCAGATCAAGATATCTTAGCACAAAATACTTGCCTAGGTTGGATACTTTCAGGTATTGTCAATTCAGGAGATACCAAGTTATACACAGAGAGGGTTACGGTGATGCACTTACAGTTCAATGAGATTGACATGTTGAAAAATTTTTGGGAGATAGAAGACCAATTGTCGAATAATCTAGGTAAGAAGATACTTACAGAAGAAGAACAAAAATGTGAAAATTTATTTAATAGTACAACCAAGAGAACTTCAGAGGGAAGATATATTGTAAAACTACCGTTTCGAGATGATAATCCTCAATGTGTCGGAGGAAATACAAGAGGAATTGCTGTGAGAAGATTTAAAGCTCTGGAAAGAAAATTTATAAGGGATCCAAATCTAAAGAAAAGATATACCGAAGTGATAGAAGAATATTTACTTTTAAAGCACATGAGATCAGTAAATCAAGACAATATCAATGAAAATAAAGCTGCATATTTACCACATCATGCAGTGATAAAAGAAGATAGGACAACTACCAAAGTTCGAGTAGTTTTCGATGCTTCCTGTAAAAATGAGAAAGGCGTCGCTCTAAATGATGATTTATTAGTAGGTCCATCTTTACAGTTGGAATTGCGTCATATTATTATGCGCTGGAGAGTATATCCAATTGCTATTATAGCAGACATTACAAAAATGTATCGTCAAATTTTAGTTGATGATGAAGATGTACATTTTCAACGAATTGTATGGCGAGATAATCCTAATGAAGACATAAAGGATTTTGAACTTCTGGCTGTCACATTTGGTACATCCTCGGCGCCATATCTAGCAGTCAAAGCACTTAATCAAGTAGCATTAGATGACGGAAATAAGTTCCCAAATGCAAAGGAAAAGATAGCAGTATCGTTTTACATGGACGATTTGATGACAGGAGCTTATAATTTAAAAGAAGCAGAATGTACATACAATGAGATAAAGAACCTGCTAAAAGGGGGAGGGTTCGACCTTCAAAAATGGAATAGCAACAGTAAAGAACTACGAAGATTTATGTCGGTAGGTGATGAAATACAAGATAATCAAGAAGGTTTAAATAAAAGTATAAATATAAATAAGAACGAAGAAGGTAAATCTGAAAAGAAAGCAGGTAACTCATCGGATATTACTAAAATTTTAGGACTTACCTGGTCTCGCAGTGATGATGTCTTCAAATATTCAGTGCAGTTCACTGAGAGATCTGGATCTGAAACAAAAAGAACTATTTTGTCAGATATAGCACGTTTATTCGACCCTCTGGGATGGGTAGCTCCTACGGTAGTATTAGCAAAAATATTCATACAAAAACTATGGTTATCTGGTATTGGCTGGGATGATGACGTTCCTAATAATTTAAAAATAGAGTGGGATACTTACCGCAGCAATTTAACTCAACTAAAAGAATTTCAAATACCTAGATGGATAGGGATGCAATCAGAGGATGATTATATTGAACTGCATGGCTTTTGCGATGCATCTAAGTCAGCATACGCAGCAGTGGTTTATTTAAGGATGATTGATAGCAATGGTCAAATTAGAATTGCATTGTTGACTGCCAAAACCAGGGTGGCTCCTATCAAACAAATAAGTATTCCAAGATTGGAATTATGTGGCGCGTTACTTTTGTCACATTTGTTGTTAGAAGTGGCACACACTATGAAAATTTACAAAGACAGAGTACGGGCATGGACAGATTCAACAATAGTTTTAGCGTGGCTCAATAGTCACCCAAATAGGTGGAAGAATTTTGTGGCCAATCGCGTTTCAGAAATACTGACAAATGTTGAAGCATCGCAGTGGGCCCATATATCAACAGATCAAAATCCTGCTGATTGCGCTTCTAGAGGGCTGGAACCGAAACTACTTGTAAATAATACTCTTTGGTTACAGGGACCACGGTTTTTATGGGATAATAAAATTGTAAATAATAGAACTCATGTCGATACGAAGTTAGAGGAATGTATCAAGTCACACTTGACGGTGAATACTGAAGAATCGTTTTTTGTAAAATATTCAACACTTTGGAAGCTAGTTCGAATAGTAGCTATTTTAAGACGTTTTTTACATGACAAAAAGACCAAAAGGGCATTTAAATATCTGAAACGAAATGAATTAGAAGACGCATTAAAATGTTGTATAAAGAATTGTCAAAAAGAAGAGTTTCAAGAAGAATATTTACAGTTGAAAAAGGAGGGGTGTTTGAAAAATAAAGAATCAAAATTAAAATCACTTTGTCCTTACCTTGACGAAGATGACATCATGAGAGTGAGAGGTAGACTGCAACAATCTTGGCTACCTTTACAAACCAAACATCCAGCCATTCTTCCACGAGATGCACATTTTACTAATCTTATTATTGCTGATGCTCACGATAGAACACTGCATGGTAATCATCAGCTGATGTTAAATTACTTGAGATCTGCTTATTGGATTGTGGGTTTAAAGATTTTAGTCAAGAAGTACGTTAGAAAATGTATAATTTGTTTGAAAAATAATATAAAGGTTCGACAGCAACTAATGGGTTCATTACCTACAGTACGCTGCACTCCAAACAGACCGTTTCTACATAGTGGTGTAGACTACGCAGGTCCTATTAATATTAGAACTAGTAAAGGACGTGGACAACGTTCTTACAAGGGGTATATATGCGTTTTTGTCTGTATGGCAACTCGAGCGGTACATTTGGAAGTAGCTAGTGATTTAACTACTCAAGCCTTTATAGCTGCTTTTCGAAGGTTTGTTTCAAGACGCGGTCATTGTGCACAACTGTGGAGCGATAATGGTTCCAATTTTGTTGGAGCAGCTCGAGAACTAAAGGCACTGGCCAATATACAATCAAACATAGCAGAGATACTTGAAGCCAATAGTACAGAATAGCATTTCATACCTCCACATTCACCAAATTTTGGAGGATTATGGGAGGCAGCAGTGAAATCTACAAAATATCACCTTAGGCGAGTTCTTGGAGAAGCAACGTTAACATTTGAAGAGATGAGTACATTATTATGCCAAATTGAAGCATGTTTGAATTCCAGACCTATTACTATAATAAATGTTAATGATATAGATGAACCATTGCCTCTAACACCTGGCCATTTTTTAGTAGGTGAACCACTAATCTCAGTACCAGATACAAATTATGAAAATACTTACATCAGTCCTTTAAACAGGTGGCAACTTATACAGAAAAAGTTGCAGGACTTTTGGAAACGTTGGTCACAAGAGTACTTGACAACACTTCTTAATAGATATAAGTGGCAGTATCAATCACCTGAACCAAAATTAGGAGATGTAGTGTTAGTAAAGGAAAGTGATTTGCCTCCTAGTCGTTGGTTGCTCGGTCGAGTTTTAGAAAAACACCCTGGAACAGATAATATAACCCGAGTGGTTACGTTAAGAGTACGAGGTTCCACATTAAAACGACCCACGTCGAAACTATGTGTTTTACCAATTGATGGTAATTAGAGTAGGTTTATTTTTAATTATTTAATTTTGATAATATTATTAAAGATTTGTCAATGTGTTAGTAATAAGTTGATGATTCTGATGTTATGTCTGTTTAATTGTATATTGTTTGTTGACTTTCAGTCAAATTGTCCAACAGGACGTTATTTAATTCTTGTTCACTTAGAATGTTTTTTATTCAAAGTCAAATTTTTATTTCACTTAAGTATTAGTTCAATAAGTTGTTGCTGAGTGAACGGTTATAGTTTTTAAGTTCTTGATTTGTTTATAGTAACGATTTCAATTTATAAGTTTGATTATAATGTTTTATTTGGATTTAGCGATTTGCCTTTAAAGGACGTGTCCAGAATAACGTCCTTTGGGGGGCGGTATGTTATAGAAACTCTTTACTATTAACTTCTTACTTTTTTGCTCTATCACGTTGCCATGGAAATGTTTTTAAAAGGTAAAAATAATACAGAAAATTTCTGACAAGGACAAAATGGTTTCATTTAAAAAAACCTTTATTTAGTTCAACAATCAGTGATTATTGTCTGTGGCATTGTGAGCAAAGAGTAGTGCGACAAGCTTTTCTGTTCCGGTGATTATCTTTGGAACTAAAATGGCCCCAGTACAGGATGGCCGATCATGGTCGGCGACCACGACCAATACATCGTACATTGACACTTTTGAAAGAACCTTTTTAAACTTGTTCGTTCAAAAGTGTCAATGTACGATGTATTGATCATGGTCGCCGACCATGATCGGCCATCGTGTACTGGGGGCAAAACAGTTTTCATACGACAGTCCATTTTGACAGCTAATTTCGTATTGCAAGTGACTCCTGTGTCACGGCTGTCACCGGAACAGAAAAGCTTGTGGCTTTTGTATTCTTGTTTGTTAGATAGAGACACAACACATGTGACATACGTCATTCATCATTTATTAAAAAAAAGCATTACAGATCGACAATCTTTTCTGTTCCCATGACAGCGGCGCTTATGTTTAGCAGCAAAACATGAAAGTATTAGCAAAATGACATTAAAAACAAAACTCGTTAGTTCTAGTTTTGGCCACCGGAACAGAAAAGGTTGCGCACTGTATTTATGTTTTTCCTGACAGTTGAGCTCAGTTGACTTTTTCTTTTCTCGGTGAATTACTCCTACCAAATAAAATAGACAACGCCTTAGCTTTTGTCTCCTTTTAACTTACAAAGGAATCAATGAGAAGTTTCGACCAAAAAAATATCCAGTGACCTACTTTACCTCGCCAGGTTTAAAATCCATAAACAATTAATATTTGAATTCATTCATTCATTCTTTTAGCCATAGATGTATTATTCCTGTAGATGGAGCATAAAAATATGAACGATTCCTTCTATAATCGACTCTCGTCTCTCAAATGGCGACATTTCGTGTGTTAAAAAGAGATAACAATAGCCCAACGTGTGCGTCCTAATGAGCCGCGCGCCACTTAAAAGTGAACGTCATATTTGTTTGTTAACCAGCTGGTTACAAATGCTTCAGAAAGAAAATCTTTTTTTGTAGTAAAATATAGAAAGATTTGATGGTGTGGTGCGGTAAATCTGTTATTTGTTAAGAATGGCTTGTACTGTTCCCGGTTATTCAAGCAGAGTGAGTGTTTTGAAAGAGAATAATGAACACATATCATTTCAGAGGTAAGTCACACTCATTGTTTTGTGTTTTTGCGAACACATTTTTATAACTTACTGGTCCGTATTTGCAAAAACTAAATCGCTGTATGTGTATACACAGTTTAACATTGACTTGGTTGAAGAAAATCTGGTGTTTTTAGGCTAAAAATATATAATTTAAAGCCAATTGGGATTTTTTGACATTTGACCAACCTGATAGTGTTGTAGTCCATAGATGTATTATTCCTGTAGATGGAGCATAAGAAAATGAACAATTCCTTCTTTAATCGACTCTCGTCTCTCAAATGGCGACATGTCGTGTGTTAAAAAGAGATAACAATAGCCCAACGTGTGCGTCTTAGTGAGCGGCGCGCCACTTGAAAGTAAACGTCATGTTTGTTTGTTAACCAGCTGGTTAACAAATGCTTCAGAATAAAAAGCTTTTTTTGTACAAAAATATAGAAAGATTTGATGGTGTGGTGCGGTAAATCTGTTGTTTGTTAAGAATGGCCTGTACTGTTCCCGGTTATTCAAGCAGAGTGAGTGTTTTGAAAGAGAATAATGAACACATATCATTTCAGAGGTAAGTCACACTCATTGTTTTGTGTTTTTGCGAACACATTTTTATAGCAAATTTGCAAAAACTAAATCGCTGTACGTGTATATACAGTTTAACATTGACTTGGTTGAAGAAAATCGGGTGTTTTTAGGCTAAAAATATATAATTTAAAGCCAATTGGGATTTTTTGACATTTGACCAACCTGATAGTGTTGTAGTCCGATTTTATTATGTAATATCGATAAAAAATTGTAGTGTCAACAATTTTGTATTTAAACTTAATTTTTCTCAATTCTAAACAGATTTCCCACCGCCGCGCCCGCCGTCGATGTAAAGGAAACGTAAATAAGAAACGTAAGAAAAGGCGACGATTGGAGACCTTCGCAACAAACAAGAATCTGCTCGATGCACTTATTGTGTTGATGCATAAATTGTGGATTTATACTTAAAAAATTGAATACATTAAAAGTATAAAATTTAGCATGAAATCTGTATTTTTTTACTTGATATCATTCAGTAGATTTTTTAATTTAATAAATTGATTAGAAATCTCGTTCAGTTTTACGACTACACCTCCTAGTATAAATTGTATAATTATCATCATTATCATATTAATGTCCTCACTGCTGGGCCTTCCCTGTGCAAGAAAACACCACAGGTAGAACGGGCCATTAATGCCATAACCCACCACGCGAAGCCAATGCGGATTGGTGGGTGAGGGTGCCAACGACTGCTAATGCAACCGAGACCAACGGCTTAACGTGCCTTCCGAAGCACAGAGGAGACCGAGATAATAAAGTTTTGGTCACCATTCAGATGTCCAACCGCAACGAATGGTGCTTAACGTCAACGACCGGATGCAGAATCCGCGTACCAATGAGCCATCGATCTCAAGTATAATTTTATTATAGTACCTAATTCATATTTGGCACCGATTCAAAATTAAAGGGCTTGCTTAGACCATGAAGCTGAACAACTTTCTCTTTGGACCATAGCATACGTCAAAATATAAAAAAATATTCTGCCACACTAGATCGATCAGCTGAGCGTGCGCTTTTGTCTGAAGGGAAGAAATTTTTGCCATATTCGACCTATGCTGAAGTTTCATAGCATAAACAAAATTCTAAGGCCGTGAGCACTTTGAACACGATTAGTACTAAAACTGACAGAAAAGCGGATTATGAACCGCCCAATTACATTAAGTCTAGCCGCATTGA
The DNA here is from genome assembly GCA_949710035.1 of Crambus lathoniellus. Taxonomy (NCBI): domain Eukaryota; kingdom Metazoa; phylum Arthropoda; class Insecta; order Lepidoptera; family Crambidae; genus Crambus; species Crambus lathoniellus. Next base: position 1,614,309 of record OX453303.1, on the reverse strand, counting down.
AAATCGCGAAGCGCTCTATTCAATGCGGCGTACTTTCGATCAGCCGTATTGAATACGGCGTATCTTGAATCCGCCGCATTACAATGCGGTGCTGTTTTCCAATACAGCTAGTTGCTACCTATGTAATACGGTGAAATATACAATACGCCTGCGATATATACATATACATTGTAATTTTATGTATCGCATACCATTCAAATTATTTTTACATCTTTTATCGATAACTTGTTATAAAAAAAACCACAGCACTATCATTGCAACATCATCATCTAGCATTGCATAGTCAAAATGGAGACATTCACTAATTACGACGCAACAGATTAACATGTATGTCTCTTTCTATCTTATGACAATTTGATAGTGTTAGAAGGGGTAAAGGATGGGTGAGTTATAGCTTATTTTTGTGATCCATCTATAGGAATAATACATCTATGCTTTTAGCAAGGTGATGACTAATTTACGACGTAGTCTGTCAGTGCAAACAAAAATTTTAGCTCGGCTGTTTTAGGCTGTTTCTAAGCTAAGATATATCTTATCTATGACACGCTCAACCCGAGTTTAGTGCAAACGGGCATTATTATTTATTTTCATTTTTAACTTTCATAGTGAATGTTTAGAGTTCGTTGCGATCTAGTTCTTTATCGTGTTGCAAAATGCAACAGTTTCTCGTATTAATTAACTGTTTGTCTTAATTTGCATTTTTCTCGCAATAATAACAGTATATTTCAAGAGTTTAAACACATGAATCAGGCATCAGTAAGCGGCCCAGTTTCACCACTCGGTCTCGTCTGATGTGGGTTAAACACTGTGATACGGTTTAAGAGATTCAAGAGGCAGTTTTAATTATTTCCTATTATGTTTCGTTATTAATTTTCACTCCGAAAGCACGAACGCGAGTAAGTGTGTTCTTTATGTATTTATACCCGAACAACTTAAACAAATGTGATGAATTTATGTAGGTATACACAAATACAATGGACCTGAAAAGTACTGGCTTCTTCATCAAATATTGATCTAATCATACAGTAAATAAACGGTTTTTGCATCAAAGGTAATATATGTAGAATATGAATTTTATTGTTTGAATGAATTTTTTGACATACTTAACTCATTAGATATTTTTTGACATAATGAATTAGATTTTTTGGACATTACGAATTACTGAAAAATGGAAAATGAAGTATTTAGAAAAAATCGACCCGTCTCACAACTAGCTCCGATGGGACTCGAACCCACGACCTTTCGCTTTCCGGGCGACTGCTCTAACCACTGAGCTACGGAGTCGTTACGAGAAGCGTCGAATTTATCCAATACTTCTTACGCACTGTATAGTCAGTGTTAATTTCATCAATGTGGAAATATTACTACCCTCACACGCGAAAGAAATACCTTTCCAGGTATTTGGCAATCGCTAAAGATGAAATTACTATTGCAACTTATTTTAATTTTCGTAACGACTCCGTAGCTCAGTGGTTAGAGCAGTCGCCCGGAAAGCGAAAGGTCGTGGGTTCGAGTCCCATCGGAGCTAGTTGTGAGACGGGTCGATTTTTTCTAAATACTTCATTTTCCATTTTTCAGTAATAAAAATTGCATTGTGAATGCAATAACCTAAAAATTAAAATAAGTTGCAATAGTAATTTCATCTTTAGCGATTGCCAAATACCTGGAAAGGTATTTCTTTCGCGTGTGAGGGTAGTAATATTTCCACATTGATGAAATTAACACTGACTATACAGTGCGTAAGAAGTATTGGATAAATTCGACGCTTCTCGTAACGACTCCGTAGCTCAGTGGTTAGAGCAGTCGCCCGGAAAGCGAAAGGTCGTGGGTTCGAGTCCCATCGGAGCTAGTTGTGAGACGGGTCGATTTTTTCTAAATACTTCATTTTCCATTTTTCAGTAAGTAATAAAAATTGCATTGTGAATGCAAAAAACCTAAAAATTAAAATAACATTACGAATTAGATTATCTTTTTTTTACATTTATGTGTCAGATAATGTTAAAAACTTAAAACATAAAACTTTATTAAAATGAATATTTGCATGCCTATTTAATTAATGGTTTGATATGTTGCACGTAAAGTATCACCTTTTATACCATGTTTATAAGCAAATAAATGATGATTATGATTAATTTATGATTATGATACAATACACCTCTATACGAAATCGGTACAGTAATATGGCGCCCAACTGGGGCGGAACGTAGAGCTAGATGTATCATCATGAGCTGTTAGAGCGATAGCAAAGTTACAATAAAATTATAAACAAAATGGCTCTATCTACGCGAAATATATTTCTATATCCCTCTTGGTAAACATTACTTAACATTGCTATAACAGCTGATGGTAAGGGGGCTGACCATCACTAAGTTGCGATTCACTTTCTCTCGTAACATAATACCAGCAAGTAAACAAAAAAACCCTATAAGAAATTAGATTCGTTACTTTCACTATCCTTTTTATAGCGCGCCTATCAAAGCGTCCGTCATTATTATGTACGATCAGACGATGCAGTCCTACTGTGGAATAAATTAAAATGTTAATTTTCGCGCATTCAGTCGCCGTGCGAAGAAACTTTTTTGTATGATGCATGCTACACTTAACACATGAAAGTGAAGTGCATTTTAAAACTATGTGGCAACGACCGGTACTAGAGTGAACCGTGCAAAGCCGGCCAATTAGGCTAGTTGCAGAGATCAGTAGATGGTCAGCGGGAGTATTTTAATAGAGCTGTTAGGTACCTATTTAAGGCGATACTCGGAAAAAATGTGCTGAAGCGAGATAGCAATGAGAAAACGACGCGCGCGGGAGCGAGACCGATTTTGCAGATTAGGCAAAAAAAACACAAAATCACTTCGTATTAAAAAACTAGAGCGATTTTTTAAAAAATGCTTCTATACGATCCTCAATATAATTGGTGTCCACTAATTAAACCAATTTCCAATAGTGTAGTAACCCCATTTAAGAATAATCTTCACTTTTCGTATTTTTTAGAGGTCTTTTCGAAAAGAAAAAGTGTCGAGGCAAAATCATAAAATCGTGTTTTTGAAACTATACGATTCTAGATAAAGGTATGAAGAAATATATATCTTATTACCAGATTTGTAACAACTGTAACCGTCCTATAGTTTTAAATCAAAAAGTCCATATTTTTCCGAGTAGCGCCTTAATCTTGTTATTCTAATCTGTTACCAGAGGCATCTTGAAGATATTCATATAAATAATTATACTAAGTAGTTTGATCATTGTTAGTAATTTAAATTTTTACTTTTTTGCATTCACAATGCAATTTATATTACTGAAAAATTGAAATTGCAGTATTTAGAAAAAAACGACTCGTCTCACAACCAGCTACAATGGGTTGATTGATCATTGTTTATTGTATGTTTGTCCATAATTATAAACATTTTCATGAAAACAAACGTGATTAAATCATAATCTAAAGTAGATTTTCAATTATTTCATGAAATCCGTAGCGAAATAATGACCGTAAATTGCGGCTAATATCACGTTCGTTTTCTGTACCTATATTATCGTCACAAAAACATATTATCTGTATCGATACTCTAGCTAGACTAGCTAGACTAGTCGTCCATAAGAGCCCTAAAAGCAACTGTTCTTGACTCCTATCGGGCACGCAGCCCACTGCCCCAAATGCCTGAGCGCATTATTGGATTAGTTCGCTCCGCTCGCTTGTAGTATGCGAGGACTAAACGACAATGTTTACTATATCGTCTGATAATGGTAACTTGATAAGTTACAAACTCCACCGCACCAACGAGAACCACGGTTCAATCGTTTAAAAGACAAAACAGCAATATAGAAAGTCTACTAAAATGTAGGTACCTTCACTTATAGTTAGCACATTTTCTTTCATTGAACACACAAAATGCCGCACAAATACATACGAATGGATAATCTGCCGTCGAGTAAAATCCTTAAGTTCACGGCAACTTATTGTCAAGATCATTCTACTTAGTTACAGTACAGGGTCCTACTCTAGTACCAATCAGCTGCTGTGGCGCCGGCCGGCTAAGTTTCAACTCATTTCCAAGATCATTCTAGTACATTACGGCGCTACTCGGAAAAGTATGGACTTTTTGATATAAAACTATAGGACGGTTAGAGTTGTTATAAATCTGGTAATAAGATATATATTTCTTCATACCTTTATCTAGAATCGTATAGTTTCAGAAACACGATTTTATGATTTTGCCTCGACACTTTTTCTTTTCGAAAATACCTCTAAAAATACGAAATATCAAGATTATTCTTAAATGGGGTTACATACACTATTGAAAATTGGTTTAATTAGTGGACACCAATAATATTTCGGATCGTATAGAAGCATTTTTTAAAATCGCTATAGTTTTTCGAAGTGATTTTGTGTTTTTTTTTTTGCGTAACCTGCAAAATCGCGCGCGCGCGTCCTTTTCTCATTGCTATCTCGCTTTAGCATAATTTTTCCGAGTATCGCCACAGAATAATATTTGTGGGTCCTCCTACTGACTCTACTGCTGTTGTGACGCGGCTCACTTTCACGCGCGTGCGCCGCGCCATGCCGTGCGCCGCGCACGGTCAACAACCGCGTTGCATAACCCGACCTTACAACTGGTTCACTGGGACGATGCAGCTGACGTCATCCGATACACCACTGCACTGCTGAGGTTGTGCTCATGACATTGATAGGTTTGCTAATGAAAATGAGAATGGACTCGTTAAAGCAATGAACAATAAAGCCTGCTGTAACGGGTGTCCCAAAAGTAATAGGTATAGGATGATTTGTCTCAATAAAACGCGAATGGGTTGGAATTTCTTCGTAGTTTTATTTTATTTTAAAGAAGAGACTTGTACAATTTTATCTGAATAGAATATCTGCTAAATGGCCGCCACGGGCATTTTTGCTGTGCGCAAGTTTTTCATGACACTTTCACACATTTCGCTGCTAATTTCACACATTTCTCTACTTATTTCACCAATAACTCGGCGAATATTTTGTCTGTATTGTCTATGTTTTTGTGGATCGTTGTTGTAGACTTTATCTTTGACGTAGCCCCAAAGAAAGAAATCCAGTGGCATCAGATGGCAAGATCTCGGTGGCCATTTGACATCACCTCTTCTTGAAATTACGAGATTTTTCGACCTTTCGACGAGTGTTTGTAATTGATCGTGAATTTTCGTTAAATATTTGTATAACTTCTATGCGCTGTTTTATTGTGAAACGCTACACGATTAATTTTACATGTGTCAAGATGACGTATGTCAAATGTCAACCCGCCATCTTGAATATTTCGGAAAAAGCGCGAAATTCAAATCCTATACGTACTTTTGAGACACCCGTTACACGGGTAGAGTAGAGCGGTAGAGTACTAAATTAATACTACCTAATACATTAGTATAGAAAGTTAAATACTCTACCGCTCTACTCTACCGTTTACTGTATGATCACGCACAATTGTGATGACCACATCTACTGTGTTCCACAGTTTATTGAAACGAAGGTTTCTCATGCAAAATTAAGTAAATTAAACTAGTCCTACCTTACTAGAAAATAGTGTCCGTAATCCAGGGGGGCTGAACGTTGTCTCGCCGGCGCGCGCCGGGCAAAACGATCTCCACACAACCCCCGATGGGATACTCTTACAGCTAACACTCTTATACTACACAATGCCCTAACAGCTAAAACTTTCCCGGCGCTTTTCAAAGCGAACACACACGGGTCACAAGTCCGTACCCCGACCGGAGCCCTAGTAGGTGCAAAACGAAATCTCGGTCCCAATATGGGTAGGTAACTGGCGCGGCACGTCGCTACAGAAACACACGAACTTGTCTCACGGCTGCTTACGGCCAACTGGTCGCGATGTCGCGCGGGCGGCGGTTGGCGCCGACCCCACGAATCAACGTGAATGAATGAATCACGCGCGGCGTGAACATCCCCCCGTCCCGGACAGTAGCAAACTGTCCGCCAACTCAATCTAAGGGCAGGCGAGAGAGGGTAGCGATCGCTCGCTTCAAAACAGAGTCCCCCACCAGGACCTCGGCAAACCTGGGCACACCATCCGACCCCGGATGAAGCTGAACAATGCGTCCTAAACGCCAGCGGAGGGGCGGCAGGTTTGGATCCTTTACCAACACGAGGTCTCCAGTCTTGGGTGGGGTCGTCCTATCCGACCACTTAACGCGTTGCTGCAAAATGTGCAAATACTCCAGATGCCAACGGCGCCAAAAACTCTGCGTAAGCTGCTGGAGCAATTCAAATCGCGAGAGCCGTCCGGAGGGCACTTCGGAATAAGGATATTCCGGCAAGGCGTTAAGCGGTCTGCCAATCAAAAAATGGCCCGGCGTAAGGGCCTCTAAATCATTCGCGTCCGAAGACAACGGACACAACGGACGCGAGTTGAGGACCGCCTCAACCTTACAAAATACGGTCGCGAGTTCCTCAAACGTGAGGACCGTCTCCCCAATAACGCGACGAAGGTGAGTTTTAGCGGCCTTTACAGTTGCTTCAAAAATCCCTCCCCAGTGGGGGCAGGATGGCGGGGAGTACTGCCATCGTACCCCTCTGCGAGAGAGTGTGGATCCGATCTCAAAATTATTCCTATCCAAAAATTCACAAACTTCCTTTAAATACCTATCGGTGCCCTTGAAATTGGTTCCACAATCGGACCTGATTAACGACGGCATTCCGCGGCGAGACACAAAACGATTCAACGTGGCTACAAAGGCTTCTGTGGTGAGGGCACTAACCACCTCCAGGTGGACCGCTTTAGTGGCCAAACAAACAAATACACACAAGTAAGCCTTTTCCGTTCTAGCATTACGAAGCCGCGATGTCTTAACGGTAAATGGCCCCGCAAAATCCGTTCCAACTCCTGAGAAGGGCATCGATTCGTTCACTCGATCGGCAGGCAAATCACCCATCTGGGGCTGCATCGTATCGGCGCGCAAACGATAACACGGGAGACAACGAAAAATAACGGATCGGATTATTCTCCGCGCTGACAAAATCCAGAACTCTCGTTGGAGGAGCGCGGTCAAAGCATTACAACCGGCATGAGCATTCTTTACATGTCGGTCTGTAATCAACAGTCTAACTAACGGTCCATCCTTGGGGAGCAACAAAGGGTGGCGTGATCCGTACGGCAGGTTGGCATGTCTGAGCCTACCTCCGACACGCAGCAATCCGGTACTGTCCAAGAAGGGATTCAACCGCACCAAGGGTCCCTTCAACTTGGGCTTACTTGAGCGCAGGGCTTCCAGCTCCGGTTCAAACTCTCGCTGTTGCGTCACTCGCAACCAATGCAACAGAGCGTCTTGCCGCTCTTGTGGGGCGAGGACCGGAGACAACGATTTCTCCTGAGGCTGGCGACAATTTCGCACAAAGCGCCTCATCCAAGCAGTCACGCCGAGCAACTTATCAAGAGAACTGTAGCGGTCTAACAAAAACTCCATCTGCGGAGCCGCCACCGTCTCCACGGCGTGAACACGCATGCCTAGGTCTGGGACTCTGGCCACAGCCGGGGTGGCAGGCCATGAGCGCTCAGGCCGTAACAACCATGATGGACTCCACCATAGGTGGTGGTCCACTAACTCAGGCGCCTCGCAGCCGCGGGAGGCACAATCTGCGGGGTTCAATTCGCCCGGTACGTGGCGCCAAATCAACGGGGCCTTTGAAGTCTGAATTTGTGAGACCCGGTTGGCCACAAAAACCTCAAGGGTGTGGACTGAACTCTTCAGCCAACAAAGGACGACCTGGCTGTCAGACCACGCAAATATCGACCCCAAGTCGACACCGTTTCCCAATGTGTCGGCAACATGATTGAGTAGCCGTACTAAGAGAGTGGCGCCGGACAACTCCAACTTCGGAATGGTTAGCCTAGTCCGAAGGGGGGCGACCTTACTCTTGGCCGTAACTAAGTGTACGGCGACAACGCCTGCTGCATCCACCGTTCGGATGTAAACGGCTGCCGCGTATCCGCTTTCGGACGCGTCACAAAAGCCGTGCAGGGAGGCTTTAAACTTTCCCGAAGGCAGCATTTGCCTCGGTATACAAACCCGATTGACGTCGGGTAGGGATGACACGAACCTCACCCACTCTCGTAGGAGGCTACCAGAGAGGGGCTCATCCCATGACAATTCCGCAGCCCAGAGCTCCTGTAGGAAGCACTTCATCGAAAACACTACAGGGCTGAGCCAACCGTTCGGATCAAAGGTACGGGCTACAGTGGACAGCACCGTGCGTTTAGTCCAGACCTTTGGGTCTGGCAGTTCCAATCTATATGTGAACAAATCCGGGACTGGTCGATACTGGACTCCCAAAACAGACAGCATGTCTGGAGTCTCCGGATTTTCAAAGAGGAGCGGCTCTTGCTGGTGGTCCTTAGGCAAATCTGCCAATAGGTCCGGGGAGTTAGACAGCCACTTCCGCAACTCATAGCCACCAGCCCTCAAGAGCGCAATCAGCTCATCACGTAAGACGAGAGCCTCATCTAAGCTCGAGGCCCCCGTGCAGATATCGTCGACAAATAAGGCCCCCCCCTCAATAAGAGCAGATGCCCGGGGATAGCGTAGCCGTTCGCGCTCTGCGAGCTCCAAAAGCGAACGGATCGCCACAAAGGGGCTCGACCGCAAACCATAAGTGTTGGTGTTCAGCTCGTAAGCCAACATCGGATCCTGGGGATCCTCACGCCAAAGGATGAGCTGGTATCGTCTATCCTCCGGGTGAATCACGGTCTGTCTGAACATCATGCGGATATCGGCCACAAAGACGACAGCGTGCCGGCGGAAGTTGGTCAAAACATCACAGACATCGTGATGCAACTTCGGCCCCGCATGCAGACACTGATTCAACGACACTCCGGTTGACGTGGGCGCTGAACCATCAAAGACCACGCGGATCTTCCCATTGGAAGTCTTCAAAACAGCGTGGTGTGGCAGGAAGTAATGTTCCACATTACGCCAGTCCAACTGCGAGATGGACATGTGCCCAAGGTCCAAATACTCCCGCATGAAGTCTATATACTTCTCCTTGAATGCGGGATCCCTGGCCATCCTACGCTCCATGGACAACAATCTCTTCTCGGCCATCGGTCGGGAGCTCCCTAAAGGAGGGCGAGCCGCCAAGAAGGGCAAGCGGGTAATCAAGCGACCCGAGAGGAGGCGCCCAGTGTTGTTCTGGTAGAACAATTCGCACTCCTCGGCTAACGGATCCAACCGCTTGGCGGTGGGGGGTTCCTCCACCTCCCAAAACTTTTGGAGAACGTCGGACAAAGTAGAACCGACAATGGTCTGGCGGTCTACCGACGGGGTCTCTGGTGTCTGTGGTACCTTTCCCATCACCACATGACCCAGCGACGAGGACAAGGCGACAAGATCGGCTGTCTGCAAAACTCGCTTGCTTCCACACAGTACACGACCGAGGACATCCGCACCAATCAACAAGTGTATTGGGCCCGGTCGGTGGAAGGAAGGATCAGCCAAAGCCAGTCCAGACGTCAGCTCAATCGTGGATGGCGGCACTCGCACTTGCGGGAGTGGTCCAACCACCTTATCAAATACTATCGCCGAAGCACCGATCTTCGGCCTTGGCGCGAAGTGGGGGGAGAAGGAGAACTCAACTCGACCAATCGGATCAGGGATCCGCGAGTCTCCCACCCCCCGTACCGCTTCGTGATGCGGCACAAGCAAAAGACCCAGCTGTCGGACAAGCCACCTGGACATTATGCACCCCTGGGCACCTGAGTCCAAAAGGGCACGCACCGTGACAACATTGCCCTTAGGTCCCCAAACATTCACGGAGGCTGTTGGCAACAGCACAAGCTCCGGAGGGGTGGTTGGGTCCGACAGGGGCGCCATTAAAAATTTTGGGGGGGTACTTGTCCCCCTCGCGCCTGAGTCGGCGCGCCAAATGTGGGACGCTCGTACCGGGCGAGCGGGTCCCAATCGGGTACATACTGGCCCCGACCAACAGCACTCCTAGGTGCAGGGTAATACCCGTGTGGGGCGTGCCTCGGTGCATAGTACCCCAATCGAGGCCTCTCCATTAGGGGGGGGGAGTAGCAAATAGGGCCCGTGCCCATCGCCACCGTGGCGTACTCTTGTGGTACCCCCCTACCCCCGCCCGTGGCGGGGGCGTCTCTCCTATAGTTCCCCCTCTCCGGGGGGGACTGACCGGGGGGGCTAAGCCCCGCCGAATCTCTAGGGGACCGGTTCCGGGCTGCCGGGCCCCCGCCCGTGCGCGAGGAATTCGAACCCCGGTCGCTCCCGGCGTCCTTGCGGTCCAAACAAAGGAGGGGGTGATGCCTCCCTCCGCAAAGACGACAATCCTCGGTCTGGGGACACGCCGACTGCATGTGTCCCCCCAAACACCTATAGCACCATTGGCGCTGTCTAGCAACGGCCCTCCGTCCCTCTGGGCGGAGGCCTCTAAATTTGGCACATTCGTGCACCATGTGCCTATCTCCCCTGCAATACCTGCACCGCTCACTCGGTGCGGGGGGAGGGGACTGCTGGAAGGCAGCATAGCGATTGGTCGGGCGACGGGGCTGTTCCCTCGCCGCCACCATACGACCAACACCTGGAACCGGGGCGGGCTCCAGGTGGTCCGTCACCCTACATTCGTCCTCCAAAAAACGAAGGAGGTCCGCGAAGGGCGGGAGATACGAGGCGCTGTCGCCTCCGTACCTCTGCTCGAAACGCCCCTTCATTTCAGCGGGCAATTTGGCGAGGACTATGTGCAGCAGTACAAAGGACCACTGATCCACCGGCAGGTCCAATCGCCTTAGGGAGTTGACCGCTGACAGTAGCGGGTTCAGCAACTCCCTCCGTAAAAGGTGTACCCGCGTGATTCGCGGGAGGGCCAAAATCGTGGCCACGTGGGTGTCCGCCAGTAACCGGACATTCTGGTACCTGCTAACCAGAAGCTGGCGAGCCACCTGGTAGTTGTCGTCACTGATGAGCAGGTGCTGGATTACCGCGCTGGCCTCTCCTCGCAGGGAGGAGCGCAAATAGGCCAACTTCTCGCTAGGGGATAAGTCCCGTCGTGAATCCACCAAACTGTCAAACAAATTAATGAAGCCCATCCAGGCTGACAGATCCCCATTAAAAGTGGGAATCTCCAGCGTAGGTAATCGGCCTAGCAACGCCGTCGGGGTAGGTTTGACCTCCCCGCTCAAAACCGGCTCCCCCTTCCGAACAGCCAGGGCCCTCTCAGCCGCCTCCGTGAACTGGTCAGCCAGCTCATAGGCCTGGGCTACATCCTGCTCCAGCTGTTCCGACACGGCATCATCAGCTGGGGGGTTCTCTAAATAATACGCGCGACACTCCATGGCGTGGCGCTCCAGGTCTTGCAGCCGAGCTGCCAGCCCGCCATACCGAGCTAGCAACGCGCCTACCCGGTCGGCTCGGTCTATTAATGTGACCGCACAAGCAAGCCAACGCAAAGCTCCTTGGATGCCAGCCCTGGATACGGAGGTCGGATTCGTAGGAGCCATTTATAATCCGTTGAATAAACAAAGCAAACAAAGAAATATAAAAGTGGTAAACATCAACAAAAAAAACAATAGAAATAGGTCGCGTCACGATAATATAAAACACAATTAAAATTCGGACGACATACACGGACCCTACTATTTTCATAAATTATTAGCAACTTACCAATTTCAAGGGCTAACAATATAACGGTATAAACAAAACGTATAGGATTAACGGTATGGCATACCTCGCAAATCAACTACTAAACCGTTATCAACAAACAAAAACAAAACTATTTTTAATAATAATACTCGTAATTTAATACTACTAATAATTAAAACTAGTTCCACTTTTTTAACTAGGCAAGCGGACTCGGAACAAACACTAGTATGTGGTACTACTAAACAACACTTTCGAACGAAACTATTCGTCAAATAAATCCGGACACACAAAAAAAAATATACACATCTAGGCGAGTAAACTCGTATCAAATCACTAGTATGTGGTACTAATAAACACACTTTCGAACGAACTATTCGTCAAATAAATCCGGACACACAAAAAAAAATATACACATCTAGGCGAGTAAACTCGTATCAAAACACTAGTATGTGACAACAATTATATAAGTGTCTATCTATTATCGGATCCACCAAGTGAGAAACATTCGCTTCGAGAATTTACTAGAACAATTTCTTAGTACTTCAATCGTCTCGGCATACCCTCGAGATTTCAACAAAAAAAAATAATTTTTAGGTACGCTTTTTAGGTACGCTTTTTATTTTTACTATGAAATTTTATGTAGTTAATTTTAATATGAAAATTAATTATATCAACTAAGCTCTGCTACCAAAAATATGATCACGCACAATTGTGATGACCACATCTACTGTGTTCCACAGTTTATTGAAACGAAGGTTTCTCATGCAAAATTAAGTAAATTAAACTAGTCCTACCTTACTAGAAAATAGTGTCCGTAATCCAGGGGGGCTGAACGTTGTCTCGCCGGCGCGCGCCGGGCAAAACGATCTCCACACAACCCCCGATGGGATACTCTTACAGCTAACACTCTTATACTACACAATGCCCTAACAGCTAAAACTTTCCCGGCGCTTTTCAAAGCGAACACACACGGGTCACAAGTCCGTACCCCGACCGGAGCCCTAGTAGGTGCAAAACGAAATCTCGGTCCCAATATGGGTAGGTAACTGGCGCGGCACGTCGCTACAGAAACACACGAACTTGTCTCACGGCTGCTTACGGCCAACTGGTCGCGATGTCGCGCGGGCGGCGGTTGGCGCCGACCCCACGAATCAACGTGAATGAATGAATCACGCGCGGCGTGAACACTGTACCCGTGTACAGTAGCCATAAGTGCTACTTCATTGTTCAGTGGCTATATGTACCAAAACTAAATTACCATAGTGAAATGACAAAGTAGATTTGTGGCCTTAAGTAATTGTAGTTAAGTACTGAGATTGATGATATATGAAAGTGGGCTTTCTTGCCATTTACGGCCGTCAAATGGGGTTACTACTGAGCGTACCTGAAAAGAAAATAGGTAATTTCTACTGGCGTGATCATAAAACTCATTGGCCATAGTGTGTAGTTACCTACTTGATTACTTTCTTTCCCCACACGGATTTGTTTTCTCATTTGACGGTGTTCATCATTATTTCCTGATGATAAATTTTGGCCCATTCGGTATTGCACAAAATTGTATGAAACAGCCGATTTTTTTCGCGATATCGCACTTGGTCTCCTAGTAAAAGTTGTTAGTATTGATGAGTACTTTCACCCCCTGAAGTATGTCCCACCTTTAAACAAACACCTTGTAGTTATATATGTTACTTTACGATATACCTTGTTTGTTGCAGTGACGAGGACGACACCATGCGGCTGCTGAGACAGCTAGCCCGCATCAACCGGCCGCTGGGCGTTACTTTCCCGCAGATGATCAAGCTGATGGCGCAGTGCCAACAGGTAACTATTGCTCTAATTAATACATGACATGACTAGTCGTTACATCTTAGTTCTACGCATCCTTCAGCCCCCGAGAAGCGATTCAGAATGTAGGACTCGCCGAAGGGTTGTGATATCTTCACCTACTTTACTTAGACCTTTTTTTTATTATAATGAGGGAAATACCTCGTCCACGTTAGAGTGCAGACGGTGGTTATGTGGGGCTCGCCTAGCCGCTTCCTGACCCACCATCCATTCGCAAAGACTCGATGGGGGGTCATGAAGGGGGAATACCTACCCACTAAACCCGTCACCACTTGCTCTCACCGCCGCGCCCGCGCCGTCGCTAGGAGTCGTAATGTGGAGGGTCCGGTGTGGCAAGCTCCCCCTAGGACTCGGTTGCCGGCCCGGCTTTCCAGGCCCCTACGCGGTGAGAGATGTCCGAGCAAGCGGGGCCATCTCTCAAGACAACTGTGGAAGGGGGCTGTGCTATCTGGGCGACAGCTAATTGGCCGTCACCCGCATTGCACTGCCCCGCTAGAGGGGAATGAGGCGCGAAGCGCTGATACCTCCGCCCCGTCTGCCTGTACCCATTTTAGAACTCCACCTGGCGCCATACTTAGCCTTAGGTAAATTTCTCGCAGTGCACAATACATGATAACCGTGGTAGGCTTGTGGTAGGTATAGTTTGTGATGAATGATGATTCACCATGATTAAAATTACCTACCCACGCATGATACAATATGATACTACCAAATTACCCTATGACATTACGAAAGCCAATAATTCCACAAATTTCTCTAAAATGGCTGGCTTAGTGTGGTGACTCGTCGATGACGACCGACGCTCACATAACATAAATAAGTTTCCTTTTTCCCTCTTTTGTGAACAGACGAACAATGACTTAACTGAATGGTACTTTTTGGGCACTTTCTAAATCGTTTGCGCTTTTTATTAAGAGAAAACACAAGCACAGTTCACGTTAAATCAAATCTAGTGTGATATGGTTTAGTCACAGACCTGTAGTAGCAAGTGGGTAAAGTACATCGATACAATTGTATTGAAACATTAGATGTTATTATTGTAAATGGCTGAAAACCGTAGGGTATTATTTTGGATCACAGAAAACACACAAATAGAGAAATATTTTTTGCAATTTTCAATCTTTTTTAATTAGAGGGTATTTACGGCATCTTGCGAAATCTTATAGTGTTCTTGTTAGTACTCCGTAATCTATACTAATATTATAAAGCTGAAGAAATTGTTTCGACGGCGAAATCGTGCCAATACCTCCTAACTGACATTTTCAAGCTATACACTTTTTTATAGTTTTCAAGTTAAATGCAATATTTGCATGTTTTTTTTAATAGCCCTAAAATTATTTTTTGTTGCAACGGTATGAAATTAAAATGGTAAAATACCTCCCTATCAAATCAATGTGTTAGTTTATGGCATTACCCTTTAAATTCAAAACGATAATAAAATGTCAGTTAGGAGGTATTGGCACTTCGCCGTCGGTTTGTTTGTTTGTTTGAACGCGCTAATCACAAGAAACTACTGGACCGAATTGAAAAAATATTTTTGTGTTGGATACTTAGGTCCGGTTGCTCGAAGCTTGGTTAGGGTTAAATTATGGTTAAAGTAAAATTAACCGGCGGTCAAATTTAAAAAGCGTTGTTGAAGCAGCGGTTACTTTAACGAGCAGTCAAATTACAGATTTAACGGCGGTCAAAATAACCGACAGGGTGGGGGTGGTTTAAATTTTGCCATTAGTAATTAAGGGAAGGTTAATAAAATAGTACAGACAACACTTTTAACCCTAAAATAACCAATGTATTTTTCTTTTACCGATGTCAAAATTGACATCAGTTAAATTTTAACTTTTGTCAATTTTAACAAAAGTTAAATGTACGAGCAACCGGACCTTAGTCCATTTATCGAGGAAGGCTATAGGCTATATTTTATCCCGATATTCCCACGGGAACGGGTAGCACGCGGGTAAAACTGCGAGGATCCGTTAGTGTTTTATATCCAAAAGAGAAAACTAGAATTAAAATTCTATTGCTATCTTATACAACATCAAAATCGCAATTTTGTGTGGGAGCCCTAGTAAAATTGCACGTCAACTTAACAAATTAAGGATTTTGTCGAATCGTGTCTACCTTAAATTAAAATATTATGAGTATTGAATTCATGGAAACCTCGTATTGATCGGCCTAAACGTTATTCAATGACAGGGCAATTATCCGGGGCAGCTGCGATGGCTTAGTGAGCCCCATTCAAGGCAACTGTTCAACTAATTATTTATGAAAATCGATATATCATTTTAACTTGTTATTGGAATGTCTGTGAAAAGTTTATTGCCCTAGAATGTGAACATATACTTATCTAGGGAGCGGCAGGCCAAATAAAAGGTTGCTTGGCCGAATTGCGTGACGGATGCCGATAATATTGTCCAAGAAAGGGGTGACTGCTGACCAGGGGGCCAAGCCTGCTAACGTTAAGTCACAATCGTGTCTCAATCGTGTTTCAATTGTTGTTCAGTATTATGTGATTGTGATGTGAATGTAGGTTGTGGTGTGTCCATTGTGAAAAAAGTACATTTTTCTTGTAACTAGTGTGGAAAAAAGCACTACAACTGAACTACAATTGAAACACGATTGGGAGACGATTGTGACTTAACGTTAGCAGACTTGGTCCCCTGATAAGAGAAAGACAATGATGATTTGAGTTTTCCAAGATTAGATTTTTTAGATCGATAATCGAAGAAAGTTAAAATGTTTATTTTGTAAAAGTAGATTTTGTTTTACTATCACATTTTTCCTATACTTACTGACAGAATTGCATTGTGAATGCATAAAAATAATTTAAAATCTCAAAAGTGGATTTTTTAAATAATATTAAATTCCAATTCGATGGTGTTGTATTCGTACGTAGCTCGTAGCGACTACGAGAAATGTGCTACGAAAATTTGAGACTGCCAAACTTATCTCAATGTATTGTATAGATAGATCGGACTGATTTTTTTACAAGCTTTTTATTAACTTGCCATGTTAGTTAGTTAGTAAGTTAGTTAGTATGTTAGTTATTAGTATGTTAGTTAGTATGTTAGTTAGTATGTTAGTTAGTATGTTAGTTAGTATGTTAGTTAGTATTTTAGTTAGTATGTTAGTTAGTATGTTAGTTAGTTAGTGGGGGACAAATCTTGCAAGCTTAATTTGACCCACTTCCCAGTGTCCGATGGAGCTGAAATTTTGTAGGGCCGGTTTGGTTCAGATGACAATACAATATTAAAGTACTAAATTAAATAAAAAAGCTTGTCATAAAAATGAAATTTTTACTAAAACCTTATTTATTTGTTTAAAATGTTTTTATTAATATCAGAAACACGACACAACACAGGTAATTTCAAAGATTTTCCATATTTTCGGAGATATAGCTCATCAACCTTCCTTATTAGACAAGACACATATGACCTCAATTAATGTGCCTAGCGCCATTACTCCCGCCATCCATATAAAATTTCGTTTTAGAAAGAGATAGCTAGAGACACAGTTTTTCACAATTCAGCAGCTCATTACTTGCTTATTAATCAACATTTTGATTTTTTTTTTTCACTTTTGTTATTCTACAATGTTATTTTTTTACATAGCAATAAACAGTCCGATCCCCTATTGTAGACAGTATTGATGCGTCAAAAATTACGTAATTTTATTTTTGTTGTGAAAACAAAACCTAGACGACAATACAATACTGATTTTAAAGACGTCACGTGTGGCAAAACTCAAGGATAAGAATTTAATAGAGTTAAGCAACCAAAACTACTACTAACTAATTATTTATTCATTTATCGTAGAGTCTCGCTTGAAACAAGGTTGCGTTTGTTTCGGCATCGCTTTGTTATTGATGCTCTGCAGGTACCATTTTAAATTATTATGCTAAGTCAGAGTAGGTACTACTAAGTAAATGTCAGCCAGCAGTCGTTCCAAAACCGTTGATGATAATGATGATGAAATTATTTAATTTTTAAAGTAACTTAGTCCACGTGAAAATTACCGTACCGAACAATAGGCTTATCCCTCATTGATGAAGTCTCTTAAGCTAGCATTTTTTTTAATTGTCTAAGTACCTCCCTGCAACTTAGCTTGCCGTCCAAGTCTAGAACCCCATACAACTATCTCAAGTGTTTTCAGTACTTTTAAGATTTATTTCCGCGAGAATTCTCTATTCTGAAATTCCCGCATATTAACGGGTAGTTTCTGTGTGCGCTTTAAGAATCTCCTCGGCTTTATAATGAAAAGGAGGATTCCAATAGCTATGTGTGTGACATCGTTTTGGTATCGTGTGGTAGGTAACTACACTACGTGTATAAAGCACAGAAATACAATTAATACGTAAAAATAGCATTACTTGGGTACTGCTAAAACTGCCATGTTTACTTATTTTAATTTTTAGTTTTTTGTTTAATTCACAATGCAATTTTTTATTACTGAAAAATGGAAAATGAAGTACCTATTTAGAAAAAATCGACCCGTCTCACAACTAGCTCCGATGGGACTCGAACCCACGACCTTTCGCTTCCGGGCGACTGCTCTGAGCGAAAGGTCGTGGGTTCGAGTCCCATCGGAGCTAGTTGTGAGACGGGTCGATTTTTTCTAAATACTTCATTTTCCATTTTTCTGCCATGTTTAATTAAGATCTAGCGGATCCTCGCGGTTTTACCCGCGTGGTACCCGTTCCCGTGGGAATATCGGGATAAACTATAGCCTATGTCACTCGGGAAGAATGTAGTTTTCAATGTTGAAAGAATTTTCTATATCGGTCCAGTAGTTTCGGAGCCTATTCGATGCAAACAAACAAACAAACAATCAAATCTTTCCTCTTAATATTAGTATAGATATAGATAACTGAGAACGGCTTAAGATTTGGAATGTGGCGCTCTTTTATTCAGCTCAAAAATACCTATCCAACCCAACGATGTAACACACATAGCTATTGGAATGTGGGACCAGGGGGGCTACCGCGTAACTTTATGGGTACGAACTTCATACGTTTTTGGGAACTTTAAGTCAATTTCTTAAAGAAAATAGTCGCTATCAGTTCCTTGTTTTGTGACGTCGGGTAAAAAGATAATTAGCTAGCAACGTTCAACAGAACAAAGCAGCAAAAATCTATCAAAATAAGGAATTCAAACTTTTTAAATGACAGTTGAAACCCATACCCATATCCATATTTCTTAGCCGGTAGCCCCCCAGGGGGGTAATTGTCTAACTCAACATCAATTGCAATCGCATTCAGTTTGAAAGATATTGTACGGCCATTGCTGCATTAATAGAAATAATTTTGTCAACTTTCTTCAACAACAAGTGATGGATGTCAAATGGATGTCAAACTGAAAGCGATTGCGATTGATGTTGAGTTAGACAATTACCCACCAGATTTCATCCAAACCATCATCATTTGATTGAGCATCCTGTTCGTATGTACGTACCCCCGTACGCGTGACTTTCGGTCACGGTTGTGGCATTGTCGATTTCCAGCGGAGGTACCTAAGTATCTATATGCCACGGAGCTATCGGTGAAAGCTGAGAAAGTTGATGTAATGGCAGGGAAACTACCAAGCACTACATTATGCTATTCCCGGAGTGTAGAAAAGTAGGCAAACTCGGCTTCGGCAATTTATAAGGATTTTACGGCATTAGGCGCTAATAAAAGTATAGTTTTGATTACAGATATATGAGATATATAATTTAAAAATATGCAGAAAAGTAACACCTTTATATGATAGGTGTAGTTTCAGTTTGTAGCCACTTGCTCTATAACATGATTTTTAGATAATTTATCAAATCTAGCTACGCTGTTAATGCGTTTATTATTAGAGGTTTAAGTATAATTTTATTTCCTGGAACTTCCAAAGTTTCTCAAGTATTCTTCCTCCAATCAAAAGTTTTACAACTGTTAAAGCTACCCTACGATATACCTTGCAATGTCATTAACAGTCTTTTTACAGAACAACTTCTAAATTAACAGTAAACTGTATTGAACGATGCAGCTTGCAGTTTGGGTCATTGTGGGATGTTTAGCCGCAGTGCACTTTTATGCTCGCATTGTCTACGATACTGCATTGGTACTTGGAAACATGCGATTTAAAAATAACGACAGATTTCTCGATAACACCGTTCTAAGAAGAATTGCGTTAACATAGTCAACAACACGTCTAACTTTTAAACGATAAAATGTGGAGGGAATTGTCTTAAAACATTGACTTTCAATTTAAAAGATGCAAAAGTAACTTAGTGCGCGTGCTATGCTACCTTTCACCTGTATTCTGTTAATTGAATTTCTAAATCAATAATACTACAAATGCTATTTTGGTACACACAGCTGCACATCAGACTATAAATGTTGACCTTGAGACCGCCTTTATGCCCTAATGCTGGGGCTTCATTCACCTGCGTGACGCCTAACGGCGTTAATAACGGCATGCGCGTCTTAGCGCGCTTATAGTATCAAATTAGTGCACTAAAACCCGACTACACCTGCGTATTATATCAAATATCGCGCTAATTAATGGCATTAAACGCAGGTGAAGCCCGGGCATAAGTAATAAAAGCTGAATATCGCAGTTCAACTGTTTAACTTGATGTGCTGTCGAGTGTACATCAGAGAGATAGATTGGACGTTGTGGAACGCGATTTTTGTTGCAAAAATAAAACATTCGTAGTAGCGGGCATTAGTCGCATGGGGGTAGGTATTACTTATAGTTTACATTGATCTCTTACTACTTATTTGGATATTCCTAATCTATTTCATTCTCTTAGGTATTACATAGGTATTTCTATGCTTCAAATACTTACTTCGAATTGTGCTTTCGGAAGATTTTAATTCAAGGCAATAGACTGTCCTAGAGCATTAACTACTTACTGGTTAGCAACTTTGGATTGCTAAGTACTTAATTAGCAATTTGAGATTACCTTGAGCCTGTCCAGTCCAGTCTCTCGCAGGTGTCTACGTCGACACGCGGCCACATTCGCGGTCCATTAGCGATACTTCTGAGAACAGCACGACGCCAAACAAGGTTGTGTTGGTATACATTCACGGTTCACGGTTAGGCACCTTGTAAGGTGGCTGCTGAATTAATTGGTTGGTAGTTATTACGTACGTCAGGGGCGGTAGTGCTTATAAGGCTTAAGACAAGGGCAAGACCAAAACTTGTTGGTATTAGACAAAGTTTTAACATACCTACTTAAGTAGGTAGGTACCCTAATACATTTATTAAAAACTAGCGGCCGCCCGCGGTTTCACCCGCGTGGTTCCCGTTCCCGTGGGAATATTGGGATAAAAAGTACCCTATGTGTTATTCCTGCCTGACCCAGATCCTTTCAGTAGTTTTTGCGTGAAAAAGTAACAAACATCCATACATCCATACCTACAAACTTTCGCATTGATAATAAACTACACGACGCTATCCCGAAGGAATGTGATATTTTTCCGGGATAAAAAGTAGCCTAAGTAGTAACTTAGGCTACTTTTTATCTACCTAGGAGTACCTTATTACATTAGCTACCTGCCAGTGAAAGTCCCGTCAAAATCGGTCCAGCCGTTTCAGAGATTAGCCGGAACAAACAGACAGACAGACAAAAATTGTAAAAAATGACATTTTGGTATGTGTACCGTATATATTATTATAATCATATGCATGTAGTAAAAAGCTGTTATTTTAATGTTACAAACAGACACTCCAATTTTATTTATTTGTAGTATAGATATAGATGGCTAATTGACTGTTGATAGAGTTAATATTAGTAGGTGTGTACTTGTTATTATGACGACTTGCTGATTTATAAGTAACTAGGTATTTTATATTTATTCCTTTTCTTTTTACTTTTAAGGAAGTTGATAAGGAAGGTGATACTAGCATTACTGTGCTTTGACGACTTCCGTATCCGAGTGGTGTACGTACCGGTTTTCATGGTGCCGCTATCTCTAGAGGTCCCGGGTTCGATCCCCGGTCGGGTAAATATTGAAATCGAACTTTTCAATATTTCCTCGGGTCTGGGTGTATGTGGTAATGTTGTTTCCAATTCCCATAATACTAGTGCATAAGCTACTATACTTTGGTATTGGAACAATGTATGTGATGGTGTCCAATATTAAATTGTATATATTTTTTTATTATTTACTTTTCAGCACTCTATTGCCTTACTTTTATAACAGGAAGTCCGTGGTTCTATGATTCTTTTTATAAGTAAATAGGTACAATTATTGCCTTATCCTTGATATCCTTAAACCTTTGCAATATTATTGAAAATATAATTTCCACTTTACAGGTTGAAGGTGTAGAATCAGAAGACAGCCGACGAGCGCAGAACAGCGCGATGGGCGGCAAGAGCGCGTGGCGGGCGGCGGGCGCGGCGGGCGCGAGCGCTGCTGGCGCGGGGGCGGGAGCGGGCGCGGCGAGGGCGCGGCTGGACGCGGGCGGCGCGCACGCCGGCCTGCTGGGCGGCAGCCCGCTCACGCTGCTGCAGGGAATCATACCTGGTAAACTTACAAAGAGCGCGTGACGGGCGGCAGGCGCAAGCGCTGCTGGTGCGGGGGCGGGAGCGGGCGCGGTTGGACGTGGGCGGGGCGCACGCCGGCCTGCTGGGCGGCAGCCCGCTCACGCTGCTGCAGGGAATCATACCTGGTAAAGTTACAAAGAGCGCGTGGCGGGCGGCGGGCGCGGGCGCGGGGGCGGGAGCGGGCGCGGCGAGGGCGCGCCTGGACGCGGGCGGCGCGCACGCCGGCCTGCTGGGCGGCAGCCCGCTCACGCTGCTGCAGGGAATCATACCTGGTAAAGTTACAAAGAGCGCGTGGCGGGCGGCGGGCGCGGGCGCGGGGGCGGGAGCGGGCGCGGCGAGGGCGCGCCTGGACGCGGGCGGCGCGCACGCCGGCCTGCTGGGCGGCAGCCCGCTCACGCTGCTGCAGGGAATCATACCTGGTAAAGTTACAAAGAGCGCGTGGCGGGCGGCGGGCGCGGGCGCGGGGGCGGGAGCGGGCGCGGCGAGGGCGCGCCTGGACGCGGGCGGCGCGCACGCCGGCCTGCTGGGCGGCAGCCCGCTCACGCTGCTGCAGGGAATCATACCTGGTAAAGTTACAAAGAGCGCGTGGCGGGCGGCGGGCGCGGGCGCGGGGGCGGGAGCGGGCGCGGCGAGGGCGCGCCTGGACGCGGGCGGCGCGCACGCCGGCCTGCTGGGCGGCAGCCCGCTCACGCTGCTGCAGGGAATCATACCTGGTAAAGTTACAAAGAGCGCGTGGCGGGCGGCGGGCGCGGGCGCGGGGGCGGGAGCGGGCGCGGCGAGGGCGCGCCTGGACGCGGGCGGCGCGCACGCCGGCCTGCTGGGCGGCAGCCCGCTCACGCTGCTGCAGGGAATCATACCTGGGGCCTATTGCATAACAAAGTACAAGCTAATACTATTAGTGGTTTTGGTTGTAACTTGTACTTTTATGTTGCATAATAAAGTACAAGATACAATTATACAAGTATCTAAGTACAAGCTAATAATATAAGTAAATTCAACCTATAACTTGTATATTTCTGTTGCACAATAAAGTAGCAGTAATAAACTACAAGTGGCAAAATATCAGTACTAATAACTAATATAATTAGTGAATTTTACTAGTTTCTGTTGCAATATGAAGCTTAAAATACAAATTATTCGAAGAAACTTGTAATTATTTCTACGCACCTAAGGGGCACCATATTATTAAAGTATTTGTTGTAGTTTTCGTTGTAGGTAGTAAACGTTGATCGAAAATGTATCTACAGTTGAGTTGATTGAATTATCAGCAGACGAAGAAGATGAATTGCTCCTACAAACAAGGCAACAGTGTTAATTTTACAGAAGATCTCCTCAGAAGGAGAATCATCATTTAATGATGATCATTAAAATTTATTTTCTTTGATTTTAGTTTTTGTTTTATATATGTAGCTATATATATTTTTTTTTTATTATTTTAAATTAAAATAACCCTGGTTGTGCACCCAACCACATAAAAGTCTCCACATCACCCTAAGGTTGACTGGTAGAGAATGCCTAAGGCATTAAGTCCGCCATTGTACAATTGTGCATTAAGAATTAAATAAATAATAAAATGCACATTTTTAATTTTCTTTGCTCTTCTCTCTTACCAACCATTTTCCGCGTGTTATAAATAAACAAATAAATTATACTTTCGGAAAAAGTTTAACGTTTCTGTTCCCGCCAAGATTTTTTTTTTATTGCAAAGGCTACAGATGGGCAAAGGTTTGACTCACTCAGCCAACTTGTATACTTGTAATTTTGTATGTTTTGCTTATAATATTAGTACTCTTATTACAAGATAGTATAAATTAATTATGCAACAAAAAATATGAGTACTTGTAAATAATGATGAATTCGCTTGTAACTTTCACGATAATATTAATAATTCATGCAACACAATTTTCTAATATTATTAGCGAAAACACAAAATAACTATGCAACACGAAATAACGCAACTAGTAACTTGTTAACTAGTAACTTGTATTATTCACTAAAATTATTAGTCTAATTATGCAATAGGCCCCTGGTAAACTTAGGAATTAAGTTATATCATCAATATAATAAATTAAAGAAAGACTCCAAAGTTATGAACTCCATGGATTGTAAGCTTTTAACACAAGCTATTGGTTGCGCTGCCATCATTTAAAAGTGCTAATACATCACTATAAATGACTTTACCTTATAAGTTTTATTTACCTACGAATTAAGGACGCTTGACATTGGTCCTTCGAGCCGGATCAAGACCGTTTCTCGACTCCATATGTTTACTTTTGAAATCCTAACACTAGCATATTTTTATAACTGACACGTGCAACAAAAAAGCCAACATCAGTCTTAGTTTAATTTAGCAGTAAGAAAAGAACAATGAATATTAACGTGTCGTTCAATTGCAGGCACAAAGTGGTGCGGCACGGGCGACATCGCGGCCGACTACCACGACCTGGGCGCGGACCGGCGGCTGGACCGCTGCTGCCGGACGCACGACCTCTGCCCCTCGAAGGTTCGAGCCTTCAGCCAGCGGTACAACCTCACAAACAACTCCATCTACAGCAAGTCGCACTGCACCTGCGACGACATGCTGTTCGACTGCCTCAAGGCCACCAACACGTCCGCCTCGCACCTCATGGGCCACATTTACTTCAACCTCGTCCAAGTCCCCTGCCTCGCCGACCTCCCCGCCGGCCGCCAGTTCAGAGACGCCAAGCAAGGCTTTTAAACTGAGCGAGGCGACATCTAGTTTCCGTTAGCGAAATTTAACAGCGCCATCTGTTAGTGTTAGTCGATGTCCTTTGTGCACAGTGGTATGTTTAACGCATATGTGAAGTTCGTTTGTATTTTGTAAATAATATATAAAAATTATATATTCTTCTACATTAACATTAGTTATTATCAAACTGTGATATGTCTGTGCCTTTATTAATATTTTGTTAGAGGATGGCGCTCGAAAGCATAACAAATAATGTTTTTAATTATACGTTACGTTAGATAGGAGTTAATTTATTTGTGAGCAACTGCTAATTATAATTGACATGACAAATAAAATACAATTTGTGCTCTCAGTACTAATTAGTAGATTGGATGGAAAGTGTTTTGTAATATTACTTAGTAAATTATGTGAACCAAATAAAGTATTTATTTTAAAAGTTACAAGTGTCTTTATCAAGTAAAATGTTCCTAACTAAGTACCTAGGTACTTACCCCTGTTTGTATTGTATGTACAGTCGCCAGCACGTCAGGTTACTACAAACTGTCAAATTTCTTTAAATAAAATTCAACCTTATGTCCAACAGATAGAGTTCAGTTTCAATTGATACATTTTTACATTTTGTAGTAACCCGACGTGCTGGCGACCGTACGTACAAACAGTACAAACAACTACACTACACACATAGTTACATACAGTTAGGTACATGTAACTGTAACCCATTTATAAAAAGAAAAATAAAATACTTTCTGCCGCACTCAGACGTCAATTTAATTAAATTTAATTGGCATTCATGCAATTAACATTCCTACTCTATTCAATACTTGACATAAAAAAGAGACAGATAGAGATTTAATGATCAATTAAAGTTAATTGGCGTCTCTGAGTGCGGCAGTTATTTATTAACACGTGCGAAATAAAAAAATAAAATGAAGTCAAAGGCTCAAACTCGACAGCTAAACGAACTACATACCTAGTTATACATAGGTACTTAGTTCGTTTAGCAGTTCAGTTTAGTAAGTTGCATTTTTTACAGCTGAAATTAAGTTGGTATTACTTGCTTCATCATTTCAGGCGTACGACGCCCATTGCTGGGCATAGGCCTCCCACAAGGATCTCCACAACGATTGGTCCTGCGCTGCCCGCATCCAGCGGCTTCCCGCTTACTTGCTTACCTAAACCTTATTTGTGGTCTGATGCTGCAAAAAATATGACCAAGTTTTAAATTATTTTTATGCACTCAACTCACAATGCATTACCGTAAGTAGGTATAGGAAAAATTGCCATAGTAAAAACTTTCGGATGCGAGGGTTTCCTCACATTGATGAGGCAGCGCTATCCTACAGGCTACAGCGTTGAAAGTGATAGCTAAATTCGACGAGTCTTGTAAGCCTTTTGGTAGCTTAGTTGGTCAGAGTATGTATTGTTGGGCCGGATTCCGGGTTCGAATCCCACTTGAGGGCTACTTGCGGCGCTGGTGGTTTTTACTAGTACAAATGATGATTATGATGATGCTTGTTATTTACTATGACAAAATGAACATTCCATTCCACGGCGAACATTCGTAGCGTAATCACAGCGTAACGTAATATTAATAAAGTAGAAAAGTAGTGACATGAAAAATGGAAAATGAAGTAACTCTCCGTACTCAGACTCTTGACTCCGTAGCTCAGTGGTTAGAGCAGTCGCCCGGAAACCGAAAGGTCGTGGGTTCGAGTCCCATCGGAGCTGATTGTGAGACGGGTCGATTTTTTCTAAATACCTACTTCATTTTCCATTTTTCAGTAATAAAAATTGCATTGTGAATGCAAATAAATAAAAATTAAAATAAGTAGTGACATCTATTGGCCACTGTTAACGTTATTTACAGTGCCACAATCTTTTCTGTTCCGGTCCGGTGGCCAAAATGTGAAACTAACGTGTTTTTTTTAATGTCATTTTGCTGTCAAGTTGATGTCCAACCCATGGAAGTATTGTCCAACCATAACGATGCCATAACGCTGCTGGCGGCTGAAAATATGGGTATTATGGACATGGGCTTCATTTGACACATTTGACATGAAGCCTATGTCCATAATATCCCTTTTTTAGACCGCACGCAGACATATTTGGCACTTACTCTACGAAATAAGGTAAAATAATAAGCATAGAGTGCTGATTGACCAGTGTACGGCAAAAGGTTTAACGAACCAACTCCACAAGCTATAATAGAGCGAAGTGAACTGCTTCTGTAGCACTTTTAGAAAAACACTTTGAGATATTCAAACCACAACACAACACAACATAATTTCTTGACCACAACATTGACGTGACATTTCCTGTCTTTTTTTTTTACTTTAATTGTATTAAAGAATAATGAAGTAAAAGTGAGAAATAAAGTAAGGCGCTCCATATGATTCAGGAGGGCTACCGGCAAACAAATATGGATATGGACATGGGCTTTATTTGACATTTGATTTCCTTATTTTGCCCCCCTGGGCGGCTACCGCGTTACTTTATGGATATGAACTTCATACGTTTTTGGGAACTTTAAGTTAATTTTATAAAGAAAATAGCCGCTACCAGGTGGCCTACCACAAGCTCTTATAGCAGTTATTTTTAAGTTGAGAGAGTGAGACGCCGCTATACGGCGTGTAGAGCGGCGTCTCACTCTCTCAACTTAAAAATAACTGCTATAAGAGCTTGTGGTAGGCCACCAGTTCCTTGTTTTGTGACGTCGGGTATAACGTTACCTAGCTAGCAACTTTCAACAGAACAAAGCAGCAAAAATCTATCAGAATAAGGAATTCAAATGACAGTTGAAGCCCATACCCATATCCAGATTTCTTAGCCGGTAGCCCCCCAGATTGCTATCCCCGCGTAAAACTCCCATGAGCATTGAAATGTGATGATGTGTGAACCACCCGCGCATTTTAGTGAGTTAGATTAGGTTTGCAAACTGAAGACATTATAAATAAAAAAAACATGGATTACTTCCGACGAAGACGGATTCGAGTTTGAGCTTCTGCTCCTTCCCCGGGCTTCATCTCATGAGGCCACCGTCCTCGGGACGGGTGGTGTGCCCCACCGGATGTTTGCGGCCCTCAGTGTGGTCAGCCAGCCTTTGGGGGAGGCCCAGCTAGCACCTGCGAGCGGGCGCGCAAACGGGGTAGTATGGGCTATAATTTGTTAGAAGGGATGTGAGGATTGGGTGAGGTGGGCTGGGGAAGTGGCGGGGGCACAATATCGCGAGGCAGCGCCCATTTCTTCGTGACTCTGGTGTTGGCTTGGTGGTAATGTTGGGGGAAGGAGCTGCTGAGTTGTTGGTTTTGTTTTTTTTTAAACAAAACTGACGACTAGGCTGTATGGGCGTTAATTCTTTTACCTACCCAAAATGGGTTAACGTTTAAAAAAACAAACGTCATTGTCATTTTGTGAACAAATTTGGTTTTCGTGACTGTTCAATAAATTATTCGATAATTTCTGTGATATCCTGTTTATATATTCAGGAATCTAAAATTATTTGGGATGATGCTAATAAGAAGAACAATAACAGGCACTAATATTTAGTTTCATAACATTGCACCTTCGAACTGAAGATGTCGACCGAACCGTCTGCTGATACAAAAGGTGTGTTTTTTTGCTTCGCATTTTACAAATAGATGTGAAAACGTGTTCAGGAAGATGTTATAGTATTTCTGTTTCAAGTGGACGGTGTGGGTGGTCGTGCCAGCTCATCTCCAGATCAAATGAGGCGGGAACTTGAAGAAGAGTTTAATGTTCAGCGAGCGAAAATGAAAGAGCTATTTTTGCAGAAAGAAGGTTCGTCTCCTTACCTGCCTAGGCAGTGCGAGTCTCGGGAGCATGATGTAGACGTTTTTAACAGTGTTCGTTTGTTTGCATGTCGCTCTGACCACTTCCTTGTATGTTAATCATCAGTAAAGGGCCCACAGACGATTAGTCGCAGTCCGCTTACCGTCCTAGATCGGATCAGCTGTCTCACTTTCGAGACCTACATCTGCCACACATCAGTACGATCATTGACTGTCGGAAATAGTCCAAAACCAGCTTTAAGGCCACTCACTAGCAGTTGATAGACGTCAGTTTTAGTATTAGTTATTAGTTTCTGTCGAGCCGTCTGTCGAGATTGGTCCACACCCCCCAGCGGCCACACACTATGCCTGTGTATTAGCCGTTAGTTCTTAAAGGGAACTGTGAGTGTGTGGCCGATCGCGGTCAACTGACAGACCGTTGCGAACAGGCGGACTGATCGTCTGTGGAGCTAGAAATGAGTTGTTTTGTTTTTGTTGTGGAAAAATATAATTCATTCATTCTGTTGGTTACATCACATTGAATACTACAAACACTAATATATCCAAAGCATTGATACTAATCTAGGCATATCGTGAAGATCATCTCATTTAAATAATATAAAATATCATTCATAGTATTCGTTTTTTGTTTAGAAATGGAAAATAGTGGTAATTAACATATGTAGTCAATTGACTATTAGATTTAGTACTAAACATAGATTAACCAGGGATAATGGTATTGGGCTATGAAGAAGAATCAGTCTTCAATGTTTTCATGCTTTGCTTTCATGGCAAGATTTTACCTAAAATACAAAGAATATAAGAAAATATGCACATAATATAAGAGTACTTTAATGCTGTTCTATGTAAATAAATTAGATTTAAGTTTATAGGAAACCTTTTAATAATTAATTTAAAAATTTAAATGTTTTTTACATTACAAAGTATAAAATTAAGACTTAAAGTTTGGCTTGCACTACTTTTTACATTATTCTATAATTTCTAGATTTACTATACCATAGTTCTGTTGTTGAATATTATATTACTTTTGTGTTTATATTTCTGCAGCATTCAATTAATTGTTAACCAAGCCATAAGAGTATATTATACTGATTTTATATATCTAGTTTGTACAGTACATAGCATCCTAGAGTTTTATTAATAAAAAGTGCTCTAAAACTTATCACCCTGTTGAGTGCCATAATATGTGAACCCACCACCCTAGGCCCAGTAGGATATATAGCATGAGTTCCCCATTAAGATAATCAAAAATAAAGAAACTTCAGTTTTATTGTTATACTAGCTTTCCGTCCGTACCATATGCATGTAGTAAAAAGTGGTTATTTTAATATTACAAACAGACACTCCAATTTTACTTATTTGTATTGTATAGAAGATTATTTAATTGTATAAATAATAAATTTGTCTTTGATTCTGGGTTATCTATACTAATTATATACAAGAGTAACGGGACTCAACACAACATTTATTATGTAGTACATATGTACTTACAGCTTGACCTTTCGACTGTGTTGCTACAGCCGTGGTCACAAGCATCTCATATCATCATAAGTCTGCTTGTGATAATAAATGTCTTGTTTATAATTATAATGGAACGCGAAAGTTTAAAATTTTATCCATACTAATATTATAAAGGGAAAATATTTGTATTTTTGTTTGTAACAAATAAACATAAGACTACTGGAACTATATTATTTTAAAAAAAAAATCACTATTAGAAAGCTACATTCTGCCTGAGTAGCAAAGGCTATATTTGATCCCGATGTTCCCACGGGAACAGGTACCACGCGGGTGAAACCGCAGAGAGCGTAGGTAGTTATATAAAAAGTTAGCAGCTATAATGGACAGTCCAACTCTAAAAGATTATTATGATAGCCCCAAAATTTTTCACAATAATATTATTAATATCTGACAATAGTATGCCACAATTTAATCATGCTTTCCTTGTCAGGTGGGGCATGTACATTTTTCTGACATGTGGTCTGGATTTCAGAGGACATGAGGAGGATGGTGCAAGAGAAAGAGCAGCTGGAGTCAGAGGTGCTGGGGCTGCGGGCTGAGTTGCAGCAGCTGGAAACGCTCAGCCAGAACCAGAAGTCGGAGATACAGAGCTTGCAGCTGCTTGTCAATGGTACAATTCTATTATTTTTTGAGGTTCAAGCAACTTGGTTAACTTTCCTGGACCATCTTAATCCTACTTCCTACTAATATTATAAATGTGAAAGTTTAGATGTTTGGATGTTTGTTACTCAATCACGCCAAAACGGATGAACGGATTTGGCTGAAATTTGGGACACAGATGCTTTGTAACCTGGAGAGGAACATAGGCTCAGATTTTTATCCCGGGACAGAAAGCTAGTACTCTAAAAAGATGTTATAAGCAATTTATTATATTATTGCTCTTCTCTCATTTTTTTTACTATGAAATTATTAAATGTAACAGTGTATTTAGTAGATATCCTACTTCCTACTTTCCTACTTATATCCTACTTATATTATAAATGCGAAAGTTTAGATGTTTGGATGTTTGTTACTCAATCACGCCATAACGGCTGAACGGATTTGGCTGAAATTTGGAACACAGATACTTTGTAGCCTGGAGAGGAACATAGGCTACTTTTTATCCCGGAAAAATCACATTCCCGCGGGATAACGTCATGTAGTTCACGCGGGCGAAGCCGCGGGCGGAAAGCTAGTCATTATGATATTTTTAAACTCACTTTAATTTTAAAATTGGGAACTTTTGTTATCAGATGTGCGAGTTAATTAATGGTGTTGTTAATGAAGTCGTGATTTTTTTATCATTATGAAATGCACACAGGTTTTTACAGTTCATAATGTATTGATAAGCAGCATATTTTCGTAGTATTCATTATAACTGTACAGAGTGTTGTTCAGTGTGGTGCTGTGCTATATCTGATGTTTCACACATTCTGCCTGAGATGGGGCACAAGAGGTATTTGATCACCATGTTTTTAAATCAATTAGCAAAAGTAGAACAATTTTGACATCATTTTAATATGTAGACTTTGTGCGCAGGTACGTAATTACGATGGTTTTCGCAATCCATCTGTTAAGCTAGATGAATAGTACAAGCATAGTGTTTTACTTACAGTGAATGTCGAGTGTAATGTGTTTTACTGTTTATTCTATCAGTCAAATAGAAATTACAGGGTGTGTAATCACTACATAGTATAAAACAAAGTCGCTTTCTCTTTCCCTATGTCCCTTTGTATGCTTAAATCTTTGAAACTACGCAACGGATTTTGATGCGTTTTTTTTAATAGATAGAGTGATTCAAGAGGAAGGTTTATATGTACTTTTTATTTTCGTATAACACTCACAAAATATAACAACACATTACATAAAATCATTTCATATAACGTTCATTTTGTATAATCAACGAATGATATAAATTCAAAATATATAATTTTAAACCGTTTGAACATTTGATATAAAAACGTTTCATATAATAAACATTTACTATAACACTTACATTGTATAATATTCAAAACACATAATAGTTATATAATATAACATCATTTCATATAACGTTCATTTAGTTTAATCAACGAATACTATTTCTGGCGCTTCGCCGGCCGCTACCGCGGCACGCTCGCTTCGCTCGCTCGGCTCGCGCTTTGTTTTGTTCACAGTTCTAACCTAACCTATTATAAATTGTTTTGTCACGGTTGTGGCTTTTTATGGCGGGGGGCTTCGCCCCCCGAGCCCCCCTTTCGAGCGCACTGTACCCCCCGTGCCCCCTGCTCCTTTGCCTACACAATACATTTAATTGACTAAATTGATGATTATATAAAATAAAATTATATCAAATGAAATTATTACATATGATGATTATATTACTTAAATAAAATTATATCAAATGACCGTTATAGCAAATGATTTTTATATAAAATATTTTTATATAAAATGAGCGTTATGTAATAATATGAAATAAACATTATGTAAAATGAAATTAGTTGAAGTGTTGTTATGACAAACGTTTATTATGTCATATGAACGGTATTGAAATGAAATTATACCAAACTAGCCTTCCGCCCGCGGCTTCGCCCGCGTGTACTACACGACGTTATCCCGCGGGAAGGTGATATTTTTCAGGAATAAAAAGTAGCCTATGTCCTTTCTCAGGCTCTAGACTATCTCTGTACCAAAATTCATTCAAATCGGTTCAGTAGTTTAGGTGTGATTGCGTAACACACAGACAGACAGAGACACATTTATAATATAAGTAAGGAAAGTAAGGATGAAATTATATCATTAATTACGCACCCGAAATTACATACATGTTCAGTTCAAAGATCAGAAGTGCAATCAGAATAACAACTCTGTATGAACTAAAACAGTGAGAAAAAAATAGCCCTTGACGAGTTTTTTGCCGGTTCATCTGGTAACAAGTCTCCCGCCGGCGCCGTAGGATTGGCGAACCGATGGCGTAGCTTGTTTGACTTCACAAGTGCTGTATCAGCCTAAATTGAATAAATATATGACATTGTCTTTGACTTAACTTTTGGAAATATGCTAATGTATTATCCATGTGATACTGCATTTAGTGCCTTTCTTTCAAAGTGTTAAAGTATAGTTAGTGCATTTTGTGCCTTTCTTTCAAAGTGTTAAAGTTTAGTTTTCCTCTTTTCGAAATCTGCTGATGTATTTTCCATGTGATTCTGCATTTTGTGCCTTTCTTTCAAATTGTTAAAGTATAGTTTTCCACTTTTCGAAATCTGCTTAATGTACTGTCCATGTGATACTGCATTTTGTGTCTTTCTTTCAAAGTGTTAAAGTATAGTTTTCCACTTTTCGAAATCTGATTAATGTATTGTCCATGTGATACTGCATTTTGTGCCTTTCTTCAAAGTGTTAAAGTGTAGTTTTCCCCGGCAGAGACGGTGGAGGCCTCGTCGTCGGGTTCCGAGGAGGTGCGCCGACTGACCACGCGCAACCTGGAGCTTGAGCAACAGATCAACGCGATCCGGCAACAACAGCAGGTCAGTTGCCCTATTAGGTACTACTTATAACCGTTTTTACATGTGTTTACCATCGTGGAATTGGGTATTTGACTGAATTTTTTTTATTGACTTAAAATGTTCATTTAATTAGTAGCAACACAACATAGGTATTTATTTTCAAATATCTTGCATATTTTCAGCGATATACAGCATCAAACTTACTAATTAGACAAGGAGAGCGCTATGAAACCGGGCCGTCACATTTCTATAGCGCCATACTCTCGCCATAGAAAATTTCGTTTTAGAAAGAGATAGCTAGAGTCACAATTAAGTAGCTCATAATTCGCTTGTTATAATACATATTGCATTTCTTTTTTCATATTTGTTATTCAATAATGTTATATTTTCGCATGTCATAATTAAATATCTACATTTCAACAACAGTCAAACACCCAATTGGTTTCACGGCATATGCCGCTACTCACGGGGAGGGCCTGAGCAAAGGCGACGCTCTACGGGAACGCTTACTACGTCCCCCCCAACAGCAGTCCCATCTTATATCGTGCCCCGCATGCCCTGAAACCTGCACGCGGGAGGATTTAATGCGTGCCGGATAGTGCTGTGAACGTGGCCAAATTCTGGGCCGCAACAATATAGTGTTTGCCATCGAAACGCTAAGAAGAAGACCGTTTTACATTACAAATACAATTACAATCAAAATATCAGATAGTCAAATATAACTTAAGTTTTTTTTGAGTGCGTTGATATTAGAATATTCCGGTCACACTGTGATGAATATAATTACAGTAGTGGCACAATCTTTTCTGTTCCGGTGACAGCGGGGCGATGTCCTTTTTTTTTTGTAGCAATTAAACCGGCCCTGACTTTTAGACCTTCAGCCGCCAGCAGCGCTATCGTTGGACATCAACTTTACAGCAAAATGAAAAACAAAAAAAAAAAACACGTTAGCTTCACATTTTGGCCACCGGAACAGAAAAGATTGTGTGTGGCACTGTAATGTATCATAGTAGAATGTCCAGCGTGTTTGGGGTTTTACCTTTTGTCCCGAAAATAAGTCTAAAATGAGATATATAATTGAGAACATACCTTTTCACGGATGGACATTTAAACAAAATTAATAATATACTATTTTTTATCTTAGTTGTGTTGGATTCACATGTTTGGGAAACAACTAAAATTATGCCTTAAGGCGATACTCGGAAAAATTATGCTAAAGCGAGATAGCAATGAGAAAACGACGCGCGCGGGAGCGAGACCGATTTTGCCGATTACGCAAAAAAACACAAAATCACTTCGTATTCAAAAACTATAGCGAGTTTAAAAAAATGCTTTTATACGATCCTAAATATTATTGAATTTTTAATAGTATATGTATCCCCATTTAAGAATAATCTTGATATTTCTTATTTTTTAGAGGTATTTTCGAAAATAAAAAGTGTCGAGCTAAAATCATAAAATCGTGTTTCTGAAACTATACGATTCTAGATAAAGGTATGAAGAAATATATATCGTAACAACTGTAACCGTCCTATAGTTTTAAATCAAAAAGTCCATACTTTTTCCGAGTAGCGCCTTAATCTAAAGAATGTAAAAGCGCAAATCCAAAGTCACATCTTAAACCAACGAACGAACGTATACCACTGGCCACCGTGCTGCTAATAAAGTACCTCAGGGTCGCGCCGCATTCAAACAATACATCTGTAACTTAAATACCGAACACACTATTTAGTTACCCCCATTACAATTTCACAATCATTGGCGTGTTAATATGTTGTTGTGGTATAAGGGCTTTATAAACGTTCATACAGTATTCAATATTTTTTTCAAACATAGGGCAGAGGTACCCTTTGTGGCCACTTTAAGGATTTTTTGACTTTTAAGCACTAAGTACTAGATGGTCTTAGGTATTTAAGACACAAATTATATCTCAAATTATAGGTAATTTATCTACTTTTTTCAAATTTATAAAAGTAAAATAGTTTTTTTTATATTACACACAATGTGTTAGAGGTGCCAAATGTACCGGTTTTGGCCACTTACTGATAGTTAAACTTTTGTTAGTATAGCAAAAAATCAAAACCAAACCCAGCTAAAATGAATATATTCTAATGCGCTAGAAACCAGTCAATTGCAAAACAACAATTTAATTGTAAAAAACAAAGGTTTATAAAGTATTTCATCCAAAACAAATTTCTTAAAATTTTCATACAAAATATTTTTTCAAACAGAAAATGGAATTTATTGAAAAAAAAATCTTATGACATAAGGAATTCTAACGGTTGTTATTATTACCTTAAAATACCTTATTTTAATTGCCTTTATCAAAAATGACTAAAAGTTGTTTAGAAAACTTTTACAGCAAAAAGTGGCCAAAACCGGTACAGTGGCCAAAACCGGTACGCCTGCCCTATATGTAAGTTTCATGATTAGAAACAATGTTCCATACTTCAAGCAACACCATTGCTAAGAAAATATTTTAAAATATGCTTGAACTCCTTTTTTCCAAGCATTGGTATGGTAAACATTATACTTGTTGCAGTTTCTTTATCCTTGTTGCATTTTAATTTTCCATGTTTTTTATGTAAACAAAACCTATACCTACGAGTATTTTGACTCAATGTAGTTTTCACGTGTGTTGTTGCCCTAGTTTTATCAGTTGCTACAAATTAACATATTATCGGTGCGACAAATTTCGCTAGAAATTAGCATGTAAAGTAACGTCTTGGCTTCCAACACGATAACCCGTGGCATTTCCAAAGTTGACAATATTTAAAATTGAAATTAAAGTTTGAATCTTTTATTTTGGATTAGAAGATTTCATAGAATTTGATTGTCTGTCTTTAAAAAATATGGATTATGTGTCTTAAATTACCGATATTGCACCACTTATTTTTTTTTATCTTAGCCTTAAGAGGATTGTGTACCAAGCTGTCTTCATACAAATGTTCATTTTATGTTCATTGCAGATTTGAAAATATTGGCACTTTTTTGTTTTGTATAAAATCACTAAAGTGCAAATATTTCATAATCTATGATAAATATTTAAAAAAACAAAACGTACCGTCCTAGTTCTTATGCATTTCAACAACATACTGAAAATTCATTGCTGTTTGTTAAGGTTTAGAGGGTGGAGAACGTCATAGCCGTTTGTATAGAGATTGCTTAGTACACAGTCCTCTTAAGTTTGCATAACTAAGGGCTGATTTTTCAATCCTCAGATAAAAGTAAATGTCAATCTCAAAACAAGAGATAAAATAATGACAATTTGATTTTCAATTTGAAGGTATTAAACGATATCAGACGAAAAAAAATTATTCAGGCATTGAAAAATCGGCCCTAAACACTGTGCATCGGGTATTTTAAGTTTGACTTTCTGGTATTTACTGCCTTCTTACTAAAGTTGTACGAAAGTGGTCGTGTAACGTGTTCGTGTACGTTCGTGGTCGTGTAGCTGTGTTATACGTTCGTTCGTTACGTGCACGATGAGCGTGTACGCGCACTTATCCGGTCTGTACGGGCGCGTGTGCTGGCAGGAGGTGTCGCTGGCGCCGGCGACGTTCGTGCGGTCGCTCGCGCGCAAGCTCGGCGCCGACGACAGCGAGCCGCCCACTAGAAAAGTGAGTATTGTACGCATTAGCTAGAACACATACTTTCAGAAAATTATACGAGAGGTAATAGACAAGGTTACAACAACGAAGATAAACGACGTAATGTAAATATCTAGTTTGTACCTATTAATTTGGAAAAAAAGTAAGAAAATGTGATGATTTTTTATAGAAGATTAACCATATGCATGTTGAATTTATATGAATAAAGATGGTTACATTTTGATTTACTTTTGATAATAGCATACATAGGTACATGTGGGTATTTTATACACTGGCCCGCATAACTAAGTATCACACTTTTGCAATAAATTTTTAAGTACACAAGATATCAGTGTAGATTAAAATTAAACCGGCCAAGTGCGAGTCAGACTCTTGCACAAAGTGTTCCTTACCATTATCTAAACAACAACATTTGTTCTATATCGAGCAAAACAACGGTCAAAAATCACGATTGTTGTATGGGCGCCCCCCTCAAATATTTAATTTATTCTGTTTTTAATATTTGTTGGTATAGCGGCAACAGAAATACATCATCTGTAAAAATTTCAACATTTTATTTCAATTTTTTATGAGATAGAGCCTCGTGAAAGACAGACGGAAAGTGTAGTCTTAGTAATAGGGCCCCGTTTTTACCCTTTAGGTACCCTAAAAATATTTAAGGCAAAAAGTAAACTACCTTTTTCATTGCTAGTGTTTATACAATATTACAGTTACCTTTCTTCCTTCCACAAACATGAAAAAAATACATTAGTCATAAGTTGCAGCCTATGGAAGAGAACGAGTTGGTGCGGTCTTTGATCCAGCCACTGAACGACGAGATCTCCGTGCTGAAGGGCAAGCTGCGGGACACCGACGCGCAGCTGCAGGAGGCCTTGGTAAGTCGACATTTACAACTCAATTCATCATCACCACACTTATTTTTATGAAGCTATACTTCTTGATTGTAGTATTAGGGGCCTTTTAGGCTTCGATCATATAAACCCTAGATACACAATTCCATACTAAATGCGCTTGAAAAAGTGATTCCAACAACGCTGTCATTAGTAGTTATAGTTATAGATATTTCGATTCCGAATACTGCCGTCACCACATTTGATATTCGACCCTAAACAACAGTAATTGGATTTAAATTCGGTCGGCATGGTAGTACTTACGATCTTATTACATGGAAAGCTCAGATGGTCGGCCGACGCTAGAACAGCGAATCGTATTTCTTCATGTCTGCATCTCTGTCTTACTAACGCAAATAGAAGAAACGGTTGCGCGGCAAGGAATATTGCAATATTTTAGTATAAATAATGAAATTATGATAGTTTCAGTACATGTTTGAATTTAAATTAATTGTGCAATTATACTTACGTTCAATACTGACTGAAAAAATGATATTACATCTCTTTTTTTCCTTTTTTCGAATTGTTTTTGCGCATCTTATCAGCAAATTTAGGCATCGTTTCGCCGGGCGGTCAAATGACTACTGAGAGCGATCTAATGCTCCCTTTCGAATGGAGCATTCGTTGGCGGCTTCACTTTCTGTGTGTTTACGCTGTATCTAGGGTTTATATGACTAGCTTTTAGGTCAACCAATTCATCAGCATCACACTTCTCTATTTGAAGCTACTTCTTGATTGTACTATTAGGGCCCTTTTAGGCCATTTTAGGTCAACCAATTCATCAGCATCACACTTCTCAATTTGAAGCAACTTCTTGATTGTACTATTAGGGCCCTTTTAGGCCATTTTAGGTCAACCAATTCATCAGCATCACACTTGTTTTTATAGGGCCTTTTAGGTCAACCAATTCATCATCATCACACTTGTTTTTATGAAGCTATTTCTTGATTTTAGTATTGGCCCTTTTAGGTTAACCAATATTTATCAGCATCACACTTGTTTTTATGAAGCTATACTTCTTGATTGTAGTATTAGGACCCTTTTACATTGGAACTATTTGCAGCGTTATAAAAATAGATGCAAGCGCTATGCAGCATCGAAACAGCCAAAAAACGTTAACCCGCCTAACTACAAGCAATACAGTCGACACACGTTTATCGGCCAGAATTAATAACCTATCTACAGATAGGGATAGGTGCGATCCAGATTAGTTGCTATGCAACGCTTGATATTAACATAGAATTAACAATATTAATTCATAACATAGAATTCACGCAACAGTGGCGGCGCCACTGTTGCGTGAATACTAAGCTCTGTGTTTAAATTTTATTTAATAATATAAAAGTGCTATTATTTTCTCAAAAAAGTATACACAATCGTTGGTTACGTTGTAAAATACAAGTGTTATTGTTATAAATCAGAAATAGTGAATATATAACAACAATTCGTGAGAAAAATAAAATAAGTGTTAAACGTCAATAGCGGGTTCTAACATAAACAAATCACATATTATTACAATTTAGTTAATTAAAAGACCCCATCAAAGCGTCAAAAAAGAGAAGAATAAAAATTTGTGAAACGTGATAGATGTGAAATTTGTGAATAAAGTGCAAAAATACCATTTCGGTGACTCATCATCAACGTCTTTTGCTTAGTTTGAAATTAGTAAAGAGCAAACTGATCGCAATTTTCGACGGAATTCATATTGTGATGTTAGTCGCGAGGCTAAGATCCGCGTATTTTCATTCACGTCAACCTGTGTTCCAGAGTTCAAACCTGATGAGTACAAAAAGTATTTTTTTTTCTTTTTGTGTCTACAAATTGTTTAGCGCCATACATCTTGCAGTGAATTATCTATAAACAGTCAAAAATGTCAACGAAGATGAATACAACCAAAAATGAACGAGAGGTGGCCCTTACTTGCCATAAATGTAAGAGACAAACTAACGTAAAAGATTCTATCTTATGCACTGCGTGTGGCAAAAGATACGAGTTCGACTGCGCTGGTCTCTCCGAAAAACTCTACCGCCTCATGAAACCTGAATCTAAACATAATTGGAAGTGTAACAGCTGCTCAGGAACACGTTCGATAAACAAGACACCGTCGCGTGTTACGATTAGGAAAAAGAAACCTGTGTCTTTAATTAAAAACGGTAATGATGATATGTCAACGTCTACGCCAAACTCAAGCAGGCAACTAGGCTCAATACCCCAACGAAATGTACAAAAACAAAAAAAAATATCTGAACAAAAACAAAACCCTGAAGCTAGTTCTATAGAAACTTCTCTTGAAAATCTCTCCGAAACAAGTCTGGAAGATAGCTACTCGTCTATAATATCAACACAAAGAGATATGAACCGAAGTTTTCCAGAGATAAGACTAAATACCAGTTATAAAATTGAAGAATTAAAGCAAAAACTAGTTAATGTCGAAAAAAACCTTTGCATTGCGGAAAAAGAAATAGAAAACTTATTGCTGGATAATCAAACACTAATTAAGAAAAATATTGAATTTGAACGAAGGATTAAACAATTAACTGAAATCTGCAAAGAAACTCCGAAAACAATTTCGAAAAAAAACAAAAGAAAAAAACTTTTGTCAAAAACTTTAAATCCAAATATGGTTTATTCAGAATTACAAGAAACTAATACGCAGACTATCTCTATAGCGCCATCTATACCTGATACTGGGAACTACTGTAATGAATCTACCGAATCTACCAAGATGGATTTGGAGGAAAAATCATTGCTCTGCGATCCGTCAGAGGTCGCTACCAGTCACAAATTAAACGAACCACAAAGAAAAAAACACATTTTTATATTGGGAGATGAAAGTATGAAGGGATTGTCTGCTGATATCACTCATTCAAGACGAGGAAAGTGGAACGACGTATACGAAACCACTGCGTTGATCTTAAATGACGCATCCAGTTCAATTTTTTTATCATATTGTAATGTTATTGCAAAGGAGTCTTCTGAGAATGATGTTGTAATACTAGGCTTTGGAAATCACGATATTGATATACATATGCTACACTCAAATCTATGTATAGCTATAAACAAACTGAAATCTGTATCTGTTCTGCTTATGCCTATATTTCAAAATAATTATTTTAATTCTAATACCTTAAATTATAATTTGAAGCTTTGGACAAGTCATTTTGAAAATTGTAATTTTATTGACTTAAATACATCATTTTTATTTAATAATTCTAACTTGAGGCATACGCTTATAAGGAAAATTAATACATGCATCGATTTTAAAGAATATCAAGATCAATATCTCACTTTTGAAAATATAAAAAATAAAATTAAATCAATGTCATCTCTTTCACAAAAATTAAGTCAAAGTCAAAATAAAACAAGTGAAATAATAAAAAAAGGAACTATACCTTATTATTTCAAAAAACTACCTCTTAAGCCTAGCATTGAAGTATCTCACACTCAAATATCAAACTCCATTAATTCTATTAATAATGAAACTGAAGAAAATAATTTTTTTCGATCTTAAAACAAATTATGACTTCTCTATTTTTCACCAAAACATACAAGGGTTTTGTTCAAAAAGGGAACTGCTGGAGATTACTTTTTTTGATACGAAAATTAAATATGATATCTTGTGCTTTACAGAGACTTACGTTAAGATGGGAGATGAAAAGAATATTATATTAAATAACTACCAATTATCAGCTAACTTTTCGAGACCAAAAAAGAGGGGGGGAACTTGTATCTTAATCAGAAAGGGAATTGAAAATAAACAAGTTACTAGTTTCGATAATCTACTTATGATGAATCATTTTGAGTTCTGCATATCAAATCTAACCAACAATAATATTATTGTTGTGTGTTTGTATCGAATTCCGTCCAAATCAAAAAAAGAATTGGAATATTTTTTTGAAAGGTTTGATTCTTTGATTCACAAACTGAGTTGTAAATATCAAAATAAGAAACTCATCATTGCTGGCGATTTAAACATAAATATGCTAAAAAATAATCTACAATCAGAACGGTTACGAGACATATTAAAGAAATACAATTTGCTGCTGCACATCACTAGTCCGACCAGAGGGAAATCGTGTATCGATCTTATAATTAGTAACATAAGCAACGCGACAGGATTTACTCTACCGTTGGGGCTATCAGATCATGATACTGGCCAAGTTATGACATTTGATGTCGCACAAAAAAATTTGATCCCAAATAAAATCTTTACTTTAAAAAGATGTTATTCAAAAGAAAATATTTCTCGTTTTAAAACCTACCTGCAAAGCCTTTCATTTACTGAAGTTTATAGGCACAAAGAGCTTAATGCTGCTTTTGACGAATTCTATGATCTTTTTTGTTTGCTTTATAAACTTTGTTTTCCCATCGAAAAACTACAAACAAAACTATTATCTAAGCCACGTTGGATAACAAAGGGGTTAAAACGTAGCTGTGAAAAGAAAAGGTTATTGCGTTTTAAGTATTATACAAGAAAAACGGAAAATGCCAAAATCAGTTACCTTAAGTACAATAAACTTCTCAAAAAGTGCACTAATACGGCTAAAAGAATAACAAACGATAAATATGGCAGAAATAGTAAAAACATTGGAAAAGCTACATGGAACGTCATAAAAAATGAGACTAGCGGAACATATCGAGCAGAGTATATACATAAAATAAAACATTCTGATAAGGAAATCACAAATCCTGAAGAAATTGCACAGACATTTAATAATTTCTTCATGATCAATACAATACAATTTCAAAATAAATTAGAGAATACATCGAAAAAGTATTTACCAAACTCAATTTTTTTGGTACCTATTAACGAAAACTCTGTAGAAAAAGCT
Organism: Crambus lathoniellus; assembly: GCA_949710035.1. Classification (NCBI taxonomy): domain Eukaryota; kingdom Metazoa; phylum Arthropoda; class Insecta; order Lepidoptera; family Crambidae; genus Crambus; species Crambus lathoniellus. The sequence continues at coordinate 1,571,476 of OX453303.1, read as the reverse complement.
ATTAACTCTTTAAAAAATACGAAATCAGAAGGACATGACTGCATTAGCACCCAAGTCATTAAACAATGCAAGGACGAATTAAGCCAAGTACTTACATTTTTGATAAATCTCTCCATAGAATGCGGAACTTTCCCAGATCAACTTAAAATATCAATTGTCAAGCCTCTATATAAAAAAGGAGATAGAACCGATATAAAAAACTATCGTCCCATAAGTGAACTATCTGTATTTTCAAAAATCTTCGAGAAAGTCATGCGCGATCAAATGATGTCGTTTTTTGAAAAACATGATATAATAAAACAAAATCAGTTTGGTTTTCAAAGAAAAAAGTCGACTGCTCAGGCGGCTTTTTGTCTAATAAATGAAATATTGCAAAACATAAACAAACAAAACTACACTACTGTGATTTTTCTAGATATGTCCAGGGCTTTTGACCTAGTCTCACACAAACAATTACTTTCAAAACTCGAAAATAACGGCATAAGAGGTCCTGCTTTAAACTGGCTAAAGTCATATTTACAAAACCGAGCTCAAAGTGTAGAAGTAGCATATATTGATAAACTAAACAATACCAAACAGGCTCACCGGTCGGAACTTCAATATAATAACGTTGGTGTACCACAAGGCAGTGTTTTGGGACCCCTGCTTTTTTTGATTTATATAAATGACCTGCCCGATTCAATTAAACAGAATACTGTTCTGTTTGCGGATGATGTCTCGATTTCAGTTACTACAAGCAAACAATCAAAAGTAGAACAGCATATAAATGACATTAAAATAACACTAAAGCTAATAGTAGAGTGGCTGGAAAAAAACAATCTAACAATTAATCTAACTAAAACTAATATACTAAATTTTAATAATTTTAAAGATAAAAAGATAACTATTGATTATAATGGGATAAGCATAACGAGTCCGGAGAAGGTAACATTCTTAGGCCTGGAAATTAATCCTAAACTTGACTGGAAGGAACACACGGATAAAGTTTGTGACAAAATTAATAGATTTGCATTTGCTATATACAAGTTAACAAGGATCGCAAATAAAGCTACTGCTACAACCGCGTACTATGCGTATGTTGAATCGGTTCTCAGGTACGGTCTGATAATATGGGGGAATGCAACAAACATCCATAAAGTGTTTGTTGCACAAAAGAGATGCATAAGAGCTTTATGTGGCATAGCACCAGATGTTTCATGTAAGCCTTACTTCATAACTCTTCAGATTTTAACTGTTACCTGCCTTTACATATTTGAAATTGGTAAATTTGTTAAAGGTAATAACCATTTGTTTACGCAAGCTCAACAAGGGACAACAAGAAGTCTTAGGCATCCTAATAAAATTACCCTTGAGACTATTCCAAAAACTAAGCGATTCTTAATAAATGGCTTAGCCGCGTGTCGAAGAATATATAATAAAATACCAGATGACATTAAACAACTCCCATCCAACATGTTCCATAAATCATTACGCAAATGGTTACTAGAAAAAGCATTTTATTCTATTGACGAATTTTTAAAATACAAATGACATGAATTGGAAAAATCCTATTAAGTATATAAAATTTAATAAGAATGATGCATTTAATAGTTTAAGATTAATTTGAATAACAACAATTTAATGTAATAACATAATAATATTAATAATAAATGACATTATCTCAATTAATTATAATGAAAAAAATTTATTTTTAAGTAGTAATAAAATATGACATTATCTCAATCACTACATAGTATAAAACAAAGTCGCTTTCTCTGTCCCTATGTCCCTTTGTATGCTTAAATCTTTGAAACTACGCAACGGATTTTGATGCGGTTTTTTTAAATAGATAGAGTGATTCAAGAGGAAGGTTTATATGTACTTTTTATCCCGATATTCCCACGGGAACGGGATCCACGCGGGTGAAACCGCGGGCGGCCGCTAGTTAATTATAATTAAAATTGTTATTTATAAATAGTAATAAAATATGACATTATCTCAATGAATAATAATTAAAATTGGTATTTATAATGTCATTTTCATTTGGTTTGTGAAAATTACCTATGTTTAGCTCTATGATGATTACCTGTTATGGTTCTTTTGCATGCTGTTCTATATGGCTAAATAGGTTCAAAGCTACTATTTATTTCTATATTTAAGACCAACATTTATGTGTACCTACCCTATTTAAAAGCAAATAAAGTATTTTGTATTTGTATTTTTGTATAACAGTTGCCAGGGTGTTGCTAGGTGTTGCCTAGCAACTAATCTGGATTGCACCTATCCCTATCTGTGGATAGGTTATTAATTCTGGCCGTTAATCGATGCAGAAAGTTGCAATATAATTGGGCACTTTGGAAGATTGCTGTAATGTCTAACTTTGACTCGATTTAGAACTGAAGCTGTAACTTTCATTAACTTATCAAAAAAAGAGTGAATGCATCAGTTTTAAACCAAATCTAACTTTAGACAATGTTTTGTTATAACACCATCAATATCCATTGAAATATTTACTGTGCGTGCTAACTTTTTTCAAGTCATCAAACGGCGTTGATCTTTAGCCTGATACACATACCTATTTCCAAAGAAGTAAAATAGATTCTTTACATTATATATACCTACTATTTTAATACTTAATTTCGTAGTTTTATTAATAGTTCTTTTTATTATTATTTAGAAATCCAGAACAACAGCAACAGGCAGTCCGGCGCCGAGCGGCTCTGGTGGCGACAGTAAATCCGAGACAGGTGCGAATCACTATAACTGTCAACTTGTACATAGCATAATTTAATTTGTTTAAAATGGTCCTTCGGGCATAATTCTTTTTAAAGTCATATCTCTATTGACCTAAACTTAAATCGTTTGATAAGCACATCTTAGATTTCTGTGTGAACTGTTCATTGAAATAAAATCACTCTTTCACGCATTAATTCACGCGTATATTTAGAATTAGAATCAATGAGTGTGGGTTTAATCTTTTATTATAATCAAAACATAGTGGATAGTTTACGTGACCACGCCCCCTGGAAAGGTACCGAAACGTCGAAAAAAAATCTAAAAAACCCTTTAAAAACACAACTAAAATTAAAAATATGTAATAAGTATGGTATAGTGGTGGCTGGCTACATAAATTAAGGACGCCATCCAGTCGATTTTCATATAAACGAGATAACTTCGAAGCCTTGGTTCTCCGCTAGGGATTGACGAAGCTGTAATCTGATGTTGCTATCTAGGGGGTGAATGGAGGAGATCCAGATCGCTATACACACCCAACTGATCTAAACGGCATTCTAGGATCGTCAGTATAGATCAGTTAGTGGTGTATAGCGATCTGGATCTCCTCCATTCTCCCCCTGGATAGCCATCATCACATTCCAGCTCGGTCAATCCCTGGCGGAGAACCAATGCTTCAAAGTTATCTCGTTTGTATGAAAATCGACTGGCGTCCTTAATCATGTGGCCAGCCACCACTATACTATACCACATATTTTTAATTGTATTTATGTTTTTAAAGGATTTTTTAGATATATTTTTTCCGGCGTTTCGGTACCTTTCCAGGGGGCATGGTCATGCAAACTATCCACTATGTTTTGATTATAATAAAAGATTAAAAACACACACTAATTGTTTTTATTTTTCGTTCGTAAATAGTGGGTAGTTTCCGTGACCACGTTTACGTGACCGAAACGTCGGAAAAAGATTTAAAAAAAATCCTTTAAACACAACTAAAATTAACAAATATGTATTAAATATACGCGTGATTGAATTCGTGAAAGAGTGTTCTTATTAAAACGTTTGTATATGTTTGTTTAGAATCGGCGGCGGCGCGGCGTTGCGACATGTGCGCCAACTACGAGAAGCAACTAGTCGACGAGCAAGCGCGCGCCGACGCCGCCCGCGACCGCGCCCGACAGCTCCACCACTCGCTCAAACTGGTGCGTATACGTCTGCCTATAGTCTATTCAACTTCCTCTGAGACAAAAGGTAAACAAACCAGAAAAAGGCTCTTTAATAGGTCAAATATTATATGCATCTATTCTATCTATTAAAAAAAAGTGACATTAAAATACCTAAAACTGTAGCTATTCCCAAACATTGAACGTATTATAACACTTCTAAATTGAGGAGCAGTGATAAAGCTATTAATTTACGTAGAAATGTGAAATTCTGTAATTAGTCCGGTCCAGTTACACCGGTCATCTTTACTCTCGATCAACTCGTTGACTTGTGCGTGCTGTGTTTTCAGATAGTTTCGTTAAATTCCTGTTATTTGTTTATTTATTATATTCTTTATTGCACAAGTAACATCATTTACATTTACAGTCTTAATATCTATGAGGCAAAGGTGGACTTATCCCTGAAAGGGATCTCTTCCAGTCAACCTTGAACAATTAATAAGAGAAAGGTAAAGTGGGTGACACAAACACAAAGTGCAACAAACCCAAGGTTTTGATCTAACATTTATAGAACATAAAAAAATGCTTAATCTAAAAATAATATAAACATACATATATAAGCAATAATATATATATATACCTACATACATATACAAGCATAAATATGATAATTATATATAAATACTAATGATCATGTTAACATTGTTAGGAAGTGACCTTTTACCTTAGTTTTGAAAGACGCTAAGGAAGGAGAGTCCTGAATAGCGGTCGGGAGCTTGTTCCAAAGCTGTGCAGCGTAAACAGAGAAAGAGCGAAAGAAGAATTTGGTCTTGCTAGTCGGCAATGCAAGCACTTTAGTTACACAAGTCCGCCGGCCGCGAGAAGGAAGAGGAAGATAGTGAAAACGAGAACGAAGATAGGAGGGAGAGTTAGGGTCATTCAATATTTTAAATAGAGTGCAAAGAATGTGCATTTGTTAAGTTTGTTGATTTCTATTACTGTTAATTTTTTGTTGTTATATTGACGTTTTCGTTAGTTTCGTTCGTTTCATAAGTTTAAGAAACATTGGTTTCTTTGTTTACCTTTTGTCTCAGAGGAAGTTGAAAAGAGTATAGAGTAGAGAGTAGAGGGAGTACTCATCCTAAAAATATTCTTGACGCCTGGAAAACAAAAACTGTTCGGGCGTCACGTTCGTTCCTACCCTGAACTTGTAAGATGTGGAAGGAGCTTCCTCCAGAGGAGTTTCCATTGTGCTATTGGAGTTCTTCAAGAAGCGTGTAAATAGGACCCTAAAACACAAAGGCTGGCAACGCATATGCAACCCTTCTAGTGTTGCATTGCAGTTGTGAATGGGCGACGATTACTACTTTCCATCACGTGGCTCGTCTGCTCGTTTGCCCCTTTTTAATATAAAAAAAAATGCTGCGACAAGTGTGCCAACTACGAGAAGCACCTACTCGACGAGCAAGCGCGCCCGACAGCTCCACCACTCGCTCAAACTGGTGCGTATACGTCTGCCTAGAGTAGAGAGTTAGAGGGAGTACTCATCCTAAACACCCCACATTCTTGACGCCTGGAAAACAAAAACTATTCGGGCGTCACGTTCGTTCCTACCCCGAACTTGTAAGATGTGGAATGAGCTTCCTCCAGAGGTGTTTCCATTGTTCTTCAAGAAGCGTGTAAATAGGACCCTAAAACACAAATTGCAGATGTCAATGGGCGACGATTACTACTTCGTGGATCGTCTGCTCGTTAGCCCCTTTTCAGTATAAAAAAAGAGGGGACAGTGCTGCGACATGTATGCCAACTACGACAAACAGCTTGTCGACGAGCAAGCGCGCGCCGACAGCTCCACTCGCTCAAACTTGTGCGTATATCTTGCTCAGAGTAGAGGGGGCGGCGCTGCGACATGTGCGCCAACTACAGATCTACAGATCTTATATCTCACGAGCGGGTGAGCCACGCTTATACGAGTGAACCACGCTCGTGTGTGTAAATTTATAAGCACACTGTCTTTGCCTGCGTAAGCTCGGGAGCGCTCAGGCACAGAATAAATAATTGTACAAGTACAGAAGCTGCACTCCGCTAAACCATTTAAATAAATAGCAACTCTAACTACAACACGTACACACAACACTACGTTAAAAGAAACTAAATTGTTCCTCTCTCGGCAATTTTAAAAATGACAAATAGTTCATTGGTTTTTTTACTGTCACACCCATCCACTGCACAATAATTAAGTGGTTTCGACATTTCTATCGTAGGTAACTATATAATTTAGTAATCTAACTTGTGATTTCGATGCGCTCAGCGCGGTAAATGGGCCGTGTGTACGTTGCGAGTTGCAGGTACGCGGCGGCCCTCTGTCAATCGTATCCCGAGAGATACGCGAAGAGGTAGGCATTTATCTCGCGTCCTTGAGCTAGTGACGGACGCCTAGCTCTGGGACTGGCCACGAAAATGTTCGGTGGATTGCACAATTCGCTCGCGGTTACCGCCGCCGTGCATTTCGTGGCCAGGCTGTCAGTTGACCGAGTCGCCGGCGACTCACATAGGAGCGCGTATCTATACGCATTACAATTACAAGTATGGCTCATTCGCGCTGGTGAGATAAATCAACTGTACACTGAATAGCAGTTGGAAGCAATCTTGATTTCTACGTATATTGATTCTAATTCCACACACTTTAATATTGTTCTTTCATGGCAAACTATTAAAGATATACACACACATTTGCAACATTAAGGCGAAACCAACTCAAAGTCAAAGTCAATAAATTTTTATTCATATAGATTAAATAAAATTAATGCTTATGAATTAAACTTATTAGTCTACCCTACCCAGGCCACCGAGGAGTTGGAAGGCGTCCGTTCCCTCCACGACGAAACATCTCGCATGTCAGTTGGAAGCAATCTTGATTTCTACGTATATTGATTCTAATTCCTTGCACACACTTTAATATTGTACATTCGTGACAAACTATTAAAGATATACATCCACATGTCCAACATTACATCTCAACAACTCATCAGTCTACCCTACCCAGGCCACCGAGGAGTTGGAAGGCGTCCGTTCCCTTCACGACGAGACAGTTCGCATGTATAGCAGTTGGAAGCAATCTTGATTTCTACGAATATTGATTCTTATTCCTTACACACACTTTAATATTGTACTTTCGTAACAAACTATTAACGACTAGCGGATTCTCGGGATAAAATATAGCCTATGTTATTCGGGAAGAATGTAGCTTTCTAATGTTCAAAGAATTTTCTTAATCAGTCCAGTAGTTTCGGAGCCTATTCGATGCAAACAAACCAACAAACAATAAAATCTTTCCTCTTTATAATATTAGTATAGATATACATCCACATTTTCAACACAAAGACGAAGCCAACTCATTAGTCTACTCTTCCCAGGCCACTGAAGAGTTGGAAGGCGTCCGTTCCCTCCACGACGAGACAGTTCGCACGTGGCACTCGGAACGCGCGGAATCGGGCGCCGTTTTAACGGAACTCCGCGCCGCAGTGGAGGAGGCCCGCGCCGCGCTCGACCAGAGGGCCGGCGCCGCAGTTGAAGCGCAGGGCGAAGCGCTACATCTGGTCACCACGCTCACCGTGGATAGGGAGACGCTGCAGCGACGGCTGGATACGTGAGTCTTATACTTTACGCAGCTATTAGAGAAGGATTGAAGCGCTACATCTGGTCACCACGCTCACAGTCGATAGGGAGACACTGCAGCGACGGCTGGACACGTGAGTCTTATACTTTACGCAGCTATTAGAGAAGGATTGAAGCGCTACATCTGGTCACTACGCTCACAGTCGATAGGGAGACACTGCAGCGACGGCTGGACACGTGAGTCTTATACTTTACGCAGCTATTAGAGAAGGATTGAAGCGCTACATCTGGTCACCACGCTCACAGTCGATAGGGAGACACTGCAGCGACGGCTGGACACGTGAGTCTTATACTTTACGCAGCTATTAGAGAAGGATTGAAGCGCTACATCTGGTCACTACGCTCACAGTCGATAGGGAGACACTGCAGCGACGGCTGGACACGTGAGTCTTATACTTTACGCAGCTATTAGAGAAGGATTGAAGCGCTACATCTGGTCACCACGCTCACAGTCGATAGGGAGACACTGCAGCGACGGCTGGACACGTGAGTCTTATACTTTACGCAGCTATTAGAGAAGGATTGAAGCGCTACATCTGGTCACCACGCTCACAGTCGATAGGGAGACACTGCAGCGACGGCTGGACACGTGAGTCTTATACTTTACGCAGCTATTAGAGAAGGATTGAAGCGCTACATCTGGTCACCACGCTCACAGTCGATAGGGAGACACTGCAGCGACGGCTGGACACGTGAGTCTTATACTTTACGCAGCTATTAGAGAAGGATTGGAGCGCTACATCTGGTCACCACGCTCACCGTGGATAGGGAGACTAGCGCAGCGACGGCTGGACACGTGAGTCTTATGGCAGCCATACCTTACCTTCAAGTAATTTGATCAAAGTGGCTTGATCAAACGGCTTGATGACATTGACATGAACTCCCAAGCGACCACACACCTTCACGCAGGCTTGAAGTGGCGTCAGTTCATTATCGAAGTGGGCGAATTTATTTAAAAATGTGTACAGACAACGCTTTAGCAATAGTAGGTTTAGTGTTTACTTTGAAGGCCCACAAAAAGAGAAAAGCCGTAATGTATGGTGTAGAAAGTGGCTCATGAAAAGAGACGAATATTCCCATATAAACTTAGAAAATGAATTGAAATTTGCTCCTAAGGACTGGCATAATTATTAGGAAATGGATGACATATTTACTTCTGTCGTTAGTCAGTTTGATCAAGCTGTTTGATCCAATAAAAATACGAAATTGCATATTTCTTGCCAACTGATTACTCATTAAATTTGATCAAATTTCCCCCACACACTTTCATGCCAATTTCATCAAGCCGTTTGATCAAGCCAGTTTGATCAAATTACTTGAAGGTGTATGGTATGGCTACCATTATACTTTACGCAGCTATCAGCAGGGCGAAACGCTACATCTGGTCACCACGCTCACAGTGGATAGGGAGACCTGCAGCGACGGCTGGACACGTGAGTCTTATACTTTACGCAGATATTAGAGAAGGATTGAAGCGCTACATCTGCCGGCCTAGCATGAGCAGCTTATAACGCGCGATATGATATGGTACGGCAAGTTGTCTTGCTTACCCCACTAAGGTGTAAGCAAGACGACATGCCGTACCATATCATATCGCGCGTTATAAGCCGCTCATGCTAGGCCGGCAGGTCACCACTCACGGTGGATATGGAGACGCTGCAGCGACGGCTGGACACGTGAGTTAACTAACGTGAGTTAGTTAACTATGTATATTAAGTATGTATTTACAAACAAAAAGTATTTAAGTATATATTTATCCGTTATCAAGTTTTCCATGATACAGTTTCTTAATGAAATTAAAATGGGCTTAGATAATTGAAGTTATTTATTTATTATTATTATTATTTATTACACTTAACGCAGCTATCTTGCTATGCTATGCCTGTGTGTTTTTAACCTCTGAAGCATCGCAGGTGCCGATTGGCAGTGGAGAATAGAGACTTATTTCTTTAGAAATAAGGCAGCATTTAGTTGGCATGCTTCACAGGTTTATGGTCTGTTTGTTTGTCATTGTGTTTCATATTTGTGTGGTACATTACACTTTGAAATATGTATAATGTGATTTGTTGAACAGGTTAGAGCGAGACAACGCGTACCTGGTGGGGCAGTACATGAAGAGGGCGACCGACATACAGAACGAGCTCATCGACTTGCCCCACGACGTGGAGGTGAGTGCTGCCACCTATGTACAGTCACGAGCAATAATATGTATACAAAATAGGACTAGTAATTTAAATTTTTACTTTTTTGTATTCACAATGCAATTTTTATTATTGATAAATGGAAAATGAAGTATTTGGAAAAAATCGACCCGTCTCACAACTAGTCCCATCGGAGCTAGTTGTGAGACGGGTCGATTTTTTCTAAATACTTAATTTTTCCCTTTTTCAACATAGGACTATGTCATATTACAATATTGAATAACTTCTATGACACTGATCGTTTTCTTTCGGAACGCTTCAATACGAGATCTATGTTATATACATATTATTGCTCATGACTGTATACAGTATTGGCGATAAACGATATTCTATCTATTCTATTCTTTTTATGTGTCTCCCCATCCCTAAGCAAGTTCCTTCATTAAAGTCGCTTATTTTCTATAGATTAGATTAGACACTTGATCCCAGCAATGGTATTTTTTTCTATATTTAGTATTTTTAATCTACGAATTTTTTTTACATCTTTTACGTGAACATTGGTAGTATAGTAAGTGATATCGATAGCGCATAGGAAAAATTATAGTTGGTTTTGATACAGTAGGCTTATAATAACAATGAGAACTAGTTAACTTAGCTGCCAGCGCACGACAAATAAATAAATAAAATAAAAATCGTCATTTCTAAGTTTCTGTGCAGAGACTCGTGCGATCTTCACGTTCCCTCAGTTGTTAGGTTATGATACTATTGTAAGTTCCTTTCAGTCTGTGAATTACTCCTTAACAGGAGCTACAAGAGCTAACACTGCGGCTACGGGAGCAGATGATAGTATGCAGTGTGGGTAGGGAACAAGCAGTCGCCGCCGAGGGAGAACTGAGAGCGCAGTTAGTGCAACACACTGCAGCGCTGCACCGCCAAGACGCCGCCCTCGCAGCCACGAGACAAGAGTTGCACCAGGCCAAGTGAGTGCAACTGTGCTCAACACCTTGAAAGTGTCAGGGAACTTTTCAGGAACAGACAATGCAATTTTGTTTCTTTTTTACAAGCTTTTTATTAACTTGCCATGTTAGTTAGTTAGTGGGGGACAAATCTTGCAAGCTTAATTTGACCTACTTCCCATTGTCCGATGGAGCTGAAATTTTGTATACAGGTTTGGCTTAGATGACCATACAATATTTAAGTACAGTCAGCAAAAAAGCTTGTCATAAAAATGTAATTTTTACTAAAAACTTGTTAAAATAAATGAATATTTTCTTTAAGTATACTTGAGCTTACTAAACGATTTGAGGCAGTTTCTCTCCTACTTTTGAAATTTTGTATACAGGTTTGACTTAGATGACCATACAATATTTAAGTACAGTCAGCAAAAAAGCTTGTCATAAAAATTTAATTTTTACTAAAAACTTGTTAAAATAAAGGAATATTTTCTTTAAGTATACTTGAGCTTACTAAACGATTTGAGGCAGTTTCTCTCCAAATTTTTTGCACCCTGTATGTATATGTAAGCTATTTTTGTAACGTCTTAATGCTCCTACTTGACATTTCACAATTTCCTTTAGCAGTAGGAGCATCAGGACATGGGTGTCCTGGTGCTCCTATCAGTAGGAGTAATTAGTAGGAGCACGCGGAAGCACTGATTTAAATCATGTTATTACTAACTTCTCAGTAGTTTAGACTAACAAGTTGGCAAAAATTACGTTGAAATCAAACACTTTTTACTCGTTATTTCACGCGTTTTTATTTAAACACACTCATAGCTATATGAAGTTTCATTCTAGTCCTTTCCAGGGGTCGTGGTTCCACAACGTATTTATTTATTTTTTTAAGTGTCATGTTGCTGACCCGCCTTTGTGTTGCAGGGAAGAGCTGGACCGCTTACAAACGGAGCGGGAACAGATGCAGGAGCTTGGCGATAAGCTGCGCCAGTCCAACGATCTCATGGAGCGCCTGCTGGACGACAAGGTACGTCCACAGCCCACAGGTGGCTCTGATCTGATCCGTTAACTTGATGGCTAATTTAGTTTTAACATCGATCTTGTTAGATAGAATGAGCTATTTTCTGAGAGGCCATTTAAAAAAAAAGCTTCCAAAAGCATCACTAGATGGCGTTGAACGAAGTATGTACATGTCTATGGTATATTTTGGTATGAATCATATTTAAATTATTTACTTTTAAAAACCCAAAGGAAACTTTAAATAAATTAAATAAGTACTGATAGGTACTACTGTGAGGAACAGAAACGAAATAGGTAAATTTAAAGATTAAGGTAAATAAATAACATCTGTCTGACCTTCCGTTTTACGTAACAAAAGTCTCGTCAAAGTAAAATTTATAACGTTCCGTTCCTTCTAACTGCATAGGTGGGACAGCGCCATCTAGTGAGCGAGCTTTCAGAAAATCGCCCATTATATTAATTCATCACTTTTCTCAAGCTGATTCTGGAAGATTCAGTGTCAAAATAAACTACTTTATTCGCTATTATGTTGACGATTTTAATAAGAACCAGATTGCATAATTGCGTTAAGACATCGCATCGCAAACACTGTTTTTGTAACGCGGTATCAAGTGTAAATATTACGAAAAGCGGGATTTTTACCATGTTTTAATTTAAAATAAGATTTTAAACTTACATGCTCGTTACCACTATAACTATTATGAAAGACGGGATTTTTACCATGTTTATATTGGTTTTTGAGTTCCTGATGTTATGTTTTGATTTGTTATATTGTTGTTGGTTTTGTATATTATTGTCCGTTATATTTACAGATGAACATGAAGGTTTAAAAAGTTATTTGTGGTATCAAGTATTTGACTGGAAATAAGGTTGATACTAGTTTGGCTCGCCGCTTATTTTTGCGGTTCTGTTTATGGTCTAACCTGGGACCGTACTCTGAAACGCTAATCCTAAACCACAGATTACTAAATAGTTACTATGTAACAGATAGTTCACTCCGCTAAGTCATTTAAATAAATAGCAACTCTAACTATAACGCAATAAAGTAGAATTCAGCTTGTACGGCGCAAATTACGAACGGCCACTCATTCTACCGCATATATTCTAGCTCTTTTGCGAACCTAATTTCTATGGATTTACAACGCCGGCGTTGCCGCCGCGTTTTCGAGCCGACACGGGGAGTGAAATAGGCCTGCCTATACTTCGGTTAGCCCCGCCCCTTTCACTCGATTCTGTCCCGACTAGAGAGTGAGAGGGGCGGGACGTTTCAGAGCCATCTGAACTTGTCTCCGGTCCCTTGTGCAGAAGCGGCTGCAGGCGGAGGCTCAGGAGCTGCGCGGGCGCGTGTCCGTGCTGCAGCAGGAGCTGGACAACAGCGAGAAGGTGCAGCAGGACTTCGTACGCCTGTCGCAGTCGCTGCAGGTAACGTGGACCACTGTTCTGCCGTCATTTCAGGGCTCTTAGTAAGTGAAAACACCAAAATTGCCTATTTTCTATTAGCTGTCATTTGAAACATTGAAGATTTTTCGCATTGAAATTTCCAATATGTATTATAGAACGTATATGAGATGGGAGGACTGTTTCGAAAACACGATTGGAAAAATTTTGCTCGATAGAAAAAAAAACCAGAAGTTACCTTTAAAATTTCATATAAATGCACATTACGACCGTGTTTTCATTACAAACACATAGGTATTTTTTTACCTTTTCTATTTCATGACTGTTTTAAATAAAAAAACTAAACATTTTTATAAATTTTTTGATAAAAGTGTGAATTTTGCTTACGATTTTTAGTTTCGAGCTCGTTGATTTCATAGTGATTTTTCGCGGACCGCCTAACCCCCCTTAACTTATAAGGACTAAGTATAAGTTTATAACTATTTCTGTTAGGTATAGTAATATAGATATTGGAAATATACTGTTATCTCGTCATTGGAACATTATGTCCAAGGTGTCGGGTAAGTGAAAACTCCACACACATGCCATTATATACGCATATAGCATAACGTTATAAAAATATAACTATCGCACCTAATATAAAAATATAACTTATTCTGCTATTGCTATATTAAATTATATCAAGTAGGGCGCCCGCCGTACGCCATCTAGTATATTCGAAATGAACAAATGAAATGACAGAACTGAACGAATGAACTGTGTTCTCCTTCTCTATCCAGCCGTTATTCCAGCCGTACGCGATGCAAGTATTGCTCTCTCTATTCTTGGTAATCAAATCTATCAAAATTCAACTCTATCAAATAGAAATAGAGTTGAACTTTGAAAGTTGGAAAACCAAATAACGCGTTATATTTGAAACAGTTGAAACAGACTCTAATGTCTTATCAATAAGGACTAATATCATAAATCACGTACGACATGCGATTTGAACGAACATGTTATGTTTCTGCTATAACATTTATTACTGTTATTAGAATATTTAACTAATGCTGTCCTGTGGAATTCTTGATCGCGAACTCACGCTCGCTCGGGGCTTAAAAAGTACTTAAGGATTCTGTTTTTAATAGCGTAATATGAATTTATTCGTGTTGTTATTTGTAAAATAGTGGAAAAAAGAATAAAGAATTGGTTTATTAATAGTAAGTAATTGATCATTAAGTAGTGTAAAAAACATTAATAACTACTTTTAGTTTAACATAGGTTATAATAGGTTATTTATTATATTAGGTAATACTAATATATTATAGCACTAAAAATAACCTAATATTTTAATGTAGCATAACGTTATGCTATAATATACGAATATAACATAATAGCACACCTTTAATATAATGGGGATTGCATGCGTGTGGCAGGTGCAGCTGCAGCGCATCCGCGAGGCGGACACGGAGGTGCGGTGGCAGCACGACGACGACGTCAGCGCCTGCCCCGCCTGCCACGCACACCTACCCAACAGTAAAAAGAAGGTAATGCATACCTAATACCGAGAGTCTACTATTTTTAGGTTTGCCAAATTCTGGATTAAGGTGTATCGATGAGCTCAGTGGCGCCGCCAATGGAAATAAATCAATTGCATTTTATTAATGGCTTGGATTAAAAGTTTCGGTTATTTTGCGCAAATAAAAGAGCAAAATGCAATTTTTAATTGTTTTTTCATGGCCTCAAATATGAGCACCAAGTTATGGATCTCGATATTGCCAAATGTGGCCACTAGTGGCACTATTGAGATTCACGACTTATTGCGTAAGTTTGAGTTCTCAAAAGTATATTTATAAAATGCATTCCACTCTTTCACCTGCGCGAAATAACCGAAACTTAAGCTTTTAATAAAATGCAATTGATTTATTTCCATTGGCGGCGCCACTGAGCTCATCGATACACCTTAATTTCGAACCGATCTGAATATTTTTTATTCTTGCGCACAGAAGAAACTGACATTGTAAACAATTTTTTTTTCGTATCAATCACATTTTATTGATCTTGAAACGATCTTCCTCAATAAATAGATGCATGTGATTGTGTAGGTACTTAAAGATAAATAACACTATTGTATTATCAAAAGATTTCAAAGAAATTTTTAAATTCAGTTTTGCTATTTATAAAATAATTATATTTGTCTATACATATTGTTATTTTATTTAGATACTAGCGGCCGCCTGCGGTTTCACCCGCGTGGTTCTCGTTCCCGTGGGAATATCGGGATAAAAAGTAGCCTAAGTTACTCCTTATGACATCAGCTACCTGCCGGTGAAAGTCCCGTCAAAATCGGTCCAGCCGTTTCAGAGATTAGCCGGAACAAACAGACAGACAGACAGACAGACAAAAATTGTAAAAAAAAATATTTTGGTATATGTACCGTATATATAATCATATGCATGTAGTAAAAAGCGGTTATTTTAATATTACAAACAGACATTCCAATTTTATTTATTTGTATAGATGTATAGATTAATTGTATACGTGATTTTCATTGAGAACTTATCTTTCAGGTTCACTGCCGCCACTGCGGGCGCATCTTCTGTGCGTCATGCGTGTCCCACGAAGTGGCGAGCGGGCCGCGCCGCACGCCCGCTCGTGTTTGTTCCGTTTGCCGGACTCTGTTGCAGCCGGACGCCGCGCCGTACTTCAGCACAGATCCGCCGCACTCGCCAGACTAGCGGGGGACTGTAGCTCATAGACATCGGTTACACGCTAATTCTGGCGTCAGTTCAGTCCATCATTCTGGTCAGAATGACGAGAGAATTATCGTGTAACCATTCAGACTGACAGACTGATGGTCTGGACTGATGAAAGTTAAATATTTTAAATAATATTTGTCAGTCCGTTTCGAATGACAGACAACTGTCAGGAGACTGAACTGACGCCAGAATTAGCGTGTACAGTGCCACAACCTTTTCTGTTCCGGTGACAGCGGCGCTACGTATGTTTTTCTCTTTTTTGTAGCAATTTAACCGGCCCTGACTTCTAAGACCTTCAGCCGTCAGCAGCATTATGCATTATGGTTGGACACCAACTTGACAGCAAAATGACTTTAAAAAAAACACGTTAGTTTCACATTTTGGCCACCAGAACAGAAAAGATTGTGGTACTGTAGAATAGAAAGACAAAAGTATGGGATTGGCATTAGCGATTGAAATGTCACATGACCGCTAATATCAACCCCATACATTTTCTTTAAAATGATTTAAAAGAAAAGTGTTAGTTTCACATTTTGGCCACCGGAACAGAAAAGATTGTGGCACTGTACTCATACTCCGACTACACTCGGCGGCACATCTAACCTGCCACCCCATTATTTTTAATTTCCTACCCAACCAAAGTATAAGCAGCCAAATATGGACGTAATATCGTGCACTTTAGACGCACTTTACACTAACAATATAACATAGCAGACAGCGCGCGGTAAGCGAGCTTGCCGCAAGCTAAAGTGCATCTACAGTGCACGAGATTAAGTCCATATTTGGCTGCTCATACTTTGGTCGGGTGGGAGCAGTCCGGTATGAAGACCTTATACAGCTATCCGGGAGGCCCGGACGGATCGCCCGGACGGATCGCTCGCGTCTACACGTGAGACGCTAGAACATTCCTAGCGACGCGGATTGGTCAGCACGGCCCGACTATTGATACTTTACGCTTGCAGGCGGCCCAGGCGAGTCTCCCGGACAGCATGAAATCAGTCTAAAGAAAGACGCGTGTCGCTAAACAGAACAAGATTTGTCAAACTCCGCCTGACAGCGTTTTTTCTCATTTTTCTCACGCATACCCATCATCATATTGTAAGTTTACTCTTAACACTGATACGCGTCAGTCTCACAACCCCAAAATTTTCAAACCACAACACAATGCACGATACAAGTGACTGCAATCGATGTCTTTATGGACAAACATCTGCTTTAGCCTTCATTGCTGAATTAAAAGTTTGGCCAATAAAAAGTTTCACTTTTACGAAGCTTGCCTTTCAAATAGTCTTAAAAAGTTATCAGAATTTTGCCAGAAGCAAACTTTTATTTTATTTTATTTATTTTAACTGCACTTAATATTCATTGTTCGCTAGTTTTCTTGTCTCATTGGCAGTTTTGCCTTAACTGTACTTTACTATTCAAATTACCTAACCTAACCTAAAAATCCTTCAACTTGAATAATCCTAAACACTTCGTCCTAGAAAATAAACACGGCTAGCTGTGTTTGTTTTAATAATAATAATAAATAACAATAATGTCATTAGTGCTAAGTTACAGTGGCTGTGAACGTAACCACAAACATCTCGAACTTGGATAACTCCGGCTAGGATCACAAACACTACCTTAAGTATGACTTAAGCAAATAAAACGCAATTTTAGTGTTCATTAATGTATAAATTATTAGAGTAACTTAATATAATAATTTAACTCGGAAATGAACCATAAAATAATATGTTTAGTTTACTCGGTGATCCAAAGTTCATGTTGATGTGATGTTTCCTACATTTCGAAGTGTAGATGGTTAATTTTTAAAACTGCCTTCAATAATTAAGCTAGTTTACCCTCGCCTCACATGCAATACACAGAGTTTTTATTCACAGAACAAGTTAGCTGTTGTAATGTTCTCTTTGTTAAGGCTTTTGTTAAACCTGTATTGATAGTTTTTATAAATAAATACTTAAGTTATTTATATTTTCCTATGTATCTTAGGGTTAGAATATTTACTTTATGCCTATGATTTAATTTTGTTATTTATGAATGTGTGAGCAGGATGAATTTTGATAATCAGTACGATTACAAAGGAAATTATATTTAAATTACCATTGTTAAACGCCCAGCAAGATTGATGTTGTTTTACTTTATTTATTGATAGAAAAGTATATTGAAGAAATGAAATTATAAGCTACTTTCTACAAAAATTATCTGCAAGTACTAAAGACCTAAAATGTGTACTAAGTAATATACTGTATTGGTTTGTGATTTATTTATTAGTTACTGCAAAGTATACGTTATTTATAGATATCAATAGAAAAAACGTGAAACTTTTCTGTAATCTGTTTTTCTTACTCGTCCTATATATTTTCGTGCAATAAGTCATTTACACATATGTGTACGCTAAGAGCGATTAATTTGATAGAATATGTGTTAACATATATCAATATTACCGAACAAGTGAAAGTACTGGTAAATTAATAGTATACTATTAGACAAGTAACAAAAACTAGGATATATCTCTTTGTTTACATTATTCTCAACCTAGAAAAGTTGGTCACCTACAAATCACTCGAGTAAACCAAAATAGGTAGTAAAAGGTGTAAATATTATGTATTGTGACAGTTTGTTCGCCGTAAACACCGAGATGGCGCTATGCATACCTCACAGAGGGACTTGTATAGATCAAATAAGTTGTAAATTATAAAGATATTTTATTGTAAATAAAAAAGAGTTCCATAAAGTAACTATCTCTTTGTTTCATTTTAACCTTATCTTACTGAACTACTGATTTTGTAGAAATCTTTCAATGACTGACGTGAGGAATTGGAATGATGACTTCGTCGTAACGAAGTTACTAGTTTCATAATCGCTCTTCAGTAATGCTGCGTCAGAGCCAACGCGCACTTGTGATTTTTGATGGGGCGATAGTTTGATCGTTCTTGGATTCAGTATAGAGTTAAATGGCAGTGCGCACACTGACGATTAACCATCGGCATTGCAGTGGTAATGTGCAGTGCATGAAGGACTATGTGAGCGCGCGCACTGCATTCGACTAAACTATCGGCCGACAGTTTGATCACGATCGTCTTACGATTCCGACTAAACTATCGCCCGATTAAAATCACAAGTGCGTTTTGGCTCTTAATCGTTGTTGACGAACAAACTACAGATTTTGCTCAAATAAAACACGCATACAAACGTCACTAGATATGTATGTCAGAAACTTAACACATATTACATCGAAATTGTGAGGGGGAATGCACTAATTAAATATAAAATACCGTATAAAAATATATTTATTCTAAACTTAATATACTAGTCGTCATAGTCTTCTAGGCTGAGCGTTATCACGTCGCTCACCAAACAGTCTGCCGGCTGAAACGAAGGAAACGTTTTATTATCTAAATGAAATAATAGAATAGGACAGACGATTAGCTAAAATACAGGTATAGTACGTATTGCATTCGATTCGGTCGGTGGTATGACTCGTAAGTCCCCCTGGCTAAACTAGGTACCACTATCATCCAAGTCTGTCACCATAGCAATGATGTTGACAGCATTATTGTGTTCCGGTAGTCAGAGATGAGATAGTCAGTTCCTAAGTGTTTGAAGATTTCGGAAGTGGGATTCCAACTTCAGTCGAACCAACCATTACTTAACAGCAGGTTTGATGAGGTTAAGTGCTACTCTATGTCGATTAAAACAAATTTTTGAAGGCACAAGCAGTTAATCTATACACGGTAATTTTTTTATTATCCCGGATAATTTCAGGGATTATTCTACTCATGAAAACAAACAACTTTTATTATGGGACCAACACTGAAATCGCTAAAAAATCTGCTGTTTCATACATTTATATTTTTGCACTTTGGTATGGAACAGCTGAATTTTATTCGCAATTTCAGTGTTGGTCTCATTTTCTTTACATGAGTAGAATCATTCCTAAAATTATCCGGGGTGATAAAAAAATTACCGTGTATCTAAA
Organism: Crambus lathoniellus; assembly: GCA_949710035.1. NCBI lineage: Eukaryota > Metazoa > Arthropoda > Insecta > Lepidoptera > Crambidae > Crambus > Crambus lathoniellus. Next base: position 1,551,691 of record OX453303.1, on the reverse strand, counting down.
ACTCTTACGTTACTGACTGATTGACAGATCTCTCCGCACAGCAGAAACAACTGGGCCTAAGAAGCTGAAATTTGGCTTGTATGTTCCTTGGGGAGTGTAGGGGAGCACTAAGAGAGGTTTTCCCCCCTCTAATAGGGTAAAAAAGGGGGTCCGCGAGTGGAGCGCTAGTTATATTATTTGCAGCTTGATTACCTCTGAGCAGATGCCCACGAGCGCGTCCGAACAGCCGTAGAACTCCTCCTTGAGCGAGATGACGATGGTCTGCAGCGAGCCGCGCTTGGAGCGGATGTACGACGCCACCTTGCCGATGTTCGTGTTGTCCAGCGCCGATATTACAGTGGCGGTCACATAATTAAAGACACCAGTCGATTATCATACAAACGAGGTGTCTTTGAAGCCTCGTTTCTCTGCCAAGCATTGACCTAGCTGTGATCTGATGATGGCCATACAGGGAGCGAATGGAGGAGATTCAGATCGCTATATACAACCAACTGATCTGATCAGCGTTCTAAGAGATATAATCAGATTCTTCAGTTTCTGGTTTCCAATTACAATTTTATGCTAATTTTGCGGATTTTTTACACACATCCTTATATCTTTTAGAATGCTGATCAGAACAGTTGGGTGTGTATAGCGATCTGAATCTCCTCCAATCACTCCCTAGATGGCCATCATCTGATCACAGCTAGATCAATCCCTCGCGGAGAATCAAGGCTTCAAAGTTACCTCGTTTGTATGAAAATCGTCTGGTGTCTTTAATTAGTATTTGCAGCTTGATTACCTCTGAGCAGATGCCCACGAGCGCGTCCGAACAGCCGTAGAACTCCTCCTTGAGCGAGATGACGATGGTCTGCAGCGAGCCGCGCTTGGAGCGGATGTACGACGCCACCTTGCCGATGTTCGTGTTGTCCAGCGCCGCGTCGATCTCGTCCAGCAGGAAGAACGGCGCTGGTTGGTAGCTGTAATTATACAACGGAATTTACTCCGAGTATTCATATGATTATTTAAAATACAACACAGAATTATTACTCGCCATCATCACGTCATCATTTTTAACCGACTTCATATTTGTGTTATTTTTAGACTACACAACTACACATGAAATAACTACACTTAAAATAAAAACAAAACTATACCTGTGCTGTAGCTATACCAATTTACAAATGTGCACAGCTTTAGCAATTATCATACCTACACATGAGAAAATAATCTGAATAGAGAGAAAGATTTCTAAGAGCGTGCAAAGTTTGTACCTATTTTGGTATGGTTGTCACAAGAGGTTAAAATAAATTAAACAAAACAATTCTTTATTCTCTTTTTTATTATGTAGGTATTATGAAATGTTTATTTTCAAATTACTGTACTTAAGTAATAGTTGTTTTCTTAATAATTTACTATATATTAATTGTGTGGTAAATTATGAACCTAACATAGAGTTTTTTAAAATAATCTAAAGGGAAACACTCACATTGCATATCAAATTTACAGTTTTGAATGAATTTTAGTAAGTATTTCATTGCCAACATTAACAATCGCAACTATATTTTCTGTCACCTCATTATTTAAGATTTGTCACACAATCTGCAATACCCTGATTACTGTTATCGAAAACGTAGATCTATCACATAATACGTAGATTTAGGTTCCATAGTTTCGTTTTTTTAGTTTACATGGTCAAATTATTTACAGTATGAAATTGTCAAAAGACATAATCACATGATAGGTCCGAGGAGCGAAGCAACGAGCATGTTACGTTTACATGAAGTAACCGCTCGCGCGGTGCCGCGGCAGCGGCCGAAGATGAAAATAATACGTGCGTCGCGTTGACACTGAGCTTGTCCACTGAGCGAGCAGTCGTAAATCGGTTTTTTCCAGTCACACCGCGTACCGTGACAAGCAAGCGGCCAGTGGAAACCCACATATGCCTAGCATGATTGTAGTAGTGTAAAGGCCTAATCAGACGACGGACTTTTGTCCGCCGGACTAACTGAAAAAGTGGTAATTTTCGCCACGAACTCAATGCATACGACGTTTATTTGATTCGTAAAGATCTAGCAAGGTGGCAGGAGCATGATGGGCACAACAATCTTCGTTGTTTACGTTGCATTTGCAGCAAATGTTTCCACTTTTAGGTTATGTCGGCGGACAAAAGTCCGTCGTCTGATTAGGCCTTAATCATTCGCGCGGTTGTATGAAGCTTTCTCTCTGTCCAGTTAATTTACTCATGTGATACCTGTGTATGGCGAACAGAGGTTGGACATGGGCTGGAACCGCTTGCCAGCCACGCAGTTGATGCCGTCCAGTGGGGCATCACCCCACCCCCACATACCTGTGGATGGCGAACAGCAGCGCGAGCGCGGCCACGGTCTTCTCCCCGCCGGACAGGTTGGACATGGGCTGGAACCGCTTGCCGGCCACGCAGTTGATGCCGTCCAGTGGGGCATCACCCCATCACCCCACCCCCACATACCTGTGGATGGCGAACAGCAGCGCGAGCGCGGCCACGGTCTTCTCCCCGCCGGACAGGTTGGACATGGGCTGGAACCGCTTGCCGGCCACGCAGTTGATGCCGTCCAGTAGGGCATCACCCCATCACCCCACCCCCACATACCTGTGGATGGCAAACAGCAGCGCGAGCGCGGCCACGGTCTTCTCCCCGCCGGACAGGTTGGACATGGGCTGGAACCGCTTGCCGGGCGCCACGCAGTTGTAGTTGATGCCGTCCAGGTAGGGCTCCTCGGGGTTCTCGGGGCCCAGGAACGCCTGCGCCGACTGGTTCATGGCCAGCGCCTGCCATGAACACGAACAATATTATATCAGCAGCGCTCGCGACTCCTTCCTCGTGGAATAAGGATCGTAGTGTAATATTAAATAGTATGTGATCTTTACGTTGACTGAAGTGAAGTGATTTATAGTATTGACTTTGAAATACTGACATAAAATTTGACATTCTTAACCCTGTTTTTATTAATATTATCCAATTTTGTGTTGATGCTATTGACTATTAAAATATTATTCAAATGTAATAGATTAAATTCAATTTGAAACAAATTTGTATACTCTTTTAGGAGTAAGGTAAAACTTTTAAGGGACATACAGAACTTATTAATATTGTAACAACTGTAACAAACTATGTTCTTGACAAATAAATTATTCTTTATTCCACAGTAAAATTACAAAATTCATCAAGTTATTTACAAGCACTCTAACTATGTAGATTTAATCTGGCGTCTTAAAAATAAACGACGACGTAAATTTTGTAGAATTCCATATCTCACTATTACATCAAAAATATAACCTCGTAAATTTTACATCACCGATTAAGAATTTGTAAACACACCTTGTAAATGGCGTCGATCTCGTTGGCCACATGCTCGAAGCAGTCTATGAATTTGTCATGCCTCTCTTTTTTTACCTGAAAAGATATGAACAAGAAAATAACGTTCAAGTAACAAAAACGTACCTAAATGAGCTTTCCGAGATAAATTAACATTTTGCTTATCAATAACTGTGATTTAATTATGTAATAGGGATTAAAGTATGAAATTGGCGTTTTATAGTAATAGATACTTTGAATTGCCATAAAGTAAAACCTTCATGGTGCGACTACTTTTTCCCATGATACTTATAAGGTCCTGTTTTAGAAATGTGCAATTTGCAATTTTTTTTATTAAATAAATATGTTCCTACATCTTAGAAAGAGCCTAGTTTTATTTTTTCAGTACAAACTAGTAAATTCATACTTTAACCCTTAATATTTAAAATGATTTGGTATTAACATTATTGTATACTAGCTTTCTGCCCGAGGATTCACCCGCGTGGACTACAAGAGGTGATCCCGCGGGAATGTGATATTTTTCCGGGATAAAAAGTAGCAAATGTTCCTCTCCAGGCTACAAAGTAAATTGTCCCAAATTTCAGCCAAATTCATTCAGCCGTTTTGGCGTCATTGAGTTACAAACATACAAACATCTAAACTTTCACATTTATAATATTAGTAGATTAAGTAGGACAATAACAAAAAGTAAAAAAATATGCAATTGACAACATTTCAAAATTTTAAGGTATTTATTTTTATGGATATAATGAAAATTTATCGCTTTTTAGGCAATACGTATTTTTTCAATTTAATTTATTTTCGTACATTACTGAGATATTAATTAATTGAAAACGGTTTATTCTAAAAGGACGTAAGTACACTATATAGGTTCAATTCAAGCGATGCCTTTGCCTTACCTCTTAAAACTGTTCAATTAAAAAAAAAACTGTCATTGGTGTAATTTCCATAGAGATGTAGGCACGCTAGTACTTTATATCGATAATCATGGTATTTTTCTTCAGAGAGACATTAATTCTAACTCCTATAATTTTATTCAGATGGGGGCACAAAACAAGAAACTGAAAGCGGCTATTTTCTTTATAAAATTGACCTAAAGTTCCCAAAAACGTATGAAGTTCATACCCATAAAGTTACTCGGTAGCCCCCCTGATGCTATAAAATACTACATTTGATTCTGTCTCGTATGTGATTTACCAATGTATAGTGCAGCAAGCTTTTCTGTTCCGGTGATTATCTTTGGAACTAAAATGCCCCCAGTACACGATGGCCGATCATGGTCGGCGACCATGACCAATACATCGTACATTGACACTTTTGAAAGAACCTTTTTAAACTTGTTCGTTCAAAAGTGTCAATGTACGATGTATTGGTCATGGTCGCCGACCATGATCGGCCATCGTGTACTGGGGGCAAAACAGTTTTCATACGACAGTCCATTTTGACAGCTAATTTGGTATTGCAAGTGGCTCCTCTGTCACGGCTGTCACCGGAACAGGAAAGCTTGTGGCACTGTAGTTGCGTTTGTGGCATACCTTTTTTTTATAGTGAAGGCAAATACAGTCTTTTCGTATACCGCTTACGGCATGTTGGACTCAGTCAGACAAGGCCTGTCTCTCGCCGCGCCCAGCCCTCCTGCCAAGCCTAATAGGCTTCGCGTCAGGGCTGGGTGGTTCTAACCCCTGCCCCGCCCCCTGACGAGCTCGAAAGCTCGACAGGAGGCGGGAGCCTCCTCTCAATCTCCCCATAAGGTTACCCACACCGGGTTTGTGGCATACCTACTCAAACTTACTAATTTTCCATTGAAAATAGTCGATAATAATTTCGATAACTGAGTCAATCAAGCAACACTATTAATGCAGGAAGGGTCATTTTGATTTGACATGACGTTTGTTTGTTTGTTTTGTCTTTATTTTGTTGTGTGGTGTGTAGTTAATATATTATACCTACTTTGTTTTGCATTTGATCTGAGTAGAAATACTTTGTAAGCTACTAAGCTCAAATTACCGATACTAAAATAATTCATTAATAGTTTTATCATGGAAAATCGCCCGAAAATCAAACGGGACCCCTTAGTCCATTGTTTTGTTCCGGCATGTAAGAACACAGCATTAATGTGTCCTGGGAAACTTTTTGTTTTTGTACCAAAATCTAATCGATCGGAATGGTGTTCTGCTGTTAATAAAGTAACCGTGCCTACAAGTGCAGTTTATATATGCGAAGATCACCTGAACGTAAGTGTTAACCCTTTTATAAATGAAAGCTGATTCAAGTCTGGCCTATTTTTACTTCAACTTCAACTTTTATGGTGAATGGCTGCTTCAGTATTAAATTATTTGTTTTTTTACAGCTTGAAGATGATCTTATGAATTACGAAGCGTGGATTAATGGCAGGGCTCAGAGGCCTAGACTGAAACCCCAAGTCCCCAGAACATTAAGAAATATTGGTATAAGTGAATTTCCATCAACTTCTTCAGTGACACAACCAGAAACAGAATGCTATGAATCAATCTGCCATCAAAAAGATCAAGGGGTTTTGTGCAAACCTCAGTATTTTCACAAGTCTGTACAAGTGAATCCTGTTATGGTGAATCGTTGTGTAGGTGTGAATGTGAATGCTTTAAAAAGAAAACAACAACCTATTTTAGTAGAAGAAGCCTCAGATCAGAGCTCATCTCCATTTGGTTCTACAGTGGAGTTTACTGAAACTGAAACAGGAGATTCCCCTGTACAATGCGTGCGGGAGTTTACTGGAAGAAATTTTATTTTAACTCTTATAAGACTCAACCCTTTTGATTATATAGGTATTACAAAACAGTATTATTGGATTATCGAATATATAGCTAAAGCATCAAATATACCTTCATTCCATATTATTTTAACTCTTTATAAATTAAAAAATAATGATACATTTAGGAGAATGAAAGAGTTATTTGAAGTATCCATAGCTACTTTATGGAGAATGTTTTTTAAAACAGTGAAACTGCTGAGTTTATTTTTTATTCAATTTATATACTGGCCAAGTAAATTAGCTATAAAACTGAATTTACCTCCAGCATTTCGATGTAATGCAGAGTATTCATCAGTTCAAACAATAATTGATGCATTTGAAATTGAAATAGAAAAGCCAAAGAAGCCTATAGAACAAACTTTGACATGGTCACAGTATAAACATTGTAATACTGTCAAGTATTTAATAGGTGCTACGCCTGATGGTTTTATCAACTTCATATCGGAAGGGTATGGTGGTCGCATATCTGATATGAACTTGATAGAGCAAAGTGGGTTTTTAGAAACTGTTCCAGAAAATGCCACTATATTGGCTGACAGAGGGTTTAAACATCTTGAAACACATTTATTAAAAAAGTCTGTTAAGGTGTTACGACCACCTAGTGTTATCAAAGACAAGAAAATGACTAAAAGTGAAGTGCTTGACACTAAAGTTATTGCTAGTCTTAGAATTCATATAGAGAGGGTCATCAGAAGGGTTCGTCTATTTAAAATATTAAAGCCACATTCTGTTGTCAACAATAAGATGGTAAATATTATTGATAATGCTGTTATAATAGCTTGTGGATTAATCAATATGCAGGCTCCTATTATAAGAAAATAATTATTGTATAAAAATAAAAGAGTTATTCTATTTACATTTGTTTTATTACTACATAAAGTCCCATTGGAGCTGGTTGTGAGATGGGTTGATTTTTTCTAAATACTTCGTTTTGATTTTAATTGCATTGTGAATGAAAAAAGTAAAAATTTAAATGTATAAAAATAAAACACTTTCACCGATTTTGCATGCATTTATTGAACAACTTTGTTAATTTCTTTGTTGTTTTTAAAAGGATTTTATGTTTTTATCTGGCACCTTTCCAGGGGCCGTGGTCATGGAAAACTACCCACTATTTATTGATTTTAATAAAAGAAGTCTTTGTTTTTTGTTCGGAAACAGGATACGGTTAGGTATTGATTATTTTAACTTTAAATTAATAATAACAAAAATGATTTATTAATTTAATATTTTGATTTGTTTAAGTAATTTGGATAATAGTTACTTATAGCAAGGCAAAAAGTTACTGACTCAACCACCAGTTCACAAAAATTGGAGGCCCTTCGGAGAAAGAACTGGCAAGAAAACTACACAAAGGGGGACGATCTCCGTTTAATAAAATTATTTGCAAAAAGAAGTAACCATATCTTTAGTTCTTGCAGTGTGGTTTGGGTTCAGACTTTACTTGATGGATTATAGAGTCCCAAGCTGGTGGTATCTTCCAACCATCTTCTCTATTGAAATTTGGGTATTTGGTAATTTCAATAGCCTCATGCATTAATCTGGGAAAGTATCTTGGTTCTCTAGCGAGGATCTGCGGTTTGTCAAACCTTATATAATGGTTGGTTCCCTCAAATGAATGTTCACACACTGCAGACTATTATCGCGCCTACGTTTGATGTCAGCTACATGTTGTTTAACGCGCGTCCCTATGCTTCACTTTGTTTGCCCTATGTAGGAGAGCCCACAGTCACAATCTATTTTGTAAACCCCTGCAACTTGAAAGGGAATATTACACTTGACTGGTGGTAAGAATTGGTTAATCTTCTTCGGTGGCCTGAAGTAAGTGTTAATCAAAGCACGCTTCAGAATCCTTCCAAGCTTGTCAGTGACACCTTTCACATATGGTAGAATGGCAGGTTGACGTTCTACTGTGGATGCTTTGGTGCGTTTTCTGTGATGTTTGCGTGGTACTAGCAATTTTTTACTTCGCAGTACTTGCTCGACATGCCAAAGCTCGGCACTCAGGTGTTCCTCATCACAGATGTTGCGAGCACTCTGAAACAAAGATTTCCCTACAGTAGCTAACTCTAAAGGGTGATGGTGAGAGTCACCATTTAGATATTTATCTGTATGTGTTGCTTTTCGATACACAGTGTGGCTCTAAAGTTTGGTCAGGATTCCTGATAACAAGTACATCTAGGAAGGCTAGTTTCTTATTTGCCTCTAACTCCATAGTGAATTTAATATTTGGGTGGTTAAGGAAAGCAGTGGCACTATCTTTAGGTAGTAATGTGAAAGTGTCATCTACATACCGTTTGTAGAACCGGGGATACAGTGGTGTTGAGGCCAGCGCCTTCTCAAAAGTCTTCATAAATAAGTCTGCGACTATTGGGGATACCGGAGAACCCATTGCTACTCCATCAAGTTGTATGTAGAATTCATCATTCCACAGATGTTAAACAATGTTCCAAAAGTTTTGCATATTCCAAGGGCAAAATCTTCTAGTTTCTTCCTAGTGATATTGATGCAGTCCTTTACTGGTAGGCATGTGAATAAGGATGTTTATATAATATAAGATGTGTATATACTACATAAAAGTTAACATTTTACAATTTTCATAATTTCTTTATAAATGTAAGTCTTCCAAAAGAGTTCAGCTTCTTCAATAATTTTTTTCACATACATCTTGTCATAGTATTGCCAATACATACTGATTTTCCTATTTTCCTCAAATTTGGGATCTGCTACACAAAATAATGCTTTTCTTTTATTCATAGCATGCATTTGCAGTTGTACTTGGGCTTTAAACTTAGCTGTAATAGAATCATTTTTTACATAGTTTTTTATAGTTTGCTCACTCGATGGACACTTTATTTCCACCACAAACTCTTCACTAACTCCATCTGGAGATGCACCTAAAATAACATTAATCAACTTAAATCCACATTGTTCAATGGATATCTTGAGTTCTTGTTCAATTTTTTTTAAAACTTCCTTTTCCAATATTCTTCCTCTTCGAATGGCTGTAGTTTCAGGCACTTTGTATCCTCCTAATATAGACTTCACCAGAACACCATCTGTTTTACATCTAGTGACTTCATAAATTTTTGACGCTGAAATTCGACCTTGTCGCATTATGTGCCACAATGCATTTTCTGCTTGGTCATGAGTTTCTTTTTCAATTTTTTCAATAATATCATTACTTAAATTAGACTGTGCTTCTGTTATGAAATTTTCATAGCTGTGGTTTTCTTCAGCTTCATTGCTTGTGTAATGCAACATCAATTGGTAAATACTAAATTTGTCTAAATTGGTGACACATTTATTGGTATAATTTAGTACTAGCGAATTTGTCACCTTCCGTTTTTTACATTCGTCAATGAAAATCGGTGCTCTTAGAGAAGGAGGCAGAGTAACTGCTGTTTGTTTTCGCTTGGCTCCCATCTCCTTTGCCAAAGAAAACTTGTTGTCAGAGACCGCGTCTGCCAGCTTGGGCTTCGCCCAGTAGCAACTGACGGAAGTTACTGATGGTTCCTCAGTGCGCTTAATGAGCCACATTATAAAACATATTGTGTGTTTACAGCCACCATCACTAGCTGCACAATCCTGGCAAGATACCTCTTTTATAGTCTCTTGGATTTCATTTATTACGGCTGTAACCGTATATAGTTTGCAGCGGACCCTGTGCTCCGGTGTCACCCTTCCTTTTAAAAAGCAAAGACCATTTTCTCTCTTTACCTCCACATATCCCACCGATGTTTCGACGTAGGAGTCTCTTGAAGACACCATCACCTTAGCCCCTCTTATTTCAGCAATGTTGAAACAATCGTTTTCCCGCATGAACTGCAGCAACATCACCAAATCCACTTTCGGCAGGTTTCGGCTATCTGCCATCGCGAAACCGTCGGAAACCTTCATTTTATCCCTATCCAATTCTGGGTAAGAAGAAAAGCGAGCGACGCCAACAAAATTGAATCACAATCACAAATTATAGGTAATAAGTCACGAAAATAGAGAAAAGCAAACAAAGCAATCACAAATCAAAGCACTCAAAGCATCAAGCACAACCAGTGAGTGTTGCCAGTGGTGATTGGAGATTTCGAACGCTAGGGTGACTGGAAGGAACGAAAAAAAAACCCGGCCAAGTGCGAGTCGGACTCGCGCACGAAGGGTTCCGTTACCATTACCATAAAAATCACGTTTGTTGTATGGGAATTAATTAATTTAACTTAATTTTTATTTTTATTTAATTACTTACCTATTTATGTTTGAAATAAATAAGTATGTATGCTTACATACATCTAAATATTCTGTGAATATTTCAACCTACCTGTACCTGTTTCCGTTATTAATATCGAGCAAAAATCCCCTGGTGGTGGGTGACAGACAGAAAGACAGACAGACAGACGGACAGCGAAGTCTCAGTAATAGAGTCCCATTTTTACCCTTTGGGTACGGGACCCTAAAAATGAATTGTTTTTAGAGTGCGCGCCAGTAGGGCTAGCACAACTTAGCGCGACTCTTTGTCACGCTCCTTCCAACCAATCAGAACGTCGCTTTAAGTCACGCGAACTATCTACGAGCGATCTGATTACTCGAAAGTGCCCGCGACTCTTTCTCACTCGAGTCGCGCGCAAGTTGTGCTAGACCTACAGATAAGACGTCTTCGCGCGGTCAAAATCGAAAACTAATCTTAATCTTTACCATATCCTTATAGCAACAAAAACAGCAAAGACATTGAAACTTAAACAGCCCAGACTTCGGTAAGTATAATATAAAAACTGCACTACCTACAACTTTTATGTACCAGCTAAATACGGAGATCCAAAATGGAACGAAAAGAACGCACAAAAATAGGAACGACAAGGGGACGCATCACTGTAAAATAGAACGCAAAATGTTCCAAAAGGAACGATCTGGCAACGCTATTACCAACGCAAACAAGACCACAGACCAGACTACAAACCATCCAACAGACCAGCTAGGCAACTAGTGCGTCAGAGTTAAATGACTTTTTTTTTCTTTATAGGGAATGATTCAAGGCAAATGCATACACACTAGAAAGATCTATATCGACCATTTTACACATTTTTTTGAATATCTCATTAAATATACAACCAGAAAATCTAAAAATATGTTTATAATGTTTAATTACTTCTAATCTCGAAATGGTTTTCGAATTTTACTGCCTTGCAAAAATGAAATGTTGTCAATTGTCTAAATAAGCAATTAAAATGTAAAAGTTAATATTTGACGACGCGCGACCCTTTTGGCTCGTAGGTATCTAATTTGTATGTTATACAATTGATATAAAGTTCATTATGCTATGTATAATTTCGTCGCTTCCATTCCATCCCGCGGCGGTGTAAATTGAGCCTTACGATACAACAGTATTATACTGACCTTCTCGAAGGCGAGCTTGGCCTTGTGCGCGCGCTTGCGGGCCAACACGAACGCTTCGTTGGTGGCGCTCACTTTCTCCCGCACCTCGTTCAGTTTCTGCATCGCCTGTGCACGAGAACACGGACAACGTATACGTACACATTTCAAACAAACATTGTTATAGTTAACATTATTAAACATATTCCCCCTTATTCCAAAACGTAGACTTAAACCACCTTATTACAAAACGTGGACTAAAATAGTCCTGGTTTAAAACTGGTACTAAACTGGTGCTGTCACTTTCATTTACTAAATGAAGAACAGAATTAGCATCAATTTTAAACCAGGTCTAACTTTAGCCCACGTTTTGTAATAAGGGGGAAATAGTCTGGTACTAAACTGGTGCTGTCACTTTCATTTACCAAATGAAAAACAGAATGAGTCACACCAATGGTTTTTGTTATCAGCATATCTAAAAAATATGTTACTCGAGAAAAAAGAATGTTTTTATTTTTTTCCTATCTTCAAAAATGACTGAGATATTGAACGTTAAAGTAAGGCCTCCGTGAAAAATTCGGGTAAGCCAATGGAATTAACGTGTGACGTCACATCGCGATTGAGAGTTGGCGCTTCTGTATTTCTCCTTTGGCTATTAGAGTTGCGCTCTCACGGTTTCGCAATAAATTTATTTATTTTTCTTATAGTCGATCAATGATCAATTTTGTGTTGAGTCCATGTGAAAAAACACCTTCAAATACATAAGTTGTATTTTCGTGATTAAAATTAAATCAACTTTCGTAATGGCGGGCGGAATTCTGTCAATATAAATAGCAACCGTCAAACTTCGATCAACAATAACACGAAGCCGTCAAATGGACAGTAGGTGACAGTTTTAGAGTGCGGCTGCGCGCGGTCGAAATCGAATACTAATCATTTATCATAACCTTAGAACGAAGAAAATGTACTGTAACTAGCGCCAAAAACGCACCAGTTGCGCGAAGACTGCGCACGGACGAACTCTATGTAGGTACAGTTGGACGGAAATCACCCGCAGCAGCCGCAATCGGAGATGTCACTGCGACATGACGTCATCGCAATAGCGCGCAAGGAAAGCAAATTTACAAAAGCTGGTGAAACTTTGCAACGCTGTAACTTTGGAAATCCTGAACAGATTTCGATGAAACAAAAATTGTATTACTTGCACGAGTACGCGCATTAAATGCAGTAATTTTTATAGTCATATTTTGATGTGTTGGTGTGACACATTAGCATCAGTTTTAAACCAGGGGGGCTACCGCCTAAGCACCGTAAGGTTTGATTACGATTACGACGCATCGTGCCATCCTTGTCATGTCGTAACACATTTGGTATGGCCAGACAAGGATGGCACGACGCGTCGTAATCGGCGCGCGGCGGTAGGGGGCAGGTCTAACTTTAGTCTACGTTTTGGGATAAGGGGGATTAAGTTGTAATTGGCTGTATTTTTGTTAAGATTTGAATTTATGAAAATATATAGCTGTAAGTTTTCCAAAAATTGTTAAAGTAAAATTAAATAGTGTGTAAATCACTTACTAAGTTAAATAAAAATGTGGTTGGGTCAAGCAACTTTCACAATAGCTAATAAATACAGAAACTTCGGTTTACCCGTCTCTCTCACTCTCCAGTCATGACAGTATCGATTATTTATGAATTATTTTATTATTGATGGAGTAAGGTACTTGATGATTTTTGTAAATACCACCCACCCTACTTTGTTGCATTTTAATAAATTCAGTGCCTTCCTAATGGGCTTTGGCTGAAAACCAGCGTTTTGCTCATACAGGGCAAATATTTCGCTGAGCCTATTTGCCTATTTACATCGCTGTGACACAATCTACGCATCATATTAGTTTTTGTATACTTACCTTAATTTTTCACTGTACTTATGATGCAAATAAATATTTTTCTTATCTTATCTTTCTTATCGAGTGAAAGGGGCGGGGCTAACCGAAGTTTCGGATTTGCGTTCCAGCCGGCCTAGCATGACTATCATTTTATCACGCGATATGATATAGCACGTCATGCTGTCTTGCTTACACCTAGTAGGGTAAGCAAGACAGCATGACGTGCTATATCATATCGCGTGATAAAAGCCGCTCATGCTGGGCCGGCAGAGTACGATCCCTGTCTCGTGCTTACCCTCATGTTGGGCGCTTGTATCTTGTCCACGGTGTTCTGCAGCGAATTGATGGCTTTTTGTAGCTTGTCGCCCTTGCGCTTCACCTCGTCCGCTTCTTCTAGCTCTTTCAACCCTTCCGGTAGGGAACGGTAGTCCACGCGTATTCTACATAGGAGATAGTGTACAACTTTAGAGTTTCAACCTCATTGTGTAATTTGATAAGTTCAAAATTAATTGAGAAAATTTGATATACCTACCTACCGTTTTTCACGAAAATATAAATGATACGCATGATCAATAGGGGATCGGACTGTTATTGATATCTAAATATTTAATAGTAACATTCAAAAATATAACATTGAAGAATAACAAAATGACACATCTGACGTCAGATGTGTCTAGCGCTGGCCTAGTCTATTCATTATGGAAATTTGATGAGCTATATCTCCGAAAATTTAGATAATATTTGAAAATAAATACCTATGTCGTGTTTCTGATATTATTAAAAACATTTAAACAAATTAAATCAGTCCGATCCAGTGGGATCGATTATACCTGGCGTCCCGGGAGCGCTGGTGCGAGGACGTGATGGATGACTGCTCGGACTCGCCGTCCGCCGTGTCGTCCAGGCTGCCTTCCAACAGCGGCACCATTATGTCGTCCATCTGAACAAACCACATACATACACGTGTGCATTCCTATGTGACACCTTAATACTATACAGGGTGTTAGGGGAACCGTTGCAAAAACTTTAACCATGGCTTCAGACCATCATGCTGAACAACGTACAGCAAGATTTTTTGTTGGAAATGAAAAAAAAAACATAGTCATAGTCATAAATTTTTATTCATAAAGATTAAATAAAATTAATGCTTATGAATCGTCCAACATTTTTTTACCTACCACCTGTTATGGACATCTTTTAACTGACAAGAAAAACAGGCGAAAAAAACTCATCAGCTTTAACAGAAGCGATACGATTCATACAAATTTAGCAACTAATCGGGACATTTTGTATTGAGTCGAAATATTTTTTTATTTCCGACAAAAAATCTTGCTGTACGTTGTTCAGCATGATGGCCTGAAGCCATGGTTAAAGTTTTTGCAACGGTGCCCCTAACACAATGTATTAACCAAAACTGTCAATGTTCTACTTGCGGTCGCTTGAAACTGAGAATATTGCAAACGTCAACTTAAAAAAATCTTCATCAAACCGTTTATTAAATAGTAATTTATGCAAGTGATCAATAATAATGAGAAGTTTTCAGGCTAAGCTTTTGCTAACTCTCGGAGTTGGCGCTAGTAAAAATTTGAGAAATATAGCTTTTTTTAGAAATTTAACTGGCCATGGCTTTTGAAATTCTTCAGACGTTATTAAATACATAATTTGTAAAAAAGATAATCAAAAAGAAATAAAACAACGCTAATATAAATCATTTGCCACTATGTTATTTATAAAATCAAACGCGTAATTTACCAGAAATGAAACCACGCACTACTTAATACCATACTGTACTGGCATTACTGGTTCTCAAATTTCAGGTAAGTAAAGCAATTTACTGAGCTTTACGGACAATATTAATGTCATCGAACTGTCAACTGAAAACTGCTATTGTCTGAGTATAGTTCCGGTGGGTAAAATATGCAACTAAAGTGATTTTTTTATGTAATTTTGCTGTCAAGTTGTGGTATTTGATTGACACCACTGGTGATAACTGGGATTTCATTTTCCCTTTCATCACCATTGGCAACAAACTGTTTTATTTTTCTCGTTTGTCACCAGTGGTGACGAATGGGAATAAGGGTAGCGTTGCTCCTGGCTGAAGGTCTTAGAAGTCAGGGCCAGTTAAATTGCTACAAAAAAAAGAAAAAAAAACATATCACCGCTGTCACCGGAACAGAAAAGATTGTCGATTTGTAAGTAGCGTTATTTTCCAATCCATAGCTCTAAAAATGATCGTACCTTGCACTGGCGCAGTATGTTGTGCCGGTCGCTGCGTTTGCTCTCGATGCGGGCTTCGATGGACGCGATCTGTTTCTGGACCGCCTGGATCTCCTTCGTTATGGAAGACACCTCCTTGCGAGCCTGTCACAATATTATATTAACAGCGAGGTTAGCATAAATCCGAATACAGTTGTCTGAGTTTTTGGTTAATGTTAGTGTTGCTTTCATCGGTGAACTTTGAATATTATAACTTAATTGAATGAAATCAGTATAGGTATAATGTTTAAAAAAAAATGTGATAACAAAATGAAAAATGAGTGTTTGAATGAACAAATTAATTACGGAAATTTGGTTTAAAGAACGATTGGCATAAATGGATCGATGTATTTTATCGCCACAATACATCCAGATATAAAAAAGCAGTAGGAATTCGTCGAAAATTGTCTACGCTGAAGTGATTTTAGGCTGATTTTACAGTCGTGCGGGAGACATTGGGAAGTGCCCACACACCATATCAAGTTAGCCGTACGACCAATTCGCGTCGTCGTGAAACGATGCTATAGTGCCTCACGCGTGTTTCCTGCCCGGCCGATGGTAAAACCAGCCTTAATGTGTGTTTTTCTAAGTGCAGGCGTGTTTTTATTCACATGTGGTGTGTCGTACCTTCTCCAGCTCCTGCTCGTGGGTAGCAGCAGTAGCTCTAGCAGAAGATCTGTTCATAGATGTACGTGAGAAATGTGGGAGGTGCCCGCACACCATATCAATAGTTAGCTGTAAGACCAATTCGCATCGTCGTGAAACGATGCTATAGTGCCTCACGCGTGTTTCCTACCCGGCCGATGGTAAAACCAGCCTTAATGTGTGTTTTTCTAAGTGCAGGCAGTCCTATTTCACTCCCCGTGTGGGCTCGAAAACGCGGCGGCAACGCCGGCGGTGTAAATCCATAGAAATTAGGTCCGCAAAAGAGCTAGAATGTATTCGATAGAAAGAGATGCAACGAGTGGCTATTCGTAATTTGCGCCGTACAAGCTGAATTCCACTTTATTGCTTTACAGTTAGAGTAGCTATTTATTTAAATGGCTTAGCGGAGTGCAGTATCTGTTACTAGTAACTATTTAGTAATCTGTGGTGCGGGCCTATTGTAAAACCAGCCTTAATGTGTGTTTTTCTAAGTGCAGGCGTGTTTTTATACATGTGTGGTGTGTCGTACCTTCTCCAGCTCCTGCTCGTGGGTAGCGGCAGTAGCTCTAGCGGTAGATCTGTCGGCCTTGAGCGCGTCCGCTCGTCTCAGCTCGCGGTCGATGTCCTGGCGCTGCTTGTATACCTACGTGTGGTGTGTTTATCTTCTCCAGCTCCTGCTCGTGGATAGCGGCAGTAGCTCTAGCGGTACATCTGATCATAGTTGTACGTGAGAAATGTGGGAGGTGCCCGCACACCATATCAATAGTTAGCTGTAAGACCAATTTGCATCGTCGTGAAACGATGCTATAGTGCCTCACGCGTGTTTTCTACCCGGCCGATGGTAAAACCAGCCTTAATGTGTGTTTTTCTAAGTGCAGGCGTGTTTTTATTCACATGTGGTGTGTTGTACCTTCTCCAGCTCCTGCTCGTGGGTAGCGGCAGTAGCTCTAGCGGTAGATCTACGTGTGTGTGTCAAGGAGATTCTACAAGGAAACTGGAGTTTTCACCCTGAATAAAAAAGTGTACCTAGCAAATTTGACATTTAGTTCGTGTGGCTGCCTGTTGTTTCATATAACCATACGTTTTGTTTCAAAGTGTAGGTGAGACGGAAGACAGCCACAGTGCCACAAAAAAGTGTTAGTACTACTCTCTCCAGTTACCTCAGTATTTAGTCTAAGCTCTTTGGTGTGTGTCGTACCTTCTCCAGCTCCTGCTCGTGGGTAGCGGCAGTAGCTCTAGCGGTAGATCTGTCGGCTTTGAGCGCATCCGCTCGTCTCAGCTCGCGGTCGATGTCTTGGCGCTGCTTGGCCTCGGCCTGCCGCCCCGCTTCCAGTTCATCTTCGCCGTCTTGGACTGTGCGCTCCCATCGGGTTACGTTCTCTGAAATGGCAATAGGAAGATTGAAAGACGGTCTCGATTTAAGAATAGAGAGAGATACTGCATACATTCTTGCTCGGAAAACGCATTGAAAAACTGCTTGATTAGCGAATCATCAGTCAAAGGTCCTACGTGAAAAATATAATCTGTGCTTAGTGTTCCATTCGTTGCTGCAATTATACTGATAGGATATATCACGGTGTTTAGTCACGGAACTTGTATCGTGTGCGCTTACATTATGAAATGCGTGGCAATAGTTTTAAAATGGTTTTGAATCAAAAGTGGCGACTTTCAACAAAATCCAGTGTGTAAAGTTATTCAATAAATATTAGACCTTATTCATAAGAACTTGACTGTTTATTTTTTTTAGAAATTGGGTATATTTAGAAGGAACAACATCGATTGGCGGCGCAAGTTGGCTCATGGCAAACCCTTAACAATTAGATCTGTGACCGTCCCGCGACTAAACGTACAGTGCCACAATCTTTTCTGTTCGGGTTATTGCGGCGCTATGTACTTTTTCTTTTTATAGCAATTTAACCGGCCCTGACTTCTAAAACCTTCAGCCGCCAGCAGAGCTATAGTTGGACATCAACTTGACAGCAAAATGACATTAAAAGAAACACGTTAAGTTCACATTTTGGCTACCGGAACAGAAAAGATTGTGGCACTGTAATCGCACTTAGTATTTCCCTGCTCGATCGAATCAGAAATTATGAGATCCGCAGGAGAACTAAAACGACCGACATCGCTCGAAGGATTGCTCAGTTGAAGTGGCAGTGGGCGGGACACATAGCGCGGAGAACCGATGGCCGTTGGGGCGGAAAGGTTCTCGAATGGCGACCGCGAACCGGACGACGTTCCGTGGGCAGGCCCCCTACAAGGTGGACCGACGATCTGGTCAAGGTCGCGGGAAGCCGCTGGATGCGGGCAGCGCAGGACCGATCGTTGTGGAGATCCTTGGGGGAGGCCTATGCCCAGCAGTGGGCGTCGTACGGCTGAAATGATGATGATGATGATGAATCGCACGTACTCTGCGTGTCGCGCGAGCGCTCGAACTCGAGGTTGGAGGCGATGCGGTCGATGTGCGCTTCAAACTCCATGCGCTTCTTGGCGCGCTCCTGCTGCGCGCGCAATTCGCGCTCCTCGTACTGCCTGCGAACGACAAACAAAGCTGAGTGAACTAACCTTAGCACATAGCGCCTACAGTCAAGATAAACTGAGAAAAAAACAAATCCAAAAAAACTCAGCATTCTTCACACTCACTTTATTTGTTTCACAAACTCATTTTATCTAATTCTGACGCCATAACAATGATGTATTTAGCATTATTGTGTTCTGGCAGTTAAGATAAAATTAAAATTATATATTCACTTATACATAATAAATATGATAAGACAGCCAGTTTATTTTAATTTTTAGTTTTTTGCATTCACAATGCAATTTTTATTACTGAAAAATGGAAAATGAAGTATTTAAAAAAAATCGACCCGTCTCACAACTAGCTCCGATGGGACTCGAACCCACGACCTTTCGCTTGCGAAATCTTGCTAGTGATCTTCTGTGATTGAGGATTCCGGGAGTAGTACGCTTCCACCTTCAGCCTTATCACCACTTAACATCAGGTGTGATGAAGGCTAAGTGCTACTCTGTTGGGGATAGAAATAAGAATCCCGTCGTAAAGTCAGATTGACGTCCCGCCTAGTATGTCCAACCAAGGAATTTATAAGTACTACGTACAACAGGAAGGTGCACTCCGTATTTTTGTGTATTTAAAAATACACTTTAATTTTAAGTGATAAGGTTTATATTTCAATACAAAATGTCAACGGTCCAGCTGAGACCGCAAGAACGAGGTGAGGGTGTCCCTTTCTCTGAAATTGCCAGCACTCTTAAATAACAGGTTTAGTAGATTTATCACAGATTTATGGTTCACAACTTTCGTTATAAAAATTTAATTTCGTAAAATTTCCGCTTCGTATTACTTTTAGTCAATAGAAAACATCGCATATTAATTTAGGTATTACCGTATTAAGCATAAAAATGTATTAGGTCGTAAAAGTTTTTTATGGCTTATCCTAGAAAAGAATTTGAATGATAGATTTCAGAATGTTAAAGTGGCAACAGTACAAGCCGAATGACGTTTTCCGTCTTCGTTGTGTCAAGTTCGCAACTCGCTCGTCGTCGCCCGCCGCCCGTCGCGCATGTTCGTGGCCGCCGTAATGGAATGGAGTGAGATAAACTGACCTCGTTCTTGCTATCTCATTAGGACCGTTTTTTAGCAGCAGTGCACCTTCCTGTTGTATTATAAATTCCTTGTGTCCAACACACAACACGGCTGTATTTCGTGGCAGTTTTGGATACTCTGCTATGAAATGCTGGAACAATATACCTCCTCTTTTAAAAGCCCGTTGTACTGTTGAGGCTTTCAAACGAATTTTATAAAGTTTTTGCTTGAATTACAAAAAAGTTAAATCTAATACTGATTACTTTCGCTGTGTTACAGTAGTTTTTTATGTATGTATTATTAAAACTTGTCTTACCTAATTTATTACTATGTAGCTACTTTACCTATGCGTTTTAAGAAATATAGTGGTATCTCATAAACACAGGTAGCCACGGAAGATCAGCGTAGGAGTGTCTATGACATCCGACACATACCGTGTGGATACTTTTTTAGTGCCACATTGTTTTATTTTATTTTTATTTTATTGGATAAGGGAAACATACAGCACTATATAATACATTATTATTGAGAAGCATTATGATTGTTCAAAGGCCAACACAGTTTCCACAAAGATAAATTAATGCAAATCATAAGTTGAGTATACACTAGACAATTTTAACGAATTATATAGGTACCAAAAACACAATCAAACCATTAGACACTTATTAAAATTATTAAAACATAGTTAAGTGATATAAACAATGACACGGTGATCAGCTGTTACATATACTCTTTTTAAACTTAAACAAACTAAGGGAAAAAATATCAATTTGCTGATAGCTCTTATCATAAGAACTACAAGCTCTAACCGAGAAGCGGTTTTTGGCATAATTGGTGCGACAAAAAGGCGGAGCAAAAGTTGTCGAGGATCTCAAGCAAAACCTTTTGCATTTATAAAATATCTTACTGGTAAGATAAATCGATTCAACCATATTGTTTATAATTTTAAAAAGAAAGAATTGATCACGTTGTTCTCTTCGCAGCTACAAGGGTGTTATCATGTCCGTACTAAAATTAGGGTATTTATATTTCATGCGTCTGATGAACTTATTCTGGATACGTTCAATAGAGTCAATATGCGTCTTATACTGTGGATTCCAAGCCGTTGATGAGTATTCCAGTACAGATCTTACAAATGCATTATACAATAATACCAGAGTGCTAGGATTTTTAAAATCAGAACCCTGACGAAAGATAAACCCTAACATTCTATAGGATTTAGCAGTGATTTTATTGATATGCGAAGTAAAATGTAGATCGCTGTCCAGGAGAACCCCCAGGTCACGTGTCTCGATCACTCTATGAAGATTATTATTTAAAAGATTATAACTATAAATTATGGGACTTTTTTTCCTGCTGTATGTTATTATGTGACATTTGTCTACATTTAATTTTAATTTATTATCCAAACAATACTGAGCGAGACGATCTAAATCTTCCTGAAGTAAATGACAATCAGACAAGGTTTTAATTTCACGAAAAATTTTTGTGTCATCTGCATAGAGTAATATTTTTGAATTTTGGAGAACGCTAACAACATCGTTAATGAATATATTAAACAATAATGGACCGAGGTGCGATCCCTGAGGTACGCCCGACGTTATAGGTACATAAGTAGATGTGAAACCTTTTAATGCAACAGCTTGACTACGGTCACGAAGGTAAGATGCCATCTGAGGAGGTCGCCGTGTATACCGATATATTCAATTTTGGATATTAATAAGCTGTGGGAAATTTTATCAAAAGCTTTAGAATAATCGGTATACACGGCATCCACCTGAGATCCCCCGTCAATTGTAACGAGAACATCCTCAAGAAACTCACCAAGATTTGATTCAGTTGAACGTTTGTCTATAAAACCGTGTTGCTGTGGAACTAAGAGTGGCCTAATAGCGGGGAAAAGCGTATCGCAAACAATTTTCTCGAACAGTTTAGGCATGATGGATAACTTTGATATTCCTCTGTAATTTCTTATGTCATGTTTGTCTCCTGCCTTAAAAATAGGTACTACTAGCGAACGCTTCCAGGACGTAGGCATTATACCATTCGATAAAGATGACACAAACAATTTAGAAATTGGTTCAGCGAGAAGCTCTCGACATCGCTTTAAAAACACTGGATGTATACCATCAGGGCCACTTCCCTTCGATTCATCCAGACGAGATAGATATTTTTTAACTATTTCCGGGTTAATGTGAACGCTACCGATAACCGAGTCACCTGATGTTGGACATAGTGCAGTGGAAGCAGCAGAATTAAGCGATGGTTCTTCAAACACTGACTGAAAGAACTCACTAAATGCATCAGAAATCTGTTGTCCATCGGACACAGAGACGTTGTCCAGAAACAGAGAATAGGGAATGCCGGTATTAGCCTTCTTACTTTTAACGAATGCCCAAAAGGCTTTAGAATTAAGTTTGATATTCATCTCAGACCTCCGAATAAACGTATTATAACACGAGGCTTCAAGTAACTTGCAATCCTTACGTAAGTCAGAGAACGCTTCGTAGTTAGCAAGTCCACCATAAAGTTACCATTTCTTATGTTTTCTATTCTTTTTATTAATTAAACTAATCAGTCTCTTCGAATACCATATAGGATATCTATTATCGTGACGAACTACTTTTGACGGTACATATTTATCTATTATGCCATTAATTATCATATAAAAGTTTGAGAGTGCCAAGACTACGTTATTCTTTGAAAGATGTAAATCCCAATCAATTTTGGACAACTCCTCACAAATCTTATTATAATCAGCCAAATAAAAACGCTTAATTACACGAGGCGCTGGCTTTAAATAATTATATGATTCATTTATATTTATACTAATATTTAATGACGGATGATGTAAATCCTCTGGAAATGATAAAGGAGTAGTGCGAGTGACAATACACGGAGAACTGGAGAAGACCAAATCAAGACATTTATGATTATGATTATATATTGAGTTATACTGATGCCAGGCAGTAAAATTCAGAAAGTCAGACACTTGTGATGTTAGGACATTTACAGTTGGATTGGTCAAATAACATTCACTACTAGCCGCGTCGTTAGTAGATCTCAAGCTCCACTCAGCATCCGCTATATTAAAATCACCCACGACTATAAATTTATAAGTAAGAAACTGCAGACTTAATTCGGCTACATAATCCAAGAGTACTAGCTCTGAAGTCACTTGATAAGAATCTTGAGGAAAATAACAACACAGCAAACAAATCTTTGCTTCGTTAGAACCATTCGAGATACTTAAATTAACGGATGTAATATCAGCGCGAGGAAAGGAAGGCAACACCGGCATCTCAGGGCGCACCTCAACCCGCAATTCCCTACGCACAGCGATCAGAGTACCTCCACCCAAACTCATCCCAAGTCTACCGTAATCCCGATCGGTTCTATACACATTATATCGATAGTCAAATAACTCATTGTCGTAGATAGCCGGTAAAAGCCAAGTTTCTGTGAGGCAAATTATATCATAATTTGCATGCGAAACATTAGTAAAAAAATCTTTTGTTTTGGTCCTTAAGCCACGGACGTTTTGATAGAAAATATTTAACACAGTAAAATTAAAAGTAAACAATAGTTTTTATGAACAATCATGGTAACGATCAAAAGATTTTTCTCAAAATTACCAGGCTGCCAATGTTGTAGAACACGATAACAGTGTATATTTATTTGAAATTTTAATCTAATAATAAAATTAAAGTAATATTGTAATAAACAATTGCTAGTCATTATCTTTACCGTTAAGAATAAACAATAGTTTTTACGAATCATCAAGACTACGATCAAACGATTTTTATCCAAATTGTCGGGCTTCCAATGTTGTAGATCATTATAACAGTATATGTTTATTTTAAATTTCAATCCTCGAATTAGACAAATGCAATATTGTAATAAATAATAGCGAATCAATAATGAGTGAATAAAGAATTGGCGGTAGAGTAAAACTACATCCCGCCCAATACGTATTTGTAAAGTATGCACAGAATTAACAAAAAGTGAGTAACGTTTGTAACAAAATAAATAATTTACAACCAGTTCAAACACCAATACGCAATCAGTTGAACAGCCACAATACACTGTAAGAGAACAACGGTCAATGAATAGTGATCTAATACTTACCGCTGCTTGTCGTCGAGAGCAGTGGTACATTGAATAGAACAAACTTGTAGTGACAAAACAGGTTTCTTGCACTCGGGCGCTCAAACAGCGGCCCGCTAAATCGGTAAGTGAGTTAAACTTAACAACAAAATTACACCAAATGTCACACCAATTCACACCAAAACGATGTGTATTATATATCTTTGAATAATAAAGCGATTGGAAAAAAAATGATAATTGAATAATTTGTTTAAGTTTTAAGGTATAAAATAAAAATAAATATGAAAACACTGACTCGAATTTATAAAACCAATAAACTAGAACTATGACACCTATGTTATCTTCTTTAAAGCCTCTTCAGAAGTAATATGTAGCACAGGAGATGACTCAGAACGCCGAACCATTATAGTGCAATTACGCACCCAGCAGTATTTATAGTCCTTTTCTTTTGCTCTCTGTTTATCTTGCTGTAGAAGGTTTTTATTGCGACTAGAAAGATGGTCATTCACATAGATTCTGCGATTTTCTCCTGACAATCCCAAGTCATATGTTCTTATTTCTTTCAACTTTCTGAGGGAGGCCATAAAGTCGTCTTTTTTGTAGCGAGACTGCATTTTTAACACTATGGGCTTGGCTTTTTTATTGTCAGCGTTGTTCATCACTGCAACACGGGTAACAAAATCGACGTCCGTTCGCACATCAAGCGGGAAGTTACTCAGCTTAGCTAGGGATTTAACAATTTCTATTAGATTTTCTCAGTCAGCCTGTACGAGATTAGAATGGCTCTCAAGCAGCTCAAAAACAACAAGGCGGCGGGTGATGACGGAATCACAACAGAACTTCTAAGAGCGGGCGGTAAGCCGATACTTAAGGTCCTCCAGAAGCTCTTCAACTCTGTCATCCTCGAGGGCAAAACGCCAAAGGCATGGGGCAGAAGCGATGTGATGCTGTTTTTCAAGAAGGGTGATAAAACTCTCTTGAAGAATTATAGACCCATCTCGCTTCTGAGCCATATCTATAAGTTGTTTTCGAGAGTCATTACGAATCGTCTCGCTCGCAGGTTCGACGACTTCCAACCTCCCGAACAAGCCGGGTTCCGGAAAGGCTACAGTACCATAGACCACATTCATACGCTGCGGCAAGTTATACAGAAGACCGAAGAGTATAACCTGCCACTTTGCTTGGCGTTCGTGGACTATGAGAAAGCCTTTGATTCGATCGAGACCTGGGCCGTGGTGCAGTCTCTCCAGAGGTGCCAAATAGACTACAGGTATATCGAGGTGCTGAGGTACCTATACCAAAACGCCACCATGTCGGTCCGATTACAGAACCAGAGCTCTAATCCTATCCAACTACAGCGAGGTGTGAGACAGGGAGATGTCATCTCTCCCAAACTGTTCACAGCTGCGTTGGAGGATATTTTTAAGCTGCTGGACTGGAAAGGATGCGGCATCAACATCAATGGCGAGTACCTAACACATCTACGGTTTGCCGATGATGTAGTTCTTATGGCTGAGACCTTGGAAGACCTGAACACAATGCTCGAAGATCTCGGTAATGCTTCGCAAAGAGTGGGTCTTAAGATGAACATGGACAAGACGAAAATCATGTCCAATGCCCATGTTGCACCCGCTCCAGTTAATGTTGGGAACATTACACTCGAAGTTGTTGACCACTATGTTTACCTAGGACAGACGGTCCAGTTAGGTAAGTCCAACTTTGAGAAAGAGATCTCTCGTCGAATCCAGCTCGGATGGGCAGCGTTTGGGAAGCTCCGACATATATTCGCGTCCGAAATACCTCAATGTCTCAAGACGAAAGTCTTTGACCAGTGTGTGTTGCCAGTAATGACCTATGGAAGTGAGACGTGGTCTTTTACTATGGGTCTCATAAGAAGGCTCAAAGTCACCCAGCGAGCAATGGAGAGAGCGATGCTTGGTATTTCCCTGCTCGATCGAATCAGAAATGATGAAATCCGCAGGAGAACTAAAACAACCGACATCGCTCGAAGGATTGCATCATTGAAGTGGCAGTGGGCGGGACACATAGCGCGGAGAACCGATGGCCGTTGGGGCGGAAAGGTTCTTGAATGGCGACCGCGTGCCGGACGACGTTCCGTGGGCAGGCCCCCTACAAGGTGGACCGACGATCTGGTCAAGGTCGCGGGAAGCCGCTGGATGCGGGTAGCGCAGGACCGATCGTTGTGGAGATCCTTGGGGGAGGCCTATGCCCAGCAGTGGGCGTCGTTCGGCTGACATGATGATGATGATGATGATGATGATTAGATTTTCGCCCGCTTTTTGAGGAATTCCGTTAATTTGCAGATTTGATCTTCGCACCCATTGTTCACTGTGAGCATTTTTTTTAATGAGTTCTGTGACAGTGGCTCTCAAATCCTTTAATTCATCTTTAGTGGATTCAAGTGACGATACCCTGGATTCGATATTCGATACCTTTTTGGCAATTTCATCCATTCTTGCGTCCAAAGAAGACCTTATATCTGCTATGTCACTTACAACTTGCTTTAAGTCAGATTGCATAGACTGTATCGATGCAAACTTACTCTCAAGCCCTGATATCTTAGCAAGAATAAGCTTCACAGCATCGCCCGTGTTCGAACCGCAATCCATCTCCGTATTCTGTTCTTGATCCTCTATATTAGCCACTGATTTTCTCGATGCGGATGATGTGTTATCTCGGCATGACGAACATAACCAGTTCTTCCTACCGGTGCCGAGTCTGTCGAATCCACGTTCGGTGACTCCACTGCAGCCAAAGTGAAATTTGCCGCAACAAACGGAACATTCTGGACCGTGGCCCACAGCTTCGTTACACTTCACACAGCGAGAAGAAGCGAACCCCGTTGCCATTATACTTGAGCACCCCTGGTTAGCTAGTAGCACTAGAACGGAGTAATATTTTTTTCACACTTATGCTCTGAAATGTTAATATTATATTTGAGAAAAGAATGCAGTACGTGGCACTTTTCCGAGGTAAACATTCTAAATTTGAAAATCACTGCAGTAATGAATTTCAGTACTTACTTACTGCACTAAAATCAGTGCAGTAAGTAAGTACTGAAATTCATTACTGCAGTGATTTTCAAATTTAGAATGTTTACCTCGGAAAAGGTACTACCCAAAGATATTATTACCAAATTTTTTTCTTTATTTTTTCTTTCGTTAATCCTGTGTATAAAAACAGAAAAAGCAAAGGGACATTTGCACCATACAGCCACATTATTATTATTATTATTATATAGGTAATTATTATATCATAATTAGGTTAACTTTTTTTAAAATACGGTGCGCACAGGGTATATTACTTCGTATTGTACCACAAGCGCTATGTACCCTTAGCACGAACATCAATCGAAAAAACAAATTGAGATTTATCATAGACAAAATATCCTTTACGAGTAATTTTGTATAGGAAATATGTACAGCGCCATCTACCACCCAGAAGCGGGTATTGAAGTTGCGCATTTTAGTAGCAAGTAGTAAGTATCAATAGGCTGTATGACCGTTCCACTTGGCCTCACAAACCAATATTAAAAAAACGGCGGGAATGATTTTCAGCGGTTGATTTGATATCAATACAGTTTATTTAAATTGTGTAATAAATTATCAAAATGAGTTCTGCCAATGAAACATATACAGACATTGTATGTACCTACTCCACCAAATTTGAGAGCAGAAGCAAAATGAATAACAGAAAACTTACTGCCAGCAAAATCAAAAGAAAGATATATGAAAACCTACGATCTGATTTGGAAAAGTGAAAAAAGGCGCATACGTTTTCGGAATCTGTGTTGTTGGCGTATTTTAATGATACCTACATCATTAAAATAATATTATTATGGGCGATTTATACATAAGTGTGCCCGGGAAAACAATAACATTTACATTTAATAATTGCCCGAACATGTGTGATATAAATTTTAATAAATATTATTTAGTTAAAGAGTTTTTTTTTATTTCCTCGCATTTCTTGAGAAAAGCACTATACAAGCCTTGTACGGTAAGCAAATTACCTTGCCTCGAATGATTAAAGCCCTCGCCTGCGGCTCGTGCTTCAAACCATCCTCGACAATGTAATTTCTTACTTACCTGTCCTCGGATGTAATGTACTATTTCACACTTATGCTCTGAAATGTTAATATTATATTTGAGAAAAGAATGCAGTACGTGGCACTTTTCCGAGGTAAACATTCTAAATTTGAAAATCACTGCAGTAATGAATTTCAGTATTTACTTACTGCACTAAAATCAGTGCAGTAAGTAAGTACTGAAATTCATTACTGCAGTGATTTTCAAATTTAGAATGTTTACCTCGGAAAAGGTACTATTGGGTACCTACCCAAAGATATTATGACCAACTTTTTTCTTTATTTTTTCTTTCGTTATTCCTGTGTATAAAAACAGAAAAAGCAAAGGGACATTTGCACCATACAGCCACATTATTATTATTATTATAAAGGTAATTATTATATCATAATTAGGTTAACTTTTTTTTAAATACGGTGCGCACAGAGTATATTACTTCGTATTGTACCACAAGCGCTATGTACCCTTAGCACAAACATCAATCGAAAAAGCAAAATGAGATTTATCATAGACAAAATATCCTTTACGAGCATGGAAGTATTACCTAAGTAATACTTCCATGTTTACGAGTAATTTTGTATGGGAAATATGTACAGCGCCATCTACCGCCCAGAAGCGGGTATTGAAGTTGCGCATTTTAGTAGCAAGTAGTAAGTATCAATAGGCTGTATGACCGTTCCACATGGCCTGATTTTCAGCGGTTCATTTGATATCAATACAGCTTATATTGTGTAATAAATTATCAAAATGAGTTCTGCCAATGAAACATATTATATACAGACATTGTATGTACCCACTCCACCAAATTTGAGAGCAGAAGCAAAATTAATTACAGAAACTTACTGCCAGCAAAATCTAAAGAAAGATATATGAAAAACCTACGATCTGATTTGGAAAAGTGAAAAAAAGGCGCATACGTTTTCGGAATCTGTGTTGTTGGCGTATTTTAATGATACATCATTAAAATAATATTATTATGGGCCATTTATACATAAGTGTGCCCGGGAAAACAATAACATTTACATTTAATAATTGCCCGAACATGTGTGATATAAATTTTAATAAATATTATTTAGTTAAACAGTTTTCAGTGTGTTATTTCCTCGCATTTCTTGAGAAAAGCACTATACAAGCCTTGTACGGTAAGCAAATTACCTTGCCTCGAATGATTAAAGCCCTCGCCTGCGGCTCGTGCTTCAAACCATCCTCGACAATGTAATTTCTTACTTACCTGTCCTCGGCTGTAATGTACTATTAATACAGTTGCTCAAAAAGTGGCGTATTGCAGGGACGTATAGCGTTCGGGATGTGGGCTATTACACACTCGAACTTTTTCTTTACCTTTCCCGAACTCGTGCGTTTTCTTTCCCAACTGTCAAAATATTGTCTATTAAAAAGAAAAAACCAGCCACGAAGTTTTTACAAAAAAAAAATCATAGAAGTTTTTATGATTCATGCAAATATTTCTAAAAAGAAGCTACTAATTTGTTTCAATATCAGATTTAAAAGTAATTTTACACTTCTCATGCTCGTAAAGTTCGTGTTTATGTTGGGTATAGGCTGCATAAAATCGCTTTTTATGCTCTAGTGCATAAAGTAAAATCTTCGTCTAAGTCTCAGAGTCACGCACGCAATTAAACTTCGTTAAATAAACTTGTAATTTCATTTTTTCTTTAATTTCGTACACAATCCATGTTAAATTACTTACTAAATTAATAAAACTAGGCAAAATTAATGAGTTTTGTAAGAAATAAGTATTTCAAGACCATTATGGACTACGATCTATGCCAAAGTCACTGTGTTGCCACTGCTACGTATAAAAAAAAAGAAAGTCTTCCCGCCAATATCGCCATATTTCTTTATTCTTTATTTTTTATTTTTTGCAATATTGTTATTTGTTTTCCTCACACTCGAAGTGAAAAGCAGAGTGTATAACTCGTAGATAAAACCCATTTTACCCTCGAATTGACTATCCACCCTCGCCTACGGCTCGGATGGATATATACGTCTCGGGTAGAATGGTACGTTTTATGCACTTGTTGTACAATCTACTATTAATTATACATTAAATTAATATTAGTATCGGCCAAATTAAATTTATGAATATAAAAAATACATAAAATTGGCTGTATGACCACAGATTACTAAATATGGTATGACGTGCACTATTTACCATTTGCGCAAGTAAGAAAATGAGGGACCTTATTTCTTAATTTTCTAAATTAGTTTTTTCTGGTTTTTATTGTGGTAGGTAGGTAGGTGTGGTAGGTGTGTGTATACTTAGTATGGTGGAATTAGTGCAATAATGTGGCTTTAATGGAAAACGATGTGGTAAAAGAGAGAAATAAGGAAAGGCGCTCCTGTAGGATTCGGATTGCTTTTGTTAGGTTTCATTTCATTTCATCTTATTTAATTTAATTTTCATTTCATATCAATAAAAAAATTCTACTGAAGCCTTGGCTGTATGATCATAGTTTCCTTTGCCAACCCAGAATGGGTGAAGAAAACAAAAAAAAAGTCTGCTTTTTCTAAAGTTTCTTTTACGATTAGTTAGTTGAGTTTATTGTGTTTTATTATTTTATTAAATTGCTTAATTTTTTCGCAACTGTATTAAAAATAGTTGTTCAGTACACGTGCGGAACCGTCATTGCAACTTGTTCCGACTGTCAACCCTCACCTTCGGCTGCGCCTCGGCTCGGGTAGACATTTGTCGGAACTCTTTGCAATGACAGGCTTTCCGCACTTGTAATGAAATCTACTATTTTCGCTTTGTGACGCGTGTCTACCCAACCGAGCACAGCGCGCTACTGTTATTACATGTTTATATCACTTTATTGTACAGCCGAGTGGGTGTCACTTAATAAATTATTTATTTATTTCTCTCTTTCAAATTGGTGGAATTTTGCTCTCAAATCTTGGTTATACAGCAACTATAATTGTTGAAATATTCTGATGTAATAGGGTATTTGACTGAATTTTTTTTATTGTCTTAAAATGTTTATTGAATTAGTAGCAACACAACATAGGTATTTGGGTCAATCAACTATTTCTTGTACCATAACTTGTCCCTGCAACGAAAATTTAAAATCTCTGAAACCATCAGTTTGCTATAAAATTTATTACTAATCCAGATCCTTTATTTTTACAGACCCCTAGAATACAGTACTTTTATTCCGTCAATTAAATTTTACTAATTTTTTAGCAAAATTATATCGTTTTATTGGTAACTTAGGGGACTTACGTTTGGTATGGGACCGTAATGAAGTCCCCTAAGTTACCGATAAAACGATATAATATTTATCATTTAAGTAAAATTTAACTGACGGAATAAAAAGAACTGTATTCTAGGGATCTGTAAAAATAAAGGATCTAGATTAGTAATAAATTTTATAGCAAACTGATGGTTTCAGAGATTTTAAATTTTCGTTGCAGGGACAAGTTATGGTACAAGAAATAGTTGATTGACCCATTTATATTTTTAGCGATATAGAGCATCAAACTTTCTCATTAGACAAGGAGAGCGCTATAGAAATGTGACGTCACATTTCTATAGCGCCATACTCTCGCCATAGAAAATTTCGTTTTTGAAAGAGATAGCTAAGATCACAATTAAGTAGCTCATAATTCGCTTGTTATAAAACAGATTTATTTTCTTTTTTTTACATTTGTTATTCAATAATGTTATATTTCTGAATGTCGTAATTAAATATATACAATTCAACAACAGTCAAATACCCAATTGTGATGTGATGGATCATTGTCAATGTTAGTCACTTGTTCAGCGAGACAACCCACCTGATGTTGGCGACGCCGATGTCGCGGCAGAACCCGCGGAACACCACATCCTCTACATTGTTCATGTTCTCTTTCACCTCCTGGATCTTGGCGTCGCGAGCGCGGATCGTGCGCTCGATGTCTTCGATTTGAGGCTACGGTGGAAAACATTCATACTTACAAATGAGAAATAAGTAATTAATCCACCAAAAAAATACAAAGTAAGCACCTAAAATACTAAAATGCACGCACTGTCTACTTCAGTATTTTTAGGTGCTAATTAAGTATTTTTGTGGGTTAGGCTAGTGTAGGCAGCTTGGTGTGATGGAGATAATGATTTAAACTGTTTTAGATCAACTTTACTATTTATTATAATTGAGACACATGGAAATCGCAATATACATTCGAGGCTTGCAAGTTGTAAGGGCGGAAGCACACACTTCCGGTTGCTATATAAAATGGAATATTCTTAATGTTGCCAGCAGTTAGGTTAGGTTTGGTTGGTGTTCAATTAATTACGACCCGTTATAAATTGATCTTCAACCAAACCGTGGATTCCGCAGCTAACAAAAATGAATGCTTAATATCTACGTAGGCTCTTTGACAGAGCAAAGAGTTTACAATACTTAACCTATTCTTAAAAATCGTTTCAAAATAGATTGAAGAAATGTGATAAAAACTTAAAGACTTATTTTCAAATAAAGTACTACCTATTAGCATTATTAGTAAGTTCTTTACCTATTAAAAAATCTACTATCACAAATGAAATTTATCACATCTCGGGTTCGATTCCCGAACATGACAAATATTTGTGTGCATGAACATGTCTATTTGTCTTGGTCTGGGTGTTTACTATGTATATTAAGTATGTATTTACAAACAAAAAGTATTTAAGTATATATTTATCCGTTATCAAGTTTTCCTTGATACAGTTTCTTAATGAAATTAAAATGGGCTTAGATAATTGGTGTGAATGTAAGAAGTAATGTAAGAAGCTTACCCCGAACATCTCGATCCTTCGTTCGAGCTCCGCGAGCTCGGCGTCCAGGGCCTTTATTTGTTTTAGCTGTGGGCAGTATTATTATTTATTTAGGTGAATCGACAGTTGTAAAAACAAAGTATAACATAGAAAAAAAAAACAAGAAAACTAATAATGCTTTTTACACAAGTAGATACACACACACATACTCTGATGTACACTGCATTATTTGTCTTCTTAACTATGCCTATAAATTAAGGATTATAAATTATTACATTTGACACTACAAATACAAACGTATTGAATCCAATAAAACAAATTAAATAAATCTTAAACTTCAAATCACACATATAGAATTTACTAGATAACGCAAATGCATGTAATTCGCGTGTCCGAACACCGACCAAGTGTCGAGGTTGGTCGCCGCTCCGCGCGCGTGTTGTTGCAAGAACTAAAAAATAGCCCGAATTGGTTTCGGTTTGGATTTCCCGTCACTAAATTTCGGCTGTGACGTCACAGTGGGTGTCAAAGACGGCAGGCTTGATTTCAATACAAATCGTGATACTTGCGTTATCTATGTAAATCGAAAAACGATCAATATAGTGTTCTGTAGAGTGCTGGGCAAATTTCTTGAACTTTAATGGTGGGGCGGCGACCAATCACAACTCGCTAAAACCCGTTTTACGAGTTGTGATTGGTTGCTTGCCCCGCCATGATGGTACAAGAAGTTTGACTACTACCAGGCGTCAGTCACTCGCTCAAGAACCCGAGATAAGTGCCTACCGCTTCGGGTATATCTCAGGATACCAATTTAATACAATTTACAGCGGGCCGCCCCCGCCCGAGCGCGATAGAATATATTATGCGATAGAAAGAGATGCAACGTCTAGCCGTTCGTAATTAGAGCCGTACAAGCTGAATTCTACTTTATCGTGTTGAAGTTAGAGTTGCTATTTGTTTAAATGGTCTCGCAAAGTGCAGGTTCTGTTACTAGTAACTATTATTGAAGCGGTTAATTAAGAAAGGGAACATGTCACGTCTTTTCTAATTTAGCAACATTTATGGATATCGATTTTTTATGGCAAGACAGACAACAGTCAAGTAACGGAATAATGTAAGGCCTCATTTCCACCTGCAAGTAAGTCTTCTGCGATAAATGTCCGACAGTCTGTACTTGCAAGTTGTAGTTTACACTTGCAAGTTGCTATCTGACAGACTGTCGGACATTTATCGCAGAAGACTTACAGTGCCACAAACTTTGCTGTGCCGGTGGCCAAAATGTGAAACTAGCGTGTTTTTTTTATGTAATTTTGCTGTCAAGTTGATGTCCAACCATAGCGCTGCTAGCGGCTAAAGTTCTTAGAAGTCAGGGCCGGTTAAATTGTTACAAAAAAAAGAAAACCGTACGTAGCGCCGCTGTCACCGGAACAGAAAAGGTTGTGGCACTGTACTTGCAGGTGGAAATGAGGCCTAAGTACAATAGTTTAAAAGCATAGGGCACCAAATTTTAACATGACGGTAAGAAAAGGAACATTTACAATTTTTTGAAATTTATTTGTTTTGTCTCCTGATAAATTTGCGAGCCATGACATGTTCCCCTTCTTAATTCATCATCATCATCTTCATGTCAGCCGAACGACGCGCACTGCTGGACATAGGCCTCCCCCAAGGATCTCCACAACGATCGGTCCTGCGCTATGGTACGGCATGTCGTCTTGCTTACACCTTAGTGGGGTAAGCAAGAAAACTTGCAATACCATATCATATCGCGCGATAAAAGCCGCTCATGCTAGGCCGGCAGCGGTCCTTCTTAATTAACAGATTCTTATTCTGTGCTACTACTATACTGACGGTGGTGTCTCGGTCGGTGATGGCGTACTTCAGGCGGGACTCGAGCCCACGAATCTGCGAGTCCACGGTGGTCAGCTCCGACTCCTTGCGCGACTTCTTCATCGACTCGCGCAACTCCTCTGTCAGTTTCTCCTGCGGATAGAAACGAGTGGTGAGCCATACGGGAGAGCCAGGTGATAAGGATTTAATGACTACGATTTGTGTTTAAATAGTGCAATTAATAAAATACTTCATTATTACAGCATAAAAATTATACTAACCTAAAATTTTAAATATAGGAGGTACACCAACTAAAACTATGAGAATCTGGGCTCATATAACAATTTTGATTCTAAACAATGTAACAGAGATTATGCAAAGAAATTTAGTATATTTTAATCATTATCATTTTCTCAACTATCACGAATCTAATATCTTCAACTTCCGAGATGATGTCCTTCTGGTAGAACATGATATTGTCATGGTACATACAACTCGGGCGAGCTAACTTGACACCTGCAGGTTATACCCATATCTGTCACTCTCCGGGCATGACAGAATCGAGCGAAGGAGACGGGTATAATTGGGTATTTGACTGATTTTTTTTTATTGACTTAAAATGTTCATTTAATTAGTAGCAACACAACAGAGGTATTTATTTTCAAATATCTTGCATATTTTCAGCGATATAGAGCATCAAACTTACTAATTAGACAAGGAGAGCGCTATAGAAACGTGACGTCACATTTCTATAGCACCATACTCTCGCCATAGAAAATTTCGTTTTAGAAAGAGATAGCTAGAGTCACAATGAAGTAGCTCATAATTCGCTTGTTATAATACATATTGAATTTTTTTTTTCACATTTGTTATTCAATAATGTTATATTTCTGAATATCATAATTAAATATCTACATTTCAAAAACAGTCAAACACCCAATTTGCAGGTGTCAAGTTAGCTCGGCCGAGTTGTACCTTCTTGGCCTTGAGCTGCGAGAGGTGTTTCTCGTCCCAGCGCTTGGCCTTTCGCGCCAGGTCCAGCGAGCCGCCAGAGATGATGCCCGACTTCTGGTAGAACGTACCGTCCAGCGCTAGCGCCTGCATACAACAAACAAGTTATACAACGTTTAGATATACGGTCGGTAGAATATAAAACATTTCTTTTTTACAAGCTTTTATTTAACTTGCAGTGTATGTATGTATGCATGTATGTCCGTTCGGGTCAAATCTTGTAAGCTTAATTTGACCCATTTCCCAGTGTCCGATTGAGCTGAAATTTTGCACACAGGTTTGGTTTGGATGACAATACAATATAAAAGTGCAGTCAGCAAAAAAGCTTGTCATAAAAATGTCATTTTTACTAAAAACTTATTATTAACTTGCCATGTTAGTTAGTTAGTGGGGGTCAAATCTTGCAAGCTTAATTTGACCCACTTCCCAGTGTCCGATGGAGCTGAAATTTTGTATACAGGTTTGCTTGAGAATTTAGATGACAATACAATATTAAAGTACAGTCATAAAAATGAAATTTTTACTAAAAACTTATAAATGAGTATACTGTCGTCGTAGCGACTGTTCTTGTTCCGGTCGAGATCGTACGCGACGCGCGACGCGTCCTCTGGCGTTTCGCACACGAGCGCGTTGTTGGTCACTCATAAACAAATGTGTGCTATTTTACAAGCTTTTTATTAACTTGCCATGTTAGTTAGTTTGTTAGTTAGTGGGGGACAAATCTTGCAAGCTTAATTTGACCCACTTCCCAGTATCCGATGGAGCTGAAATTTTGTATACCGGTTTGGTTTAGATGACAATACAATATTAAAGTACAGTCAGCAAAAAAGCTGGTCATAAAAACGAAGTTTTTACAAAAAACTTATTTGAGAATTAGAAAGTATGAAGTAGTCCTTGCTGAAACTCAAATTACGACTAGCGGCTGTCAAAAGTTGCCTTTAATTGTCCCGGACTTGCTTCTCCGACTGAGCTAAAGACGGCAGGAGACTCGTCGAAATTTACCTAGGATGCATTCCGATTCAGACTTAAATCAATTTCAGCGCTGACAGCGTTATCAGGCGTACCGGTTCAGATATCGCGCTTATGACAGTTGGGACCTGTCAAAGGAACAATTTGGAACGTTCGTGATCGCGCTCATAACGCTCACTGAATAACCTCAAATTCCGACCACTTTATTATATTAGAAACTTATAAATGAGTATACTGACGTCGTAGCGGCTGTTCTTGTTCCGGTCGAGGTCGTAGGCGACGCGCGACGCGTCCTCGGGCGTCTCGCACACGAGCGCGTTGTTGGTCACACACAAACACATGTGTGCTATTTCACAAGCTTTTTATGAACTTGCCATGTTAGTTAGTTTATTAGTTAGTGGGGGACAAATCTTGCAAGCTTAATTTGACCCACTTCCCAGTGTCCAATGGAGCTGAAATATTGTATACAGGTTTGGTTAAGATGTCAATACAATATTAAAGTACAGTCAGCAAAAAAGTTTGTCATAAAATAGTAGATTGTACAACAAGTGCATAAAACGTACTATTTTACCCGAGATGTATATATATCCATCCGAGCCGTAGGCGAGGGTGGATAGTCAATTCGAGGGTAAAATGGGTTTTATGTACAAGTTATACACTCTGCTTTTCACTTAGAGTGTGAGGAAAATAAATACCAATATTGCAAAAAAGAAAAAAAAAAGACTCTGCCATATTGGCGGGAAGACTTTCTTTTTCTTTTTTTTATACGTGGCATTGGTAGCACAGTGACTTTAGCATTAGATCGTAGTCTATAATGCTCTTGAAATACTTATTTCTTAGAAAACTCATTAATTTTGCCTAGTTTTATTAATTTAGTAATGTAACATGGATTATGTACAAAATTGAAGAAACAGAATGAAATAATAAGTTTATTTTACGAAGTTTAATTGCGTGTGTGGCTGTTTACTTGACGATCTTTGTCTTAAAGTCTGAGACTTAGACGAAGATTTTACTTTATGCACTAGAGCATAAAAAGCGATTTTATGCAGCCTATACCCAACATAAACACGAACTTTACGAGCATGAGAAGTGAAAATGTAATTTTTACTAAAAACTTATTATTAACTTGCCATGTTAGTTAGTTAGTGGGGGTCAAATCTTGCAAGCTTAATTTGACCCACTTCCCAGTGTCAGATGGAGCTGAAATTTTGTATACAGGTTTGGTTTAGAATTTAGGTGACAATACAATATTAAAGTACAGTCATAAAAATGAAATTTTTACTAAAAACTTATAAATGAGTATACTGACGTCGTAGCGACTGCTCTTGTTCCGGTCGAGGTCGTAGGCGACCTCGCGGCTATTTTACAAGCTTTTTATTAACTTGCCATGTTAGTTAGTGGGAGACAAATCTTGCAAGCTTAATTTGACACACTTCCCAGTGTCCGATGGAGCTGAAATTTTGTACTTACAGGTTTGGTTTAGATGACAATACAATATTAAAGTACAGTCAGCGGCTAAAAACTTATAAATGAGTATACTGACGTCGTAGCGACTGTTCTTGTTCCGGTCGAGGTCGTAGGCGACGCGCGACGCGTCCTCGGGCGTCTCGCACACGAGCGCGTTGTTGGTCACGAACAGCACCGCGCGGTGGATCGCCGCCGGCTCGAAGCGGAGCACGTCGAATAGCAGCTTCACGTTGCGAGGCTCTCTTATGTCTCTGCCAACGAGTAGATGGAAGTTACAATACGTTTCTACTGAAACGGAGAGGAGCAGATAAGTATTTGATTGAATCGGGCGTCAGCTGGCAAAAGTCCCTAACCGATGTGAAAAAGAAAGCGTTCAAGCGCCATGCTCGTGAACGGGTGTTGTGCTGCCAGTGGAAATGGGTGTGCTCTTGTCGGGGAAACAAATCAAAATTTATTGAAACAGCGCACGCATTGCATCAGTGATCTCCGTAAATATGGCGAATACTCGTCTGTTACTTCAGTGTAAAGTGACTTGATAACAGACACGTACGCGCAACGTTGGACGGTCGTCTCGCACTCACTGCATCAATATGATGCCTGTGACATGGGCAGGACTCTCATATCGTTGTTGCTACCTGAGGCGCTCGCGCAGCGGCTTGGCCAGCAAAGGTAGCATGATGAACTCGAGAAAGGTTTTGTCTACTTATATCAAAATATCAAAAATTACATTTCATCTAAAACATTGTTGGGTTGTCAATTATAGACTTTCGAGGTAGACAAAACTCTTCTCGGGTTTGTCATGCTACGCGTGCTGGGTTGTAGTCGAGCGGCAGGAACGTCTCGGGCTCCAACATCCGTTCCTTCAACACCTGGATGCAAGAAGAAGAGACTCCTTACCTGAGTCGCTCTCGCAGCGGCTTGGCCTGAATATAGTCCAGAGGAAGGAACGTCTCGGGCTCCAACATCCGTTCCTTCAACACCTGGATGCAAGAAGAAGAGACTCCTTACCTGAGTCGCTCTCGCAGCGGCTTGGCCTGAATATAGTTCAGAGGAAGGAACGTCTCGGGCTCCAACATCCGTTCCTTCAACACCTGTGTTCGCGCGAACGCAGCAACGCAAGTAAATATGAGTCTCCCCGAACGCGACCCAACCGCGACCGAGGCGCCGCCCGCGGCCCGGCGGGAGCAGGAAACACATGTGTCAGTCGTCATAGTCTACGCGAGATCGGTCCGCCGCGTGCACACGTGAACCGCTTGTGAATTATTGCACTAGACGATTATACCTAAGAACATTTATTCAGCTCTCATCTCAATATCAAACCGGCCGGTGAATAAGTGCATTTAACACAGACATTATAGTGCGTGAACATATTCCCGTTTGTCAGCACATCACCGTCGACCATCCCAGCTCTTCAGCTAATCTCATCGTACTACCATCATCACCACAGTCTGCTCAAGCTCTCATCACCCAGTTCATCATCGTAAGTACGAGATCGCATTTATACTTCATCATATCTTCACTTCTCACCTCATATTTATCCTCATACTCGTATGTGGCTGCGCCCAGCAGACACAACCTGGATGCAGCGGGCAGGACTCCTTACCTGAGTCGCTCTCGAAGCGGCTTGGCCTGAATATAGTCCAGAGGAAGGAACGTCTCGGGCTCCAACATCCGTTCCTTCAGCACCTGGATGCAGCGACGTGCCGTTTTCTCCGTGTCTACCACGATGGCCTCCATATATTTGCCGAGAACCTTCGTGATGGCCACGTTGTATCGCTTGTGCGTCGGCTGACACATGTTGATCATGCGGTCGTACTGGAACACGCGAAATATTAAACTAGAAGACTTTGAAATCTGCACTTGCCAGCAAAAATCGCACTACCGGGCCATTTTCATACAAACGTAATCACTAATCACTTTAGCGTCTCATAGATGGCAAATTATTTGCATCTCAGCAATGGTTTTTACTATTTTTGAAAGGCCATACGCCCAATTGTCGAATCAGTTCCAAAAAAAAACCATAATCTTAATGTTTTACCTAAAATACATGCATGAAGTATGACCTAATGTTTTTAGTTTCTTAAAAAAATGGAGCAGTTTTTGAAAATTTTTGAAACAGTGATTTGACAATATTGGCCCCTCAAAAATGGTACAACCATTGCAGAGATGCAAATAGTTTCCAATCTATGAAACGCTAAAGTGATCATGATCACATATATATGAAAATGGCCCAGTAGTGAGATTTGTATGATGAGATTGCGAATTTGAGGTAGACTTAGGGCAGACTTTTCAACGCCTGGACATTGAGTTAAAAGAATAGAGGAGACATCTCAACTAGAATCTTTGCAACACGAGTTGAGTCCACGTGGACTCAACTCGTTTAGTCTGTGGCAAGCGATAGACGCAACAACACGTGTGTGTACTCTGTTCTATTTTATTTAAAAATGCCGATATGTGGGTTGAGGTACTGTTTAAATAACTCAAAAAATACTAATAAAGCCCAAGGAATTACTTTTCACTAGTAAGTACTCGCTAAAGTATCTAATAACATGCTACTGAGTAATTATTTCATTAGGTCGCCGAAAAATTAAGCGACGGCCATATTTCGATAGAGTCATAGATTAACAAAATTGGTTATTTTGTGGTGCAGAAGTGACAGTTTAAACGTTTTAGGTACTAGGTTTTAGGTGATTACTTGGGTTCAGGTTTTGATGGAAGTTTGATGTTTTTTTGTTATTGAACATTTGAACATTGAACTTACATTTATACTGCAAGTTAAATAAACGCATGTAAAATAAATAATAGTATTCATGTATTTAAACTTATATAAGTACCAAAAATAAACTCGATTAGTAAGTATTTCTCTCACGATGTCAATGTTTAATCTTAAAAAAATAATTAATTAAATAAAATATGAATTCTCATAAAATGTTGTAGGCAGAAAACACGCACAAAAGCTATGTCTGTTCTGCAATGTTTGATCTATGTCTGGTTGCACTACTATTGGTTGCCGCTTTCTGCACGGGCGCTTTCGATTGGTCGCGAGACTAACTCTTAGCTTAGCAAAAATACTACAAGATTTTTGTTTGGGATAGCTTCTCTAGTACGTTAGTACATTATAACTCAATGCGCCTGGATAAAAAATATTCGTCTAATATCCCTTAATAACTCCAAATTGAAAACCAATTGTCATATATCTCTCTTGTTTTGAGATTGACATTTACTTTGTTTGGTTATTAGTTTAACTGACTGATAATACTATTATCTAAAGATTGAAAAATCAGCCCTAAGTAAGGTTTTTATATATGCTATCTGACGGCTGGTTTTAATTTCAATTCGATTTGAATGAAAGTAGATTTTAGCAAGATTAATATTTTAGGTGGATTATTATTTACTGTAAATTGTTAGCTTGTTTTGGTGTGTTTGGCTTGTTTTTAATGTACAACAACAGCATGCAGCACAGATAACTTTGAGAGCTTTGTTTGCTTAGATAACTTTGAACACTCTCGACTGCTCATATATGAAACAATTAATGCCAAGATATTTTGAAAACCTTGCGCGCTTACAACAATATAACGATTCGAACTGCTTAGATCAAATTGCGTTTGTAGCGTTGCGTCGCTACTAATCTATTTCACGTTATTTATTTTTTTATTCTATACTAGCTATCCGCCCGCGGCTTCGCCCGCGTGGACTACACGACGTTATCCCGCGGGAATGTGATATTTTTCCGGGATAAAAAGTAGCCTATGTTTCTCTCCAGGCTACAAAGTATCTATGTCCCTAATTTCAGCCAAATCCGTTTAGCCGTTTTGGCGTGATTGAGTAACAAACATACAAACATCTAAACTTTCACATTTATAATATTAACTAGCTTTCCGCCCGCGGCTTCGCCCGCGTGGACTACACGACGTTATCCCGCCGGAATGTGTCATTTTTCCGGGATAAAAAGTAGCCTATGTTCCTCTCCAGGCTACAAAGTATCTGTGTTCCAAATTTCAGCCAAATCCGTTCAGCCGTTTTGGCGTGATTGAGTAACAAACATCCAAACATCCAAACATTTATAATATTAGTAGGATGTAATAGGATTTTCACGGTATCATTTTTATAACCTCCTTTTATATAATTCGAAACTATTTGTCAAATTTTTATGACAATAACATGACACGACATTCAAAATATAATTTTTCAGAACAGACGCATACAAATTTGACAAATAGTTTCGATTTATATTAAAGGAGGTTATAAAAATGATACTGTGAAAATATAGAATAAAAAATAACGTGAAATACATTAGTAGCGACGCAACGCTAAGTTTCTCAGATCTTTTTGACTACTCTAGACCTTACCACGCCAGGAATATCCCTCTTGAAACTCTCGACTATCTCCTGCTTCTTCCTGCGGCGAGCCTCCTCGTGTTTGTCGACACGCGCGTCGCCCAGCTGCCCCGCCACATCCTCCAGCAGCGACTGCAGCTCAGCGGCGCGTCCGCGGCACTCGCCTACGTCCGCCTACACCCAGACACACATTGTATACGCGTTAAGTTGGTCGACGCGCGCCCAGCTGCCCCGCCACATCCTCCAGCAGCGACTGCAGCTCAGCGGCGCGCCCGCGGCACTCGCCTACGTCTGCCTACACCCAGACACACATTGTATACGCGTTAAGTTGGTCGACGCGCGCCCAGCTGCCCCGCCACATCCTCCAGCAGCGACTGCAGCTCAGCGGCGCGCCCGCGGCACTCGCCTACGTCCGCCTACACCCAGACACACATTGTATACGCGTTAAGTTGGTCGACGCGCGCCCAGCTGCCCCGCCACATCCTCCAGCAGCGACTGCAGCTCAGCGGCGCGCCCGCGGCACTCGCCTACGTCCGCCTACACCCAGACACACATTGTATACGCGTTAAGTTGGTCGACGCGCGCCCAGCTGCCCCGCCACATCCTCCAGCAGCGACTGCAGCTCAGCGGCGCGCCCGCGGCACTCGCCTACGTCAACCGATTTGGTACGTCAACCGATTTGGTGCAGGGGTTTACTAACCGCCTTCTGCGCCAGAGGTTTCGGGTTCGATTCCCGAACAAGACAAATATTTGTGTGCATGAACATGTCTATTTGTCTTGGTCTGGGTGTTTTCTATGTATATTAAGTATGTTTTTACAAACAAAAATTATTTAAGTATATATTTATCCGTTATCAAGTTCACGTAGACACAGTTTCTTAAGAAATCAACTACGGGCTTAGATAATTGGTGTGATTGTTAGAATTTTTTTATTTATTATTATTTTTTACTAGCTGACCCAGCGCGACTTCATTCCCGTGGCCCTACCCCCTACTCCACCCTACCCTACCCTACTTCTACTCTACCCCTACTTACCCCTCCTTCCCCTATTTTCTCACCGTTAAAACCTTCCTTGGACTTCCACGAACATTTCAAGACCAAAATTAGCCAAATCGGTCCAGCCGTTCACGCGTGATGATAAAATGAATACCTATTTCCCTTGGTCATGCACCAAGGGAAATAGGGATTCATTTTTATATATATAGATAGATGTAACCCCTATCAATAATATGCGATATCGATTCTACTCTCGATTCTGAATAAACTAATTTCTCATTTCGGTTAAAATATTAACATGTTGTCGATATGTCGCTGCCAAACTAGCTCATATAATCCTAAATTCGCTATTTTTGTAATTTAACATAATCAAACTGCTACGATAAGTCTTCATTTATTATTGTTTCTCTGGACTGAAAAATAGCGCGCACGAGAACGAAACGCAGCGCACTCTGAAATTCAAACATATTTATCGTCGTCGCACATATTTATTGAAGCTGCGTCAAAACCGAATCTTATTTTGCACAAAACAGTTACAGCAGGATACATAATAAAATTAATACAGCAACAATAGTTTATAATACAGTAAGGGCAAGCTATAACTTCACTATAACATATAATAAAAATTAAATAGCAATGTCGCAAATTAAAAATATACAAAACGAATAACAAAATTTAAACAATCTAAAAAAATAGAATTGGAAGAATTAGAACTATGGTCTAGAAATTATTAAAAAGGATTATCATAAAATCGCATGAAATGTTGACAAAATAAAAACAATACGGGGCCAAGGCCGGAGCCTTGAGGTACACCTAAATGCGAACTACAAAAAGGATGTTGCCTTTGGTCCACGTCCATAACTATTTTTCTTAACCTGCTATGAAAGAAGAATTCTTATTCACTTTTTCCTAACTGGTTAATAAATAAGAATAGTTTGTCCATTTTATTAATAGGGAACTTGCATTATTTCATAAATGTAGTCTATCTGAAAGATTTAAGGATTGTATGAAGATATCACAAGCGAAAAAGTTGAAATATGCTTAAATTATTTATTTAATGCAAATCAAAAATTAACATTTCAAAGTCCGCGCGTAAACGCTCAATGGCCGGACGTGACGTCATTTCTTAGGACGTCAAACTTTTCAATGTGCATCTGAAAGGAGTG
Organism: Crambus lathoniellus; assembly: GCA_949710035.1. Classification (NCBI taxonomy): domain Eukaryota; kingdom Metazoa; phylum Arthropoda; class Insecta; order Lepidoptera; family Crambidae; genus Crambus; species Crambus lathoniellus. Next base: position 1,507,070 of record OX453303.1, on the reverse strand, counting down.
ACCAAAGAAATTTTGACAACTAACGACAAACGCTAAAAGCACAAAGTAACTACGCGGGCGGGCGGTCGCCCTAGCAGAGAGTCCGCTTAGAACAAAGTGCCATTTTCGTCACGCACACATAGACGTCACATATACAGGCAAAATGGGACAGTTTGGGACAGTACTCAGTCGCGAGTATCGCAAAGAGGTCAGTGATCGCAAGTTCCAAAGAGCATTTAATTGATCACTTCACGTCCGCGCCGCTACGTGTCACTGTGACACTTATATACCTATTTTACCATTAATTAACAAAAATTAATAACCAATATTATTACAGTTGCAGTGTATTTGGTTGTCTAAATACGACTAAAAACTGTGCATACACGTTCTTTAAATTTCCAAACGATATTGAAAGGTAAGTTATGTCAAACTGTTTTCTCTTGTTGGTAGGTGAGTATACCTAGGTACTTTTGGGACTAGCCGCTTTGATAACGACTATGAACCATACACATTCATCTTATAGTTAGCTGGTTGTGGTAAAACGCCAGTAATTGGGTTCTATTGTCCTTATTTAGATGTTATAGTATTCTCAAAACTTCTTGGCGGTTCAGCGAACACAGCCACAAGTCATGTTGACGAATTTTCAAGTAAAAGTTGTCGTTGCATTTTCTTTTATTTTAGCAGTGTTATGAAATCCTACTTACATTTTAGAGACTTCAGTTATTAAACCCCAAATAACATTTTACTTGCAGTATTTTTTTTCATCTAAGCGCACGGCAGTGTGCCAGCCAAGTTCAGGAAAGGACGCCAATCAATAAATCCCAAATAACATTTCACTTGCAGTAAAGTTTTCTTTATCTAGGCGCACGGCAGTGTGCCTGCCAAGTTTGGGAGAGAACGCCAGTCATTATACTTACCCCAAATAACATTTTACTTGCAGTAAAGTTTTTTTTGGCGCACGGCAGTGTGCCAGCCAAGTTCAGGAGAAAACGAACCACGCACGATTATGCGTATACCTATTTATTTTAACGTCTTAATCGTAGGAGTGCCATAGGCTATTTTCGTTGCAAAACTAACTAGTTCATTTTAAAAATCAAATGATTTTTTTTTCAGACGAACCTTATGGATAAGTTTAATTGATCGAGAAGATGTACGCAACAAATGGTCAACATATCTTCGAGTTTGTGAGGCCTATTTCGAAACCAATTCTATAATCAAGACATCGAACCGAACTGTCCTGAAAAAGGCATTAGTGCCTTTTTCAGGACAGTTCGGTTCCCAAACTTTTGCTACCGGTCAAAAAAAAATTAAATGAAAAATCGCAAGCAACTGTGGAGACTAATGAATCTTGTACACAATATGAAAAAGTTAAATGTGACTCAAATTCACAAATAGCAACTCACGTTTCTGCAAATTCTCCCAGAAAAAGAAAGCTGAAAAACTATATTCTTGAGTGCAAGAAAAGACTACGAAGAACAGCTGCGCCAGAAACAAATATGAACCCGTTTACATCTCGATAGCGTAGCTTCTATGACGTTCACAAGTATTGTAAAAACCAATCTAAATTGAATAAACAAATTTGACTTTGACTATTAAACTACTTATATTTTTTTATTTACCTATATACGATAAATACACAACATAGGTATTTAAATACACTTTCTTGTTTTCAAAATAGTTACCACTATTGCTTGATACAGTTCTTGCGTTATAAAGGTTTTTCAATTTTTGAAGATGACAAGTTATAAATTCAACATTTAAGAAAATATTAATTATTTGAAGTGCTTGAACGAAAAAATTTATGGAACTTGTAACCCATTTAGATTTCAACTATTTTTCGCTGAACTTGGCACCTTTTTTACCTTTATGTTTTCGTCGTACTTACTTAGTGCCTTTTTCACGTTTATGTTTTTAGTGGGATAACTATCACACCATATTTATATCTTGTTCATAGAGTACATTATAACATATAGGAATGGAATACATTACAACATAATAGGTACGGTATAGGTACAATATAGGATCTTGTCTTCGTCGTGTGTGGCGTCGGGACTTTAAATGGATATTAGATGCTCTGTTTACCATCTAAGCAGCATCTAAGGCATGTAAACTTGTTACGATGTATGTATAAACGAATTTATTTATGTATGATTGTTAACTTTTACTACTTACTCCTTTTTAAATTCAGAATCAATACAGAAGCAACCCTAGTGAGTCAGACAAGGATAGGTATAGATTTTCAAAAATGGTGGGAGCGGTCCTTCTGTAAACTCTTTATTTTGTGCTAAAAGTGAGTGACCAAAGATTTCAGTTTTACTGACTAGGCTTCGCCAGATAGGTAAATGAAAGAAAACTTATGTTTTTTAGCGAAATCTTTACTAGAACTTGGTTTATCATCCGTTTCTCTATGTGCGTCAAGTTAGCAGCCTCACAACAGAATTAGATGGTTTTGATTATGTCAAAAAACACTGTATAAATAGTGTTAAATAGTGATGTATATTAAATAAATAGTGATACTTTGATTCAAAAGATATTTGAGTATCTTAGTGAGGCTGCTAACTTAACGTCAAGTTAGCAGTCACCTCAAGAAATACAGTTTGTATCAATGTGATTTATATGTCAAAAAATACTGTATAAATAGTGTATCGTAAACGCAAAATTTCAAAAGTAGTGCTTTAATACAAGCCGAGATATTAGGGTCTCTAAGTTGGCTGCTAACTTGACGTTTCTTGCGATGGAGATTCCAGGGAAACAGGTACAAGTTTTTAATAAATAAATACTTGAAAAAATACTGTGTGAAATAGTGAATCTTAGGATATAAATAAAAAAAGAATTCTTCTTTGCTATTTTCAAAAAATCGAATGTAAACTTCTACATAATAATCTGAATATATGCTGACGATCAATGTTGAACTTTGCTCCTTAGTAATAAGGTTCAAACTTTATTTCAATCGTGGAGTGCGTACTATCGAGCAAAAAAGTGAAATATATATTTTTGATTGTGTCAATACATACGTTTAATCGGTTGAATGCTATTGATTAGGTATTTAAACAAATATATTTCTACCCACTTCTTAACCGACTTTAAAAAAAGAGGAGGTTCTCAAGTCGACTGTATTTTTTTTATGTATGTTTTACCATAACTTCGCCAGTTATTAACCGATTTTAATAATTATTTTTTTATCTGAAAGAAAATAGTTTATGTGTGGTTCCATGAAAAATTCAAAGTAGTCAGTTCAGTAGTTTTTTCACAATCCTGAAAAAACACATAGTTTTTGACTGGTAGTTCCTGCTTTACACGTCAATATCTTCGCGAACTATTGACCAATTTCAATGATTATTTTTTTTAATCGAAAGAGTAAACTCCTGAGGTGGTCACATTGTTACCAAGTTAGGATCTGATGGTGGAATCCAGGGGAAATCGAGGAAAACCCGTAAATTTTATGGCAATTTACGTATTTTATAGATTTTCTAAACTTTTTTAAGTATTTGCATCTGGTAGTCATCATCTCATGGTGATGAGCTGGTGATGGAAGGTACAACTCCTCAAATATTGTTGATACGTAAAGATTTTTAGTTGTATTCTTTCAGGTTATTTAGGTGAGCTGATGATGGAAGGTAAAACTACTTAACGCTTAGAAGTTAAAGCATGTTTTTTAAGTACCATATGCATGAATAGACCTTTAGTTGTATTCTTTTAAGTTATTTAGGTTAGCTGATGGTGGAAGGTTAAAAAACTGCATAACAGTTAAAAGTTGGAGGATGGTGCTTGTCTGAGTGTTCTAATTTAGATATGGGCTACAGTTTTAAATATTGCACATTATGCGACGCTTGCGCATTAGATTTCTTACACTAAAAAATGAAAAATAAAAAAAAATTAAAAAATAATTAAACCGCCTTCAAACAAAAACTGCCGACAAAAACTCACTTCCCAAAAAACGTTAAAGTAAAAAATTAATTGAATCATTCTATTCAAAGGTCGAAAGGGCGGGACAATATCTAATTAATTTTGGAACTTACTGATTTGATTGAAGTCGGTGTCAAGCCGAAAGTGTTGGGTTATGGGTGATATATTGAAACAATACGTATTATGCAGAATAAGCTATTTATTTCAGCCACGATGTGCACAACAAGAACGTCAAAAGTTACAAGGGAAGTTTTTTAATAGTGTTGCCACCCGTTAGCAATTTTGTGTGAACATAGATAAATTTTCTATTTATATTTATTTCAACAGAAAGAAAATATTTAGTGAAACAATAATACACAATATCTCATGCGCAGAGTGGTGTGAAGTACATAACAATAGGTAGGTAGGTAATGGCTTGGCACCGACTTTAATCAAATCAGTAAGTTTCAAAATTAATTCGATAATGTCCCACCCTTTCATCCTTTGAATGGAATGATTCAATTATTTTTTTATTTTTACATTTTGTTGTGAACTAGTTGTGAGACGGTCGACTTTTTCTAGTACCTACCTACTTCATAAGAATTTTTTTTTTAACAAAAATTAAACTGTGAATGCAAAGAAGTAAAAATAAAAATTCTAAGCTTTCTGTATTTAAAAATCATTTGCGCTATTTGTTATTCCTTTTACTTACTTCGTCGTAACATTGCAGTCGAGTCGACCCTAGTGCGGCAACCAAGACCACCCAAAACCAATTTGGCTTAAGCGTTTCCGAGTAATAGAACCGTATTACGTACAGCTACGGTTCAATTTCGCTTGTAATTAACGGTAAATTAGTTAGGCAGGCGTGCGGGTGCAAATTATTTTAGACCTAATTGTCGCGTGGAAAAGATTGATAATTCATTGTTTGTGTTTCGGAAGTGAGCCTTCTGCTACAAATATTATTCTGTGCTGATAGTAAAACTTTTGTAAGTATTGCGAAAAACCAAAACCAAACCCAGGTAACATCAATATATTCTAATGCGCTAGAAACCAGTCAACTGCAAAACAGCAATTTTATTGTACAACAGCGATTGATTAACAAACATACAATCATCCAAACATCTAAACATTCACATTTATAATATTAGTAGGATTTCATCCAAAAACAAATTTCTTAAAATTTTCATACAAAACATTTTTTCAAACAGAAAATGGAATTTATTGAAAAAAAATCTTATGACATAAGGAATTCTAACGATTGTTATTATTACCTTAAAATACCTTATTTTAATTGCCTTTATCAAAAATGGCTAAAAGTTGTTTAGAAAACTTTTAGAGCAAAAAGTGGCCAAAACCGGTACAGTGGCCAAAACCGGTACGCCTGCCCTACATTATAACACCCAGACCAAGAAAAACAGATTTGTTCATGCACACAAATATTTATCTTGTTTGGGAATCGATCCCGAGACCTCGAGCGCAGAAGGCAGGTATCCTAACCCTGCGCAAAATCGGTTGTCATTTTTCAAGATTCAAGATTCAAATATGTTTATTCAATTTAGATTGTTATTTACAATACTTGTGAACGTCATAGAAGCTACGCCATCGGTTCGCAAACCCTACAGCGGGAGGCCTTGGAGAAGAACCGGCAAGAAACTCCAAGGGTTGTTTTTTTCTCCCTGTTTTATTTCATACAGAGTCGTCAAATTGAAAAATGACCTTAACATGATATGACTAAGGTCAGTTTCCATCACAATTACACAATGGGTTATGAAAAATACAGTTAAGTATAGGCGAACTAATGATCATAGCGGTGAACAATTTTCAATTAAGTACTTAGGAACTCTACTTAAAGCTTTAATATTAGTTAAAAACAAAAGACAATTCTACTATATACTGCAAGTTGCGCCATACATGTTTCAAATGTAATGCTTAATAAAATGAATAAAAACAAAAGAAAACACATTTTAAAGCAAGCAGATAAGAGCAGACCCATTCCCACTGGCAGCACCCGTTCACGAGCATGACGCATGAACCAGCCATCGCTTCGCTCAACCATATTTTAGGGAACGTAACGACCCGCCTCACACGCCACCACCGTAGAAATGTTTTAGTGAGCATGACATACTCAAACTGCCTACCTTAAATGACCGAATTAAAAGCTTAACTAATATAAACGCTAATAATATAAAATATAGGACACGACTCACAATATCATACTAGGAACATTCGTTACGAGTGTTACGACCAAGGTGTTTTGTCGTTCAAATAATCATTTACAGTGTAATAGCCTTTTTTGAGGAGGCCACTCTTTATATGATTCTTAAACTCTAGATATGGTAAATCCAAGATATCACTTGGGATTTTGTTATATATGTGTATACCTTGACCAACGAAAGATCCGTGCACCTTTTCTAAACGGTACCGAGGCATTACGAGCTTGTTTCTATTTCTAGTATTACGATTGTGTAAATCACCATGTTTGGTATACAAGTTAATATTGCGACGTACAAAAAGAATGCAATTTAATATAAATTGAGATGCAGCTGTCAGTATACCTATTTCCTTGAACTTGTCTCTAAGCGAAGTTTTGGAGCCTAGTTTATAGATGGCCCTGATTGCTCGTTTTTGCAAGATGAATATAGCATTAATGCCAGCCGCTAATCCCCACAAAAGAATGCCATATGACATGATGCTATGGAAATAACTAAAGTATACAGTTCTAGCAGTATCAACATCTGTTAGCTGTCGTACTTTTCTAATAGCGTAGGAAGCAGAACTAAGCTTACCAGCTAATGTTGCGATATGCGCATGCCATTGAAGTTTCGAGTCTAAAGTTACACCCAGAAAGATCGTTGATTGTACTAAATCCAGTTTTTCGTTGTTGATTACAATTTCTACAGGTACCGTCTGTACATTTGGCAGAGAAAAAAGTACGCACTTTGTTTTCTTTGCATTAAGCTGCAAATTGTTAGAATTAAACCAACCGAGTACTTGTGACAGTGCTTTGTTTACATCGTCAAAATTGGTTTTGTTTCTGTCTATGTTAAATATTAAAGAAGTATCATCTGCAAACAACACAATATCACAGAAGTTTTTGGCAAAGAAAGGCAAATCATTAATATAAACCAAAAATAGAAAAGGGCCTAAAATAGAGCCTTGAGGTACGCCTAGTTTAATCTGAGAGCCGTTTGATTTCACTCCATTAATGTCAACTGTCTGAGTTCTGGAACTGAGATACGACAGTATTAGTTTCTGGGCATTATTTTTTACACCGTAATGATTTAGCTTCAACAGCAGCGTCCGGTGATCAACACAATCAAAAGCCTTGGATAAGTCGCAAAATATTCCAAGAGTATTTTGCGACTTTTCCCAGGCATCAAACACATGCTTTAAAAGTGCAACCCCAGCATCCGTGGTTGACTGACCCTTCATAAATCCGAATTGTTTGCTATGCATGAGATTGTTTAATGAGAAATGAGACAATAATTGCTCTAGTATTATTTTTTCAAATATTTTGCTTAAGGCGGGTAATATTGATATTGGTCTATAATTGCTTGGGTCTTCTTTGTTTCCTGATTTAAATAAAGGTATGACTTTGCTAAATTTCATTAAATCAGGAAAAATTCCTTGAGCGATACACTGATTAAATATAATAGCAAGATAAGGGGCAATAGCATGAATAATGTTTTTAAGTACAGTAACAGATATGCCCCATAAATCAGTGGTAGTTTTCATTTTAAGTAAATTAAATGTTTTGATTATATCGCTAGAATTAATTTCTTTAAAATTAAATAATGAACTACACTCAGATACATGTTTTTCAAGAACCGAGACAGCAGAAGCTGGTGAAGAATTCAAATTAGAGGTGGTTACTAATGGTATATTAACAAAAAAGTTATCAAAAATATTAGCAATTTCTGTTTCAGAGTTTATTCTTGCGTTATTAATGTTAAGCGCTAGACTGTTGTCATGTTGTTTACCTTTTCCGGTTTCACGCTTAATAATATCCCAAGTTGTTTTGATTTTATTATTTGACTTTTTAATTTTATCCTTTAAAAATATTGACTTTGCTTTAGAACATGCTTTTTTGAAAATCTTAGAATATTGTTTTACATGTTCTACGAAACGAGGGCTGTGATTAGTTTCTCTTAATTTATATAGTTCATACAGCCTGTTTCTACTTTTATAAATACCTGTCGTAGCCCATTCGCAAAACTTTAACTTCTGGGTGCATTTAATCGTTTTAGACTTAAAGATATTATTGAACTCATTCGTTACTAATTCAAAAAGGGTTCCATAAAGCGCATTAGGATCATCATGCACATATGGCATCATAGAAACTTTATCAGCTACATTATTTTCAAAATTACGTAGTCGCGTTTTTGTAACGGGCCTGCATTGTACACTTTTAGGTGCATCAACAATATCTAATTCATAGGATACCTTTAATCCGTAGTGGTCGGATGTAATATTTTTAACGACTAGTTTGTTAGTCGGATCAGACTCCGAAAAAACATTATCTATGCAAGTGGCTGAATGAGATGTTACCCTTGTGGGCTCCAAGAACTGATTAATTAAATTAAAAGAATTGAACAAAGTTAATATTCGTGTAGTCAGTGCACAGCTTTCAAGAATATCAACATTAAAATCGCCACATACTGCTATTGGTTTATTTTTTAACTTTAACTTATTCAACACATCCTCCATCACCGATTCAAATGATTCAAAATTACCTTTAGGTGGTCGGTATACACATACAATGACTAAGCTTTTTAATTCTACACATGACAGCTCGACATGACGTTCTATAGAAAGGTTTACAATATCCTTTCTTTCTCTGTAGCTTATATTATTTTTTACGAAAATTAGAGAGCCGCCACGCGTTGTAGTCTTCCTAGATAATAAATTTGCTAACTGAAAATTATTCACACTACATGACAAATCACAATGATTCAGCCAGTGCTCAGTTATACAAATGACATGAATGTCATTACATTCTGCAAATAATTCTAATTCTAAAACTTTGCCAGACAGGCCCTGAATGTTTTGACATAATACGTTAAGGCAAGAGGGCTTGGCTGTTGTCTTATGTTTTAGTTTAAAGCCGATTTCGAGACGTTTTCACTTTGTAAAGAAGTGTTTATATTATTTAAATTAATTAAATTATTATTAGTAGGTAAGCTACTAGATTTGAAAAAAGTAACCGCTGTAACTGAACAGATTTAAATACCTAGTCATAAAAGACTAATCAAGTAACTTTAATATTTAATGCACTAAGAATATACTTAAGTAACTAAGTTCCTAAGTAGTAACTTTACGAAAGATTAGCTTGGTACTTATGAAGGTACTAAATACGAGAAGTTTTGAATGACTAAGAGCTAACATATATCATTTTAATAAATAAATACCAAAATAGAAAATAAGTTACGTACCTTTAAACTGTAGGTTGTTATTATAGGATATAAACTTGCACGTGTTATCACTTCTTATGGTACATACAAATGTACTCACTGCTCACCAATTTTAAAATAAACAAAACTTTTCTCCAATGTCATGTCACCGAATCGAAATCACGTAAGTAAACAAAATCACGCCATCTCGCGGTGTTGCTTTGTACCTACTACGCCAGTGACTCGTTTGCGCTAGCGATGGGGCATTTCCAAATGTACGACAAGAAAAAATAACATGCTGTAAAAAATAGTGATTCTGTTCCATTCATTTATTTTAACTTTGTTAAAGTTAATCTCATCAAAAACATAAAATATGTGAAGTGAGAGCCAACTTCAATATTAGGAAATATGCCTTGGTTGTTGACTTCAACGACAAAAGATGTGAGATCTAAATGGGTGCCAAGTTTAACGGTCAGTCCTGAAAATTTAGTACATAAAATGTTTTATAACAACTTAAAATATAATTTCTTCTTATAACTTAGGATAATATATTGAAGCCTAAGGTCTGACTTGGCTAGTTCTTGTATACGAATTATTATTAGGTACTTACTGAAACAGTCATGGAAGAGCTCTATGTTCATCTCTAGTTTCTAGTCTACCAGCAAGCCAAATCAATAAGAACTTCGGCTTTAGAGCTTGCGAAGGCTATAATATATATATATATATATAATTCGTATATGAAAACTAGCCAAGTCAGACCTTAGGCTTCAATATATTATCCTAAGTTATAAGAAGAAATTATATTTTAAGTTGTTATAAAACATTTTATGTACTAAATTTTCAGGACTGACCGTTAAACTTGGCACCCATTTAGATCTCACATCTTTTGTCGTTGAAGTCAACAACCAAGGCATATTTCCTAATATTGAAGTTGGCTCTCACTTCACATATTTTATGTTTTTGATGAGATATCATTACTTTTTGTAGAGAAATTATTAGTAGGTACTTATTCACAATAAAATTAATACCAAATGTTTCAGTATATTTTATTTGGTCAGTTATATTACTTTGCCCTTGTGTATCAGCTACTGACAATGAAACTAATTTTATGCTCGTGTTTTGTGTGGACGTAGAAATATCATTTTTAACACATTTTCCTATTTCCAATAGTTTCTTTTTCCTAGTCGTAATAGTGTATGGTGTTTTACTTGACGAAGTTGCAGTAGGTATTGTTCCTGAGCAGATATTGCATTTCCATTTGCGTTTTGATTCTGGTTTCATTAAGCGATAAAGCTTTCCGGACAAACTCGTATCTTTTGCCGCACAATGCACTAATATAGAATCCTTGGCAGTAGCAAAGAATACTATTATAATTATTACTACGTAGCCACTGACCTCTATTATTTATACACTGGACAGGCTGTCTCCATACAAATTACAGCTAATTTTGTGTGGCAATTAAGCGCCGCCACTACCAGTGTCCCGAGAACAAATTTTGACACAATCATTACCGCAGTCGACAATATTTTATGTCAGCCAGTCGAGTGTGTAAATAATAGAGGTCAGTGTATATAGCAGTAGTTTGTCTTTTACATGTCTTTTACAGAGATGGCGCTAAATCGCCATCTCTTGTCAATTTATGGATGTAGCCGTTTTTGTTGACATCTAATCTTGCTTATTGATTCTTTATTTGCTAACTAGCTTAAGCTGACCCGGCAAACGTTGTTTTGTCATATAAATTATAGTGGACTAAAGTAGAATAAATAATAAGAAGACTATGTCTAATGTGTGTGTTTATATACCAAAAGTTGCCTACACCAGACGATAGATAGCGCTAGTTAGGTATATACTACCAATAAAAGGGCCAAGATTGGTCTCTACTTCCTACATAATAATAAATTACTCTGTAAAGTAGAGTGCGCGTCAGATAACTCTGCGCGCATGCGCGACTGGTGCATTTTTGGCGCTAGTTACAGTACATTATTTATGCTAAGCTTATGGAAAAGATTAGTATTCGATTTTGACCGCGCGCAGACGTCAGTGATTACATACTCATTGGAAGCGGCCAAGGAAGAGATGACAGTTTTGCAGTTTTGTATCGAAATTATAGTCTCGCACTCCATTTGGTGTATAAACACACACTATGCAAATTACAAAGGCATATAAACACAGACACACACATAGGCATAGTATACATATTATTTATTTATAAGGAAACTTAGTGTAAATGAAACATAGTTTAACACTGCACCCTTTATTAACAATAAAACAACAAATATGCATCACTAAAGGCATTAATAATGTTCAAAGAAGTCTTTTTTCAAACACAGCACATCACCAAAGAATTCTATATAGTTAACATCACACTGAACACAAACGAGTCTTTTTCTCAAAAAGCGGTACTCCGAGCAACGAAACTATGAAATTGCTAACGGAATTACGGATCTTTACGAAACAGAACATAGCAAATAACAAATTTAACAAACAAAAGTATAATTTAGATTATTTAACATTATTTTCCATAAGTACACTTTACTCTCCTTAAAGTTTATACTTTTCCATCAACTTTCAACAATATAGTATAGAAAAAAAGGTTTTTTCTTTTCTTTTCTATACTGTGGGTGGGTGCATTAACTTGGAGCCATCTATCGTTGACTTTAGTGAACTATTTATGTGCAAAGTGTGCACCTACAGGGAGAACATAGCAACTTTCGCATTTTTTGGCTTCTCGTTAGTTCCCATTTGAATGTATGAAGATTGCGGACCCCTGATGGTCGGGTTGTAAGTACTATGCTCCGTTTTGACGTGAAAGAAGGACAAACAAACAAACAAAGAAACACACTTTCACATTTTATCATTACGACTCCGTGGCTCAGTGGTTAGAGCAGTCGTCCGGAAAGCGAAAGGTCGTGGGTTCGAGTCCCATCGGAGATGGTTGTGAGAAGATGGTAGATTTTGTCTAAATACTTCATTTTCCATTTTTCAATAATAAAAATTGGATTGTGAATGCAAAAAAGTAAAAATTTAAATAACTTAATAATTTATATTAATATTAATAATTAATAAATAATAATACCTATGGATATCGTGCTAGATAGCGCAAAATTGTAATTAATTTAACGCGAGGACAAAAAGTGTTTGGGTAATCTGGGGTTCGAACTTGGTTCTCTCGAGTCCTCAATATGGAATGGCCAGTACGCCGTCGGCGCTAGCCGAACTACGAGAAGTATGACGAATTATTGGTATATAACAGAATAAAAACTATTACAAACTTATATTTGTACTTCATCTTATACAAGATCTTATACAGGATAAGTGCATAGGGAACGCAAATATAAGTTTTGCAACGTTTTATTTAAAAAAAATACTAGTTTCGGATTTTTTCCTTTGTATTCACCAGATTACCTGTCTGCATGCCAAATTTCAACTTTCTAGGTCATCTGGAAGTGAGTAAGAGTTTTGATTATAGGTGAGTCAGTGATAAAAATAACGATTTTTGGACGTAAATATCTAAATAACCGTTTGAGCTGTGTATATAAAATTTGGAGCACATTTTTATCTCGCTAGTCTCAATACATAAGCCAAATTTTACATGTTTCTGTGTAATAGTTTTTGAGTTATGAGGGGGTCAAAAGTGGCTCCAAATGGTTCGTGTTAAGATACACACGGTGCTGCTCGCCAGTTCTGTTTGCTTTTGAACTTGGCTGATACGCTGCCGCGTATCCAGATATTTATTTTACGTGTTAAATTAATTGTCATAACTTATAACGTCTAACGCTATCCAAAACTATGAGATTGATTCGTGTCTACTTCTTGTATGCATTGCGGTGTCCTTCCGGATTTCGCCAAATTAACTCGAGTCACAAATGACAAATGCTTGACATATTATGTTTCGATATACGATAGATTATGTGTCATTTGAAATTACTGGAATAAAAAATTTGACAATATCAGTACGTCTAAAGAAAACTGTACACGACTGTACCTAAAATTGAATGTATGGTAGAAGTTTACATTCGATTTTTTGAAAATAGCAAAGAAGAATTCTTTTTTTATTTATATCCTAAGATTCACTATTTCACACAGTATTTTTTCAAGTATTTATTTATTAAAAACTTGTACCTGTTTCCCTGGAATCTCCATCGCAAGAAACGTCAAGTTAGCAGCCAACTTAGAGACCCTAATATCTCGGCTTGTATTAAAACACTACTTTTGAAATTTTGCGTTTACGATACACTATTTATACAGTATTTTTTGACATATAAATCACATTGATACAAACTGTATTTCTTGAGGTGACTGCTAACTTGACGTTAAGTTAGCAGCCTCACTAAGATACTCAAATATCTTTTGAATCAAAGTATCACTATTTATTTAATATACATCACTATTTAACACTATTTATACAGTATTTTTTGACATAATCAAAACCATCTAATTCTGTTGTGAGGCTGCTAACTTGACGCACATGTTTCTCTAAGTACTTACCATACTTTTAGGGGTTGAATTTTTAATTTTTGTGAAAACGAAATTGACAGAATATGGCTACCATAATTTTTTACTGTTTTTTAAGGTAATTAAAAATCAAGTAAACTTTACGTAAAACGCACTAACATATAAGTATTGAAAATATGCCTATTTTGCATTAGTCTAAAATATTGTGAACTCTAACATTGACAAAGGCAAAAATGCTTGTTGTTGCTTGATTGATTATATTGATACTTGATTTATTTCTGCTGCACACTGGAGTAAATATACTGTTACATTGTTATAAATATATTGTTTAAATGAAGATGTTAATGTTGATAGAAAATATAAGTACTGAGTTATATTTACTACATATGTATATGTATCAGTCAGCTCAGCAGGCAGGCCGCCTGCAGTCCTTAGTCGAACAGGCCACCTGATATTCGGTTTTTAAGTGCGCGCACTAGGCCACTTGCAAAAATAATAACTGCAACGGCCAACTGCAAAGTAAATGCTGCCTTATTTCTATATAATTCTCCGGCATTATTCGGCCGGTCCGGAATAAAGAAATAAAGGAAATTATCTTTTTTAAAGGATATTTAAAGGTTATTAACAAAAATATATAAGGTCCTTCTTAAATAGTGCACATAATTTTAAGGGGTCAATGTACTCACGCATACAAAAAACTTTTACTATAGTACCAACATTGAAAACGTGAAAAAGAAATCAGCTGTTTCAAAGAAAATATTAAATCGAATAGATTAAAATGTATGGAACAGCTGATATTTTTTTTGCGATTTCAATGTTGGTACCATAGTAAAAGTTGCTTGAATGCATGAGTACATTGACCCCTTAAAATTATGCGCACTATTTATAAAGACCTTATATAACATAAGCCCTGCCTTATCTATATAGTGTAATTATACTAAAAAGTTTCAAGCTTTATTTAAATGTATTATTAATACTAGCTGTTTATCGTGTTAATTATAGCGATTTGGAGGCAACTTCGAAATTTCTTTCTATTGACAAAATTTTATGTAATCGTGATTTTGAGTAACATAGTCACTAGTGTTAGTCCTGAAGTTTGCTGCATCTTAATTTGAAATTCAGTTTTTCATTAATATTGATATTACAGACGATCATGTAAAGCAATCTAATTTTCGTTGGCATATAGCGGGCTCTTAATGTAAAACTGTGGGTGTGTGGGCGAATGTGGCCAATGACAAGCCATTGCCTGCAGGTGGACTGATGGACTGTGGATAGTCGGTTGCATTGCATTGCATCCTTTATACTTGCGACCGCATTCGCATTGCCTTGAACTTTCTCGTAAATATTTTCATAGTGTCCACACACCTGTGCACTCGCGACGTTTACCGCTGTGCTTCACATTCCAATATTTGTCGCATGACAGGGTGGACAACAACGTTATAGCGGCATTTAAAATCCTTAAAAAAAAGTCATAAATGTGGCCGTCAAGAACGATCAGAATCAGATATTCGGGAAAGCTCTGACAGTGAATCATCACAGCTCACATTCTATGAGGCTGATGGAGATTCAGGAACATATGTCTCATCTGCATCAGCCTCATAGAATGTGAGCTGTGATGATTCACTGTCAGAGCTTTCCCGAGTATCTGATTCTGATCGTTCTTGACGGCCACATTCCCCCACTGAACGATCATTTTCTACCGGAACAGGCAATCCTTCTTCCACACACCACGTCGCTTCAGTGGTTGCAGAAATTCCTCCTGACATTGCTGTCTCCATCACCACTACATCTCTACTGGTAGTTACCTTATTTTTGACGGGATCATATACTCTGTAGCCTTTTACATGTTCTGAGTAACCAACAAGAATATGCTGCTGCGCTTTCTTATCCCATTTGGTCCTCCTCTCCTTGGGGATATGCACCATAACTGGGCTGCCGAAGACTCGTATGTGGCTCAAAATGGGTTTCTTTAATGCCACATCTCATATGGCGTTTTGTCATTGAGACCTGATGCTATAGAACGATTTTTCAAGTATGCTGCTGTGGATACCGCCTCTGCCCAAAACGTTTTATCTAACTTAGCGTCAAACAACAAGCATCTCGCTTTCTCAACAATTGTTCTGTTGTTTCTCTCTGACATACCATTTTGTTCTGGTGAATAAGGGTTTGTTTTTTGGTGCACAATGCCAAATGATTTCAAATAATCTTCCATCGCTTTAGAGCAAAACTCTCCACCATTATCTGTTCGTAAGATTTTAATAAAGGCATTTTTCTGTTTCTCCACCATAGCTTTGAATTCTCTAAAGTATTTAAACACCTCATTCTTGTTTTTCATAAAGTAAACAAATGACATACGACTAAAGTCATCTACAAAAAGAAGAAAGTATCTGGACAATCCGATAGATTTGATTTCCATTGGCCCGCATACGTCGGCATGAACAATTTCCAGCACTTTTGTACCCCTTGTGCCTGTGGGGAATGGCAGTCGTGATTGTTTTCCCTCACAACAAACCACACAATTAGATTTTGTCACTTCGTAAGTGCCTTCATAGCTAACACCTTCCACAGCGCCATTTTTCATTTTATTCAAATCATTAGTATTTATGTGTCCCAACCTCCTGTGCCATAACAAAGCACTATCTCTGGCAAGTAAACATTTAGTCACTGGTGTAGTACATAAATCCAACTCGTATACACCATCAATTAGGTTAGCAACAGCCACCAATTCTTTCCTTGCATTGTATATCAAACACTGATTGTCTGAGAAAGAAACACTGTTGTTTTTTTTAATCAATTGACTTATTGACAATAAGTTCGTTGTCAGGCTTGGAACACATAAAACATCCTTGATTGTTATATCATAGCCTTGCTGCGTTGATATCTTAACGTTTCCTTTGCACGAAACTTGAAGTTTCTCATGATTTGCTATCATAATCTCGGGGCATGTCTGTGGACTCGAAACTTCTTGCAACCAACTTTCGACAGCCGTCATGTGAGCACTGGCTCCCGAATCCACGTACCACTCGTCCTTACTATATTTAGCACTCAAGAAAACAGCACTAAATGCATTTGACGACTTATTTTTGCTTGATTTTTCTAACATTGGACATTGATTACGATAATGACCCGGAGATTTGCATTTGTAGCAAGTTACATTTTTGTTAACACCTGTCACTTTGGCATTTGACGTTGACTTCCCGCCATTTCCGCTCTGATTCGTGCTGCCGGGTCTGAATTTGGCGAATTTAGGTTTCGTCCATTTTGACGCAAACGCCGCTTCAGTATTTTGCGTTTCGTTTGATGTCATTCCCATCAGTTCTAACGGCTCCGAATCTAACAACTTCGTCTTTATGACGTCAGCCGTAATTGCAATACCAGAATGTTCTATGGCCATAATCATGGGCGAAAATTTTTCCGGTAACCCTGCGAGCATCAGTGATCCAATCCACTGATCGGTAATTTCAAAACCAGTTCCACTCAACCGTTGTGATGTTTCCACAATTTGAGTAACGTAGGTGGTCATATCTTCACAATTTTCTCGCCGTATTGAAATCAAGTGACGCAATAACGAAATCTTCCTCGAAAAACCCGAGTCGTCAAACAGAGATTTGAGTTTATCCCACAACTCTTTCGAAGTTTTCGTTTTCTTGATATGTACGTACAAAGCGGGATCGATGGTTAGACATAATTTGGCCCGCGTTTTCGCATCTTCTTCGGGTTTTATGTCTTTTCCAACCACTGGCTGCACACAATGTAGCATACCTTCCAATACGAGCACATTTTCAACCGCGAATGTCCACTCGTCGTAATTTTCTCTGCCCTTAAGTTTAGGCACACTGGCTAAATAGTTTGTTGACATCTTGCACAACCAAAAATATATATTGATTACTTGATAAAACTGGAATAACGTGATAGCCCATAACCTATTAAATGAAACACGTTGGTTATTCGGTGCAGACTAATTTTTATTTTTCTTTTAATGCTACACACTGACATTAGGTACAAACAAACGTTTAGTTCACATACAGCCTAGAGGTCGCAGTGGATATTTTGATACAACATACAACTTAATTACAACAAACCATCTGTCAATTTTGTTTTAACAAAAAATAAAAATTCAATCTCTAAAAGTATGGCACCCTCAGAGAAACGGATGATATGCCAACTTCTAGTAAAGATTTCGTAGGTAATAATTAATAAAAAACTAAAAAACCCGAGAAGTAAAGAGCTGGTTTTTTCATTTTTAATGGTAAATTTTTGCAGTCGTGTTTTTAGTTTTTTAAATATTACCTACGTTTTTATTTTAGACTTTTTAGTTCATTGTCAATAAATCATCTTTTTAAGTAAGAACTTACTAATTTAAAAATTCGTAAATTCTTTTCTTTTTTAGATAAATTAATACGGAGAGATTTACAAAACTGCAAGTTATAGATGTTTATGGAATCGCTATTTAAAACTCTTCATTTAATACCTACCCCACTCGATGAGATTTAAAAATATTTCTTTTACAATGCACAGAATAATATGCCGCCTAAAAGCCGCCATTTTGTTTTTTTGTTAATATTGATGTTCTATTTTCACTCGGGCTATTAAGACGAATCTGATGACGTATCAATTAACAAAATCAGTTTATCCGTTTAGTAGTTACGAGGGAACATAGGAACAGAAACACATACATTCAGGTCAAAAACGTAACACTTTTTGGGCTTCGCCCGCCGCAGTCAGGTAATTTTTGACTTCGCCCGCCGCAGTCGAGTAAAAAAACTTAAGCTTACTTTCATTTATCTATGTGGCGAAGCCTAGTCATTAAAACCGAAAACGTTGATCACTCAGTTCAAACGTTTGTCGTTAGTTGTCAAAATAGATAAATTCCATTTATTATTAAACTATTAACGTTTGTACCATTGTTTCTTCATAAGGTGCTAAACAATTAGATATTTAAAGTAATTTTATGTATTTCTTTAGTTTACTTGCAAAATTTGAGAGATTCGATAATGCACAAATTGTATGAACTCAGTGACCAAGCTAAATTCTTTACTAGATTCGAATTTAAAAATAATTAACACACAATGCCTTAATTACTTTGACAGGTGACAGTAAATTTTTAACAGTTGCTGAACTGAGTGTCCAACTCAGAATTAATACGAATTATTTGGAGTTTTGCTTAGGAATCAACAATTTTTTTACTAGATTCTCTGACAGGGTCTCAAGCTGTTTCTCTTTTGGTGGGCACTCCTTTCAGATGCACATAGCTTTTCATGACGCGTAAAGATTCTCTGATAGGCTCTCAACCTGTTTCTTTTTTCGTGGTCAGTGGTCACTCCTTTCAGATGCACATAACTTTTCACGGCGCGTAAATATTATTTTTGTAAGACAGAATTAATTTATTTCAGTTTTATTTGACATACAAAAAAGTCAGGAAACGATACTTTATTACTACTACAATGGATAATTCTTTTACAAGTAAAGCTAAATCTCACAAAATAGAGTGTGCAGTTTTAACTGTGCCTCAAGAGCCTAAACTTAGAGAAAAGTGGATGAAAGGAGCTATATAAGACAACATTCACCCTCTTCAAAATCTGCCTTGCAATGTTGTGAAGATCATTTTGATGTAAGTACCTTGTATTCGTAAAAATCATAACCTCGTTAGATCTTGCATCAACAGTGTATAAAGTAAACAGCAATCTCTACACTTGAAAAATTTGAATTTTCCATAAATAACCACCGCACTATGTCCATATAAACCTTAAGCAAATCTCGCGAGTCGAATTTAGTCAAACCTTTTTCCATTTTGTAGATATTTTTAATGTTTTATGACATGATTTGAATGTATGATTACCTATATGTTTTTGAACTCAGCTTAAGTGACTAATGGAATGACGTCACTGCGCGCTGATTGGTGTTTCAAATCACGTTTCAATTTACGTAACTTTACATTAAAATATTTTGCAAAATAATAATAATTTTGGAATAAATCTTCCACGAATGCACTTTTAATGGCTATCATCATTGGATTATTAATATAATTTCTCAAAATAATTTTAATGCAAGTTCCCCATTGGTTAACAAAACTAGCTAAGAAAACGGATGAAATATTCTTATTTAATAACCAGTTCGGAAAAAGTGAATAAAAATTCTTCTTTCATAGCAGGTTACGAAAAATAGTTAAGTACGTGGACCAAAGTTAATTGCAAAAACACATAAATTGGATGTTTGTTGGCAAAAGTACCTGCAGCTCGGCCCGGAGCCGGCGCTGCTCGTCCAGCGCCTGCTCCGAGCTCTTGATGTGCTCGTTCAGCTTCTCCACGCGCTTCATCGCCTCGTTGCGCTCGTGCCCCTACCAAACAACAGCTGCATTATAATCACACATATAGAATTTACTAGATAACTCAAATCAGCTTTGGCAGACGTCCCGATTTTGGCAGGAAACGTTCCGATTTTTAGCCCAAAATTGAATATCCCGCGCGAGACAGGCTTAGTCCCGCTTTTCGGGGATTACTCGAGAGAGTTCTTTAACTATACTAAGAAAAAACATGAAACTTTAAAAGAAGTTAAATCTTCAGACAAATATAATGATTAAAACACGTTTTCTATGGCTATCTATGATCAACATCATTGTAAACTTAGTTTGAATTTAATAATAGCATAAATGTTGACATGACACATGTTTGTTGTCCAGCTCGCCTTTGCGGCGTAACTCGTTGTCCAGTCGGTCCTGGTCGGACTTCTGCTTGCGGTTGACAGAGTCCAGCTCGTGCAGGTAGCTAGATGGATAGATAGATAGAACATAAGTCGTGTCATCAGTTACCTTCTGGCGATGTTTGTTGTCCAGCTCGCCTTTGCGGCGTAACTCGTTATCCAGACGATCCTGGTCGGACTTCTGCTCGCGGTTGACAGAGTCCAGCTCTTGAAGATAGCGCGCAGCTTGCCGGGACGCTTCCATCTTCAGCTCCTCGTATTCGCGGATCTGAACAAGAAACGCGACATTTATTGTTTACTATTTTTGTTAGAGAACATGTCTAGTTTTTATGTTAAAACATTTTATTTTAATTTTGTGGTGACGAGTGTAAAGAAAGTAAAGAAATTTCTGCTTTACCCTGTGGAAAAAGGCGTGTTTATATGTACACTTCGGTGAACCACATCTTAGGCCCAATCTATATTGAAATGGCAGCAAAGGGACGCGACGCGGCAACCACTTTCTGTGATCTATGCATATAAAGTTGTCAATTATTTAACACAGAAAGTGATCTCCGCGTCGCGTCCCTGCGCTGCCATTTCAGTATAGATTGACCCTTACTTCTTTTCATGTGACTGGTACCTCGCCATTCACGCGCAGACCCTTTAATATTTGGTTATGTATTAAACTAGGGTAGTACATTGCAAAAGCGATTACGTATAAGGACTGCAATGAACGGTGAGATGCTAGCCACATGAAAAAAGTAAGAGGTGGTTCAACTCATTTGTCATTTTATATTCTTGTGGCTGTTTAGATGTTTGAATGTTTGCTACTCAATCACGCCAAAGCGGCTGAACGGATTTGGCTGAAAGGAGAATGCCCATGGACGGTACTCATTTGTGTCATGCTTCAAGATAAAAAACATACTACAATTAATTTCTTAATATTTGACCATTTTTCATGGCCCAGAGTTTTAATTTTGAACAGGGATTTACTTTTTAGGTATTAAAGTAACAGTGTATTTATCAACCACGGAAATGCCACGGAAGCCAAGACACTGCTGTGTGACTGCCACTGTCAGCAGTGTTGCCGTTGCGGGTATTTTTACCTGATTTCGGATAATTTAGGCTTTGAGCGGGTACGTTTTAGGGTAGCGACGACTGTCGGATAAATATGGACATTTTTGTGGCGATCGTGTAGAAAAAGCCAAAATGACAACTACAGGCAGGAACCCAACACTATTTAAAATAGTAACTATTGTGTTATTTTTTTATGAAAGGCGTAGAAGTTCATATGTTACTTGAAACACAAATTATTACTTTAGGCTATTCGCCCTAGCCCCGACGAATCCGGGTAATTTCTGATTCTGTTACGGAATTTTTCTAGTTTGATAAGCGGCAACACTGACTGTCAGTCATCGATAATATCGACTAAAGAGTAATAACTCTGCGCGCGACTAGGGTGTTTTTGGCGCTAGTCACAATACATTTTTTGCTCTAAGGTTATGGGAAATATTAGTATTCGATTTTGACCGCGCGCAGACTTATCTGGCGCGGTCTCTTTAGTGATTACATACTCTTTGATCGACATCGGACGGAGCTTATGAACTGGATTTCTGTTATTTTGATTTAAAAATCGTTGGTGTAGACTTTTAAACCTTAAATACGGTATTTTACTGTTTTTTTTTATTTCTTTAAATTGTTTTTCGAAATATTAGCTACACAAAACAAGTTTTCATTTTGAATTATCTTGAATATTTTCAAAGATATAGGACTTCAAACTTTATAATTAGACAAGGACAGGACGCTATCTTAGTGACGTCAGTGGGTTAGTAGCGTCATAGTCACGCCATAGAAGATTTCGTTTTAGAAAGAGACAGCTATAGTCAAAATCAAACAGACTATAATTCTTTTATTATAAAACAGATTCAAATATTTTTTTTTCATTTGGTATTCTTAATTGCAATATTTTTTAACGTCATCATTAAATATCTACATTTCAACAACAGTAAAATACCCTATTGTGGTATTTGTGAATCGTGATATTTTCTATAAAAATATCGAATCATTCGCGTGGTGCATTGTTATTTGGAAAAATGTTCGACTGAAACAATCGCTGTTTATACTTACTGTTACATTTTAGGAAATAATTTCTAAATCCTTGTTTTTACTTTCAATATAATAATGGAGTGAAGTAATTATATATTTTACCTACATAATAAAACAGGTATGGCTTTGATGCAACATTAGACGGCCGTCCATTGCAAGTTGGGCATTCTCCTTTGGTACACAGATTCTTTGTAGCCTGGAGAGGAACATAGGCTACTTCTTATCCCGGAAAAATATCATTTTATACTTAATTCGAAACTATTTGTAAAATTTTTATGCGTCTGTCCTGAAAAATAATATTTTGAATGTCATGTCGTTGCCATGACATTGTTTTGGATGTTTTGTTTGTGATATCAAAATTTTATCATACTATTAAATTACTTTTGGTTAAATTACATAAAATTTGTTAATCCTTAGTAGATAAATTTGTAAGTAACGTTCTGTTTTGACTTTTTGTATATTAATTTGTGATTTTATTTTGGCTTTAAAAATATATATTATTACTGTGGAATTGAATGGAACCTCAATGTCTCAAGACGAAAGTCTTTGACCAGTGTGTGTTGCCAGTAATGACCTATGGAAGTGAGACGTGGTCTTTTACTATGGGTCTCATAAGAAGGCTCAAAGTCACCCAGCGAGCAATGGAGAGAGCGATGCTTGGTATTTCCCTGCTCGATCGAATCAGAAATGATGAGATCCGCAGGAGAACTAAAACAACCGACATAGCTCGAAGGATTGCATCATTGAAGTGGCAGTGGGCGGGACACATAGCGCGGAGAACCGATGGCCGTAGGGGCGGAAAGGTTCTCGAATGGCGACCGCGTACCGGACGACGTTCCGTGGGCAGGCCCCCTACAAGGTGGACCGACGATCTGGTCAAGGTCGCGGGAAGCCGCTGGATGCGGGCAGCGCAGGACCGATCGTTGTGGAGATCCTTGGGGGAGGCCTATGCCCAGCAGTGGGCGTCGTTCGGCTGACATGATGATGATGATGATGATGATGATGATGACTGTGGAATTGGTTTATTATTTACCTCCACGTTATAACCTCATGCAGCCATACCGACCTGCGCCTCCTCCAAGTGTACGTCGGGGCGGCCCTGCGAGGTGGCGCCGAGGACCGAGCGCTCCCACGTAGCCTTCTGTTCCTCCACAGCTCGCAGCTCGTCTTCCAACTTGCGGATGTCGGCCTGGTGCGCTTCGTGCGCTTTGCGAGCTTGTTCGAGGGTTTTTATGGCGCTCTCCAGCTTCTTCTGGGTGTGTGTTACGCGCTCCTTGGCCTTTATGAACGTGGGACGCTTCTTGGAGATCTCTGCTTCCTAATTGGGAGAGACACAAAATAAAATTGACATAAATATTGTGATAAACAGTATGTCATGCTTCGCACTTGCAGTATGAGAACTGCCGCTATTTGAAACGACTTAAGAAAGACCTCAAGGTCAAACTCTAAAACACAACCCACTGTAGTGTGTTTCTTTTTCATCTACGTAATTTTTGCTTCTTGTCAATTCAAATTCTAATAATTTAAAAAAATTCAACATTAAAGACAAAATGCCCTAGGAATATGTCATGGAATAAAAAATAATCAATCCTTATGCTCGCATATTAAAATACAACAATTGAATTATATTGTTTTTTTGGCGCACGTTCCAAGTACAGTGCCACAATCACACCGGTGATGGTGGTGTTTTTAATGTAATTTTGCTGTCAAGTTGATGTCCAACCATAGCGCTGCTGGCGGCTGAAGGTCTTTGAAGTCAGGACTGGTTAAATCACCAGAACAGAAAAGATTGTGGCACTGTATGTCAGTAAAGCTCAATTTATCATCGTCATACGTATTTTACCATAAACCAATTTTACCAAATTTATTTTTTATTTTACCAATTAAATACAGATTCATTACATTTTGATTGTAACACTCACCACTTCCCGGATCTCCTGCTCGATCTTGGCGAGCTCGCGCTGCACGGCGCCTGCCTCCTTCTTCTTCTCCTTGAGCGCCTCTTCAGCCTTCGCTCGCTTTTTCTCCACCTTGGTCAGCTCAGTCTGCTTGTGCTGCAGCTCCACCTCGCAGGAATGAATCTCCTTCTCGTTGTGGTACAGGTGGAATAGCTGGAGTTCCACTTTTTGCTCTTGCTGTTGCAAAAAGTGTACAGAATAAGAATGAGTGAATACTAACAACATCTCAATCAATAGGGTACTTGATTGAATTTTTTTTATTGAATTAGTAACAACGCAACATAGGTATTTATTTTCAAATATCTAGCATATTTTCAGCAATATAGATCATTACACTTTCTAATAAGACAAGGAGAGCGCTATAGAAATATGACGTCACATTTCTATACGTCATACTCTGGAAAATTTCATTTTAGAAAGAGATAGCTAGAGTCACAATTAAGTAGCTCATAATTCGCTTGTAATAATACAGATTGAATTTCTTTTTTCACATTTGTTATTCATTAATGATATATTTTCGAATATCATAATTAAATATCTACATTTCAACAACAGTCAAATACCCAATTGTTTGCGGCAGTTTAATTTTTAAAGGAGCCAGGACAATTTAACTCATATATCTCCATAAGCAACTACACATAATTAAGTAGCCACCGATACATCATGCAAACAAAGGGCTATCTATCATCGTAGCCTGACCCATCACCTGCACAGGGATTGATGTCATTAGAGCAAGGCTGACAAAGTGGGCAACTTCTGGAGGACGATTCTCGCGCAATAGACATTATGTGGAATTAGAGATATTCCGCGCCAAATAACTTGACACACAACACACGCCAAGTTATATGACGCGTACTGTCAAAATAAAATGGCAGATGTCGATTGAATTGAAACAGAATTATAGTTTCACATTATAGAAATGCGATACTAAAATTCGCTTGACTTGCAACAAGTGGTCATTGTCAGTCGATGTGAATGTCGCGCGTAAGGCTGTATTTTTAAAAACTATAGACATTTTTGTGACATTTTCAGTATCAGATAACTCTGCACGCGCCTGGGGCGTGTTTAACGCTAGTTACAGTACATTTTTTTGTTCAAAGCTTATAGAAAAGATTAGTATTCGAATTTGCCGATGTCGATTTAGAGACATCTCTATAGATCTGAGAATCGGCCCCCTGGGCTGCAACAATTAAGTGTCCGCCATTGCAACAAAGAAGAAGAACTGACCAGCTCCTGCTTGAGACGCGTGTATTTCTCGGCCTCCTCCTTCTCGAACTTGGCCTCCTTGCGCTCAGCGGCCACGCCCCGCTTTTTCTGGTACGAGAACTGGGCCTCCTCGTCAGCACGATTCACCTCCGCGCGTGCCGCCTCGTACTGCTCCTTCAGCACGCCGGACCTGGGTAGACCAGCTAAAATAAACTTACAGATCCCTAAGGGCCTAAACTGAGTAAAGCGGGCGCCCGCGACGGGCACACGTCGCGTGTCTCCGTCCGTGGACACGCGCGCGGGCTCCGTGGAACCGCATCACATAGCGCTGTTGACTGAACAAGCCGGTGCGTGCTACCGTGCTACCGCTGGCGGGCCCCGTCGCGGGCACCCGCGCGGGCGACCGTCGCGTCGCGGGGAAACGGGCCACAAGGCGCGGGCGCGGGGCCCGCCTCCCCGCGAAGGGTGCCCGCGACGGAGCACTTTTGTATGGAACCGCGCGGGCGTCCGCGTGACGCAGTTTAGGCCCAAAACATTTCAGGAAGTGACTAACGAATAATAAAGAGATTGCATAAAACAATGTGGCAGTGAAGAAAATGTCTTAACATTGCCAAATTGAAAAGTTAAAATGCTACACTTTTGAGCCTGGCGTGGCTCCTCTGGGGCGCCAAGTGCCACCAGGGACTTTCATGGCTCCTCTCGGGCGCCACGTGCCATACACAAAAGATACCTATGGCGCACAGGCGCCATTAGCACTGAATCGGTTAACCTTAAATTTAAAAAAAATCATTAAGGCCCCATGTTTAGAATGACACTCAAGTGGAGATCTCTTCTCAAGTATAGTTAGCAAGGGATGAATGTATTTGTTGCATGTATTTGCATACCTTTCTAACTATTCTTGAGAAAAGATCTCCACTTGAGAGTTGTTCTATAATACGAACCTAAGTCCCATTGATTCCATAATGCGTGAAAACTTAATAAGACAGACAAACAAAGACCTTATGATTTGTATTATTTGTAAGAATATTATAAAGACACAAAATGGACATAAAATGTTACTTACCCACTGATCTCCTCGAAGAGAGCAGTCCTTTCCTTTGGGTTCTTCATGGCAATACTTTCCACGGCTCCTTGAAACACAAGGAAGTTCTTTGCCTTCACATTGATGCCCAGTTTCTCAAGTTCGGCCAAGTAGTTACTAACAGACACAGACTGAAACATATTGCAAGGATAAAAAACACAGCAGATAGTAGTGGGGCGAATTTTTTAAGGCAAATATAATAAAAAAGATAAAAAGAAAAACTAAGTCTAAATGTTATCACTAAACTCCTAAATTACATATTTATTTCATATATAAACAAAATATAGAGTAAATGATCAATCTTCCAAAAATTTGTAGAAAAGGAGTAAGTACATAACATAATATTGATGACAATAATAAATAATAAAAAGCTGTCAAACCTGGCCATCAATTCTGTGTTCCGAGGACTGACCCACAACTGATCTTTGGAACTGCTTCTCTGTCATATCTTCCAAAATGAAAGTAGCTGTTACTGAAGCACTAAAACAAGTATGGAAAAATTACAACTTTGTGAGCAAATATGCCATCACAATTTAGACCAAAGAATATTCTTCATGAGTAATATTTCACCTGCGTGAGACCGGTTTGTTGATGGATGCACCATGGATGAGATCACTCAATCTTTTGACACGGAGCAGTGATGTCTTCTCACCCATCACGAAACTCACAGCATCCATGAAGTTGGACTTTCCTGTGATCATATTGTTCAACTGATTGTACACTTTATTAGTTAGAAAACTTTAAAGATTTGAAGATGAGGTTTACTGGATACTTTTAAATACCTACTGCTTGAAAGTATTGGATTCAAATTATAATAAGAAATCTCTGCTACAAAGAAAACAAGGTTCCCAATGTGCCCAAATAGGTCGGAGTTAGATTGTGAGCCATTTATCTAACTGGGTTGGGTTATATCAGATTGAAGCTACGAGCTGTAATATAATCAAACATAAAAAAGAGGAAGCCCCTGCCCTGCCGCTGTACTCACCAGAACCATTGGGTCCTACGACTGCTGTGAAGGACTTCAGAGGACCTATCCGGTGGTGTCCCCGGTAAGACTTGAAGTTTTCCATGTCTATATACTTGAGAAACGCCGGCATCTTCATTTGTAATCACTGAAGGAATACACAATAACTGCAAAAATCTCACTCTTCAATAAAAATAGCGCCAAACATTACTTTGCTACACAACACAACAATCACAAATTATATAGACTAGTACAACAATCGTCCGCCATCCGCCATAGACACGCCATAGACCATCGCACAAATTATATAGACTAGGACCATCGACTGCACATCGACTTGACATCACTTGACATCGACTGTGCCATAGACTAAAGAAAAGAAACTCAAATTATAATGACATTTTTTTTCTTCTACGGGCTGTTTTCTTTTTTTTTTGTTATTTTGGCTCGCACGGTTTGTGCATTTGCCACAACAAGTATTAAAGGTAGGGAAACCGGCACGGGTAGCATGACGACCTCGAGAGCGGTTTTGTCTACGTTGAAATGTCAAAAATGACATCCCAACGTAGACAAACTCTTTGTTTAACTGTCAAAAATGACATTAAGGGGTAGACAAAATCTTTGTCGGGTTCGTCATGCTACGCCTGCAGGGGGGAGTTTCGCGGTAGCCCTACCGCGAAACTTTATGGGTATGAACTTCATACGTTTTTGGGAACTTTAAGTCCTGTTTTGTGGCGTCGGGTAAAACGGTAACTAGCTAGCAACGTTCAACAGAACAAAGCAGCTAAAATCTATCAAGATAAGGAATTCAAATGACAGTTGAAGCCCATACCCATATCCATATCTCTTTGCCGGAAGCCCCCCAGGGAGGCTACCGCATAACTTTATGGGTATGAACTTCATACATTTTTGGAAACTTTAAGTCAATTTTATAAAGAAAATAGCCGCTTTCAGTTCCTTGTTTTGTGACGTCGGGTTTAGCGATAACTAACTAGCAACGTTCAACAGAACAAAGCACCAAAAATCTATCAAAATAAGGAATTCAAGTGACAGTTGAAGCCCATACCTATATCCAGATTTCTTAGCCGGTAGCCCCCCATTTTTAATAAAAACAATTAAGGGAGCGGAATTTGGATAAAAGAATAATAGGATCAGGGTTTGGTGGATAAAATGTACTAAATATATAAATAAAAGTATAGACAATATAATGTTATTATAGTAGGAGTTAGGGAATCAATTTACAATTTGAAATTGTTAATAATTAAAAAAGTCGATAACAAATTAAATATAATTAACTTAATAAAGTAGGTATAGATGTAGGAAGAGGGACACGGAGGACTATGAGGGAGTTTATGAAAGAGGAACAGTCACGGAGGGGGCATGCAAAAAAATATGATTTAAATCTTCCTCACAAGCACCACACGCACATAAATTGCTATAAATGATTCCAAGTCGTGCAAGATGAGAAGCTGTGCAGACATGACCTAAGCGCATTCTTATTAAACTAGAGGTTGCAAGCTTAGATAGTTTTAATTTTGAGAACCAAACTTTGAGAGGTATTCTTTGAATGCGTTTATAATATAGACCTATAAGGCAACTTGAAATATTCCAAAGGTTTTCTCAAGAATCATACAAATGATTTTTAGGAATGGAGAGAAGGTCGGGTACTACATTTTTATGGGGAAACTGGTCACCGGTCTCTACTGCGCCTTTTGCAAATGAGTCAGCTATTTCATTGCCGTGAATGTTATGATGGCCGTCGTGTTCGCGCACATTATAGTGTTGCCGATCGATAGTCCACTATTGATAGCATTTCGATAGTCTATCGATAGTTTACGCAAAAACAATAGTATCGATAGTTTTCGATAGTATCGATCTCTCTTTTAGTGCAATACTATCGGTAAACAGCATTACTATCGATAGTATCGATCCCTGACGGCGAATAAACTATCGATAGTATCGATAGTATCGATAATTTTGGACAATCGATTGTTACCTTTATTTCAATAGTATTGATTGCATTTACATTGGCAGATGGGTGAAACCGATACTATTGAATTAAAGGTCACTATCGATTGTACAAAACTATCGATAGTATCGATACTATCGATAGTATCTTTGGCTTTGGCTATATGGCTTTGGCCATGCCAAAGCCATCTTCTATCTCACTCGTTGCACTTGTAACCAAGCAGCCGAGAAATAATAGTAGGCCATGGCCAGATCCCCAGGGGGGCCCTCCTGGGGGGCTACCGGCTAAGAAATATGGATATGGGTATGGGCTTCAACTGTCATTTGAATTCCTTATTTTGATAGATTTTTGCTGCTTTGTTCTGTTGAACGTTGCTATGCTAGCTACCTATCGTTACACCCAACGTCACAAAACAAGGAACTGATAGTGGCTATATTTTTTATAAAATTGACTTAATGTTCCAGAAAACGTATGAAGTTCATACCCATAAAGTTACGCGGTAGCCCCCCTGGTGGCCTACCACAAGCTCTAATAGTAATAACAGTTATTTTTAAGTTGAGAGAGTGAGATCTCTCAACTTAAAAATAACAGGGGGGCTACCGCGTAACTTTATGGGTATGAACTTCATACGTTTTTCGGAACTTTAAGTCAATTTTATAAAAAAAATAGCCGCTATCAGCTCCTTGTTTTGTGACGTCGGGTATAACGATAACTAGCTAGCAACGTTCAACAGAACAAAGCAGCAAAAATCTATCAGAATAAGGAATTGAAAAGACAGTTGAAGCCCATACCCATATCCAGATTTCTTAGCCGGTAGCCCCCCTGCTATAGAGCTTGTGGCACTGTGCTTGTGGTAGGCCACCAGGGGGCTACCGGCTAAGAAATCTGGATATGGGTATGGGCTTCCACTGTCATTTGAATTCCTTATTCTGATAGATTTTTGCTGCTTTGTTCTGTTGAACGTTGCTAGCTAGGTGACGTTATACGCGACGTCACAAAACAAGGGACTGGTAGCGGCTATTTTCTTTATAAAATTAAGTTAAAGTTCCCAAAAAATATGAAGTACATATCCATAAAGTTACGCGGTAGCCCCCCAGGTGTGCAAATACTAGAGGTCAGTGTACATTAAAGGTGTGCTATTATGTTATATTCGTATATTATAGCATAACGTTATGCTACATTAAAATATTAGGTTATTTTTAATGCTATAATATATTAGTATTAAGTACCTAATATAATAAATAACCTATTATAACCCATGACTGAGCCGGTATGCTCAATCAGCAATTGTCAGATGATGTCAGGTAGTATCAGGAAGATGATGTAAGGAAATGTCAAGAATGCACTAGAAATGATACAGTCAACCGATACTACGGAGTTACTTTATTGTACTGAAAAATATAATAATTAAATAATATTGCAAGTGACGAAAGTAGGTCGCTACGTTGCACATTGTATTAGCGGCTACTAATGTACGATGACCGATGACCCGTACATACTCCCAACAACACAAGAGAAAAGAAATGTATGTCAATACAAATTAAAATTGGTATAAGTTATAACTAAATATTTCAACTTAATTATAGACTGTCAGGTTTGCATTAAAAATTAATAAAGTAAAAAAGGAATAAGTATAGTGTTACGAAAACTTAAATATGTCAACTTAATTAATTTGTATAAATTATCAACAACTTAATTAGTTTGTATAAAGTGTCACAAAAACTTAAATATTGCATCTTATTTAGGTAATTAAGTTGAAAAATAAAACTTATAAAAAGAATATAAAACTTAATCTTAATACATCATTGTCATAAAATCAAAAACAAATAATAAGATTTAATTATTATGTAAACTTGTAGAACTATGAATATCAAAATGAATTTTCTTCGGCATCGTCGGCGAAGTGCT
The DNA here is from genome assembly GCA_949710035.1 of Crambus lathoniellus. NCBI lineage: Eukaryota > Metazoa > Arthropoda > Insecta > Lepidoptera > Crambidae > Crambus > Crambus lathoniellus. The sequence goes on along the minus strand of OX453303.1, from coordinate 1,475,491 downwards.
GGTGTCCACACTGACTGTGGAACTTCTCAATGCGCTAGGCATCCTTGCGGGCGGCAACACGGCGCGTGACGTCGTCGCAACTCTGACGTCATCAATGAATGACGTCTCGTCTACCGTCCTTGCCGACTGGTGCGTCGCATTTTGCTGTGTAGGCGCATGTGATTGCTCTTTGCATTGTTTGATTTTTATATAACATCCAGCCACGAATAATGATATTATTAATGCAATGATAATAGTATAGATAATTATGTAATGCGTGGTATTACTGGAAGTAAATTCTTGTAATTCTTGGTGCTTCATGTTGTCAACCTTCTGCTGAATTTCTTCATATGCATGTTCATGATTTTCAGCAACAAAAGTGTTAGGTAATGAAACATTGATGATTTCATTCAAAGATGATGGAATCTGTTGCATGTTAAGGTCAATGGATGGGCTCACAGAGATGTGATTGGTATAGTCATGTTGAGCGTAAATCAAAAATTTTTCTCCTTTGATTACACATCCCGGTTCTGGTGTTATCAGTCCATTACCTCGTAATTGTTTTGTTATTATACTCGACGAACATATGATTCGTACGGAGCACTCGTCGCAACATGAGTATAACCAGGTGTCGCGAGCGTGCAATTTGATCCACCTGTCAGCACATTTCTTTGCGGCGGGTATGCAGTATTGTTTATGTTCATTATTTATTTGTAATTGTAAATCGCAAAGGGATTGCCCCATGGTCAGGACATATATTGGATGATTCAATGGGCAAAACATCTGTTGATTAGTATGACGTATGCAGGTTAGTATATCGCTGTCTGTCATAGGTATAACTGTGTCTTTCTTGACGTTCACAGCTAAATACTTTGTTGCAGTGTGCGTATAAATTACGCTTCCTTGTTTTCTTTGCGGTATGTCAATAATGTTAGTAAGCTCGAATGAGTCACGATTTAATAGCGGTATATTTATTTCCATGATCAGTAGTTTTGAAGTTACTCTAGCTTTCACGTGTAGAAGTCCATATAAATCTTTTACGTTGTCAGTTGGTAATACCAGGTCATTTTGTACTTGAGCTGAGACAGTATTTAATTCTTGTTGCAGTTGAGCTGGTTCCAGCATATGGATGTTCAGGCGACCATGATAAATGTCAGTTACCATCTCTAGGATTGAATCCTGAATTCGGCGAATGTTAGAGACTATAACATTGACTGATATTAAGGATGACATAGAGTGAAATGCACGTAATACAATTTGATCTGCCTTTGTTATTGCGTTCATTTCGGAACTCATGATTCTTAGATGTTTGTATACGTTATCAAATTGAGTGTTCATTATCTTCTCGTTCCGTTTAAGTATGTTATTTTGCGCTTCGACGACAGAAGTGTGATTTTTGAACAGGGTAAGTAAATGATCTTCTCTGTGGCGTATTGTTTCAATATCCTTCTCGTATTTTTGAGCAAATGCATCATCAAGCACTCCAAATAAGGTGTTCGCCAAACTTCCAACCCCGTTGACAAGTCCTCTCTTTTTTCTGCGAGATATACGCTGATAGTTTGTCAATAATTCATTGTAGTGACGTATTTCGTCAAGTTCGTGGTGAAATTGCGCAACGACGGATGAGCATGAATTGTCATTATTGCAAATTGCGGCTACTGTTTTTATGTAGTTGCGTACTACTCTCATACTTTCCCAATATGTACTCATATTATAATATACGACCATTTTCCAATTATCCTGAATGACGCGTATATCAGAAATCTTGTCAAAGAACAGTGTGTTGTTGTTATCTAGGCTTTTTATATTTGTCATCCCTTGGATCGGAGTAAAAAATGTCATCACAAGTGTCATTGTCATTAAGAGTAGATTGCACACGCTTCTTTTATTTCTCACATGTCTTGTTGTTGGTGGTTGTGGTTTTTCCGTGTCAGTCTTCGAAACAGGCTTCGTTATGTCAGGTTGAGTGTTCACCGGCAGCGGTACAAGTTTAATAATTGGACGTTTAAGATAACCACCTTTCGTTTTCAAGGTGACAACCCTAACATGTCCGTCTTTGCCCGGATGCACCTCTGTCACTCGTCCTAAGGCCCATTTTGTTGGTGGCATATTTTCTTCCTTTATGAGGACGATGTCATCAATTTTTAAGTCGGCTTTCGGATGATTCCATTTCTGCCTTTTTTGTAGATGATGCAAGTACTCTGATGACCATTTCTTCCAAAAGTCACGATGCATTTTTTCTATTAACTGCCATCGTGTTTTTATGCATTTTTCATGTATGTCAGTCATTGGAGGTGACAACAATGATCCTCCAATGAGGAAATGTCCTGGAGTTAAATAATCATCCTCAGGATTTTCTGTCGGCGCGTACAACGGTCTGGAATTGAGGCACGCTTCAATCTGAGCTAACAGCGTAGAGAATTCCTCGTACGTCAGCTTTTGTTCACCTAACACACGTTTTAGATGATGCTTCGTACTCCTCACTGAGGATTCCCAGATCCCGCCCCCGCTGGGCCATACCGGCGCATTCAGGTGCCAGGTAACACCCATTGTAGAAATGTCAGCGAGGAACTCTTCGGTTATAGCTTGTAGGACCTCTTTGTACTCCATCTTCAAAGCTCGTGATGCACCCACGAAATTAGTGCCATTGTCACTGTACACGTGCTTTGGTGTGCCTCTTCTCGCACACATGCGCTTGAAGGCTGCAAGGAACGCTGGTGTGCTAAGGTCAGACACTAATTCTAAGTGTATCGCCTTAGTTGAAAAACACACAAAAACTGCGATGTATCCCCTCGTAGTTTTTATTCCGCGTCCTTTATTTGCTTTTAACTCCACTTGTCCCGTGAAGTCGACTCCCGTGTGTGTAAAAGGTCGGGAGGGTGTCACTCTTGCTTCTGGTAAATCTGCCATCAGCTGATTCTGGGTAGGATGATTGAATCGAGTACATTTGACACAAGATCTTAAGTACTTTTTAACTGTGCGACTTCCTCCTATCACCCAATAATTTTGTCTCAAATATGTCAAGGTTAGTGCAGGACCACCGTGAAGGGTTTGTAGGTGACCTTGATTTATGAGTAACTCTGTCAATCTTGAATCCTTGGGTATAATAATAGGATGTTTTGAGTTCTCACTTAGATTTGAGTGACGTAATCGTCCACCCACTCGTACAAGGTTATTTGTATCCAAATACGGCTGTAATTGCAATAAAGGACTTTTGGATTTAATAGTCCCATTCCTTTTTATTTCCGAAATGTCTAAAAAGAATTCTTTAGTTTGCGTTGCTCGAATTATAATCATTAATGCATTATTAATTTCGCTCGCTGTGACGTAACTCGAGTTGTTCGATGCATCGCGGACAATGACTGTGGTGTCATGTTGCTGTCTAGACGATTGCAGTCTTCGTGACGTCACACGGTGACGTATGTTTTGTATGAAACGTAATATTCGGGCAACGACTCTTACGATGTACGTAATCGATTGATGTTTATGTAATAGATTTTCTATAATGTCAGTTTTTATAAGCGTCGTACATGTTTGAGGCTCTTTTTTCATCTCTATTTGAGGCATGTCAATTTGAATATTGTAATTTTTGGGAATAGTGTCTTTGATCCACGCAGGTCCATTCCACCACAGCGTATGTTTTATCAGCTGAGATGTGGTAAGGCCTCTTGTTGCGCAATCAGCTGCATTGTCATTGGAGCTTACATGTCTCCAGCACGAAACTGGCATAATGTCAAGTATTTCTTTCGTACGGTTAGCTACGAATGCCTTCCAACGTGTCGGCTGTCCTTGAAGCCAACCCAGGACGACTAAGGAATCCGTCCACCCATATACAGGAATGTTTGCGTGTGGTAATGCATTTAAAACTTTTTTCATAAGTTTTGATAACAGGAGAGCACCACATAGCTCTAGTCGCGGTAGCGTTACGGTGCTTTTCCGCGGTGCAAGTTTTGTTTTTGAACAAACTATTCTCACAGTCGACTCGTTCATGTCATTTGTCGATTTTAAGTAAATAACTGCTGCGTACGCTCGTTCGGACGCGTCACAGAATCCATGCATCTCGACAGTTGCGTGGAAATTGCCAACCCATCTTGGGATTTGAAACTGATTTATGTTTTTTAAATCATCACGAAGTTTAATCCATTCATTTAAAATGTCATTTGGAACCTTTTCATCCCACTCCATTGTCACTAACCAAAGTTTTTGGAACAGTAATTTAGCTCTTATCGTGAGTGGGGATAACCAACCCAGTGGGTCAAATATTTTCGAAATTTGTGACAATAATATTCGCTTCGTACATATGATTGTTTTGTTTTTGTCATTGTCAATTGGATGAAATGTAAACATATCAGCGGCGGGACTCCAACGTAACCCGAGCGCTTTTGTTGAGTTTGCATTTTTAAAGTCCATTGTTGTCGGGTTAATTTGATCAGCTGATAGTGACGACAACAATTCCGTACTATTACTCGACCATTTTCGTAGGTTTATTTTCGCACCTTGAAGCATTTTTATCAACTGTTGTTGGACTTCTTTTGCATCTGCGATTGAGTGATTGCCTCCCAGCAGATCGTCGACATAAAACTGGTTTTGCAACACTTCTGCAGCCAATGGGTACTTATCTTTGTCATCATATGCTAGTTGTTGCATAGTTCGTATCGCTAGGAAAGGTGCGGCTTTCATGCCATATGTAATGCTACACAATTGGTATTCCTTAAGTCTATCCTGTGGGTTATCCCTCCACAAGATTTTTTGCAAATGTTGCTGATCTGAGTGCAAGAGTATGCATCTATACATTTTTTCACAATCAGCAGTGTATACATATTGATAAATACGCCATCTTAGTAATAGATCTTGTATGTCTTTCTGTAGTTTTGGGCCACACTCCATGAGGTCATTTAAGCTTTTTCCGGTAGATGTTGGTGTAGATGCATTAAAAACCACACGAAGTTTGGTGGTTGTTGATTCTTCACGGTGCACGCCATGATGAGGAAGATAACACATAGGTTTTTTGTGCTCTTTGCATTCTGTCATGTGCCCTAAATCTTTATACTCGTGTATAAACTTTTGATAGCTGTCACGTAAATTAGGATTTTTTGCGAGACGAGATTCTAGCTGCTTGAATTGGGCTACAGCTCGAGACTTTGATAGGCCGAGCTCTTTTTCAAAATCATTTTTCAATGGCAAGCGAACTTCGTATTTCCCGTCGGGAAGTCGTCTTGTGGTTTTGACATATAATTCTTCACAAAACTGCTCCTCTTTTGTCATCTTGGTAGAGTCGTTCGCTATTTCTTCCATCTCCCAATAAGCGGTGATATCTTCAATGTTATTAATTACTACACTGCATTGGAGTGGAGATTGCACTGGTCCAGATAAAATCCAGCCTAATTTTGTCTGTTGAGCGATTGGTTGGTTCTCTGATCCTTTTATTAACCCACTCATTATTATACTGGTGTAAATCTTTGCACCCAGCAAAATGTCAATTTGTCCCGAAACATTGTAATTGGGGTCAGCGAGCTGTATGTGTTCAATATGAGGATAAGGCTTATCAAATGATGTATGCGGTAAGTTGTTGATAAGTTTAGTCAATACTAAAGCTTCCGCTGTAAACTTATAATTGTCATGGATTGACACACATTCCAAATGGATTTTTCCTTTGCCTTTTTTCGCTGAATCACCCACCCCTATGACGGAGGTGTTCACATGTTGGCGAGGTAATCCAAGCCGTTGAGCGGCATTTTCGGTTATGAGGGTGACTTGAGAACCCTGATCTAAAAGTGCTCTCAATTTGATGTACGAATTATCTGCAGCTCGTACTTGAATTTGCACAGTAGCTAATAAAATTTCATCGTCTTTATTAGTAATATTATTTGCATTGCTAATATGCTGACGCTGAGGTTTCGGTGGCGAAGTCCAACTGTTCGGTTGTGTGTCATTTACCGCGTCATGCAGTAAAGTGTTGTGCAATCCATTGCATGTTTTGCATCGTTTATTTGACCGGCATATATTTCGCTCGTGAAAATACAGACAATTTTTGCATATTTGATTGTTGGTTATAACTTTCATCTTGGCATCAGGAGCCAAATTTTCAAATTTTCGGCACTGATATAACAAATGATCGTTACTATTGCATAGCACGCAGCGTGGTTTGGAGTTGAATGTAGTTGTATTCATAGATTTCAAAAAGGATGTCCTTTTACCATTGTATGGAGCTTTATCCTTCGTGTTATATGACGTTGAAGGCTTTGGCGACGACCAATCGTCCTTTTCCTTTTTCTGTATGGGCTCAAGTGCAATAAACTTGGTTTCTAAGAACGATATAAATTCATCAAACTCGGGAAGATCACGCGGTGATTTGCGCGACTCCTTGTAATCACTTCTGGTCGCAGGATCCAATTTCTTTAGCAGGAGGTGCACGATAAGAGGATCCCATGATGACGTATCCACACCCAAATTATGGATAGCATGGATACACTCCACTGTAGTGTCATGTAGACGTTTAAGCTCAGATGCTGATTGTTTGTCAACGTTGCGTTGGTTCAGGAACACTTCAATATGTTTTGTAAATAACAGTTGAATATTATTATAGCGGTGGTATAACAGTTCCCAAGCTGTCACATAGTTGTCTGCGGATACATTTAAATGCTGAATAAGGCGTTGTGCTTCGCCTCTCAACTTTCCTTTTAAATGTTGCATTTTCTGTGCATTTGTTAGGGAAGGATTGTCATGTATGCTGCTTTTGTATAAATCGAGGAACGTGGGCCATTGTGTATAGTCCCCATAAAACGAAGGAACTTCTAATTTCGGTGTAGATTCGAACTGATGCATAGTAGACAAGATTTTCTTATTTAAACGCCGTTTCATGTCTTTGTACTTTAGTTCATAAACTGAATATTCTTCTTCATACTTCATATCTTTGCCTTCTGAAAGGGTGTCAATTTTCAAATGCAATTTGTCAATATTTGCCCAACGTAATTGCAAGCTTTTTAATTCATCCTCCAGCTCCCATTTTTCTGTAATTCTGTCAGTGTCAATATTGTTAATTTGTCGCAATAATGCTCGAAAATTCGACTTCTGCTCGCTCTTCACCTCATCTATTGCCAGTTTTACTGCTGGCTCTGGAACGTCCTTGGCAGGGACGAACATAGGCGTCTCCTCAGCGACAGGAAAGAAGTTTGTAAGCAGCGCCCGTATTCTGTCATAGAGAATTTTCGTATCGCTGTAGATTTTCTTTTTAAAATATTCATGAGTTTGGTCATACTCCGCACAGCCTAGCTGCACATTGTTACTGTCAAATTCTGTCCACAAACTGTCAAGTGCGAGTACCCGTTTCTGTAGGTACTCTTCCGTCTTTCTCGATGAAGAATCCTTATTAAAATTGCTGTGAATATTCTTGATAGACTCAATAATCTCCTTCTGACGACTAAGAAGGGCTTCCATTTTTCACAATAAGTTTAAAAACCACACGAAAATGTTAAAGATGCAGTTCAAACCTTGATGATGTGTCACCTTACCGCTGTTGCGATACTGTCCGTTTACACTGCAATCCAAAGTGCACGTAACGTAGTCCGTGAATACACACAAAAATGTCACTGTTTTTTATAATGTCACTTTAATGTCAATATTACTCACTAATTGTCAAAAACTGTTAATAATCGATAGACTCTGTTGGTCTGGTTCTCTCTGGCAATCTTGCACTCGTCACACGATTGGTAACCGCACGTCTCAACTTAACTGGTGAGACCCGCTTGTGGGAGGCCAGCCAAGCCGATGCGCTAATCGCACTCTGAGATACAAAAATCACCAAAGATTTAATTCTCGAAGGACCATATGACTGAGCCGGTATGCTCAATCAGCAATTGTCAGATGATGTCAGGTAGTATCAGGAAGATGATGTAAGGAAATGTCAAGAATGCACTAGAAATGATACAGTCAACCGATACTACGGAGTTACTTTATTGTACTGAAAAATATAATAATTAAATAATATTGCAAGTGACGAAAGTAGGTCGCTACGTTGCACATTGTATTAGCGGCTACTAATGTACGATGACCGATGACCCGTACAACCCACGTTAAACTAAAAGTAGCTATTAATGTTTTTTTTAATATTATAGCAGAAAAATAACATGTTCGTTCAAATCGCATGTCGTACGTGATTTATGATATTAGTCCTTTTTGATAAGACATTAGAGTCTATCTCAAATATAATGCGTTATTTGGTTTTCCAACTTTAAAATTCAACTCTATTTCCACTTGATAGAGTTGAATTTCGATAGATTTGATTACCAAAAAAAAAGCAATACTTGCATCGCGTGCGGCTGGATCAAGAAGCTTATAACGGCTGGATAAGGCGAACACAGTTCATTCGTTCAGTTCTGTCATTTCATTTGTTCATTTCGAATACACTAGATAGCGTGCGGCGCTCCTGCTTGATATAATTTAATATAGCAATAGCAGAATAAGTTATATTTTTATATTAGGTGCGATAGTTATATTTTTATAACGTTATGCTATATGCGTTATCGAATATAACGCACACCTTTAGTGTACATACCCCATTGGCCATTACCCCATAATTTTATTATTATCATCTGTATTTATTTGTCAATGTCAAATGTCAAGTGATGTCAAGTCAAAACAAACAAATGTCCGTCTCGTTCGTCCGATGATGTTGATTTCGATTATCTATTTTCAAGGAATGTAAAAAGAAAAACAGTGCTTTTAACTTAAAACTTATTCCATTAATATGACTGCCGATCAAAGTCCCGGCAGTCCTCTAGACATTGGTGATAACGAACAAGCTGTACTGATGGATCCCATTGATCACGAGCGATGCAGATATCCGTACTGTATTGTTTGGACACCTATTCCCGTGTTAACGTTAGTATTTTCCGCAAATTATTATATGTTTAGAGCTATTTAGCCTTCATTCAATCTAGGCGCAGCTACTAAACCATTAAAACTTCCCTCTTGACAGATGGATATTCCCTTTCCTCGGCCATATGGGCATTTGCACATCTAGTGGAGTAATCAGAGATTTCGCAGGCCCTTATTTCGTATCGGAAGATCTAATGGCTTTTGGAAATCCTACCAAATACTGGCAGTTATCTCCTCAAAAAGCTAACAATGGACAGGCTGGATGGGACTCGGCTGTTGCTGAAGCTTCAGAAATATATAAAAAGAGAATGGTAATATATTTTTTGAGCAAGTAATATTATAAATAACAGGAGTCTATTTTGCTTTATTCAGTTTTTATGTATTTTGTTTCAGCATATCATATTTTACGACAATTGTCATTCACATGTTGCGACTGCCCTAAATATCATGAACTATGGTGGCTGCAAAAACTGGAATATGGTTAAATTGGCATTTTATATGATACCATACTCTAAATATGTCAGGTTGGTTTGAAATTTAATTCTCTAACAACAAGCATGTAATCTTATTCCATCTTACAACTCAAAACAACTTTCTACTTCTATGTTATTTTCTCTTTCCAGTTTTGGAGCATTTGTGAAGACTTGGTTACCATTCCTTATCATTGTTGCATTTATATGCGGATTGGCTGCTCTCATATAGACTTTGATTGAGTGTTCTGCCAACAACTGATGCATAATAAGATTTGGTTGAAGGGAGATGACTGGTTTTATTTATCGTAACATTATGTGAAGTTTTCAGAGGTGTATCTGTTGTGTCATGATGGTCTAGCTAGATTCTAGAGGCATTGTTCACTTTAGTTAAACTTAAAATATAGTAAATTATTTTTATAAGACTTGATACCTGCCACCTATTTTAGTTCTTGTTATATATTAGAATTAATGCAGATGGATTGAAAAGCTAGTCCAAACTTCTGTACCATAATCGAAATAATCTGAATAAATGTCTCTCAGCTCTTAATTAATAAGTACTTCAAATCGTTAATAAGATGATGGATCATTTGGTATGCATTTCTATCATTTGCAGATAAATTCAGATATTGTTCAGATTATTATTATTTTCAAATACTTAATGAAATCTTTATTTTCTCACACAAGATTATTGTTTGTTAAATATAAAAATTTATATAATATACCTAATTTGTTGGAGTATGTACATATTATTAAAACTATTTTGTTAATAATAAAACATTTATTTACAACCTTTTTACAATGTTACAGTTTTGCCCCTATTTATTTCAGTATCACATAACTTGTAAAACATTATAATTTATCATTAGTTAAATTTAGTTCTCATAGCAGTCATAACAGCAAAGTATGGAGATTCTTTTTAAATTAAGTGGGTAACAAATAAATTTATTATTAAATTAGGGCCAATTTTTCAATGCCTGGATAAAAATTATTCGTCTGATATCGTTTAATACCTCCAATTTGTAAAGCAATTGTCATTCATATCTCTCTTGTTTTAAGATTGACATTTACTTTTAACTAAATGATAACTTTTATCTGAGGATTGAAAAATCAGCCCTTAGAGTAATTCGTCACTAATTATAATTCTTTGATATTTGAAATGAATGGAATTGCTAAAAGGTATGTCTATTTATAAGAATTAGTTTATATTAAAAACATTTAAATTACAAAATATAATGGCTTGTTTGCTTAAAGGTGCGTATCGACTTCGCGCGGCAAACCATCAAACATTGGTTCACACGGTGGCCGCGTGCAATGGGTACTTAGACCGGGCGGACACGATAGTTAGTGGTGTACAATTTTTTATAGTATGCAAATATGCGAGAACGTCTTGGACGACGAAAAAAAGTATGCGTGTGAAAAGTATGCAAATGCATATTTAATTTTGTCACTTATACTTACTAGAAACGTTATCGATACATAATTTGCATACTGAAAAAAATGATTGTTTTAGACACAGAACAGAAAAAAAGAAAACCACAGAACAGAAAAAATTCTGTTCTGTGGTTTTAGAGCTGAATATATAACAATTTTAAAAAATTATTCTCAAAATTTGCACTCGCCCGAATCATTTTTGAACTGTCTTGTCCGCCTGGTCTAACTGTGCCGCCGCGCGAGGCAACTTGAACATTGGCGCGATCGAACGTGACGCGCGATAAATCAGTCTATGTCGGTTTTTGAAGGGCGCGGCAAAAGAATGCCAATGCGTTGTGCGTGCACAGTTAGGAATTCAATGAACTCTTGTTGACGGATTAGCTGCCGCGCCTAGCTGCCTCGCTACAGTAAAATTGTGCGCTGCCAATGGCTCGCAAGCCAAAACGCAGGTTCGCCGCAGTCGGCCGCGCGAAGTCGATACGCACCTTAACATTCCCTATAATAATATAATAGATAATTTAGTCTTTATAGAAACAAAAATCCTAATTCAATGTTCAGTTATAAAAATTTACATCATAATTACAGTGCATTGTTCTTCGACAAATATCAATGGAAAAGATCATGATATTGTGACACAATGAATGTTCTATACCTTTTCAAACGGTTTTATTATAATAGCCTAATCCAAAAAAACATTTAGCATTCTTTTAGGACACTTTTTTCTACAGCAAAATTATACTCATAGCTGCTCACGTTAAGTCTGTTGGTAAGGAATGCCAAAAGATCTCCGACTTCGGATGATAAGGAATCTTTGCTTGTGGCCATTTGCAATTCCTTGCACAGGGAAAATGGTACACCCTGAAGATAATGGAATGTTTGATCTATTTTAGGTCTTTGAGGCACTGCAGGTGCAGGTCTCTGCGGGTATGGGGCTGCTGGATACGAACCGCTGGGTACACTAGGGTACAGATTTCCTCCAGGAGACAAAGGATCTACCACAACGAAACTGTCGTCCGTCTTGGGACCCGGAATAGGCGGAGTATCATCTTCCACAGGTGAAGAGCGCCGTTTACCAAAGATAGAGGAGAACATCTTTGTTTGGAATCCAAGTAAAGTCCGTAGTTGCGTAGTACAGAATAGGTTCACAAATGCAATATCAATTTAGTCGACGTATCTGGTAGCCTACCTACAACACTGTAGATAGTACTAGATATCACTCTATTATTGAATATATTTAATATGATGACTAATTTCGTAAGTTTTCTAGATTTCGTAAAATTTGACAGTTTGATGACCTTGACAGTGACAGCTTAGCTTAGTCACAAATTATGGCCGTGTTCCGTTTTGAGTCAATAGTACTGTTAGCGCTGTGAGCGCTAAAAGCTGTTCCGATTTGATTATCGCGCTGACAGCACTGTTGACGCGATTTCAATTCGGAACGGCTATTTGCAAGCATCGCGAGCGAGCGTTGTTTTGATTTGAATTTGTAAGTAAATAATCACCGGTTTTGTATGGATATTCGTCAATTAGTAAACGTTTTATTGGACAGCGATGATGATAGTGATCCGTGCTTAAATTTAGAGTAATGTCTCTACCCGTCGTCTCATCTTTAATAAGCACTATCATTTTTCTGGCTTTCTGCTTCGGGATAAACAAATAAAATACCTAAATAAAACCTAAAACGCAGAGATTACTCAAACAAAACCACAACAAACAATGACGTTTGACAACAAAACGTCAAATATGACAGCCCGCTCACAGTGCTAACGCTTGAGAACGATATCACCGTGATCGCAAAATGGCGGCGGTAGTGACGTCATCCGTGACGTAATTACTGCTTTCGTTGTCGCGCTCACAACAAATCGGAACGATGTGTGAGCGCGATATCAGTGATATTATCGCTGTTGACGCAAAACGGAACGTAGCCTATATAGACTAGTACAGGGGGGCTACCGGCTAAGAAATCTGGATATGGGTATGGGCTTCAACTGTCATTTGAATTCCTTATTCTGATAGATTTTTGCTGCTTTGTTCTGTTGAACGTTGCTAGCTAGTTATCGTTATACCCGACGTCACATTACAAGGAACTGATAGCGGCTATTTTCTTTATAAAATTGACTTAAAGTTCCCAAAAACGTATGAAGTTCATATCCATAAAGTTACGCGGTAGCCCCCCTGATAGGAATCAAGCCCTATAGCGGCCGTTTGTTAGTGAATGACAGCTTTCCCCGTTGATTTTGACAGCATAGTGCTGTCAATACTATCGACGCCCTTGATACGTTATCGATAAATGTGTAAATCATCGACATTTAGTAACAACCCTAGTGATGTTAATTTTTAAATAAATTCTGCAAGTAAAAAAAACTCATTTGTTGATGAAAAAAGGCGTTTATTACTCTACATAGTTTATTTTATTTAATACAAAGTACATATTAAGATTTACTTATACAAGGCAAAGAATGAGAGTAATGAAATTATTACTCTTACTTACATTGAATTTATACATAAACTAAGAATATTAAACACTCAGTTGCAGAAAGCTCTCATCAAATCTATTGCTGCCACTTATTCTCTTGACAACGAAAAAGTGACAGCAATAGATTTAGTGAAGCATTAACTTTAATGGAGCTTTCTGCAACTGGGTGCTAAACACTTTAATAGCCAATAAAAGAAAACTTAAACTGCTTGCAAATGTTTTTTACGCACAAACGCTATTGCTTTCAATGCAATACACAATAACTTTAAATAGTTAAACAATATAATACAGTATGTAATAATATAGCAACTAACAGTAGTAATTTGCACCATAATTATTCTGTTTTGATAATTTATTACCGCAGAAATAGGCAGACACGGGTATCTTCGCAGCACTCCATGAACATCGTTGACACTCAAGTTATCTGAAAAGATTAGATTTTGTTACTAAGTATAGATTTTAGATATTGTTCTTACTGCCATAACATTTCATAAACAAATAAGTGAAAGCTGAATAGTTTGTAAATCAAGAAAGAGTAGTGTGGCTAAAGCACATTGTTTGTTGTGCCGGTATGCACATATTAAGTTATGGATAATCAACATTTCTAGATAATAGTAAATATGTTGGTAAGCTTTGTGCATAGACTTATAAGATGTGTATAGTGTGTATAAGTAAGATCTAAGATAGTAGCAGTAACAGTTATAATAACACAGTCATAAGACAATCACAATAAACCATCATTCATACCGACACCACAATAATTTCTTATCCTGCCGGAACATTTGTTATAGTTCTGTTCCGTTTGTCAGAAATATGAATTTGCTGATAAGTCAGTTTTAAATGCTTCGACAAATTTATTGAATTACATTGTGATTTTCTCTCAATTTAGTATTAACAACTTTACTAACTACACACAATTGAAACTAGTTAAATGTGTCCCAAGGTTACCTTACTATTGTTACCTTAATACTGTTACCTATACTGTAAAGCAGTACCTAATAGTCTATCTCAATATGATATCACTGCTAAATGGATATTGAAATTATTATAAAGATTTTTCAACAAACTAATCAATAGTTAATTTTATACATAGGTTAGGTACATTCTTATATAAAAATTAAACAAACATTACCTTTCATTCATAACTTTCTGAAAATCTTGTTTGCTCCGGATTATGAACTGTATTTTGTATTTTTTAAAGGCGCTTCCTCTCCTCTTCCACAAAGTTGCGTCCCCAACCGACAGGATCCCTAATGATCTTTAGATTATAAGCTTTTACCACCTTATGTACACTATAGTTAGCAATAAATGATTGAGTATTGAGTATTTTCTTATGGTTTGTTCTATGAAATACAAAGTTGCCTTGGAATTTGCCTGAAACAACAAACTCAAATTTAGGTATAAGTTCCTACAGAATTATTGATACATAAAACTACGTAAATAGTATTTACTCACGTACCGTAGGCACCTTCGAATACCGTATACATTATTTCTAAAATCAATACAAAATGAAATGTTAATGAACGCAATAATAATAAAGAAAACCGAAATGAATTTTGTAAAAAACATAAACTCAGTGTTGCCCGTGTTGCATTCTCCGAAATCCCGAAAATCCGAAATCCCCAAAACACTGATTTTTAGGAAAAAGCCCCACAACAACCCGAAACACTTGAAAAGGCGTTCTTCTATCTCACTGATTACTCGATAAGCTTTTTTTTAGAGTGTGGCAGAGTAGATCACTTGCATCAAGAACACTGATTGCTATATATAATCAGTTCCAAGCGCTAAAACACACTTAAAATAACATTTTTGCCATGAAAAAATTCCCCACATCCCCCCAAAGTCAAAACTCTTCCTCCCGAAAATGCCCTTCACTGCCTAAAAGAACCCCGAATTTGGAGGGTATTCACCCCAATCCGGCAACACTGCTTAAACAATACGTCAAAAGTGACCGTATCAATTTCAGCCAATGGGATTCACTTGCGGCACAGAAACAAAATGGCGGTCTTAATTATAGCCAATGAATGGACCGGGGAAATTGCAGTCACTAAGTTTTGACCCAATCTATGGGTGATTCCAACGCCTGAGCTTAGTAAAGTAGTAAAGTAAAAAAATTCGTCCTTTTTGGACAGGCGAAGACATCAAGCCATACTGCCAATTCTTGAGTATTATGTATGTTATTATAGTTTCTTATGTTTTCATTAGAATGTAGGTGTGTTACATTCTAATGCTTCTTGGAGTATTTGGCGTCAAGTATGTCGAGTCGGTCTTCTCGGTAATTCTTAATGAGGTAGTCACCACTACAATAAAACACTCGGCATCACGTTACCGAGATAGCGCATATTTTAATCATTCCACACATCGTCCAGTTGCGTAAACACTTGGGGCACAAAACCACACCTATCTTGAGTCACAAAGTCCACTATGAAACAAATTGCGATTAATTAAAATATCCACTTAACCTAACCCGCCAAGATGGCGCCAAAATCTCCCCAGCTTAGCTTAGAGCACAAAGTGACAGTCAGTTTTTTTTTCATTAAGATGCTTGAAGAGTTAAGTCGTCTACATGATAATGAAATTGGTGACTCTTTTAAACAAAATAATAATTTTTAAATGAGCGTTTTTCTGACAGGTAGAGATTTTAGTAAGTTTTTTCCTCAATAGATGTCGCATTTTAACCTAAGCTGTCAAAAATTGTTTAATAGAGGCATGTTATAGTCTATAACATGCCTCTATTAAACAATGTTTATGGTCTATAACTTATAGACCATAAACATTGCTCACTCGCTCAAGCAAAAATAATCTATGCTTTGTGTCATTTTGTCTTTGTGTGTCTCGTCAGTGTCACAGGGTAAAAAAACTATAGTCAGTGCTCTGAGTACTGAATAGTCAGTGTGTTTAGTTCGCTTCTATTTGTGGTTCGTTGTTTTCGTTTGTATTTTCCGTGGATTATAATAACCGACGACTTTGGCTTTTCTTACTGGTGCCTGTCCTGACGACTCTTCTATGCATGATAAGATAAGGGCTAGCGCGCACGGGTGACTTAGTTACGCGGCAATTTAATTGTCACTGTCGCTGTCGCGAAGGGTTCGCGAGTATCAAAATTAACCCAACAATAATTGTATATAGCAACACTCAATACAAACCATAGAGCTAATTTCCGATCGGTAAGTGTCAACATTTTTCGCTCCAACGTCGACTCGCTTTCAAGTTTTCAAAGTGTAAATCGTGGCATGTGTGATCTTCGCCTGCTGCTCGCCGCCAGCCTCAAATACCACCGAAGTTAAGTACTCAGCATTATACAAACCTTATTTAGAATTGAATGCATAATGTTCCTGTTAAGGATCGCGTTGATAAAGGACGATGGAATGGTACGCCCACGAAACTCGCTGAGCTGATGGGATGTGGTACAGTTTCATCGTACAGAGAGGTAATGTCCTTACAAATCACTGTTGTTTTATGTCATAAGGCGTGTGCAATTCTGTCCCTTGTCAGGGAACTAAGATTGGATGAGTATCCATAAAAGAATGAGCCCTTGAAGAGCTCGCCCGCACGGCCGCCTGCCTGATAGGATGGCGGCCTGCATGTTAAGTTTGCGCAATCTTATCACGAGGTATAAAGGTTGGTCTGAAAAGACCGTAGTTAAGACTAGGGCGTGTGCCGACCGTAGGGTCTGCACTAGTACACCTATTGAGACACGATAAGACCTGCCGATGCTTTCGGAAGGTAAACAAGCTATAAAGAGGACTGAGGTCCTTCACAAAGTATGTGAGATTGCACTCCTAATGACATAACAAACTCAAGTTGATATGCTAAATTTCATGTTGATTACATGTGTTACTTTAATGAGAATATATGTGCTGAGTGCTTAATGATTGTACATGACTGTATGATCATAAGAATTGTCTAACCGCAGGTGTGTCAACCTGACCAAGATGGCGAGGGGGCTAGAGTCTGGCTGAGGGACAAATCATCATCATCCAGGTGAGACAACTGACAGACCTACTTTGCATCATTACCTACCTTAACTGCATGAATACTCTTGGCCTCCTGTATCAGATTTCTATATAATAATATATTAAGATAAAGCGAAGCAGATAATTTATAACTAATAAAATCCATTAACTTTTGATAAGTACATAGGTACTTTATGAAAGAACTCTGGCAACAACCTGTATGATAGTTTGATTTGTGTAGGCTGTCATACAGATTACAGATGTAATTAAGTAATGAATGTAAGGTCACATATGATACCTACTATGTATACACAAATTTGGTGCAGATGTGCTGGGATTGAAATTTGATATAGATAAGTTGGAATTTATCTGGGGAAAATAAGGGGATAAAGAATTGGATATAGTTATACCTACTTACTGAAAAATAATTTAAGTAGTATAAATTCAAACAAAACAATGTTTAGTACAGATCTCAAACAAAGCTTATCTGATATATGGCCGAGGAGAGTTTAATGAGAATTCATTTGATGCAATAGGATGCATTTGTCAGCTGTCTCATCGAATGATAACAATACCTATAAAAAGATAAACAGATAAATACTCATGAAAAACAATGAACAAAGTGCAACAATTTACTTTATTAGTAAAAGTCATGCGGTCACACCTACACACTTACTTACTATAAGTTATTATTTCTGATGGTATGAGTGAAATTCAGTTTTACTAAGGTTGTGAACATTGATCTAACAAGTTACTACTGTTGAGTCAGTGTTAGCAACTTAACATCAAAACAATCAAAATTCCCGCCAAGTGTTAAGTTTAGGATCAGCGCCACGGAAGTGTCAGTGAATACACGCAGCGCTAGTGTGTTAAGATGTTGCAATTTTCTCCGCAGGTCGCTACTATACTTACACGAAAGGGTCATTGTAATTGTCAACAAACAAATTGAATGTCATTCGAAACATTTTCAATAGTTTAAAGTGAAACAAAGAAAGTACGAATTAGATTTCAACAGGTAAGACAACAAAGCATCACAAGCATTGTTTGAAACTATAATTTCAAGTTTAAACCATATCTTTAAGTCAGAACAACCAATTGTCAGGAAAAATTTTGCGGCAACCTATAAGTCACATAATTATGTTGAAAACAATCTTCAAAGTTTTTCTAGACAAAGAAAATGTGCTTAATGATGAAATAAAATATCAGTAAAAGGTGTTTCAATGAGGACTCTAGCTGTGTGAATCTTTATTTAAACCTAACTTTTTATCATTCTAATAGGGACACCGATACTCAGTACCTACAAACAATACATATAAAAGTGTACTATTACAAGAAGACATTGAGTAATAAATTGAAGTCAAGGTTCAGGTATGTAAAACTGTGATCACACACCATATTATTTCAAGCACATACAGGACTAGTCACTTGATAAAACTTCCAACATTAAAGTAGAAGCTGACTAGCAAAGATTGTTTCAGATAGCATGTCAAATTATCATAGAACATTGTCGTTGTAATTCTTATACCAAATCAAAACTAATCATAACCCAATGTTTACATACTTATGGTTTACATGACATTTTCACCAAGCGCACTTAAGTTTTCACATAGTGTCACATACCTACCAAGTTGAATATTGTCATTGCTTCAATTAAATACAACTCAAAACATTGACAACAAAGATAATATGAGCGTCTCATACTAACTTTTATTATTTGAGTGCTGACAGGTGTTATAATTATCACAACAAAATACTACTTAAGTTAGCTCACTAAGATTCTTAAAATTATAAGAACAGAGTAGCATCAAACTAGACAAATTCTGATCAAACTCAATAGCCTAACGGTAAATAGTTGGTTAATGCTGTGAAAAAATGATACACAAACAAATACATAAATAATGACCTACTTACCTATCTATTACAAACTACATGCATACATATTTGATGTTCAGACGTTACATACACTGTGAGAATGTAGTATCTGTGCTTATGGATACATAGTGAAGTGACAATCAGTGTTCATGTTCAGTGTTTACACACTGTGCTATAGTTTGATAACCTATAGTCAAAAGTGAAAAATTATTGGTGGTCAATATGGTATATTGAGTGTACAAAAAGCAATAAAATGATTGTGATTTCATGCGTTTGATAAAGTTAGTGCTAAAATACAATCTAAACACTGTGTGACCAATAAGAAGTGTGGCCTAGTGAACTTTCTTGTGTTCCCATATAACTGAGTCAAAGAGGCACTGTAGTGTCATAGCCAAGTAACTAAGGCAAACGGTCACTGTAGTGTCATAGCCAAGTAACTAAGTCAAAGGGGCACTGTAGTGTCATAGCCAAGTAACTAAGTCAAAGGGGCACTGTAGTGTCATGGTCAAGTAACTAGGTCAAGGGGGCACTGTAGTGCCAGAGCCAAGTCTAGATAAGATCAAATGTTTTAAAGGTAACAACAACTAGCTCAACTAGTGCTATGATTATAGACTAGGTTGAGTAGTATAACTTACTAGAGATGTTTCACAAAATTGACTATGGGATCAAGAAGTCACTAAATAATTAAAACTTAATACTTGATTAATTATTTCAAAACAAGTTATGAAAGCACTATTATAGATGAATATTATGATTTTTACTGTAAGGTAATAAGAGTGCTAATCTACAAACACACTTTTCACACACAGTAAACGCACAACAAAGTTAAAATTAAACAAGGCTAACTATAATGAGTCTGACTAAAATCAATTAATACGGTGTCATGCATGAATGAGTTATAAATGGTATACAGTATTTATGATGATTTCAGATTCATACCAGTCAATATAATTTAATACCATGGAGGAAATATATTTGGATAGACTAACTACATTTGTGTCAAGTATAAAAAATCTAGCGAGTAATTCTCGCGCTCTTTGTGCTTTGAAGTCGTGGTCAGACGATGATTTAGAACAAGCAAGGATCGTGTCATCAAAATTACAAGCAGTAATTCACCGATTTAATAGCGAATTGTATCAATATTTTAACACTTCAACAAATCCGGATGCGGATGAGATATCCAGTATGACGACAGAACAATTAAGAGGAGAGGAAGCATTAGCTGAACTAAATGTAAAAATACAAGTCAAAAAGGACAAGGCTGATTCTTCTTCCAGTTCTAGTCAGTCCATCAGCAGAGGAAAGCTACCTGAATTGAACTTGCCCACATTCTCCGGAGATGTTCTACAATGGACACAATTTTGGGATCAATTCTCTTCCAATATTGATCAAAGAGCATTAAGAGACGTCGATAAGTTATTGTACCTAAAGGCTTCCGTGAAGGGTGAGGCTAAGACAATTTTGGATGGTCTTGAGACTACAAACGAAAATTATAAAATTGCTGTAGCAACTTTAACAGACAGATATGGAAAGAAAACCCAAATAATCGATGCTCATTATTCAACACTTTACAAACTTAAGAGAGCAGACAAACAAGAAGACTGTAGAAGAATATTAGATGAGATTGAAAGACACCTTCGTGTATTGAGCTCACTGGGCGAAAATACAGAACACAACCATCTGAGATTCTTAATCCTGGAAAAGTTTCCTGAGGATATAGTATACGAGTTGAAATTGAAACTAAGTAACGACACTATCGAAGAAATGAGAAAACAACTCCATATTGTACTCTCAGCGAGAGAGGATGCTAAAAGAACATCTGAAAAATTCAATTTAGAAGATACCAGTTATACAACAGAAACGCTTCATATACTAGAACCTAGAAATGAGAAAGGATCAAAAGTCCGAAAACCAAATAATATAAGGAAGACAGATAAAGGAATTAAACGTAGTGTAACTGCTTTCAACAAAACCTTTAACACTAAGAGGAAATTTCAATTCAATGAAGAGAAGTATGGGCATGGATCTAATCAGAAAAGAAGGAAGCTCTACTGCATATTTTGTAAAGGAGATCATTTTAATGATGAGTGTACAGAAAGTAAAACTCTACAACAAAGAAGATTAAAATTAAGAAACCGTTGCTTTATTTGTTTCCGTGAAGGCCATCAAACAGGCTCCTGTAAGTCTAAGCACATAACCTGCAGACACTGCGGTAAGAAAGGCCTCCATAATAGAGCACTTTGTCCGAACAGAGAGTTCCCAAGGAAGGTGACAACAAAGAATGAGGTACCAAGGAAGGAATCTACCAGTACAATGCACATCTATGAAAAGGGAGCCACAATACTACAAACTGCTATTGTTAATGTCAAAGGACCTGAGAATACCTCAAAGAAGTGTCGTGTACTGTTAGATTCAGGCAGTATGAGAAGCTATGTTACGCAAGATGTCGCGCAGGACCTTAATTTAGAAACCGAAGAAGACAACCACCTCACAGTATTCACCTTTGGTTCGAACAAACCTCAAGAACTAGATAGCCCGTTGGTAAAACTTCATATTCAATCAAGAACTCATATGCGAAGGACAGTATATGCGAATGTCGTACCATCTATTACACGCAGTATCTCATCTTATGGCAAAGAATTGACCAAATGGAACCATCAAAAGGATTACTTATTGGCGGATGATGGATCTCTGTCAGATAAGGTAGATATTCTGATTGGAAATGATTATTATCATTCACTTATGTCAACCGAAAAGGTGAAATTACAAGAGAACTTGTACTTGGTGAATTCCGACTTAGGATGGATATTGTCAGGCAAAATAACGCATAAACATGAGGATGAGTTATCAATGCTCACATACTTCCAAGCACCCTATGAAACTAGATTAAACGAGCCTGATCTGCCATTAGATAACACATCAATGAAAACTTTGTGGGACTTAGAATCTCTTGGAATTACTGATTCTCCAAATGCTAACCGTGAAGAAGAAGCTATTAAGCATTTCAATGAAAACACCGAATTCATAGAAGGAAGATATCACGTTAGCTGGCCTTGGAAGGAATACCCACCTGAATTACCAACTAACTACGGTCTGGCATACGGACGCCTGATAGGACTAATGAAACGCCTAGACACAGAAACTTTGTCAGCCTACGACCAAACACTAAGTGATCAACTGCAAATGGGTATCATTGAACTAGTACCTAGAAAAGATACAAGTGATCATCCCATCCACTACCTTCCTCACCATGGAATATTAGCACCAGGTAAGGCTCTGAGAATAGTCTATGATGCTTCAGCTAAAACAAAGGATACAAAGAGTCTGAATGAATGTCTATACTGCGGTCCGATGATGTTGGAGGATTTGACTGGACTACTGTTGAAATTCCGAAGTCACGCCGTAGGCATGACGGCAGACGTAGAAAAAGCATTTTTACAGATTGGTCTAAAAGAAGAGGACAGAGACGTCACTAGGTTCTTATGGTTGAAAGACATCAATAAACCCGCTACTGAAGACAATCTACTACACTACAGATTTACCCGTGTTCCCTTTGGGATCATATCCAGTCCATTCCTTTTAAACGGTACGGTTAGACACCATCTTCAAAGGTCGAATGGAGACTACGCAAAACAGTTAGCTAAAGACATATATGTTGACAACATAGTCACTGGGGTAGAAACAGCAACAGATGCTTTAAACCTTTATAAAGAAAGCAAGAACATGTTTTTAGAAATCTCAATGAATCTTCGCGAATGGAGCTCCAACTCCAAAGATTTTATCGAACAAATACCTGATGCTGCCACACAAACAACTGTAAAATTACTGGGTCTAAACTGGGACTTGAAAGAGGACGTACTTTATCTTAGAGCTAGAGTCAACGAGAACAATGAAACCACAAAAAGAGGAGTCTTAAGAACTATTGCAGCTATTTATGACCCCTGTGGATTCTCTGTACCAGTCATGTTACCAGCTAAGTTACTACTTCAACAATTATGGAAGAAACAGATTAAATGGGACACACCATTACCAAAGGATCTACTTCACAAGTGGACGAACATCTTGAAAGAAATGAAACAAGTAGAAAACATATGCCTACAGAGAAATATTACTGTACCCAACGAAAGAGAGGCACAAATACACTGTTTTACTGACTCATCTACAGTAGCTTACGCAGCAGTAATATACATAGTACAGAAAGGCACAGTCAACTTCATAATAGGTAAATCACGCTTAGTTCCTATTAAAGACCAAGAGAACTTAAAGATTCCACGCTTAGAGTTATTAGGCGTTCTAATTGGAAGTAGACTTATAAAATTCGTACTCAAATTCTTACCATTGAACATAACCCAGTTAACACTGTGGACAGATAGTCAAATAGTGATTGATTGGTATCACTCTGAAAAGTTACTTGAACCTTTTGTATCTAAAAGACTAGAAGAAATAAAGCGCAACAAAAATCTGATAGTAAGATACGTACCGTCTGGACTTAACCCGGCAGACGTAGCGACACGTCCAACCGCCTCAGAAGAGGAAAGGAACAAGTGGTTATCTGGACCCGAATTTTTAAAACAAAACCCTAGACACTGGCCTAGTGGTCCGATAAGGGATACTTCTCTTCTGATGGGGGAGGGTCTGTTGAACACAGAAAAACAACCAAAAATAACACCGTCAGAGAGAGAAGCAATATCAAACGAAATTTTAGATTCACAACTGCAAGAGATAAAAGAACTACAGAAAAGTACATTTCCAGAAGAGTATGGAGGAAAGAAAACAAACCTATCTAAGAACTTAGGATTATTTATTGATACTAATGGAATTCTAAGATGTGATGGAAGACTCACACATTCAGATTTATCCTACGATGCAAAACATCCCATACTACTACCAAAGAACAGTGAACTTACCGAAAGAATAATTAAGGAAACTCATGAGAAAAACCTTCATGTTGGAGTACCACATACATTAAGCCTTATAAGACAAAAATTTTGGATACCTCAAGGAAGAGCAAAAATTCAAAAAACGCTAAGCAAATGTACAAGGTGCGTAAAGCATGGAGGAGGTCCATATGAACTACCTAAAACTCCAGCGTTACCGGCTGAAAGAGTAACGTTTAATACACCATTTACATACGTCGGTGTAGACTACTTTGGGCCGATGGTCATAAGGTCAGAAAATGGTATAAAAAAGAGATGGATTTGTCTTTTCACATGCCTTGTGATACGAGCAATACATTTAGAGGTTGTCAAAGATCTAACCACAGACGAATGTCTTATGGCATTCAGACGCTTCATTGCTACTAGAGGAACTCCTTCACTTATATTAACTGATAACGCACCTCAGTTCAGACTGCTAGCTGAGGTAATATCAGAAAGAGAATCGACAGAAAAGATAAAATGGAAATTCATTCCTCAACTAGCACCCTGGCATGGGGGCGCGTACGAAAGACTGGTAGCAGTGGTAAAGCATTGCCTAAAACGAACTCTTCAAAAACATATGCTCGGAGAAAATCAATTCTCGACGATCATCAAAGAAGTTGAAGCCGTAGTCAATACCAGACCACTTACGTACGTGGGAGCCGATATGGACCACATTCTGAAACCAGCTGATTTCCTAACACCAGGAAAATGTTTGAACATTCAATTACTCATGGATTGTTTGCCACTCTCTGGTTCAACCATTAAACAACAACTCATCGAAGGATGGAAACGTGGAAACACGATAATGAATGAGTACAAAGAAATGTTCATCAGCCGATACCTTCTGAGCCTCAGAGAAAGGTACGGAAATTCTCCCAAACAAGCAAGAGTGAGGACTCGTGAAATTCCTCAAATCGGAGATGTGGTACAAATTAAAGGTGAAACGAGAAACCGCGAAAGTTGGAAAATAGGAAAAATAGTAGAAATATTAAAAGGAAAGGACGGTTTATGCCGTGTTGCTAGAATAAAAGTCGATAACAATGTTTTCACACGATCAATTGCTCATTTATATCCTCTTGAAGTGGAAGAGGAAGAGACACCACAAATTTCCATTGACAAAGCACTAAATCAAGTGGATCTCGAGAACATAAGCGTCGATGATAGAGACTCGATACAAACGCCGTCTATCGAGATTGAAGGTGTCGACACTAATCCAACCACAGAGATAAGTGATAAATCAAACGATGATGAGAGCACGAATACAAACGTAAGACACGACTCAACACAAGACACGAGAAAAGAAATAGAGAACGTTAGTACGTTAAATGACACTGAGCTTGCACAAGACTATAATGAACGTGATCTAGAAAACGAAACAATAGATAACCATGAATGTAATAACCAAACAAGCGATGAGAGATCGCGTCGAGCCGCTGCAGTCCAAGCAATGGAGAAGATCCATAAATGGACTCGCGACTTGATGACTACTATAGTGTAAAACTCGCGAGGCGGGTGTGTCGCGAAGGGTTCGCGAGTATCAAAATTAACCCAACAATAATTGTATATAGCAACACTCAATACAAACCATAGAGCTAATTTCCGATCGGTAAGTGTCAACATTTTTCGCTCCAACGTCGACTCGCTTTCAAGTTTTCAAAGTGTAAATCGTGGCATGTGTGATCTTCGCCTGCTGCTCGCCGCCAGCCTCAAATACCACCGAAGTTAAGTACTCAGCATTATACAAACCTTATTTAGAATTGAATGCATAATGTTCCTGTTAAGGATCGCGTTGATAAAGGACGATGGAATGGTACGCCCACGAAACTCGCTGAGCTGATGGGATGTGGTACAGTTTCATCGTACAGAGAGGTAATGTCCTTACAAATCACTGTTGTTTTATGTCATAAGGCGTGTGCAATTCTGTCCCTTGTCAGGGAACTAAGATTGGATGAGTATCCATAAAAGAATGAGCCCTTGAAGAGCTCGCCCGCACGGCCGCCTGCCTGATAGGATGGCGGCCTGCATGTTAAGTTTGCGCAATCTTATCACGAGGTATAAAGGTTGGTCTGAAAAGACCGTAGTTAAGACTAGGGCGTGTGCCGACCGTAGGGTCTGCACTAGTACACCTATTGAGACACGATAAGACCTGCCGATGCTTTCGGAAGGTAAACAAGCTATAAAGAGGACTGAGGTCCTTCACAAAGTATGTGAGATTGCACTCCTAATGACATAACAAACTCAAGTTGATATGCTAAATTTCATGTTGATTACATGTGTTACTTTAATGAGAATATATGTGCTGAGTGCTTAATGATTGTACATGACTGTATGATCATAAGAATTGTCTAACCGCAGGTGTGTCAACCTGACCAAGATGGCGAGGGGGCTAGAGTCTGGCTGAGGGACAAATCATCATCATCCAGGTGAGACAACTGACAGACCTACTTTGCATCATTACCTACCTTAACTGCATGAATACTCTTGGCCTCCTGTATCAGATTTCTATATAATAATATATTAAGATAAAGCGAAGCAGATAATTTATAACTAATAAAATCCATTAACTTTTGATAAGTACATAGGTACTTTATGAAAGAACTCTGGCAACAACCTGTATGATAGTTTGATTTGTGTAGGCTGTCATACAGATTACAGATGTAATTAAGTAATGAATGTAAGGTCACATATGATACCTACTATGTATACACAGTCGCCGGCCGTCTCTTCGCCGCGAAAAGATGTGCACACGAGAGCGACAGCGACACAACTTTTTTATTAATTTTTGCTCGCAGTCATCAACATCGATTTCGAAGAGGCGGTTGTGGTCTGTGCACTTGTCTAAAGAAGCCGAAGACGACAACGAAATAAAAAGCAATAAGAGCGGGCGCGCACGGGTGACTTTTGCTCCGCAACTATTTTGTCACTCAAATCAAGTCTACGGGTTAGTATGAAAGTGTGCGCATGAGCGACGCAACTTTTTCATACTATTGGTGTGAGAGACAAAACAGTCACGGTGACAAAAGTCACCCGTGCGCGCTAGCTCTAAGGGGTGTATCCATTATGGAGTGATAGACTGACACTTGGAAAAACCTGGAAACCTGGAATAGCTGCTGGCAAACTTCTCCCTAAGCTTAAGATTTAGCATGAACATCTGAATATTCTTTTATATTTTTTTGTATAACAGTTATCATATCAATATCCTCTACTACTGGCATTTTAAAAAGTATTTTAATAATATTAAAGATATCCTACTTCCTACTATATATTATAATATTATAAATGTGAAAGTTTAGATGTTTGGATGTTTGTTACTCAATCACGCCAAAACAGCTGAATGGATTTGGCTGAAGTTTGGGATACAGATACTTTGTAGCCTGGAGAGGAACATAGGCTACTTTTTATCCCGAACAAATATCACATTCCCGCGGGATAACGTCGTGTAGTCCTAGCGGGCGAAGCCGCGGGCGGAAATCTAGTTAACTATATTTTAGATCGATAGTAGGATGCGTATGTAGATTTTCCGTTACTACACACTATCACCGCTATCACCCCGGGCGACGGTTGAGTAGCTAAGTATTGGCCGACCGGCAACTTATTTGTCGCCGTGCGCGCACTTGCATTGAAACCAATAGAGAAGGAGACAGTTGCGTCGCGGGCTTGTCTTCGAACCCGCGGACCAGAAAGTCTCCTGGGTCATTATTCTGTGCCGCGGGTGTCGCGTCGCTACGTGCGCGCACTTTCATACTAACCTGTAGACTTGATGCGAGTGACAAAATAGTTGCGGAGACAAAAACCCTTGGCGTATTCTACGAACTTTGAGTTTGCCTTTGCGATTTGGACAAGACGTTTGAACGGGATTGGCCGTGCCGTGCATCATGGACAAGGACTACGGATCGTGGTCACTCGCTGCTTTGAAAGCAGAGCTGAAGAAAAGAAATGCGAAGCTTACGGGGAAAAAAGCTATTCTTGTGCAAAGGTTCATAGTTTTTATTTAGTTATCTATGTTGTTTGTATGCTTTTTTATGTTAAACTGCAATCTCAATCTTTATCACTACATAGTATAAAACAAAGTCGCTTTCTCTGTCCCTATGTCCCTTTGTATGCTTAAATCTTTGAAACTACGCAACGGATTTTGATGCGTTTTTTTTAATAGATAGAGTGATTCAAGAGGAAGGTTTATATGTACTTTTTATCCCGATATTCCCACGGGAACGGGAACCACGCGGGTGAAACCGCGGGCGGCCGCTAGTTTAATAAATAATAAAATTTATTTGTCTTATTGATAGAACCACAGACTACTTATATACTACCAACACAGTATATATATATGCTAATATAAACTGTGCTACCAAACATGTACCAAACTATATCTATGGCTACCAACGACCATAAAATATATAATGGTTTGACAGCTGACTCGAAATAGTGACATCTATTAAAAGATTTGGAACTAATTTTGAAGTATTATCTGTCAAAGGAAAACCGCTAATTGGCCCATTATTGTCGGAGAAATCGAAGAACTTAAGTACTAAAAAGCAAAATGCAGCGCACAGACTACTAAGAGATACAGCGCTCCGCTCAAGTAATTGTGTTCTGTGGCTCCGCTGCGCAGTCCGCTACCGAGCCATCGACGATACAATGCTAGAAAGTGGTGGGGGGGTCTGGGGGTGTGGTCTGGCGCAATCGGAGCAGAGCGATCGACGTCGCGCCAGATCGCTCTGCGCCACACCACACTGCATAAATGTGTTTCTAACCATACTATATGTATGAAACCGATCGCGTCGTACGATGCGTCAACACACTGCGCCAGAGAAATGTGTTTCTACTAGCTTGAAGCCCTCTATACGTTGGCCCAATATATTGGCCCAATACTTGGCCACAGACTTGGCCCTATTTAGTTTTAGTATGCTTGGCCCAATGTGTACAGCGGGCTTTACCCAATGAGCTTAGACTAAATACTGAGATAACTGGAGTTTTCACCCTGAATAAAAAAGTGTGCCCAGCAGACATTTAGTAGGTACGGTCGGCTGCACTACAGACTACACAAAACTGTCAAAATTCTCCAATCGACTTTCAACCTTAACTCTGGAGCATTAAGTTCAAAACCGTTTGTAGATATTTGACATTTTGTGGTAGTCTGAAGTGCAGGCGACTGTACGTAGTGGCTGTCAGTTGTCTCATATGACCATACGTTTTTTTTTCAAAGTGTAGGTGAGGCGGAAGACCGCCACAGTGCCACAAAAAAGAGTTAGTATCACTCTCCAGTTACCTCAGTATGTAGTCTAAGCTTTTTGACTCACAGACTATATCTGACAAAGACTGTCAACAGTGTTTTCTCTGGTTTTCTCTGACCTCTCTCTGAAGCCCCCAGTACAGGATGGCCGATCATGTTGGCCGACCATGATGGGCCATCGTGTACAGGGCCGGTTTGCGTGTGATTGCCGTCTGCGAGCAACGCAAACCGCCCCTGTACACGATGGCTCATCATGGTCAGCCAACATGATCGGCCATCCTGTACTGGGGGCTTTATGGCCCCAGTACAGGTTGGCCGACCATGGTCGGCGACCATGACCGGCGATCATTTAGTGATAGTGTTCACACGATCGCCGGTTTCACTCTGCATTGGACTGGCCGTGAGGATGGATGTGTATACAATGACGGCTTATGCAATTTACATTTACAGCGCTTTTAATTTATTACGAGAATGATTCTATATTAATAGAGTCTGGATCTTGTATAATATGTCTAGAACTCTAGATAAATGTAACTATGCATTAAAGTAATAATAGACATATTTATCATAACACCCAGACACAGAAAAAACAAATACTTACATCATATCAATACTTCTTGTGCGGGGATTGAACCCAGTATAATAATAATAATGTATTAATAACGTTTTATTCATTTTATATTTATTTACTTAATTTTAGCTATCAAAACAGTATAATCTTGTAAATTTAAGTGTATTTTATTATCATTTGAATAAAAAATATATTATATCAAATATATACAACATCAAGGATGATTTTGACAATGTAATATGCTCCACAAAATGGCCTGATTGCGAAAAAAACAATAAATCTAAAATATCCTACACGTCAGTCAACGCAGAAATATTCAGATGAACTGAATGATCGGCCAACGTGTGAACGCTGTTTGTGGCCTGCGACAAACTCCCTTTGAATCGTGCACGAAAAACCGACACTGGACGGATCGCCGGCGATCATTGCTCACAGTCACCAATTACACGCAAACCGGCCCTGTACACGATGGCCCAACATGGTCGCCGACCATGATCGGCCATCGTGTACTGGTGGCTTAAAACTTTCTTTGATTTGATTGGAATGGGAAGGGTTCACAGGATTGGTAGACAATGGTTGCATTTACCAGAACTAATCGCTGACTAATCGATTTCAAATAATCTGCTGAACGCACACAAAAATGCGATGACTGACAGCGATTTACAGCAATCGGACGCCATTTTTTCCATCGCATTTGATTTTCGATGAGAAGCAGCGATTAGTTGCAAGTAGCTGTCAAACGTAGTGATTTTGTGTTTGTTGCTGTCATTCGTCATGTCAAAACCAGAAAAACGCTAAAGCGCGTTCAGCAGAATCTATCGAAAATAGTAATCAGATAAGAAGTAATCGATGACTTAGCGATTAGTCAGCGATTAGTTCTGGAGTCTGGTAAATGCAACCAATGGCTAAATCGAGAATCAAGCTGGTAAAGGCCAATAGGAACACCAGCATTTGATAAATTTGAGACGTGGGCCTTCAGAAAACATTAACCAAAGGATGGAGGGCCATAGCTAGAAACAGCTTGAGACCTATCAGAAGATTTAGTTTAAAATTAGTTGATTCCTAAGCAAAACTCCATGTAATGAGCGATTTTCTGAGAGGCCATTTAAAAAAAAAAAGCTTCCAATTGCTTCACTAGATGGCGTTGAATAAGTATGTACAGACGGCGGCATATCAGACTATACATATTGACCTTGAGACCGCCTTTATGCCCTACGTATTAAAAGCTGTTATCGTAGTTCAACTGTTTAACTTGATGTGCTGTCGAGTGTACATGTCTATGGTATATTTTGGTATGAAACAAATTTAAATTAATTACTTTTTAAAAACCCAGGAAACTAATAATATATTAAATAAGTACTAATGTGAGGAACAGAAACGAAATAGGTAAATTTAAAGATTTAGGTAAATAATTAACATCTGTCTGACGTTCCGTTTTACGTAAAAAAGTCGCGTCAAGGTAAAATTTATAACGTTCCGTTCCTTTTAACTGCATAGGTGGGACAGCGCCATCTAGTGACTGAGCTTTCAGAAAATCGCCCATTTCTAATAGTCAATTAAAACTGCTATGACCAAATGAGTCAGGCCCTCAGTTCATCAATTGTCAAAAATTTGCTGTCACCTGTCAAAGTAATTAAGCATTGATTGTTAATAATTTTTGAACCCGAATATAGTAAAGAATTCGTGAAATCTTTTCAGAAGTTTTCAATGGGCGATTTTCTGAAAGCTCAGTCACTAGATGGCGCTGTCCCACCTATGCAGTTAGAAGGAACGGAACGTTATAAATTTTACTTTGACGCGACTTTTTTACGTAAAACGGAACGTCAGACAGATGTTATTTATTTACCTAAATCTTTAAATTTACCTATTTCGGTTCTGTTCCTCACATTATTAGTTTCCTTTGGGTTGTTAAAAAGTAATTAATTTAAATATGTTTCATACCAAAATATACCATAGACAAGACATGTACATACTTATTCAACGCCATCTAGTGAAGCAATGGGCGATTTTCTGAAAGCTCAGCCACTAGATGGCGCTGTCCCACCTATGCAGTTAGAAGGAACGGAACGTTATAAATTTTACTTTGACGCGACTTTTTTACGTAAAACGGAACGTCAGACAGATGTTATTTATTTACCTAAATCTTTACATTTACCTATTTCGTTTCCGTTCCTCACAGTAGTACTTATTTAATATATTATTAGTTTCCTTTGGGTTTTTAAAAAGTAATTAATTTAAATATGTTTCATACCAAAATATACCATAGACATGTACATACTTATTCAACGCCATCTAGTGAAGCAATTGGAAGCTTTTTTTTTTTTAAATGGCCTCTCAGAATCGCTCATTGGAAGATCAATTTGTACAATAATGAATCTTCCATCCAAATTTGCAAGTCAACTAAAGAAATACATAAAAATACTTTGAATTTCTGATTCTTTAACACTTCTGGGAATTTCTAACGTAGAAACAATGGTGAAAACGTTAATAGTTTAGTAATAATTGGAATTTTTTCAATTTGACAATTGATGCAATGAGGGCCTGACGTTTTCGGTTCTCCTGACTAGGCTTCGCCACATAGATTAATGAAAGTAAGCTTACTTACGTTTTTTTACGAAATCTTTACTAGAAGTTGACCTAGCATCCGTTTCTCTAAGTACCATACTTTCAGAGATTGAATTTTTAATTTTTGTGAGAACAAAATTGACAGATGGTGACTATCATTTTTACTTTTTTTAAGGACGGTATTATTATAACATAGTGTAAAAATGCGCACTCGCGACGTTCACCGCGGTTATTTAGACTGTTTTTTATTCTGGCATCTACTGTCGAAATAGTTAAAGTTAAAGTTAGAGAAACGGATGCTTGGTTAACTTCTAGTAAAGATTTCGTAAAAAAACGTAAGTAAGCTTACTTTCATTAATCTATGTGGCGAAGCCTAGTCAGTAGAACCGAAAACGTCAGGCCCTCAGTTCATCAATTGTCAAAATAAAAAAATTCCAATTATTACTAAACTATTAACGTTTGCGCCATTGTTTCTACGTTAGAAATTCCCAGAAGTGTTAAAGAATCAGAAATTCAAAGTATTTTTATGTATTTCTTTAGTTTACTTGCAAAATTTGAAAGTTTCATTATTGTACAAATTGATGAACTGAGAGCCCAAGCTAAACCTTTATAAATCTGTAACGGTATATTCTAGACAATTGAAAACTTCTGAAAAGATTTCACGAATTCTTTACTATATTCGGGTTCAAAAATTATTAACAATCAATGCTTAATTACTTTGACAGGGGACAGCAAATTTTTGACAATTGATGAACTGAGGGCCTGACTCATTTGGTCATAGCAGTTTTAATTGACTATTAGAAATTACTTGGAGTTTTGCTTAGGAATCAACTATTTTTTAACTAAATCCTCTGATAGGTCTCAAGCTGTTTCTAGCTATGGCCCTCCATCCTTTGGTCAATCAGAAAACAAATCCATTTTTGACAGTGACAGTTTGACACTAATAAAATCATCTAAAATCTGTGAAGTTGTGGTCAAAACATAAATTTTTTTGCTAGTTTTTGACTATTTGTGTAAAATGAAGTAAATTATAAGCAAAAAATATCTAAAAGGTGCAATGTGTTGATGAAATGTGTTAGTTTTTGTGAAGGAACTGGAATATTGTGGTAGTTTATTTGGTGATCCATTAAAAATTTCGCTGTCCAGCTGGTTTGTATTTGGTTTTTATCAATTTTATAGTTATTTATCGGTCCTTAAAGCTTGCTGTATTACTCTATTTACATTTTTGTATTTTATTGTTATTCCGTTGATTTTCCTAAAATCGCTGCATATAAACCCCAGCATAAATTTATATGCTATTTATATTTATAAGTATAATATAATATTATTATTATTTTATTATATTTGAAAAGATGACCGTGAAGCAGTTAAGCTGATGGAAAACTCTTTTGTGTCTGTGTCTTGTGATTACAAAACATTGCTATTCTATTTAAGGAATTTTGATTACAGTTCATAGAAATAAAGCAAATGTATTTATCATTCTCCAATTGATTCTGATCATTGAAAATGTTAAGGATTTTTTCATTTAAACATTTTCATATATAGTTTTTCACATTTAATGCTACATCAATGTGAGGCAACCCTCGCATCCAAAAGAAACATTTTAACAAATGTATATCAATTAGTGATGTATTATTATTTAAAGGGGGGACGCCAGCGAAGCTGAATGGGTGATTAGTCATTTTGATAGGAACTATTTCACCCAGTTCCCCAAGTCCCTGAAAGCTGAGAGCTTCGAGCCCTTCTTTCAACACATTTTGAATCATGTGTTCGCATTCGTATTCGCGAATATCAGAGGCAGATATTCGCATCCGCATTTGTAAATGTTTAAAAATCAATATTTGTTACATCACTAATATCAATCAATGAAGATGAAACAGAGCTACTAAATTCTAATGATCGTCACCTTCGCTCTTCTGATTCTCTGGCACTGTCTACTCCCTTCCATTCTGGCTATATGGCTGACTCTTTCACACTGCATGCTATCTGTCTCTGGACCAGTCTCCCAGATTCTTTAATATCTCAATCCAAGCTCGCATTTAAAAGGAATGTTTATGTGTTGAAGGATCTTGGTTATGATGTGGAATGTAATTTTGATCATCTTCACTGTTTGAGTTAAGTACTATATTGTAATAATTATAATATGTATGTATGTAAGTAGGTACTTATATATGTTTATGTTCTATGTATGTTTAAATTTATTT
Organism: Crambus lathoniellus; assembly: GCA_949710035.1. Classification (NCBI taxonomy): domain Eukaryota; kingdom Metazoa; phylum Arthropoda; class Insecta; order Lepidoptera; family Crambidae; genus Crambus; species Crambus lathoniellus. The sequence continues at coordinate 1,440,935 of OX453303.1, read as the reverse complement.
TTATTTGTACTTACTACATTTGAGCTTTCTCTGTTTTCCCCAAGGTTGGTTAGTAGAGAATGCCTTTAGCCTTAAGCCCTACCCTTGTACTACTTTGTATTTTGTAGAATAAAGCCATTTTTATGATTACCTATATTATATAAGGATAGAATTGCAATGTGAATGCACAAAAATAATTTAAAATCTTAATGAAGCTAAAGTTCAATTATATCTCTGACTTCTTTGTCACCAATTTACTATACTCAAAATATTGTGACATAATACTTAGATCAATCACATTAAACTTCTATACATAAAATATTATAATGGTAACTTAGATATTTTTTTGGATAATGAAATCTCATAGTGATGTTGTGGATTTGTTGCAGGCATCAACATGGCAGGTGACCCTGGCCACTCATCATATTCAGGTAAGTGACATAACATAATATCAAATGTAATAAATGGCTGTAGGCTGTACGTAAATAAAAATTTTGATTAATTAACTGAGTAGACTTTTTTAAATTGTCAAAAGAAAAAAGATAACAACATACTTACACCTTTTTTTCGATCTATTATTTAACTATCTGCAATCAGCAATATTGCTAATAAGCAGGTGAGGGGAAAAGATCAACGGGAGAAGACCCTCATTCAATAATGAGGTTCCTAAATGAGGCTTGGAGATTGAATTTCGTCAAGCTCTCTGATGCGGCTCCTTTTTAGACGTTTGGGAGAGTTGAAGGAGAATAGCTTCTGGATTAGCTCGTTAGGATGGACTTTCAGGCGTGATTTATATTTGCAGTATGCCTCAGTGGTTTCCACACTTATTGTTGGATTATTCGCAAACTGGTGAACTTCAGCATTGGTGATGAACCAGGGGGCCTTCATAACAGTCTTTAGGATTGAATTTTGGAGGCAATGAAAGGATCTCATTGTTTGTGTGACTATAGCACTACCCCAGAGCTGGATGCCATAGGTCCAAAGCTCCAAACAGGTTTGAGAATGGTTTTGTAACCCAGGATTTTGTTTTCCATTGACAGTTTTGAATGTCTGCCCGATAGACAATGCAGGTTTTTTAATTTCAAATTAATTACTTCTCTTTTTGCTTTGATGTGATTTTTCCAAGTTAATCGGTGGTCGAGATGAATACCTAAGTATTTGACGCAATTTACATGAGAAAGTGGTTCATTGGAAAGGATGACTGGATGACAGTTGCCTGGTCGCAAAGTAACAGTGATGTGAGACAACTTCTAGGTGACCTTGAAGGATGTTAGACGCAGTTTCTGGGCTTGGGTGGCTGCCAAGATAGCGAGCGATGTCATCTGCGAACGTGGCTCTCGTAACATGTTCAGCTTCGGGTTGATCTGAAGTATACAAGGTGTACAGAGATGGTCCTAGCACTGATCCTTGTGGAACACCTACTTTGCACTGGTAGAACTGCGATCGAGCGTCGTGCTCCTTGACCTGGAACATTCTATCGCTTATGTAGGAAGGATCTCAGTATTCCAAAGTATGTGTGGGTAGACATTGTTTTATTTTATAGAAAAGGCCCTGCCATACTCTGTCAAAGGCTTGCTGGATGTCGAGGAAAGCAGACGAGCAATACTCCTTGTACTTACAAATAGACTCACGACTGTTTCCCACGGGGGTAGGCAGAGACTATGGATCGCCACCTGCTACGATCCTTGTACACTTGCATACTTCTTGTGTTCCATGGAATTCCAAATGAACCTGTTCTATGATTGAGTGATGTTATGGAATCCCAAACTTCAGGCCGCTGTCGGGCAAGTAAGATTTTCTCACACGCTTTCGACATTACTGGTAGTAGGCTTATTGGGCGGTATGACGAGGCGGTGAAGTGAGCTGGTTTACTATTTTTGTGGATCATGAATTCATGAGTATTTGGGCGACTTTTCTGTGGTTTGGAAAATAAGATATTTTAATGATCGCATTAATGAGTACATATTGTAATAAGTACTACTGCTCTTCTAGGAAGCTCTTTTAAGTGTCGTGGCGTGATTACCCAAAGTAGCCACATGGTACCAAAAATCACGTCGATCCGTTTGACGTGAAAGACGGAGAAACGTTTTTCGTCAAATGCTAACTCTTTTAACAAATAAAAAATACAAGTGCTTACTTGCAAGTAAATTTCGTGTGCGGGGAACCAGCAACCACAATACTTATATTATATAGTCGCGGAAAGGCTATGAGGTTTCACAATTTCTTTTGGAACACTCTTTAATTTTTTTTAATTGTTTACATAATGATACAAGAATTTCTAAGACCCAAACCAAACCACTGCTAAACAAGACAATCATCATTAAATCTTCGAGAAGCTTCTTAAATCTACATTCAAAAGTACGTACTCAAATTGGCTTTCCGATTACTAGCAGGTGTACTAACCTAGCGAATACAAATACAAATCATTTATTCGTTAGAATGCAGTGTTACAATACAAATTGTGTTAGTAGGTTAGTAATTTACAAGTCCATGATGCATTCTACAATAACATGGCGTACAAAAGCGAAGGTGTTGTCCCTAACAAGGTAAACCTTATTGAGGCAAAATGTTTATTTACTTTGCACCCAAATATAGTTACTATAATTTCCATAAAATTCATAATTACACTTACATAATCAGTTTTATTTTTGGTCAAGGTCGCGGGAAGCCGCTGGATGCGGGCAGCGCAGGAGCGATCGTTGTGGAGATCCTTGGGGGAGGCCTATGCCCAGCAGTGGGCGTCGTTCGGCTGACATGATGATGATGAATCAGTTTGAATGTAAAAGGACCTAGCTAGTTTGGTTGTGAAAATTGCTGTAAGAAGATTAAAGAGAAATGATGTTTCGTTTTATGTAGGACTAGAAAATTAATATTTGTAACTTAATTATGAGCGGCCTGGATATGTGCGAGTGACCTCGCACGGGGAGATCGGTTGGTGGCCTGGCCATCCAATATAATAGCATAACCACAAAGTGGAAAACTATTTCAATGAATTTATTTTCAGTTTTACGTTTAAATGTCAAGGTTTGAAATCTTCTGAACGAAAATAACAGATTTCAGTTACCTCGTGTGGGTGTACACAATGGTTAAACTGTAGATCCCAGCTGTTTTTGTAAGCAGAACGCCCACCAAAACGATTTTGACTAGAGCGTGGAGGCACAGATTACTAAATAGTTACTATGTAACAGATATCTCACTCCGCTAAGTCATTTAAATAAATCGCAACTCTAACTATAACGCAATAAAGTAGAATTCAGCTTGTACGGCGCAGGCAAATTACGAACGGCCACTCGTTGTCGTTGCATCTCTTTCTATCGCATATATTCTAGCTCTTTTGCGGACCTAATTTCTATGCCATACGCCTGCCCGGCAGGCGCGCCCTCCGAACGTACCTAAACTGCGGAGTGACACCCCCCTGGTGGAGGGTTATGTTATGTTATGGCTCAATTCGTACATTCCCTTATCCATACATAAGTACTAAAATGGATGACGATGATGAACAGAGTTAAAATTTAACAAAGAAGGTAAGATGGGTTTTACGTTAGTGTGCGTTCCCGTGCCTGTCTCTACTATTCGCGGTCACTCACACTAGTGTAAAAGCCAAGATACGCCTAAAAATCTATATTACGAATATTATTAACGAAGGGTAAAGGGTACAGCGACCATACTGCAACAATCAAAAGATGGAAGTGTAAAACGCATAAACCAAAGAAGTATCTATCATGCTTAAAATGATTCACGATAATTAGAAGACTACACAACGTTAGAAATTAAGCAAAACTCTGAATGTTTGGAAAAAGATACACATAAGTATCCAAGTTAAATGTTTCAATATTGCGTAAAGTTCAGAGGCAAGGCCGCCGGCCACACCCCCGCTGAATAAGTTTCTAGAAAGGTCGTCTCGAAATGTGTACTGTGTGCGGCAGTACAAAGTCCTATATTATGTTATGCTGCAGATGATAATGTAATTTGCGTATTGAGGCTGATTTTAACCATTAAAATCTGATAGAATAACCTATATTTTACTGAAACTCTTTGGAACTTGTTTTTGGGTGTATCACAGAAAGGTGGTATCTAGCAATCCATACTAATATTATAAATGTGAAAGTGTGTTTGTTTGTTTGTTTGTTTGTCCGTCTTTCACGTCAAAACGGAGCAACGGATCGACTCGATATTTGGTATGGAGATAATTTGAGAGCTGGGGAGTAACATAGGCTACTTTTTATCCAGGAAAATTTATTTAAAAAAAATGGTAATTTTGTATAGAAAACCGTTAAACTGTCATACTTCACACAACTGTCATTTCTTAGCCGCTTCCCCATGAAGTTTGACGTAATACTCTCAGTATTAAGTCGAGCTTCATGCGCTTCCCGCTTCCAAAGAGAAGGTATGTCAAAGAGTATGTAATCTAATCACTGACATTTTTGCCGCTTAGGTTTTTTTTTTTAATAAGTGACATTGTGTCAGGCAGTTGATACGAAGTTCGTGTCCAATAAAATTTATATGGCAAAACAATGTTTGCCGGGTCAGCTAGTACTGTATATATTCGAACTCGTAAAAAAGTGTCGTATGTAAAAACTGTAAATAGCACCGTGATTGTCACGGAAGCTACCCTTTCGGCTCGCTAACTCCGTCGGGGGACATTCGAGAAAGTAGAACGGGCAAGAAATTCATCAAGTCTTTTTTACACGACTGCCCCGTACAGGAGTGTATCCTCCTGACGCCCAATGTACAAAAGGTTTGATAAATCCATACTAATATTATAAATGTGAAAGTGTGTTTGTTTGTTTATTTGTTTGTTTGTTTGTTTGTTTGTCCGTCTTTCACGTCAAAACGGAGCAACGGATCGACGAGATTTTCGGTAAGGAGATAATTTGAGAGCTGGAGAGTAACATAGGCTACTTTTTATCCAGGAAAATTATAAAATAATAATGGTAATTTTGTATAGAAAACCGTTAAGCTGTCATACTTCACACAACTCTCATTTCTTAGCAGCTTTTAAAGAGAAGGTATTTCAAAGAGTATGTAATCTAATCACTGACATTTTTGCCGCTTAGGATTTCTTTTTTTTTAATAAGTGACATTGTGTCAGGCTGTTGATACGAAGTTCGTGTCCAATAAAATTTATATGGCAAAACAACGTTTGCTGGGTCAGCTAGTCCACTATAAATACTAAAGCCTACCACTCAAAAAACGGAAGTAGCGGAAATGTCTTTTTTTCGTATGTGATTAAAGGATTGCTTGTATCACTGGTGAACGAACAATCCCTTATCAGTCAATAGCTTTAAAATTAATGCTCATTGTCAAATACAAATGACAAATAATATCACTTTACTTATGTATGGGACAAATGTCATTTATATGGGACGGTGGGCGATTTTACAGAACAAAACTTTTTATGATTGGGCGTCAGGAGGTTGTGTTTAGGGTTAATGTATGTTTGCGTGTATATGTATGCGAGTTTCTTTATTCCACCATAACTTTTGAATAAGTATCCTTTGTATGACTGAAAGGAATCCTACTAATATTATAAATGTGAAAATTTAGATGTTTGCTACTCAATCACGCCAAAACGGCTGAACGGATTTGGCTGTTTGGGATACAGATACTTTTGTAGCTTGGAGAGGAACATAGGCTTTTTATCCCTGAAAAATATCACATTCCCGCGGAATAACGTCGTGTAGTCCACGCAGGCGAAGCCGCGGGCGGAAAGCTAGTTTAAGTAATATGGCGGACCTGTGGCGCCATATGTTTTTTTTTCAATTATAGCAATATGGGTATCAATTGAAAGGCCTCGACGACAACGTTTGGAATTAACACCAATTTTATGCTCAACGGTAGATAAAATTTTCCAACTATCTTTCTCTAAAAGTACCTATTCAACACCTGAATTTTTCACTAATAGGTTACAGTGTGCATGCTTTAATTCTTGTTAAAGCTCATATTCTTTGGCGCTGTTTTGATTTGGTTCTTGTTTACACTATCCACAATTGATATGTACTTTGATATCCTGAATCGAAAAACAATTCATAGAAATTTTAGTACTGTACGGAGTGATACATACCTACCTAAAAGCCATAATTATTAGTCGCTTATCGTATGGTGTATGGTGTGGAGGTAATAGCGCTGGAACAATATATTTACCGAAGCTCGAATACTACTTAATGACTCATTTGACTGGGTACAAATTATTTTGTATTGAAAAAAAAACAATTCTCATTAGAAAGATAGCTTAAATACCTGTATGCTGTTACTATGTTACTACTTTATTTGCTTTTTAGTAATCAAAGCGATATTTTGATAGCGGATATTTCGTTGGTTGCTGACATTATAAGGTATGCCTTCGCTGAAAGTTACTTACAACTCTCATATTATATAGTTCCTCGATACTTTGAAAAATAGGTGCGTGCGTTTAATCTGTGAGGATTTCTTTAGGAACGATCTACTAGGAACTTACATGCTTGAGCTACTTACTTGTAAATTAGTGTAAGTAATCAAATTTTGCGTTTTTTTTAACAACGTGATTTATGCTATTGCCCACACTATTCATATTTAAAGTATGTTTTTAGGGTTCCGAACCGAACTGGTAAAAAGGAACCCTTATGGTGCGACTAAGTCTGTCGGTCTGTCACAGCTGGATATCTCGAGAACTACTAATGCTATCAACATGAAATTTGGAATAGTTTTAGGTGATGTTTGCCCAACTATTTTGCAAAAAAGAGAGAAATAAAAATATTAATATTTTTTTCAAGAGGGACTGAAAGGGGGTCTATTTGGTATTATATTATTATGAAAGAGTACTGCTTGCAGTGCACATTCTTAAACATTTTTTCTTTTTTTCTTAGGCCGCATAGTTTTCGACTTTTGATGAAAAATATAAAAAGAAACCGCCCCCCCCCCCCCCCCCTATTTCCGACGTTTGCATAGAGAAAAATCTGAAATGTTTATATGTAATAGAAGTTTATGTAAAGATTACAGGAAAAATAAAACGATGTCTCTAAATAGTAAATAAACTTTTTCAGAAATCGTCAACAAAATTACCTTAGTTCCACTATCGGTCAAGGGATGGCGCTGAACTAAAAATGCAATATTCTACACCACAATTTTTTTAACGAATATAGCCTTGCCGATGAAAACATTTTCACGTTTTAATTATTTATATTTATGATTGTACCGGTGCGCGAGTCCGACTCGCTCTTGACCAGTTTTATTTAAATGTGAAAACATATTATTGGCTGTCTTTTTATGTAAGATTTATATTCTGTATGTTTAGCTGTTGGTTTTACGAAATTATAAAATAAAATATGAAATAAATAAAAAATAGGTTTTGCGTTTATAAAATATTTGCGCTATTTCGAGATTGAGTACGGCTCTTAGTATTATTCCTCTATGTTTATCGGTACACGTTTCGGATCCTAGTTCCCAGCAGGGTTTGCACCTCGCTGGTGTCAATCAAAGCGGGCGCGGGTGGTGCCGGGCGCTGGGCGGGCGGGCGCTGCGCAGGCGGGCGGGCCGGGGGCTCGGCACGATCGATGCGCCCAAGGCCACGGCCGCCCTATCGATTTTGTATAAATAGCGACAGCCCTGCCGCCCTACTCTGCCCGGCCCGCGCCTCCGCTCGCAGTACGTTGCTCCACGCGGTGAAATCACTGCCTCCTGCCTCACAATTTAACGGGACACACTTCCCTTATGATACGCTGTTCAATGATTCGGGCAAACGATCTGTCTATCTTGTGATCTCTTCAGGCCTCTAGCCTCCGTATTTCCAATCATTATCATCTCAACCCAATATCGTCCGATTTGGAATACTGACCGAGAAACTAAAGTTGCTTTCAAGTTTAATGACATGGAGTTATGTCGTTTGAAGGTCCTAATAACAGTTTACCTTTGATCGAACTTTAATTTTTTATGGTGCCCTACTGTATTATAATAGTACGCTCGAGGACAAATTCGGTGAACCACCTCTTACTTATTTTCACGTGGCTGGTGCCTCGCCATTCACGCGCAGACCCTTTTACTATTTTTTTATGTATTAAACTAGGGTAGTAATGCATAAGCAATTACGGATAGGGATTGCAACTGAACGGTGAGATGCCAGCCACACGAAAAGAAGTAAGATGTGGTTCACCGAATTTGTCCCCGACTATACCTATATGATCATCGTTGCATTTGTAAGTTTAACCATAATAACCAGCAAGTACCCTTTCCATTGGGTTGTAGTTCATGCACATCGTAAACTATAGGAAAGCTTGCACTTTTTTCGTCCCTCGGTGTTAATAAAGTTCTTATTCAAGACTGAAGCTACATAAATGTAGGTTTGCACCTTGTTAAAGTTTCGTTGTTAATTTTTCCCTAATACCTACCCAGCAACACACATTTTCTTCAGCTGTGCTTGCTTCGGGAATCTTTGATGTTAATATTCAATGCTAATGTATGTAGTCCTATCCTGCAAGTAAGAGATAAGAGATAAGATAGCCAGTTCCTCAGTGATTGAGGATTCCGGAAGTAGTGCGCTTCCATCTTCAGCCTTATCACCACTTAACGTCAGGTATGATGAAGGCTTAGTGCTACACCGTTGTAGATAAAAAAAAGAAGTAAGATGTCACACTGCGTGGACGTGTCCTGGGGCCAGGAGTGGTGCGTTTGCCCAGTTCGTCGTCCTGGTGGCCTTGGGGGCGCCACGTGTAACGCCATTTGTCACCCTAACCACCCGACGCTCAACCCTTGTTTGCTTGCTAGTACAAGAACAAGGGTTCGCCTTGTTATCGAGGACGGGGAGCGCTTAGCCTTCATCATAATCATGTAGGTACCTGAAGTTGAGCTTCCAGAAGTACTAGGGACTTGGCTATCTTATTTCTTCCTGCCGACACCTCAGGCCGACACGGGCTTTAGAACATGCTTTAAGGCTTAAGCACACCAAACGCGGGTCAGGAGCAGAGCAGGTCAGTAGCAGCGCGGGAGTCTGCGGGAGTCGGTACACTGAACGCAGCAACAGTTTCAAATCCGCGTTCAGTGTGACGGGTTAGGCAGGAAGTAGGCATAATACAACTCTCGTCAACTGCTTTCGACGCGCTGCGCTGCACTGCGTACGGCCTGCCTCGGTGTGTCATGCTAACATGGCCGCCATAGTTATACAACAGCGCGGGCCCGCGCTCAAACTGCTCTGCGCCGCGTCTGCGCTGCTTCTGCCCCGCTCCCGCGCCGTTTGTAGTCCGGCAGTAGCAGTGCGGCTCGGCGCGGCGCAGAGCAGTTTTATCGCGGGCCCGCGTTCAAATTTAGTGTGACGTAGTTCATAGAGTTTCTTGTATTACAACTTGTGCGGGCCCGCATTCAAACAGCGCTGCTTCTGACCTGCGTTTGGTGTGCTCAAGCCTTTACGAGTTAAGATACGACCAACGTTATCGAGCACAATCGGTAGATATTGAACCCTACGGGGAAACAAACCCGGTTTCGTTTCAAGGTTCAGTTAAACCACAGAGGTGGTTTTATGCAGAATAAACGTTTCCGAAATTGTAGTGCAATTGCTGATCACGGGCGTTGCGTGCTAAGTGTTTGAGACAAGAGCAAGCCCAAAGGATTTATCGAGTTAAATTTTAATTAAAGTCAAAGTCAATAAATTTTTATTTATATACTTAGATTAAATAAAATTAATGCTTATGAATCGTCCAACATTTTTTTACCTACCACCTGTTATGGACATCTCTAATGGACCTTCTGTTAAAGCTGATGAGTTTTTTTCGCCTGTTTTTCTTGTCAGTTAAAAGATGTCCATAACAGGTGGTAGGTAAAAAAATGTTGGACGATTCATAAGTATTAATTTTATTTAATCTATATGAATAAAAATTTATTGACTTTGACTTTGACTTAACTGACAAGAAAAACAGGCGAAAAAAACTCATCAGCTTTAACAGAAGCTTTAGCATTATTTTGTTGAACAACATTATTTAATTTGACATTTAATAATTTTAAAAGTCTTCATGAACATTTTACATGCTTCTTACTTAAAGCAAAACATGTGTGTACCTTTTTATTTGCAAAACCGTTTTATAAACCATGTTTTTTGCAATATAAAATATTAAGTATGATTAATGTTTTCAAAATTGATAGAGACAAATTATATTCGCTCATTAGTGTTGTTGTAAAGTCGATAAGGAGTTTTATTTGAGCGTGCCAACGTGGTCGTATCGTCACAGATCACAGGAGTAACTATTAGTAATCTGTGTCACAGGGTTTACTGATCCTGGATGTGACCTAGTTCTCATGTTGAGAGATCAAATTAAACCTATTCAGGTGAGTTATCCCAAGAAGTTTTTATCAAATCTTTAAATTTTGTTTTCCGATTGCTTTAAGGCGTTCTAAAAAAATATTCCTAAATTGTTCTCCCATATTGTCTTTAATAACTAATTAGTATAAAATGGTTATACCAAACCTTACTTTCAACCTTCGTCAACTTCTAGTAGGTACCTATGTTTATTTATACGACGTCAAAAATATTTCCTTTACGTACCTAATTATTTATTTGAATTACTTTTTGTTGTAATTGAAGGTCCCAGTCGTGTCAGTATAGTACAGCGAACTATCTAGAAATGTCAACCGTTGTTTTGTTCATTTGAGTATCATTTTATTTTTATTTTAACTAGTTGACCCGAAAGACGTTGTCCTACCTTAACTATGAATTGAATTCGAAGTAAAATAGTGAAAACAACACTTGTTTTACCCATACAAACCAGCTCTCAAACATTTCATTTGACGTAAATCGTCACCGTCAATCTAACAAAATAAGTTTTTTGTAAAAAAATAAACTTTATGTCAAGCTTTTTGCTGACCTTACTTTAATATTGTATTGTCATCTATACCTAACCTGTATACAAAATTTCAGCTCAATCGGACACTGGCAAGTGGGTCAAATTTAAGTTGCAAGATTTGACCCGAACGGACATGCATGCATACATACACTGCAAGTTAAATAAAAGCTTGTACTTAACAAAGGCGCACCTTTGTCAATTTTTTTGTAATATCACATCACGCGGGATAACGTCGTGTAGGACACGCGGGCGAAGCCGCGGGCGGAAGGCTAGTCAATAATAAAAAGATATTCCAAAAACATAGTGTCATATAGTAGTTTTATTATTCTAATACTTTGAATTTATTAATTAATTTTCAAATCTGCATTCGAAGCTCTAAGTCGCTTCTCTAATCTAATACATATAGATGTCCGGCCATGTGATCATCATATTGTTTCAAAAATCAGAGCCGGTTGATGGAAGCAATGTAGCCAACATAATGGAAAACAATGTTCGTATTTATTTAGTATTTGACGAAATCGCAACATATTCGAGAGTGTGGTCCCAATGAGTGTCATTGTCTTGAATGGAGTTGGGCTTAAATAAAAAAAACACTCATCTTGGCAGTGATGGACTGTGTAAATGTAAAGACGTCCTTAGGGCATCAGTTGAAATAAATTTCTTTCTCTCGATCCACTTAAATCCATTACAAATATCCATTGATGGATCTTTTAGCACTTTTATATCCACTTTAAACCATGATTCAGAATTTTTTGCAAAGTGGATTTTTTAGCACTAACATTGTCCATTGCAAAAATCCATTGATGGATCTTTTCGCACTCTTTTTTCCACTTTAATCCTTGATCCAGGATTTTTTGCAAAGCGGATTTTCTAGCACTAACATTGTGTCTAAAAATCCATGGCTGACACATGCAATCTTCTTTTATGAAACACAACTTCCCTGGCTGAATCATAACTATAATTTACCATCTTAATTGATAGTAACGATGAATTATTATGGTATAATATTAATCTTCACAAGAGATAATACGATAAATCAGTAGCATTTAAATGATAACACATAAACACAGTTACACATTAAAAAGAGGGCGAAAAGATCCATCAATGGATCTTTGCAATGGACAATGTTAGTGCTAAAAAATCCACTTTGCAAAAAAATCTGAATCATGGATTAAAGTGGACATAAGAGTGCCAAAAGATCCATCAATGGATTTTTGGACATAGGGATTTCTTTGACGGTGACGACCTTTCAATGCCTAGACCCGACCCGATGCGTTTGCGCTGCCATGTTGATACAAGTAGTAAATTATTCAATTAATGTATGTTGTTATTTATATTAGTACAACCATATAAACCTTATCACCACGATTAGACAAATTGTAAAAGCTGTCAGCAGGGCCAAGGGCCAATAGACTAAAAACCCAGATCAACGTATGCAGGTACGTGTCTTTTATAGCACGATGAAGTGGAACTAAAGGGTGTCTCAAAAGTAGGTATAGGATTTGAATTTCGTGCTATTTCCGAAATATTCAAGATGGCGGGTTGAAATTTGACATACGTCATCATCATCACTACATAGTATAAAACAAAGTCGCTTTCTCTGTCCCTATGTCCCTTTGTATGCTTAAATCTTTGAAACTACGCAACGGATTTTGATGCGTTTTTTTTAATAGATAGAGTGATTCAAGAGGAAGGTTTATATGTACTTTTTATCCCGATATTTCCACGGGAACGGGAACCACGCGGGTGAAACCGCGGGCGGCCGCTAGTTTCACAATAAAACGAAGTTTTACAAATATTTAACGAAAATTCACGATCAATTACAATACTCGTCGGAAGGTCGAAAAATCTCGTAATTTCAAGAAGAAGTGATGTCAAATGGCCACCGAGATCTTGCCATCTGATGCCACTGGATTTCTTTCTTTGGGGCTACGTCAAAGATAAAGTCTACGCCAACGATCCACAAAACATAGACAATATAGACAAAATATTCGCCGAGTTATTGGTGAAATAAGTAGCGAAATGTGTGAAATTAGCAGCGAAATGTGTGAAAGTGTCATGAAAAACCTGCACACAGCAAAAAAGCCCGTGGCGGCCATTTAGCAGATATTCTATTCAGATAAAATTGTACAAGTCTCTTCTTTAAAATAAAATAAAACTACGAAGAAATTCCAATCCATTCGCGTTTTATTGAGACAAATCATCCTATACCTACTTTTGGGACACCCGTTACATACCTCCATGCACCGCAGTCGAAGTATTCACACTAGACTGTGCCTGCAGCTTACCATGCACAGCACAGTGGACCGACCATTACTAAAGTTGGTTAGGTATTTTCCATCTCAGGTCAAACATGGTAAACAATGCGCCATCGATCTCCTTTTACGTTGAAATATTTTGGTAATAAAAACTAAACTGGTAGTTAGTACTTACCTATTACTAAAGTTCTAAAAAAGTAATACATAGCTCATTTGAAAAAAACACACTTACACACTTGTACACTTCATAATTCTACTAATATTATAAATGTGAAAGTTTAGATGTTTGGATGTTTGTTACTCAATCACGCCAAACGGCTGAACGGATTTGGCTGAAATTCGGGACACAAACACTTAGCAGCCGTTTTGGCGTGATTGAGTAACAAACATCCAAATATCGTAACTTTCACATTTATAATATTAGTAAGATGTAGGATGGATGTAGGTATTTTATTTTCTCTCCAATTAGGTATATTGCTTTCAGAAATGCATACCGACTGCCTTCTACATTTAATGCGATGATTCTACATAATATGCATTACTGCATATTATACTACATTTAATGCTCATGCTAGTTGTTCACGCCTTTTTTTTTTTATCCACAACGGGGTTGCACTTAGCCTTCATCACACCTGATGATAAGTGGTGATAAGGCTGAAGGTGGAAGCGCACTACTCCCGGAATCCTCAATCACTGAGGAACTGGCTATCTTATCTTTAACTGCCGGAACACAATAATGCTGAAAACATCATTGTTATGGCGTCAGACTTAGATAAGATGGTGGTAGCTAGCCAGGCGGACTAAGAACAAGTCCTACCACCAACCAAACCGAATACAATATGTACCCCCACTGGGAATCGAACCCGGGACCTCTGGGTCTGAAATCCGTGGTATGAACCACTAGACCACAGAGGCGGTTAATCCGGCGCCTTCATCGCAGAATCAGTGGTTTGGCTAGAGGACGTAACAAAACAAAATGTGATTAATTTGTTGAGTTTCGTGCAGTACCAACCAGCCAATTAGTAGCTTCTAGCTTATGGCGCTACTCGGAAAAAGTATGGACTCTTTGATATAAAAGTATAGGACGGTTAGAGTTGTTATAAATCTAGTAAAAAGATATATATTTCTTCATACCTTTATCTAGAATCGTATAGTTTCAGAAACACGATTTTATGATTTTGGCTCGACACTTTTTATTTTCGAAAATACCTCTAAAAAATAAGAAATATCAAAATTATTCTTAAATGGGGATACATATACTACTGAAAATTGGTTTAATTAGTGGACACCAATAATATTTAGGATCGTATAGAAGCATTTTTTTAAAATCGCTATAGTTTTTGAATACGAAGTGATTTTGTGTTTTTTTTGCGTAATCGGCAAGATCGGTCTCGCTCCCGCGCGCGTCGTTTTCTCATTGCTATCTCGCTTTAGCATAATTTTTCCGAGTATCGCCTTATTACAGAGAGCTTTACCGGTTGGCTGACTAGTCGTAAGTTAAGAGGTGAATCTTCTCGACATACGCAATGTTTTGTGCCCATTATCGGATAGCCTGTAAATTATCCTGGGATAAACAGTTTTTTTATAAAATAATTAGAGCTATATCTGAGTCCACTATTTTGAGATCGGGACTTAGTTGGATTCAATCAATGTTTTCGTTCTATTATTAGCGTATCTATTCGACACCCTCTACTTCAATAAAGAACTGAACTGATTTATCGATGTTTTAGTGAACACCTCTACTTTAAAACTGGAAACTGGTGCCGAAACTGGAATACCTCGATCATGAATGTGTTGAATATATCAACAATAAAAAAATTTAGCCGCCATCGACATGTTAAGTGGCAGTATGTTGGGGAAGGCCCGAATGTGACGCGGGTACTAACTTTGTGTCTAGATGTAAATTGACACAAGTAAACACTTGAGAAACAATCAATGCCAGAATAAGAGAAAAACAAATTATAGGGTGTCGTGTTGTGACTGCGGTTGTTTGGATACGGAAGGTCAAGGCCGTTTTTGGTCCGGGGAGAGAGCGGAGCGGGGCGCGGGGGCGCGGGGGGCGCGGGCCGGGCCCGGGGGCGGGGCCTGCTGGAAATAGCCCGAGCACGTCGTTTGTCAACACACGCCCACGCGCCGGCCGGGGCGCCCCCCGCCGCAATCTAATGTCACGGCCGCGTTGCTAACTGCGTACCTACAAGAAAATTTGGGAGGAGGAGATTTATGATTTCTTCGTAAGATTACTGGGAGATGAATCCTATTAAGGTCTTGTGCTTTCACTTAGCTGTTGTTTGTATTTTGTCCTTTATACATTTTTTTTACTTACAGTAATGGAGTTACTTGTAAAGAGTTTTTGGCTAATACCAACGTAAGATACCTTATGTTATGATGCAATCCAGTGGGTACTTAAGCTTTTGCTGTTTGTTCAGAATTCAATTTCAATTCTACTTGCCATTTCGTGACATCAAATATCACCAACAAGCTAAGGCTTTATAAGCTGCTCGCGCTTTAAATGCTCCAACCAAATTGGACATGCGCGGCGATCATTTGACTATTTTATAGTCAGTAGTAGGTATAGGCTTATTCAAATTGTTACTTACTGGCTGGATTAGACAAATTTCATGTCATTGAAATCACTCAACCTTTGTAGTAGGCTGTTCATCATCATCATCATCATGTCAGCCGAACGACGCCCACTGCTGGGCATAGGCCTCCCCCAAGGATCTCCACAACGATCGGTCCTGCGCTGCCCGCATCCAGCGGCTTCCCGCGACCTTGACCAGATCGTCGGTCCACCTTGTAGGGGGCCTGCCCACGGAACGTCGTCCGGCACGCGGTCGCCATTCAAGAACCTTTCCGCCCCAACGGCCATCGGTTCTCCGCGCTATGTGTCCCGCCCACTGCCACTTCAATGATGCAATCCTTCGAGCGACGTCGGTTGTTTTAGTTCTCCTGCGGATTTCATCATTTCTGATTCGATCGAGCAGGGAAATACCAAGCATCGCTCTCTCCATTGCTCGCTGGGTGACTTTGAGCCTTCTTATGAGACCCATAGTAAAAGACCACGTCTCACTTCCATAGGTCATTACTGGCAACACACACTGGTCAAAGACTTTCGTCTTGAGACATTGAGGTATTTCGGACGCGAATATATGTCGGAGCTTCCCAAACGCTGCCCATCCGAGCTGGATTCGACGAGAGATCTCTTTCTCAAAGTTGGACTTACCTAACTGGACCGTCTGTCCTAGGTAAACATAGTGGTCAACAACTTCGAGTGTAATGTTCCCAACATTAACTGGAGCGGGTGCAGCATGGGCATTGAACATGATTTTCGTCTTGTCCATGTTCATCTTAAGACCCACTCTTTGCGAAGCATTACCGAGATCTTCGAGCATTGTGTTTAGGTCTTCCAAGGTCTCAGCCATAAGAACTACATCATCGGCAAACCGTAGATGTGTTAGGTACTCGCCATTGATGTTGATGCCGCATCCTTTCCAGTCCAGCAGCTTAAAAATATCCTCCAACGCAGCTGTGAACAGTTTGGGAGAGATGACATCTCCCTGTCTCACACCTCGCTGTAGTTGGATAGGATTAGAGCTCTGGTTCTGTAATCGGACCGACATGGTGGCGTTTTGGTATAGGTACCTCAGCACCTCGATGTACCTGTAGTCTATTTGGCACCTCTGGAGAGACTGCAGCACGGCCCAGGTCTCGATCGAATCAAAGGCTTTCTCATAGTCCACGAACGCCAAGCAAAGTGGCAAGTTATACTCTTCGGTCTTCTGTATAACTTGCCGCAGCGTATGAATGTGGTCTATGGTACTGTAGCCTTTCCGGAACCCGGCTTGTTCGGGAGGTTGGAAGTCGTCGAACCTGCGAGCGAGACGATTCGTAATGACTCTCGAAAACAACTTATAGATATGGCTCAGAAGCGAGATGGGTCTATAGTTCTTCAAGAGAGTTTTATCACCCTTCTTGAAAAACAGCATCACATCGCTTCTGCCCCATGCCTTTGGCGTTTTGCCTCGAGCGAGAGTAGGCTGTTAGATAGATAGATATATAAAAAGTTTATTCACTACAATACAACACACACATGACATAACAATAAAAGCCAAATAAAAAAAGAACAGACATACAATTAACATAAAGCTATGAGCACATGACACAGAGAAAGCATCAGCAAAAAGGGTCAACGCTCGGTGTGTAAATTTCAGCTGATTGTTCCGTAATGGCAAACTCGCACAGAACGACAATGCGTGACCGTGTTAGATCACTCTGGTGGTACAATTTATCAGTGACTGATACCTGCATTTTAAAGTGCAAGCCCCATTAGAAGCGAAGTTAAAGAGGTGCTAAAAGCTGAAAAACAGCATTCATTAGTTTTGAAGGCTCTCCGTAACGGGTCATTCCCGTAAAACAGAGGCACACGTTAAGCGCTAGATCGTTTTATAGCGTCTCGCGGATTGGTTCGTACGGCGGCGGCGGCCCAAGTATCTCCCGTGTACGTGCGAGTCTCCCGGACAGCTGTGAAACCAGCCTAAGACTTAAGTTTTAACTGAATTTTTCAGAAACGAAAAACTCTGTAAAGTTTACTTAGGTAACGTCTAAACTAAAATCTGGCGTCCCCTTAATTTATTTATCTTAGAAAAAAGATTTTTGTAAAAATTTCGTTTTTATGTCAAGCTTTTTTGTTGACTGTACTTTATTATTGTATTGTCATCCAAACCAAACCTGTATGCAAAGTTTCAGCTCAATCGGACACTGGGAAGTGGGTCTTTAGCTTGCAAGATTTTTCCCCCACTAACTAACAAACTTACTAACTAATAAAAGCTTGTAATAAGATCTATTTCTGACCCCGCAGATTTATCCATACTAATATTATAATTGTGAAAGTGTGTTTGTTTGTTTGTTTATTTGTTTGTTTGTTTGTTTGTTTGTTTGTTTGTTTGTTTGTTTGTTTGTCCGTCTTTCACGTCAAAACGGAGCAACGGATCGACGAGATTTTCGGTAAGGAGATAATTTGAGAGCTGGAGAGTAACATAGGCTACTTTTTATCCAGGAAAATTATAAAATAATAATGGTAATTTTGTATAGAAACCGTTAAGCTGTCATACTTCACACAACTCCCATTTCTTAGCAGCTTCCAAAGAGAAGGTATGTCAAAGAGTATGTAATCACTGACATTTTTGCCCCTTAGGATTTCTTTTTTTTTAATAAGTGACATTGTGTCAGGCAGGTGATACGAAGTTCGTGTCCAATAAAATTTATATGGCAAAACAACGTTTGCCGGGTCAGCTAGTATAATAATAATTATATTAAACCTGTCTCAAAGTGCCTCTTCGCGGACCTATGTCCCCACGCAAGCCTGGCAAAAAGAACTGGCATTCGGCCGTGAAACCCTTTTGCCTTTTGGCCTTTTGGAGATTCTAAAAACAGCGATCCTTACAATACCTATAAACATTATTATACACCTATTAACAATAAAGATAAACTTGTCGTTCCCAAGTTTAGGCTAGAAAAATCCAGAGCCTCATTTCTGGGGAAAAGCATAGCCTTTTTTAATAAAGTTCCACAGCATATAATTGAACTACCATTGCATAAATTTAAATGTTACATTAAAGAGTCGCTGATGAGCAAAGGATACTATAAAGTAGACGATTATTTGAATGACCGCAATGCATGGTCATGATGTAACACATAACATAATCACTGTTTAATATGATGTATTTTTATACTAAGCAATTGTTGTATTAGTAACGATATGTTTTTTTTTGTAAATGTCGTTACCTAACTAAGAAACGCTGGCAAGTTTCTTGCGCCCATTCTTCTTGTCAGTTAAAAAAGTCTTGAATGGGTGGTAGGAAAATATTGACGATTCATAAGTACATATTTATTATGTCTAAGTGAATAAAGAATATTTTTATCTTTTTATCTTATCTTTTTATCATTACGGGATCGCTGTCGCTATTTTCTGGACATGTTTTTTTATATTTTTTAATTTTTGGTCACATTATAAAATAACATTAAGCATTTTGTGTTTTCTTTAGATTCTTTGTTTTCTGCTTAGTTAGGGTACCCTATACCATGTTGCCCCCTCATGCCAAACGAGATTTCTTGAATTACCTACAAAAGGTAACAAACTAATACTGCTAATCTGTCAGCGTGACACAGGAATTACTTTTGCACTGTATTTGTGATAGTGATTTTTACACTACAAACACTAATCAAGTGAATTGCAAAAAATATGAGATTTGCCAAACAACTTCTTCCAATAAAGTAATAGATCCCGCCGTTTGGAACTAATAACACTAACTGTTAGGCAAAGGCCACACCGCAGGCACAGATTACTAAATAGTTACTATGTAACAGATAGTTCACTCCGCTAAGTCATTTAAATAAATAGCAACTCTAACTATAACGCAATAAAGTAGAATTCAGCTTGTACGGCGCAGGCAAATTACGAACGGCCACTCGTGTTCGTTGCATCTCTTTCTATCGCATATATTCTAGCTCTTTTGCGGACCTAATTTCTATGAATTTACAACGCCGGCGTTGCCGCCGCGTTTTCGAGCCGACACGGGGAGTGAAATAGGCCTGCCGCAGGTGGCACGCTTAGCGGCAGGCAAGAGGTTAGCTGATCGCTTCGATGACTCATCCTAGTGAACCAACACAAGGCATGTTATGTGCGCGGCCCCACCGCTCGCTGGGGGTCGTGGGTTGCTTGGCGCCTCAATCAATAGTAGCCTAGCGGTTAGCGAAGCGAATGGACATGTCGGTTAATTGCTTGGATTACTGGGATGCATTATGGAAGAATTTACATTTTAGATCACCAAGCTCACCGAGCTTTGTAGCCAGGCAGTATGGCCACTATGTATCGTAGCGTCTCGACAACTAAGCTTGGCTCCTATGTCCTTATAGCTAGCCTCTAAGCGTGCTACCTGCTGTGGGGCCTTGGCCTTAGGCATCCGGGGCGCATCGCCATGTACAAGTGGGATCCTGATTGACAAAATATTCCTCCGAATAAACCCTCTACCCCGTCTTGTCCGCTTCCCCGTCTTACCCCTTCCCCTATTTTTACATAAGTACTTAATATCTAAGAAAACACCCAGTCCATGACAAATAGACGTGTTCATGTACACAAATATTTGTTTTATTCTGGAATTAAAACCACGACCTCTGGCGCAGAAAGCAAGTATCGTGCCCCTGTGACAAATCGATTGTCATAACTATTATGTTACAGTGCGACAACGTTTTCTGTTCCAGTGATAATCATTGGAACTAAAACAGTTTTCATACGATAGTCTATTTTGACAGCTAATTTCGTATTGCAACTGGCTCCTCCGTCACGGATATCACCGGAACAGACAGGATTGTGGGACTATATGTTATCGTTATGATTCACTACCTTATGGCTCATGGTTTATATTATACCTTATGGTTCACTTGTTAAGTCGGGATAATCTAAACTACTCGTATTTTTGCTTTATAAAATTACTAGCATCTTAGTTTTTAAATAAATTTAAAAAACCAGCAAAGTACATAGTGAGTAATGGTCGACCTACACGTATCACAACCACACCACATCGCAACCACATCGCAGCGACAAAATGTGGTCACGTGTGAAGTGTCGATGCAGCTTTTTGCAGTTGCGTTGTGGTTGTGCGACAAAATGTCGATGGGGTTGCGTTGTCGCTTGGTACCTATCACTCGCGCAGTCGATATAGACGGAAGAATGTGGTAGGTACATGTAGGTAAATAGTGCTATTCATTTCCAATACAAAATGCGCCCCGCCCACGTGTTGTGGTTGTAGTGTGGTTGTGGTAGTGGTACGTGTGGGTAGACCCTAAATTGCGCACAATAGGCTGAAACTTGTCTTCTTAAAACATTTTCAATAATTTCTTTAAAGGGTTGTTTTTTGCTTGTATATGATTAAAAATACTGTAAACATGCTTAAAATAAAAGTAAAGTATTTTTAGATGTAAGTTCAAAGGGAAAAATGGTGTTTCTGTTTATTTAAGGAGAATGCTAAAAAGGCCCCATGTTGGGCGCCAACAAAATGTAACTTAAATTAAATGTAAACATGAGTAAGTAATAATTACTACAAAGCCTGCATAGAGGCATCGTCGAAATCAATCACCTGACTTAACTGAATTGACCTGAACAATTATGACACACCAGCCAGCCCCCTGATTCACAAACCGTTGATAAATATATGTCGAAACAGGATTCGGATTCGAATTCTATGCTTTGTCTTTGTCTATTCTACAGTGAACTTTGTCTGTTCGTTACAGTGAACGTTGAACTGTTGTCACCTATGGGATGGTTCTGCTAAGTATCAGCTAGAACTTCTGGAATCGATCGAAAACTGTGCCAGAAAGCTCATTGGAAACTCAGCGTTGGCTACGGCGGAACTTCAGAGCCTCAGTCACCGTCGCAAAGTTGCGTGTCTATCGGTTTTTTATAGAATACACTTTGGGGAGTGTGCGAGAGAACTGCACGACCTTGTTCCCGCAGCCCCTTTCCACCATCGGGGAACCAGACGCAAGCTAGCTTATCACCCTTACGTTGTTGACACTCCACCTGTCCGCACTAAACGCTTCGCAGATTCGTTTCTTATGCGAACCGCTAAGGAATGGAATGCGTTGCCTGCCTATGTGTTCCCCGATAACTACAACCTTGGTATCTTCAAGGCCAGAGTGAACAGGCATCTCCTGGACAAGCATGCAACATCTTAGGCCACATCCTGTTAACAAACAAGATGGTGGTCAAATGCCTGCCCAGTTTTATATAAATAAAAAAGTGAGTGACAAAGACAGTGCATTAATTCCGCTGTCGTGAGCGCTTCTGACGGTTCGTGAATTAGGGGGCAGCTGGCATATCAGGCATAGCGAACTCGGGAAAGTATTTGTTTACATCGAATTGTTAGTTTCGTGGTAGAACGAAAAGTTAGTTTATGGCGAAACGTTACCTTCTTTCGACACTGCGTCGTAATTAAAGTTAGCGCTTATATCGAGCGTCTCGTGGAATAGCAGTTGGGCGCCAATTAGATAACTAAGCAGATTCAAATTATTTTTTTGCATTCACAATGCAATTTTTATTATTGAAAAATTTAAAAAGTCGACCCGTCTCACAACTAGCTCCGATGGGACTCGAACCCACGACCTTACACTATCTGGGCGAATGCTCTGAGACGGGTCGACTTTTTCTAATACTTCATTTTCAATTTTTCAACTAAGCAGTTAATAATTCATTTAACCGCCTCTGTGGCCTAGTGGTACATACCACCAGTATTAGACCCAGAGGTCCCGGATTTAACTCTCAGTGGGGGGTACATATTGTATTCGGTTTGGTTGGTGGTAGGACTTGTGCTAAGACCGCCTGGCTAGCTACCACCATCTTATCTGAGTCTGATACTATAACAACGATGTTTTCAGGATAACATCAGGTCAAGTGTAGAGGCTAAGTGGACCCCGTTGTGGATGCACATTTTCTTAAAACAAACTTTTTATACTGAATATAAAACTCGATAATATATTCTTATTTGAAATACATGAAACTTAATATGTCAATGCCGTTACTACCTACTCACAATTTGATAATACTACCTATTTATTTTTTTAAATTTTCATTATCACGGGAACAACTTACTTATACTTACCTCAAATAATCGTTTGACAATTATCGTCCTAATTGTCGATTTGTTTGTCGGTAGAACTAATTCATCTACGATTATTGTACTTACTGATAAAACAAGTTAATTCTTTCCATCATGCGATGTTTTTTTTTACTTTTGATGGCTATTTGTCAATTTGAATTATATTATGTAGATCTGTGGTACTTACTGTATCAAGCATGGAGCTAGACTACATACTGAGGTAACTGGAGAGTGCAGTACTAACACTTTTTTTTTACCACAAATTACACGGTGGCTGTCTTCCGTCTCACCTACACTTAGAAAAAATACGTATGGTCATATGAGCCAACTAACAGCCACTACATACTAAATGTCAAATTTGCTGGGCACACTTTTTTATTCAGGGTGAAAACTCCAGTTTACCTCAGTATTAAGTCTAGCTACATGGTATCAAGGGTAATATGGACCATAATCAACTAGTTGTTTCTTTAGTCACAAGGCGATCGCCAACGCAGAAAACCACAAAGTGCCGTCACTAAAGTGCGATCTAGATCAAACGGCTTCCATAACGACCAACGGGCGCATTAAACTTGTTACTTGCGAAACTAGCAAAGCGGCATTAAAGTTCCACAAATAGAAACATTGCAAATATACGAGTCTGCCCACTGCACTGAACGGCTGCTATTTATACTGCCTCGCCAGCACAATGTACACGGTGCAATGGTTTCAACCGGTTACGTATATGCGCCTTAATTCTAAAAATAGCAACAACCCTCTTACTTACATAATTATTATTGGTTGGAGGCTGTGCTTCCGCCGCGCCCCACCCCGCCACCCCGCGCCGCCCGGGCGCCCACGCCAGTCGGACTCGGGCCACCGCGGTGAGTGGACCTCTGGGGGTGGCTCTCGCGCTACGGCTGGATTGTTTAATGATATGTTTAGCGCTTTCATATAATACAAGCGTGCTTCTTAGAACTAGGAAATTGTAAAATATAGCCTAAATTTAAGAATTCCGTAAAAGTTTCATCAGTATTTAATTAATTTAAAAAAAAATAATGTGAATTGTTCGTGACAGTGTATACATATAATTATGTAGATATATAGATATTTTGTGTTGATATAATATTTTCTCCATAACTTCGCGACATGTCTGTCAATCCTACAGCTGTGGCCACTAAAGGTAACTTCAATGTTTACAACGCTTGCTCGCATGTTTACTTTTAATGTTAGTAACAAAAAAATTGACCTGCCATGCCTTTTTGTTTGAGAACAAGATTCAAAAAATATGTGGCGTTGTTTTTTAGTTATTAAATTGTAACTAGTGTATTTCCTGTTCTTATAAGGCGTAATTTCGTGAGCACATACTTATGTTTAGTTTTATTTCGCAAAGCACAAAGATTTTAGTTTTCCTTCTTTGCATTAAGGAAGACGTCTTCCTTAATGCAAAGGAGGAAAACGCAAATGTTTGCCAAATGAACTAAACAGGGACTTATTTTTATAAAAACCAATACGTTATTAGAATCAATTATATGTTAACATAGAAAACGTATGATACGGCATAGAACCTTCCTCCTCTGCTTTAAAGATCATTAAGATTTTAGAGCTTAACGCGACTGCAATTTGTACATTTACCTACTCGTAGATCCGCGTAGTAAGTAGACCCGGGAACGGACGTTCCCGGGAAATCTCGGTATAAAATATAGCCTATGCCACTCGGGAAGATCGTAGCTTTCTAATGAAGGAAGAATTATTAAAATCGTTTCAGAAGTTTTTGAGTTTATCCATTACAAACAAACGAAGCAGCTTTCCTCTCTATAATTATTAGTATAAATTACAGCTAGCAGTGGCTGTAGACCATAAGTAATCGGGATAACATGCCCATGAAACCGTCCAGCGTAGTTCATCTCAAATAATTGCACTTCCAAAAATGGCCTATAATTGCAAAAGCAAAGACTGTGATACACCTTGCACGTTTAATAACTACACTACATGTGTTTCTTCCCACACGGAGCGATCTCAGGAGTTAGATCCAATAGCAATTACCATAAACAGTTACGAAAATCTGATTATAAAAGTCTTCATCGGTATAGCAATATCAAGCAAAGAGCTCCCTTCTAAGCATCATACTTCTCGGAATTTCCAAATTTGCGCCTTACAAAATCGCAAGAGCCATCGTGTTAAATTGTGTTTATGTGATAATGAAGTTAGACGCTTTAGAAGAAGTACTATTCAAGAAATTAACTAAGTAATAAATAGGACACGTTTCCCACGAGCTTGGCCGACTGATATTATGCGGCGTTTAAAGTTTGGCGCTTACTTGCGAGATGGATCTGCTCAGATTCGATGGTAAAACAATTTCATGGTGAAGATTTTTTACTCAGAAGAATATTGTTTGATCGCGCTATTACTGATGTGGTAGAATTCAAAAGCTCTTTAAAGCATTATCGTATTGTAAATTAGCGACATGAAAACCTATGTGTATAAGGAGTGAACAATCTCGTAGAAGTATTTTTTTATATACATATACTCACGCCTATTTCCCACGGGGGTAGGCAGAGACTATGGACATAGTAAATATACTTTTACTATGCTATGGATCGCCACCTGCTACGATCCTTGTACACTTCTTTCGCTTCAATCACATCCATCAATCTTTTCATACATGCCCGGCGATTTTTGTCACTGCTGTCAGTATTTTTTTCTGGTAAATAATCACTTATTTAAGTTTGTTGTTCAACATATTCAACATCAGCAGATCATAAAGCCTGGAAAGCCACCATAATATCGGTGTTTCATATATTAAAAGAGCCATTTATACCGGCCGGGCTATATTTTTTTTTTATTTATTTAATCTTTATTGCAAAACACAGCAAATGGCGGACTTAATGCTAATATGCAATACCCGTCTTCTTGTCTCAATGAGCGCCGGGCTTTACATCCAATAAACAACAATTATAATAATAAAAAAAACAAAGCGGCGGCATGGATTTACAAAACGCCAAATATTTATGACGCATTAGATCCGGTTTAGGAAGGCTGTAAATCAAAAGAAGTTAACCTCACCGGTTAATTAATTTTTAATGATTGGTACTTATGCAAGTATTGCGTCGTTTATTTGTAAAAGCTCACTGATCTGCGTTAAGTGATTGACATGTACCCTTAAAGAGTAATTAGTAGTGCCGATTCCTCAGGTATCACAACACCTTATAATACATTTTTGGTCACCGATCCCACTACCGACCGCAGCGATCATTCTTTACAGTGTGCAATCGCAGACAAGCGTGAAAATTCAGAGCTACCACCATAAGATTGTAAATGATTAAATAATGGAAATGAGGAGTTTTCTGGATTAAAGTCGCTTAAAACCCTCTATAGAATAGTACGAAAGAATAGTAAGGTCACCCGCTAGAATAAAATCACAAATAAATTATTTGTGATTTTATTCCTTCAATTAAGTACCTAGTCCTTAATTTTACTGGATGAGAAGATAGATTTTGTATGTTTCTTTCTCTTCAATTGGGACTGCATTTTTATTTTCTTAGCACCTTATAATTACGAAAATGATGTTCTTATTATTATTCTGTTCATATCCAGTTTCTTGGAAAATTCAAAATGCGTGGGGTTTGCGTAGGTTTCCACGTTTATTTAACGTGAGTCTGGATTAGTTGAAAAATAATTATATCGGAGAAATGTTACATCTGAATATTATTATGTTGCTTTCCTTCTTAAATGTTATGCTGTTATTAAGATGCAAATAAATAAGTAAGTTAATAGCTGTTTTTTCCGTTTGGACAGATTTTCGTTTCGACTGATTGTTGTTTCGCCAGATTTTGTTTCGACAGATTATCGTTTCAACAGCATGTCACTTTGTTATCTCAAATGTACAGTTACGTACAAACAATTTCACTCAATCTATCAATACTTCTGATTGTACTTTTGCTCTTGAAACAAAAATCCGGCGAAACAAAAATCTGGCGAAACAAAAATCTGGCGAAACAAAAGTCCGACGAAACAAAATTCTGTCGAAGCAAAAATCTTTCCAATCGGAAATAACCCTTTAGAAATAACGCAACTGGAAATAAGATGTAAACTCATTAGATAGGAGTGATCGCTGAGCTTTCTGAAATAGACAAAACGATTAAAAGCTTTATTAAAGCTTGATTAAAAGCAACATTATTCGATTCTAGCCAGATAATGATTAATATCGCACGTAAGACGTTGACTCAAAATAGGCGTCTTCCAAGTGTTAGCGAACATATAAAAATATGTAGTTTAAAAAACTAAAAAACACACTTTTATAGGAACAGACTAAAAAGCACAAAATAACCGTCTATTCAGTAACTGAAATTAAAAAGCGTGGTGCGCGTTGTCAATATTATATTATCAAAGTACTTGAATGCATGCTTTGCAAAGGGCGCACCACGCTTTTTAATTTCAGTTACTGAATAGACGGTTATTTTGTGCTTTTTAGTCTGTTCCTATAAAAGTGTGTTTTTTAGTTTTTTAAACTACATATTTATTTTTTACTTTTTAGTTTATCAAATGGCAAGCTATGGATGGGGATGGTAATCGATTTCACAGTCCATTCATGTGTCTCCCTACCCCGAAACATTACCTATAACTCAAAGGCGTGATTGTATGTATTTAGTTTTACAAATTCAAGTGGAGTCTATTAGTTACCAGATGTGCGAGCCGAACCCTTACTTCCTCCCTGCTCCATCATAAGACCCTCACCACCAAGTGTAGCGAATAGGTCTCATCAGAACGAAACAAATGAGCCCAAACTCGAGGGGTTTCCTAGTGGTCACTAAGGAGTTCCACTGACTTCCTCCCTGCTCCATTATCAGACCCTCACCACCAAATGTAGCGAATAGGTCTCATCAGAACGAAACAAATGAGCCCAAACTCGAGGGGTTTCCTAGTGGTCACTAAGGAGTGCCACTGACTTCCTCCTTGCTCCATCATCAGACCCTCACCACCAAGTGTAGCGAATAGGTCTCATCAGAACGAAACAAATGAGCCCAAACTCGAGGGGTTTCCTAGTGGTTATTAAGGAGTGCCACTGACTTTCTCATTGCTCCATCATCAGACCCACACCACTAAGTGTAGCGAATAGGCCACATCAGAACGAAACAAATGAGCCAGAACTCGAAGGGTTTCCTATTGGTCATTAAGGAGTGCCACTTGCTTCCTCCCAGCTTCATCATCAGACCCTCGCCACCAAGTGTAGCGAATAGGTCTCGTCTGAACGAAACAATGAGCCCAAACTCGAGGGGTTTCCTAGTGGTCATTAAGAAGTGCCACTGGCTTTCTCTCTGCTCCATCATCAGACCCTCACCACCAAGTGTAACGAATAGGTCTTATCAAAACGAAACAAATGAGCCCAAACTCGAGGGGTTTCCTATTGGTAATTAAAGAGTGTCACTGGCTTCCTTCCTGCTCCATCATCAGACCCTCACCACCAAATGTAGTGAATAGGTCTCATCAGAACGAAACAAATGAGCCAGAACTCGATGTGTTTCCTATTGGTCATTAAGGAGTGCCACTGGCTTCCTCCCTGCTCCATCATCAGACCCTCACCACCAAATGCAGCTAATAAGTCTCATCAGAACGAAACAACGAAGCCCAAACTCGAGGGGTTTCCTAGTAGTCATTAAGAAGTGCCACTGGCTTCCTTCCTGCTCCATCATCAGACATCAGACACTCACCATCAAGTGTAGCGAATAGGTCTCATCAGAACCAAACAAATGAGCCTAAACTCGAGGGGTTTCCTAGCAGCCATTGAAGAGTTCTATTGCCCACCTCTTGACTCCATCATCAGATCAGCTCGATGGTAGCAAACTATTGTATTGTCATCGGATTCATATAGACTTGCAAAGTTTCAAATCAATACGACACTTAGAAGTAGGTTAAAATTTAATTCCAAGATTTTCTTACATTGTGACTTAGTTACAAGTGAAGCTAATAAAAGTGTGGTAAAAATACTAGCTGACCCGGCAAACGTTGTTTTGCCATATAAATTTTATTGGACACGAACTTCGTATCACCTGCCTGACACAATGTCACCTATTAAAAAAAAGAAATCAAAAGCGGCAAAAATGTCATTGATTACATACTCTTTGACATACCTTCTCTTTGGAAGCGGCTAAGAAATGACAGTTGTGTGAAGTATGACAGTTTAACGGTTTTCTATACAAAATTATCATTTTTATTTTATAATTTTCCTGGATAAAAAGTAGCCTATGTGACTCTCCAGCTCTCAAATTATCTCCATACCGAAAATCTCGTCGATCCGTTGCTCCGTTTTGACGTGAAAGACGGACAAACAAACAAACAAACAAACAAATAAACAAACAAACAAACACACTTTCACAATTATAATATTAGTATTAGTAAGTATTAGTATTATAATATTAGAAAGAATATTAATATTTTGTTAATATTAATTATATTAATATTAATTATATTAATATTATTATTATTTTGTTAATATTAATATTAATATTCCCTTTATTACATTTTAAATATTAAATATTATTATTAACAAACAAACAAACACACTTTCACAATTATAATATTAGTATTAGTAAGTATTAGTATTATAATATTAGAAAGAATATTAATATTAATATTATAATATTATAATATTAGTGAAAGACGGACAAACAAACAAACAAACAAACAAATAAACAAACAAACAAACACACTTTCACAATTATAATATTAGTATTAGTAAGTATTAGTATTATAATAAAAGAAAGAATATTAATATTTTGTTAATATTAATTATGTTAATATTAATTATATTAATATTCCCTTTATTACATTTTAAATACTTACAAAATTATATTTCTAAACATTAAATTTTTACAATGAATAACACTAAAAAATATAACATTTAAAAATACAAAAATGCAGTTCCCCAACGGCAGCAAGATCAGGGTCCCGGCTACCGATGGTTAAGGATCCAGAGACAGGAACCTTCTCACTATACGGGCCGTGTCCAGAAGTACTGCCTTCTGCATCTGACTCCCGATCCATCCACCTAACGCGAGCCTCTTAAGGTGTTTATCGAGGCTCTTGGCTATCAGCCCATGGGCAGATATGACTATCGGAACAACAATTGCTGAATCAATGTCCCACATGTCAACAATCTCGTGAGCTAAATCAAGATATTTGTTTTCTTTATCTTTTTCAGCTTTCACAAGGTTGTCGTCATGGGGAACAGTGACATCAACAATTATTGCGCGGCGTTCGTGTCGATCTATCAATACAATATCAGGCTTATTAGCTACAATAGTCCTGTCTGTAATGATAGATCGATCCCAATACAATGTGGCATGACTATTTTCAAGGACCTGTTCTGGTGCATACCTGTAGTACGGCACCTCGGATGCCACAAGACTATGTTTTAGAGCAAGTTGTTGGTGTATTATCCTGGCCACTTGGTTATGTCTATGCAAATACTCGCCGTTTGCGAGACGAGAACAACCGGAGATTATATGCCTAAGGGATTCACCCGGACGATGGCACGCTCGGCAAATATCCACTGTGCCATCCCTTAGGATATACTTTCGGTAGTTATTCGTCATCACAACCTCATCCATAATTGCACAGACAAAACCTTCGGTTTCACCAAAAAGATCACCGAAACGGAGCCAGGATACTGAGGCTAATAAATCTACGTCGGGCCCATGGAGAGCCCGGTAGAATCTGCCATGTAACTCCTTGCTTTGCCACACAGTGCTGCGGTCGGACGTACTAAGTACTACAGGTTTGCGCCAGTTTTCTTTTGCTAAAAATAGAGGAGTCAGTCCATTGTCAACAGCAACTACATCTCTATGAGACCCCATATCGACTTGGAGAAAATACTCCCTAAGATTGCATATCTCGCGGTAATGCAATGTCTTAGCATTTAAGAAGCCACGACCACCGCACTTCCGTGGGATATACAATCTCATGGTCGATGAACGTGGGTGATGTATGCGGTGTGCTGTTAGCAATGTACGAACTTTTCTATCCAGGGCATCCAGTTCAGTTTGAGTCCATTTAAGTATGCCAAAG
This sequence comes from Crambus lathoniellus, assembly GCA_949710035.1. Lineage (NCBI taxonomy): Eukaryota > Metazoa > Arthropoda > Insecta > Lepidoptera > Crambidae > Crambus > Crambus lathoniellus. Next base: position 1,410,197 of record OX453303.1, on the reverse strand, counting down.
GAATACATCAGTACCGGCATGACCCATCCATTGTATGCGCGAACCTTGTTTCCGCCAGACAAAAGACTTTAAAATACTTTTGAAAGGCGCCCCAAGAAACGCTCACGCAACGACTGTTTCATGTCAGCATCGTTGATGCCTAACGCCTGTGACATACCTAAATATTTATAGGTTTCGTTTACGGAGAGAGATCTAAGATGAATAGAATCCGAGAGTTGTATACCCGTAGATTCCATTATCTGACCACGCTTTACATGCATGACTGCACATTTGTCCACACCAAATTCCATTTTAATGGCATTACTGAAAGCTTCAGTAACCTTCAGTAACGCTGTCAAATGAGAACTGCTATGGGCAAATAGTTTCAGGTCATCCATGTACAGCAGGTGTGATATTACTTGACCATTTCTCCGTAAACGATAGCCTAACCCTGAACTCTCGAGAAGTGTACTCAGAGGGTTCAAGGCCAGACAGAACCACAATGGACTCAAACCGTCACCCTGGAAGATACCTCGCTCTATTTTTATAGGATCGCCCTGACCTAGAATCCGTCGAGATCCTGGATAGAAAAGGACCGTTCTCCATTTTCGCATGCACGATATCAAGAAAGTGCGTAGAGTTGTATTTATTTTATACAACTCCAGCACCCTCATGAGCCACGAATGCGGCACGGAATCATAGGCCTTCTTATAATCTATCCAGGAAGTCGACAGGTTCTTTCGGTTTCGACGAACCTGTTGGTTAATAGCCATGTCAATGAGGAGTAGCTCCTTAGTACCACGGGCCCCATTTCTACATCCATTTTGAGAGGCGAACATAATAGAATTTTGATCAATGTGTTTATTAATCTTCGACCTCAAAATGGACGTAAGAATTTTATAAATTGTTGGCAGACAGGTGATAGGTCTATAGTTTTTGGGGTCCGCAGTACTACCAGATTTATGGAGCAGATGGGTTATGCCTGTTGTCATAAATTCTGGAAGCGACTGAGATAATAAAGCACATTGAAATTGAGATGCTAAGCAAACGTGCGAGCTAGGTAACCATTTATACCAGAAATTGTGCAGTCCATCCGGGCCTGGAGATTTCCAGTTGGGTAAGGAGCGAACTGCACAAACTACGTCTTGGTAGTCAATGGTTACTTCATTCATATCAGGTATAAGCTCACACGAACGCTCAACATCCTCCATCCACGCGCCTTCAGAGTGAGTGACAGGCACGGACCAGATGTTGTGCCAAAAAGAAATCATGGCATCATCATCCGGCCGATGCATATCAGTATCACTCCGATCCGATCGCTCCCAGGATGCATAAACACGTCGTTGATCTCTCTCGAACATGCGGTTCTGTGTAAAGCGATCGACTCGCACCCTATATCTTCGAATACGATTAGCCCATGCACAAATTTTCTGCTTCAGGAAGTCGATGCGCTCTGTGACGCATGAAATATAATTTTGAGGACTAATACCAGTTCCCAAGAATGCACGTTTCACAAAGCGCATGACCCTAGGGCGCATGTTGCCCTCCCTAAAGCAGCTGAGCTTACCGATGAGTACCCTAGCCTCACTGATACGACGCTCAATCCTACACTGCCAGGCTGGTACAGCCAGGCGAGGGCGTGTTGCTGTGTCAGTATTTGGAAATTTGACATGAGCAACACGACAAGCTGTAATAGCCGCACAGTACAGGATCGAATGAGTATCAGCCAGGTCTTCACTACTATCAAAGTAATTTGGTAGTAGCAAATCTAAAGCACACATCAGCGCCCTATTTTTTTTGTGCATGGGAAAACGCGGAAGCCGAGGTCTAGGGTGAACCGAAGTCGATCGAAATTCCCGAACCACATCTTCAAGAGTACTCCTCAATATATCATTGTATTGTGGACTTACAGTAGTAACCATATCATCTCCACCATCACTATCAGCAACGCCAGCTTGCAATGTGGCCGCGGCAGAAGATTGAGTTGCCGCCTGCGATACAGTAGTAATGATACGGTTACGTTGTACCTCTGTACGGAGCCGATCAAGTACAGAGTCATCCAACAAGTGACCCCGTTGAATGGCTCGCACCTGATCCGACAGTCGTTGAGCCGAAACGTTGATTGATGGTTCAAGAGCCTGAAACAGAGAAAGCATCCGAACACGATACGCAGTAAGATTAGTTCCTGCCTCTGTTGCCTCAAAATATGCGCGCATGACATTTTCGTTAATGGATAATGTCCATCGCATGCGCTGCACTCCACCGGGAGCGGGGGCCCTGACCGGAGCCGATTGCCCCAGAAGCCCCAAACTCTTCGGTGGCCGGCCCCTCCTCCGGCGTACAGGTGGTGGCGACGACGACGGAGAGAAGTACTCGTCACTATCGCTCGACGCAACTGCAGATGTCAGCTGGACACACGGCAATGATATAGTTGCCGACAACTGCGAGGCGGAGCGAGGTGACGAGTCCGGAGGTCTTGAGCGTGCTGCTCTGCTTCTCGTCAACATATTTTATTTCTTCATCCTTTTCCATTAACTAATTTTGATTGTTTTGGTACTATGGTGATGACATTCAAATGTCATATGAGTATTCATTGTGAATTTTTGAGCAGAATTTCTATATTTCAGGTATTTCTTTTTGGTATTGTAATATGGTATGGTTAATGGTAATATTGAGTAATTATGGTCTTGCAGTCTAAATGAAATATTGTAAGTCTGAATAAAATATTATTTGTTATAATGGAGAAAGAATGTCCTGTCAAGTTGACGACTTTTTTTTTTTTTTTTTTTTTTTTTTTTATATATTAATATTAATATTAATATTATTATTAACAAACAAACAAACACACTTTCACAATTATAATATTAGTATTAGTAAGTATTAGTATTATAATATTAGAAAGAATATTAATATTAATATTATAATATTATAATATTAGTGAAAGACGGACAAACAAACAAACAAACAAACACATAAACAAACAAACAAACACACTTTCACAATTATAATATTAGTATTAGTAAGTATTAGTATTATAATATTAGTATTATTATAATATTAGTATTATAAAAATATTGTTGGGATTTGTTTTGACTAGTGTTTCGCGTCATAGATTTTTCCTAGAAAGTAAAGACTGGTGCACACTTTATTTTTTGTTGATAACTACCAATCGTACCGTACACATTAGAGATAATAGTAGTAAATGTTGTGTGTGTTAAATGTCTAATATTTTGCTAATGGAAATTCAACTTTAGTAGGTCCATGGATTTAAGCTCAAGGGCACTTTGAAAAGATTCCCAATTTATACTTCATCGATAACCTAGGGGTCGAAGGTGTGCGTTACCCCAGCAGGTCACCGTTGGCGCGGCCAAAGGTCGCATGATGTCACGCTGCGTCGATGACGTGGCGGTCCCCTTGCTCGCATGCCGCCGCGGTACACGCTCACTCTACCTTTGCCATTTCACGAAAACAACATTTCCAATCGTACCCCAAGAGCTATCTGATATTTTTGTAAAAAATTCAATAACAGGCCAAATTTTTGTAAACGGCCCTTAAATATAATTTTAAGAGACTATATTTTGGAATCCAACATAATATCGCATTGGAAGGTATAAAAAAAAAAGTTATACCCCGAAAATGGTGCAATTCTTTCAGCAAATATGCTATCACCAATTTTATCGTTAACATGTGTTTATGTTAACCATATCTAAGCACCAAAGTCGAAATCCATAAAGATATAAAACGGGAAACGAATACTTTAGGAAGAAGTCGATTGTTTCTGATAGCATTTTTAACATAGGTGTAATGCCAATTTGAGTTTACGTAGAGAGTTTTTTTTAAAGTTTATTTGTTTTTCATTTACAAATATAGGGGGATTATATACTTTTACGAAAGATAATAATAAATGTATTCAAATGTAAAGTGAATAACACTTATACCATTTTTGCCTGTTTTTTATAGATTTTTTAAAGCTTTGTATTTGTTTTTTTTAATGTCGCTGTCATAAATATTGGTGGATTACTAATGAATTATTTATTAAACTAGATAATCTAATTTTCAATGTTAAGAAATTACTGATATAGAATTATTGTTGGGTCTCCATAGAGCGAATTAGTTTGGCTCTCGGGCTATCGTGCCTAAACTCTCGCTCGACCTTAACTCCCACGCGCAAGTGTTATTTTGGCTCTTACAGAAAACCCACTATTTACTGTTATGTGAATACAGATTATACCACTAAGTTGAATTGATAAAGCTGATTTATAACATCGTCGGTTAGATTATGTAATTCCGCTAGTACCAACTTGGGGGAACCAACAACGCGGCAAGGGGAGGTTCACGCAATGTGATGCCAAAGTTCTTGGAACTACGAATCGCTTTAGTAAACTTTCTAGAAGTGGTTTACTTTTAATCCACTTAATTTGCGAGCTGAAGATTGGACGTTGATTTGGCAATTAGCAATAAGCATTTTCATTTATTTTTTCTCGGATTATACAAATAAGATTTGGGCGGCAGGTTAACAGTAAGTATTATAAGTAATTGTTTTGAAAATGTTCAATCTATCGCTCAACCGCTTCACTTATTATTAATAAGACCTTACATTTTATTTGATATTCAGTAGCGTCTTATTGTCAGGTGTTCTCACAACATTCAAATGACACACTCGGACGTCAAGCTCGATATATTTAGTGGTATAGTTAGTCGCAGCTGCCGACCGACGCAAGCGCGGGTTTTCCCGCGCTGACTCATCCTCGACTCCCCGTAACCCGCGGGAGAGAGAGCTCACAGGTCCATGTGACACGATATCAGTGATATCATCATTTTTATTCAATAGCATTCTACAATGTGATTCCCTTTCTTTCTTCTGTCTATAACAACACCATGCATATCAAGTGGTTTTTTATATTGTTCTTTTCAGTTATACATCTCTACAATAATCTCAAAAGAAACTCAACAGAGCAACTTCTAGCACGCCGATTTAAAACGTTATATCTTCGCTGATTTTACTTCATAAATGTTTATCCTTGGCCTGAACTAAGATACAGATAAGCATATGAATATGACTGAAGGACTCGCCAGCTATCCTTTGGCCTGAACTAAGATAGGGGTATAGGACTGAAGGACTCGCCAGCCTGTGAATGTGCTGCGCCGGACCAGATCCTATACTATACCGTATAGTTGGGGACTGCCCGCTGTACCGATTCCCTGGCGGCTTACCAGAGCTTCATCATCTACCACCTGCGGTTGGGAGGTTGAGGTAAAAATGGAGGTTTAGGATGACGTGGTCTAACCATTACGCTATGATGACTAAGGTTGGGGAACCATTGTATGTGGAAGTGTGTTTTACTTTTGGTTACACATTAACTGAAATGGGTTACTTACATGAACTATTATTACCTAAATGTTTTCTCGCCCTACAAAACGAAATCGTTTACAGAGCCATATAAATAACATATTAGTTTCCCGTTCCGCGTTGTGTTGTGACCGGCGCGGCGGGCGCGCGGCGTAGCGGGCGGGCGGCGGGTTAAGGCGCTACTCGGAAAAAGTATGAACTTTTTGATATAAAACTATAGGACGGTTAGAGTTGTTACAAATCTGGTAAAAAGATAGGTATATATTTCTTCATACCTTTATCTAGATTCGTATAGTTTCAGAAACACGATTTTATGATTTTGCCTCGACACTTTTTCTTTTCGAAAGGACCTCTAAAAAATACGAAAATTCAAGATTATTCTTAAATGGGGTTGCATATACTATTGGAAATTGGTTGAGTTAGTGGACACCAATAATATTTAGGATCGTGTAGAAGCATTTTTTAAAAATCGCTATAGTTTTTTAATACGAAGTTATTTTGTGTTTTTTTTGCCTAATCTGCAAAATCGGTCTCGCTTCCGCCATATTCTGTGCTCCCGCGCGCGTCGTTTTCTCATTGCTATCTCGCTTCAGCACAATTTTTCCGAGTATCGCCTTAACGCGGCTTTGACTTGCGCGACGAATCGTAACGCTCTGTTTGATCGTGCGCCGGCGCCGGCCGGTGTTAATGCTGCTGGTAGGTGAGTAGGCGCCCTGTCGCTGCGGCGCCGGCGTCGGCGCCGCGACGCCGTTGATAAATATATCTGCTGACTGTGCCACTCGATAAATAATAGTAGGTACTCACACCTACTCAGCATTCGTCACCACCACTTCTCGGAAATTCTCACCCAGTTCTGCTTAAGATATTTTCATAATCAGAATTGATCTCATGGTCTAAATTTGGTCTACGTTGTTTTTGCATCTATGTAAAAGTAGTGTCGCCTCTGTACATAGTCAAATGGCATTACTATCAGTGAAACAAGTGAGGTCACATCACAATACAAGTGAAGTACGCTTGTGTCTTTTCAACAATCAGGTGAGATGAATGCCCAGAATTTCCCTTTGATATTAAGGAGTAGTCTTAGATTGCATGTTTTTGTAAATTTTGTTGTGGCAAATGAACTTTATCAGGAATTTTAATACTCATTCTCATCAAAAAAAATCGAAACACTAGGCCATTTTTATACAAACATGCTCACTGCATAGTCTCATAGATGGGAAACTACATATTTGCATTTCTAAGATGAGATGATTGTTACCTCAATGAAGGAACCAAAAGCCCAATTGTCGAAAAACAGTTTCGAAAGTTCTCAAAAACCTTTAAATTTTCTCTAGACAGAAAAACAAGAAGTCAAACTTCATGTCCCATATAACGTTTTAAGAAGCAAGGTGTTCCGATTATTGTTTTTAATTTTTGAGAAAATTAAAGACCGTGCCAAGATTTTTCAAACCGTGATTCGACAATTGGGCATTTGTCTTCTCCATAGACGTAACAAACATTGCAGAGACGCAATAGTTTCCCATCTACTTATGTGACTCTAAAGTGAGCATGTTTGTATAAAAATGGCCTAGTGTTTCGATTTTTTTGATGAGAAGTGTATAATCATCTTGTTACCTATCGAACTTTTTAATAGTATGAGCAGTTTAGGCAAAGAATCATTGATTGACATTCTTTTCTACTTTATTGAGGTGAATGAACTCCATACACAGTATTCCAAAAGTAGACGATCTGGTGATGAGTAGAGAAACGAAAGGTCTGCAAATATTGACTCATCATAGGCATCAAACAAAGCGAGAACTCTTGCCAAAGAGTTATATCAGTATTTGAATCCTTGTTTTTTTATTATTTTAGAACATTTACAACTACCTCTTGTATCCTCAAATACAACGTTAGTGAAAAGCAAAAGTTAAGTCGCATTTTGTTTTGGCAAAATCCGCGTATAGTTCTGGTTCGTGCGTCACAGAGTTGACAGCGCGCTAATATTCGTAGCGCACGCTGGGGCCTGATGATGGTTGCTGCTCATCCCTGACTCATGCGTGAATACATGCTTGGGAATCATGTAAATAACACATTATTTAAACGTCCCGGTTAAATAATTGCTAATGGTAACATTGAGATATTTAAAAATCTTGAATTCAAATCATATTCGGTTGTAGCCGTCGCTGTTCTGCGCCGTGTTCTCTAATTCTTTAATTTTCTTTTTTTCACATCACACCTGATGTTAAGTGGTGATAAAGCTGAAGGTGGAAGCGTACTACCGGAATCCTCAATCACTGGGAAACTGGCTATCTTATCTCTAACTACCCGAACACAATAATGCTGAAAACATAGTAATTGTTATGGCGTCAGACTTAGATATGATGGTAGTAGCTAGCCAGGCGGACTAAGAATAACTCCTACCACCAACCAAAGAAGAATTTGGATGAAGTACAAATGCAAGTTAGTACCACTAGTACTTACGTGGCATGTGGTTTGCTAATAAATCAATACTAAAACACATTGTATACTAGTTAGTCGTCATCATCGCGATTTATGTGGTATTCTTTGAGGTTTCTTTCAGATAACTATTTTCATTTATATTTTAACAGTGATGTCAAGTTAACAATGGTTACGATATGTAAAAACAAAAACCAGATCTCTTACCGAGAATAAAATATTGAAATTAGCCGTTTGTCTACAGTTCTATACCAGTGAATTCTTTCCTTCAGTCGCAGAATGTACCTTTCGCAAAATGTACCGCGTGCGCAAAACGTCCCTTTCTTTTGGGTCGGTAGAGCGTTGACTTTTCTTAATTTATATTAATTTATGTGCCTAATAAATATACTGACGCTATGTCTTAGAAGATTATTATGAGTAATAAAAAAACCAACATAAATAAGAGGTTAATAGTATCAAAATAGAATCTGTAGTCAGTTCCAGTGCGAATATAACCGTGTCACGTAGAGTGGTCACCTCGCTGTCACCGCTTAAATATAACCGCTGACTGGCCGTCGTCGGTGTAACGTTGGTAAACGGATGGTTCAGGGGCGTCGGTCGGGGCCATGAAGCTCGACTTAATACTGAGGTAACTGGAGAGTGCAGTACTAACACTTTTTTATCACCAAAAATTACACAGTGGCTGTCTTCCGTCTCACCTACACTTTAAAAAAATACGTATGGTCATATGAGACAACTGCCAGCCACTACATACATAAATGTCAAATTTGCTGGGTACACTTTTTTATTCAGGGTGAGAACTCCAGTTACCTCAGAGTATTAAGTCGAGCTTCTTGGTCGGGGCAATCGTTACCGGTCGCGAAGGTGGGCGATGACAGCGTGAGTAGGTCTGGCCTTAACCTTGCCCGCGCCCGGGTTGAACAAAGCTTTTGATTGTTGATATAACGCCAGTTGTATTTAGGGTAGTTTGGTAGGTGTAGCAAGCGTTAAGGATTTGAGTCACCGAGTGTGGTTCTGTGATCCGAACATGTACCTATGTGTTATTTAGATTTATGTTTTTGTTTCAGGGTTTGTTTCTGACTGTTATTATGTGTTCACTGCTTTTATGTGTTTCGATTAGAACTTCTCATTAGGACTAACGGCAAGTTGGCAAATAGAGACAAAAAACATGTCATATCTCATTACACTCTTGTAGGTACGCAATGCTATCAAAATGCGTTTACTGTTCATCCCTGAAGTGGTATGCTTTCGCTTAGCACTGTAGTGCATTGCGTTGCGATGCATACGACCAATGCGATGTTATCCCGTAAATGTTATAATATTAAATTAATTGCTTGTCATTGTTCTAGGTAATGAAAGTGAAAGTTGCGGAATGACAAAGGTATCGTAAATAGGAATCGGCGTTAGTCAGACCCTCGAGGACGCGACGTCGCGCGTCGCCGACGCGTGTTGCCGACGCTGATGTTGTCTTACGAACATAGGGTTGGCGTTGCATTATAAGTGTGACATTATACGGCGTTAAAATCTGGATAAAGAGCTCGTGTTAACGGCCCCCTTTTTTTTGTTTATAGTGATGGCAAATACAGTCTTTTCGTATACCGTAACGGCATGTTGGACTCAGTCAGACAAGGTCTGTCTCTCGCCGCGCCCAGCCCTCCCGCCGAGCCTAATAGGTTTCGCGTCAGGGCTGGGTGGTTGTGTTAACGGCCCCTGCAATTTTTATTATTTCGTCCTACCTTCAAAGTTTTGACATTATCTCTGCGACTTTCCCTAAACGGCGGACGTGGGAAGTCAATATTATTTTACTGAACTAATGAGGGATTTGTTTGTGAAAGAAAACTTCATTATCTTATAGACTTTAAAAAGTAGCGATTTTACATGCCGGCCTTGTGGCACGTCTAATCGCCTACGATTTACCGCTGGCGCGCCAATATTTACGGGTTAGCCGTCTCGACTCTAGGTTTTATGGCACGCCTCCGTGAACCGTACTATTAACTTTACACGTGCTTATCGTAATACTGACGATGCTTTTCACACGATTTTCAACGCTAATAGAGGAATAGGGAAAAGTTAATGTTTGATCAAATACTCAAAATATACCAGCGTTTTATTTTAATTATCTTATTGACTGAAAAATGGAAAATGAAGTAAGTATTTAGAAAAAATCGACCCGTCTCACAACCAAATTAACGCTGATTATACAGCGAGTAAGAAGTATTGGATAAATAACGACTCCGTAGCTCAGTGGTTAGAGCAGTCGCCCGGAAAGCGAAAGTTCGTGGGTTCGAGTCCCATCGGAGCTGGTTGTGAGACAGGTCGTTTTTTTCTAAATATTTCATTTTCCATTTTTCAGTAAGTAATAAAAATTGCATTGTGAATGCAAAAAACTAAAAATTAAAATACCTAACTTATCTTATTGACTTTAAAAAGGGCGGTCCCACGTGCCGACACGTGGCACATCTAATCGCCTGCGATTTACCGCCGGGCGCCGATATTTAGTCGTGGGCCACACTGGAGCGACCGCGGGGCGCGGAGGCGACCTGCGGATCCGCAGGACGCGCGAACACGTATGTACTATTCTCTCTGCCGGTCGCGGCGACCGCTAGACGCGCCAGTGTGGCCTCTCCCGTCCGTCTCAATATATTTGTTTTTCCCGCTCAATGCGGACGCAAGACGCCCCGCTCCAGTGTGGCCCACCCCACGACTTACGGGTTGGCCGTCCTACTTGGTTTTATTGCACGCCTCCGTCAACCGATCTATTAACGTTACACGTGCTTATCGTATTACTGACGACGGTGACGTTTTTTTTACATCATTTTCTATCGCTGATATAATAGGTATGGAGGAAATAAATGCTTAATCATATGATAAGAGACGAATTAATAGCCATGGCAGTACGAGAGTTTAAATTCCAACTTGCTTTAACGTCAACTTTAACATATTGGTAGTATTAATTAATGATTTAAAGTAATGACGGTGTCGTGTGTGCGTTTGATATGTGTAGTACAGTACCTCCTAATTAAAAGTATGATTGACATCTTTATCATCAATTTTTTCAGCGACTTTAATAATAATTATCTCAGTTTATCATCGATATCATTTTGTGAATAAAAATATTATAGATAACACACAAAGTTAAGATAACAAAAACTGAGCACATATTAGTCTTCATTGAGGCCTTCAAGTTATTGTAACAACTCTACATTATTTTATGTAAATCCAGGTTATATCTAAATACTCGTACATCAAGCTCGTTCTCCTTATAATGTATTGACATTATTATAGCGGCAATTGGGTATTTGACTGAATTTTTTTTATTGACTTAAAATGTTCATTTAATTAGTAGCAACACAACATAGGTACTCGTATTTATTTTCAAATACCTATCTTGCATATTTTCAGCGATATAAAGTATCAAACTTTCTAATTAGACAAGGAGAGCGCTATAGAAATGTGACGTCACATTTCTATAGCGCCATACTCTCGCCATAGATAATTTCGTTTTAGAAAGAGATAGCTAGAGTCACAATTAAGTAGCTCATAATTCGCTTGTTATAATACAGATTGAATTTCTTTTTTCACATTTGTTATTCAATAATGTTATATTTCTGAATGTCATCATTAAATATCTACATTTCAACAACAATCCGTGAGGAATCCATACTAATATTATAAATGTGAAAGTGTGTTTGTTTGTTTGTTTATTTGTTTGTTTGTCCTTCTTTCACGTCAAAGCGGAGCAACGGACCGACGTGATATTTGGTATGGGGATAGTTTGGGCGCTGGAGAGTAACATAGGCTACTTATTATTCCGGAAAATTGAGTAAAATTGTAATTTTCTATGAAAAATCGTTTAACTGTCGTACGTTCGATACAAAACTGTCATTGCTTCCATTGCCGTTTCCAAAGAGTATGTAATCACTGACGTCTGCGCGGTCAAAATCGAATACTAATCTTTTCCATAAGCTTAGAATAAAAAATGTACTGTAACTAGCGCCAAAAATGCCCCAGTCGTGCATGCGCTCAGAGTTATCTGACACTCACTCTACTTCGCAGAGTAATTTTTTATATGTAGGAAATAGAGACCAAGCTTGGGCCCCTTTTATTGTTAGTGTGTAACTAGCGCTATCTGTTGTCTGGTGTAGGCAACGTTTGGTGTATAAACACACACACAAGATGTTGGTGACCGGGTCCACTATTATATGGCAAAACAACGTTTGCCGGGTCTATAAATGCGGCAAGAAGGTAGATAATCACTTCCAATCCAACTGGAAGTAAGACCATCAACATAAATACTAAACGTATAGATTCGATCCTACAAAGTTAGTAAAACGTGGTGACCACCTTGAATGCAATATGAAGATTATCTGTAAGAATCTTATTTATTTATTTATGCATACTTTCCCATTTTTTATGTGTTTAGATGGGGAAACGTTATTAATGTGTTGTTATTTAATTATAAAACTAGCAATTTTTAACAAGTGACCGTAATCCGTAATTCATTTATTCATCCACCATCTTGGGTCATCGTTAAAACATTAATTACAAAAATTAAATAAATATATAAATGTTTACTGCAAATTGTCCAAAAATGAAAATTCTTATAGGAAAAATGTGATAGTAAAAAACCACGAGCCCTATAAGTAGCTTTCAGGCGGGATTCGAACCCGCGCCTCCGGGAATCCGGCCCGATGCTCTGAGGAACTAAGCTACCGAAAGGCCTACACGACTCGTCGAATTTTGCTATCACTTGTTACGCTGTAGGCCAGCGTTTTTCCTATACTTACAAAATTGCATTGTGAATGCATAAAAATAATATAAAATTATGAAAATTCTTAATAAGAATTTTCATTTTTGGACAACCATATTACCATAATATGGTAGCCCTACATTTAGTGACGTATATTCACAAATTAATTAATTGGTTCCTGTCGTCGAAGAATCATATCTGAATATTTATGGGGGTACACAAATTATACTTTTTTTAAGAACAAGTTATTTTGTTTACATTTAATTTGTCTGCGGCCGAATCTTTAATGCATCTCTATAACTAGAAACTTATATAAAGTTATAACATGACAAAAAATCCTGACATGTTGTTATTGTAAACATGCATGACACAGAAATAAACTATTGCTTTTTATAAAATAAAAAATGCATAGAATTAAAAATAAATAATTACGTACGAGGAGGGCAAAAAGTTCGCGAGGGGAAGTCGCTTGAAGTTAAACACCAAATATATTTTTCCTTCAAGTATATTTCTTTATTTCTCAAATACATTTCTGAAATTGATTAATGATTCGAAAAAATACTTAGGTATTTGTAATTTGAGTGAAAATTACCGACTTCACCTCTAAGTCGCCGTATTTTTTTTTCTATGCACCTTTTTTCTTTGCAGTAAATTTAAAATAGTTGCTTTGGACCAGGTCTGGCTATAAAAAGGTTGATGAAGTTGTTCGAAGCCTCATCGGTGAAAAACGCCGTTTCTATGCAACGTGACTCTCGTACGCAGGTGCATTTTCATGCCAAAGGAGCAAATACCTTTGCTCATTTTTTTTTATCTTATGGACCCCTCCAAATGTATAGTCCGTTCGGTTAGATAGTGTCGGTACACCCGCACGGCATTGTGGCAGAGCGACACTATCTAAGCGAATGGACTTTACTAATCAATGAAGCTTAGTATTGTACTCTATCTACATAGTCGATGAGTAAAATAAATTCACGTAACAAAAGCATACGTAAATGGCGCTAATGAATTAACGAAGCTAACATTGCAGGTCGTAGTTGAACATTTCAGGATATCTTTATAGCCAGGAAACCGTTGACCACATCTATACTAATTATTATAAAGAGAAAAGATTTGTTTGTTTGTTTGCATCGAATAGGCTCCGAAACTACTGGAACGATTTAAAAAATTCTTTGACCATTAGAAAGCTACATTCTTCCTGAGTGACATAGGCTATATTTTATCCCGATATTCCCACGGGAACGGGTACCACGCGGGTAAAACCGCGAGGAACCGCTAGTCGGTGAATAAACGCCGGTACAACGTAACGTGACTCTCGTACGCAGGTGCATTTTCATGCCAAAGGAGCAAATACCTTTTCTCATTTTTTCTCTTATGGACCCCTTCAAATGTTCTAATAAATGAAGCTTAGTATTGTACTGTTCTATCAAAAGCATTCGTTATTAGCGCTAGTGAATTAACGAAATTAACATTGCAGGTCGTAGTTAAAAATTTCAGTATAATAGGTCTTTACCTATGAAATTGCCGTTTTGTATGGAGATTTCTGTAATTATTTTTTTTTCCATACTAACGTTTTTGTTATTATTTAACGACTAATATTATGTAAATTTACAAAATTTTACACACGTATTTATGGACATTTTAACTACTAAATGACACATTCGTTAAGAGAAAAATTTTTTTTTTCACGAAGTTACAACTAATAAAGTACGAAATTCTGGAAACAAAAATAGTCGTAACTTTCGGAATAAGTTTTTTCTATGTAAATAATCAAATATCGTGGTTATTAAATTATCAAAAGTTGCTCGATACGGTCTTAATGTAACGCAATATTAAAGAAATTATATATTTCTAATATTATAAAAGTTGTTAAGTTATATGTACAAAAGAAAAAAACGGCAATTTCATATGTAAAGACCTATTATTTTTTGACAGTAAACCGTTGACCACATCACATATAAAAATAATCCCATTTTATAGTATCAAAGTTTGTGAGTGACAATATTAGTGAAATGAACATGTTAAACTGTTGGCGACCGGCCCGAGGCCGAGGGCGCTGTGTCACCGATGACGCGCCGTTGCCGCCGATGTCGCGCGCCAGTGTCGCCGGCAGAAACGAACTCTGATTCATTAAGCTTGATATTTGAGATGGGTTACGGACTTACGAGCTGTTACATAATTTTCCTGGTAAATCCGTAACCTTGTGGTTTACATGAAAAAGTTCCGTTCGAAAATGTGGAGCGTAGAGTATAACAAAAGTAGTTTATGCTATTACTGCCACATATTAAGGGATATCAAAACACGTGTAGGAGTTTAAAACAAGAGCCTTGGCGAGTTTTTTAAAAGTATCCCATACACTACTTTATCAACACTCATCATCATAATCATCATTTCAGCCGTACGACGACCACTGCTGGGCATAGACCTCCCCCAAGGATCTCCACAATAATCGGTCCTGCGCTGCCCACATCCAGCGGTTACTTCCCTTCCCACCTTGACCAGATCGTCGGTCCACCTTGTAAGGGGGCCTGCCCACGGATCGTCGTCGGGTTCGCGGTCGCCATTCGAGAACCTTTCCGCCCCAACGGCCAACGGTTCTCCGCGCTATGTGTCAAGCCCACTGCCACTTCAACTGAGCAATCTTTCGAGCGATGTCGGTCGTTTTAGTTCTACTGCGGATCTCATCATTTCTGATTTGATCGAGCAGGGAAATACCGAGCATCGCTCTTTCCATTGCTCGCTGAGTGACTTTGAGCCTTCTTATGAGACCCATAGTAAAAGACCACGTCTTGCTTCCAAAAGTCATAACTGGCAACACACACTGGTCAAAGACCTTAGTCTTGAGACATTGAGGAATTTTGGACGCGAATATATGCCGGAGCTTCCCGAACGCTGCTCATCCGAGCTGGATTCGACGAAAGATCTTATTCTCGAAGTTGGACTTACCTAATTGGACTGTCTCTCCCAGGTAGACATAGTGGTCAACAACTTCGAGTGTAATGTTCCCAACATTAAGTGAAGCGGATGCAACATGTGCATTGGACATCTTCAGACCCACTCTTTGAGAAGCGTTACTGAGACCATCGAGCATTGTGTTCAGGTTTTCTATCGTGTCTGTCTCAGCCATGAGAACTACATCATCGGCAAACCGCAGGTGTGTTAGGTACTCGCCATAGATGTTGATGCCGCATCCTTTTCAATCCAGTAGCTAAAAAATATCCCCCAACTCAGCTGTGAACAGTTTCGGAGAAATAACGTCTCCCTGTCTCACGCCTCGCTGTAGTTGGATAGGATTAGAGCTCTGGTTCTGAAATCGGACTGACATGGTGGCGTTTTAGTATAAGTACCTCAGCACCTCTATGTACTTGTAGTCTATTTGGCACATCTGGAGAGACTGCAGCACTGCCCAGGTCTCGATCGAATCAAAGGCTTTCCATAGTCCACGAACGCCAAGCATAGTGGCGAGTTGTCTTCTGTATAACTTGCCGCAGCGTATGAATGTGGTCTTTGGTACTATAGGTTTCCCGGAACCCGGCTTGTTCGAGAGGCTGGAAGTCGTCAAACCTGCGAGCGAGACGATTCGTAATGACTCTCGAAAACAACTAAAATGCGAGATGATGTTTTTTGTTAACGATTTCGTGGTTGACCCCACATGGTAAAACTTTGTTTATATTGATGGACATTTCTATTGCCTGTAATATTTAAAAAAATCAGTATAGTCTCAGGAAAAGCTTGTCATATGGAGCGTAATCTATATATATAAAAATGAATCCCTATTTCCCTTGGTCACGACATCACGCGTGAACGGCTGGACCGATTTGGCTAATTTTGGTCTTGAAATGTTCGTGGAAGTCCAAGGATGGTTTTAGCGGCGAGAAAATAGGGGAAGGAGGGGTAAGTAGGGGTAGAGTAGAAGTAGGGTAGGGGTAGGGTAGGGTAGGGTAGGGGTAGGGTAGGGGTAGGGTAGGGGTGGGGTAGGGGTATGGTAGGGGTAGGGTAGGGGTAGGGTAGGGGTAGGGTAGGGGTAGGGTAGGGGTGGGGTAGGGGTAGGGTAGGGGTAGGGTAGGGGTGGGGTAGGGGTAGTGTAGTGGTAGGGTAGGGGTAGGGTAGTGGTAGGGTAGAAGTAGGGTAGGGGTAGGGTATGGGGTAGAGTACGGGTGGGTAGGGTGGAGTAGGGGGTAGGGCCACGGGAACGAAGTCGCGCTGGGTCAGCTATCACTTATAAATAAGATTTTATTGAAGTTACTTTTTAGGAATAGCGTTGCAATGCAAGAAATGGCCGTCCACAAATATTGTTTATTTTGCCGTTTTTAGTTAGTCGTGTTGATTAGCATGGTAACCATGAAACACAGCATTAAACCGGTTTCAAATTATAAAGTTAATATTCAGTATTATTATATAATAACTAGCTGTGCCCGCGACTTCGTACGCGTGGAATAGTGACTTTCGGCAGCATTTTTAATTTTTTTAGCTAATAAGGTTTTTCGTTTTTTTGTGTATTTATTTTATATATATATGTTTAGCGCTATGATACATATCAACACATTAAAAAAATATTTAGCATAACCTTCCGCCCGCGGTTTCGCCCGCCTGTACTACACGACGTTATCTCGAGGGAAAGTTATATTTTCCCGGGATATCAATTAGTCTTTGTCACTCTCTAGCTCCTAAAATATCCACATACTAAAAAACACGCCGATCTGTTGCTCCGTTTTGACGTGAAAGACGGATATACAAACAACACAAACAGTATGTCAAATGAAAGAACTTATCACGCTGAACAACTTCTCTTAAGATGCTATCTCATATAGTTTAACCTGGCTGCTAGGGTTCCACATCAGCTGGCCTAGCATGAACGGCTTTTATCATGCGATATGATATAGCACGTCATGCTGTCTTGCTTACCTACCCCACTAAGGTGGAAGCAAGACAGCAAGACGTGATTTATCATATCGCGTGATATAATGATGGTAATGCTAGCCAGGCAGGTGTACCAAGACCTTCAAACTTTGTACGTCAATAGAAAATGCTCATCACATTTAACAATTTTCCATAACACGGTATTTTTATATCTCTCATAGTTTGGCTGGACTGCTATGGTTCCACATCGGCCATTTCGATCTTCTAAATAAATTATAGCCTACCTATAAGTTGGCGACAACTAATAGCTATATAACAAAAAAAGTTTCATTAAAATCCGTTCAGTAGTTTTTGCCTGAAACGTGGACAACAGACAGACAGACAAAAAATTCAAAAACTATATTTTTGGTATCTGTTCCGTTTAAGAAGACCCTTGGTGGTATTTTTTTCTATTTCTTTTCAATGTATACAGCCCCTGTACCGGCAAAAAAATATGGATATGGACATGGGCTTCATTTGACATTTGATGCCCATATTTTGTGCTTTTAAGGGCATAATATGGGCTTCAAATGTCAAATGAAGCCCATGTCTATACACATAATTTTTAGCCGGTAGCCCCCTGAATAGAATCGCATACAGTTTTATAATAAGTATGAATTATTTTATTTATTTACTTAATATACCTACACGGTAACTTTTTTATCACCCCGGATAAAATTAAAAGGATTATTCTGCTCATGAAAACAAACAATTTTTATTATGGGACCAACACTAAAATCGCAAGAAAAACAGCTATTCCATACAAAAGTGCAAAAATATTTAATCAAAATTAAATATTTTTGCACTTGGAACAGCTGATATTTTTTCGCGATTTCTGTGTTGGTCCTATAATAAAAGTTGTTTGTTTTCATGAGTAAAATAATCCCTAAAAATATCCGGGGTGATAAAAAAATACCGTGTATCACTACATAGTATAAAACAAAGTCGCTTTCTCTGTCCCTATGTCCCTTTGTATGCTTAAATCTTTGAAACTACGCAACGGATTTTGATGTGTTTTTTTTAATAGATACAGTGATTCAAGAGGAAGGTTTATATGTACTTTTTATCCCGATATTCCCACGGGAACGGGAACCACGCGGGTGAAACCGCGGGCGGCCGCTAGTATTACATAAACAGTACCTACGTATTAACACATTAAAAATTTATATCACATAGCCTTCCGCCCGCGGTTTTGCCGCGTGTACTACACGACGTTTTTCCGAGGGAATGTGATATTTTTCCGGGATAAAATTAGCCTATGGGACTCTCTAGCTCCTAAACTATCGACATACTAAAAAACAGGTCGATCCGTTGCTCCGTTTTGACTTGAAAGACGGACATACAAACAAACACACTTTCACATTTATAATATTAGTATATATTGTATGTCAAAAGAAAATACTTATCTCGCTGAACAACTTCTCTTAAGATGCTGTATTTGTATCTCTTATACTTTAGCTGGGCTGCAAGGGTTCCAAATCAGCGTACCAGACCTTCGATATTTTTCCGTCAATAGAAAATGTCCATGACGTTAAACAACTTTTCTTAAGACGCTATGTTTGTATCTAATATAGTTTAATCTGGCTGCTAGGGTTCCACATCAGGTGTACCAGACCTTCAAACTTTGTACGTAAATAGAAAGTGCTCATCACGTTTAACAATTTTCCTTAAAACGGTATTTTTATATCTCTCATAGTTTGGCTGGACTGCTATGGTTCCACATCAGAAATTGCGATCTTCAAAATAAATTATAGCTATATGTTGGCAAGGACCAATAGCTGTATAACAAAAAAACTTTCATCAAAATCCGTTCCGTAAACTTTTTGCCGACGTCATCACACGAAAAAATTCACCCCCTGTTTTCACCCTCTTTAGGGTAGTTTTTTTACAAACTTTGAATGTCGTATTTATTTATCTAATCAAAAGCCTATAAAATAATTTTGAAGCTTCTAGCTTTAAAAATTACGTAATTTCCATACAAAAATTCATCCCCTATTTCAACCCCTTACAGCCCTTTGTTCACATAAAAAAGTAGCCTATGTCCTTTCTCAGGCTCTAGACTATCTCTGTACCAATTTTTATTCAAATCGGTTCCGTAGTTTAGGCGTGATTGTGTAACACACAGACAGACAGATTCGCATTTTCGCATTTATAATATAATAAAGTAAGGATTATAATATTATGGATGTTGAATTAGGTCGTAAAATGATAAAGTATTCTAGGTAAATTAGATAATCATAAGATTTTTTCGTAGACATTGGCTTCCTTTTTCTTTATCTATTTTAAGGCGTCACTTGGCGGAAGTCCCTAACCATTGTGAAAAATGAAATATATAAAGCTTACTTCCGCAAAAAACACACAATATGGAAGAGGCACCGCCCGACCGCCCGCCCGCAAAAAATTGCACATGCACACCACGAAAATACCAGTGCACAATACCTGCATTAAGCAAGACAGCAAGCAATACATCTTAAAAAAAATACTTTTTTGGTGTTGGTTTTCGCACGAACTATCTCCTGAGGATGCCCCGGGTTGGGGCGAAACACGTTTAAGAGTAGTCTAACCAGTGAAGGTACAAGGTGTATTGCTGTCTTGCTAAATGCAGGTATTGTGCACTAGTATTTTCGTGGTGTGCATGTGCATTTTTTTGGCGGTGCATCTTGCATGTTGTGATTTTGCGGAAGTAAACATATATTTCGTTTTTCACAAAGAACAATCTTTATCTTTATTGTTGAAGCTTACAAGAATTTGGCCTCAATTAAAAAAAAATATATAACACCGTGGTATTGACGGTAAACAGCTATAAACTAGTTTCACTTGTAAAGACAGTTTAAATGTCAATGCGTTAAAAATGTTGTTATCTGGGCGATGTTTACGAGCGTCTGAAGGCGGGCAAGGTTGTGCGCTGACGCAGTGACGCAACACGGGGACTCCTCGTGACGTCACGCCATTCGCATCAGATGCAAAACAACACTTACGTGGTGGCAGACCACTTCTAATATAACACTGTTGACTTCTCAAACTTCGAGAATAATAAAGTTAACCGACTTTGTGTTCTAATGGTTCGCAACACCACCGGTTACAGACCCGGAGGTCCCGGGTTCGATTCCCAGTGGGAGTACATATTGTATTCGATTTGGTTGATAGTAGGACTCGTTCTGAGTCCGCCTGGCTTTCCACCATCTTATCTAAGCCTAATGCCATAACAATGATGTTTTCAGCATTATTGTGTTCCGGCAGTTAGAGACAAGATAGCCAGTTCCTCGGTGATTGAGGATTCCGGGAGTAGTGCACTTCCATTTTAAGCCTTTTCACTACTTAACATCAGCACGGGTAGCATGACGACCTCGAGAGCGGTTTTGTCTACGTTGAAATGTCAAAAATGACATCCCAACGTAGACAAACTCTTTGTTTAACTGTCAAAAATGACATTAAGGGGTAGACAAAATCTTTGTCGGGTTCGTCATGCTACGCCTGCAGGTGTGATGAAGGATTAGTGCTACACCGTTGTGTATAAAAACAAATGTTTTTGTGGAATTTTTTGTGCACGCGTTTATGTCTTATGTATAGAGCTTTTGAGCAAAAAGTTTAGAATTTTAGGAATAAGTGATATGTTGATTTTGATTTGGTGTAATGACTGTGTTGATGAATGATCTAAGCGAGGTAAAAATAGCAGTGGCAGCAGGGTGCCAGAGCGGACTTGTAAATATCAAGTTTGCCTACTAGTCTGCCAAGATGAACGTCGACTAGATGAAGAAAAAAGCTTGGTTTTGTAATAGCTTTTCGTTTTTGTTTCAGACAGACTGAAAGTAGGTAATAACCTCCATGCATAAGGCTATTACTTTCGGTTATTACAGAGTTGAGACTAATAAAGCTACTGTACTGCCGTGTCATAACTAAAATGCCGTTAACCAACACCTGGCCGATTTTGAGTTTTCGACCTTATATAGGTAAATAAGCATTAAAATCTCGATAGAGAGAGAGAGAGAGAGAGTCTAGAGATTTTATATTATTTTTATGCATTCACAATGCAATTTTGTAAGTATAGGAAAAATGTGATAGTAAAAAAAAAACCACGAGCCCTATAAGTAGCTTTCAGGCGGGATTTCCCCATTTCCCGCCTGAAAGCTACTTATAGGGCTTGTGGTCTTTTACTATCACATTTTTCCTATGTTTTAGTAGTTAACGGCATTTTAGTTATAACACGGCAGTGTATAATTTGACCATGTATTGCTACATAACTGTTGAACACTCGGAACTATTTTCATGTTTTTCGTGACTGCGGCCCCTGGAAAGGTTCCGAAACGTCGGATAAACCAAAAAATCTCAAAAAACAACTAAAATTTAACTAAGTTGTTAAATAAATTGCGTGAAAAAATCCGTGAAAGTGTTTTATTTATATGGACAGTTCGCGCAGAAATCTAAGATGTGTTTATATTTACCTGTTTCTTTTTGAACGCAACCTTACAACACATAGTGCAAACTTTCGTGCGTTTGATCACGTACATCCCTGTGCAATGAGGTCCGTAACATTTGCAAAACTTGCACGCCGGTTTGATGCTACAAGGCGGCTTATTATGAGGACGGAATTACAATATGACAATTAGGTCACCTAATATCTGATGCTAGCGAACAGAAAACAATAACTGTGATCAGGTCTAACATATGACTCTTAACTAGCCGTGTGCGGTTGATGTTCGCCCAAAATAAACGTTTGCAAGTTGTTTCATCTTCAGAAATACTCTTTGTTTGCAAATTTTCTTAACAACGTAATGAGCTGTTCTGCGGAAAAGCGGAGTTTCCGGGAATATCACGCCGCCGTTTTTGTATCGCTTGCCAACCTTCAGTTTTCAGACGCTTGCCGAAAATTCGCGCGATGAACGAGCTTGCAGCGGCGGATGCGCTGCAAGGCAGCGCGCGTGGTGGCGCGGGCGCGGGGCGTCGGGGCGCGTCGGGCGGCGTCGGCGCGCGTCGGCCTGCGCGGTGCGCGCGCGCGCTCAGTGGCTGACCGCGAGCCGAGCTCACCTGCCGCCTCGACCACGCTCCCGGCGAGTCCGAGACGCGCAGACCACGCCAGTGCTAGTGACCACATAAGATGCTTGCGAACGCCGCAGTGGATCCTGTTTGTGTTACAGTTTTGTAGTGCCCAAAAGTGGATTCCAGTGGACTTTACCAGGCTGTGGAGCGCGCGCAGAGGCTTGAGCGCTCCCAGGCCATGTATGTCTTCAATTTAGGTGAGTCCGCGATCCTCGCGCTCCTGCTCCGCTGGTCTACATTCCTCGGCTGCGCGCCCTATAATTGGAACCAGCCGGAACCGGTACCAGCTCGCCAGCAGAGCTGAGTTTTTGTTGCGATATGCAGATTTTTGCCACGCCACCGCCAGCCGGTTTTCGAAATCTGCTTTCTCTTTGCGTTTTTTGAGTCCCGCGTTCGATTCCTGGTAGCTGCGCGAAGCCGCAGAAGTCGGTACGTTAACTCGGCTACATAAACAAGTACGATTCCATTTCAATTTGTATCGTTATTCATAGCGCGGTGTATCTATGTATGTTTTTATTACAGTTCACGTACAACGTGTGGGCGTGTGTTGGTGTGTTTGCGCTATCGGTGTAGCTATTTTGGTCCGGCGCGCGAGTGTGCGCGGGCAGCGTGCGTACGCGCGCGCCTGTGTGCGTGCCGTATCCGCGTTGGATTTCTTATCATGTTCGCTTTTACAACGTCGCAAACATAATTATTACATCTTTGGTCAATAACAAATCCATAAATAAAATTGCATATAATATGTTTCGTTGAAATATTTAAGCCATGATAGTGGTATGATTAAGTTGATCGAGATTGCTGATGTTGAGGTGCGCGGGCTGCCAGCCGATATCGGGCGGTTGCATGGTTTGATAACGTCTCCTGTTGACACTGTACTGTAAGTCCGTTCGCCCGATTTGGACAGTTGATTGATCGTCGGAACTTTATCTGTGTTTAATTGCCCAGACATTAGGCAGCGTATTAGCAGCACCATTGCTTTATCCTCGGACGTCTCAGATGTACTTCAGGAATTGTGCTACTTTGGCTTTTTGCGTTTTACACGTCGCGCTCAGAAAGGGATAATACATTACATAATTATGTAGATATACAGGGTGCGAGTTTAAAGGTGGGACATACTTCAGTAGTTGAAAGTACCCATCAATACAAACAACTATAATTACTATGGGACCAAGTGCCACATTGCGAAAAAAAAACGCTGTACTTACCATACATTTTGGCCCATTCGGTATTGCACTTTTGTATGAAACAGCAGTTTTTTTTTCTCAAAATAGCACTTGGTCCCAAAGTAAAAGTAGTTGGTTCAGGGGGTACTTTCACCCCCTGAAGTATGTCCCATCTTCATATGTAGATTCAAGAAACAATAACCCTTAGAGTACCCAAACCTAGCTCTCGCTCCTAAAATGTTTGTTGTTCCTTTGTACCAATAACTATTTCTTTTTACGTAGTGTTGAAACATATATTAATAATTTAAATGATATAGATTAGTTGTACTAGCCTAGTTGGCTACCGAAAATTACCTACTTATAAGTATAAAAATAGTTAGCACTATCTAAGATAGTATATTGTTTTATCATTTGCGTAGTTTATTAATAGGTTTATTGTAGTTCCTATTTAATCTTTTAAAATGTGTGTAAGAAGTAAAAATACATTAACTGTGTGTAATAATAAGTTTTATAGGACTGTAGATCTATAAAAAAAATCTCATATGTTTAGATTATTATTAAAGTAAAATACTGTTTTCACTTCTCATGCTCGTAAAGTTCGTCTTTATGTTGGGTATAGGCTGCATAAAATCGCTTTTTATGCTCTAGTGCATAAAGTAAAATCTTCGTCTAAGTCTCAGAATCTAAGACAAAGGTCGTCAGGTAAACAGTCACGCACGCATTTAAACTTCGTTAAATAAACTTGTTATTTCATTCTGTTTCATCAATTTTGTACATGTTATAAAACAAAATTAATAAAACTAGGCAATATTAATGAGTTTTCTAAGAAATAAATATTTCAAGAGCATTATGGACTACCATTTATGCTAAAGTCACTGTGCTGCCACTGCCACGGACAAAAAAAAAGAAAAAGAAAGTCTTCCCGTCAATATGGCGAAGTCTTTATTTTTTCTTTTTTGCAATATTGCTATTTATTTTCCGCACATTCGAAGTGAAAAGCAGAGTGTATAACTCTTACATACGTTTTATGCACTTGTTGTACAATCTTCTATTGTTTCCTGAATAAAGTAAGATAAATATAAAATGTAAATGCTAACCTACCTGTAGGTAGCGTGTCGAATAATTCAGTTGGACTGATATTAAACTCGTTTATCTTATCGTGCGTGGTTTAAAAATAGTATAAATGTAGATCGATATTACTTGAATATGCCCACTCGCTTTCGCAATGTATTCGCAAATTATTACTTACCCTGCATTTGTAATACAAAGCACGTCTCTTTCCTTTTACTGGTAAAATCGATAAACCTTGTAATAAACACTTAAATATTTAATAGTTAACCCAAGAAATTGTGTTTTATACACAATTTTATCGATTTTGTTGATAACATTCAGGGGATTCGCTTTACACAGAATACCCATTAACCAGCTGTGGAAATAGTGCATTTTATATACCTACTTCGTATCAATGACAAACAAAGCTACTTATAATAATATTAGCGGCCGCCCGCGGTTTCACCCGCGTAGTTCCCGTTCCCGTGGGAATATCGGAATAAAAAGTATCCGATATTGTTATTCCAGCTTATAATTATCTCTGTTGCGAATTTCATCCAGACCCGTTCAATAGAACAACACACAAACAAACAACAAACATACATCCATTGTCACAAACTTTCGCGTATTTAATATTAGTAAGATTGTAACAGGGTTAACATAATGTTCACGTGGCCCAATGTGTCGCTAATACTGTACACGGGTAGAGTAAACGGTAGAGTAGAGCGGTAGAGTACTCTACTAAATTTCAGTATCACTACTCTACCAATGTTGTCTACATTAGTAAGTAATAGTTAGTAGGATAGTTAGTATACTCTACCACTCTACTCTACCGTTTACTCTACCCGTGTATGAAATGGGTCACAGTTGTTTTGGATTGCGTACTTAGGCGATCCGAAACCCTTTTTATTATGTTTCTATTGTCTCCCCTACACTCCCCAAGGAACTTACATGCCAAGTTTCAGCTTGCATTGCATCCAGTAATTTCGGCTGTACGTTGTCTGTCAGTCAGTTAGATAAACAGATTGTGTTTCCTTGTTTTTTATTGTAGTTATAATAACGGTTGCAGTATTCGATTCATCCTTCTCGTCATCCTGTACTGCTTAGTAGTCTTGTTACATCTAGTGAAATGCGGATAAATTAGTCGCTTGTAGTAAGACCTCCTTCATTAAAATATGGGAGTTGTGTTATTAATTGCTATTTTATTATTGTGAAAAACGAAATATTTGTAGCTTACTTCCGCAAAAAACACAATAAAAACCAACACCAAAAATTTTGGTGTTGGTTTTTCGCATGAACTAGCACGAACTATCTCCTGAGGATGCCCCGGGTTGGGGCGAAATACGTGTAGAGTAGTCTAATCGGTGACGGTGCAAGGTGTATTGCTGTCTTGCTAAATGCAGGTATTGTGCACTGGTGTTTTCGTGGTGTGCATGTGCAATTTTTTGCGGGCGGGCGGGCGGTGCATCTTGCATATTGTGTTTTTTGCGGAAGTAAGCTACATATATTTCGTTTTTCACAATGGTTAGGGACTTCCGCCAAGTGATGCCTGATTCAATCAAATTCTGCTATTTTATTTTTTCATGACCTAGCGATTTGTTTCATACTATGCAAAGATATTTCGCAGAATTTATTGAAGTGAAAACTTCTTTAGCGGTGTTGTGCTTTTTTTGTGATGGGTAAAAAATGTTAAACTCGCGCCAGGACACGTGACCGAAAATCGAAAAACTGTTACAAGCCATTAGAATACGAAGGCAAATTTCGCCACCGTTTCCAAATTCCAAAGTAGCACTAGCTCAGGTTAGAAAACGGGCGGCATTGAAGCCAGAAGACCTCGGTTCAAATCCAGTCCGTATCTTTTTCTTCTTTTTGTCAAATTCCTTTTTTTTGTGAAAAAGTCTAAGGAGCCCTTTTCACTTCTGCCGGCACTCCCGGAGTGCAACACGTATTTTTTTTCCTAGTATAGTAGCGTGTTTGTGGTGCTAGATGCAAACATGTCTGGGCAGCAATCCGTGCCGTCTCGCTGCTACTTGGTTCTGATATGATAACGACTCCTTGCCAACAACGCCACTTATCTCCCTGTGTTTGACTTCTCAAGTTAGATTTTGTTTTAATTGTTCATTTAAATGCATTGTTTGTTCGGCTGTAATGTATAATTCGCAGCTTGTTCAAACTGTAACAGTTTTATTACTTGTGACACAGATATGAACTATCGCACGATAGAACATGAAGTATGATTTAATTATTTAGTTAGATAATATAGTGCCGATGCTTTGTTCAGTTCCATAATTAGTTCAGATAAGTGTTGTGTGGTACACTAGAAAGTTCTGTGTGTTGTGGTCTGTGGCCCGCAAGCCGGCTGGGCGCCGGGTCGGCTGGTCCGCTGTGATGAAACCGCCTCTGTTATCGCGCACGCAGCTTCTATTAGTTCAGTATTGAGCTCACCTCGCGTATCGATATAATTATTTCTAAACGTACCAACCTAATGATAACAGTGCCCTATCATACTGGAAATTACTTCAAAAAGGTTACTCTAGAGTAATTGGTTGCACAAAGGTCGGTTAGTCTTACTTCTAGTTCTTCTAATTGCGCCGTTTATGAGAGCCTGTAAAAAGCTAACCGGACCGTATCTGGTCTAGTATGGCATGGCGGCCGCATTCTGCTAATTATTATTATTATTATTATTATTATTTATTAAACATAATTAAACGGATAAAAACCCAATTACATAATTACTTACAGAAATATTGTAGGTACACAGTTTACATTTATATATATAATATATATATATATAATGAAGTCAGTAATCCACGTCTCCCGCTTGAATAATTGATGGAGTGATCGGATCGTACCCGTTACGTCCGGGCCACTGACCCCGCCGGGTCCAGTGCAGCCACCTGCAGCCGGGACTCACTTTCACACAAAAAGCGACTGTTGCAATTACAAGCGACCCCCGACATGAGCCTCGTATATTAAACTCACCGATCAATCAACACTTAAAGATGATCTGATGATCTATAAATAGATGACACAGTGTGGCGAGATAGCGGCCCCTTCCCCCGCTCCCGTCACAATTGGTGTGTTATTTTTTCCGCGTCATTACGTCAGGTTCGCGAATGACGCACGCGCACATTTGCGACACAAGTATAATTAGTCGTGCGTCTAGACGATGCTTCTTTTCTTTTGCACTTTTGCTGAAGGACATGATAATATCATTATCTTAATAAATTCTAAAAGTCAAAGATGGATGGAATACCAGTTAGCATTCACTGTTCATTTCTGCTTACACTTTTTTTAATGTAATCAACTACGAAGGACGTTATAGTTACCTTAAGATGTTAACATCTGGGTCGCTCAGAGCAGCTCGATCGCGCTCATTATTTCTCACAATTAAAGTTGAGAATGAAATGGAAAGTGTAGAATAATAAAATTGTTTGTTATGTGAGTCAGTGGTTGTAGCGGGAGGACGTAAACTCCCATTCACGTCCTGCACTCGTAAATGCGCGCGCGCACGCGACCGCATGACACTATACCGCAAGAGGGAAACGACCTCTCACCACTTGTTTACCTTATAGCACATTTGACATTATTTACCGTACATAAGATAGAAATTAGTACTTAGGTACGTTGCGTTGCAAATCATAATTTTGCATAGCCAGCGAGACAGACCTTATCTAGGTAGATTTCTAACAGCTCTACGTAAACAAACTTCTTATTTTTATGACTAAAAAGCCTATGTCATTTTCCATGGATCAAACTATATTTTCACCGACATACTAATTCTTTCAGTTTTTCGAACTTGAAAAGCTAACTACATTGAAAATGTTGAGATGCAAATTACATTGTGAAAATAATAATTCCGCAACTTTAACGTGTCTTGTCTACTTTATTTTTTTGTCAAACAATAAATATTTTCCACTTTTATAGTAGGTAAACTTAAAAATGGCAATATAACAATTTAGTTACTAATTTTGTTGTGAAACAATGGCGTCGTATTAATCATAGTACCTATACCTATTAACTTGACCTGCGCGCGCGCGTCATGAATAGTTAATCATCGGAAATACAACTTGTTTACCAATGGTTTCAACTATACTTAAGTAAATGTTTTTCTCAGTTTTCCCGGAAAATTGCTCTTGCCACGTCTTACTTTACTACAAAGACTCCAGTCAGAGCTTTACCTGTTAGGGGTCCAGTGGCCCCTAATAGGTAAAGATCTGCCTTGACCGTCACATCAACGCCTGGGACCAACCGGCGACCAGAGAGCAAGTAGTGAGGGTTTAAGTGGGCATTATCCCCCTTCCTAGCCCCCATCGAGTCCTTCTGACTGAATGGGGGATCGGAAGCGGCTAGGCGAGTCCTACTTAACCACCGTCCACATCACACTGTGCGTGGATGGGTTATGCGTAAAGGCATTCCCCTCACTATAAAACAAAAGTTTTACCTATGACGTACCCAGTTTGTATCTGTTCAGTTCAGATATTTAAATTCCACTTTTGTTAAAAGATTCGCTTTCTCTGAAGATCTTAATTTCAGAAGTTGACATGAGCTGGAAGACTCAATTCTATGACTTTTAACATGTATTTTGAAGGTCTTCACCAAAGCTAAAGTAACTTTAAAAAGCTCCAACATACAAAGAAAAATAGTAACGTTGACCCTAAAGATGCCTAAAAAGTAGTTCATTTTGAGGTACTATTAGCAAGTAGGTACGTAAACTTAATACTCTTTAAATTATAAAATCCCAAAGTACTTTCTATTGAAATTAAAAACCATGTAAAAACCTCATTAAACGTACCAGTAGCAACATTATTTTGAATATGACCTACAAATACATTTAAATATTAAGTTTAGTTTAAGTACCGCGTTCGCCGTGAGCCGGTCGTAAAGTCTGCTTAGACGTCTGTTATTCGGATGTTTCGTAATAGAGTCTCCTAGAACCGAACTTGGTAAAAACAACCCGGGGCCTTGACATCGGTGTCGAAACGTAGATTCCTTTACATACGAGTACACACCGCCGGTGACACATGGATATATATGGGTGTTTATTTTTATCTGAAAATGTGATGTTTTTGTACAACTTCTGTGTAAACTGCTATTTTTGATGTTTGTTGTGATTTTGGACTACATAATATGTATATGGGTCTGATTTCGTACACTTTAGGTATATAATGAAAGCCAGTGCGTAACGGCAACTTACGTTTCCGTTTTTCCAAACCGGCATGGAAAATCTCCCCCTTCCTCACTGAGAAGATCGTCGGCATTGGCCCATTTTTCTCAAAACTAATAGCTATTTCATCGCGATATGAATGATAGATAACTGTGATGGTTGAGTAATCATTTCATGTAGCATTAGTAAAATTGTACTTACATACTGAGAAGTAACTGCCTGGCCACGGGACAGCGCGGCCGCGGCGGCGGCGGTGAACGAATTGCGCAATCATTGCGCGCTCGCGACAGATGTCTAATTAAATAAGTCAATGAAACGCACCAACTGATGCGCGATTCGCTCGTCGCCTCCGCCGCCGCGCTGTCGCGTGGCCAGGCCGTAATGTTTATTCGTATAGCGGAATCTCATTGAAACCGAATTGAGTAGAGATCGGTCAAGCGTTAAATTGTGAAGCTTTTTACACGGCAGTTCAGTATTTCCGTGACGCTGCTCCCGTTATGTAGGAAGTGGTTCACTTCACTGGTTTTCTATAGTTTTCGGTGGCATTGGGGTTTGGATTGGATTAATTTCCGATGTTGCCAGAATTAAGAATTTGACATTGCCCTAAAAGGACTGTTCGTTTTACAAAGGAGCTGGTACTAGGCATTTTAGCGCCAACGTCATGCTAAGGCAACTCATACTGAAACTGACGCGCATAGCGTACGTCATCATCAGCCTATTAACGTCCACTGCTGGACATATGTATTTACAGGTAGTAGGTACTCGACAGTCTTAAACAAGGAAACTGACAACGCAGATGGAATTACGAAAATTTTTGCAAAGGTCTCACGAAGGCGTTGCTGGGATAAAGGGCAGGCGTGTCGTAACAGCAGAACAGGCTGTAGTCTCGGCGTGGGCGGCTCCTGGAATCCCAGCCGCGGGTCATACCTGTTGGGTGACCAAAGTTTAAAAATTTTGTATGTTACCTACTTATTCTATCGAATATAATAGGTAAGTAATAAGTTTTAGTAAAAATTTCATTTTTATGACAAGCTTTTTTGCTGACTCAACTTTAATATTGTATTGTCATCTAAACCAAACCTGCATACAAAATTTCAGCTCCATCGGACTCTAGGAAGTGGGTCAAATTAAGCTTGCAAGATTTGTCCCCCACTAACTAACTAACTAACATGGCAAGTTAATAAAAAGCTTGTAAAATGAGTTTCCATCTACTACTAATAGTTTATATTTCTCTTCATTTAAGCATCTGTCTACTAGTTCTTTATGTTTTAATGCTGCATTTCATGAATAGGTACACGCTAGCCTTCGTATCACGGCGACCTCTCAGCGTAAGCTGTTGTTTGATTAGGTGCTACCTGCTGTCGCCGCTCAAATCAGCATTATTGTCTTCATTCCGTTTGCTTGAGCATTGTTCTTTTCATTCCGTTAACTTGGTAGACGCATATCTGAGAAACAGCACCGTTGAACACTAATCTTCGTCTACAGAGTGTCATCTTCTTCTTCTTCTTTCGAGTCGACGGTAGAAAATTAAATTTAATCTTTCCCGCCCAGAACTTGGCTAATCGAACTGCAGGCTCAGTACCGCACCACAGGTCGTCGAGTGTGCAGCTGATCGGGCATCCGGGGCAGCGTAGGAGATGGGACATAGTTTGTGGAGTTACACCGCACTCGCACTGATCGTCACTGAAGTAGCCCCAGCGGCGCATATTTCCCTTGCAGCGGCCGACTTGTGTTCTTGTGTCATAGATTGGCTTTAATAAAATAGGCTCTATATTGATTTGCTGAAGCATATGATTGGTAGACGTTCGAGAAATCTGCAAAAGAATATTCCAAAAACAAATCACTCACATTATTTTTATTACTTATATGTTAATAATAGGTACAATACCTCCACAGTGCGATAAATGTATAGATTTAGTTGGGTAATTGACGATGTGTGGATATTCGCCGATATTTAGCCAAATGCTACAGCTGATATAAAGAGCTGGTGACATCATACGTTTACTGGTCGGGCCGGTTAAGCAAGAGAAGTTTTATTTTTATACTGTTTGCCTTATATACATTGTACAAACATAAAAATCAAGATTTCTTTGAAATGTGTTTTAGGTTGTCAGTTTGATCTGCTATGCAACTAGTCCAAGGTTGCTTATTTTCCTCGAAGGCTCTAGTAGATATAACGATTTGTTTGTCGCGAATTCATTGTCTTTGACATATTTTTCGTAACTGTAATCCATCTGTAATCATAAAATTAACTACCTCTGTTGAAAGGTGGATACTTAAAATTAATTTCGCTGTAATACCGAGAACTGTTTGAATTAAAACTAATTGCGATCTCGTCAGACGTCCCTTTGGGTGCGCGTTCCCAGGAATGCCGCACTTTGTTTTGTTTCCTAAACGTTCTTTGTGACGTTCGCTTCAGTTTCTTCATAAAATATTTGTGTCATTTAATTGCATCATCATCATCAGTTTTGTGGCGAACTGAATTTTAATTTTATTACATACTAGCTTTCCGCTCGCGGCTTCGCCCGCGTAAACTACACGACGTTATCCCGTGGGAATGTGATATTTTTCCGGGATAAAAAGTTGCCTAAGTTACTCCTTATTACATCAGCTACCTGCCAGTGAAAGTCCCGTCAAAATCGGTCCAGCTGTTTCAGAGAATAGCCGGAACAGACAGACAGACAAAAATTGTAAAAAATGTTATTTTGGTATATGTACCGTATATATAATCATATGCATGTAGTAAAAAGAGGTTATTTTAATATTACAAATAGACACTCCAAATTTATTTATTTGTATAGATTTGGTCGCAAAATATCCTTCGTGCTTCTTGGTCTTTATGCTGTTATAGTACACGAGATATTCTCAGTTTTTTAGGCGTGACAGTAGAGTACAACGTGTTAATGAATAAACGCAAAACCTCTTAGGTGGTGAATGGTGATATTGCTCAAGAATATGAACAACTTTTACTACGGGGCCAACTCTGCAACTCAACAAAAAAAGCAACTGTTCCATACATTCTGGTCAAGTAAGTATTGACAATATGTATGAAACAGCTGATTTTTTTTTATTTGTTTCTTGAGCTCAATCACCACCTAAGAGGTTTTGCGCTTATTCTAATAACACGTTGTATAAGATCCATTAATAATTTTCTCGCCATAAATATCTGACCTGCTTCTGTAGTATGCAGCCGATATATTGCGAAGATATAAACCTCTTAACGGCCTGCCGCTCCAGTTCCCCTGGCTGTCTGCCTGACACGGTTTATTGTAACTAGATGTTCCCGAGGGACACGGGGAGGAGCGACACAATTGTTTTAATTGCCACTGCGCCTGACCTGGTGTCACCATTGCACAGCTGCAATGCAACGTGTGACCTTTCTTTAGCAGGATGTTGTAGAACTATTACTAGTTCACATTCAACTAGTTATATAGTATGTGGTTTGTGGGAATAGTTGTCTATCTATAAATGTTAAGCGCTAGGTTTTTGTGTTTAGTTATTCATCCATTCAATCACATTTATTTAAAAATAAAAGATATTCATCAGCGAAATCCTTTTCAAAATTCAAAAAACTATAAGAATGCAAAAATAATCAAAATAAAAAGTAAAAGTTTAAAAGAGTCGGTTTTTTAATAAAAAAACATACTTCGAATGAAGTGCAAGGTAATTTTTTTATCTACCTATCCTATTACTTGTTTTAGAGTTGAATATAATATGGCTCCAAAACACCAACTATGTAGAGCAGAATTATGTCATAGTATACAGTTTTGTATACATACTGGATGCGGGCAGCGCAAGACCGATCGTTGTGGAGATCCTTGGGGGTGGCCTATGCCCAGCAGTGGGCGTCGTTCGGCTGACATGATGATGATGATACAGTTTTAAAGAGTTTCTTTGTTAAGATTTAAAAACAATGAATAGCTAAACAGGTAAGCTCCATCATTATAAAGTTGCCATTTACAGTAAAGGCAGTGCAGGTCAGTTCATATCGGCGGGCCTGGATCACGCGGGAGTGCGCCTGCGCCGGGGCCCGCTACTACTAGAGTTTACTAGAGGTTACTAGACTAGACCTTCATTGGATAATGGCCTTACGCAACCAGCTCACTCCACCGGACGTCACCGTCGATTACCAGCTATTTTTACATCGCCACTGAACACACCCGCCACACGACCGTGTTCCAGTAATGGCAAAGCGTTAGTTAATACGCATAAAAAGGCATTATGCTTTTACAGCCGAAATGAGTGTATCGAATGCTAATATTTGAGCTACAAACACGCGGAAGATTCCGGAGGCTGTGGCGCTTTGCATAAGCATGTAAACACGTTTATGCCTTGGAGCCCCAGTATTATTCCAGTTGATAGTGTTGACAAACTTATCGCGGGAGTTAAACGAGATATCTTGGTGGGGTATCACCTTTCCGAAGGACACTTGAACGTCCATATTTCTTCAACACGTGGTTTTTTTAAGCTGTAGCTAGAACCACAACCAAACAAGTGAATATTTTCGTGTTATTATGTGCTTATTTTCAAGTGTTTTTGTTATTTGTTAAATATGTTCTGAAGGCCGCTATTTCTTTGTTTACATCGACTCGCAAGTACCTATTATTACACAAAACAAGATAAGTGTATTTAACTTTTTATGGGTCTAAAGTATATACACTTTACCCTCTTAAACTCCTAAATCCTTAGTATGATCCTTATATCAAATAAAATGTTGTAGGTAGTACGAACTAGACATGAAGGCAGCTCCATTTGTATTAATATTGCAGCCGTTCTCACAGCACTGATAGAGCGTGACGTCTGAAGCAGCAAGACAATTGAGCCAATCATAACAATGACGACACGTTGCTATGGAAATATCCACCAGACTGAGTAACGAGCCGTCGGAATCTGCCGGAGGATCTAGTAGCGCTCCATTTCCTCCGTAGATATTGAGATCTTCACAAAGGTGAAATGTTTCTGTTTGTCTTGTCTTCGTTGGATATTAAATTTTTCATCAACTTTGAGTCGTTGTTTGGGTACGTGATCATTTATTTTGCTTTCGTCTGTATTACGTGTTGCATTGATATTTTTCCTCATTGATTCATCTCTGTTGGTTTTATTGAACTTGCTGAGGAAAATTTCTCGTATTGATTTCATTTATGGAAGATTATGATTTTATGTTTTTGTTTACTATTGGTGTTGTTGTTTACTGAGCGTAACTATTAACCTTCACTTGATGAGCCTCGTCTACAAAGTTGATAGGAATTTTATCTCTATGATTGTGAGGTCCGCGAGGCGGTACGGTAGTCGCCGACGACCTACCGCACGGTTGGCGCTCGCCGCCCCCGCAGGCCTGCCCGTGATTTGCGTGTAAACACCGCCGGCAACAAGTGGACCGTTCCCCACGGTCACGGCCGCGAACGCCGAACACTGCCTGAAGCACTCTTCTTTCTAAAATTCACGATTTAAAAGAAATCCGAAATCTTTCACATTTTGAGGAAATCCCCACAATGAGTTTGGTCGTGCAAATATCAAACTATCGTATTGGTATGACTATGGTCTTCTTTTGTTAGTCAGCATTAAGGATATTTTTATCAATTAAGTTCAAAATATTGTTGTGAAACACCCAACAGCTTTAAGTTGGTTTATCACTTATTTATAAAAAGATTTTGTTTATATCATGGTTTGTTGATACTTGTTATCATTTGTAATAAGTACCTACTTATCATCGTCGATGGAATTTTATAGTCAGTACCTATAGTTAGCTCTATTCGTAATTCAACATGATTTTATTAATAAATAACCTCGTAATATTTTTATAATGTTTTATCATGAAAAAATACTTGGACTATCGGTGATTAT
Organism: Crambus lathoniellus; assembly: GCA_949710035.1. Classification (NCBI taxonomy): domain Eukaryota; kingdom Metazoa; phylum Arthropoda; class Insecta; order Lepidoptera; family Crambidae; genus Crambus; species Crambus lathoniellus. The sequence continues at coordinate 1,374,525 of OX453303.1, read as the reverse complement.
GATTGTAACATCAAAATAGACGGCAGGAAACCAGATTTCTATGTAATATTACTGTGACATCATCATACGTTTTTAGTGCAGCATTATTAATTGTTTACCCCGTGATGAAGTGTGATCGCTTAACATTTTACGTTCCAAAATCTTTTTATTGTTACCTCAACACTCTCATAAAAACGAGAATTGTATTTAAAAGTGTAAATACAAATTCTCTATTGGGCAGTGGATTTGCAAATATCGAAGGGAAAGTTACTTGTTTTTAACGATGAGTTCAACAAAAGGAATGTATAATTATGAAAATTCTAAAAGATGAATTACATCTTAGAATTAAAGCATTAAGGAATCCATAATTGGTTTACAGTGAAGCAAACAGTACGGATTGAACCGGGCAATTGTCCATATCGACGGGCGGTCCACGGGCTGCTATTGTCCGACGTATTATTAGAGATGGACAACGCTGAACAAGTTCCACCCGGTTGGATCCACGCCAGGATTAGCCCTCGTTAAGCTCTGGCAAACTCCAAGCGCGAATTTTTCAAGAAACACTCCAAAAAAAGGCTTCGTCCCCAGCCTAATGGACCACGACAATCTCCAGTCACCTTTTCATCGTCACTTAATTTAGGTATCGGATAAATATAGGTTGTTTTAGATTTCACCACTTCGCCTTCTGCTTCTATATAAAACGTTAGCTTTGGTCGTAAAAATGGATTGCCCGAAGCGCAAAACACATTTTGATACGTCAGACCGTTTGATTGGAAACAAATGTTGGACTTTGCTATTCGACTGAAATACATTTCGACTTTATAACCGTCTGTGCGTGTAATAATAATATGCACGCGTCTGACGCGAAACAGGTTGCCGTTCTATATCAGCGACAATGACTATTTTCGACAACAAATAACACGACGTAACGCATGTTTTTGAGGTTTAAAATGGAAAAAAACCATTGTCATACATTGTGTTATTCATCAATTCATATGTGGTTCAGGATGGATGATTGGCTATGAAATCTTATCCTTGACAAATATAACATACATTTACAGACATCCAATTTTCTAAAACGCTTATCACAGATTCAGTGTAATTTTTAAGACGTCACTTTGTGGTTTTTATTTTTAATCTTTCTACATTGAAGTGATCGCCGCAAAGCCATAAGTAATTTTTTGTATGCGATTCCTATTGATAGACTGGTTAACTATTACTCTAATTTATTTAAATTATTTATAGCCAGTAGTGGTTAATCAATCATGTTCTAATTTAGCGGGATCGTCATCTGGTATGTAATCTCGTGTCAGCTTGTCATGCGTGTTTCTGTCAGGAGAGGGCTGTCGCTCGAATTTGCTGGCTCGTCTTCATCGCGTCATCTCCCGATGGGTTCTTCGCGTGTTAATGAGTTTTTAATTCTTCATTCTTTAATTAGTTGTCACTAATTTAAGGAGCATACGTTCTATTTTCACTTTGACTGTTTATAATATTTAACTAGCCTTCCGCACACGGCTTCGCCCGCAAGAGTGTGATATTTTTTTGGTAAAAGTAGTCTATGTCAATCTCCAGCTTCCAAACCATCCCCATGCCAAAATTTACGTTGATCCGTTGCTCCGTTTTTAAGCGAAATACGGGCAAACAAACGCACAAATCCATAAACACACTTTCACATTTATAATATTAGTATATTATAACTGCGACAGTATCACGAAGCGATTACCAAAGCGGACGATGTGTTATATTTGAACAATGTTCAAATTGAGCAATGAGCGTATTTATATCACCGGTGATTATTCTGTCTGTGCGCTTGGCATTCCATGCAAACACAAACGAAGATTTATAACTATAACGAACACTTTAATGAGCTTCGATATGTGCTTGTATTTGCATGCGCCAACTTTATTACCCGCATCAATGTTCCAATTTTAACACGTCGATTTACTCGTTTGTGGTGCTAGATGCATATCCTTTTGCATTTAAGAAACATTAGTTTTTTTTATATATTTTAAGACCTAATTTGTGTTTTTGCTTCGTTCGTCAATACTTTGTCAGATTGAGTATCCAGTGATTTGTCTTGAGCAGGAAGTTTACAACTATTGTCTATTGCAATTCTTATTTCTGGCAGTGCTATTTATTGTTCGCGAGTTAAGTGCATATGAAATATTGTGACGTGTAAATATTAATGAGTGGAGTGTCGGAGCCCCTATAATTAGCCGGCTAGGTGTTAACATCCGCTGTGCCACACGCATCATGAGCTCAGGGCGATCGCAGCTTCTCGTATGACGCCCGTCTTGCCAGCTGGATTTGATTGCGTTTGCATAATATTTGTTTACACATGCGATATATCTCATAATATTGGTATACCCTAATTGTTTGTCGACAACTATGAATAGTTCACACTCGTTTACTTCTGCAATTATACAACAAGAATCAATTACATAGTTTTAATGGAAGGACAATATTGACTGAATAGATACATAAATCTTAAGCATCTTAGATTTTCGTTGGCACTGTTTTAGCTTCATTAACATACAAATCTATCTTAGCATCTATAATTTCAATATTGCTCTTTTAACTCATTTTCCTTATTTACCTCAAGGTTATTAAAGAGTAACTTTTCAAACGAGATCGTAAAATGGAAAATGCAAATAGTTTCTATAATAAGTATTATTTTGCAAATAGGTGAACGTGGCCACGGGCTTTAATCCTACAGAATGCAATCATTATTGTTGTTTACATAGTGCGTTATATTATGTATAGAATCGGGATCGTAATGACAATGACTCGTTGCGTTACGTATTCGATAGAGACTCGTAATGAAGGCTTAATTGATGCGGCGGGTACCTACGCCTTGACTGAGATGCTGCAGACGCGCGGTCGCCTCGCCGCCCGCTGCACACATCACATTATATTCTCATTTGGACGCCCATACTGCCGTTTAATTTATTTAAACAGGCCGCTCTCGACTATCTATGAGATATGACAGTTAGTGATCTGATTAAAAGACGGTCTAACGATAGCTAGTTTAACTGACTTGTTTATACATCATTTTGCTAATAAACTCCTTAAAAAGACTTTAAACCCATTTCACCTATTAGACTTTAAACTTTAATCAGTAGATATCATTATCAGCTGATAACTATATCTCTCTATTGAAGATTAAAGTCTAATAGGTAAAATGGGTTTAGTCTTTTTGAGGATTCTAGTCAATAATCTAGTTTAGTTTTAGGTATAAGACTATTGAAGACTAAGTAGATATTCCTTTTAAATTGTTGAAAAATTTAAAAATGTTGTTCAAGTCGTTTCGATTTTAGACTACGAAATGAATTTTATTTATAATTCAATCACTAACTTGGTAACTTTAGCATTATAATATTACATAGGTGCTGTGCTGAGCGTAGTACTTTTAGCGCAAACTCGTATGTCAATCGGTATACAAAACAATATCACAAAGTTGAGTGACGATCTAACTCAAATAGCACGAAACGAGAGCGATGTCACGTGTCGGAGGAGTGTTGTAACGCAAGGCGAGCGTGCACTAGAATAGTTGCATATTGTGCAACCGCCCGCGTTGCACGCGTGGCCAAGGTCCCAGGTGCATCTAGTGTGCGCACCACTGCTCTTTGCCGATAGCAATCATACTAAGTCTGTTTTTGTTCAGTGATCCCTTAGAGATTCGAGAAGTATGTTAATTATTTAACTACGACATTAAATTAACGAGGAAAAATATTTATTTTCTTTTTTGAGTAATTTAATTTCGTTAATTATAATGATTTGTACCGAATCGATGATACATCTAGTAGTATGTTGCCACAACCACAAGTTGCAACCACCAATTAGCGTGGAAGAGTATTTCGATCGCTATGTAAATAATGGATGATTATGACAACAATAGTGCGTTGGCAATGATGCGTTACGGGCGATAGACCGCCCTGTCAGCGGGGCGCCAACTGGCTGCCGAACGGGGACGGGAATCGGGAAGCGGTCCGCTCCCACGGTATATTTAGACGATCTCCTATGTTGTGGACATGCCCTACTTACTTACTCATAATGTAGAATATCTATTCATAAATTATCGAAGTTAATGCCAAACTTCATTTATGTTATATTGATCTAATAAGACATTAGTTTCAAATCGATCTCTACATTTACAATGAAACCGATAAAATATGAGAACGATAAAATTGATAGATAAAGGTTTAAAGAATAATAAATGTAACAACAGAGCAATCCTGATTATTGGCTTTAATATATAAACTAATTATATACCTACTTACTATGTGATACTTATACACTGCTAGACTTCATATTAATCTCTGACAGCAAATAGTGCCATATTACAACCAAGGAAAAATTGCAAAGGTTTGCAAGTCATAATAACGCGTCGAATCGACAACTGAATCAGTATATACGCCACGGATATACACAAACATATTCGATTTTATGACGTTATCGAGCTAGCTGTAAGTTTTGGTTCGATACATTGATAACTTAAGTACTTACAGGAAACAGTTTTTTTAAATTCCTGTCATAAAACAGATAATGAAAAAGATACTAGATATAGTTTACTGATAAGGCTATTTTAATAGGATGGGTTTTCACCAAATTATATGAATTAGATTAAATAGATAATTGATAACTTTCAATTTGGTCTGTGAACCTTCTGACTTAAATATTTGACGTGATAGTGGCAATATCACGCGGGTCCAGTGTGTTTGGCCACAATCATCCGGTGTCTATGTAATTTAACTTCGGAAGTTAACTCGTCTTTGAGTGTGTCAAACAAACAAATATGTTACGCAGTTAGTTAAGGGGGTGACATGAGCCAACTAGCGCCGTCAATCGATTTTATTTTATGTGTTCTTAATATGCCCAATTTCTAAAAAAGCAATCAGTCAAGGTCTTGTGAATAACGTCTAATATTTATTGAATCATCATCATCAGCCATTTAATGTCCCCACTGCTGGGGCACTGGCCTCCCTTATGGATGAATAAGGAGAATGAGCCATGACCCACCACGCGGGCTCAGTGCGGATTGGTGGGTATTAACGACTGCAAGTGCAGCCCGGACCAACGGCTTAACGTGCCTTCCGAAGCACGGAGGAGCTCGAGATGAAAAGTTTTTGGTCACCCATCCCGTGACCGCGCGACCATTGCGAACGTTGCTTAACCTCAACAATCGCAGGCCAAACGCGCTATCCACTGCGCCACGGGCTCCTCATTTATTGAATAACTTTACACAATTTGAAAAGCATTCAAACAGTTTTAAAACGGGATTTTGTTAAAAGTGCCCACTTTTGGTTCAAACCTGTTTTTAAACTACTGAACGCATTTTGTAATGTTGTAATGTAACGTTATCCAATAAATATTACACGTTATTCACAAGACCATGACTGATTTCTTTTCTTTATTGGGCTTGTTTAGAATAAATAAATTAAAATCGATTGGCGGCGCTAGTTGGCTCATGTCATGTCAGCCCCTTAAATGGATGACGAAAATGCAATAACAATCTTCAATCATACGAGTGGACGAGGAAAACTAGAGTGTTGTTTATTGACCGACATGCGATGCGAGCTGCAATAAAGTTATCGTGTATAAATGTGATGAGTCAATGGGTTCCTGGTAATGTGGCCGCGCGCGTCACAGAGCCACTGGCGGGGAGCGGAGGCGGGGCGCTGCACCAGCTGACCGATAGCGGCGGAAGGGCGTCAACCTGCGCCGGATACGATAGCTGGAGATGCGCCCGCGCCTTGCACCCTGCGCAGCGCACACTCCCACTTGCTAGTAGATGACGACATTACGATGACAGTGCGATACAGTGATTGGAGAACCTATGGACGAAGGTTCCTTTTTTCATCTGCTAACTTATTTGTGTCACACTTTGTTGCAAATTATGCAAACTATGCTGATGTACTTGTCTTGAATACATTCATTGTAAAAATAGCTTTATTTGTTATGCAACGAATAGGATAAACTTCAAAGATCAGCAAGATAAATTATGTAAATATTTGGCATGTTTACTTGCGAAAGGTTTCGTATTGTTTTGTAACGATTATCCTATCCTGTTGTGATAAGATAAGTATAAAATATTATCTCCAATTTAATCGCGTTGTATTTATCTTTTGCCTCGATTGCATGGACATTCTATTTATTTATGGAGGCTATTTTGATAAGACAATGTGTTGCATTGCACCTTCATTACATAAAATCTTATAGTTTTGAAATAAACCTGCTGCCAATGCCAAAAACGTAGGAACTTTGAAATTAATCAACTTTTACGAATTTAAACATGTTTTTTTGGTTATTGTGATTTGCATTTGTACCAGAGCAACAAAATAAAAATAGGAGAAATATAAATCGCGTGCGTTATGATTATGCTTTTCTGTTCTCCGGACCAAGGTGAAGGCATTTCTGTGATATTATTCGAGATCGCGTGGCTTTGGTGCTATGTTTTTCGTGGTGGCGTGCATTCGTTGTTAAGTGATTCGTATTAGTAAACTTACGGGGGCGTGGTATTCGGTGTTACACTTTTCGAAGTCAGGTATCACACCCGGTACCAACCCATTGTTTTAAATTTCCTCTCTTGAACTTTTGAATATTGTAATATTGGCCAAGATCCAATTAACAAAATTTCAAAGTCTAAATTACTATCACTTAAATTGCAAACTGTTATTACTTATTTGTATATTGGCATTACAAATTGATCTGATAAAGCATCAATGATGTTTGTTTTGGTCAAAGTCAAGCTAGCTATGAAATTGGCGAATTATTGAGTCGGTGCGATAACGCGTGCCGCCCACATAGATATTCAGCGTGTTGAAACGACATCGTCCGAAATAGATGGGACAAAAACTAAAACACGGAAATTCTATGCGGATAGTTTCAAAAATAAATGTCTCTGTGTGAGTGGCAGACTGGCGCGAGCGTGGCCGATGCAAATACATAGTTTATTTATATGTAAAGCAGTCGATGTGTCGTTCACTTTTCTATTCGCGTTGAACGCACATCTATATTTATAATAACCTCCTCCTTTTAAATTTTTGAAGTCTGTTAAAAATGAATCCCTATTTCCCTTGGTCACGCCATCACGCATGAACGGCTGGACCGATTTGGGTAATTTTGGTCTTGAAATGATCGTGGAAGTCCAAAGAAGGTTTTAACGGTGAGAAAATAGGGGAAGGAGGGGTAAGTAGGGGTAGTAGTCTACTCTGTCTACTCTGTAGAAGTAGGGTAGTTAAAGGTAGGGTAGGGGTAGGGTAGGGTAGGGTAGGGTAGGGTAGGGTAGGGTAGGGTAGGGTAGGGTAGGGTAGGGTAGGGGTAGGGTAAGGGTAGGGTGGGGGTAGGGTAGGGGTACGGTGGGGTAGGGGTAGAGTACGGGTAGGGTAGGGTGGAGTAAGGGGTAGGGCCACGGGAACGAAGTCGCGCTGGGTCAGCTAGTGAATAATATTTTTAGCAGAGACGCGTTTACCGAGCGTACTTTTTGATCTTATCTAAGCATAATGTGTTGAACTGTTGAATCGCTCAAACGACGAACACTGGATTTCAACAATATCTCGTATGTTTCACTGGCGTGGCGGACGCCTATCGTGAAACATTCTGACCGTGACGATGTGTTAGTTTAATGGTAGAGCAAACTATCAATCATGCGCCGAGTCGCTCGGTCAGATATTTTCATTTATTGATCCTAAGTTCTTATAGTTATACAAGGTTATTTTTGGAAAGAAAATCCATATTGCCACCAGTTCGATCGAAGTGGTGGCAACGAGGAATAGAGGTTTTCTAACACCATCTAAATTTAAATATTATATCTAATCTTTAAAGGAATTTTCGAAACACATGTTTTTATTTTCTTTTATTATCACTCAGTAGTAAAATATTTATTTTTATTTATTTAAATCAGGCTACTAAAGACCCATACAATACAACACATACCTTATAGACTAACATACATACATATTAATATAAAGCCATACAAAGTTGCCTTAGATAAAACTGCGCGTGCTAACACCATGCGCTGTGCGTAGCAGATGATTACGCCCCTCCCCTCCCCCGCGCCTTTCGCCTTTCTAGACTTTATTTTTGATATAGTATCCATGCTATTATCACGATTCGCTGGGATAAAAAAGCTTTTGCAAAAATCTGCCATTTCTATTTTGTTTTGTAAATGGAATCGTTTAACGATACTTAATGCCTGGAAAATGCCTAATTTAATGTTCATTAATTTTTGTTCAAAAATATCACCACAACTCTAACGCAATGTTTTGATATACTTTTTTATTTTTACAGGTATGCCTCGTTCAGCAACTCTTCTTCCTCGGCTATGGCACTCGGTATGGCTCTAAATGACAGTATCTTTGTATTTACGGTTTTACACAATTATGTTTAAAGTAAACAGGCTTTAGCTTACTTTTTTTTTATCCACAACGGGGTAGCACTTAGCCTTCATCACACCTGATGTTAAGTGGTGATAAGGCTGAAGGTGGCAGCGCACTACTCCCGGAATCCTCAACACTGAGGAAAACACTAACACTTACTTACATATAGACTTAAATCATGCTCAAGTGTCGGCTATTTTTAATACATCGTCTATTAATACAATACTTCAATCATCGCGGTTGCGTGCCTGTTTAATTTATTCCATGCAAATAGCCCAACCATTTCAATATGATAATGTGATGCTAAGTTAGGCCGCCACTTAATAAGAACGTTTATTTAAAACTGGGAATAAATTAAATTGAAGCCATTTTATAACGAACGAGAAACTTGCATAATATGATAATTTCAACCGCCTCTGTGGTCTAGTGGTTCACACCACCGATTTCAGACCCAGAGGTCCCGGGTTCGATTCCCAGTGGGGGTACTTATAGTATTCGGTTTGGTTGGTGTTAGGACTTGTTCTTAGTCCGCCTGGCTAGCTACCACCGTCTTATCTAAGTCTGACGCCATAGCAATGATGTTTTCAGCGTTATTGTGTTCCGGCAGTTAGAGATAAGATAGCCAGTTCCTCAGTGATTGAGGATTCCGGGAGTAGTGCGCTTCCACCTTCAGCCTTATCACCACTTAACATCAGGTGTGATGAAGGCTAAGTGCTACACCATTGTGAATAAAAAATTAAAAAATAATTGTGGTATTATATTATTAATACCACAATTATCATATTGTGTTGCTGGTTAATATTCTTTAACTAGTAAAGTATGAATCGTCGGTTGTCCTCCTTGACGTATCGGTCAATGGCAACTCAAGCACGGTCGTGTCACGTAGTAGTTTTTTTACCCTGTGGTCGTGTGCTCGAAGCTATGTCTTGCAAAGTCAAATTTTGTTTTGAATGTTTGTATGAATAATAATTATATATCATACATAAGATGTGCACTTTATGCTAGCCAAATTCCGTTGTATGTTTTCTATGCAATCAGTGGTCGGAATAGGTAGTGCCATTTGGGTTGAATGACCTCAAACATTATCAATAATATGGAAATAGGTACCCCCGGGCCCGGGATCCCGGGATTCTAAAAATATTTATTTATTATTTATATTATATTTAATCTATAGGTCATAGGTAATATAATTTCGTAGCTCAGTGGTTAGAGCAGTCGCCCGGATAGCGAAAGGTCGTGGGTTCGAGTCCCATCGGAGCTGGTTGTGAGATGGGTCGATTTTTTCTAAATACTTCATTTTCCATTTTTCAACCATAAAAATTGCATTGTGAATGCAAAAAAGTAAAAATTTAAATAACTAATATAATTTCGTTTTAAGGCCTTGGCCTTGGTTTTAAGGCGCGATTGGTTTTTCACTCGTCTCGTGCCTTTTGTGTTAGATTTGGCCAATGTGTCTGCGCATACCGTTTTCAATCGGCCATTTTTCGTTTAAACATCATGTACATAACACATTTATTTTCTTTTAAATTAATAATTTAATGCGAATCTCGGATATCAGTAAGTATCAAATCACGGAATAAGGGCATGTCCACGTTATGCTAGCATTCATGAATCTCGCGAAATGGCACTTCCTATTCCGACCACTGGCAATAATATTATAAAGAGGAAAGATTTGATTGTTTGTTTGTTTGCATCGAATAGGCTCCGAAACTACTGGACCGATTTCGAAAATTCTTTCACCATTAGAAAGCTACTGTCTTCTAGAGTGACATAGGCTATATTTTATCCCGATATTCCCACGGGAACGGGTACCACGCGGATAAAACCGCGAGGATCCGCTAGTATGTTATAAATTGGTTTAAAGCAGTATTAACTTCGAAACAGACTTTTTCACGCACACTCTTGTATAATAATAGGTTTTCCTTTTATTTAGACTAGCTATTAACTGTTAAATTGAACTTGTTATTATCCTTGTTTAAAAATAGATATCCTTGTTTGTTAAATTCAGTATTTCCGCTTCACTACATATTCTATAATTAGCACGCAATTAAAATGAAACAACAATCATCTAAAATATTACTTAACTAATACCATACAGGAAGGAAAAAATATTTATAACCTTTTGGGAAACACAAATATTGAACTGTTTATCAGGTGTCGTCTGTAAATAGAACAACAAAAATCCTGTTGAATGGGCTTTTCATTTTCATCATTGAGTGTACAAGAAGCACTATGGACGTGACTTCTACCAAAATTAGAATAACGTACGAGATCCTGGCAACTTTTGGTCTAAGAATAGCTTCATGAGTTTGACAGGAAAATCGATAAAAGTTTGTTGCTTTTTTTGCGCGATGTTTTGTTGTATTTGTTGTTTTGGAGCGCTTTAATTTAATACGAGTAGATTACACTTATTTATAGGTTTCCCCACTTCTCCACGGTCCCCTGCGGCGGGCGTTATATCTGGATCAACTTTTTTCATCCGCTGCTGATATTAATTCACTACCTACCAAATTCCGGTACCTGGAAAATGATATTTCTGGAATTGTAAATAAGTTACAACTAACTTTGCCTTAACAAACATCCAAGTTCTTGAATCCCTGCTCTGTCTATTCGTTTATAAACCTGTTGCCACTAATAATACCTATTGATAATTGCATCACTTGTCACTTTTTATCGTCATATTCAACGTCAACAAGGAAATCGATGCGCCCCGTGACTCAGAGTTGGGTAATGCGGTTTCCCGCATGCATGGGCAATCACTTACCATGGCTTGGGCGATAAACAGCGCTATTTATAAACGGCACTGCGGATAATTCTGTCGCCGCGCTATTTGTGTTTATTGCGAGGAAGCCATTGTGGGATACTGGTTTCGCTATTGTCGTCCACGTAACCCGCGTGACACGTGCAGGAGACGTATTTCCGAGTTTGAATTCGCATTCGAAATTGTAAAATTCACATGCGAATTCCTTTCATCGGTATTTTTGAATAATCACACCTATGAATTCAGAATTTCTACAATTAAAATTCATCATCTTTATTAGTCTGTGGCCGCACAATGTCGTCACTGACAATCATATGACAAGTGTTTGTGTTTGCATTTTGCTATATTTTTAAAGTTTTTCTGTGATTTTAAAAGAATTAAAGAATATTAATTTATTGGCAATACAGATTTCGAATGCTACAAAAATGCATGAAAACTGGTAAGTAATAGAATTCGATTTGGTAGATGACTGTTTGACGTATACGTTTTCAAGTCGTATACGATTTTCATTTCGAGCGCTACTGAAATACGTCTCTGGTCGCTGTTCCATCGCCGATAAACGACCCTCTAGTTTAAGATTAACCATAATAAAATTTCCAAATAAATATGAATGCCAATTATCTATTAAATTAGTCATTATATTATCTAGTCAGATAATGCCCAAACGGTAAAACATCAGATAACGAGTTTAGTTGATATTATGCACATTTATAATTATCTGTTGTTGTATCATCAGCACTGGCCTTTGTATTCAATATCTTTATGATAATTGATATCTTTAAATAAATCGTTTTGATGGCCAAGTATTTATAGATCATCATTGTCATATTATAAAAATATTTAAGGTACTTACTTAAATTATTTTTCGCTAGCGCGTTAAATTTTTTGTTGTATTTGTTGAGCACGGTGTCCTCTTGTCCATGTGCTTGCATCCAATGCACCTGACTTACTAAAATCCACTTGCAATATGTTTGAATAGATGTTAGAATTGAAAAATGGAAAACGAAATGCTTTGAAAAAATCGACGCGTCTCGCTTCGAAATATTTCGTTTTCCATTTTTCAATAATAACAATTGCATTGTGAATTCAAAAAAGTAAAATTTTTAATTAGATGTTAGAATGTTATGTTTGGTAATCTAGTACCTAGTTAAATTATTTTGCCTGTTCCTTAAAACAAAGTCTAAGTGTAAGTTATTTAAATTTTTATTTTTTTGCATTCACAATGCAATTTTTATTATTGAAAAATTGAAAATGCAGTACCCATTTAGAATAAATCGACCCGTCTCACAACCAGCTCTGATGGGCTCGAAGCTCGAACCCACAATTACAATTTACAATATACAAAAGCATGTCACACATAATCGCCATTTACACGGAGCCAGTTCTTGAGACAATCCACTAAAGTTAGTCCACTAAGATAATATATATTACTATTGATCACTGGCTTGAGAACAATCCAAAGTAGTGGACTACCTCTTTTTACACGATGAAAAATGTGTAAATGTTGCATTAAGTAAGACTGAAGCGTGGAATCAAAAACATGCTTGATAAGATAATCTGAAGAAATTCAAAGTAGGTACCTACTTAGTACAAAAGTAAACTGTTTGGAGGGTTTGCTGTATTGACCAAAGGATCTTCTCCTACGTGATAATGACCCATCTCTACTTCTAAACTCTTTCCTGTGTATAGTGGTTACACGTTTATTGGTGCAATGAAACCTCATTGATGACGCCTCATCTTACGCTCTCGCCACTTGGCAAAGACGTCACTAAGAAAAAAAGGCTGTTTTTACATCACTCTTCACAAACTTTTCGCAACTTAAGTACTTGAACTCTTGGTTTAATTAATCGTGTCGTAACTCGAGGAATACCGAATTAGCAGTCAACCTTTTGATAGCGGACGTCATTCTGCTGAGGAACGGTGTTAAGTGGACCTCCAAGCCAAGCGGGAGGACAAAATGAGCTTAACTATTTGATATCATATCAGAGATTAACTACTTACCTATTACCTAAAACAAGTCTCAAGTCCCTATAAACATCTTTTATTCATCTATCTACTACCACTACATCTTGTGCGGCGATTACCGACGCTCCAGCACCTAACCTATACTGTGGCCCTGTGTCACACTGGCCACTTTGCTACAAGCTGTTCTTTAAAAAGATTAAATTTAACAACAAGTCTTGTATCATACCTTTATAGAAAAAAAGAATGAAAACATTTTTATTGACAACACACACAAAAAAGAGTTATAAATAAAAAAATATGAAAAAAGAGACAAAAAACCAGCATAATGTTGCAGCGAGAAGAGACTGACAGTGCAACGCTGGTATTCTAGAGGGACCTATTTGTGTGGACAACTTCGAAGAAGAAAGACAGAAAACAACTGGCTTTATATCATCTTATTTTATTTTTTTGTTTTTTTGCATTCACAATGCAATTTTTATTACTTATAGAAAAATGGAAAATAAAGTATATTTAGAAAAAATCGACCCGTCTCACAACTAGCCATCCCAGCTACAACTAGCTCCCATCGGAGCTAGTTGTGAGACGGGTCGATTTTTTCTAAATACTTTATTTTCCATTTTTTTATATCATCTTCTTTATTTCACCGAGTGAGCAAATATGAAAATAGTATACGCGCTGATGTAGACCCTAGTTCATGCATCGCTGCAAACTCCGATTCTCGCTCCATCGTAGATCCTGTTCTAGCCCATGGGCTTGATTGGGATCAAGAGCAAACCCATTAAAAGTAAAAAAAAATAATAACAGCAGACCGTTAAATAATCCAAATTAAAATGTTATAAAATAACTAAATACGCATGCGTAATGAAACATACAACAGTGATTAATTTTCAAACTCGCTGGTCAAGTTGAACGGATGTTACATCATAAATATTTTAAATTCCCAATTTTGTGACGTCATTTATGAAGGACGAGCATGACCCGACCACGCGCGGTCGACGTGGTTCACGTCACGTGTATGTTAAAAATAGATAACTTGACATTAAAATCTGATAACTATGTGCTTTTAATAACCCGATGTTACCGGTTACTTATTTAAGGCTGAGTATCTATCGAAGATTGTTTTAGTATTGAAAAACGATAATAGAAAGGGTTCAGTTTTTGTGAAAACAAAACTGTAAGATTATTTTAATTTTTAGTTTTTTGCATTCACAATGCAATTTTTACAATAGAAAAATGGAAAATGAAGTATTTAGAAAAAATCGACCCGTCTCACAACTAGTCCCATCGGAGCTAGTTGTGAGACGGGTCGATTTTTTCTAAATACTTCATTTTCCATTTTTCTAAAACTGTAAGAATTGAAAATGAAGTAAGTATTAGAAAATGTCGAGACCCGTCTTACTACTGGCTCCGATGGGACTCGAAACCACTGTGTCCGGGCGAATGCTCTTGATCCAGAGACGGGTCGACTTTTTCTGATACTTTATTTTCGATATTTTTTATATTAAAAATTGCATTGTGTAAGTATGCTAGAAAGTAAAAATAATTTGAAAACTGCAAGTGTTTGTTTGTTTGGCACGCCCGCGCACTCCAGCGGCCGTCAATAGTGGCGTATAAATAGCTTGCGGGCACGCCGCGGGCCCGTGCCGCGCCCGCGCCGCTCCCGTCCGGCCCTGGCTATGTTTAGCCCGCCTTTATTGCCCATACCATACCCACGATCGATTTATCGGAAATACCGTGCCATCTATTGCGTTGCGCGCCATTGCCAATTTACAATTCTTCGATCCTACAACATTTTTAGACACACGTTCACATAATGTTTGTCAATTTGACACATCTAATTTACGTGCAGTAGACGTTATTTAGTTATCTGTGAATCTCTTTATAGAAACACTAGCTTTCCGCTCGCCGCTTTGCCCGCGTGGACTACACGACGTTATCCTGCGGGAATTTGATATTTTTCCGGTATAAAAAGTAGCCTATGTTCCCCTCCAGGCTACGAAGTATCTGTATCACAAATTTCAGCCAAATCCGTTCAGCCGTTTTGGCGTGATTGAGCAACAAACATCCAAACTTTCACATTTATAATATTAGTAGGAAGTAGGAATAGTAGGATAGAATACATAGTTATTTAAACATGGGAATTTCGAACGCACATTTCATAAACAATTGTTTCACAATCGAGTAACTTAAAAAAAAATTTAACCACTGTCCATTCTATAAGTCCTCAGCTAACCAATTACGTTGAATGTTCGCCTTAAAAAAACGTGAAGCCAAGTAAATGCAAACTTAATAAAAGGTCGAGAGAAACAGCGTCAATTAATCCATTGTTTATTCTCGACCCTAACAGAGCTAACTTATCAAACCGTCCGAAAATAGCTCCTTGTATAACCAAGTCAGGAATAGCGCAGCAGTGGGAAAGCATTGGGGCTATAAATAGCGGCAAGTTGTTCGGTCTTTGTGCATCGAAATAGCCGCGGGCCCTCCGGTGGAGGCTGCGGTGCGGACGTGAGCTATTTGCGGCGGAGGCTGCGGCGTTTGATCGCCTTTAATCCTTTTGTGAATAGATCGAACTATTTGATTGAATCAGGCGTCACTTGGCGAAGTCCCTAACCATTGTGAAAAATAAATATATGTAGCTTTCTTCCGCAAATAATCACAAAACTTGCACCTTCACCGATCACACTACTCTACACGTGTTTCGCCCCAACCCGGGGCATCCTCAGGAGATGTTTGACCGTATGCAATCCAGCACCGAATGACTGCATGTCTGTCTGAGGATGCCCCGGCTTGGGGCGAAACACGTGTAGAGTAGTGTGATCGGTGAAGGTGCAAGTTTTGTGATTATATGCGGAAGAAAGCTACATATATTTATTTTTTACAATTGATCGAACTAAACAGCACGGGTAGCATGATAAACTCGATTAAGGTTTTGTCTCTATCGTACTTAACGTCAAAAATAACATTTCTTCGTAGACAAATCTATTGTTCGGCTGTCAATTATAGACTTACAAAGGTAGACAAAACTCTTCTAGGGTTTGTCATGCTTCGCGTGCTGGTCTGGACGAGAGAGAGATAAATTAAGAATCGAAAGATTACAATGAAATACAAAACACACACCGCGTCAATTAAACTCGTTGTACACTTGTACACACTTGTTCAAATATCCAAGTCAGTTTAGCTAGGTATGATGGTTCAGTTGCTTCATTAAACGATACACACGTTCAAAATTATATGCAACTTTACCAGACAGAACTTAAAAGTGTTAATTTTAAATGCGGTAAAAATATGTCAACAAAAAACTAAAGTCGTTCAGAGGATGGTGTTGTCCAGAATTAGGTTCCACACTAAAAATATCTCGGCATGGAATGCGCCCATCTGTTTATAGAGCAGCGCGCGAAGCGGGGGGTTCGCCGCGTTGTTAGTGTTCCCGAGGGGCGACGCGACAGGCGACAGGTCGACAAAAACCGGTGCAGCGACAAGTGTGGCGACAGGTGACGGTGCCCTTGTCGCACAGGCAGGTCACAGAGTCACAGGTGAATGCCTTCCCCTTCCCGGAACTCGAACTAGGAATGTTACACCGACAAGTGCACGGAGTGCTATTAGCTTTTAATATTGTTTAAATTTTCTTGCTATATCTCGTGTATAGTCTTGTGTGAATGTCTATGAATATTTATTTTATTGCGAGACAAATCAACACTCTGTATTTGCATTTTATGGCATTATTTACTCGAAAGCCGTTGAACCAGTAGAACTCGACGAGATCGTTCGTGTCGTCCTTAGTTAAGAGCGAACGCGCACTTGTGATTTTTAATCGGGCGATAGTTTGATATTTCTAGGATTCAGTATAGAGTTATATGGCAGTGCGCGCACTGACGATTAAACTATTGACCGATCAAACTACCGAAAATGTCAACTATCGCACAACTATCGGCCTGTGCATGAAGGACTATGTGAGGTCGCGCCCGGATTCAACTAAACTATCGACCAACTATCGGTCGACTAAAAATCAACAAGTGCGCGCAGGCTCTCAAAACCAAACTATCGGCCGACAGCTTGATCACGATCGTCTTACGATTCCGACTAAACTATCGCCCGATTAAAAATTACAACTCAAGTGCGCGTTGGCTCTAAATGGTTTCATGACAATAACGACCTTATTGCTTTGTGCGGGCGAGTCGTAAACGTATGTCCCAACAAAGAGCCGTTCACACAATTCAATGAATCCGGAATCCTTCCAGTACTTGCTACGTCTTTGTATGGTAAACTAATTATAGCTCCTCTATTTATAGCAGTGATTCACTCCTGCGCAGCTTACACGCTTCAAACTAGTCTCAAAACGTGCATACGCCCATCATTGGCCTATTTGTTTTATTTCATAATAAAGGAAATTCTCTCAGTGATAAATGTGCACAAGTATTTTTGTTTTATCAAACATGTTCTCTTGTGAATGCAAACTGTTCAATTGTATCACCATTTACCACCAATCGATCGTTGATAGGTGAACGATTAGGTATATCCAATTCCTTTATAAAACCGGCACCATCCCACACGTGAGTGTCATCAGTTGATAAAAGCACCGACTTTCATAATCTGGCTAAATGTTTTAGTGGTTAAGGTGCATTTAAAACATATGACCCATTTCAACGTTTCAGTGTTCTTGTGTATTTTAATAAAAAGATAAAGGTATCTAGACAGGTTATCATGTAAAGCTTATTTATTTTATTTATACGACACACTAAGAGATACATTAAATTAACAATAGAAACATTAAAAGCCCGCAATATACACATCTGACGCGTGAGTGTACTTAATTGAAAATTTATAAACGTGATTTCTTTACTTGTTGAGTCCTATACTCTAATTTTTTTATTAGTTACATTGTGCCTTAGCTATTGTTATTAAATTACTTATACCTGAACATAATCCTGAACCTACCGTATTATTGCTGCAGCCGAGAGCAGTGCGCGAAGCGAATCCACATGACAGGAAAAGGTACCTTAGAATTGTGTTTATTTCTCTAGTAAAATTATTTGTTGTCACAACAAGCGGTCACACATTGCTCGTTATTGCCGGAAGCGCGTCCACCCGCGCCAGCGCATCCGATGCGCCGATTCAGCTGCCGCCAGCTATGTGCAAGGGTTGCGACCTGCATCCGACCCATGGTGATTCAATCATCGTTAAGACGTATTACCTGTAAAGAGCCTAGAAGGGTTTTGTAGTGGG
Organism: Crambus lathoniellus; assembly: GCA_949710035.1. Lineage (NCBI taxonomy): Eukaryota > Metazoa > Arthropoda > Insecta > Lepidoptera > Crambidae > Crambus > Crambus lathoniellus. Next base: position 1,356,219 of record OX453303.1, on the reverse strand, counting down.
ATGAGCTTGCGTTCTCAATTGTTTGTGCTGGTTGTCGTGGACCGATCACAACAGTGTGCAGCTCGTTATTTATTGCCGGAAACGGGTACACCCGCGCCAGCTCATAATATTGAAGTGCCGCCAGCTATGTAGCACCTATTATATATTCTGTGGTAGCACATTGCGTGGTTGCGTCCAGCGGATATCCTACTGGAGGTTCATTCATGTTTCTAGCTTATGCTTAACTGCGAGCAACACAATTGTATCAATCAAATTCCCATTAATTATTTGGGATTATCTGCTCTCCGCCGTTTTACCCACGTGGTACCCGTTCCCGTGGAATTAACGGGATAGGGAGTACCTTCCTCAAACATCTGAACAAACTTTACCTTTTTTATAAGTGTAGATAATATGCTTTAGTGTCTGTCGTCCTATGATAGCCCGCATGTTAATAATTTATTCCAGAGTAACTTATTAAAATTTTTGGTTTTTTGCATTCACAATGCAATTTTTATTACTAAATACTTCATTTTCCATTATTCCAGAGTACTTTAAATACTCGTGGGTTAAATATCACCGACATACTTAATACTCCCTGCAACTAGAATGGAAATGTAGTACCTAGTTGGCTCTGAGCTTCTAAATTTTAACTTTTATTCTGGCAACAGCCGTAGCCGCCTGTGCCTAAAAAGCAAAACACGACCAAATTTAGATCTTTCCGGTGGCGGTTGCATTTAGCCGGGAGAAAATAGCCGGCGTGCGCGCGCGCATTCGCCGTAAACAGTTTACGCGCACGGGAATAGACGGGCGCTTCTGGATCTGGAGCGCAACAGTTGGCTTTTACGGATGATTATTTTGAGCGCAGCTTCGGCGGCGATGGTGGGCATGTTGCGTTGTTGTGGAGGGTTAATAGATCGTACGGTAACTCATCTCATAAGCTTCCAGTAAACGACATTTAGGTGTCTTGAACTCTTGAATGGCCTGCGCTGCGACGACTAGTGGGTGAGATGGGAAACAATACACACAAACTTCAGTATTTCCTACAGACGTACTTGCCATGTCATGTCAAGTACTTTTACGGATGATTATTTTGAGCGCAGCGTTGGCGGCGGTGGTTTGTGGGCAGTATGCATTGTAATAGAGGCTTAGATCGTACGGTGACTCGTCTCATATGCTTCCAGGTAAACGATGGTTAAGGTGTTGTGGGTACAGGTTTTCTATGGCTTGCAGCAAGTGGTTGAGATGACACCTCAGTGTTTTCTGGAGCACTTAGCGTGCGTTTCCACAGAAATGGAGCAGCTCTGAACTGAGCTGTGTTGCCAGTTTGACCGTTGAGCTGACACCGCCTGTTGTGTCAAATGTATGAGGACACAGCTCAGCTCTGCCAGGCTCTGCTTCTGTGGAAATGCACCCCCGCCTCTTGTATGTAAGGCTAGTCAACATTTAACTCAATGGCACTCAGTTCTAAATTCACACAATGTTACAATACTTGTATTTCGCACAAGATGGGTTCTGTCTACCAATACAGACTATGAATTGTCAAAGTTATGTAAACCACAAACCATCAGTTTACGTTTGAATGGCGTAATTTTCGTGTATAATTTATTAATATTCAAGGTAACTGCGGGCCTAGTGCGACCAGCGCTGAGCTTGGGGTGACGTGTTCAACTTAAAGAGGTGACTACATAAACACATCCTCCTAAATGTATCTCAAAAATGCTAAGTTGCGGTCATCGCCATGACATGATTTTCTATTTTATACAGACTGGTTGCATCCAAAGGTTTTTGGTTTTGGTATTGGTGGGTACATGTTCATTAGTAAGCAAATACAATTTATCGCAACAAATCAATCACTTCTGACAAATAAGTTAAAAAAAACTCTGTGTTTGCGAATTGATAAAATAATAGGAGGCACGTTTCGTAGCTCGCGTGCGTGGTCTATTTTTAGCGGGGCATAATTTGATGTGTATTGTCGTCGGTCTCTGTCGTGTGCGGGGCGCGCGAGCGGGACGGGGCGCGGCGGCCGGGCGCGGGGCGCGGGGGCGCGTCCTTCACTTGTCGCGCTCGTTGCCGGGTGCGCTATTTATAGCGCGGGGAGCGGCGCGCGGGGGCGGCGGCTCCGCTTTGTGTTGATTCTTAGCTTTGTTCTCTAACTGTGCATTTATTTTAATTTTACTTTTACGAAATAAGTACTGAATATTTTTTGCGTTAACAGCTATTACATAAGTTTTTTGTTTACTTTTAATTTGATTTCTATTTGTTATATCTTAAAATCACTTTTTTTAACCTACATATTTTTAACTACATCAACAGTACTGTGTATTTTTGTTAAGATTAAGTCGTATCATGAAATTAAATTCTTGTGACTAATTCTTACCGCCTCTGTGGTTTAGTTGTCCACTACACACCACCGTGCACCGGTATCAGACCCAGAGGTCCTGGGTTCGATTGCCAGTGGGGGTACATATTGTATTCGGTTTGGTTGGTAATAGGGCTAAGGCTTGTTCAAAGTCCACCTGGCTGGCTAGCTACCACCATCTTATCTAAGTCTGACACCATAACAACAATGTTTTTAGCATTGTTGTGTTCCGGCAGTTAGGATGGTAAGATAGCCAGTTCCTCTGTAATTGAGGATTCCGGGAGTAGTGCGCTTCCACCTTCAGCCTTATCATCACTTTACATCTGGTCATGGTGTGATGAAGGCTATGTGCTACCTAGTTGTGGATTAAAAAATCATTTTTACAAAATAGTTTCTTTACGTTGATATCTGTACTTTACAATGAAACAATATGGGTAAGGCGATATAAACGTAGTTTTACCCCATTTTACAGCAAAAAAATATTTATTTTTAATACAGTTGCTCAAAAAGTGGCGTATTGCAGGGACGTATAGCGTTCGGGATGTGGGCTATTACACACTCGAACTTTTTCTTTACCTTTCCCGAACTCGTGCGTTTTCTTTCCCAACTGTCAAAATATTGTCTATTAAAAAGAAAAAACCAACCACGAAGTTTTTACAAAAAAAAAACATAGAAGTTTTTATGATTCATGCAAATATTTCTAAAAAGAAGCTACTAAGTTGTTTCAATATCAGATTTAAAAGTAATTTTAATTATACTTAAATCAAATTAATATTAGTATCGGCCAAATTAAATTTATGAATATAAAAAATACATAAAATTGGCTGTATGACCACAGATTACTAAATATGGTATGACGTGCACTATCTACCATAGTATCTGCTTATAGGAATTTGCGCAAGTAAGTGAAAAGAAAATGAGGGACCATATTTCTTAATTTTCTAAATTAGTTTTTTCTGGTTTTTATTGTGGTAGGTAATATAAATAAATATAAAATATAAAAAAAAAGTATGGTGGAATTAGTGCAATAATGTGGCTTTAATGGAAAACGATGTGGTAAAAGAGAGAAATAAGGAAAGGCGCTCCTGTAGGATTCGGATAGCTTTTGTTAGGTTTCATTTCATTTCATCTCATTTAATTTAGTTTTCATTTCATATCAATAAAAAATTCTACTGAAGCCTTGGCTGTATGATCATTGTTTCCTTTGCCAACCCAGAATGGGTGAAGAAAACAAAAAAAAAGTCTCTGCTTATATTCTTTTACGATTAGTTAGTTGAGTTTATTGTGTTTTATTATTTTATTAAATTGCTTAATTTTTTCGCAACTGTATTAAAAATAGTTGTTCAGTACACGTGCGGAACCGTCATTGCAACTTGTTCCGACTGTCAACCCTCACCTTCGGCTGCGCCTCGGCTCGGGTAGACATTTGTCGGAACTCTTTGCAATGACAGGCTTTCCGCACTTGTAATGAAATCTACTATTTTCACTTACGTTCCCGTAGCATTACTTATGTGCTACGCCGTAGCCACTCCCGGAGCTTACGTAGCATGCTGGCTACGGCTGGCTACGATATGTTTTCGTAGCGTTATACATTACTTACATAATTTTTCCTAGACCTTGTAAGTTTTGGTCTCGTAAATGATTATGATAAGGATAACCTAATCTATAATTTTATTAATCAATTATATTTAAATGCGATTTAATTTGCATAATGTATTAGTAAAAATATGAATTGCCGCCAAACTAACTAGTTGACCTAGTTTAAATAAAAATATCAATTAGGTCACAATTTAATTTTACAAATGGACAGTTGATCCGGAATAGATGTGCCGAATTAGGCGCGATGAGTGATGGCAAGTGACGGCTCCGGAATTACATACGTATCGGACGGCGGCGTGGCGGTGACACGTGACGTGACGGCTCCGGGCCGGCCGCCGGCTCATTTCATTATGTATGACGCTTGCATTATGCACGGTGCATCCACTGGGTGCACTCTTGGACATTACATTGATGATCGATATTGGTCTTTCTGCATTCAGTTCTTTCCTGAGATCTAAGTTATGTTATCTGCCCATCTAACCTGGCGGCTAACGCTTTTGGTGCCCGTCCCTGGTCTCCACTCTAGCACCTTTCTGCTCCACTAGCCATCAGTTCTGTTGGCAGCGCACCATGTTTGCGCTATGGTACGCCCCACGTCTAAGTTAAGGCAACAGCTATTTCACTCCGGTGTACATGCTTAAGGCTGCGATTCCCTAAAATAGGGTATTTTAAATTATGGATTACTCGCAAATCACAAGAACTTAAAATTTGGAAAAAATATATGTTATTTTACAGTTATTTATCTAGTGTTTCCGGCCGTTTTTTTCGATTGGTGATATTTTACTGTGTCAAATAAAATCCCAAACATCCGTCTAATCGTAATCCAAATATCCTATTACTTGCAGTATACTTGGTTTTAGTTAATGAAAAATATACGAAAATAATTGTCTTTGAATAGCCGAGGGATTCCGGCCGTCATAATTTCAAAATTTTTATTATTTAATTTTTAATCGAATTTTAAGTGATTTTCGATTCGCGGGGCGCTTGCGAGTTCACAGTTCACTGCCGGCTGCCGCTACGTCCGCGTGAAGTGTATCGCGCGCGGCCGAGCAAGGGTTAGCGTGCCTATTTCGGTCGGGAATCATCGCCTTAATCCCGCAGTGGAAGGTGCACACCATTGGATATTCTTGTTAGCTGCTTTAGGGGTGCCAGTTAATAATATGACATCGGAACATCGATCGGCCCGATGCGGATCGAGGCCGGCACTAATGGCCGATCTGTGTCTTGAGCTTTATCACTCGCATATTCAATATACTCCAATCAATTGCCTCTATTTGCGGGCTTCCATTAATATCTAAACTGGCTGCACTGGACTGCAGATATTTATAGCGATATAACATCACTACCTACTCACTATTCATCACAACTGCTTGACGTTTGCAAAATAATTATGCGTTATAATTATATAATATTTGTTTACGTATCATAATATAAGTTATGCATGCTTTGTGAGCATGTTTCTCTAAAAATAATAGTGTATGTCATGCTTATTAGTAAATGACACGCATTTTACAATGTTGCACAACATGGGCCGGTGTAAACATCGTTATTAGCTCGATTTTAACACGCGGTTTGTAGCTCCCTTCGACATTGCGAGTGCAGGGTGACTTTTAACGGCTGCGCCTGTGACTGTGACCTAAATCTGGGGGAGGTGCGGGTGACAGATGGGGAGGGGGTGCCACACATTATTTAGTCCGCTCTTATGATGTTCAATGCTGTTTGTTATCTCTTTGATTTTGCATAGTCGTAGTATCTAAAAAATGTGAAGCACTGAAGTTTCATAGGAGAATATCGTTTTTACCTATACATTAATCTGTGCCCGTAGTGTAAGTTTTTATGTCAAAAAACGCAAACTATTTCGATTCCGTATTTATGTCAATTTGTATGAAAACTGTATTAGCGCCTCTAGCGGCGAGTAGCGCGCATATATAGTTTACATACAAATTGACATAAATACGGAATCGAAAAAGTTTGAGTTTGCTTGACATAAAAACTTACACTTGGGGTACTGAATTTGAATCTACTGAGCTCCTCATGCTACTGGGTCGTGCCTACACATTACAATACAGTCTGAACACTTTGATTCACATTACAAGCTTGTGCTCTGCTCGTTTTTATGAATGTCTGGTTCATTTAGGTTTGATCGCCGCCGTATTGTATTCCGGATTCAATGCCAAGTATTTTGCTCACTTTTATCAAATGATTTTATGAGACAGGAAGAGTCGTCTGGCGCATAAAGTATTTCAGACGCAGTATTGCTGTCGTCGTTGCTAAATATTTTGATACGCATATGATTTCCGCAGAATACACTGGAAATTTTATTGCTGTAATGATTACACGATATAATTTGTTGACATTTTTACAACACACTAATTGTATATTTAGGAATGTTAAATCTGAGTCATGCTGTAGATATATATGCGCGTTAAATATTATGTTTTGAATTATATTTCATCTTATTATTGACTAGCGGATCCTCGCGGTTTCATCCGCGTGGTACCCGTTCCCGTGGGAATATCGGGATAAAATATAGCCTATGTCACTCGGGAAGAATGTAGCTTTCTAATGGTCAAAGAATTTTTCAAATCGGTCAAGTAGTTTCGGAGCCTATTCAATGCAAACAAACAAACAAACAATCAAATCTTTCTTCTTTATAATAATAGTGTATATTGTTATGTAGTTTTTAGTTTATATCTTATTATTGATTCTGATGTAGTTTTTAGTTACATGCACCAGCTGTGTCACTTGCTCGATGGATGATCGATGGGATCGATGATCCCTCGTTCGGAAAAAACCTATACAGGCGTCCCAAAATTATGTCACATGGCTGGAAAGTACCTTAAATACTGAAGATATAAAAATTTACTGAAAGGAAACTTCATTTTTATTTTGAAAAGAAAACGAACTGCATTCAAAGAATTTCAAATAATCGCATGTCTGAACTGGGAATCGAACCCGCCGAATGTGAAAAAAAATACTTTTAAAATTTTATTATACTGATCGAAAGGCTCCATTATAAGCATTTATTTATTCTCAGTAACATAGCATCTTAAATAAAAGGGAGACTACGAAATTTAACATTTAATGTTGATTATCAAAGTGCATCGTTATGGATAAATTATGGATAAACTTTTCTGTGACTGTCGTGCTCAAAACAACTGACTTTAACATTTCAATATATTACTAATGAAATGAGTAAAGATTGGAGCAATATTATAAGTACCTAATTTCCCTATCATAAGTGTGTGATAAAGTTATACATATTGTGCCTCCTTGACTGATTCAAAAGGTTTGAATAATTTGGTGCGAGTTCGATTCTCGGTTTGAACAGGCGATTATTTAAAAATATTTTTATGCAGTTCGTATTGTATTATTATTTAAATGAAAATAGAGTCTTATTTCCATAAAATTTTCAATCTACAGTACTTGGTGCGGTCTATGCCACATGGTTGAATAGACTGCACCAAATTATGTAGATTTAAATCAATCGAGGTGGTGTTACTTATCACATGTTGTATAACTTTAGATGTTTGGATGTTTGTATGTTTGTTACTCAATCACGCCAAAACGCCTGAACGGATTTGGCTGAAATTTAGGACACAGATATTTTGTAGCCCGGAGAGGAACATAGGCTACTTTTTATCCCGAAAAATATCACATTCCTGCGGGATAACGTCGTGTAGTCCACGCGAGCGAAGCCGCGGGCGGAAAGCTAGTAAGGTATAATATTGCTCCAATCTTCACTCATTAGTGGTAATATATGAAATGTTAAAGTCGGTTGTTTTGAGCGCGACAGTCACGGAAAATACTATCCACAACTGCTGCTGCTGCACAAACTTGTTATTTAACATTAAATGTTAAATTTCGTAGTCTTCCTTTTATTTAAGATGCTGTGTTACTCAGAATAAATAAATGCTTATAATTGAGCCTTTCGATCGGTAAAATAAAATTTAAAAAATACTTTTTTCACATTCAGCTGGTTTGATTCCCAGTTCAGACATGCGATTATTTGAAATTCTTTGAATGCAGTTCGTTTTCTATTTAAAATAAAAATTAAGTTTCCTTTCAGTAAATTTTTATATCTTCAGTATTTTAGGTACTTTCCCTCCATGTGGCATAGTTTTGGGACGCCCTGTATAAATCGTTTAAACAAAATTCAAAAATACCAATTATGTGTGCAATATATGCGTGATTAAATCCGTAAAAAGTGGTTAGGACTTCTAGTAAAGAGAACTTAGCTTACTAAGTAATTGAGCTGTGTTTTATCGAGTTTATAATGAGGCTTGCCTGAAGAAAGCAATCCCAGGCGTCTGTACATCCACCGAGCGAGGGTTGATTGCATTCGTCGGCCATAATGATACAGTCCAGGTCTATATTCAGTAGAGCACTAGGCTGGAACCCCAGCCGCCCCCCGAAAGTAGGTCGCGGTGGGGCGAGGTGGGCGGGAGGGGAGGGGTGGGCGGGGGTAGCGCCGCTATTTTTGGCCCGGCTATATTTAGCCCGATGGGCGACCGGGGCGCTAAGGACGTCCTTCGGATTGTTTCTTTTGAAAGTACTCGCGCCGACCTCGCCCGAGCCGCACTATTGTGGACCTTTGTGGCCTGCCTTACATTTAATATTAATGTGAGTCCTGTTCGTCCTTACCAGTATAGCTGGTAGGTATAATAAGTGGTGGAAACTAACTTCTATTTATGGAATTATATTTTTTATTGGTTGTTTGTAATTTATCATGACTACTAAACGAGACAAGCTAAACATAGCTTTTTTAGTTAATCATGTTGGTATAGGATAAGCACATAGCAGTTCGAAGAAACACGTCACTAATCGGCTGGCATTTTTATATTATTTATAGGTATTTTTTTTTTACTAATGGTGTGTGTTGTATAACAATAATTATGTTGTAATATGCAAATTTATTCTGATAAAATACAATAAATCAGCATTTCCATGACACTATATTAATGGCACCAGGGTTTGTTCATATCAAAACTCGTGATTCTTGTTTATTATTTATAACAACTAATTTAACATGTTTTATTACTAAGTTCCGGGTCAGAATAAAACGCGCAATATAGATGTATAGCTAGCATACGTTTTATTGTGGTTTATTATTTAATTACTTACTTCAATTAAGTTTTAAATTCCAAGATACTTAGTCGTCAGTCGTTCTTATGTTTATTAGTAAAAAATTAAGTTTTAGTTCTAATAAATCGATTAGCGACTATTAGATCTACCCATCAACTTGATATCGTGTTTTATCAAGCAATGGGAACCTGTTCTGGAATGTTCTGTGAATGGTAATGTTCAAAAGTACCTTTTAAATTTACTGCAAGTTACTTAAGCTTAACAATATGAAGCAATTTCATCTCATAAGCTATTAAATTGTCACAGTAGTCCATTTTTTACTGAAATTTACATACCGCGGCTTTGGTCCTTCGAGCATTTTCACAATATGTACATACCTATAACTAGGGTTGCCAAAATTCTCGTTACAAGGTCTCTCGCCGTAGGATTTGCGAACCGATGGCGATGACAAGTGAGTTTTGTTGCCCATAGAACCCTTACATGAAATATACCTCTTTAGTTTAAAGAACAGTAGAGCATCGTACATACGACAGAAGCATGACCGCCGTATGGTTGGTGTTTCAGACATGGCGCACGAGGGCGGCGCGGACGGGTCGCCGCAGCACACGCCGTCGCCGCCGCACGCGCCGCGCCTGCCCCTCGCCGACACCAGCTTCCATCAGCAGATCATGCAGGTGAGAAACACTACCCACCACCTACTGATCACCTACCTATCGTTCATAACGAATGCTTTGGTCAGTACCTGATGTGGCGTCAGCTAGGACTTTGTATCTAGCCTCCTGACGCCCAATGTACAGAGGGCTTGACAAATCCACTTTATATACTAAAGCCCAACGCCTACCACTCAAAAAACGGAAGTAACGGAAATGCCTTTTTTTCGTATGTGATTACAGGATTGTTTGTATCACCAGTGAACAAACAATCCCTTAGCATAGCGGTTAATAGCTATAAAATTCATGCCCACTGTGCAATACAAATGCCAAATAATATCACTTTCACTTATAAAACAAATGTCATTTATACGGGACGGTGGGCGATTTTAGAGAAAAAAACTTTTATGATTATGCGTCAGGAGGCTAGAGCACACAGTCACACTTTTATTTCCAGCTGACGCTACACTGCCAATGTGTAAACAATATAAAATCTGATAAGAAAGGCTTTTTTGTAAAAATTACTTGCTGTCTATTCCGTTTTCCATTACCATTTGTGTGGAGATTAAGGCCATCTGTAAGCCACACAATTAAACAACGTCTCTACAATGCCGTAGTTATGCCAACTGAACCAAAACGAAGCGGTTCTCACACAGTATTGAATCCTGGACAGTAACATTTCTACAATCTTCTACTTATTTACTTTCATTTCTTTTCTTTTGACTAAAATGATTGGTATTTTGCGATGTGAACACCGACATCACGCTGTAAACATAATTGGATTTCCTTTAATAACGTTCCCTCAAAATAGACACAACTTAGGTAACTCCCTATTCGTAGAGCGTGCCATATAATCGTGGATGCTCCTATTAAATACGCACAAATGAGCAAAAGGCGCGGAGTTCCCGTGACCTTTTCTCTGGATATTGCACAAACGAGTCGATTCCATCCATCTCGTTTTAAACTCGGCCGGTAGCGTATTTATAAAAAGTTCCTGCGCACTATAAATAAACCGATATCAAAACACTACAGCACGCCGCTGTATCGCCGTCCGTCTGCATATCTACTATATTTACATGCGTTCCGCGCGTTCTAACTCGAGATTAATTTTAGCCAGAATGTTGATGCGCGGCCTCTCGCCACTGACCGCACTTGCGAATCCAAAACACTCGAGCTATTACTGTTTACCGGTGATAATATCAGATATCCGACTTGATGTCACTCAGTCAGCTCCTGCCACAGGTGACGAGTGACGATGACATATCATAGGTAAACTCAATCTGTTTTAAGATCAATGTGCTGATTCAGATCGTAACTGTTGAGCCTGCTGTGACTCAGGTAGAATCTGGAGACGAAGATATGCATGGGACAAGGGCCAGCTCCCTCGGGCCTCGCGCGAGACGCGACAGTATTTTTACCCCGCCCACGACGCGCGCGCAAAACATCCGTCCGCGCGGCTATTCGCGGCACGCACGCATTCCGACGTCCGCCATTTTTTCATCCAACTAAAATAATATGCGCGATGCCAAAAATATGCGCAGACGCTAATATTGCACTCTCTGCCCTTATACTTCACTCCACACCGCTCGCGCCAGCTGCTTTTTTAGGCGGATTGTTGATTCTATTCATTAAAATATCTCAATGGTTTACTAACAAGAAATGCTGCTAAACTTGAAAATACTTAAAACTTCAAAATAAAATTAATTAATTTAACACGAAGCAGACAATTTTTTTGTTATCATCTCTATCAGCTATTCATTCTGTTTGATCTGATCGTTGACGAAATCCCGACTAACATACCGCGTGCGTGATCGTTGGTGTTCGGCGTGTGCAGACTCCTACATGTTTTTCCTCTCTCCTTGTCAGAATCAGAGCCCGAGAAAGAACCATATCGCGGAGAGAGCGAAACAAACATTAGAGAATAATTTCCTGCTGCAAGTGAGTCCAAATTACTTATACTTGTGTTGCGTGGCCTGTGCAACCACTCGCGCGGCCGCCGGCGTGGCGCAGAGGGCCTACTCTGAAACGCAAAACCGGAAACTTCATTACACCCGTCCCTCCCGAGTCATGCCAGAATCGAGTGAAAGTGGCGGGGATAACCGAAGTTTCGGATTTGCGTTTCAGAGTACGGTCCCTGGTACGGCCGATCTAGGTCTGACGGCAACGCAGCTGAATGAGTTGTCATCAGACCCAGCGGCGCTCGTCTCTGACGCACATCCGTCCGCCTTGTGGTTGCACAAGACAGAATGTTTGCTAATTTTATTTAGTTTGTATTTCTGGTACATGGGTTGTATTTGTACGATGGACGATCGTAAGTTACATGAAGTACAGCGAAGGAATACTCTTTGTATGTTATCTGAGGTAGAGCTAGTATCACATATACTGACGTCCAAGTCGGTGGATCGGCGCCATCATGAACCGCGTAACACCGAACGCTTCTCACACTATTTGTTGAAGATGTTAGATCGATACTTTCATTAATATAAGCTGCTTTATATCTTTACCCATTCAACAAACGCAACATGTACACTAACTACTATAGAGGCGTGGGATATTGTTCCGTTTACGTTAAACCACACCACAATCATGATTACACTCGACTCGTACGCGCGGGGATCCTCTGACTAACTACCATAATCATGCGTGACTCATGTCATAAGTAAGTAGGCCTACTGCGCAATTGAGTCGCTACGAAGATGCGTTCCTCGTACAAGCTGCGCAGTCTCAAACAGCTGGCAGCCTGCAGTTGTACGAAGAGCTCTGCTTCGTTCAGGGTGGGACCAAAACCAAAACCAAAACAATGAATTAAAGAATCAGAATTTGTTAAATGTCAGTTGGTTTCGCCCTGTAGAGCGTGTTTGTCAGTATTGGTAGTGAGGTGTACATGTGTGTTGACGAGACCTGCTGTCTGTTGCAGCTTAAGAAGCAGCAGCAGCTGCAGCAAGAGATCCTGCTGCAGCACTTCCAGCAGCAGAGCCAGAAGCTGGCGCAGGAGCACGAGCAGCAGCTGCGCCACCACCTGAAGGTGAGCTACCAGGTTATGATTGCACATTACTTATTATTTTTAACATCTTTACATCTAATCTTCCATGACATTTTTTGATTAACAACAATGATAGATCTCAGCATAGATATGACATGTTTCAGAATTCATCTGCTATTGCAAATCATCTTAGCTTGCAGAAACAAACGATGCTTTTTAGTACCGGGAAGTCGAAGTTGCTTAGATGCGCCAATAATAGACTCAGACGAAGTCGTCTGCGAAACCTTGGGGCTGAATATAAAAAACGCGCCAAAATAAACATACTCCCAATATTATTAGCGAGTATTTGGCTAGCAGACATGACATAAACATTTATCCAAAAGTAATCAACACCATTTAGTTGACGTGCACGTGATAGTGGCGTTCCCGCCCAAAACAAACGCCGAGCGACGTTAAAAATAATCATTAATGGTTTTATTTTGATGTAACAACTGCGGAGCTAATTGTGGGCAATTGGCGAGCAGACTTGCCCGGCATGTCGGCATGTCTATCTGGGGAATATTTGGCATCGGTTATTTACAAATAAAGTTGGAGCCAATAATGGCGTGTCCATTCCAATCGAACGCGAAAACGTTGAGCCGAATACTGGTGATTTGAAGTCCACGTAACAGCGTAACTGAAGCTCGCGAAGCAATTGGCGCGGGCGTCGCCGCGTATTAATAGTCATGAATGGTGACCGAGCAATTTGTAATTACATCACTCGCACTAGGCCGCGTGCGATAACTTCGTTAGCGGAGACAACTGGGCTGGCGCAAAGACGACGGACGTTCGCCCTGATTACAACAATTCAAACTAGCATACTATGCAGAGCTTACTGAATTCTAGCAGCAAAAATGAAAAGTCAGTCTTTAATTTAAATTCAATGTTTAGTCACGATACATCCGAAACTACATAGGTTACAGAACTTTGTGGGAATGTGGAAAGTGGCCAATTCCTTGGACTATCTTCCGCACATTTGTGGCAACTGAATTAATGTAAAGCGGTGACGCACTGCACCATAACGAGGCGATCAACTAAAGACTTTATGCTCACTACAAGATACTGCCAGTGCTGATTCATTTGATTGATAGTCGCTTGGCATCAGATTGTTTTTAAAGTTGCTGGTAGTAGAACGTTTGACTATATATCTGAGATTATATTGACTTGTATTTTAAAAGTCTGTTATCCTACGTGCTACATCTCATCCTGATGCGAGTATAAGCAGATTTATAATGAATGGATGTATAATGCTCTCCTTTCGAATGATATTAATCACCTCATCACTATCTGATTTTACAGAGTGGGTCTAATTATGATTATATTCTAAACTTTGTTTTCAGTCGACGACCCAATACGCAACTTTTAAACGCAGTAAACTTTATATTTTAAACGAATAAAGAAGAAATACTTAATAAGAATTATGTTTTCGGTGCATTTGTTATTAGTTATTCATCAGTCGGGTGCCGAGCTTTAAGCATTGTTGAAATACCAAACGTTAAGCAGGGTTCTTTAAGGAGGTGTAGCGCGTAACGTATCTGATGCTGTACTAAGGTGCGATTGGTCCAATTTTCAAACAAGGTTTAATACTCGGTTTATGTACGTGGGATCGTGCTTAAGGCGCACATACAGAGCATCAGATACGTAACGCGCTACACCTACAAGCGAGGACCCTGCTTAAGATGTTGTGGTAACGTTTGGTATTGTCGGGCGGCAGCAGATGTGGGAGCAACAGAAGGCGCTGGAGGAGGCGGCGATGCGGGAGGCTCGCGAGGCGCGGGAGGCGCGCGAGGCCCGCGAGCGGCACGACCGCGACCGCGACCGCACCAAGAAGGACAAGCTCGAGCCCAGCGCCAATGCCTCCACGCAGGTCAAGCAGAAGCTGCAGGTGAGCACTGACACCACCATCACCCGCCCTTTTTCATTTGTTGGGCAATATTTCTTTTTCTTCTATTCATTTCTATCAGCCGTCACTACAGTCCCCTTTCTAGCATAAAGGTGAGGCACTACCAGGTGAGTTTAAGGTGTGGCTTAAAACGACTAAAGCCAAATTAGATGCGATTTGCGATTTACGCATACCCCGCCCGCATATGTGTGCGGTTATGTGGGACTCGTCTAGCCGCTTCCTGACACCTCATCCAGTCGCAAGGACTCGATGGGGGGGTCAGGAGGGGGAATACCCTCTAAACCTCTCACTACTTGCTCTCACCGCCGTCTGTAGGAGTCGCAATGTGGAGGGCCCGGTGTTACAAACTCCTCCTGCGACTCGACGGCCGGCCCGGTTACTCAGGCCCCTACGCAGTGGGAGGTGGCCCAGCAAATGTGGCCAATTCGCCGGGCTGGTGGGAGGGGACCGTGCGATCCGCGTGGGAGCACGGCGGCCGTCACCCGCACCGCACCGCCCCGCTAATGCTGCGGCCACACTATGGGAATATGTCAATAGACATCGGGATTTGCCAAATTCCAACACAGTGTAGCCACGTTATCGCGATAATTAAAGCGAAAATTTTACTACGGCATTCACTACGCCTTATGCCTTATGCCAATAGCTCGAGCGGCGATTATCGCGTGAATTTTTGCGATCGAGCGGCCGCACTATGGCGATAAATTTAACGCAAAAATTCTCGCTATAATTCAAGCGAAGTTGAACATCGGCATATCCCCATAGTGTGGCCTCAGCATTAGGGGGAATGAGGCGCGCAAAGCGCCGCATCGTTGGGCCCACTGTCTTCGTCGGAGCCGATCCGAGTGAGCATCCTGCTCGCGGATCCGCTCCGATGCCTCCTTTTGCGATACGACGTCCTCGCAAAAGGAGACCGCCGCATCCCAGAATCTGTCGCCACCGAGCATGGCTCGAACCATGCCCGGCAGCGAGAGATCCTGCCCTATCACTATCTATCCCCTGACAACTAAAAGCTTCAGTAAAAACAAATTGGATTATTTGCAACATGAATCGTTTTCTTGCAGGAGTTCCTAAAAAAGAAAGCAGCAGCTAACGCTAACGGAACAGTACCTGGGTCGCCCTACAGAAATTGGTAAGTCAGTTACTCTTTGAGAATTATCAAGCAAGGAATCTTTACTTTCTACTTATAGTGAACCGATTCTTTGTATGGAGACCCATACATTAATTCCTTAGTCGATGAAACTTTGCTGGGTTTTAAAATAGTATGAGCTATAAACATTTATATTAATATAAAAAAACACACTGAAGTTAGGTATTTAGTCCTAAATATACAAATCTGTTTATATTGAACCGAATAATTTCTCAGTCTAAATTTATTTTACCAAATGAGTTATTTATACCAGTATGTGATACTTACTTGATAAAAATCCAAAACTTTTTTCAAACATGTGTAACGCTTGGCAAAATGGTATAATTCCGTAAAAATGTTCGACAGAGACATTTTCCGGTCCAAATCACACCCATTATTTTATTAAATTTTTTTGTTTCTGCTGGGATATGTTTTTGGATATTTCATATATTGTTTTTATACGTTACATGAATATGTCCGGTGAAGAAAGTTGAGACGGAGCATTTTTCCTAAAAAAGATATCAATGAAATAAGACCTAACCTACTATTATTATTATTTTTTGGAAAGGACATTTTTCATTTTCGGCTAAGACATTGTACACTATTCGTACTAATAGTAAAAAATATAGTAAAGTCAAATAAAATATTAAAATTCTCAGTGTCTTTCTGGATAAATGGTACAAAAATAAACTTTGAAATAAAAATTGTGTGCCATCCGCATGGTCACACTGGCAACCATATTTAAATCACGTTCGGAAACTTTGATGTTTCTGTACGAAAACACTATGACATTGACGACTGATGATAATCTGTCAATGTGAACCTTTTTTTTTAATGTTAGTGTGACATTTTACCGCCATATTGAATCGGGGTTGCATAATTTTAAGACTAGTTATTGCTTTTGTACCATCAAACGCGTTAGCTTATTGCGATATAATTAGTTTTCAGTTATTATATTTATCTTTTGCTTGCCTATGGTATAGTGTACAAAGTCCTAGCCGAGGCTCCATACAAAACTGAAAAATCTCCTTTATACAATACTTTTAATTTATTGATACTCTATCATGCTGTAAAGTTTTTTCTGACTGAAGAATTACTGTGGGGGTCCACTAGCTTCCTTGCCCACACTATTACCCACATTGCTGACTGTTGTGTGTTGTGGCAGGGGCATAGTGAAGTCGAGCAGCGGCGAGTCGATAACGTCGCAGGGCGCGGCGCCGCACACGCACCCGTACCGGCTGGCGGCGCCGCTGCCGCTGACGCTCAACGCCGCGCCGCCGCCCTCGCCCAGCGACTACCCGCTGCGGAAGACCGGTGAGCACGCACACGTATACGCGATATCTATCAGACAACTCCTGGTGGGTTACTCTTGAACCAAATTGGACCGCATTGGACAATCCTTGCGCAAATGTCAAATGGGTAATGGGCTTTTTAAACTTATCCTAGTTAAGATCCTAATTAAGCATACATTACTTTCTCTCAGCTCATTTTTGGAAAGTGATGCAATCAAAACAAGCAATGTCTGCTTAATTAGGATCCTAACTAGGATAAGTGTAATAAGCGCTTAATTCTCATTTTTAAATGAGCGAAAAGTCACTTCTGTGGATGAGATGTCCTTGTAATTTCAGAAAAATGCTCTGCATTAAAGCTTTAATAGTTGGTAAGTCTTATTTAAAAAAAAACGACCGACATCGCTCGAAGGATTGCTCAGTTGAAGTGGCAGTGGGCGGGACACATAGCGCGGAGAACCGATGGCCGTTGGGGCGGAAAGGTTCTCGAATGGCGACCGCGAACCGGACGACGTTCCGTGGGCAGGCCCCCTACAAGGTGGACCGACGATCTGGTCAAGGTCGCGGGAAGCCGCTGGATGCGGGCAGCGCAGGACCGATCGTTGTGGAGATCCTTGGGGGAGGCCTATGCCCAGCAGTGGGCGTCGTACGGCTGAAATGATGATAATGAAGTCTTATTTTCAAGTAATAATTTTCCTGAGCTAGTTAATTTATGAGAATTACCCAAATATCAAAAAAGGACTTAATTGCTAGGCGGTAAGGTTAACAGTCACAGATTTAATGTTTGACATTAGTGCAAGGATTGTCTACTGCAATTTCTTCGGAGTAACCCACTAACGTTTAAAACTTTCGTCTCTCTGATGAGATAAACTTTGATAAGACAACTCTGACTTCAAATGCTTGAAGAAGACACTTATTACTTAGAATTTGGCATTTCCCCGAAAAAAATTACGTAAGACACTCCCTTCATTATACATCATCAATTAGTATTTCGTCTATCAGATACCCTTTAAATGAAAACAGACTAAGAAGATTAGTACTTACCAGCTGAAGACAGTTGTGCCAACTAACCCGCAGACTGATCAAACCACCCATTATATAGCTAGCCTCCTCCTGTTAGAGGTGACGCATCATCACTACAAGTATATCCCTTACAACGGTATCTTCAACTGTAGAAAGATTGCGGAGTGAGGCGGCGTGCACATAAATACAGCGGTTTTCTACTAACTCGGTTTACTAATTTGTCAGTCGATGTTTAGTGAACAACTCTGCAGATGCCACAACGAGTAGATAGTTATGGAGGTATTAATATGGAAACCATATTATAAGTCTTACCTAAAATAATATCTGATAGTCGAAAAGTTCTGAAAAGACGCTATTCATTAAAAACACGATTGAATAGTCAAGTTGTTGCTACAGTCTCAACTAAAACTAATTAAAAGTAGGAGCCAATTGTTTTATATTTTACATAAATAATTTCAAGAACTCGAACTAGGTTCGACATCTCATTTTAAAAAAAAAAACAATTGGTTCTTACTAAAATAATGTAAAATATAATTTCGTATTTAATTAGTAGTCTTTGTTGTGTTGTTTTCAAATTAACTGCATTCGTGTGATATTAATGTGTGTCGGCCAGGTGGCCTGAGTATTGATACCAATAGTGAAGAGACGACACTGTGTCGATACTCGGGCGACTCTGGCTCCAGCGAGGCTTGTCGCGCGACTGTGCGACAGTCTCGCTGCTATTAACCCGCACCACTGACACGTGCCGACCGAAAACTACGTAATTTAAAAATAAATTAAATTGTGTCTCCATTTGTCAAATATTTGATTATTATACTGGAAATTGCCGTAGCAATTTCCAGTATCAATTACGTATAATCAATCAATTACGTATAATTAGATTCATCTAAGGGTCGGTGCAGACAGAACGGAGAAATCCTCGCGGTTGACTTTTCCGTTCTCTGTGCGCCGAGCTGATATGAATACTTATGACTGTACTAAGTAATCACTGTTTATGCAATTTTTTCGTTTTCTGAAACCGAATGCATTTGTCAAATTAAAACTTCAACAGATCGTTAATATGACGTAAAAACTGCATTATAAATGTGGGAAAAACGAATTATTGTCTGAGCTTGCTATCAAATCAAATCACATCAAACCAATTTATTTTGACCAACATAGATCATATCAGAATCATAAAATCATTTCATAAAATTAATAAATAAAAATATTTAACTAAAATAAAATTACAACTAAAATTCCATTACATTAAAATTAAATATTGAAAATACATTTGATTAATAAAATTGCTATGATACGTGAGACAATTCCCCCCAAAAAGGGAATTATATTAAAAGTGTATATGGAGTACAATACTCGGTCTGCACGTGCGCTGGCTCGCATGGGAATGTTGTGTGACGTTGTGGCGTGGCGTGCGCAGCGTCGGAGCCGAACATGCTGAAGGTGCGGCTGAAGGCGCGCGTCATCGAGCGGCGCGCCTCCCCGCTCGCGCGCCGCCCGCTCAAGCAGCGCGTCAAGCAGCGCAGTGAGTACCCAAGCGCACCAAGCGCTATCGCATACGGCTTAACCGTTCAAGGATTATTTTAGTCACCGGGGAGTCACGCTATTTAATAGAAATTCTCTATAGGATCATATGACCCACCGGTGAACATGCTTCGCGCGCGTACAAAGACCTCTTTATACTCTTATTCCTCCTAATCTATAGTATTCGTGTATGGACACTTTTAGCTCATAGACAATAAGGTTAAAATTTGCAGTGGTACCAACAAACAGAAAATAAAAAATCTTATAAGATGTTTTGTGGTGGGTCGTAAAATTTTTTGTTTATCTTATCGCGGCCATTACTCAAATGTCAAGTGGTACTTGTCATTTGACACCCATTGAAATTGCATCCTAGACCGGTTAAGGTCTTAGCCCACTTATACCGCACCGCTCCCACCCAACCAAAGTATGAGCAGCCAAATATGGACTTGATATTGTGCTCTGTAGATGCACTTTACAGTAACAATATAAAAAAGCAGACAGCGCGCGGTAAGCGAGCTTGCCGCAACTTACCGCAAGCTAAAGTGGATCTACAGTGCACGGGATTAAGTCCATATTTGGCTGCTCATACTTTGGTTGGGTGGAAGCGGTGCTGTATAAGTGAGCTACGACTTTTACGCACACGACCTACTTTACATGATATCTTCATTATGGCAGTAATACGCGGTTCACTTTTGCCTTTCAATTTGGATGAAGCATGGATGAAGCAACCAAATTGAACATTGTAAACGTAAAAGTGAATCATTCACTATCAATGTGCGCCTCACTTACGCAGAAATACTCTGCGCCTTTCAACCAAAGTGAATCAATTTTGTTGAACCGTGTAATATTACCATTACATAAGGCATAAGGTCTCACACGCGTTCGCTTCGAGTTGGCCGCTACCTCTCTCCCCGCCTCACCGCACCGCGCTCTTAACAGACCTTATTACGACTTAATAAGGTCTGTTTAAGAGTGCGCTGCGGTGAGGCGGGGAGATAGGCACTGGCCAACTCGAAGCGAACGCGTAGTACATAACACATAAGACGGCTAAATTTTACTGCCTTTGTAATAAAAATCTGCATCGTCGCCATCGTCTGCATAGGCCTATATTATAATAACAATATCCATACATAAGAAAACATTTTTAATTTTAAAGAAGAGTAAATTAACCACAGAATAATTATGTAAACCGTATTTCGTTTCAACAAATATTTGGGCTAAGTTTAGGCCCTCTCGAGATCACATCGTCATTTAGAGAACTTGTAAAAAGCTGTGATACTGTTTACATGATTATTCTGTGTCATAACGAGCGTTTTGTGTGTGAGAGCGAAATGTTGTGTAGTCATTTAGTGCAATAACACTTGATCATGCCGCATTGGAATGCTCGATTAACGCTTGTGTATTCCAAATATCGTTTACCCTTCCATTAACACTCAAACTTTAAACAGTTTATAAATATAACAAATTCCAAACCGAAGTGAATACCTACCACCAAGCAACCACTAAAGCAATTAAGTGCGATTTTTATTTGTCATTTTTATGTAATAGTAGGTTTATTTTTATAAGGCGACTGTTCAAAGCACTACAGGATAATTTTTTTATCACTGCACAAATTTTTAGGATCGACTCAGAATCGATAGGTGAACAACTTTCTCCTAGAAACATGGGTTGAAATACGACAAAAAATTTTGGACTTCCCATACTAAATCGATCACGTGATCAGTCCGATTTGTATGAAGAGTCAAACATTTTTTGCCATATTTCGACCTATGTTTCTAGGAGAAAGTTGTTTACTTACCGATTCCGAGTTGATCGTAAAAATTTGTGCAGTGATAAAAAAAATATTATCCTGTATACAAGCTTTGTAAAATTTAATTAATCTGCAGTTATTCAAAGTGACTGACAGTATAGCTGATTTAAAGTAATTTGCACTGCAACAGCCAAAATCAACTACGATTTAATTCTACTTGAGCGGGGCTTCGTATGAGAGTTTTCATTCGAAAATGAAATGATCTAGTACCGTTTCGTGGGACTCGTGTAAAACGGAGTCTAATGTTCATTCTAAATCTATTGTCTGTGGATGTAAACAAAAATGAAGTGCATCAGCTTACCAAAGACTTGAGTGCCCGATTAGTGTTGCGAGAATTTTATAATGAATTTTAGTCTGAACTCTTAAAAGTCAAACTGATAGAATTAACTTAAAATCGTGTCACAAAATATTATTCGAGCACCAACTACTAGAGTTCAGTTATTTTAATTTTTAGTTTTTTGCATTCACAATGCAATTTTTATTATTGAAAAATGGAAAATGAAGTAAGTATTTAGAAAAAATCGACCTGTCTCACAACCATCCGTCCCATCGGAGCTGAGGGCCTACTCTGAAACGTAAATCCGAAACTTCGGTTAGCTCCGTCCCTTTCACTCTCGAGTCATGACGGCATCGAGTGATAGGGGCGGGGCTAATCGAAGTTTCGGATTTGCGTTTCAGAGTACGGGCCCTGGTTGTGAGACGGTTCGATTTTTTCTAAATACTTCATTTTCCAATTTTCAATAATAAAGTTTAATCCACTACCTAATTTTTACATCACTAAACTGTCAGTCAGTTAGTCTAGTGTTTGGTAAGCTAGCTCACTTCATGTTTGTTTACTTCCATCAATGGACAATCGGTTTGAAATGGATTATAGACAACAAATTGTGAAAATGTTTCGTGTTGTACAGTGCGACAACGTTTTCTGTTCAGGTAGCCAAAAGCTGGATTTAACTGTTTTTTTTTAATGTCATGTTGTCCAACCATAGCGCTGCTGCCGGCTGCAGGTATTAGATTAGAAGTCAGGGCCGGTTACATTGCTACAAAAAGAAGAATAAAAAAATACATAGCGCCGCTGTCACCGGAACAGAAAAGATTGTCGAGCTGTATGTACAGTCAGCGTCAAAATGATCTAAGCGTTCAAACCTACCAAAAGTATCTGAAGATTTGACAAAAATCACTCTTAGTACAAATACTTTAAGGTGTACTATCAATATTTCCTCGGGTCTGGGTGTATGTGGTAATTCCCGTCATTTTTTCCAATTTCCATAACACTAGTGCTCAAGCTACTATAATTTGGTATTGGAACAATGTATGTGATGGTGTTTAATATTTATTTATTTATTTTATTGTTTACTAGCTTTCCGCCCGCGGCTTCGCCCGCGTGAATTACACGACGTTATCCCGCGGGCATGTGATATTTTTCCGGGATAAAAAGTAGCCTATGTTCCTCTCCAGGCTACAAAGTATCTATGTCCCAAATTTCAGCCAAATCCGTTGAGCCGTTTTGGCGTGATTGAGTAACAAACATCCAAACATCTAAACTATCACATTTATAATAATAGGTCTTTACATATGAAATTGCCGTTTTTTTCTTTTGTACATATAACTTAACAACTTTTATAATATTAGAAATATATGATTTCTTTAATATTGCGTTACATTAAGACCGTATCGAGCAACGTTTGATAATTTAATAACCACGATATTTGATTATTTACATAGAAAAAACTTATTCCGAAAGTCACGACTATTTTTGTTTCCAGAATTTCGTACTTTATTAGTTGTAACTTAGTGAAAAAAAAATTTTTTTCTCTTAACGAATGTGTCATTTAGTAGTTAAAATGTCCATAAATACGTGTGTAAAATTTTGTAAATTTACATAATATTAGTCGTTAAATAATAACAAAAACGTTAGTATGGAAAAAAAATAATTACAGAAATCTCCATACAAAACGGCAATTTCATAGGTAAAGACCTATTATGTCGCTTTGTGGTTTGTGGTTACGCTTTGTGGTTACAACATAATCTTCTCACGCTAAATTCATCGAAATCCAATTATATCTGCTTTAGCATTTACAACAACTTGCAGCCACAGAACGACTTTTGCCTAAAAATACACGGATGTACTAAGGAGACTGACAAAAACTCTTGTAATTGCCCTATAATTGAAAAAGTCTCAAAAACTAAATATCTAGGAGTCATTGTGGACCAAAGACTATCATGGTACCCACATCTAGAACACGTAACCAGCAGAACTAGGAAATTAATCTGGATTTTTAAAACTCTTAGACACGTAATACCAGAAAGCACTGAAAGCAGCGACTCTCCAAAATCAATACTAAATCGTATATATATTTCTCTTGCACAATCCGTTATAACCTACTGTATTCCAGTTTGGGGTGGCGCTGCGAAGACACAATTCCTTGACTTAGAAAGGGCGCAACGAACCCTATTAAAGTCATGTACTATAAAAAGAGGCGTTTTCCCACGGAAAATTTGTACCGCATTAGTGGCTTACTGTCTGTCAGAAAACTATATATAATTATGACAATACTCAAAATGCATAAATCCCTACCCTATGACCCTCGTTTATTATTAAAACGACGGAGGGACATAGTAGCCAAATCAATTGCTACCAGAACAACATTCGCTAGTAGACAATTTGACTCGCGTTCCATCATGCTGTATAACAAAATTAACAAAGAAATATACATATATGACAAAAAATATCACGAATGTAGGAAAATTTTGCTAACATGGTTTCAATCTAAAACATTCGATGAAACAGAGTCTTTACTATACTGCATTTCATAGATTGATTAGCTGATTAGAGTGTGTATTAAAACCTGAAACGTTGCTTGTATAACTAAATAGTTCACCCGCATACACATACGCACCCGCACACACGCTCACACACATACACACACACACACACACACACACTCACACACACATACACACATATATTTTTGTTTTTTATAGTTTTAATCCTTAGTTTAGATTTCTTAGCTGGTAATTATCTGTAGCCAGTTCCCCCAGCAGCAGTAGATATGATCTTACAAATATTTACTGATCTAAGTTATTTTTTGTAATATCCTCTCTCTTTGTTTATGTAGAATCATAACGATTGCTCGCAATTATAGGGCTGCGCTGGGTGGATGGATCTTTCTCTACATATTTGTCAATTTTGCTGTCATTAATTTTGTTTAGACCGTAATGCCTTTTGTTAATTAATTTATAGTTGAGGAAGAGCGGTGTCTCCAAACACGGGCTTTTTCTGCTCAAATGGAGGCTCCAATCCACTAATTTAATTAAGGCTTTATTGTTAAAGAATAATAAATTATTTTTTATTTTTTTTTATTATTTTTATTATTAGTTGGACTATCATTTGTTCTCAAACAACAAATGAAAATGCATCTTTATCTCTTGAGTTAAGGTTGATTTTTGTCAAATCTCTAGATACCTACTTTTGGTATGTTTGAACGCTTAGATCATTTTGATGACTGTACGTGTCCAATACATGACCATGTGTGTGTGTGTTGTGCAGACTGCGACGGCAGCGCCATCTCGCCGCGCGGGTCGCCGCCGGGCGGCGCGGGCGCGGGCGGCGCCAGCACGCCAATCCGCGAAGAGGACGAAGCGCGCGCGCCCGAGCTTCTGTTCTCGTCTCCTTCCATGCCCAACATCTCGCTGGGCCGCCCGCACACGCACCCGCACCCGCCGCCACAGGTAACGTTAACTTCTTCAGCGGCGTTGTGCACTTTTTGTGATAAATACTCGCGCCAGGACACGTGACCGTCAGATCGAAAATTCGGAAAACGGACACGTGACCTGACCGAAAAACTTACAATGTCATTACAATACGAAGGCAAATTTCGCCACAGTTTCATGTACAATGTCATTACAATACGAAGGCAAATTTTGCCACAGTTTCCGACGTTGTAATAGCTCTGGTTAGAAAACGGGCGGCATTGAAGCTAGAAGACCTCGGGCCAAATCCCGTCCGTATTTTTTTCTTGTATAAATAATTTGATATTAATATACTTATTAAATATAATCATTTTTATTTAATTTTATAAAACTAAATTTATTGAACTTGAGAACTATCCTATTAGGTACAATAATATTCTTATCTAAAACTTAATCTAAAAGACCGCCGCGAGTCATCTCCGGTTCAAAGGTTCCCATGATACCGGCTGCGTTGCCGCGCCGCGCCAGGGAAAGCCTTTGAACCAAGTATGACCCGCTGCGGCGATCGTGTCCGCGTTGACCTAACCTATTTCCGAGCTCTTTAATAAAAGCTATCGCCTCTGAACTCCACACGCCAGAGGTCTCCACCGCAAAGGGGACAAAAAAGTAATTTTGTTTTAAAGCCTCATACTTTATGTGCTTTTGCCCAGCTGCATTCTCGGCAGCTGATCCAGCAGTCCGCGACGTGTAAGCCAAGTGACTGGCCGCAAAAGTGCTAACGCAGGTCGCATCCCACAGCAGACACCGACCCCTCTCCCATGGCACCAAAGTAAGACCATCTGGTCTCTTGCCGTCTGTGCGACTTAAGCCTGGAGGTTCCAAAACGCAAGGAATGTTGGCGGCGATCAAAGCTCGGCGGATGATATCGTTAAGAGCATGATGTCTGGGGAATCTACCCGCGCATCTAGAGCAGCTCAACCCATGGTGCCCGTCAGCCTCAACCTGGACTCCGCAAATGCAACGGTGTGGCTCAACCACATTGCACCCCAGTCTCAACCCTACAGCCAACCGCAATGAGTCGTCATCCATGAGAGTGCCTAACTGGGGAGAAGGCAATGCGTGTAGCCAAGCCCCAGACTCTGGTCGTGCTACCGCCCTAAGCCTAGCCAGATCCGTATTACTGGCATCAAATAAAAGCTCTTCGAGGGTTAACTTGGACCGGATGTCTTCCCAATTCCTCTGAACCTCAGGATGCTCGGGAGGATCATGATTCGGGCAAAATATAGACCAGGCAGTCAAAGCCTCGTCCGCAAAGGGTGCCCGAAAACTGTCACCTTTAATGTTGAGGATTCGAGTGACTAGATTCAGGGCCCCATGCAAAGAAGCCAAGAAAGCCGGTAACGCCGCGTCTTGTATTCGGCGAATGCCAAGTCCACCGTGCCTTATAGGCAGGGATGCCTGATGCCACTGCCTATCGCTCAGACAGACATTCAGAATACTTTCCAGTAATTCTTTCAGACTATTGTCGGACGTTGACATTGCTTCCTGGTGAAGCCATACTGGAGCTGTTCTAACAGTGTAATTTAATTTAGGCATCGACAAACAAGATCTAAGAAGAACTAAAGCAACATGAGCTGGTAACCGCCCCAAGCATTCGCGACCTGACAAAAGCTCCTGGTTCTTAGCCATCATAACATCTGGTATTGCTTCTGAAAACACTGGAGCACCCAAAATCTTGAAATTAGTTCTGTCTAACATATTAATGCCAGGCAGGACACTTTCGATTATAGACGACGAATTACCGCTGCACGGAAAATACTCGCACTTGCTCATGTTGATTTTCAGACCAATACTTTCCAATCCGGGGATGAGCGATTGAATGTCCTTGGCCACGTCTTCCGGCCTACCTCCCACAGTACCATCGTCCAAGTACCAGACGTTCAGAGGAGACTTCAAAGAGCGAATTAGTTTGTGAATTGTCAGACTAAAAATCAAAGGTCCCAACGGGTCGCCCTGTTGAGTTCCCGTCTGTGACAGGATACGAGAATCACCAAAATATAAGTAGCTAGACGCCGAATAACACTGATGAAGAAAGGGATAAATTGAAGGTATGTGCTCCCTGACTTCTGTTAATATCGCATCCCTCTCCAAACTGTTGAAAGCATTTTGAATATCTAGCTTCACTATTATATTGTCCGAGTTGTTATTTAAAAACGCAAACGCACGAGTTGCATGAATAGCAGCCTCGCAACCGAAAGGAGTGCCGAAACCGATTTTTTTCTTTGTTTTTTGTCAAATTCCTTTTTTTATTGTGAAAACCTTGTGACCTCTGAATTTGAAATCGGTGGTGTGAACCACTGCACCACATAGGCGGTTAAAACGACATACACATTATCCACATTATTCATTCTTCTCCTTATCCTAATTCTATTTGGGGTCGGGGAAGTACGACTTTTTCCTCCACTCCACTCTGCTTCCTGTTATCTGCATTCACTCTTTGCTCATTCATTTTCAGCGGTTTTCTTCTTTCTTCCTCTAATATTAGTTTGAGATTTACACTATATGAAGAAGGCGTCGAACCAAAAATTTCAATCTAAATAGATAATAATATACTGATCTTATTAATAGATGTCTAATTCCTTTAAAGTAATTGAAGGTTTGATCTTAAAACTTATAATCCCATTTTCTACTTAACCTACTTCCTAGGTTTGAGTTTTTCCACGTACGTATCTTTCTAAAACACATTACTTTTGTAATAAAGCGTACTTCACATACCACATTTCCCGTCCCAGGTATCAGTATCCCTCCCGCCAGTATCGGAGGCGGAGGCGTTCTGCCCGGCGGGCGCGGTGCTGGGCTTAATCTTATTTCCACTTACGCATCTTAAAATTATTGTTTTTCTTATAGGCGCTACACACGATCACTTTTAACTCCCAGTTTTCACTGAACAGTTTTAACTGACAGTGCAAACGGAACGTGTGTAGGATGAAAACTGACAGTTAAAAGTGATCGTGTGTAGCGCCTATTAAACATATTACCTTTTGTACGGAAGCGTATAGCCAGAAATACACTTTTCTAGCGCAGTGTGTTGACGCGCGGTACGACGTGTATCAGTTTCATACATTTAGTATGGTTAGAAACACACTTATGCAGTGTGGCGCGACTCTTTCTGTCTCTGTCGTGTCCGTACTAAGTGCACGAAACAGACTTTCTGGCGTCGCGCCACACCTCAAGTGTGTTTCCGACTTATTTCACACTAGCTTTCCACGCGCGGCCTCGCCCGCGTGGACTACACGACGTTATCCCGCGGGAACGTGATATTTTTCCGGGATAAAAACTCCTTATTACATCAGCTACCTGCCAGTTATTTTCCCATCAAAATCGGTCCAGCCGTTTCAGAGATTAGCCGGAACCACAGATTACTAAATAGTTACTACTAGCGGCCGCCCGCGGTTTCACCCGCGTGGTTCCCGTTCCCGTGGGAATATCGGGATAAAAAGTACATATAAACGTTCCTCTTGAATCACTCTATCTTTTAAAAAAAAACGCATCAAAATCCGTTGCGTAGTTTCAAAGATTTAAGCATACAAAGGGACATAGGGACAGAGAAAGCGACTTTGTTTTATACTATGTAGTGATAGTGATACCACATTCTCCTCCCCCAGGTATCAGTGTCCCTCCCGCCGGTATCGGAGGCGGAGGCGTTCTGCCCGGCGGGGGCGGTGCTGGGCGTGGGCGTGGGCGGCGTGGGCGTGGGCTCGCGGCTGGGCAAGCGGCCGCTGGGGCGGACGCACTCGGCGCCGCTGCCGCTGGGCGACCCGGCGTTGCAACCGCCCACCGCACACCACTACCTGCGCGACCAGATACGGAAAACAGTGAGTTGTTGCGAACAATCTTTGTTTCTTTTTAACCGACTTCTAAATAAAAAAGGAGGTTCTCTATTCGTCTGTATGTATGTTTTTTTTTTTGTGTTTGTCCTCCGATTACTAGAAGACGGATGGACCGATTGAAATGATTGAAACGTTATTACATCAGGTTGGTTTCCAAGTTGGTCCCATTTTTTGAAATTTTGAAATCGGTTCAGTAGTTTTACGTATCTTTAGGCATAACTCCTTTGTTTATAAACCGATTTAGATGATTATTGTTTTGTTAAAAAGGGGATACCTCAAGGTATTTTAACCGACTTCAAAAAAAGAGGTTTTCAATTTTACCATTACATACCTTTTTACCAGAATACAAGTAAATTGCCTGCACGATGCACTAAAAAAAGTGAAATAAAAATTATTTTTATAAAAAAATAAAACCGCCTTCAAAAAATCACATCAAAAAAGTAAGAAATAATTCCTCACCAAATAAATAACGTAAGTACTTTGAAGTCGGGCGGGTTTTAACAAAAACAACAAAAAATCGTACATGTTTGACGCCCGACTTCAAAGTACTTACGTTATTTATTTGGTGAGGAATTATTTCTTACTTTTTTGATGTGATTTTTTTGAAGGCGGTTTTATTTTTTTATAATTACATACATACATATTATACTCACGCCTATTTCCCACGGGGGTAGGCAGAGACTATGGATCGGCACCTGCTAAGATCCTTGCACACTTCTTTCGCTTCATTCACATCCATCAATCTTTTCATTTCATACACATCATTTCATTATTTTTTCACAGCATAAAAGTAATCCACAAGAAAACGAACTTAAGATGTGAATACCGAAGAGATGTTGAGCTTTAAATAATATGAAAGTCCACAACTTTTTAAGATTTTTATTATAAAAACTAGTGTAGGAAATTGAAATTGAAATATTAGTGCAAAAAAGTAAAAATAATTAAAGTAGGAAACTTTCGTTCGAAATAGTATCCCAATCGATTTAGCTTTGTTCATAAGACGATTTAATTAGTATTTCTGCAACTGACGTATACCAGCACGAGTAGCCTGATGAACTCGAGAAAGATTGTCTACTCAAGGAATTTATAATACAACAGGAAGGTGCACTGCTGCTAAAAAACGGTCCTAATGAGATAGTAAGAACGAGGTCAGTTTATCCATTCCATTACGGCGGCCACGAACATGCGCGACGGGCGGCGGGCGGCGACGAGCGAATTGCGAACTTGACACAACGAAGACGGAAAGCGTCATTCGGCTTGTATTGTTGCCACTTTAATATTCTGAAATCTATCATTCAAATTCTTTTCTAGGATAAGTTATAAAAAACTTAAACGACCCGATACATTTTTATGCTTAGTACGGTAATACCTAAATTAATATGCGATGTTTTCTATTGACTAAAAGTAATACGAAGCGGAAATTTTACGAAATTTAATTTTTATAACGAAAGTTGTGAACCATAAATCTACTTAACCTGTTATTTAAGAGTGCTGGCAATTTTAGAGAAAGGGACACCCTCACCTCGTTCTTGCGGTCTCAGCTGGACCGTTGACATTTTGTATTGAAATATAAACCTTATCTCTTAAAATTAAAGTGTATTTTTAAATACACATAAATACGGAGTGCACCTTCCTGTTGTACGTAGTACTTATAAATTCCTTGTGTCTACTATATCGAAACGTCAAAAATTTAATTTCATTTTAGACAACCTTATTGTTCGGCTGTCATTTATAGACTTTAGAGGTAGACAAAACTCTTCTTTTATTTGTCATGCTACGCGAGCTGATTAATGTCATTAACATTAAAATCAGTACACATCAGACATAATGGGGAGGAAAACTAACTTTTTATCACGACAGGTGTAGGTGATATTGGTATTGGCGGGCTGTTTTGTTAATTGGATGGATTGATAACAGCTGCCAAAATCGATGAAATCTTTTAATCAATCATCGACCAAAGAGTACATTATTAAGAGTATTTAATCCCACAGATTAAGTAGAACCCAATCACAAAAACGCCATCAACTAAAAGCTTTGCCTGTTCCTCCGCATTAGGCCTCATTTCCACCTGCAAGTAAGTCTTCTGCGATAAATGTCCGACAGTCTGTCCGATAGCAACTTGCAAGTGTAAACACCATGTAAACACGTACGGTTAACTGGGGTTACTTTGATTCGAGGGGGTGACTTTGTTGACAACGCTTATTTGACTGAATTATTATCGTTTTCCATTTTTTTCAACTAACCTTTGGTAGCATAAAATAGCTATAGATAGTATGCCCATTTTTTACTTAAATACGAATATTACTGGTTTTATACTACATTTTAAGTTGAAAAATGGAAAATGAAGTATTTAGAAAAAATCTACCCGTCTCACAACCAGCTCCGATGGGATAGTTGTGAGACGGGTCGATTTTTTCTAAATACTTCATTTTCCATTTTTCAGTAATAAAAATTGCATTGTGAATGCAAAGAACTAAAAATTAAAAAAAGTTACATTATAAGTTATCAAAGTAGCCCCATTTTTTCCTAAAGTAACCCCGGTCTACGGTAGTTTACACTTGCAAGTTGCTATCGGACAGACTGTCAGACATTTATCGCAGAAGACTTACTTGCAGGTGGAAATGAGGCCTTACAGTATATCTTACCTCACCAGGTACTGACGCGCGCACACGACGCGGCGGCCGCCCAGCTCCGCGAGGAGGAGGGCGAAGTGATCGACCTAACGTCGCGGCGGGTGGAGCCGCCGGGCGCGGCGCCGGCGCCGGCGGGGGCGGCTGTGGGGCCGGCGCCGGGCGCCGCCGAGCCGGCGCCGCTCGCGCGCGCCGTCAGCTCGCCGCTGGTCGGCGCGCGCCCGCCCGCCACTGGACTAGCCTACGACCCCATCATGCTCAAACACGGGTCAGTACCACACAATATACAGTGGCGGTCACATAATTAAAGACACCAGTCGATTTTCATACAAACGAGGTAACTTTGAAGCCTTGGTTCTCCGCCAGGGATTGACCTAGCTGTGATCTGATGATGGCCATCTAGGGAGTGAATGGAGGAGATTCAGATCGCTATACACACCCAACTGATCTGATCAGCGTTCTAAGAGATGTAAGAATCCGAGTTTTCAGTTTCTGGATTTCCATACAATTTTAAGGTAATTTTGCGGATTTTTTAAACATATCCTTTCATCTTTTAGAATGCTGATCAGATCAGTTGGGTGTGTATAGCGATCTGAATCTCCTCCATTCACTCCCTAGATGGCCATCATCAGATCACAGCTAGGTCAATCCCTGGCGGAGAACCAAGGCTTCAAAATTACCTCGTTTGTATGAAAATCTACTGGTGTCTTTAATTATGTGACCACTACTGTATATTAGTACCTTACGGTACAGAAATTTCTCTCCCGAGTTTAGGTATGATAAACGCAAGCGTCCGGTCACCGGACTAGTCTCAATAGGCTGACACTCGCAGACGGCTGACAGTTATTGTACTATGAAAGCTATACGCAATGCAAAAGGTTGAAATTAGGTTGTTTTCCAGCTAAAAAAGTAGGTAAATATCTCGGGGATTTTGCGTCGCTTGTATGGAAGTGAGCCAGGCCTGTCGGTACACAGTACACACTCAGTGCGACCGGCGCGGCGGGCGGTCAGCTCGCTAACGACCCCATCATGCTCAAACACGGGTCGGTAGACAGTACACACTCAGTGCGACCCTCCTATCTAAAAGTGTGCCAATGTGTAGCGATGATAATAGTAGATAACTTGCCCCAAAATTATTCCTCCTTCGTATTTTTACAGACAATAGTTACTTTACGAAGAATAGTTATAGTTTTTTAAAAACCTTAATAATACTATTTTTAAGTATTTTTGATATTTGTTTCAAATGTTAATTGAAAACGTATACGTCAACCAGTCGTCTACGAAATCGAATTCTATTTAAACCTGTTTTCATGCATTTTTGTAGCATTCGAAATCTGTATTGCCAATAAATTTATATCCTTTAATTGTTTCAAAATCACAGAGAAACTTTAAAAATATAGCAAAATGAAAACATGTCATTTGATTGTCAGTGACGACGTTTTGCGGCCACAGATTAACAAAGATGATGAATTCTACTAGTAGAATATCTGCAACGAGTGGGTTTGACCACTCGTTGCAGAACTCATAGGTGTGACTATTCACATTCACGTGTGTGTGTGTTTTTGAATAGTCACACCGCATGAATTCGCATGCGATTTTTTCAATTTTGAATGCGAATTCAAACTCGTGCGCTACGGAAATACGTCTCCAGGGGACTGTCTGTCGTCCCTGCGTCCAGTCCCTGCCCTTGTTGACCGTATTACGTGTTGTTATAGTTGCGGTTGCGGTGCGCACGCGCCCACGCACCCGGAGCACGGCGGGCGGTTGCAGTCCGTGTGGGCGCGGCTCTGCGAGACCGGGCTGGCCGGCCGCTGCGAGCGGACGCGCGCTAGGAAGGTGAGCACGGACAGCTCGCACATTAGGTGCAGTCGCAGCACCCGGAGCACGACCGGCTGCAGTCAGACCGGGCTGGCCGGCCGCCAAGAGCGGACGCGCGCTAGGAAGGTGAGCACGGACAGCTCGCACATTAGGTGCAGTCGCAGCACCCGGAGCACGACCGGCTGCAGTCAGACCGGGCTGGCCGGCCGCCAAGAGCGGACGCGCGCTAGGAAGGTGAGCACGGACAGCTCGCACATTAGGTGCAGTCGCAGCACCCGGAGCACGACCGGCTGCAGTCAGACCGGGCTGGCCGGCCGCTGCGAGCGGACGCACGCTAGGAAGGTGAGCACGGACAGCTCGCACATTAGGTGCAGTCGCAGCACCCGGAGCACGACCGGCTGCAGTCAGACCGGGCTGGCCGGCCGCCAAGAGCGGACGCGCGCTAGGAAGGTGAGCACGGACAGCTCGCACATTAGGTGCAGTCGCAGCACCCGGAGCACGACCGGCTGCAGTCAGACCGGGCTGGCCGGCCGCCAAGAGCGGACGCGCGCTAGGAAGGTGAGCACGGACAGCTCGCACATTAGGTGCAGTCGCAGCACCCGGAGCACGACCGGCTGCAGTCAGACCGGGCTGGCCGGCCGCCAAGAGCGGACGCGCGCTAGGAAGGTGAGCACGGACAGCTCGCACATTAGGTGCAGTCGCAGCACCCGGAGCACGACCGGCTGCAGTCAGACCGGGCTGGCCGGCCGCCAAGAGCGGACGCGCGCTAGGAAGGTGAGCACGGACAGCTCGCACATTAGGTGCAGTCGCAGCACCCGGAGCACGACCGGCTGCAGTCAGACCGGGCTGGCCGGCCGCCAAGAGCGGACGCGCGCTAGGAAGGTGAGCACGGACAGCTCGCACATTAGGTGCAGTCGCAGCACCCGGAGCACGACCGGCTGCAGTCAGACCGGGCTGGCCGGCCGCCAAGAGCGGACGCGCGCTAGGAAGGTGAGCACGGACAGCTCGCACATTAGGTGCAGTCGCAGCACCCGGAGCACGACCGGCTGCAGTCAGACCGGGCTGGCCGGCCGCCAAGAGCGGACGCGCGCTAGGAAGGTGAGCACGGACAGCTCGCACATTAGGTGCAGTCGCAGCACCCGGAGCACGACCGGCTGCAGTCAGACCGGGCTGGCCGGCCGCCAAGAGCGGACGCACGCTAGGAAGGTGAGCACGGACAGCTCGCACATTAGGTGCAGTCGCAGCACCCGGAGCACGACCGGCTGCAGTCAGACCGGGCTGGCCGGCCGCCAAGAGCGGACGCGCGCTAGGAAGGTGAGCACGGACAGCTCGCACATTTATGACTGCCACACGTTGTGAAAGCTCTTGAAGCGTTCCTGGCTGAGTTGGGCTGGCTGGAGTGATCTGGCCGCGCACCCTCCGGACGCAAAATGAGGCGCAATAGACGTCGAGTTGCGGAAACCGCCCGTATTGTTAAGAAGTTGACTGCCACACATCAAAAACGCACGCAGACGTGCTGTCGGTGTGAACCTATACGCGTACAAGTTCAAATATTACAAATCATGACGCACGTAGACGCAATGCAGCATGTTTGCGTGCGTTTTTGGTGTGTGGCAGCCTTCAGAACATAATAACACTTAATTAAATTTAATGCTTTTCAGTTATTCAAATATAAACTTCCCAATGAGAGATCCCTGTGGGACTCCTGACGCTACAAAATAGCTATACGTTTTTAATACCAAACTTTTAATATAATGTAATACTTTTGAGTTATTCAACTATAAACCCCCTATGAGAGATCCCTGTGGTACTCCTAAAGCTACAAAATGCTCATATGTTTTTAATCGCGTATTTTTTGTCTTTTTATATTGTATTGTTTATATTTTAAAATGACTGAAGTGGTAAAAGTCTGAATTAATAAAAGAAAGTAATAAAAAAAACCTAATTTGAGAAAAGCTTTTGACATGGTTACCCATTCGAAAATTTCAACAAAACAGATTTCTGTTGTTGCTTATATATGTCGCAGGGATATGAGGAAATCAGGGATTTCATGAAATCCCTAGGGATATTACGAAATCACGGAAGATGTGGAATAGTCTTATTTATTACGTCTTCTTCCTAAACAAGTTCAGTGATATGTCATTTCCTGATGTTCTCATATCCCTGCGACATATAATTAGACGATGATGTACTGATTGTAAATGGTTGTTTGCGCAGGCGACGCTGGAAGAGCTACAGTCCGTCCACGGGGCGGGTCACGTGCTGGCGCTGGCGGGGCGCGCGCGCGAGCGGCCGGCCGGCGCGCCCGC
Source organism: Crambus lathoniellus (assembly GCA_949710035.1). NCBI lineage: Eukaryota > Metazoa > Arthropoda > Insecta > Lepidoptera > Crambidae > Crambus > Crambus lathoniellus. The sequence continues at coordinate 1,320,513 of OX453303.1, read as the reverse complement.
GCTGGTGCGGCTCGCGTGCGGCGGCGTGGGCGTGGACGCCGACACCGCGTGGGCCGAGCACACGCCCGCCGCCGCGCGCGCCGCCGCCGGCGCCGTGCTCGACCTCGCGCTGCGCACCGCCAAGCGCGACCTGCGCAACGGGTGAGTGGTCGCTACGGGAGCGGGCGGCGGGCGCGTGGACGCCGACACCGCGTGGGCCGAGCACACGCCCGCCGCCGCGCGCGCCGCCGCCGGCGCCGTGCTCGACCTCGCGCTGCGCACCGCCAAGCGCGACCTGCGCAACGGGTGAGTGGTCGCTACGGGAGCGGGCGGCGGGCGCGTGGACGCCGACACCGCGTGGGCCGAGCACACGCCCGCCGCCGCGCGCGCCGCCGCCGGCGCCGTGCTCGACCTCGCGCTGCGCACCGCCAAGCGCGACCTGCGCAACGGGTGAGTGGTCGCTACGGGAGCGGGCGGCGGGCGCGTGGACGCCGACACCGCGTGGGCCGAGCACACGCCCGCCGCCGCGCGCGCCGCCGCCGGCGCCGTGCTCGACCTCGCGCTGCGCACCGCCAAGCGCGACCTGCGCAACGGGTGAGTGGTCGCTACGGGAGCGGGCGGCGGGCGCGTGGACGCCGACACCGCGTGGGCCGAGCACACGCCCGCCGGCGCCGTGCTCGACCTGCGCAACGGGTGAGGCACAGCGATTTATTTATTTATTTATTTATTCAGGTAACACACAGTCATATAAATACACTAATAGCAAAAAAGTTTACAAAAAGACCTAAAGTACCATAAATTAAATACAAACATTATCTTTGTGCAACAAGTGACGGTAAAACATAAAAAAAAACCTTACAAGTAACAGTACAATCCAAAACCAATATATTTAAAATAACATAATTAAATTAGTTCGCCCACTTTACGTTTGAAAACATTAAGTGAATTTGAAAAAATGTCTATTTCATTTTCATTTAAAAACTTGTTATAGAAACTACATGTTCTCCTGAAAAAGGTATTTTTTGCATAATTTGTATGAAAACTGGGAATATAAAAAATATCTTTAGAACGTGATGAGAAACGCGGAACTTTAAGAGCAATTTTTTGTAGCAAATTGGAGGAGTCAATATGATTATTTACTACTTTGTATAGGAACATAGTATCCAGATATTGCCGTCTAGATGCCAAAGACTGTACATTATGTCGTTTTGCACTCTCGTCATAGTCTTCATAAAGGAAACCGGTACGATAGTCCAAAGATTTTAGGAACTTGTGTTGCACTCGTTCAATCCTGTCTTTGTGAATTAAATACTGAGGGCTCCAGACTACGCTACCGAACTCTAAAACACTACGAACATAAGCATTATATAATATTTTCAGTGTACTACCCTTGGTGAAGGGCATTCCAAGACGTAGGATCAAACCTAACTGCTTGTATGCCTTAGACACTATATTATCAATGTGTATATTGAAATGTAACTTTGAATCCAAAGTGATGCCAAGATCACGGATGGAATTCACACGAGTTATGTTTAAACCTGAGATACTATAATCAAAGTTGATGGGATTGTTTTTACGGGTAAATGTTATTACATAACATTTATCTAAATTTAATTGCAAATAATTATCTTTACAAAAACGCTCAAACAAATTCAAGTCATGTTGCAAGTCCTCACAATCAGCAAGACTTCGAACTATTCTATAAATCTTCGTATCATCTGCGTACATGAGATACTGTGAGCTACGAAAACAATCGCTGATGTTGTTAACATACAAGGAGAACAGAAAAGGCCCCAGGTGAGACCCCTGTGGAACGCCTGAAGTGATATTTAGGAAACTCGATCTATAACCCTTGAGTGCAACTGCCTGACTTCGATTGCTGATATACGATTCAATCCACCTTAGCAAATTACCGTGTATACCGACCCTCTCAAGTTTTTTTATTAATGTAGAATGATTTATTTTGTCAAATGCTTTCGAAAAGTCGGTATACACGGCATCTACTTGACATCCAGCATCCAAAGCATTCAGCAGGAAATCAGTATACACTACTAAATTAGTATTAACACTTCGACCCCGAAAGAAACCGTGTTGTTCTGGTAATATTATGTGTTTTAATTGATTTGTTAGAAAATTTGTGATTAACTTTTCAAATAATTTAGCAAATACGCATAATTTTGAGATAGGTCTGTATTGTTTAACATCATGACGGTTTCCACCTTTCGGGATCGGCGTCACTAATGCTTTTTTCCAAATCATAGGGAAAATTCCTTCTGAAAGAGATTTCCTATAGATAATTGTAAGAGGTATGGACAGCTCTTTGTGAAGCTTACGAATCAAAATAGGATGAACGTTATCGTAACCAGCGCTCTTATTAATATCAACTTGTTCAAATAACTTGCAGACATTTTTCTGGTTGATTTCAACAGCAGATATATCAGTTATCGGTGTTGTGTTACTACTAGTGTCTGGGACATTGTTATTTGTATCATTACTATGAGACACAAAGACCGAGTTGAAATACTCATTAAACATGTTACTAATAGTTTCCACATCCGTTGATGATTCATTATTTAAGTACATGTGAGCTGGAATATTACAGTGACTAGACTTAGATTTTATAAAAGACCAAAAGTAACGAGGAGACGTCGTTATTTTTTCTTCGGAAAATTCTATATATTTTTTATAGCATTCTCGTTCCAGTACTTTCTCTTTATTCCGCAAATCAGAAAAATTTTGGTAATCCAGATCGCATCCATACCTCTTCCATTTTGAATGCACTTTTAATTTTTGCCGTATTAATTTAATCAAAGTTCTAGAGTACCAAGGGGGATAGTTAGATTGCGGGGAAACGAATCTTTTAGGAATGTGTTTATCCATCAAATCGTTTAAAACTTTATAAAAGAAAGACACACACTCTTCAGTATTTAAGTTACTCAAATTCTTTACCCAATCAACGTTTAACAATCCCTTACTCATGGGTTCAATATTAGCTGCGTGATAAATTAATTTTAACCGTTCACAAGTATCTAGATGAGCTACAGATGGTAAGGTAAAACAGATATCAAGGGCTTTATGGTGAGCGTCTTCGGGAGTAAGAGGTGAGTGTGCACTAATGACATCACAGTGATAATTGCTTAGAACCAAGTCAAGAATACGCCCGTTAGAGTTTTTACAACCATTTAATTGTAATAAGTTGCAAAGATTCATAAAGTCTAACAAATTTGAAACCTTGATATCGCTACACGTGTTTAATTGCAAAACTGAATTAGCATCATAACCCCAGATCGCATGCGATACATTGAAGTCTCCTAAGATTAGAAAAATATCATTTGTATTGTTCAAAATAAGCTCGGAAGTATTTTCATAAAAGGTCTGGAGCGCAACAGAATGATTACTATTATGAGGAAAATAACAACAAGCTATATGTAGTTGTATACTAGAATGCAAGGCGCGAGTGCCTGCGCCTGCGCGTGCGCCGGCGGCAGTCTGCAGCGGGTCGCGACCGCGAGCGCACGGGATGATGAGTGTGAGCCATAGCTCGTCGACGTCCGTTGCCGAACGCCATTCAGGTTCATCACGGCGTCGTGAGCACAGCTCGCGTCGTACAGCTATTAATACCCCCCCACCGCGCGTACCGCGGCCGTCCATTACATCGCGATCTCTTCGATAAACTATATAATTATTATAAAAATATTCTTCGCTATTAAAATCTTCCGTCAACCAAGTCTCACTTAAAAATATCAAATCATAATTATTTACCAGTACATTAGCTAAAAACGATTCAGCTTTCGTCCGCAGTCCTCTCACGTTCTGATAATATATATTCAGTGATTTAAAAAGAATCATTTTTAGAGTTAATGCAATAACTAAAATGTGACGTATAATTTGCAGAATAATTTAAAAATACCTTTTTCAAACGTAAACAAGCTTTGATTAGAATAGGCAATAACAATACATGAGATATGTGATGAAGGCAAACAGAAACTTTATTATTCATATTATGCGAAATTTTACGATAATTTGGAGCACAGTGTTTTACATAGTAATCGACAGTGATGCAGAATAATAATTCGTTGTAGGTTTTACAGTTGATGTAGTGATAATTTCTATAAAAATAGCAAGTAGTAGGTAACATTAAAAAGGACAAAGGATGGAATTGCATATTGCATGGATGAAACATGACATAAAAATAAAGGTTGGTTATTTTGAAATTGAATTCATGTGATAGTCACTTGATTTTATATAAATCAGATTCTTTTGAAATACGTATTACATTAGAAGTTTCAGTTTTACGAATAAAGATTTTACAATCCTTTACCCATACGTATAAATAGTTCTTTTCGGTTTTGAGCTCACGCACTCGCTTGAGAAGTAACTTATTTGTCGGCGTGAGGTGATCACCAATGTATAGCTGAGAAGCAGGTCCTGGCATTCCGATATCGGCAGAGGTCAGCCCGCGGCGAGAGCGAACGGCCGCGATCAGCTGTTCCTTGCGCCTACGTTGTGTAAAGCGCACTATAATTGACGGGGGACGCGCTGGCTGTTTACTATTTTCAGAACGATTGGAATCCGAACGATAGGGACGCACACGATGAATAGTGTCTATATCAGTGTCGACAAGCTTAAACCCCACAACAGTGCAAATATTACTCAACAGTGAAAATAAGTTTTCGCCACTGGTTGAGGGTATACCGGAAATTTCAACATTATTTTGTCGAGAGAATTGATCTTGTGCATTATTTTCATATTTCAAATCTAAAATAGTGTCTTTTGCTTGTGCAAGCTCCTTTTGTATACCTGACAAGCTTGATAATTTTCCCTCGACGGTAATCAATCTGTCTTCGATGCCAGAGAATCTGCTTTCCATCTCATCCCATTTGGAGTTCAAATCTTGCATAGATTTTTTTGTACTGCGAACGTCAGATTGAACATCGCTGAAATCCACTTTCATTGCGTTGAAGTCTACGCGAAGGCTTCTAATTTCTTTTAGCACTTCAGTCATCACAGCACTGCCTGGTTCAGTGGGTTGGGCACGACAGCTGACACAACGCCAGGCTGCCTTCTTCTCCTGTCCCATTTTCCTATAACTGGACTCCGAGACCCCGGCACAGCCATAGTGGAAATTACCATCGCACTGGTTACACGACACGAAGTCTGTTACGGCATCGTTACACTTAGCACACAACATATTTTTTATTTTATTTTATTTTCACTTAATGATACTTTTTACGCAGAAACACGATTTTCTAGGCAAATTACTTGTAATAGGAAAAAGTTAGCTATTATTTTACGTAAGTTTCTAATGTGTCGCAAGGAGGTGCGAAATTGCATCCGTCACTTATGAGCGCACGCGCGTGTGTGTTTTTTTTTTAGATTTAGATTGCAATCGGCAACTATTCGGAATTTTTCCCTTAAATGTATTATATTAGGTGTTACTCTGAGGGACCGGAAGTCGAACAAGGGGCTCAGAAAACAAAGTAAAGTCACTGACATCGACCTTAGAGTAGCAAGACTTACAGCTTGGCCACGGGACAGCGCGGCGGCGGCGGCGACGAGCAAATTACGCATCAGTTGATGCGTTTCATTGACTTACTTGAATAGACGTCTAGCGCGAGCGCGCAATGCTTGCGCAATTCGCTGGGCGCCGCCGCGCTTTCCCGTGGCCAAGCGGTCAAGTGAAAATATGTTGGCCACATTGCTAGAAAGCAAGAATTTTGGTGCAAACGACTCCTAGATTGGAGACCATGGGACCAAAAAAGACCACGAGGGAGGCCACAAATGCGATGGAAGGATGACATCAAGAAGGTGGCGGACAGCAACTCCAGTTGCGTCCACCCTAACTGCCCATAACAAAAAGATGAAACCAATTAAATGAGGCCTACACCAAGCTATCGGTTAAAGAAAGGCTAGAGAGAGAGAAAATGTATTAAGGGAGTTAATAGTCAACGTACATATTCAATTCTCAAATTCTATATTTTGAACTTTAAATCGCGTTTTTAATAAAGATGATACAAATATTAGTTATAATTTTTATGTAGATTTTCATGTCATCAACAAATAACAAAAATTGGGAATAGACGAACCATCTATCGATATCACTAGCGAAATGTTAAGGTCCGATAATAAATCCTTGTGGGACGCCAAACGATGGGATGGTGGAAAAACGTGTAGGTATGTGAAGAAAAAGAAATCATTGAGAACCACAGTTTGACGCCGATCTGCGCCGTACGAGCGAAACCAGCGATAAAGATCGCCACGTTTACCAGCTAATTGCAGTCTATGAAGTTTTATAACGTGATCAATACGATCAAATGCCTTACTGTAATCCTTATAAACTGCGTCCAGTTGATTTTGTAAGTTTATTATACTAGACACTGCATTTTAGTACATATTTGAAATCCAGCAGTGAATTTGAACCGTTGGAATCTATACTAATATTATAAAACTGAAGAGTTTGTTTGTTTGAATGCGCTTATCTCAAAAACTACTGGACCGAATTGAAAAATTATTTTTGTGTTGGATAATCCATTTATCGAGGAAGGCTATAGGCTATATTTTATCCCGGTATTCTTACAGGAACGGGTACCATGCGGGTAAAACCGCGAGGATCCGACAGTAATGTTATAAGCAACGTTTACCTAAGGGCGGTATTCCACTTGCAGGGGGTGCATACCACCACGGCCCCCCCACAGTCGGTGTGCTTAAAACTGACGGCGGAGAGCAAGTAGTGAGGGGTTTAGTTGGTAGTGGTGCCTGCTCTCGACCACCCCATTTGGTCAGCCCACCCGGAGTGGGTAACCTTATGGAGAGATTGAGAAGGGGCTCTCTCCTCCTGCCCCGCCTCCTGTCGAGCTTTCGAGCTCGTCAGGGGGCGGGGCAGGGGTTAGAACCACCCAGCCCTGACGCGAAGCCTATTAGACTTGACGGGAGGGCTGGGTGCGGCGAGAGACAGGCTTTGTCTGACTGAGTCCAACATGCCGTTAGTGGTATACGAAAAGACCGTATTTGCCCTCACTATAAACAAAAAGAAAAAAAAGGGCGGTATTCCACTTATCAAAGATCTTTGTCCAATATGCATTTGATCAAAGAATTTATCAATGAATTTGTCCTCGTCCAATTTCGTTGATCAAATATTTGATAAGTGGAATACCACCCTAATCCAAGTACGTGTGTGTGTACAGTTTCGCGGTGGTGCGGCCGCCGGGGCACCACGCGGAGACCAACCAGGCGATGGGGTTCTGCTTCTTCAACAGCGTGGCCATCGCCGCGCGCCTGCTGCACACGCGCCTCGGCCTGCAGCGGATACTCATCGTCGACTGGGTGAGCGCTAGATACGATATAGTATATTATGCTACAAGTGAGCTAGGTTGCTCATTATACACGAGGCTGTAGGTTGCAGCCCGAGCCGCAGGCGAGGGCGTAAATCAGCCGATTGTCTAGTGAGTAAGTTGCTCACGAGTTTCATACGCACTTTTTCAACACACTTGCGAGGAAAAACAAACATTTATTGCATTCGTTCATAAATTAATTAACCTAATTAGCTAAGGGAAAAAGCGCGCAAGTTTTTTTTGCATGCGCCAAATGTAAGGTCCTTGATTACATACAGCCATACAGCCTACTTCAAAATAATTATAATAATAGTGATAAAACGCAAATGTTTTATAACAAATTATTGTGAATTATAAATAATTTGATAATAATATACTTAATTATGTTTTTTGTCTTAATTAGGGACACATTTATTTATTCTAAAAACGTAAATGGACTTTCAGCCGTATAAAACCTCTTTGTTGTTACGAAAAAAGAACTGTATCTATTACCCGGTGAAATCGAAAATGCTCTGTTGACTCGCATATAACTTGCAGTGAGGTACTAACTTAACTTTGTAGGGATACTGTATTACCCGGTTAAATTGAAAAGTCTCGGTTTACTCGCATATAATTTGCAGTTAGGTACTTACTTAACTTTGTAGGGATAATTCTATTACGCAACTAGTACTGTAATATTATTATGCACGCGTGTGTTATAGTTCGGTTTATGGCCCTAAGATCGATGTAATAAGGCTCACTTTATGAGCAAGTGTGTTGAAAATTACATTACATGAGATTATTCCCTTATCAGATTTTTGCACCGCCACTGATGATCTCAGTACCCAGCTCTCTGATTGACTATATGGCATTGACTCCGCCATTTGTACCCTTTTGTGCAATAAAGTTTGAATAATAATAATAATGGTCATTCCATTACAAGTTTTAGTGAAACACCAGCATGGGTAGCATGATGAACTCAGGAAAACTTTTGTCTATATTGAAATGTCAAAATAGACATTTCATCGTAGACAAACCTATTGTTCGACTGTCCTTTCGAGGTAGACAAAACTTTTCTCGGGTTTTTCATGCTACGTGTGCTGTTTTAATAAAGAAAGTGAGGGTATCATGTAAAAATTAACGGAAAAATTAATCTAATTACAAGTTGCTAGTCCAATAGCCTTCAATTTTACTTATAATATGTCTTGACTCCTACTAGGCTACTAGTCCAGCGTCTTTCGTTTTTATTACCTCAATAAAAAGTTTTATTTTATCAGCTCATGAAAGCGATAGGCTGTATTCATGTCGTAAAAAGCTTTAACTACCGGTATTTGGAATCGTGTACAATTCCATATATCACAAAGAAACACATAGTTACGTAAATTTAAGAACTTTCGACTTTATTGCGTTGCGTAGGAGCATTGCTAGGAGTTCATGTGAGACAAACGAACTGAAATATCACGGTTAACCCACAGGACGTCCACCACGGCAACGGCACGCAGCAGATATTCTACGAAGACCCGCACGTGCTGTACATGAGCATCCACCGGCACGACGACGGCAACTTCTTCCCCGGCACCGGCGCGGCCACCGAGTGCGGCGCCGGCGCCGGGCTCGGCTACAACGTCAACGTCGCCTGGGGCTGCGGGACTTCCCCGCCGCTCGCTGACGCCGAGTACCTTGCCGCCTTCCGCTCCATCATCATGCCCATAGCCAAGGTATGTTCATCCAGATAATATCTCAACAAATGTGGCGACAGTGGCACACCATTTGATTTTCATTGAAACTTTTAGCTTACGTTAAATAAATTTAAATAAATTAAAAAAAAAAATATCTTTATCCAACTTGACTTAATAAATAAGCTCGTTTGAATCGTCAATATTTTCCAAAGAAACAGCTTCGTTTTCAAACCAAATCTACCAAATACCAGAAGGTGTTTTAGATTTTACGTAGCAGACTTTTTCTTTAATGTTTTGCAAACTCACTACTCGGATGCTTAATGCACGTTAAGTCATTGGTACCAGCTTCATTTGCAATCTGACTGCCGCACTCAGAAACGTCAATTAACTTTAATTGGCATTAAATTATAATTCCTACTTTATTCAATACTAGACATAAAAATGAGACAGATATATATTTAATTGTCATTAAAAGTTAATTGACGTCTCTGAGTACGGCAGTTAAACACCTAACGGGTGTTTTGAAGGTGCAAATGCAGCCGGTCATTTCCATCGAGGTAGCTTCGCGGTTGTTCATTTTTCGTGTCCTGCCATTAACCATGGCTCTCTTGTTGGTTAGGAGTACGACCCCGAGATTGTGCTGGTATCGTGCGGGTTCGACGCGGCGGCCGGCCACCCGCCGCCGCTGGGCGGCTACCAGGTGTCACCCGCCTGTTTTGCGCATATGACGCGCGACCTCATGACGCTTGCCAATGGAAAGGTGAGCTACCATACCTCATACACACACACACACACACACACACTATACCATGACGCTCACCAATGGAAAGGTATGACATAATACACACAAACGCTATTTTATTGTCATCTCTAAAACTTTGTAATTTATGTCAGGCACATTACACTTCTTTTCACAATGAAAGGTACAGCTCAAAATGAAATAATCGATATAATTATTCCTAAGCTTAGTTTTTGCGTATTTTGTAACAAACTGCAGAGGAGAGCGTTCTTTTTCGCAGTTAAACACATGACCCCTTTTTAAATTAAACAGCTTTTCCGGGCTATAAATTTGTTCTTGTGCTACCCAATATTTGGTGTTGGATGATACGCCTTGACCCTCGAGAGTAGCTTGTATTTACATCCAAGATTTTTGTGTGAAACATTGGGAAACAGTCAACTTTTATACTTTTAAGATTTTGATTATTTCACGCAAGTTTTAGGAGAATAATAAAAACGAATATTTGAGTGTTACTTGGCTAGTGCGAAATTTATTTACATGCTTAGGGCAGTTTCTTAGCCATGTCCTTTCATTCTAAGATCCAGATTTTGAAGAAAAATAGTTGAAGCAGTTAATCATTGTAGGGACTAATTCCTTTGATTATCGTTGACGACGTTAATAAATATACGTTTTGTGTTAAGAGATCATTGTTTGTTATTAATGTTAGTTAGTTTAATTACCGATAGATGGCGTTGTAGGTACTGTTTACGTATATTCTGAACGGCGGTGTTAAGATTTTTTGTCGTATATGTATATTGTCAAATTTAGATTGAACAACTTGCGCTATTGCGTAAATCTACACGGACTTTTTTGGGATTTGTTCATGGTTCTATCTAACGTGTCGGCACGCCCCGCAGGTGGTGTTATCGTTAGAAGGCGGCTACGACCTGCCGGCGGTGTGCGACTGCGCGCAGGAGTGCGTCCGCGCGCTGCTCGGCGAGCGCGTGGCGGCGCCCGCGCTGTCGGAGCTCGCCCGCGCGCCGCACCCGCGCGCACAGGACGCCTTGCGGACTACGCAGGCGCTGCAGCAGCACCATTGGCCCGCGGTGAGTGTCACGCGCGTGGACTGCGCGCAGGAGTGCGTCCGCGCGCTGCTCGGCGAGCGCGTGGCGGCGCCCGCGCTGTCGGAGCTCGCCCGCGCGCCGCACCCGCGCGCACAGGACGCCTTGCGGACTACGCAGGCGCTGCAGCAGCACCATTGGCCCGCGGTGAGTGTCACGCGCGTCGACTGCCACTTACAGGCAACACACCCTGGTCAAAGACTTTCGTCTTGAGACATGTTCTTGTTAGTGGCACTTTAACAACCTTGTCTTTTCTTCGTTTGCTTGCAACTACCAAGTCAAAATTAGTGGACCTGTGTTGTTTTAGGGTTATTTGTAAAATAAATAACTTACGAATCAATGACAGCGATTCAGTGATCATTCAATGACATTTCACAGCCTAAGGTATTTCGAACGCATATATATGCCGGAGCTTCCCGAACGCTGCCTATCCGAGCTGGATTTGACGAGAGATCTGTTTCTCAAAGTTGGACTTACTTAACTGGACCATCTGTCCCAGATAAACATACTGATGGTCAACTTTGAGTGTAATGTTCCCAACGTTAACTGGAGCAGGTGCAACATGGGCATTGGACATGATTTTCGCCTTATCCATGTTCATTTTAAGACCCACTCTTTGAGAAGCATTACTGAGATCTTCGAGCATTGTGTTCAGGTCTTCCAGGGTCTCAACCATAAGAACTACATCATCGGCAAACCGTAGGTGTGTTAGATACTCGCCATTGATGTTGATGCCGCATCCTTTCTAGTCCAGAAGCTTAAAAATATCCTCCAACGCAGCTGTGAACAGTTTCGGAGAGATGACGTCTCCCCGTTACACACCTCGCTGTAGTTGGATAGATTTAGAGCTCTGGTACTGTAATCGGACTGACACTATTTCTTTCTACCTTATCACAATACACTTTATATTGGACCAATCGCGAATTAGACTAATGCTGGGGCTTCACCTGCTTGACGCCTAACGGCGTTAATAACGGCATGCGCGTCTAGGCGCACTAATTATATCAAATTAGTGCGCTAAGACCCGGCTACACCTGCGTATTATATCAAATAGCGCGCTAATTAATGGCATTAGACGCAGGTGAAGCTTGGGCATAACCGCGTATTGGACCAACTGCAAATTCGTACTAAACAAAATGTTTTTATGCTATTGGAATAAGGCTCAAGAAACAGCATCAGACATTTTTAATGTAGCTTTTGCTAGCAAATTAGACCCTATTCTTTAAGCAAAACCAACGTTTTGCTTTGCACGAGTGAGCTGTCATTTTAATCAAGCTTTATTTTACATAGTTTTTCAATTACGTATTAGTCATATCCTTGTCTTTATTTTGATATAATGGTAATTCCTTGCTTGAGATATTGGAAATCTCGAATTCTCAACTAATTTGTGATAAAGTTTAAATACGGAAAAATGATTCGCGATGTAATCGCTAGCCCCCTGTTAACACAGCGCCATTAGCTTGGCGAAATAATTGGGAACCATACAAGATAACGTATTGCTGTTAGTGATTGATATACTTTAAGTTATCCCGATATGTTGCCAGAGGGCGTTGACTCATGCCTATATAAGGACAATTTCGTGTTGCACTCGCGGCTATTCTAACTGTATCTGGCTTCCTGAGTTTAAGTAAATCTATATATATAAAAATGAATCCCTATTTCCCTTGGTCACGACATCACGCGTGAACGGCTGGATCGATTTGGCTAATTTTGGTCTTGAAATGTTCGTGGAAGTCCAAGGAAGGATATAGGGGTAAGGTAGGGGTAGGGTAGGGTAGGGTAGGGGTAGGGTAGGGTTGGGTAGGGGTAGAGTAGGGGTAGGGTAGGGTTGGGTAGGGGTAGAGTAGGGGTAGGGTAAGGTAGGGGTAGAGTACGGGTAGGGAAGGTAGGGCCACGGGAACGAAGTCGCGCTGGGTCAGCTAGTCTATTATAAAATCATTCCTTCCATTCATTTGGGCACCTTTCTTTACCTTTTTGACTAACGTGTTCGTTCGTTTCGCAGGTGAAGCGATACTCGGAGCTAATCGGTCTGTCCGCGCTGGAAGCCGGCACCGGTACGGGCGGGCGGCGCGGGCGCCTGCAGACGGAGCGCGACGCCGCCGACACCGCCGCCGCCATGGCCACGCTCTCCATGACGCACGCGCCCGCACACAGGTATACATAGATAGATAGATAGATAAATAGGGTATTTTACTGTTGTTGAAATGTAGATATTTAATGATGACGTTAAAAAATATTGCAATTAAGAATACCAAATGTGAAAAAATAATTTGAATCTGTTTTATAATAAAAGAATTATAGTCTGTTTGATTTTGACTATAGCTGTCTCTTTCTAAAACGAAATCTTCTATGGCGTGACTATGACGCTACTAACCCACTGACGTCACTAAGATAGCGTCCTGTCCTTGTCTAATTATAAAGTTTGAAGTCCTATATCTTTGAAAATATTCAAGATAATTCAAAATGAAAACTTGTTTTGTGTAGCTAATATTTCGAAAAACATTTTAAAGAAATAAAAAAAAATCAGTAAAATACCGTATTATTTGCAAAGAACATGCACACATTACAAAGATAATTACAAAAAATAAAAAAATCGGCCAAGTGCGAGTCGGACACGCTCATGAAGGGTTCCGTTCCCACTTAACGTACCGATTACGTACAACTAGCAAAAATACCACTGTCATTTTTTGCCAGAAAAAAATAACTTTGTTTTTCATAGTATTCGTATGAATGACAAAGTTATATTGGCGGCTTTCGAAAATGTGTTATATCTCAAAAACTTGTAAAGCCTACTTAGCTGTGATAGTTTTCCTTCTTTGTTGGCGTGATAAATATGTGTATATTCATGCTAACTTAAAGCTTTCTAGTACTAAGAGTCTGGGGTCAGACGGACGGACGGACGGACAGACGGACATGGCGAAACTATAAGGATTCCTTGTTGACTACGGAACCCTAAAAAGGAAAATCAAATATAATTATAGGAAATAAAACAAAATCATATTTAACATCATTTTGTGTGCCGTAGCAATGCAAAAAGGCGAAAACTCAGTGGTACATTTACTCATAGAGTAAATCACTGACTTTCAGTTTCCACCCATAAAAATCACGAGTACGCGCTTAAGTAATTGATATATTATATAGTTCGTCGTTCGGTATACACACACCCCGCTAGCCACACACACAGGGGCCACACACACACACGGGCGGGCGCCTGCAGACGTACTACTCAATACTTCATATACATTATAAATAGTTATAGTTCTAAAATGGATCCTTGAGGGACTCCTACATTATGTTAAGTTATGAATGGAATATTATTTCCTCATGTTTTAGGTTAATTCTTTACATACTTACGGCAGTATTAAAGATGCTATTATAACCGATTCAATGCGACTCTCAAACCCATCAGTTGTGCTGAAGGACGTTGTGCACAACGAAGTCAAAAGCTTTGCTCATGTCGAAACATTTTAACGATATTCTTTTTGATTATTTAAACAACACACTTTTTACATAGAATATATCGAGCCCCGTGCATTTTCTATTGTTTGTACTAATATTATAAAGAGAAAAGATTTGATTGTTTGTTTGCATCGAATAGGCTCCAAAACTACTGGGTCTATTTAGAAAATTCTTTCACCATTAGAATGATACATTCATCCCAAGTGACATAGGCTATATTTTATCTCGATATTCCCACGGAAACGGGTACCACGCGGGTAAAACCGCGAGGATCCGCTAGTACATTATAAAAAGGAATGGTCCCAGTATTGATCCTTGAGAGAGTCCCTTGGGATGTTTTAATTTAAATCCATTTAAAGTTAGAAATATTATTTTCTAATCCTTTGGTTTAGTTGCTACACTGATTGCGATATTGAAGATATTATTATAACAATCTAATCTAATACGAGTCTCCAAACCCATATTTTGTACGTTATAGGTACGCAACGAAGTCAAAAGCTTTGCTCATGTCAAAAAAATTTATAGATATTCCTTTCGAATAATTAAGTATCAAACTTTTTTAAAATGAATATATCAAGTTCTGTGAACTCCTTATTATACAAATTGATTTAAATTGACAAAATCTTTCTTTATACAAGGTCATCGAAAGTGAACGAAAAGCTGACGCACTGTTTGTTTCCGCAGATCATCGGAGAGTTCGCGATCAGTATCGGAGGAGCCCATGGAGCAGGACGAGGGCAAGTGAGGGCCCCGCGGGCCGGGCCCCGCCCGCGCACATTCCAGCGGCCCCCGCCGCCGACTGCGTCACCCTAGCGCTATCTGTATATTTCGTGAGGAGGCGACCCAAGTGGTCCACGACGATCTAGCGATCGCTTAGAGTATATGTGTAGGTGGTAAAATTAAGACAAATCTTAATTTGAAAGCTTTAAATCGTAGAAGAATATATTTAACGATGTGTACAAAATATATTAATATTGTGAACTTTGAATAGAGCTCGCGGCGGGCGGCGCCGCCGCAACCAAAGATAGTCCGCTCGGCGCCGCTCCGCCCGAGTTCGAGTGAAATTTTCTATTATTTATTTATATTAATGTCTCGCGGAGTCGTTGACGGTTTCACGCCGAGATCCGTGTTTTCTATGTGATAAAGATGTCGCTCGAGGGCTCGAGAGACGTCGCCGAGTTTCCGGCGCGGCCCGGGCCGCGTCGTCTTCTACTGAATTTTCAATTTTGATATTGTAATGCGGAAGCATTTTGTAAACCTAGCTGTATGCCCCCAGGGGCATTGTCTTATGATATTAAAGAGTATTTGTCACTGTTGTTGCGGCCTCGGGCCATCTGTGAAACGATTCTAAGATTCCTCGTATGTAAGTCGAAAGTGCAATATATCTCTATGTATGTATATGGAGCCGAGTAGCGCAGCCAACGAACGCGGTAACTTGATGGTTTTGTAATATAAACGTTTAGTGTGTATTTGTAAAGGGAAAGAGAATTTTATGGAATGACATTTTTGGAAGTATTACTGTTGGTTTTTGTATAAAATATTATAGTTACCGAAACTACACGAAATAGTTAGCTCGCCCAGAGTTGCCCCGCCGGCCGACCTCGGATTGTAACGGATATATTTTTGTATGATGGCTGTCTGTCTGTATACGTATTATAAGTGGAGACGTACTGTGGGATGCGATCCTTGTACGATAAACAGAGTTAAAACAATGTTGTGTCTTTGAGAATTTTATTGTTGAATTGGAATACAGATGAAATAATTATTTAATAAATGTATATATATATTATATATATATTTGGAAATATATCTGCGAAATTATTTAAACGCCTTTTTCATTTCCCAGAAGTCTGCAATACATATAGACATGATCAAGTTTTACAATTATATGAAACTTTGTACATGTTAACAGATGAATAGCGTGATTATATTACTACAAAAATAACTTTTTCTTACAACTATACTTATAAAAAATAGAGGTCTTAATACATAAATTACTTTCGTACATTTGGAATTTGATGAAAAGTCTGCAAACTGCAAGTATTTAAATAGGACTAAGAACAGTATATGAAAAAAACAAATATACCTCATTATTATGAATTTACAAATCGAGGTCTTTTTTATTTTATTTTAAGAAAATGATTCGTTTGTAAGAGATATTATTTAAGTTTTAAAACAATCATAGAAAACAAAACAAAGCTATTTTTAAATTATAACAATATAAAGTAAGACTAGAATTTGTTACCTGCTCAACTACACTTCTTTTACGTCATCAGCTAGTGTCAACACATGCCGGCCCACCCAGACGGATATTATGCTTTGGGTATACACCACTCAATTTTAATTAGTACAAAGATTTTAGGGGATAATAGTGTCCATCGATATGATCAACTTTTACTATTGGACCGGCAACGAAATCGCGAAAAAATATCAGACTAAAATGTATGGAACAGATGATTTTTTTGCGATTTCGTGGTTGGCTCCATATTAAAAATGCTCGTTTTGATGGACACTATCATCCTCTTAAATCTTTATGCTAATTAAAATTTTGTGGTGTATTGTTAGTATTTGGTTCTCCAATCTTAAAATGTTGTGGTTGTTGAGAGTAACATAGCAATGTTCAAAATCACATACCAATGTACAACAAATTATACACAATAACTTGCCTCGTGTAAGGCGTGCATTAGACGGTCATGCAACCACCAGTCAATTCCATCAGTCATGACTATCTAACCATATCGGGCAGCGTTATGAATGGTTATTATTATTATTTTGTGCCTGGCCTCTTCCGTTTTCCACAGAAATTCCGCCAACATCCCGTAATGAGAGATACATGGTGATTTAGATAATTGCTCGGTAATTTTGAAGATTTCCTTCCTTGAGAGTTCTCTTGCAGTAACATCGGGAAAGGACAAAGACAAACACACAAATTATGTACAAACACAAAACGTCACAATTGCAATAGGTACATATATAAATAATAATATATTAAACTAAGGAACTATTTCAAGGTAACTAAGGCAAATATTAGTATTACCTATAATAATGAATGGTTCATTTTGATTGGCTAAAATAATCATGACTGACAGCAAACTGATAGCAAAACCTACCGTCTAATATACGCCTAATTCACTTCGATCAACAATAGTACTAGATGAAGGCCCACGAACTAAATGAAAACTATGTAAGGCACAGACTGACTTTTTTTTAAACGGAGAAAATAGGTTACAACTGTTACGATCTCACATTATAAATGACAGGAAGCGTTCCAAGTTTCAAATACCTTATTATTGACACGTCAAAATAATCTACTTATAATTATACTCTCAAGTGGGCGTATAACGCTCGGCCATGTCTGTCACTCCAGCTATGTATCTAGAACTAGGTGTTATTGTTGATCGAAGCAGCTAATTCGGCCTTGCTTGTGCGTAGGGCAAGCTGAAATCTCTCTTTCAATGGAAAAATTGCTTGACTCTAGGACTGACCTTTCAACACGATCAGCGTTTCAAATGACATTCATTGGACTGCAGACCATCTGCACCGTAAGTTAAAGAGTAAGTATTAACTTAGATTTTACTTAACCTTAGAGTGCGCGCCAGATAAGTCTGCGCACGGTCAAAATTGAGTACTAATCTTTTCCATAACCTTAGAACAAAAAAATGTACTGTAACTAGCGCCAAAAAGGCCCCAGTTGCGCGCAGAGTTACCTGACACCCACTAGTATAAAAATTCTACCATCGGATTGCAAAAACTAAGACGATATCTTAGGAACAATATTAATTTTATGCTAATTGACTGCAAACAGAAAACTAAACTGTAACTACATCACTAGATAATTCAGTACTTCGATTTCTTAACCTTAAATAAAGATGTCCTTAAAACAACAGAAATCATTTCAAACAACAATTTTACCACAAATTACATCATAAAATTATTCGTCAATAACATTTAAGTTCTGATTGACAAGACAAGTAACAAAATAGGTTTCAAAATGCACAATATACAAAAACTCATACATATTTGGTATTAAAAATAGTCTCCACTATAATAATAACTAATTATCAGCGTCAATTATTTGCAAGCAGACGATAAGTATCCACTAACTTATTTATTTGGGAATAGTACACTGACTGCGTTATTATATGTAGTAGGGAACTACGCACCCTCAGTGAAAAAAAGGCATAAGTAATCTTACTTTGAATGATCAACAGTAACAGTTTCATAATATTTTTTATTTCTTGCTGATGAATGTAACTTAAAATTTACATCTAAAAAATAAATAGAATTGATCATTCAAAGTAAGATTACTTATGCCTTTTTTCACTAAAAGAATAGTCTTCCGTTGACTGTACAAAATATACTCTACTTCTCTGTTTGTTTTATCTAAGTTTATAAAAAAGTTTATAATATAATCTTTCTATAGATCAGTAAGACAACGATTGTTTAATATTGGTTTTTAAATTGGTTGCATAATTTACCATGACTAATTCAAAAATTAACCTTTTGAATATAAATTGTTAAATATGTAGGCAATTGAATTTTAATTCATATAGCACCACTGTAACGTAGGTCAAATTACGTTTTAGCTAATAATATAATCATAACTAAATCTAGCCTTTGTTTACTTTCATTATCTTAGAAGTACAGTCGACAAGACATCAAGAGTGTATATTTTGAAAGGACATCGGACAAAAGTGGTCCAAGAAAAAGTAGATAAGTATTGGCGTCGGTTGATAAAACTTATTTTTTATTAAGGTCATAAATAATGCTTAATCCTAAGAGCGCAAAAAATCTGTTCTAGGAGAAATTATTAAATAAATAATAATAATTAAAATCTTACGTGATAGTCAAGTCTTATTTATTTTGTTCAATAACTTTTTTCTCCCAGGACAGGCGCTTATTAGAAAAAAAATAGTAGGTAATATCAATGAACTTTTCGTTATTAACCGAAAGTATTTGGACCAGGCTTCGCACAAAAATGTCCGATCCCCTTTCACACATTGAGGTTTATATAATGACATTGGGTGCACCCTTATTACGTACGCATCAGCAGCTGTCGAGGTCGAGTGCAGTGCGGGACTAGTGGGCAGTGTGGCAGCGGCGAGTGCAGTGTTAGGGCCGGTCGGGCGGGTCCAGCGTACTGCAGTGGCAGCCACAAGAGCTCACCGGGCACTCCGTGTGCTCCCTGCGACGATACACATGCGTCACGCGGGGTCTTTGTAAGCTCGCCACACAAGTTAACTCGTCACGATTTGAAAAGTTCCATACATTGAAAGTAAATTCGCCACTCCTATGGAATGTTTGTTTTAATTCGTCAAAGTTATTGTAAACTCGTCACTGTTATAGATTTGATATCATATTTGCAAGAAGTACCGTTAGCAAGCAAGTTGGCCGCTATTAAATATTTGAAAGTATAATAATTTTGACAATGCTAAGATACCAGGGCAACATAACTTACGAGGAGTTATTTTGATTTCGTACCGCTAAGATATATCTTTAATTTCTTTTAGTTCTTTAATTGTTCAGAAATATAAATCGAAATAACTCCTTGTAAGTTATGTTGTCCTGGTACTTTTGACTGAATATAAATATATTATAAAGACTGTGATTATTTTATTAGATATAAGTTAATTATATAATGGTATTATTTGGATTTATGCTATAGGTACACTGTCAAATTGTTACACCTCTAGATATATTTATTTAATTATGTTGTCAGAAATGTGATTTAAATATAAATAAATAATGATTTTATTATCTTAGTGTAAAAATTTTCTGCAGTCCCTACGCAAACATCTACAGTGGCGAGTTTACAATAGAGTAAATCAAATTTATTTTTAAAATGCTATCCGTGACGAGTTTACACATATTTTTTGTGATTTTTCTGATGACGAATTAACTGTTTAGGCGAGTTTACAAAGACCCGTCACGCGTCAGATCACAGACAAATACGATTTTATTATTGGGTTCACAAAACAAAAGAAAGAGGTCGGAAGAAGCGTTCGTTACCCGTGACACAACCTTTGATGATACCCCCAGGGGTGCTATGGGGAATCGCTTGGCCCCGTGACACCCTCGCTTGTAGAGATATGAAACTCGAAGTGTAAAATAAACAAGGGTTACTATATGGAAATTTATTATGAGTAAACCTTCCTATCAAGCTTATAAAACGAAATATGAACTAAATAAACAACAAACAAATTTTTACTGCGGACATAAGTATATTTATTTTTTAAAATCAGTAGCATAAATAACATAGCAGTCCATCACTAATAGACCATAGTGTCACGAGGAAAAGAGATTCACCATAGCACCCATAGAGTAACTTGTATATATAGGAAAATAGCACCTCTTGGGTATCATGCAAGGGGTGTCACGGTTAACTAACGGGAAGGAGCAGCGGAGTCACGCATTTCGTACCGAATCAGGCGTCAATCGAAAACAAAGACACCTAGTTAGTTGATATGACACCTTGAAAAAATGCAAAGCGTACACAGAAAAAATAAAAGGTGTAAAAAAAAGCAATAATATTTAAAAAGTGATTCTACCAATGAAACTGCAAAACTTTCGCTAAGAAACATGGGTCGAAATATAAAAAAAATACTCGTCGTTCCATACTATACTGCCCATGAACCTGATGGCGGCGTTGGGGGCTGAAGCAGCCCCCGAAGCCCCCCGCGCCCAGGTGCAGCGAGTATTAAGGCCCCCGGCCTCACCTGAACCAGTGCAGCAGGTGGTCGGCGTGCCCGCCGTGCCTGCAGGCCACGCACCAGCTGAACCAGCCCCCGAGCCCGCATTAAGGCCCCCGGCCTCACCTGAACCAGCCCCCGAGCCCGCATTAAGGCCCCAGGACTCACTGAACCAGCCCCCGAGCCCGCATTAAGGCCCCAGGACTCACTGAACCAGCCCCCGAGCCCGCATTAAGGGCTCTTAGTAAGTGAAAACGCCAAAATTGCCTATTTTCTATTAGCTGTCATTTGAAACATTGAAGATTTTTCGCATTGAAATTTCCAATATGTATTATAGTGTAACGTGTATGTGATGGGAGAACTGTTTCGAAAACACGATTGGAAAAATTTTGCATGATAGAAAAAAATCTTGAAGTTACGTCTAAAATTTCATATAGGTAAATGCACATTAAGGCCGTGTTTCACAATAATAATTCCTATAAAATCACAAACACATAGGTATTTACCTTTTCTATTTCGTGACTGTTTTAGATTTCAAAAAAACTAAAAAAAATTTATAGAATTTCGCTAACAATTTTTAGTTTCGAGCTCGTTGATTCCATAGTGATTTTTCGCTGACCGCCTAGCCCCTCTTAAGGCACTAACCTGAACCAGTGCAGCAGGTGGTCGGCGTGCCCGCCGTGCCTGCAGGCCACGCACCAGCTGAACCAGCCCCCGAACCCGCCGCCGCCCGCCCCCGCGCCGCCCGCCCCCAGGTGCAGCGAGCAGACGCCGCAGCGCGGCAACGGCTTGCGGCAGTTGGGGCACGACGATAGTTGCTGGCGATGACAAGGACTAAATTAACATTTATGTTTGGTTAATGTCAATGGAGTGTAGAGGTAAGGAGGACTATCTACAATGGGGGGAAAGTCGAAAAAGTGTCTAGCTATGACAGCTAAATAACAGTTCCAAAATCCTCCACAACGGCGCGCGGCGGCGGTGGCGTAGATACATGATATGGCATGAATGTAGTAGTTGTTGACGGACTGAAGTATGCAGCATTGGATAATTTAATTTTTTTAGTGACGAGACTCTAGTTACTAAAAATATTAAATTAACCATTCAATTCTAGTGAGAATGACATGAAATTCCCTCATATTATTTGTCTTTTTTAAATATTATAAAAATTAATCAGGCGATAAAAAGTGATAAATTAATGATTATGTATCTTTGTTTCTTACTTTGAAAAGTGCGCCATAACGGAGCGAAAATTGGTTGCTACTGTGCGCCATTTTAATTTAAATCAGTTTGACGGACACTTTTTCACTACAGAGATAGTCCTCCTTATCTCTACACTCCATAGGTTAGTCAAACTAATTCTATCGTAATTCGTGACCCACCAGAAGTTCATTTTCCAACTTCAAAGTCGAAATTCAAAGTTATTACACTGATACTGGTGTCGATTTGGCATACGCTTAACTAAACTAAACTAAAATTAGTCCTGTCACTTTCTTTAATTTTTAATTGAAAAGGGACCGAAGATCCGTTGGTTTTGTTTTTGTCTTTGACTTCACGACTAACTGTTTTGCCCTTGTTTTGCCCCTGGCAAAACAAGAAATGTCACAAACAGGTTTTTTGTTTTTTATTTTTTATTTTCATTTTATTTTTATTTTTGTCTTGCATAATTATTTTTTATTAATTTACTGATAGGAACCTAAGTTTACTTTACAAAGATCGGCTGTAAATACAAATAAACTTTTGACAAATGTTCACAAATATACTTACATTAAAATGTAAATTACACAAAAATCTGTTTTGTGACATTCCTTGTTTTGCCCCTGTACCCTTCATTTGAGAAAAGAATGTTTACCTCGGAAAAGGTACTATGTACCCAAAGATATTATTACAAACTTTTTTCTTTATTTTTTCTTACGTTATTTCTGTGTATAAAAACAGAAAAAGCAAAGGGACATTTGCACCATACAGCCACATTATTATTATTATTATATAGGTAATTATAATATCATAATTAGGTTAACTTTTTTTTAAATACGGTGGGCACAGAGTATATTACTTCGTATTGTAACACAAGCGCTATGTACCCTTAGCACGAACATCAATCGAAAAAACAAAATGAGATTTATCATAGACAAAATATCCTTTACGAGCATGGAAGTATTACCTAAATAATACTTCCATGTTTACGAGTAATTTTGTATGGGAAATATGTACAGCGCCATCTACCGCCCAGAAGCGGGTATTGAAGTTGCGCATTTTAGTAGCAAGTTGTAAGTATCAATAGGCTGTATGACCGTTCCACATGGCCTCACAAACCAATATTAAAAAAACGGCGGGAATGATTTTCTGCGGTTGATTTGATATCAATACAGTTTATATTGTTGTAATAAATTATCAAAATGAGTTCTGCCAATGAAACATATACAGACATTGTATGTACATTTGAGAGCAGAAGCAAAATTAATAAAAGAAAACTTACTGCCAGCAAAATCAAAGGAAAGATATTATATGAAAACCTACGATCTGATTTGGAAAAGTGAAAAAAAGGCGCATACGTTTTCGGAATCTGTGTTGTTGGCGTATTTTAATGATACATCATTAAAATAATATTATCATGGGCGATTTATACATAAGTGTGCCCGGGAAAACAATAACATTTACATTTAATAATTGCCCGAACATGTGTGATATAAATTTTAATAAATATTATTTAGTTAAACAGTTTTTTATTTCCTCGCATTTCTTGAGAAAAGCACTATACAAGCCTTGTACGGTAAGCAAATTACCTTGCCTCGATGATTAAAGCCCTCGCCATCCTCGACAATGTAATTTCTTACTTACCTGTCCTCGGCTGTAATGTACTATTAATGTTACTATTAAATATTCATAACAATCCAATTCCCTATTACCAACCTTCATCTTGGCGGCCGGGGGCGGCAGGCGGGCGCGCGGGCGGCGGGCGTGCGGCGGCGCGGCGACGGGCTTGCCGCAGTACGCACGTGTGACGTCACTGTTGCCACCTATACACCGTTGCCACCCACCTTCATCTTGGCGGCCGGGGGCGGCAGGCGGGCGCGCGGGCGGCGGGCGTGCGGCGGCGCGGCGACGGGCTTGCCGCAGTACGCGCACGCGACGGACACCGCGCGTGTGACGTCACTGTCACCACCCACCTTCATCTTGGCGGCCGGGGGCGGCAGGCGGGCGCGCGGCGACGGACACTGCGTGTTTGACGTCACTGTTGCTAGGGGGGTGTCACTCCACAGTTTAGGTACGTTCGGCAGGCGTATGGCAGAAGGATGTCGCTTGGCTCGTATGCTCCACGTTGCGCGTAAAACGATCGATCATTTCTGTGATTTTTGTGCACCGAACAATGACTACTAAACGTTCTTATAATCCGTATAAAAGATACTGTTGTGTCTAAATAAAAGAAAGAACAAAAGAAACAACAAAACCGAACTCGCAAGTCGCTCGCAACCCTAAGCAGCGAGTGAGCTGTTCGAGACTATCATAGAAATAGAAACTCTCGCGCGTAGCTGTTCGATACAGTTTTGTTTGCTTACGCGAACTTTAGATTATTAAAACAGTAGGCAAGTGGTGGCAAAGCGACTGGAATTGGATTATATTTTCATGCAGAAAGATTTATTTTTATTTGAATGAGTTTGCAGAGTGCGCCTTCTGTACCTTAGTACTATTATATATTCTATGCTGTCGCCACCCACCTTCATCTTGGCAGCCGGCGGCGGCAGGCGGGCGCGCGGGCGGCGGGCGTGCGGCGGCGCGGCGACGGGCTTGCCGCAGTACGCGCACGCGATGGACACCGCGCGAGTGACGTCACTGTTGCCAGGGGGGTGTCACTCCGCAGTTAAGGTACGTTCGGCCGGCGGCAGGCGTATGGCAGAAGGATGCCGCTCGGCTCGTATGCTCCACGTTGCGCGTAAAATGATCGATCATTTCTGTGATTTTTGTGCACCGAACAATGACTACTAAACGTTCTTATAATCCGTATAAAAGATACTGTTGTGTTTACAGGTGTCTAAATAAAAGAAAGAATAAAAGAAACGACAAAACCGAACTCGCAAGTCGCTCGCAACCCTAACCAGCGAGCGAGCTGTTTGAGATTTTCATAGAAATAGAAACTCTCGCGCGTAGCTGTTGGATGCAGTTTTGCTTGCATGCGTGAACTTTAGATTATTAAAACAGTAGGGTGACAAAGCGACCGGAATTGGACTTTATTTTCATGCAGAAAGATTTATTTTTATTTGAATGAGTTTGCAGAGTGCGCCTTCTGTACCTTAGTACATTATATGCTGTTGCCACCCACCTTCATCTTGGCGGCCGGCGGCGGCAGGCGGGCGCGCGGGCGGCGGGCGTGCGGCGGCGCGGCGACGGGCTTGCCGCAGTACGCGCGTGTGACGTCACTGTTGCCACCTATACACCGTTGCCACCCACCTTCATCTTGGCGGCCGGCGGCGGCAGGCGGGCGCGCGGGCGGCGGGCGTGCGGCGGCGCGGCGACGGGCTTGCCGCAGTACGCGCGTGTGACGTCACTGTTGCCACCTATACACCGTTGCCACCCACCTTCATCTTGGCGGCCGGCGGCGGCAGGCGGGCGCGCGGGCGGCGGGCGTGCGGCGGCGCGGCGACGGGCTTGCCGCAGTACGCGCGTGTGACGTCACTGTTGCCACCTATACACCGTTGCCACCCACCTTCATCTTGGCGGCCGGCGGCGGCAGGCGGGCGCGCGGGCGGCGGGCGTGCGGCGGCGCGGCGACGGGCTTGCCGCAGTACGCGCGTGTGACGTCACTGTTGCCACCTATACACCGTTGCCACCCACCTTCATCTTGGCGGCCGGCGGCGGCAGGCGGGCGCGCGGGCGGCGGGCGTGCGGCGGCGCGGCGACGGGCTTGCCGCAGTACGCGCGTGTGACGTCACTGTTGCCACCTATACACCGTTGCCACCCACCTTCATCTTGGCGGCCGGCGGCGGCAGGCGGGCGCGCGGGCGGCGGGCGTGCGGCGGCGCGGCGACGGGCTTGCCGCAGTACGCGCGTGTGACGTCACTGTTGCCACCTATACACCGTTGCCACCCACCTTCATCTTGGCGGCCGGCGGCGGCAGGCGGGCGCGCGGGCGGCGGGCGTGCGGCGGCGCGGCGACGGGCTTGCCGCAGTACGCGCACGCGACGGACACCGCGCGCTCGGCCGCGTCAGCGCCCGCGCCCGCGCCCGGCCCCGCGCACCACCACGTGTCCAGCGCCGCGCGCGCCGCCCACAGACGCCAACCGTCCAGTAGAGACTTGTACGACTGGCGAATACAATACGTTTAGAAAATCCAATCATTTGCATATCCGAAGATCTTAGAATGATTACAACACGAGCTTAGTTAATCAGTATAGAAAAAAACATTGTAAAGAAAAAAAACTATTAGTTTCACAAGTATATTTTCGGATGTAACGCGCTCAGCTTATAATTAGATTAAATAGATTTTTAGTTAAGGCAGTTAAAAACACTTCCAATTCAAAAATTTCTAATGAAATATTTAGAAAAAATCGACCCGATGGTTGTGAAATGGACGAAATTTTTCCAAAATAAGTACTTCATTTTCGAATAATAAAAATTGCATTGTGAATGCAAAAAAGTAAAAATTTAAATAACACGCTTCCAATGAGTCACACCAACGATTTTTGTTATCAACATATCTAAAAAATATGTAACTCAAGAAAAAAGAATCTATTTTTATTTTTTTCCTATCTTCAAAAATAACTGAGATATTAAACGTTAAAGTATGGCCTCCGTGGAAATTCAGGTGAACCAATGGCATTAACGTGTGACGTCACATCGCACTTCCGTATACCAACATAGAATCCTTCGGTAGTTGTGCTCTCACGGTTTCGTAATAAAAATTTTTATTTTTCTTTTAGTTGATCAATGAAAAGGTTAAAAAATTTTGTATTGAGCCCATGTGAAAAAACACCTTCAAATAATGTTTTATTTTCGTGAATAATAAATTAAATCAACTTTTGTAATGGCGGGCGGTATTCTGTCAATACATATTGCAACCGTCAAAACAAAATGTACTTACAACCTTGGTGGTTAAATATGCACCCTAAAAACTGACAGCCATTTCGATAATTTTGTACTGCTAGTGGCGCCTCCACCACTGGGTCAGATAAGTTTGTAGGATAAATGTTTTTCGGTATCGACGTTACCTCAGTATTAAGTCGAGTTTCATGGTATCGACAGTAGGTGACAGTTTTAGAGTACGCCTGCGCGCGGTCGAAATCGAATACTAATCATTTACCGTAAACTTAAAACGAAGAAAATGTACTGTAACTAGTGTCAAAAACGCACGAGTTGCGCACAGACGGACTCTATGTAGGTACAGTTGGACGGAAATCACCCGCAACAGCCACAATCGGAGATCATGTGCCAGCCGGCCACGAGCGGCGCGTGCGCCAGCTCGGGCGGCAGGCAGCGCGCCGCCACCAGCGCCGCCGTCTGGACGTCGCCCGTCGTCCCCCCAGCGCTACCGGCCCACTGCCCGGCCGTCGGCCCCCCGCACCACCATCGTCACCTGCTGCCAGCCGGCCACGAGCGGCGCGCGCGCCAGCTCGGGCGGCAGGCAGCGCGCCGCCACCAGCGCCGCCGTCTGGACGTCGCCCGTCGTCCCCCCAGCGCTACCGGCCCACTGCCCGGCCGTCGGCCCCCCGCACCACCATCGTCACCTGCTGCCAGCCGGCCACGAGCGGCGCGCGCGCCAGCTCGGGCGGCAGGCAGCGCGCCGCCACCAGCGCCGCCGTCTGCACGTCGCCCGTCGTCCCCCCAGCGCTACCGGCCCACTGCCCGGCCGTCGGCCCCCCGCACCACCATCGTCACCTGCTGCCAGCCGGCCACGAGCGGCGCGCGCGCCAGCTCGGGCGGCAGGCAGCGCGCCGCCACCAGCGCCGCCGTCTGGACGTCGCCCGTCGTCCCCCCAGCGCTACCGGCCCACTGCCCGGCCGTCGGCCCCCCGCACCACCATCGTCACCTGCTGCCAGCCGGCCACGAGCGGCGCGCGCGCCAGCTCGGGCGGCAGGCAGCGCGCCGCCACCAGCGCCGCCGTCTGGACGTCGCCCGTCGTCCCCCCAGCGCTACCGGCCCACTGCCCGGCCGTCGGCCCCCCGCACCACCATCGTCACCTGCTGCCAGCCGGCCACGAGCGGCGCGCGCGCCAGCTCGGGCGGCAGGCAGCGCGCCGCCACCAGCGCCGCCGTCTGCACGTCGCCCGTCGTCCCCCCAGCGCTGCCGGCCCACTGCCCGGCCGTCGGCCCCCCGCACCACCATCGTCACCTGCTGCCAGCCGGCCACGAGCGGCGCGCGCGCCAGCTCGGGCGGCAGGCAGCGCGCCGCCACCAGCGCCGCCGTCTGCACGTCGCCCGTCGTCCCCCCAGCGCTGCCGGCCCACTGCCCGGCCGTCGGCCCCCCGCACCACCATCGTCACCTGCTGCCAGCCGGCCACGAGCGGCGCGCGCGCCAGCTCGGGCGGCAGGCAGCGCGCCGCCACCAGCGCCGCCGTCTGCACGTCGCCCGTCGTCCCCCCAGCGCTGCCGGCCCACTGCCCGGCCGTCGGCCCCCCGCACCACCATCGTCACCTGCTGCCAGCCGGCCACGAGCGGCGCGCGCGCCAGCTCGGGCGGCAGGCAGCGCGCCGCCACCAGCGCCGCCGTCTGCACGTCGCCCGTCGTCCCCCCAGCGCTGCCGGCCCACTGCCCGGCCGTCGGCCCCCCGCACCACCATCGTCACCTGCTGCCAGCCGGCCACGAGCGGCGCGCGCGCCAGCTCGGGCGGCAGGCAGCGCGCCGCCACCAGCGCCGCCGTCTGCACGTCGCCCGTCGTCCCCCCAGCGCTGCCGGCCCACTGCCCGGCCGTCGGCCCCCCGCACCACCATCGTCACCTGCTGCCAGCCGGCCACGAGCGGCGCGCGCGCCAGCTCGGGCGGCAGGCAGCGCGCCGCCACCAGCGCCGCCGTCTGCACGTCGCCCGTCGTCCCCCCAGCGCTGCCGGCCCACTGCCCGGCCGTCGGCCCCCCGCACCACCATCGTCACCTGCTGCCAGCCGGCCACGAGCGGCGCGCGCGCCAGCTCGGGCGGCAGGCAGCGCGCCGCCACCAGCGCCGCCGTCTGCACGTCGCCCGTCGTCTCCACCCAGCGCTGCAGCAGCCGCACTCCCTCCGGGTTGATGCCTGTAGTCACCACATCATTCATACTTATATATATTTTTTTTTTTACGTTTTTGAAATAGGGCACCTGACTATTTTTTTATTCAATTAAAATGTTAATATCAAATCTATAAAAATGTGTTTTCACTTCTCATGCTCGTAAAGTTCGTGTTTATGTTGGGTATAGGCTGCATAAAATCGCTTTTTATGCTCTAGTGCATAAAGTAAAATCTTCGTCTAAGTCTCAGACTCTAAGACAAAGGTCGTCAGGTAAACAGTCACAGACGCAATTAAACTTCATTTAAAAACTTTATTAATACCTAACGTATTTAATTCTGTTTCTTAAATTTGGTACGTAATCCATGTTAAATTACTAATTTAATAAAACTAGGCAAAATTAATGAGTTCTCTAAGAAATAAGTATTTCAAGAGCAGTATGGACTACGATCTATGCTAAAGTCACTGTGTTGCCAATGCCACGTATAAAAAAAGAAAAAGAAAGTCTTCCCCCCGCCAATATGGCGAAGTCTTTATTTTTTCTTTTTTGCAATATTGTTATTTATTTTCCTCACACTCGAAGTGAAAAGCAGAGTGTATAACTCGTACATAAAACCCATTTTACCCTCGAATTGACTATCCATCCTCGCCTACGGCTCGGGTGGATATATACGTCTCGGGTAAAATGGTACGTTTTATGCACTTGTTGTACAATCTACTATTTCATATTCCATTGATAGCAAAATAATTATTTTCTAATTTCGAACCAAAGGAGACTGTTCACGGCCCATACAAAACTTACCCAAGCCCGACGCAAAAGAAAATTATCTCAAATAATTGACTTATCCGAGACCCATGATGATGCATGTGTTAGAATATCAAGTTTTGACATTGATTCAATTTAGTATTTATTACACCTAAATCCATTAAAGTAATTTTGTGGATAACATCGTACCTTATTTATCGTGTTTTCATTAAATAGTAGTTTGATTTCTGTCGGTGCCATCCGACAACAAAGCGATATGATATGGAGTTTTGTTATTAATCTCATATAGTTATTTTTACATCTAAATTCATTATATTTATTATGGAGATAACATTTTACTACATGTATCCTGTTTCTAATAAAAAGTATTTTGATTCGTGGCGGGGCCAACCGTCAACAAAGCATGATCAAGCAATTGTACTTTAATTTGCCTATAAGTACTGAATAATGTGTATAAAATCATGTTATTACTTTTAATATTCATATCAATTAATTTATTACTGAAATGTTAAGTAATATAAAGTATCTAAGTGTACTTTTACGTTAGTAAGTACACGTTACTTCCGGTTGAACAGAAAACAAATAGATAATTATTGTAATTATTGTATTTATAAATAATGTTATGTAAAATCATTCTTTGATTTTAGAATACTTTTTCATAATTGTTATGTTTATGTTATGGTGTTTTCTGTATTTTTCTAAAACAAGAATTGGCGGTAGACGCTAACATTTATAAGGCAAGGCAGCCATTTTATTTGGTTAGTCTGGTTCGAGCCGTGAGCAGTGTACAAGTTAAGTAACAATTCCGTTGTTTCATATTTCTCATTCCTTGTTATTTCTTGCTGTTTAATGCTGATGTATTGTCTAGTAAATATTGCTGAAGATTTGCCCTTGTTCGAAGGATATTCGGTAACTTGTTAAATGTAAATGCTTATTTGTTGATAATATTAAATTAAAGTTGTCCTTATCGGTTTCGAATAAATTATGTGAGTACTGAAATAATATAAAGTAACAGATTATAGAAAATGCTTGATGATATTCGTAAATGTTGTTTAATCTTTTATCATGAATATAATTATACTCTCAAGTGGGCGTATAACGCTCGGCCATGTCTGTCACTCCAGCTATGTATCTAGAACTAGGTGTTATTGTTGATCGAAGCAGCTAATTCGGCCTTGCTTGTGCGTAGGGCAAGCTGAAATCTCTCTTTCAATGGAAAAATTGCTTGACTCTAGGACTGACCTTTCAACACGATCAGCGTTTCAAATGACATTCATTGGACTGCAGACCATCTGCACCGTAAGTTAAAGAGTAAGTATTAACTTAGATTTTACTTAACCTTAGAGTGCGCGCCAGATAAGTCTGCGCACGGTCAAAATTGAGTACTAATCTTTTCCATAACCTTAGAACAAAAAAATGTACTGTAACTAGCGCCAAAAAGGCCCCAGTTGCGCGCAGAGTTACCTGACACCCACTAGTATAAAAATTCTACCATCGGATTGCAAAAACTAAGACGATATCTTAGGAACAATATTAATTTTATGCTAATTGACTGCAAACAGAAAACTAAACTGTAACTACATCACTAGATAATTCAGTACTTCGATTTCTTAACCTTAAATAAAGATGTCCTTAAAACAACAGAAATCATTTCAAACAACAATTTTACCACAAATTACATCATAAAATTATTCGTCAATAACATTTAAGTTCTGATTGACAAGACAAGTAACAAAATAGGTTTCAAAATGCACAATATACAAAAACTCATACATATTTGGTATTAAAAATAGTCTCCACTATAATAATAACTAATTATCAGCGTCAATTATTTGCAAGCAGACGATAAGTATCCACTAACTTATTTATTTGGGAATAGTACACTGACTGCGTTATTATATGTAGTAGGGAACTACGCACCCTCAGTGAAAAAAAGGCATAAGTAATCTTACTTTGAATGATCAACAGTAACAGTTTCATAATATTTTTTATTTCTTGCTGATGAATGTAACTTAAAATTTACATCTAAAAAATAAATAGAATTGATCATTCAAAGTAAGATTACTTATGCCTTTTTTCACTAAAAGAATAGTCTTCCGTTGACTGTACAAAATATACTCTACTTCTCTGTTTGTTTTATCTAAGTTTATAAAAAAGTTTATAATATAATCTTTCTATAGATCAGTAAGACAACGATTGTTTAATATTGGTTTTTAAATTGGTTGCATAATTTACCATGACTAATTCAAAAATTAACCTTTTGAATATAAATTGTTAAATATGTAGGCAATTGAATTTTAATTCATATAGCACCACTGTAACGTAGGTCAAATTACGTTTTAGCTAATAATATAATCATAACTAAATCTAGCCTTTGTTTACTTTCATTATCTTAGAAGTACAGTCGACAAGACATCAAGAGTGTATATTTTGAAAGGACATCGGACAAAAGTGGTCCAAGAAAAAGTAGATAAGTATTGGCGTCGGTTGATAAAACTTATTTTTTATTAAGGTCATAAATAATGCTTAATCCTAAGAGCGCAAAAAATCTGTTCTAGGAGAAATTATTAAATAAATAATAATAATTAAAATCTTACGTGATAGTCAAGTCTTATTTATTTTGTTCAATAACTTTTTTCTCCCAGGACAGGCGCTTATTAGAAAAAAAATAGTAGGTAATATCAATGAACTTTTCGTTATTAACCGAAAGTATTTGGACCAGGCTTCGCACAAAAATGTCCGATCCCCTTTCACACATTGAGGTTTATATAATGACATTGGGTGCACCCTTATTACGTACGCATCAGCAGCTGTCGAGGTCGAGTGCAGTGCGGGACTAGTGGGCAGTGTGGCAGCGGCGAGTGCAGTGTTAGGGCCGGTCGGGCGGGTCCAGCGTACTGCAGTGGCAGCCACAAGAGCTCACCGGGCACTCCGTGTGCTCCCTGCGACGATACACATGCGTCACGCGGGGTCTTTGTAAGCTCGCCACACAAGTTAACTCGTCACGATTTGAAAAGTTCCATACATTGAAAGTAAATTCGCCACTCCTATGGAATGTTTGTTTTAATTCGTCAAAGTTATTGTAAACTCGTCACTGTTATAGATTTGATATCATATTTGCAAGAAGTACCGTTAGCAAGCAAGTTGGCCGCTATTAAATATTTGAAAGTATAATAATTTTGACAATGCTAAGATACCAGGGCAACATAACTTACGAGGAGTTATTTTGATTTCGTACCGCTAAGATATATCTTTAATTTCTTTTAGTTCTTTAATTGTTCAGAAATATAAATCGAAATAACTCCTTGTAAGTTATGTTGTCCTGGTACTTTTGACTGAATATAAATATATTATAAAGACTGTGATTATTTTATTAGATATAAGTTAATTATATAATGGTATTATTTGGATTTATGCTATAGGTACACTGTCAAATTGTTACACCTCTAGATATATTTATTTAATTATGTTGTCAGAAATGTGATTTAAATATAAATAAATAATGATTTTATTATCTTAGTGTAAAAATTTTCTGCAGTCCCTACGCAAACATCTACAGTGGCGAGTTTACAATAGAGTAAATCAAATTTATTTTTAAAATGCTATCCGTGACGAGTTTACACATATTTTTTGTGATTTTTCTGATGACGAATTAACTGTTTAGGCGAGTTTACAAAGACCCGTCACGCGTCAGATCACAGACAAATACGATTTTATTATTGGGTTCACAAAACAAAAGAAAGAGGTCGGAAGAAGCGTTCGTTACCCGTGACACAACCTTTGATGATACCCCCAGGGGTGCTATGGGGAATCGCTTGGCCCCGTGACACCCTCGCTTGTAGAGATATGAAACTCGAAGTGTAAAATAAACAAGGGTTACTATATGGAAATTTATTATGAGTAAACCTTCCTATCAAGCTTATAAAACGAAATATGAACTAAATAAACAACAAACAAATTTTTACTGCGGACATAAGTATATTTATTTTTTAAAATCAGTAGCATAAATAACATAGCAGTCCATCACTAATAGACCATAGTGTCACGAGGAAAAGAGATTCACCATAGCACCCATAGAGTAACTTGTATATATAGGAAAATAGCACCTCTTGGGTATCATGCAAGGGGTGTCACGGTTAACTAACGGGAAGGAGCAGCGGAGTCACGCATTTCGTACCGAATCAGGCGTCAATCGAAAACAAAGACACCTAGTTAGTTGATATGACACCTTGAAAAAATGCAAAGCGTACACAGAAAAAATAAAAGGTGTAAAAAAAAGCAATAATATTTAAAAAGTGATTCTACCAATGAAACTGCAAAACTTTCGCTAAGAAACATGGGTCGAAATATAAAAAAAATACTCGTCGTTCCATACTATACTGCCCATGAACCTGATGGCGGCGTTGGGGGCTGAAGCAGCCCCCGAAGCCCCCCGCGCCCAGGTGCAGCGAGTATTAAGGCCCCCGGCCTCACCTGAACCAGTGCAGCAGGTGGTCGGCGTGCCCGCCGTGCCTGCAGGCCACGCACCAGCTGAACCAGCCCCCGAGCCCGCATTAAGGCCCCCGGCCTCACCTGAACCAGCCCCCGAGCCCGCATTAAGGCCCCAGGACTCACTGAACCAGCCCCCGAGCCCGCATTAAGGCCCCAGGACTCACTGAACCAGCCCCCGAGCCCGCATTAAGGGCTCTTAGTAAGTGAAAACGCCAAAATTGCCTATTTTCTATTAGCTGTCATTTGAAACATTGAAGATTTTTCGCATTGAAATTTCCAATATGTATTATAGTGTAACGTGTATGTGATGGGAGAACTGTTTCGAAAACACGATTGGAAAAATTTTGCATGATAGAAAAAAATCTTGAAGTTACGTCTAAAATTTCATATAGGTAAATGCACATTAAGGCCGTGTTTCACAATAATAATTCCTATAAAATCACAAACACATAGGTATTTACCTTTTCTATTTCGTGACTGTTTTAGATTTCAAAAAAACTAAAAAAAATTTATAGAATTTCGCTAACAATTTTTAGTTTCGAGCTCGTTGATTCCATAGTGATTTTTCGCTGACCGCCTAGCCCCTCTTAAGGCACTAACCTGAACCAGTGCAGCAGGTGGTCGGCGTGCCCGCCGTGCCTGCAGGCCACGCACCAGCTGAACCAGCCCCCGAACCCGCCGCCGCCCGCCCCCGCGCCGCCCGCCCCCAGGTGCAGCGAGCAGACGCCGCAGCGCGGCAACGGCTTGCGGCAGTTGGGGCACGACGATAGTTGCTGGCGATGACAAGGACTAAATTAACATTTATGTTTGGTTAATGTCAATGGAGTGTAGAGGTAAGGAGGACTATCTACAATGGGGGGAAAGTCGAAAAAGTGTCTAGCTATGACAGCTAAATAACAGTTCCAAAATCCTCCACAACGGCGCGCGGCGGCGGTGGCGTAGATACATGATATGGCATGAATGTAGTAGTTGTTGACGGACTGAAGTATGCAGCATTGGATAATTTAATTTTTTTAGTGACGAGACTCTAGTTACTAAAAATATTAAATTAACCATTCAATTCTAGTGAGAATGACATGAAATTCCCTCATATTATTTGTCTTTTTTAAATATTATAAAAATTAATCAGGCGATAAAAAGTGATAAATTAATGATTATGTATCTTTGTTTCTTACTTTGAAAAGTGCGCCATAACGGAGCGAAAATTGGTTGCTACTGTGCGCAATTTTAATTTAAATCAGTTTGACGGACACTTTTTCACTACAGAGATAGTCCTCCTTATCTCTACACTCCATAGGTTAGTCAAACTAATTCTATCGTAATTCGTGACCCACCAGAAGTTCATTTTCCAACTTCAAAGTCGAAATTCAAAGTTATTACACTGATACTGGTGTCGATTTGGCATACGCTTAACTAAACTAAACTAAAATTAGTCCTGTCACTTTCTTTAATTTTTAATTGAAAAGGGACCGAAGATCCGTTGGTTTTGTTTTTGTCTTTGACTTCACGACTAACTGTTTTGCCCTTGTTTTGCCCCTGGCAAAACAAGAAATGTCACAAACAGGTTTTTTGTTTTTTATTTTTTATTTTCATTTTATTTTTATTTTTGTCTTGCATAATTATTTTTTATTAATTTACTGATAGGAACCTAAGTTTACTTTACAAAGATCGGCTGTAAATACAAATAAACTTTTGACAAATGTTCACAAATATACTTACATTAAAATGTAAATTACACAAAAATCTGTTTTGTGACATTCCTTGTTTTGCCCCTGTACCCTTCATTTGAGAAAAGAATGTTTACCTCGGAAAAGGTACTATGTACCCAAAGATATTATTACAAACTTTTTTCTTTATTTTTTCTTACGTTATTTCTGTGTATAAAAACAGAAAAAGCAAAGGGACATTTGCACCATACAGCCACATTATTATTATTATTATATAGGTAATTATAATATCATAATTAGGTTAACTTTTTTTTAAATACGGTGGGCACAGAGTATATTACTTCGTATTGTAACACAAGCGCTATGTACCCTTAGCACGAACATCAATCGAAAAAACAAAATGAGATTTATCATAGACAAAATATCCTTTACGAGCATGGAAGTATTACCTAAATAATACTTCCATGTTTACGAGTAATTTTGTATGGGAAATATGTACAGCGCCATCTACCGCCCAGAAGCGGGTATTGAAGTTGCGCATTTTAGTAGCAAGTTGTAAGTATCAATAGGCTGTATGACCGTTCCACATGGCCTCACAAACCAATATTAAAAAAACGGCGGGAATGATTTTCTGCGGTTGATTTGATATCAATACAGTTTATATTGTTGTAATAAATTATCAAAATGAGTTCTGCCAATGAAACATATACAGACATTGTATGTACATTTGAGAGCAGAAGCAAAATTAATAAAAGAAAACTTACTGCCAGCAAAATCAAAGGAAAGATATTATATGAAAACCTACGATCTGATTTGGAAAAGTGAAAAAAAGGCGCA
The DNA here is from genome assembly GCA_949710035.1 of Crambus lathoniellus. Taxonomy (NCBI): domain Eukaryota; kingdom Metazoa; phylum Arthropoda; class Insecta; order Lepidoptera; family Crambidae; genus Crambus; species Crambus lathoniellus. Next base: position 1,283,609 of record OX453303.1, on the reverse strand, counting down.
TACGTTTTCGGAATCTGTGTTGTTGGCGTATTTTAATGATACATCATTAAAATAATATTATCATGGGCGATTTATACATAAGTGTGCCCGGGAAAACAATAACATTTACATTTAATAATTGCCCGAACATGTGTGATATAAATTTTAATAAATATTATTTAGTTAAACAGTTTTTTATTTCCTCGCATTTCTTGAGAAAAGCACTATACAAGCCTTGTACGGTAAGCAAATTACCTTGCCTCGATGATTAAAGCCCTCGCCATCCTCGACAATGTAATTTCTTACTTACCTGTCCTCGGCTGTAATGTACTATTAATGTTACTATTAAATATTCATAACAATCCAATTCCCTATTACCAACCTTCATCTTGGCGGCCGGGGGCGGCAGGCGGGCGCGCGGGCGGCGGGCGTGCGGCGGCGCGGCGACGGGCTTGCCGCAGTACGCACGTGTGACGTCACTGTTGCCACCTATACACCGTTGCCACCCACCTTCATCTTGGCGGCCGGGGGCGGCAGGCGGGCGCGCGGGCGGCGGGCGTGCGGCGGCGCGGCGACGGGCTTGCCGCAGTACGCGCACGCGACGGACACCGCGCGTGTGACGTCACTGTCACCACCCACCTTCATCTTGGCGGCCGGGGGCGGCAGGCGGGCGCGCGGCGACGGACACTGCGTGTTTGACGTCACTGTTGCTAGGGGGGTGTCACTCCACAGTTTAGGTACGTTCGGCAGGCGTATGGCAGAAGGATGTCGCTTGGCTCGTATGCTCCACGTTGCGCGTAAAACGATCGATCATTTCTGTGATTTTTGTGCACCGAACAATGACTACTAAACGTTCTTATAATCCGTATAAAAGATACTGTTGTGTCTAAATAAAAGAAAGAACAAAAGAAACAACAAAACCGAACTCGCAAGTCGCTCGCAACCCTAAGCAGCGAGTGAGCTGTTCGAGACTATCATAGAAATAGAAACTCTCGCGCGTAGCTGTTCGATACAGTTTTGTTTGCTTACGCGAACTTTAGATTATTAAAACAGTAGGCAAGTGGTGGCAAAGCGACTGGAATTGGATTATATTTTCATGCAGAAAGATTTATTTTTATTTGAATGAGTTTGCAGAGTGCGCCTTCTGTACCTTAGTACTATTATATATTCTATGCTGTCGCCACCCACCTTCATCTTGGCAGCCGGCGGCGGCAGGCGGGCGCGCGGGCGGCGGGCGTGCGGCGGCGCGGCGACGGGCTTGCCGCAGTACGCGCACGCGATGGACACCGCGCGAGTGACGTCACTGTTGCCAGGGGGGTGTCACTCCGCAGTTAAGGTACGTTCGGCCGGCGGCAGGCGTATGGCAGAAGGATGCCGCTCGGCTCGTATGCTCCACGTTGCGCGTAAAATGATCGATCATTTCTGTGATTTTTGTGCACCGAACAATGACTACTAAACGTTCTTATAATCCGTATAAAAGATACTGTTGTGTTTACAGGTGTCTAAATAAAAGAAAGAATAAAAGAAACGACAAAACCGAACTCGCAAGTCGCTCGCAACCCTAACCAGCGAGCGAGCTGTTTGAGATTTTCATAGAAATAGAAACTCTCGCGCGTAGCTGTTGGATGCAGTTTTGCTTGCATGCGTGAACTTTAGATTATTAAAACAGTAGGGTGACAAAGCGACCGGAATTGGACTTTATTTTCATGCAGAAAGATTTATTTTTATTTGAATGAGTTTGCAGAGTGCGCCTTCTGTACCTTAGTACATTATATGCTGTTGCCACCCACCTTCATCTTGGCGGCCGGCGGCGGCAGGCGGGCGCGCGGGCGGCGGGCGTGCGGCGGCGCGGCGACGGGCTTGCCGCAGTACGCGCGTGTGACGTCACTGTTGCCACCTATACACCGTCGCCACCCACCTTCATCTTGGCGGCCGGCGGCGGCAGGCGGGCGCGCGGGCGGCGGGCGTGCGGCGGCGCGGCGACGGGCTTGCCGCAGTACGCGCGTGTGACGTCACTGTTGCCACCTATACACCGTTGCCACCCACCTTCATCTTGGCGGCCGGCGGCGGCAGGCGGGCGCGCGGGCGGCGGGCGTGCGGCGGCGCGGCGACGGGCTTGCCGCAGTACGCGCGTGTGACGTCACTGTTGCCACCTATACACCGTTGCCACCCACCTTCATCTTGGCGGCCGGCGGCGGCAGGCGGGCGCGCGGGCGGCGGGCGTGCGGCGGCGCGGCGACGGGCTTGCCGCAGTACGCGCGTGTGACGTCACTGTTGCCACCTATACACCGTTGCCACCCACCTTCATCTTGGCGGCCGGCGGCGGCAGGCGGGCGCGCGGGCGGCGGGCGTGCGGCGGCGCGGCGACGGGCTTGCCGCAGTACGCGCGTGTGACGTCACTGTTGCCACCTATACACCGTTGCCACCCACCTTCATCTTGGCGGCCGGCGGCGGCAGGCGGGCGCGCGGGCGGCGGGCGTGCGGCGGCGCGGCGACGGGCTTGCCGCAGTACGCGCGTGTGACGTCACTGTTGCCACCTATACACCGTTGCCACCCACCTTCATCTTGGCGGCCGGCGGCGGCAGGCGGGCGCGCGGGCGGCGGGCGTGCGGCGGCGCGGCGACGGGCTTGCCGCAGTACGCGCGTGTGACGTCACTGTTGCCACCTATACACCGTTGCCACCCACCTTCATCTTGGCGGCCGGCGGCGGCAGGCGGGCGCGCGGGCGGCGGGCGTGCGGCGGCGCGGCGACGGGCTTGCCGCAGTACGCGCGTGTGACGTCACTGTTGCCACCTATACACCGTTGCCACCCACCTTCATCTTGGCGGCCGGCGGCGGCAGGCGGGCGCGCGGGCGGCGGGCGTGCGGCGGCGCGGCGACGGGCTTGCCGCAGTACGCGCGTGTGACGTCACTGTTGCCACCTATACACCGTTGCCACCCACCTTCATCTTGGCGGCCGGCGGCGGCAGGCGGGCGCGCGGGCGGCGGGCGTGCGGCGGCGCGGCGACGGGCTTGCCGCAGTACGCGCGTGTGACGTCACTGTTGCCACCTATACACCGTTGCCACCCACCTTCATCTTGGCGGCCGGCGGCGGCAGGCGGGCGCGCGGGCGGCGGGCGTGCGGCGGCGCGGCGACGGGCTTGCCGCAGTACGCGCACGCGACGGACACCGCGCGCTCGGCCGCGTCAGCGCCCGCGCCCGCGCCCGGCCCCGCGCACCACCACGTGTCCAGCGCCGCGCGCGCCGCCCACAGACGCCAACCGTCCAGTAGAGACTTGTACGACTGGCGAATACAATACGTTTAGAAAATCCAATCATTTGCATATCCGAAGATCTTAGAATGATTACAACACGAGCTTAGTTAATCAGTATAGAAAAAAACATTGTAAAGAAAAAAAACTATTAGTTTCACAAGTATATTTTCGGATGTAACGCGCTCAGCTTATAATTAGATTAAATAGATTTTTAGTTAAGGCAGTTAAAAACACTTCCAATTCAAAAATTTCTAATGAAATATTTAGAAAAAATCGACCCGATGGTTGTGAAATGGACGAAATTTTTCCAAAATAAGTACTTCATTTTCGAATAATAAAAATTGCATTGTGAATGCAAAAAAGTAAAAATTTAAATAACACGCTTCCAATGAGTCACACCAACGATTTTTGTTATCAACATATCTAAAAAATATGTAACTCAAGAAAAAAGAATCTATTTTTATTTTTTTCCTATCTTCAAAAATAACTGAGATATTAAACGTTAAAGTATGGCCTCCGTGGAAATTCAGGTGAACCAATGGCATTAACGTGTGACGTCACATCGCACTTCCGTATACCAACATAGAATCCTTCGGTAGTTGTGCTCTCACGGTTTCGTAATAAAAATTTTTATTTTTCTTTTAGTTGATCAATGAAAAGGTTAAAAAATTTTGTATTGAGCCCATGTGAAAAAACACCTTCAAATAATGTTTTATTTTCGTGAATAATAAATTAAATCAACTTTTGTAATGGCGGGCGGTATTCTGTCAATACATATTGCAACCGTCAAAACAAAATGTACTTACAACCTTGGTGGTTAAATATGCACCCTAAAAACTGACAGCCATTTCGATAATTTTGTACTGCTAGTGGCGCCTCCACCACTGGGTCAGATAAGTTTGTAGGATAAATGTTTTTCGGTATCGACGTTACCTCAGTATTAAGTCGAGTTTCATGGTATCGACAGTAGGTGACAGTTTTAGAGTACGCCTGCGCGCGGTCGAAATCGAATACTAATCATTTACCGTAAACTTAAAACGAAGAAAATGTACTGTAACTAGTGTCAAAAACGCACGAGTTGCGCACAGACGGACTCTATGTAGGTACAGTTGGACGGAAATCACCCGCAACAGCCACAATCGGAGATCATGTGCCAGCCGGCCACGAGCGGCGCGTGCGCCAGCTCGGGCGGCAGGCAGCGCGCCGCCACCAGCGCCGCCGTCTGGACGTCGCCCGTCGTCCCCCCAGCGCTACCGGCCCACTGCCCGGCCGTCGGCCCCCCGCACCACCATCGTCACCTGCTGCCAGCCGGCCACGAGCGGCGCGCGCGCCAGCTCGGGCGGCAGGCAGCGCGCCGCCACCAGCGCCGCCGTCTGGACGTCGCCCGTCGTCCCCCCAGCGCTACCGGCCCACTGCCCGGCCGTCGGCCCCCCGCACCACCATCGTCACCTGCTGCCAGCCGGCCACGAGCGGCGCGCGCGCCAGCTCGGGCGGCAGGCAGCGCGCCGCCACCAGCGCCGCCGTCTGGACGTCGCCCGTCGTCCCCCCAGCGCTACCGGCCCACTGCCCGGCCGTCGGCCCCCCGCACCACCATCGTCACCTGCTGCCAGCCGGCCACGAGCGGCGCGCGCGCCAGCTCGGGCGGCAGGCAGCGCGCCGCCACCAGCGCCGCCGTCTGCACGTCGCCCGTCGTCCCCCCAGCGCTGCCGGCCCACTGCCCGGCCGTCGGCCCCCCGCACCACCATCGTCACCTGCTGCCAGCCGGCCACGAGCGGCGCGCGCGCCAGCTCGGGCGGCAGGCAGCGCGCCGCCACCAGCGCCGCCGTCTGCACGTCGCCCGTCGTCCCCCCAGCGCTGCCGGCCCACTGCCCGGCCGTCGGCCCCCCGCACCACCATCGTCACCTGCTGCCAGCCGGCCACGAGCGGCGCGCGCGCCAGCTCGGGCGGCAGGCAGCGCGCCGCCACCAGCGCCGCCGTCTGCACGTCGCCCGTCGTCCCCCCAGCGCTGCCGGCCCACTGCCCGGCCGTCGGCCCCCCGCACCACCATCGTCACCTGCTGCCAGCCGGCCACGAGCGGCGCGCGCGCCAGCTCGGGCGGCAGGCAGCGCGCCGCCACCAGCGCCGCCGTCTGCACGTCGCCCGTCGTCCCCCCAGCGCTGCCGGCCCACTGCCCGGCCGTCGGCCCCCCGCACCACCATCGTCACCTGCTGCCAGCCGGCCACGAGCGGCGCGCGCGCCAGCTCGGGCGGCAGGCAGCGCGCCGCCACCAGCGCCGCCGTCTGCACGTCGCCCGTCGTCCCCCCAGCGCTGCCGGCCCACTGCCCGGCCGTCGGCCCCCCGCACCACCATCGTCACCTGCTGCCAGCCGGCCACGAGCGGCGCGCGCGCCAGCTCGGGCGGCAGGCAGCGCGCCGCCACCAGCGCCGCCGTCTGCACGTCGCCCGTCGTCTCCACCCAGCGCTGCAGCAGCCGCACTCCCTCCGGGTTGATGCCTGTAGTCACCACATCATTCATACTTATATATATTTTTTTTTTTACGTTTTTGAAATAGGGCACCTGACTATTTTTTTATTCAATTAAAATGTTAATATCAAATCTATAAAAATGTGTTTTCACTTCTCATGCTCGTAAAGTTCGTGTTTATGTTGGGTATAGGCTGCATAAAATCGCTTTTTATGCTCTAGTGCATAAAGTAAAATCTTCGTCTAAGTCTCAGACTCTAAGACAAAGGTCGTCAGGTAAACAGTCACAGACGCAATTAAACTTCATTTAAAAACTTTATTAATACCTAACGTATTTAATTCTGTTTCTTAAATTTGGTACGTAATCCATGTTAAATTACTAATTTAATAAAACTAGGCAAAATTAATGAGTTCTCTAAGAAATAAGTATTTCAAGAGCAGTATGGACTACGATCTATGCTAAAGTCACTGTGTTGCCAATGCCACGTATAAAAAAAGAAAAAGAAAGTCTTCCCCCCGCCAATATGGCGAAGTCTTTATTTTTTCTTTTTTGCAATATTGTTATTTATTTTCCTCACACTCGAAGTGAAAAGCAGAGTGTATAACTCGTACATAAAACCCATTTTACCCTCGAATTGACTATCCATCCTCGCCTACGGCTCGGGTGGATATATACGTCTCGGGTAAAATGGTACGTTTTATGCACTTGTTGTACAATCTACTATTTCATATTCCATTGATAGCAAAATAATTATTTTCTAATTTCGAACCAAAGGAGACTGTTCACGGCCCATACAAAACTTACCCAAGCCCGACGCAAAAGAAAATTATCTCAAATAATTGACTTATCCGAGACCCATGATGATGCATGTGTTAGAATATCAAGTTTTGACATTGATTCAATTTAGTATTTATTACACCTAAATCCATTAAAGTAATTTTGTGGATAACATCGTACCTTATTTATCGTGTTTTCATTAAATAGTAGTTTGATTTCTGTCGGTGCCATCCGACAACAAAGCGATATGATATGGAGTTTTGTTATTAATCTCATATAGTTATTTTTACATCTAAATTCATTATATTTATTATGGAGATAACATTTTACTACATGTATCCTGTTTCTAATAAAAAGTATTTTGATTCGTGGCGGGGCCAACCGTCAACAAAGCATGATCAAGCAATTGTACTTTAATTTGCCTATAAGTACTGAATAATGTGTATAAAATCATGTTATTACTTTTAATATTCATATCAATTAATTTATTACTGAAATGTTAAGTAATATAAAGTATCTAAGTGTACTTTTACGTTAGTAAGTACACGTTACTTCCGGTTGAACAGAAAACAAATAGATAATTATTGTAATTATTGTATTTATAAATAATGTTATGTAAAATCATTCTTTGATTTTAGAATACTTTTTCATAATTGTTATGTTTATGTTATGGTGTTTTCTGTATTTTTCTAAAACAAGAATTGGCGGTAGACGCTAACATTTATAAGGCAAGGCAGCCATTTTATTTGGTTAGTCTGGTTCGAGCCGTGAGCAGTGTACAAGTTAAGTAACAATTCCGTTGTTTCATATTTCTCATTCCTTGTTATTTCTTGCTGTTTAATGCTGATGTATTGTCTAGTAAATATTGCTGAAGATTTGCCCTTGTTCGAAGGATATTCGGTAACTTGTTAAATGTAAATGCTTATTTGTTGATAATATTAAATTAAAGTTGTCCTTATCGGTTTCGAATAAATTATGTGAGTACTGAAATAATATAAAGTAACAGATTATAGAAAATGCTTGATGATATTCGTAAATGTTGTTTAATCTTTTATCATGAAAAGTAATGTTGTTGTAAATGTTGTTAAATGTGTTGTATGTTCAACAACGACATGATAATTTGTAAATGTCGTTGTTTCTGTTAAAGCTGGTGAGTTTTTTTCGCCCGTTTTTCTTGTCAGCTAAAAGATGTCCTTAACGGGTGGTAGGTAAAAAAATAAAAGGACGATTCAAAAGAATAAAATAGTTTATTAGAGATTTGAGATTTTTATTAATCCTGACCTTATTGAAATAGAAGCTTTATAGTTTTGTTTATAGTTATTTGAAAAGTTTAATGCTTTTATCAGAACAGTTATAATTAGATTTGAGATTTTTATTAATCCTGACCTTATTGAAATAGAAGCTTAATAGTTTTGTTTATAGTTAATTGAACAGTTTAATGATTTTATCAGAATAGTTCTATTTCTATATTATCCGCCCTAAATCTGTCATCAGAAGTGGGATGGTCTTGCTCCCATTATTAATACATATATGTTTTATTTTTCATGTTGCTGCGGTTTCGGCTTATCTGCTACATTCAGCGACGCTGCCGTTTCAAACTATGGTCATCCATCGTGGCAAGGTGGCGCTGCCGTTCTTCTATCCAACCTGGCAATGGAGCTGATTCCTGGTGATGTACAGATACCTCGCCAATGGAGATGAAACCGCATCTCCACGGTCGCTAAATCTGGTATAGCCTTTCGGGGCTCCTGTATTTCATTTTGGTTTTATTTTTTCGTACCTTCGAATAGATTACTTAGCTATTAGCTTATGTTGTTTATTCAATATCATTGAAAATTACCTACTAGATGATCATACCAAAGATTTCTTTTTTGTGTAAACTTACAGTAATCATTGTTGTGATAATATGAATATGACTCGCTACAGATATTTATTTTAAAATGCTAGAAACTGATAAACCTATTATGCAACACTAGGGTTCATTTCTGAAAATCTTGCCGGGTATTATAATTATACAATAGGTAATAGTGCGGTGGCTTTCCAGTGTTCCTTGAATAACATTAGTCATTTGCAACTAAAAATAAATAAGAGGCGGTCTTTGGAGCAAAGTGAAAAATAGTGATATAATTTTACTTAACCTTAGGTTTGGAAAGGTTTAAGTTCGTGAAAGTCAGTGTTATTCTAACAATTAAGTCGTAAAATATAGTGGAATGGAGTCGGGTAGGTACATAAAATTATCAATTTCTTGTCGTCCTATTTTGCTAATTCAAACCGTGATTATACCTCCTTTAGTGGTTTGTAAAATAAAGGGTTTCTGGTGGTGCAACTTGGTATTTTGAACCGCGTAGTAATTTAATCATTATTGAATCAAAATAATGTAAGATTGAATCTAGTTAGATTTTGCTAATAACAATGACATTTTACATTTTAGTATTCAAATCTTTGCTTTTTGTTATACAACAAATATGGGCAATTGAAAAGTATTGTTGCCATATTCATTTTATAAGGCTCTAATTTCTTTTTCAGCATAGCATTACTTAGATTTTCAATTAATAACCTATTGCAAGAAATTTTATCATATCTAGGTAGGTACTAAAGTTATAAACTTTTTTTTATACCTACTACGAATTCCCCATTGGTATACTATCTTACAAAAATTTGATTTTGAAGTGACTTCTAGAAAGTGATAGTTAATTATATAAGTTATAACAGTGTTAATAGGTTTTAACACTACGACAAAGTATACCTCTTGTTAAAAAGCTTACCCATTTAAGTTTAAATAGATTGCTATGGTTCTTTCGTATTACCTAGTTGCCGCCACAACCATCTTTAGACTTGTTACTTGATAGACGGAGTACAGTGAGATTAGATTTATTTTTATCCTTTTTTTTATTTAACTTTAAATTTTTTGGAACGATTTGCTCCACTATAATATTATTGATGTTAAATAGCTTTCTTATGATAAAACGGCCACGTAAGAACGGTAAACAACTTCTGTCTTTTGTCTAACGGTATGTTATTACAGTTTGCTATCAATGTTGATTTTGTTTTAACTGATGAAAAAAAAACAAGGTTTCGGTTTGTTGGTTTTAATCAAAAAAATGTACTACCTAGTAGACTAGGAACTGATATCTGTCCATAAGTATTTTTCATTTTCCATATGTTGTTCGGAAAAGATCGACAGTTCTGAACGCGTCTCTAATGTCACGTCAAATTGACATTTGGCTGTCACTTGGAGTTGACAGCGCCCACTTGATTGGAATTCTTGTAAGAAAAATGTCGGATTAATTTTCGCTGAATTGTTAAAAACCGCTCGCGTTGAATATGCCTGGCATATCGAGCCTGAATTGAATCTTAAATTATCGTTTTGATCCCGTTTTGTACGACCAAGATTTTGACGCCAGCTTGACGAGTGGCCGGTCGCGAATAATTTTCCGCCACGCGTTGTTGTCGGGACAATATATCTTAATAAGCAAGCCCGCGTGTGTTATTGTGTACCTATTGTTGAAGCGCCCAGTGTCTTGGGACCGCTGTGTAGAATTCGTTTTGTGAGTAAGGTGACGAATTGGTAAGGTCTGCAGAAGAAGAAGGATTTACCAGGGGGCGCCCTCTGTCTCCGCTGCCCAGGAGACTCGACAGCACAGACCGTATGTAAAATTCACCTTACTTCACAATAAGTCGCTGTGTATCGCAGTCCAATTGTTCAGTTACATCCCGGCTGAAACCAAGTTTTGTCCGGAGTCTATACTAGTGATACAAACGCTTCCACTGCGCTAAGCCAGCTCCGCGGGTCTAGGCAGGGGTGTACTGAACATTTCTTGGCAGCAGAGCGTAGTTTGAAGGCCTGACAGGCCCACGCCAAAACTTTGTCGATTAATCAGTGCCGTTTTGATGACCATCTGGTCCGGACTAGATTAATTTGTACTTGTAAATGGTAATTAACTTGCATTTGAAAAGTAAAGGGCATTCCTTTGTTATTGGTTCCATGTCTTGTAATTAATTGTCATGTATTGAAGTTCCAAAATGTAAACAGATGCCTTTCTTTGCTCATAATAATTATTATTTAGTTTGTTAGCAAATTTGAGTTGTGAATATTGACAAGTTTGTTGCTAAATAATAGCTAATAAAAGGTTAGCTAATAAGTTTGCACTCAATACTTAGTGAAACTTAAATGATTTGGGACATTGTTTACACATTGAAACTCATTGAAACTTGTGCTTTGAAATAATTAAAATTAACTTGTTGTTGTGTTGATATCCAAGTGAATTTCAATAGTCAGTGATTTTGAGTGAATTTCAATGAAGTGAATTTCAATAGTCAGTGAGTTTTGTTGTTTTCTGATAACCTCCAAATATTTAAGAGTTTGTGTCATTATAAATACTTTGTTGTTGTAATATTGGAATTTTGTGGTTATTAAGAACCTCCAAAATATTGGAGATTTTGTGTTATAGTGAATATTTTGAATTTGTTGTTTTTGTTGATAAATTTGTGACGTTACAATGACGGCCTCCTCTGCTAAAGCCAAAATACGTTCTGAGTTACGGTGGTTAGCTTCTGCGGTGGCATTGTTGGATCGACCGGATAGGACGGAGGCCTTGTTGAACAGATACGTAGATCTGCCCATACGTTTGGCTGTTGTTGATGAACAGTATGCCTTATTTTTGGAAAGGACTGTTGAGGCCGAGGTGGAAATGCGACAAGAAGTCGGTTTGGATGTGGACCAGTGTTATGATTTTGCGGACAGAATTACCCAGGTGGCTCGGCCTTTGCAAGTGGCAAGAGAGAATGAACCGAGCCCGTCCCCGGTCACATCTAAAAGTATGCCCCCTCTATTTGCTAGATTGGCTCCCTTAGATTTAAGGCGTTTTGCTGGTCGTCTAGAGGACTGGGAGGGCTTTATTAATATTTTTGATAGTCTGGTACATGCCCGGGATGATTTGACCCAGGGCCAGAAGTTAGCGTACTTGTTATCCGTGTTGGAAGGGGAGGCCCTTGAATCGGTTCAACATTTGGCCCCCTCGGATGAAAACTACCCTATTGCTAGGGATTTGATTGCCCGTCGGTACCAGAACGTACGACGTCTGGCGGACAACCATGTTGCCGCCATTTTGAATTTACCCCGCGTTGCCAGCGTGATGCACTTGAGAGTGGCTTTGTTGAACCCGCTGTTGGTTGCCTACAACGCATTAAAAAACTTAAAACTCCCAGTGGAGCAGTGGTCGTTTTTGTTACTGCACATTGTCCTGGGAAAGTTGCCGGACTCTGTTAAGGTCCGTTTTGAGCAGCAGTATGGTGGGGATAGTGCGACTTATCTGCCACCCTTCTCGGACCTCTTGACGTTCCTGGAAGGAGAGAGTAGACTGGCAGATAATTCCTCTCTGGCCGGTCCTATGGGACCCGAACGACCTGTGCCACAGAGTAGATCCCCCACCGGACCCCCCCGTAGGGGGCGTATGGCCCCTCGCGCGCCCGGCCGCTATGCCGCCGTCCAGGAGACCGCCCGCTGCTTGTATTGTCGGGAACCGGGTCACAGCACGACCCGTTGTGATAAGTTCCTCGACCAGCGCGTCCAAGGCCGTCGAGCGATCGCGCGACAACGGACATGGTGCTACTCGTGCTTGGGCCTGCACATGCAGCGCGAATGTACCCAAGCGCACCCATGCCGCTTTTGTAAGGGCAACCACCATCCCCTCCTCTGCATGAACAGCCCAGAGGGCGGCGGAGCGCCGCAACGCGTCGCTGCAGGATCACCTCGTATGGGTGGGGGTCTCGGACCCCCCGCGGTGTTTGCATCCCGCAGCAGTTCTAGTGGCCACCAGAGTGGCCCCAGACGCTCTCCGCCACGTTTGGAGCCTCAAACGGGCGGGGGTCCCAGGGACCCCCCCATGGGAAACCGATCCCCAAGGATGGGGATGAGTCATGCGAGCGTTGCCGGAGGTCGTAGAGGCCCCCCGCGACGTTTTGAGCCTCGCACGGGCGGGGGTCCCACGGACCCGCCCATGGGAAATCGGTCCCCAACTAGGGGGTTCGATTTTACGAGCGTTGCGGGAGGTCGTAGAAGCCCCCCGCAACGTGTTGAGCCTCGCACAGCCGGGGGTCCCCGGGACCCCCCTTCTGAAAATCGGTCACCGTGCCCCCGCGACTATGGGGCGACGTACACGGTGGATGCTAGGCACCGATTCTCGCCGCCGCTCGCCGAATACCCGCGTTTGGAGCGGCGCCCGCCCCGTCTTCAAGGGGCCGGGAGATATAACCCGCCTGATACCGGGCGAATTGGACGTAGGCAGTATGTGGGAGAATGGGACCCACTGGATCGCTATGAGCGACCCCCTTACCATGGGGGGACGTCTGGGGACCCCACATACTAGCAATCAACGTGTTTACGGTCGATTGTAGCCACCCCTCCAGAGACCGTTTTGTTGCCCACGGCCTCTGTGCTTGTCAGGGGATTGAATGGCGACCTTGTGGAAGTTCGCGCCTTGTTGGATTCCGGTGCTCAGGGGTGTGTTGTGTCATCTTGGTTAGTTAGGCGGTTGGGCCTCAAGGTGCTCCCCCACACGGAAGGCGTGAGAGGTGTTGGCGATGTGAAAGTCCCCGGGTTGTTAGGGCATGTTGACTTCACATTTACATCACGTAATAAGTCCACGCCAGGCATTAAGACCTCGGCGATTGTGTTGGACACAGTTGTTGGCCGTCAACCTTCAGTTGACTTGGGACCGAGTATGTTGTCTTTGGTGTCTGATTCCCCACTCGCCGATCCAAATTTCTTCCGCCCAGGCCCGATTGATGCTCTCCTTGGAGCCGATGTCCTGGGGCGAGTTTTGTTGACGGGGAAGCGAGTTTTGCAGCCAGATGGCTTGGTAGCTCTGCAGACGACACTCGGTACAGTTGTGATGGGCCCTGCTCGCCGCGTTTTGGATTCCCTTGATGAGGATCGCGGTCTTGTTTTTAATGTGTCTCTCTCCGAAGTGGTGCAGAAGTTTTGGGAGGTTGAGGAACCTCCACCAGCCCCGCGGGTCGACCCAGTAGCGGATGAATGCGAGTTGTATTACCAGAATAACACTGGTCGCCTCCGCTCTGGTCGTTTGATCACCCGTCTCCCCTTTCGTGCCGGCCGACCTCCTCTGGGCGAATCCCGACCGCTAGCGGAACGTAGGCTAGTGGCGATGGAGCGTCGCATGAGCAAGGATCCGGTCTTCCGCCAGAAGTATGTTGAATTCATGCGGGAGTATGAGGAGTTAGGGCACATGTCCGTGAGCGATTTGGATTGGCGCTCCGTTGAGCACTTCTTTTTGCCGCACCACGCCGTTTTGAAATCCGGAAAGATTCGGGTGGTCTTTGACGGTTCGGCTCCCACCTCTACTGGAGCGTCCTTGAACCAGTGTCTGCATGTAGGTCCCAAGCTGCACACGGAGATCTCAGACATTTTGACCAACTTCCGGCGGCACCAAATTGTATTTATGACTGACATCCGGATGATGTTCAGACAAACGGTCATCCATCCAGAGGATAGGAGGTACCAATTGATTTTGTGGAGAGAGAGTCCTAGGGACCCCTTGTTGATTTATGAATTGAATACGAATACGTACGGTTTGGCTTCGAGCCCGTTTGTTGCGATTCGTTCTTTGTTGGAGTTGGCCGAGAAGGAGCGCTTGAGATACCCTCGCGCCTCCGCCATTTTGTCCAGTGACGTCTATGTGGATGACATTTGCACGGGCGCCTCATCTGTCTCAGAGGCGATTGTCCTGAGAGACGAACTCACCGCCCTTTTGAAGTCGGGAGGTTACGAGTTGAGGAAATGGATATCCAACTCGCCTGATGTACTGGTAGGTTTGCCCGAAGAGCACCAGCAGGACCCCCACCTATTCGAAAATGTTGATAATCCCCATGTGGTGACCGTCCTTGGCGTACAGTACAAACCGGTCTCTGACACTTTCACTTATTGTGTGGATTTACGACCACCGAAAGTCTGGACCAAGCGTTTAGTATTGTCTACTGTCGCACGTACCTTTGACCCCAATGGGTGGATTTGCCCCGTGCTGTTTATGGCCAAGTGTTTCTTGCAACGGTTATGGGCTTCGGGTGTGTCGTGGGATGAACCCCTCTCGGACGAGTTACTCCGAGATTGGTCGAGCTTCGTTTCATCCCTCCCCGAGATTAATGAAGTGCATTTGCCGAGGCTATTCCTCCCTTCTGAAAATTGTAAAGTTACTCTTCACGGCTTTTCCGATGCCTCCGAACGTGGATTTGCTGCGGCCGTGTACCTCCGCACCGTTACTGTTGACGGAGTTGTTGCTGTGCATCTGGTGATAGCGAAAAGCAAAGTCGCTCCCCTTCGGACTCGTCATACGATCCCGAGGTTGGAATTGTGTGGAGCTGCCCTCCTAATGCGTTTGTTGAACCACGTATGGCTCACATTAGGTCGATCTATTAAGATACAAGAGGTTTATGCTTGGACGGACAGTCAGGTCGTCCTTTGTTGGTTGAAGGCTCCGGCGCACACCTTGGACGTGTTTGTGGCCAATCGAGTGTCGCAGATTTGTAATTCCGACATCGAGTTGATTTGGAGACACGTGCCGGGAACCATGAATCCCGCGGATTGTGCGTCTCGGGGTTGCGTAGCCCCAACCCTAATTAACCACCCCCTCTGGTGGGGCCCACAGTGGTTGATGCGGCCTGAGTCGGAGTGGCCGCCCTCTCCAGCGTTGTCGAACGTAGCCGTTCCTGATATGCGGGCATGCGTCCTGGAGACTAACCCCGCCGGGGAAAAGGATTTGTTGTTGGATCGGTACAGCTCCTTACAGAAGCTGCTTGGTGTTACCGCTTGGATCAGACGTTTTGTGTACAATTGCAGAAACCCACGCGCGAGGCGTGATTCGTCGGTTCTCACTCCGGACGAGCGTAGGGACGCGCTCTTGTTTTGGGTCCGGAGAGTACAAGCTGATAGTTTTGAGTCCGAGATTGAAATTTTGCGTTTAGGCCGTCGCAAGTTGAAGGGCGCGGTATCGCGATTGAATCCCTTCCTGGACGAGAGTGGGCTTTTGCGAGTCGGCGGAAGACTTCGAAATGCGAACCTGCCGTATGGAGCTCGTCACCCCCTTTTGTTACCTAAAGCCGGACATTTGACTCAACTGATAATAACAGATCGCCATGTGAATGCACAACATGCTGGCTGTAATGCTTTGTTGGCCATTTTGCAGCGTGAATTTTGGATTTTGTCTGCTCGTCGAGCCATTCGCACTGTGGTTTTCCGTTGCCTGCCTTGTTATCGATTGAAGGCCGCGACCATGCAGCCCCAGATGGGTGATTTGCCTGCTGATCGCGTCACGGAATGTAGAGCTTTTGCCGGAGTCGCCACCGACTTCGCCGGTCCCTTTACTGTAAAGGCTTCGAGACTGCGTAATGCTAAAACCTATAAGGCGTACTTGTGCGTGTTTGTGTGTTTGTCCACCAAGGCTGTCCATTTGGAAATTGTCTCGGAATTGTCTACCGAAGCCTTTGTCGCCGCCTTGAGCAGATTTGTTTCCCGTAGAGGACTGCCGACATTGATACGTTCCGATTGTGGTACTAATTATAAGGGAACGTGTAATTATCTTAAGGAAGTAGTTAAGCTTTTTGTTGATAATAAAATAGACATTGGAACCACCCTCTCCCGGCGTGGGATAATCTGGAAGTTTAGCCCTCCAGCTTGTCCGACCTGGGGAGGAATTTTTGAAGCTTGTGTAAAGGCTGCCAAGACACACTTGCGTCGCGTGATTGGAGAAACTATTCTCACGTTTGAGGAACTTGATACGGTATTTTGTAAAACTGAGGCCGTCCTCAACTCGCGACCCTTGTGCCCGTTGTCTTCGGACCCGAATGACCTGGAAGCGTTGACCCCAGGTCATTTCTTGATCGGACAGCCCCTTTTGGCGTTGCCTGAATATCCGATTCAGGATGTAGGATCCCATCGTTTGTCGCGATACCAACTTTTGAAACAGATGTCCCAAAACTTCTGGGCACGTTGGTCGATGGAGTATTTGCACATCCTACAACAGCGCGTGAAGTGGACAGATAAAACCACCCCACCCCAGACTGGCGACCTCGTGTTGATTAAGGATGCTAACCTGCCGCCCCTATGTTGGCGAAGGGGGCGCATTGTTAAACTCTACCCCGGAACTGACGGAGTTCCTCGTTTTGCTGAGGTTTTGGTTCGAGATTCGGTTTTGAAGAGAGCAGTTAGTGGGCTCTCCCGATTACCCGTAGATTGACGTACCGTTCTTAACGGTCCGGGGCGGGGGGATGTTCGGAAAAGATCGACAGTTCTGAACGCGTCTCTAATGTCACGTCAAATTGACATTTGGCTGTCACTTGGAGTTGACAGCGCCCACTTGATTGGAATTCTTGTAAGAAAAATGTCGGATTAATTTTCGCTGAATTGTTAAAAACCGCTCGCGTTGAATATGCCTGGCATATCGAGCCTGAATTGAATCTTAAATTATCGTTTTGATCCCGTTTTGTACGACCAAGATTTTGACGCCAGCTTGACGAGTGGCCGGTCGCGAATAATTTTCCGCCACGCGTTGTTGTCGGGACAATATATCTTAATAAGCAAGCCCGCGTGTGTTATTGTGTACCTATTGTTGAAGCGCCCAGTGTCTTGGGACCGCTGTGTAGAATTCGTTTTGTGAGTAAGGTGACGAATTGGTAAGGTCTGCAGAAGAAGAAGGATTTACCAGGGGGCGCCCTCTGTCTCCGCTGCCCAGGAGACTCGACAGCACAGACCGTATGTAAAATTCACCTTACTTCACAATAAGTCGCTGTGTATCGCAGTCCAATTGTTCAGTTACATCCCGGCTGAAACCAAGTTTTGTCCGGAGTCTATACTAGTGATACAAACGCTTCCACTGCGCTAAGCCAGCTCCGCGGGTCTAGGCAGGGGTGTACTGAACATATGTTTTTCATGGATTTTCCATAGGTTTTCCATAAGTTTCCCATACGTTTTCCACACGTTCTCCATGTTGGGTTGGTTGGGTTTTCCATACGTTTTCCAAACGTTTATCATAGGTTTTCCATGGGTTGTTCCATACGTTTTCCATGGGCTTTTCATACGTTTTCAATGGGCTTTCTTATACGTTTTCAAATAGCTTTCCATAGGATATCCATGGGTTTTCCATGCGTTTTCCATGGGATTTCCCATACCTTTTTCATTGGTTTTCCGAACGTTTTTCATGGGTTTTCCAAACGTTTATATGGGTTTTCCATATGTTTTCCGCGGGTTTTCTGTTATCCATAGGATTTCCATGGGTTTTCATAGTTTTCCATAGTTTGCGATAGTTTTCGATGGCTTTCGATGGTTTTCGATAATTTTCGATGGCTTTCGATGGCTGTCGATGGTTTTCGATGGTTGTCGATGGTTTTCGATGGTTGTCGATGGTTTTCGATGGTTGTCGATGGTTTTCGATGTTTTTCGACGGTTTTCGATGGTTTTCGATGGTTTTCGATGGTTTCCGATAGTTTTCGATAGTTTCCGATGGTTTTCGATGGTTTTCGATGGTTTTCGATGGTTTTCGATGGTTTTCGATGGTTTCCGATGGTTTCCGATGGGTTTCGATGGTTGTCGATGGTTGTTGATGGTATTCAACGGTTTTCGATGGTTTTCGATGGTTTTCGATGGTTTCCGATGGTTTCCGATGGTTTCCGATGGTTTCCGATGGTTTCCGATGGTTTTCGATGGTTTCCGATGGTTTCCGATGGTTACGGATGGTTTTCGATGGTTTTCGATGGTTTCCAATGGTTTCCGATGGTTTCCGATGGTTTCCGATGATCCCCGATGGTTCCCGATGGTTTCAGATGATTTCCGATGGTTTCAGATGGTTTCTGATGGTTTCCGATGGTTTCCGGTGGTTTCCGATAGTTTCCGATGGTTTCCGATGGTTTCCGATGGTTTTCGATGGTTTTCGATGGTTTTCGATAGTTTTTCCATAGTTTTCGATAGTTTTCGACAGTTTTCGACAGTTTTCGACAGTTTTCGACAGTTCTCGATAGTCCTCTACAGTTCTCGATAATTCTCGATAGTTCTTCACAGTTCTCGATAGTTCTCGATAGTTGTCGATAGTTTTCGATAATGTTAGATAGTTTTTGATACTTTTCGATAGCTTTTGATAGCTCTCGATAGTCCTCGACAGTTCTCGATAGTCCTCTACAGTTCTCGATAGTTAACGACAGTTCTCGATAGTTTTCGACAGTTCTCGATAGTTATCGACAGTTCTCGACAGTTCTCGACAGTTCTCGACAGTTCTCGATAGTTTTCTATAATTCTCGATAGTTCCCGATAGTTCTCCACAGTTCCCGATAGTTCTCGATAGTTGTCGATAGTTTTCGATAATGTCAGATAGTTTTTGATACTTTTCGATAGCTTTTGATAGCTCTCGATAGTCCTCGACAGTTCTCGATAGTCCTCTACAGTTCTCGATAGTTCTCGATAGTTAACGACAGTTCTCGATAGTTCTCGACAGTTCTCGATAGTTCTCGACAGTTCTCGACAGTTCTCGACAGTTCTCGACAGTTCTCGACAGTTCTCGACAGTTCTCGACAGTTCTCGACAGTACTCGACAGTTCTCGACAGTTCCCGACAGTTTTCGACAGGTCTCGACAGTTCTCGATAGTTTTCTATAGTTCTCGATAGTTTCTGATAGTTCTCCACAGTTCCCGATGGTTTTCGATAGTTCTCGATGGTTTTCGGTAGTTCTCGATGGTTTTCGGTAGCTCTCGATGGTTTTCGGTAGTTTTTGATGGTTTTCGGTAGTTCTCGATATTCCTCGATAGCTTTCCATAGAAATTATACGTTACCAAAAGTTTCATAAGATCTGTTAAATTAAGTCCTGTCCTTTTGACGATCATTGTAAGTGGCTGGGGCCAATGTAAATTTCGATCATAAAATATTTTTTTTGCGAAATTTATAAAAGTATAAGTGTTACCTACTGGGGCGCTAATTTTGGTTCTCGTGAGATTTGGTAATTGTAAGGTTGAACCAGTTATTATCATGATCCACTTAACAATTAGTTTATAGCGGCAAAACTATAATACTCGGCGTCAATGTCGGTCGACAAGTTAGTATTTTCGGCACACCTTGTAGGGCAATCATGGTTAAGCTATGGAGATAATGTTTCGACAGTAAATAGATGGATACAATACATGTATTAAATATTATCAGATTGGCCGAGCGGTTTAAAAAAAAAATTGGTAAACACTGTCATACAAAAGATTACTTGATTATTTTATAGATGGGCCATAAGATATCTTTGGTATATATATTTGATTCGAAATGTTCATTACGATAGCGAATATTTCAAGATGCCGAATGGGGTGTTTTCACTGTTGTTGAAATGTAGATATTTAATGATTAAGTTTAAGAAAATATAACTTTAAGAATACCAAATGTGAAATTTATAATTTGAAACTGTTTTATAACAGCCAAATTATACTGTAGCCTATTATTATTATTACGTCATATAAATAATAGTCCAGGCAATATGATAAAAGTGAAAGTTAAGTTTGTATAAACAGATTTGGATGAAATATTAATTTCATTTTGATTGATGGTTTTTGTCTAGATGTTCCCACGGGAACGTAAACCATGCCGGTGCAGATTAGTTTGCAGTAAACGTTTGTATAGGTGTAATAAAAGAAAAATTCTAATTAAATGACCGTTTCATTCTAAGTAGTGTTTATCTTGAGAATGTAATAGTAGCGAAAAGAAATATTGGATATTGTTCTAATGATTTAGTATAAATCATGAAAAGAATTGTACAATTAATGCAGATCTGTTAATGAAATTTATAGTTCAATGTCGACTGTGTCACGGATAACCGTGATAGAATATTATTTACAACTAAAAATGACTGAATATCGTGTCCTTATCCCATTTTGTCTGGGATCGGCGCAGCATTACTGTGACTAACTACTGACTGACAAACCCCCCTGCTGCTGTGGGCTTGGTGTCTTCTTGGTCTTCACCGACAGGGGGTGATGCCGTTGACATGTCGAGGTTCACAGTAGATAAACAAGCTGGTCGATAGTGTGTTTGGTGTCGGTTTGGTCTTCACGGGCAGCGGTGATGGAGCCGTACATGTCGAGGCATACTATTCATACTGACTGACTGACTATATCTACTATTGCTGTGAGTTTGGTGTCTTCTTGGTCTGTGCCGATAGAGGGTAAAGTAGCTGACATGGCGAGGCTCACAGTAAGATCGAAAAATCTACGTTAGATGTGACACATGAGATTAATTAAGTACCTATGCTGATCTAGTACTTCGAGAACGAAGTACTTGTCAGTATGGCCGTGTTAGAATATCAAGTTTTGACATTGATTCAATTTAGTATTTATTACACCTAAATCCATTAAAGTAATTTTGTGGATAACATCGTACCTTATTTATCGTGTTTTCATTAAATAGTAGTTTGATTTCTGTCGGTGCCATCCGACAACAAAGCGATATGATATGGAGTTTTGTTATTAATCTCATATAGTTATTTTTACATCTAAATTCATTATATTTATTATGGAGATAACATTTTACTACATGTATCCTGTTTCTAATAAAAAGTATTTTGATTCGTGGCGGGGCCAACCGTCAACAAAGCATGATCAAGCAATTGTACTTTAATTTGCCTATAAGTACTGAATAATGTGTATAAAATCATGTTATTACTTTTAATATTCATATCAATTAATTTATTACTGAAATGTTAAGTAATATAAAGTATCTAAGTGTACTTTTACGTTAGTAAGTACACGTTACTTCCGGTTGAACAGAAAACAAATAGATAATTATTGTAATTATTGTATTTATAAATAATGTTATGTAAAATCATTCTTTGATTTTAGAATACTTTTTCATAATTGTTATGTTTATGTTATGGTGTTTTCTGTATTTTTCTAAAACAAGAATTGGCGGTAGACGCTAACATTTATAAGGCAAGGCAGCCATTTTATTTGGTTAGTCTGGTTCGAGCCGTGAGCAGTGTACAAGTTAAGTAACAATTCCGTTGTTTCATATTTCTCATTCCTTGTTATTTCTTGCTGTTTAATGCTGATGTATTGTCTAGTAAATATTGCTGAAGATTTGCCCTTGTTCGAAGGATATTCGGTAACTTGTTAAATGTAAATGCTTATTTGTTGATAATATTAAATTAAAGTTGTCCTTATCGGTTTCGAATAAATTATGTGAGTACTGAAATAATATAAAGTAACAGATTATAGAAAATGCTTGATGATATTCGTAAATGTTGTTTAATCTTTTATCATGAAAAGTAATGTTGTTGTAAATGTTGTTAAATGTGTTGTATGTTCAACAACGACATGATAATTTGTAAATGTCGTTGTTTCTGTTAAAGCTGGTGAGTTTTTTCCGCCCGTTTTTCTTGTCAGCTAAAAGATGTCCTTAACGGGTAGGTAATAGGTAGGTAAAAAAATAAAAGGACGATTCAAAAGAATAAAATAGTTTATTAGAGATTTGAGATTTTTATTAATCCTGACCTTATTGAAATAGAAGCTTTATAGTTTTGTTTATAGTTATTTGAAAAGTTTAATGCTTTTATCAGAACAGTTATAATTAGATTTGAGATTTTTATTAATCCTGACCTTATTGAAATAGAAGCTTAATAGTTTTGTTTATAGTTAATTGAACAGTTTAATGATTTTATCAGAATAGTTCTATTTCTATATTATCCGCCCTAAATCTGTCACATGCATGATTCCATAAGACGATGCAATGGTGCCACCAGCTTTGAACGGTATACTAATTTGGTAAAAGTCTCTGGCATGGGGTGACGGGGTATCATCCTTGGAACTTTCAAATTTATTTGAGCTAATATATTGGATGCATCAATGTTCCCATTCAAAAGCTTATGCAATAAAAGGACGTCAGAAATGTTTCTACGTTTTTCCGAAGTGTGAACTCCAAAGTGCTGGAGACGTTTTTCATAATTCGCACGATATGGGACAGCCACGAGTTTTATAAGCTAAAAATCGGGTAAAGTTACGTTGCACTCGCTCGAGCCTGTCTTTGTGAGTTTGGTATTGTGGGTTCCATACAAACTACAATACTTCCATACAAAGTAATCAATAATTATTTTTTCCAATCCAATGATATTAAACAAAAAAAAATATATTTAATTTAAACTCGAAATAGTCAATTACATGAGATACTTTTCTTTTGTGCCGGGTCTGGGTGTCATTTGACCAGTCTCCTTTAGCACAAGACTACCAAAGAACTAAAGCAAAACGACTCACCAGTGAGCAAAATGCCAGAGAGATCACCCTTTTCGACGAGCTCGTCGCGCGTCCGCGTAATGTAATCGTGCAAGTCCGCGTCCGACAGGTAAATGCAGGCAAAGGCCACCCTATCCTCCAGCCGCATCTCCTGTTCCGCCAGCACCGCGTCCAGGTTCCCATCCCTTGGGGCAGGGGTGGGGGAAGGGGGGGCGGAGGCTGGGGAAGACGCCGCCAAGAAGCGTAGCAAAGCCCTGAGGTACGCATCGGGTAAGGCAGGGGCGGCGGCAGCTAAAGCGTCGCGCCACAACCGCTCGTCGCTTAACCCCGCCAATGCTAAAGCCACAACCCTAAGCTGTGGCTCCCTAGCGCGTGCTAGCACGTCTAGCGCGTGGCGCAGGCGCAGGTGGAATGCGGCCAGTGCGGCGGCGCGGCACGGCGTGCCTTCCGCCTCCGCCCGCTCCACCCCCGCGCCCGCACTCTCCCAACCCCACCCCCATCCGCATAGGGATAGAGCGCGTGTCCGCTCGGCGCTCCTGATTATAAAGGAGAGAAGTACTTGCATTTTTTATGTCATAAAAATGCACATTGTAAAGTACAGAAGGAAATAATAATTGTATTAATTAAGAATTCCTTTACCACTAATAAGGAATGCAATAAGGTAATTTTTCAATTTGACGACTATTGAACAAAAACAACCCTAGAAGTTTCTTGCCGGTTCTTCTCCAAGGTCTCCCGCCGTAGGGTTTGCGAACCGATGGCGTAGTTTCTTATGACGTTCACAAGTATTGTAAATAACAATCTAATTTTTCAATTTGACGACTCTTGAACAAAAACAATCCTTGAAGTTTCTTGCCGGATCTTCTCCAAGGCCTCCCGCCGTAGGGTTTCCGAACCGATGGCGTAGCTTCTTATGACGTTCACAAGTATTGTAAATAACAATCTAATTTTTCAATTTGACGACTCTTGAACAAAAACAACCCTTGAAGTTTCTTGCCGGATCTTTCAAAGTTAAAGTCAAAGTCAATAAATTTTTATTCATATAGTGTTCGGAAAAGATCGACGTTTCTGAACGCAACTCTAATGTCACGTCAAATTGACATTAGCTGTCACTTGAAGTTGACAGTGACACTTGATTGAAATTCTTGTTAGGAAAATGTCGGTATAATTTTGCTGAATTTGTTAAAAATCGCTCGCGTTGAATGTGCCTGGCATATCGAGTTTGAATACATCTTAAATTATCTATGTGATCCCGTTTTGTACGACCAAGGTTTTGATGCCATCTCTGGAGTGGCCGGTCGCGGATGCTTTGAAAGATAACCTTTTCTACCACACGCGCTTGTTGTCGGGACAATATATCGTAATAAAAAAAGCTCCCACGTGTGTGTCTTTGTGTATCTATTGTTGAAACGCCCAGTGTCTTGTGAACGCTGTTATTTGTGTTGTGAGTGAGGTGACTAATTGGTAAGGTCTGCAGAAGAAGAAGATTTACCAGGGGGCGCGCGCGCTCCCCTCTCCCCACGCTGCCCAGGGACTTTCTACAGCACAGACCGTATGTAAAATCACCTTACTTCACAATTTAAATTAAGCGCTGTGTATCGCAGTCCAATTGTTCAGTTACATCCCGGCTGAAACCTAGTTTTTGTCCGGAGTCTATATTAGTAATACCAGCTTCCACTGCGCTAGCCGATTCCGCGGTATAGGCAGGGGTGTACTAAACATTTCTTGGTAGCCAAGAGCGTAGCTTGAAGGCCTGAGAGGCCCACGCCAAAACTTTGTATTAATCAGTGCCGTGTTGATGACCCAGTCTGGTCCGGACTAGATTAATTTGTACTTGTAAATGGTAATTAACTTGCATTTGAAAAGTAAAGGGCATTCCTTTGTTATTGGTTCCATGTCTTGTAATTAATGTATTGAAGTCATGTATTGAAGTTCCAAATTGTAAACAGATGCCTTTCTTTGCTCATAATAATTATTATTCAGTTTTGTTAGCAAATTTGAGTTGTGAATATTGACAAGTTTGTTGCTAAAATAATAGCTAATAAAAGGTTAGCTAATAAGTTTGCACTCAATACTTAGTGAAACTTAAATGATTTGGGACATTGTTTACACATTGAAACTCATTGAAACTTGTGCTTTGAAATAATTAAAATTAACTTGTTGTTGTGTAACAGTATGTTGTGTTGATATCCAAGTGAATTTCAATAGTCAGTGATTTTGAGTGAATTTCAATAGTCAGTGAGTTTTGTTGTTTTCTGATAACCTCCAGATATTTAAGAGTTTGTGTCATTATAAATACTTTGTTGTTGTAATATTGGAATTTTGTGGTTAGTAATAACCTCCAAATATTGGAGATTTTGTGTTATAGTGAATATTTTGAATTGGTTGTTTTTGTTGATAAATTTGTGACGTTACAATGACGGCCTCCTCTGCTAAAGCCAAAATACGTTCTGAGTTACGGTGGTTAGCGTCTGCAGTCGCATTGTTGGATCGACCTGATAGGACGGAGGCCTTGTTGAACAGATACGTAGATCTGCCCGTACGTTTGGCTGTTGTTGATGAACAGTATGCCTTATTTTTGGAAAGGACTGTTGAGGCCGATGTGGAAATGCGACAAGAAGTCGATTTGGATGTGGACCAGTGTTATGATTTTGCGGACAGAATTACCCAGGTAGCTCGACCTTTGCAAGTGGCAAGAGAGAATGAACCGAGCCCGTCCCCGGTCACATCTAAGAGTATGCCCCCTCTCTTTGCTAGATTGGCCCCCTTAGACTTAAGGCGTTTTGCTGGTCGTCTAGAGGACTGGGAGGGCTTTATTAATATTTTTGATAGTCTGGTACATGCCCGGGATGATTTGACCCAGGGCCAAAAGTTGGCTTATTTGTTATCCGTCTTGGAGGGGGAGGCCCTTGAATCGGTGCAACATTTGGCCCCCTCGGATGAAAACTACCCTATTGCTAGGGATTTGATTGCCCGTCGGTACCAGAACGTACGACGTCTGGCGGACAACCATGTTGCCGCCATTTTGAATTTACCCCGCGTTGCCAGCGTGATGCACTTGAGAGTGGCTTTGTTAAATCCGCTGTTGGTGGCATACAACGCATTAAAAAACTTAAAACTCCCAGTGGAGCAGTGGTCGTTTTTGTTACTGCACATTGTCCTGGGAAAGTTGCCGGACTCTGTTAAGGTCCGTTTTGAGCAGCAGTATGGTGGGGATAGTGCGACTTATCTGCCACCCTTCTCGGACCTCTTGACGTTCCTGGAAGGAGAAAGTAGACTGGCAGATAATTCCTCTCTGGCCGGTCCTATGGGACCCGAACGACCTGTGCCACAGAGTGGATCCCCCACCGGACCCCCCCGTAGGGGGCGTATGGCCCCTCGCGCGCCCGGCCGCTATGCCGCCGTCCAGGAGACCGCCCGCTGCTTGTACTGTCGGGAACCGGGTCACAGCACGACCCGTTGTGATAAGTTCCTCGACCAGCGCGTCCAAGGCCGTCGAGCGATCGCGCGACAACGGACATGGTGCTACTCGTGCTTGGGCCTGCACATGCAGCGCGAATGTACCCAAGCGCACCCATGCCGCTTTTGTAAGGGCAACCACCATCCCCTCCTCTGCATGAACAGCCCAGAGGGCGGCGGAGCGCCGCAGCGCGTCGCTGCAGGATCACCTCGTATGGGTGGGGGGCTCGGACCCCCCGCGGTGTTTGCATCCCGCAGCAGTTCTAGTGGCCACCAGAGTGGCCCCAGACGCTCTCCGCCACGTTTGGACCCTCAAACGGGCGGGGGTCCCAGGGACCCCCCCATGGGAAACCGATCCCCAAGGATGGGGATGAGTTACGCGAGCGTTGCCGGAGGTCGTAGAGGCCCCCCGCGACGTTTTGAGCCTCGCACGGGCGGGGGTCCCACGGACCCCCCCATGGGAAACCGATCCCCAAGGATGGGGATGAGTTATGCGGGCGTTGCCGGAGGTCGTAGAGGCCCCCCGCGACGTTTTGAGCCTCGCACGGGCGGGGGTCCCACGGACCCCCCCATGGGAAATCGGTCCCCAACTAGGGGGTTCGATTTTGCGAGCGTTGCGGGAGGTCGTAGAAGCCCCCCGCAACGTGTTGAGCCTCGCACAGCCGGGGGTCCCCGGGACCCCCCCTCTGAAAATCGGTCACCGTGCCCCCGCGACTATGGGGCGACGTACACGGTGGATGCTTGGCACCGATTCTCGCCGCCGCTCGCCGAATACCCGCGTTTGGAGCGGCGCCCGCCCCGTCTTCAAGGGGCCGGGAGATATAACCCGCCTGATACCGGGCGAATTGGACGTGGGCAGTATGTGGGAGAATGGGACCCACTGGATCGCTATGAGCGACCCCCTTACCATGGGGGGACGTCTGGGGACCCCACATACTAGCAATCAACGTGTTTACGGTCGATTGTAGCCACCCCTCCAGAGACCGTTTTGTTGCCCACGGCCTCTGTGCTTGTCAGGGGATTGAATGGCGACCTTGTGGAAGTTCGCGCCTTGTTGGATTCCGGTGCTCAGGGGTGTGTTGTGTCATCTTGGTTAGTTAGGCGGTTGGGCCTCAAGGTGCACCCCCACACGGAAGGCGTGAGAGGTGTTGGCGATGTGAAAGTCCCCGGGTTGTTAGGGCATGTTGACTTCACATTTACATCACGTAATAAGTCCACGCCAGGCATTAAGACCTCGGCGATTGTGTTGGACACAGTTGTTGGCCGTCAACCTTCAGTTGACTTGGGACCGAGTATGTTGTCTTTGGTGTCTGATTCCCCACTCGCCGATCCAAATTTCTTCCGCCCAGGCCCGATTGATGCTCTCCTTGGAGCCGATGTCCTGGGGCGAGTTTTGTTGACGGGGAAGCGAGTTTTGCAGCCAGATGGCTTGGTAGCTCTGCAGACGACACTCGGTACAGTTGTGATGGGCCCTGCTCGCCGCGTTTTGGATTCCCTTGATGAGGATCGCGGTCTTGTTTTTAATGTGTCTCTCTCCGAAGTGGTGCAGAAGTTTTGGGAGGTTGAGGAACCTCCACCAGCCCCGCGGGTTGACCCAGTAGCGGATGAATGCGAGTTGTATTACCAGAATAACACTGGTCGCCTCCGCTCTGGTCGTTTGATCACCCGTCTCCCCTTTCGTGCCGGCCGACCTCCTCTGGGCGAATCCCGACCGCTAGCGGAACGTAGGCTAGTGGCGATGGAGCGTCGCATGAGCAAGGATCCGGTCTTCCGCCAGAAGTATGTTGAATTCATGCGGGAGTATGAGGAGTTAGGGCACATGTCCGTGAGCGATTTGGATTGGCGCTCCGTTGAGCACTTCTTTTTGCCGCACCACGCCGTTTTGAAATCCGGAAAGATTCGGGTGGTCTTTGACGGTTCGGCTCCCACCTCTACTGGAGCGTCCTTGAACCAGTGTCTGCATGTAGGTCCCAAGCTGCACACGGAGATCTCAGACATTTTGACCAACTTCCGGCGGCACCAAATTGTATTTATGACTGACATCCGGATGATGTTCAGACAAACGGTCATCCATCCAGAGGATAGGAGGTACCAATTGATTTTGTGGAGAGAGAGTCCTAGGGACCCCTTGTTGATTTATGAATTGAATACGAATACGTACGGTTTGGCTTCGAGCCCGTTTGTTGCGATTCGTTCTTTGTTGGAGTTGGCCGAGAAGGAGCGCTTGAGATATCCTCGCGCCTCCGCCATTTTGGCCAGTGACGTCTATGTGGATGACATTTGCACGGGCGCCTCATCTGTCTCAGAGGCGATTGTCCTGAGAGACGAACTCACCGCCCTTTTGAAGTCGGGAGGTTACGAGTTGAGGAAATGGATATCCAACTCGCCTGATGTACTGGTAGGTTTGCCCGAAGAGCACCAGCAGGACCCCCACCTATTCGAAAATGTTGATAATCCCCATATGGTGACCGTCCTTGGCGTACAGTACAAACCGGTCTCTGACACTTTCACTTATTGTGTGGATTTACGACCACCGAAAGTCTGGACCAAGCGTTTAGTATTGTCTACTGTCGCACGTACCTTTGACCCCAATGGGTGGATTTGCCCCGTGCTGTTTATGGCCAAGTGTTTCTTGCAACGGTTATGGGCTTCGGGTGTGTCGTGGGATGAACCCCTCTCGGACGAGTTACTCCGAGATTGGTCGAGCTTCGTTTCATCCCTCCCCGAGATTAATGAAGTGCATTTGCCGAGGCTATTCCTCCCTTCTGAAAATTGTAAAGTTACTCTTCACGGCTTTTCCGATGCCTCCGAACGTGGATTTGCTGCGGCCGTGTACCTCCGCACCGTTACTGTTGACGGAGTTGTTGCTGTGCATCTGGTGATAGCGAAAAGCAAAGTCGCTCCCCTTCGGACTCGTCATACGATCCCGAGGTTGGAATTGTGTGGAGCTGCCCTCCTAATGCGTTTGTTGAACCACGTATGGCTCACATTAGGTCGATCTATTAAGATACAAGAGGTTTATGCTTGGACGGACAGTCAGGTCGTCCTCTGTTGGTTGAAGGCTCCGGCGCACACCTTGGACGTGTTTGTGGCCAATCGAGTGTCGCAGATTTGTAATTCCGACATCGAGTTGATTTGGAGACACGTGCCGGGAACCATGAATCCCGCGGATTGTGCGTCTCGGGGTTGTGTAGCCCCAACCCTAATTAACCACCCCCTCTGGTGGGGCCCACAGTGGTTGATGCGGCCTGAGTCGGAGTGGCCGCCCTCTCCAGCGTTGTCGAACGTAGCCGTTCCTGATATGCGGGCATGCGTCCTGGAGACTAACCCCGCCGGGGAAAAGGATTTGTTGTTGGATCGGTACAGCTCCTTACAGAAGCTGCTTGGTGTTACCGCTTGGATCAGACGTTTTGTGTACAATTGCAGAAACCCACGCGCGAGGCGTGATTCGTCGGTTCTCACTCCGGACGAGCGTAGGGACGCGCTCTTGTTTTGGGTCCGGAGAGTACAAGCTGATAGTTTTGAGTCCGAGATTGAAATTTTGCGTTTAGGCCGTCGCAAGTTGAAGGGCGCGGTATCGCGATTAAATCCCTTCCTGGACGAGAGTGGGCTTTTGCGAGTCGGCGGAAGACTTCGAAATGCGAACCTGCCGTATGGAGCTCGTCACCCCCTTTTGTTACCTAAAGCCGGACATTTGACTCAACTGATAATAACAGATCGCCATGTGAATGCACAACATGCTGGCTGTAATGCTTTGTTGGCCATTTTGCAGCGTGAATTTTGGATTTTGTCTGCTCGCCGAGCCATTCGCACTGTGGTTTTCCGTTGCCTGCCTTGTTATCGATTGAAGGCCGCGACCATGCAGCCCCAGATGGGTGATTTGCCTGCTGATCGCGTCACGGAATGTAGAGCTTTTGCCGGAGTCGCCACCGACTTCGCCGGTCCCTTTACTGTAAAGGCTTCGAGACTGCGTAATGCTAAAACCTATAAGGCGTACTTGTGCGTGTTTGTGTGTTTGTCCACCAAGGCTGTCCATTTGGAAATTGTCTCGGAATTGTCTACCGAAGCCTTTGTCGCCGCCTTGAGCAGATTTGTTTCCCGTAGAGGACTGCCGACATTGATACGTTCCGATTGTGGTACTAATTATAAGGGAACGTGTAATTATCTTAAGGAAGTAGTTAAGTTTTTTGTTGATAATAAAATAGACATTGGAACCACCCTCTCCCGGCGTGGGATAATCTGGAAGTTTAGCCCTCCAGCTTGTCCGACCTGGGGAGGAATTTTTGAAGCTTGTGTAAAGGCTGCCAAGACACACTTGCGTCGCGTGATTGGAGAAACTATTCTCACGTTTGAGGAACTTGATACGGTATTTTGTAAAATTGAGGCCGTCCTCAACTCGCGACCCTTGTGCCCGTTGTCTTCGGACCCGAATGACCTGGAAGCGTTGACGCCAGGTCATTTCTTGATCGGACAGCCCCTTTTGGCGTTGCCTGAATATCCGATTCAGGATGTAGGATCCCATCGTTTGTCGCGATACCAACTTTTGAAACAGATGTCCCAAAACTTCTGGGCACGTTGGTCGATGGAGTATTTGCATATCCTACAACAGCGCGTGAAGTGGACAGATAAAACCACCCCACCCCAGACTGGCGACCTCGTGTTGATTAAGGATGCTAACCTGCCGCCCCTATGTTGGCGAAGGGGGCGCATTGTTAAACTCTACCCCGGAACTGACGGAGTTCCTCGTTTTGCTGAGGTTTTGGTTCGAGATTCGGTTTTGAAGAGAGCAGTTAGTGGGCTCTCCCGATTACCCGTAGATTGACGTACCGTTCTTAACGGTCCGGGGCGGGGGGATGTTCGGAAAAGATCGACGTTTCTGAACGCAACTCTAATGTCACGTCAAATTGACATTAGCTGTCACTTGAAGTTGACAGTGACACTTGATTGAAATTCTTGTTAGGAAAATGTCGGTATAATTTTGCTGAATTTGTTAAAAATCGCTCGCGTTGAATGTGCCTGGCATATCGAGTTTGAATACATCTTAAATTATCTATGTGATCCCGTTTTGTACGACCAAGGTTTTGATGCCATCTCTGGAGTGGCCGGTCGCGGATGCTTTGAAAGATAACCTTTTCTACCACACGCGCTTGTTGTCGGGACAATATATCGTAATAAAAAAAGCTCCCACGTGTGTGTCTTTGTGTATCTATTGTTGAAACGCCCAGTGTCTTGTGAACGCTGTTATTTGTGTTGTGAGTGAGGTGACTAATTGGTAAGGTCTGCAGAAGAAGAAGATTTACCAGGGGGCGCGCGCGCTCCCCTCTCCCCACGCTGCCCAGGGACTTTCTACAGCACAGACCGTATGTAAAATCACCTTACTTCACAAATTCTATCCGCTGTGTATCGCAGTCCAATTGTTCAGTTTACATCCCCGCTGAAACCTAGTTTTTGTCCGGAGTCTATATTAGTAATACCAGCTTCCACTGCGCTAGCCGATTCCGCGGTATAGGCAGGGGTGTACTGAACATATAGATTAAATAAAATTCATCATCATCATCATGTCAGCCGAACGACGCCCACTGCTGGGCATAGGCCTCCCCCAAGGATCTCCACAACGATCGGTCCTGCGCTGCCCGCATCCAGCGGCTTCCCGCGACCTTGACCAGATCGTCGGTCCACCTTGTAGGGGGCCTGCCCACGGAACGTCGTCCGGTACGCGGTCGCCATTCGAGAACCTTTCCGCCCCAACGGCCATCAGTTCTCCGCGCTATGTGTCCTGCCCACTGCCACTTCAATGATGCAATCCTTCGAGCGATGTCGGTCGTTTTAGTTCTCCTGCGGATCTCATCATTTCTGATTCGATCGAGCAGGGAAATACCAAGCATCGCTCTCTCCATTGCTCGCTGGGTGACTTTGAGCCTTCTTATGAGACCCATAGTAAAAGACCACGTCTCACTTCCATAGGTCATTACTGGCAACACACACTGGTCAAAGACTTTCGTCTTGAGACATTGAGGTATTTCGGACGCGAATATATGCCGGAGCTTCCCAAACGCTGCCCATCCGAGTTGGATTCGACGAGAGATCTCTTTCTCAAAGTTGGACTTACCTAACTGGACCGTCTGTCCTAGGTAAACATAGTGGTCAACAACTTCGAGTGTAATGTTCCCAACATTAACTGGAGCGGGTGCAACATGGACATTGAACATGATTTTCGTCTTGTCCATGTTCATCTTAAGACCCACTCTTTGCGAAGCATTACCGAGATCTTCGAGCATTGTGTTCAGGTCTTCCAAGGTCTCAGCCATAAGAACTACATCATCGGCAAACCGTAGGTGTGTTAGGTACTCGCCATTGATGTTGATGCCGCATCCTTTCCAGTCCAGCAGCTTAAAAATATCCTCCAACGCAGCTGTGAACAGTTTGGGAGAGATGACATCTCCCTGTCTCACACCTCGCTGTAGTTGGATAGGATTAGAGCTCTGGTTCTGTAATCGGACCGACATGGTGGCGTTTTGGTATAAGTACCTCAGCACCTCGATGTACCTGTAGTCTATTTGGCACCTCTGGAGAGACTGCAGCACCGCCCAAGTCTCAATCGAATCAAAGGCTTTCTCATAGTCCACGAACGCCAAGCAAAGTGGCAAATTATACTCTTCGGTCTTCTGTATAACTTGCCGCAGCGTATGAATGTGGTCTATGGTACTGTAGCCTTTCCGGAACCCGGCTTGTTCGGGAGGTTGGAAGTCGTCGAACCTGCGAGCGAGACGATTCGTAATGACTCTCGAAAACAACTTATAGATATGGCTCAGAAGCGAGATGGGTCTATAGTTCTTCAAGAGAGTTTTATCACCCTTCTTGAAAAACAGCATCACATCGCTTCTGCCCCATGCCTTTGGCGTTTTGCCCTCAAGGATGACTGAGTTGAAAAGCTTCTGGAGGACCTTAAGTATCGGCTTACCGCCCGCTCTCAGAAGCTCTGTTGTGATTCCGTCATCGCCCGCCGCCTTGTTGTTTTTAAGCTGCTTGAGAGCCATTCTAATCTCGTACAGGCTGACGTCCGGGATATCTTCGGTATGGTGTCGGGTAAGCTTGGCTCTAGGGTCTGTAGCCTTGCTTTCAACAGGTGTTTGCGTGGAATATAGCTGTCCATAGAAACTCTCAATCTCCCTCAGGATTTCAGGTGTTGACGAAACGATGCTACCTTCCTCAGTTTTCAGCCTCGTCAATTGACTTTGCCCGATAGACAGTTCTCTCGCGGACAATTTGGAGCCTTTGTTCCGCTCAATGGCTTCTTTAATACGCTCGGTATTAAATTGGCGAAGGTCGCGCGTCAAAGACTTAGATATCTGTCTATTGAGCTGTCGATAACGATGGGCATCCGCTGAGTTCTGCAGCTTCATTTCGTGTCTCTGATCCATGAGTAGGAGAGTCTGACTGGAGAGTTTCTTCAATTTGGGACGGCGGGTTTTATAGTACTTAGACCCTACCGTGCGGACAGTATCCACCACCATGTTGTATAGATCGTCCACGTCTATGCTGTTCTCAAGGGCTTCGAAGCGGTTTTGAAGCTCGAGCTGAAAGCACTCGGGGTTTTGAATTTGAGCTGGTATTGGTCGGAGCGTGGATTTTATCAGTCGCGATCTTTCGAGCTTGACATCGATATTCAATTAGCCTCTCACCATACGGTGATCGCTTCCTGTCTTAACAGCGTTGATCACACTGACATCATTGAATATGTGCTTCTTCGTCGACATGATAAAATCGATCTCGTTTTTGACTTTACCGTCCGGACTGATCCAGGTCCATTTGCGGCTTACGGGCTTCCTAAAGAATGAGTTCATCATATAGAGGTTCTCCCTCTCCATGAAGTCTGCCAGCATCTGGCCTCTATCGTTCCGTTGCCCAAATCCAAATTGCCCCACTCTCAGCTCATCACCGCAACGTTGCCCCAACTTTGCATTGAAATCCCCCATCACAACCGTGTAGTGGGTTTTATAGCTATGCATGGCTTTAGCGATCTCCTCATACATAGCCTCCACTTCGACATCGTCGTGTTTCGAGGTCGGAGCGTAGACCTGGATAACATTCAGCGAATATCGTTTCGATAATCTGAGTATCAGGTACGCTACCCTGCTCGAGACACTTCCGATGGTGATCACGTTGTTGACAAGGGATTTATGGACGATGAACCCGACACCACCAATGGACTGTTGGTCGCCCTCCCGGTGGTAAAGTAAGTTACCGGATTGCAGGGTTATCGAGTCCTCCCCCTCTCTTCGGACTTCAGATAACCCAATGATATCCCAATGTAACTTACTTATTGCCTCTTCCAACTCTACGAGCTTCTCGTCGAGCCTCAGTGTGCGCGTGTTGTAGGTTGCCAGGTCGAGTCGTCGGTGTTGGTAGCCGGAACCTACCCGGGGATTCTTAGCACCCCCTGCCCCGCCGTTACCATAGCCGCTACCGTAGCTAGGAATAGCGGGGCCGCCGGGGACTGGGGGCCGATGTATTTTTTGTGTAAGCATTCAGGGGGGGGTTTGCCATAATCGCCACGCTTGGCAGGCGGGTTGGCGATCGCAGTATAGCCTGTTGAAACCTGGAGACGCTGCTGCCCATCTCCTGATGGCAGTTTTCCCTTTGTCGCCTCTTACGACACCCACGGGAAGAGAGGGGGTAGTGCTATTCTATTTATGTGCCGGCACTACACGGCACAAATAAAATTAATGCTTACGAATCGTCCAACATTTTTTTACCTACCTCCTGTTATGGACATCTTTTAACTGACAAGAAAAACAGGCGAAAAAAACTCATCAGCTTTAACAGAACTTACTTTTCCAAGGCCTCCCGCTGTAGGGTTTGCGAACCGATGGCGTAGCTTCATATGACGTTCACAAGTATTGTAAATAGCAATCAAAATTGAATAAATTTGACTTTAACTTTAAATAAAGATTTTGAGTATTGAGTATTGAATAATGCAAAAATTTCAAAATAAAGATTTTTAAACTTTGAATAATCGGTCTCGGAATCGAAATCGGAAAAATATTTTATAGTTGAGCTATTTCCTTTTTTTTAGTTTCTACATAATTAGCTTTATATTTACAGTTCCAAAAGTTAAACGAAAAATCTTGAATTTGTAAAAAATAAAAATCTTGAGACCCTACATAACACCAGGGGGCCAAGCCTGCTAACGTTAAGTCGTAATCGTGTCTCAATCGTGTTTCAATTGTAGTTCAATTGCAGTGCTTTTTTTTTACACATTAGTTACAAGAATTATGACAGTATGATGTGATGTGAAAGAAGTATTGTGAAAAAAGTACACATTTCTTGTAACTAGTGTGTAAAAAAGCACTACAATTGAACTACAATTGAAACACGATTGAGACACGATTATGACTTAACGTTAGCAGGCTTGGCCCCCAGATATAACATATTAAAATGCATATAGTGTAAGCCCACCTACCTGTATAGCGTGACGCGTCTGTGCGGCAAGTCCGGCAGCAGCGAGGGCGTGGGCTCTGAGCGGTAGCCGGCCGCGCCCGCGCCCCCCGCGCCCGCACCGTCCGCGCCCGCGCCCGCGCGCAGCACGCCCGCCACGCCCGGGTGCCGCCACGGGCTGCTGCGGATGCAACCTAATCCACACGGGTTGGCAGTTGGTGTACGAGTCATCGCATCGCACATGTATGCAATAGTAGTTTATCTACACTCATGTTATAACATTCGAATTATGAACTCATGCCTGAACGTCTAATGATACACTTTATGCCATAGTCAACTTTAAAAAATAAAACTGCTGTATCCGGGTGTTTCATAATGACCATTATGAAACACCCGGATACAGCTGTCACTCAATATAAAACACTTATATTTCTTAATTTTACAGTCTCCATGGCAACCGTAGGATTTACACATCTCATGTGCAGTCTCATACACTACTTTATCTACACTCATTACATTTATCATATATTTCAATAAATTAAGCAAAAAAATATTAATTATAAAATGAGGATTGGCGCCAAACCCCACTGATAGGAGTCTTATATGGTCTATACCTTCTAAATTCGAAATTCTAATTTTAAAAAGTTTCTTATTGTTGCCGGCTAAAGAAGGGCTTGAAAGAGTAGAAAGTCAGGGCCGGTAAATCCTACGGTTGCCATAGAGATTGTAAAATTAAGAAAAATAAGTGTTTTATAATGAGTGACAGCTGTATCCGGTTGTATCATAATGACCATTATTAAACATTTTCATATTTAAAGTTGACTATGGCATAAAGTGTATCAATATACGTTCAGGCATGAGTTCATAATTCGAATATTATAACATGAGTGTAGATAATAGTAGATTGTAAAACAAGTGCATAAAACGTACCATTTTTAGTCAATACGAGGGTAAAATGGGTTTTTTGTACGAGTTATACACTCTGCTTTTCACTTCGAGTGTGAGGAAAATAAATAACAATATTGCAAAAAAGAAAAAATAAAGACTTCGCCATATTGGCGGGAAGACTTTCTTTTTCTTTTTTTGTACATGGCAGTGGCAGCACAGTGACTTTAGCATAGATCGTGCTCTTGATATACTTATTTCTTAGAAAACTCATTAATTTTGCCTAGTTTTATTTAATTTAGTAATTAAACATGGATTAAGTTTATTTAACGAAGTTTAATTGCGTGTGTGACTGTTTACCTGACGACATTTGTCTTAGAGTCTGAGACTTAGACGAAGATTTTACTTTATGCACTAGAGCATAAAAAGCGATTTTATGCAGCCTATACCCAACATATACACGAACTTTACGAGCATGAGAAGTGAAAAATCTTTTATTATATCATGCGTTGATCGGTGACTGTAAAACTGCAAGCAAGCATTTCTGTTGCCCTCAATTATATATTTATTTATATTGTAGATATATAGCAGTGCAAAAAACGCATTCAATCATCGCGGTCGGTTTATCATTTTATAGCATTTCCCGTCCGTGAATTAGCATCAGTTCTAGCATCTATCATTTTAGCATATTTTATCATTTAGCATCAGCATAGCAGTATATGTAGGAATAAACCCCTACAGTTGGCATTGGCACTCATCAAGTAATCGATCACCATCACATACTGTCATGTTTTACTTCTTTCCTAGCGAGATGGAGGTCGGCTACTTTAGGCGTTGAACACATCGCTCCCGCGCGCGGTCTGCATTCTGCGGACGCATTCTGCGTTCTGCGTTCACAGTTGCTTTGCTCACACTGGCTTCTTAGTAATTCCCATTTGAATGTATGAAGATTGCGCCTCCTGAATGGAACTCTGACAGAACGCGCGTTCGTTTTGACCGCCACGGTCTGACTGCGTGTAGGTTTCTAAGACACCGCATACATTACATCGAACGCGGAACACAGAACTAGGAACTCTCACCGCTAGACCGCCGCAGTGTATCCGGCGCCTTAAGGTGGTTCGTTGAGCTCAGTAGCGCCACCAATGGAAATAAATCATTTACGATCTATCAAGGGCTTAGTATAAAAGTTTCGGTTATCTAGCGCCAATAAAAGAGTAAAATACAATTTTTTAATTTTTTCAGGGCCTCAAATATGAGCATTAAGTTATGGATCTCAATGTTGCTAAATGTGGCCACTTTTGGCACTATTCACATTCACGATTTATTGCGTAAGTTTGAGTTCTTAAAAGTATATTTATAAAATTAATTTTACTCTTTTATTTGCGCAAAATAACCGAAACTTTTGATCTAAGCCTTTAATAAAGTGCGATTGATTTATTGCCATTGATGGCGCTACTGAGCTCAACGAACCACCTTAAGCGCAGGTTTCATTCATACTGCCATGCAGTTTAAGAACAGCATATAACCAACTGCCTATATATTTTAGTTGTCATCAAATTGCTAGGACTATCGAAGTGTCGGGTTTTTCTCTCGTTTATCTCAAACTTATTTAGAGAAAGATCCACCACAAACTTGATGTCAAAAGTCTTGCAGAGTTCTTTGTAAGTTTATTGAGTGCTATCAAAATAGTTGTAATGATATTCCCGAACCAATTTTTTTTGGAAATATATTATTTGTTGATTTTTTTTATCCTGTTTTACAAATAGATCGATGACACAGAAAGTACGTACCGTCCTCGACGAGCGACTTGCTGAGCGCCAGGAAGTGCCACAGCCCGCTCAGCGCCTCGTCGTCCGCCAGGTCCGCGTTTTGCCACAGATCAGGCTGCCAAATGTTTAAAAATTACTTAATGTCTAAAGCGGGCTACAAACCTTCAGTTGCAACTAGAGATGGGCACTGTGTTTTAACCCATTCAGCCTGCCCGGGTTTTAACTCGGTTAAAACCCAAAACGCCGGGTTAATGCCCATTACTGCCCATTTTGTGGGCGTAAACAATGTTTTAAAGTATTTTTACCTGTGTAAGTATTTTAATTATTTTGGTTATAATGCACATGAATATTACCAAAAGACAAATAATATTAGTCTGTTAAAATACCAGAAAATTGTACATTTTTGTTATTTTAACAGGGTAGTATTCAAATGTTTTAATAATAAAATGGAGTATGCACTTATAAGTATAATATTTTATTTTATTTATGATTAACATAATCTATCTATATAAAATCGAAAGGTGACACTCATCACCGAATTAAAATTAATAATCTGCGTAGGCGAAGTTAAAAAACTACCCCATAATGGGGTACAAAGGGAGGGTTTCAAGTTTATAAGGAATTTCCTCATTTTTAGAATTAGAAATATAAATATTGGTATGTAGGATACTGGTCAGGATTAAAGATGATCTGCGTAGGCAAAGTTAAAATACTTCCCCCTAATGGGGTACAAAGGGGGTTAAAATTTAACGGGTGTCCCAAAAGTAGGTATAGGATGATTTGTCTCAATAAAACGCGAATGGATTGGAATTTCTTCGTAGTTTTATTTTATTTTGAAGAGACTTGTACAATTTTATATGAAAAGAATATCTGCTAAATGGCCGCCACGGGCATTTTTGCTGTGTGCAACTTTTTCATGACACTTTCACACATTTCGCTGCTAATTTCACACATTTCGCTACTTATTTCACCAATAACTCAGCGAATATTTTGTCTTTATTGTCTATGTTTTGGGGATCGTTGGTGTAGACTTTATCTTTGACGTAGCCCTAAAGAAAGAAATCCAGTGGCATCAGATGGCAAGATCTCGGTGGCCATTTGACATCACCTCTTTTTGAAATTACGAGATTTTTCGACCATTCGACGAGTGTTTGTAATTGATCGTGAATTTTCGTGAAATAGTTCTATAACTTCTATGCGCTGTTTTATTGTGAAACGCTCCACGATTAATTTTACATGTTTCAAGATGACGTATGTCAAATTTCAACCCGCCATCTTGAATATTTCGGAAATAGCCACAGCCTTCTCTATTGTCTTCTACAAGCCATGCTATTAGGTTTGACAACGTCGCATTTTTCGTTGGGTGTGAACCGATTTAAGGCCTGTCGCATGTTATACGATTTTTTCTGTCACAAAATTTGTAACGCCCGCCGGACGCACTCTGCTCATATGTTTTGTTGTAGACTCCGCATACTATCAGAATTCTGACGTGTCTGACGTCCGCTTCTGATGAGTCTCGGATGCAAACGATCGGACGGCAGAAATTTTTCTGGCTTTTTGAGGGCGCACTCTCCATACACTTTGTACTAGACCCCGCACACCTGAGAGATTTTTGAGGGACAGAAAAAAAGAAAAAAAGGGTTCTAATAATGAAACGAGATGGCGCTGACAAATAGCGACGTCGGTGTGATCAGAAATAATAAACTAAAATGACGAGTTGATAACATTTTGATTTGTTTTCAAATTCGTAGGTAGCAAGTAGGTAGCACTATCTAATATTAAAACAGTAAAATAACAACGAAGTGACAAATATATCAGTGAGAACGCAACGTAAATCTACTACCTAGTTGAAGCATAAGCAATCAAAAAGTGTGTAAAATCCCCGCGCTTGACTGACATGACATGACAAGCATAGCCTAGCAACGTCGTGCATGCGTGTTTTTGACATAACTTCTAGTCTTTTAGATTACTTTTGATGCGAGCGCCATCTGTCGCCACTTAAAATCAACTTATTTTTCCTTTATAGCTGTCAGAAAAATCCCCCATTCCCATCAGCCCCCTGATTCACGAACTGTCGGATACGGAATCGGATTCGAATTCTGTGCTTTGTCTTTGTCTATTCTATAGTGAGTGACCGAGACAGGGCATACATTCCGCCGTCGGGAGCGTTTCCGACGGTTCGTGAATCAGGGCCCAGATGTCAAGTCGAGTGGACGCGGAAGCACGTGTGCACTTTGTACGGCAAGACAATAAGTTCATCAAACGGTCTGAGCGACATTCGAAACAATAAAAAAAAATCCGGTAGTTTCTCATTTTTGTGTGTGTCATTTAAATAGAATACCTCTGTACTAACCAAATTTCATTGAAATTGGTTCTGATAACTTTCATCCCCTATTTTAACCCCTTACAGCCCTTTTTAGGTTCAGTAGTTTAGGCGTGATTGCGTAACACACAGACAGAGTTTGATCACGCACAATTGTGATGACCACATCTACTGTGTTCCACAGTTTATTGAAACGAAGGTTTCTCATGCAAAATTAAGTAAATTAAAACTAGTCCTACCTTACTAGAAAATAGTGTCCGTAATCCAGGGGGGCTGAACGTTGTCTCGCCGGCGCGCGCCGGGCAAAACGATCTCCACACAACCCCCGATGGGATACTCTTACAGCTAACACTCTTATACTACACAATGCCCTAATAGGCAGCTAAAACTTTCCCGGCGCTTTTCAAAGCGAACACACACGGGTTACAAGTCCGTACCCCGACCGGAGCCCTAGTAGGTGCAAAACGAAATCTCGGTCCCAATATGGGTAGGTAACTTGCGCGGCACGTCGCTACAGAAACACACGAACTTGTCTCACGGCTGCTTACGGCCAACTGGCGATCCTACACCGGCCGGCCGAGCGCATTGTCTCGTGACCTTGACAATGACAACGGGGCCGCTCGCAGCGCGGCGCGAACATCCCCCCGTCCCGGACAGTAGCAAACTGTCCGCCAACTCAATCTAAGGGCAGGCGAGAGAGGGTAGCGATCGCTCGCTTCAAAACAGAGTCCCCCACCAGGACCTCGGCAAACCTGGGCACACCATCCGACCCCGGATGAAGCTGAACAATGCGTCCTAAACGCCAGCGGAGGGGCGGCAGGTTTGGATCCTTTACCAACACGAGGTCTCCAGTCTTGGGTGGGGTCGTCCTATCCGACCACTTAACGCGTTGCTGCAAAATGTGCAAATACTCCAGATGCCAACGGCGCCAAAAACTCTGCGTAAGCTGCTGGAGCAATTCAAATCGCGAGAGCCGTCCGGAGGGCACTTCGGAATAAGGATATTCCGGCAAGGCGTTAAGCGGTCTGCCAATCAAAAAATGGCCCGGCGTAAGGGCCTCTAAATCATTCGCGTCCGAAGACAACGGACACAACGGACGCGAGTTGAGGACCGCCTCAACCTTACAAAATACGGTCGCGAGTTCCTCAAACGTGAGGACCGTCTCCCCAATAACGCGACGAAGGTGAGTTTTAGCGGCCTTTACAGTTGCTTCAAAAATCCCTCCCCAGTGGGGGCAGGATGGCGGGGAGTACTGCCATCGTACCCCTCTGCGAGAGAGTGTGGATCCGATCTCAAAATTATTCCTATCCAAAAATTCACAAACTTCCTTTAAATACCTATCGGTGCCCTTGAAATTGGTTCCACAATCGGACCTGATTAACGACGGCATTCCGCGGCGAGACACAAAACGATTCAACGTGGCTACAAAGGCTTCTGTGGTGAGGGCACTAACCACCTCCAGGTGGACCGCTTTAGTGGCCAAACAAACAAATACACACAAGTAAGCCTTTTCCGTTCTAGCATTACGAAGCCGCGATGTCTTAACGGTAAATGGCCCCGCAAAATCCGTTCCAACTCCTGAGAAGGGCATCGATTCGTTCACTCGATCGGCAGGCAAATCACCCATCTGGGGCTGCATCGTATCGGCGCGCAAACGATAACACGGGAGACAACGAAAAATAACGGATCGGATTATTCTCCGCGCTGACAAAATCCAGAACTCTCGTTGGAGGAGCGCGGTCAAAGCATTACAACCGGCATGAGCATTCTTTACATGTCGGTCTGTAATCAACAGTCTAACTAACGGTCCATCCTTGGGGAGCAACAAAGGGTGGCGTGATCCGTACGGCAGGTTGGCATGTCTGAGCCTACCTCCGACACGCAGCAATCCGGTACTGTCCAAGAAGGGATTCAACCGCACCAAGGGTCCCTTCAACTTGGGCTTACTTGAGCGCAGGGCTTTCAGCTCCGGTTCAAACTCTCGCTGTTGCGTCACTCGCAACCAATGCAAAAGAGCGTCTTGCCGCTCTTGTGGGGCGAGGACCGGAGACAACGATTTCTCCTGAGGCTGGCGACAATTTCGCACAAAGCGCCTCATCCAAGCAGTCACGCCGAGCAACTTATCAAGAGAACTGTAGCGGTCTAACAAAAACTCCATCTGCGGAGCAGCCACCGTCTCCACGGCGTGAACACGCATGCCTAGGTCTGGGACTCTGGCCACAGCCGGGGTGGCAGGCCATGAGCGCTCAGGCCGTAACAACCATGATGGACTCCACCATAGGCGGTGGTCCACTAACTCAGGCGCCTCGCAGCCGCGGGAGGCACAATCTGCGGGGTTTAATTCGCCCGGTACGTGGCGCCAAATCAACGGGGCCTTTGAAGTCTGAATTTGTGAGACCCGGTTGGCCACAAAAACCTCAAGGGTGTGGACTGAACTCTTCAGCCAACAAAGGACGACCTGGCTGTCAGACCACGCAAATATCGACCCCAAGTCGACACCGTTTCCCAAGGTGTCGGCAACATGATTGAGTAGCCGTACTAAGAGAGTGGCGCCGGACAACTCCAACTTCGGAATGGTTAGCCTAGTCCGAAGGGGGGCGACCTTACTCTTGGCCGTAACTAAGTGTACGGCGACAACGCCTGCTGCATCCACCGTTCGGATGTAAACGGCTGCCGCGTATCCGCTTTCGGACGCGTCACAAAAGCCGTGCAGGGAGGCTTTAAACTTTCCCGAAGGCAGCATTTGCCTCGGTATACAAACCCGATTGACGTCGGGTAGGGATGACACGAACCTCACCCACTCTCGTAGGAGGCTACCAGAGAGGGGCTCATCCCATGACAATTCCGCAGCCCAGAGCTCCTGTAGGAAGCACTTCATCGAAAACACTACAGGGCTGAGCCAACCGTTCGGATCAAAGGTACGGGCTACAGTAGACAGCACCGTGCGTTTAGTCCAGACCTTTGGGTCTGGCAGTTCCAATCTATATGTGAACAAATCCGGGACTGGTCGATACTGGACTCCCAAAACAGACAGCATGTCTGGAGTCTCTGGATTTTCAAAGAGGAGCGGCTCTTGCTGGTGGTCCTTAGGCAAATCTGCCAATAGGTCCGGTGAGTTAGACAGCCACTTCCGCAACTCATAGCCACCAGCCCTCAAGAGCGCAATCAGCTCATCACGTAAGACGAGAGCCTCATCTAAGCTCGAGGCCCCCGTGCAGATATCGTCGACAAATAAGGCCCCCCCCTCAATAAGAGCAGATGCCCGGGGATAGCGTAGCCGTTCGCGCTCTGCGAGCTCCAAAAGCGAACGGATCGCCACAAAGGGGCTCGACCGCAAGCCATAGGTGTTGGTGTTCAGCTCGTAAGCCAACATCGGATCCTGGGGATCCTCACGCCAAAGGATGAGCTGGTATCGTCTATCCTCCGGGTGAATCACGGTCTGTCTGAACATCATGCGGATATCGGCCACAAAGACGACAGCGTGCCGGCGGAAGTTGGTCAAAACATCACAGACATCGTGATGCAACTTCGGCCCCGCATGCAGACACTGATTCAACGACACTCCGGTTGACGTGGGCGCTGAACCATCAAAGACCACGCGGATCTTCCCATTGGAAGTCTTCAAAACAGCGTGGTGTGGCAGGAAGTAATGTTCCACATTACGCCAGTCCAACTGCGAGATGGACATGTG
The DNA here is from genome assembly GCA_949710035.1 of Crambus lathoniellus. Classification (NCBI taxonomy): domain Eukaryota; kingdom Metazoa; phylum Arthropoda; class Insecta; order Lepidoptera; family Crambidae; genus Crambus; species Crambus lathoniellus. Next base: position 1,239,314 of record OX453303.1, on the reverse strand, counting down.
CCCAAGGTCCAAATACTCCCGCATGAAGTCTATATACTTCTCCTTGAATGCGGGATCCCTGGCCATCCTACGCTCCATGGACAACAATCTCTTCTCGGCCATCGGTCGGGAGCTCCCTAAAAGAGGGCGAGCCGCCAAGAAGGGCAAGCGGGTAATCAAGCGACCCGAGAGGAGGCGCCCAGTGTTGTTCTGGTAGAACAATTCGCACTCCTCGGCTAACGGATCCAACCGCTTGGCAGTGGGAGGTTCCTCCACCTCCCAAAACTTTTGGAGAACGTCGGACAGAGTAGAACCGACAATGGTCTGGCGGTCTACCGACGGGATCTCTGGTGTCTGTGGTACCTTTCCCATCACCACATGACCCAGCGACGAGGACAAGGCGACAAGATCGGCTGTCTGCAAAACTCGCTTGCTTCCACACAGTACACGACCGAGGACATCCGCACCAATCAACAAGTGTATTGGGCCCGGTCGGTGGAAGGAAGGATCAGCCAAAGCCAGTCCAGACGTCAGCTCAATCGTGGATGGCGGCACTCGCACTTGCGGGAGTGGTCCAACCACCTTATCAAAAACTATCGCCGAAGCACCGATCTTCGGCCTTGGCGTGAAGTGGGGGGAGAAGGAGAACTCAACTCGACCAATCGGATCAGGGATCCGCGAGTCTCCCACCCCCCGTACCGCTTCGTGATGCGGCACAAGCAAAAGACCCAGCTGTCGGACAAGCCACCTGGACATTATGCACCCCTGGGCACCTGAGTCCAAAAGGGCACGCACCGTTACAACATTGCCCTTAGGTCCCCAAACATTCACGGAGGCTGTTGGCAACAGCACAAGCTCCGGAGGGGTGGTTGGGTCCGACAGGGGCGCCATTAAAAATTTTGGGGGGGTACTTGTCCCCCTCGCGCCTGAGTCGGCGCGCCAAATGTGGGACGCTCGTACCGGGCGAGCGGGTCCCAATCGGGTACATACTGGCCCCGACCAACAGCACTCCTAGGTGCAGGGTAATACCCGTGTGGGGCGTGCCTCGGTACATAGTACCCCAATCGAGGCCTCTCCATTAGGGGGGGGAGTAGCAAATAGGGCCCGTGCCCATCGCCACCGTGGCGTACTCTTGTGGTACCCCCCTACCCCCGCCCGTGGCGGGGGCGTCTCTCCTATAGTTCCCCCTCTCCGGGGGGGACTGAACGGGGGGGCTAAGCCCCGCCGAATCTCTAGGGGACCGGTTCCGGGCTGCCGGGCCCCCGCCCGTGCGCGAGGAATTCGAACCCCGGTCGCTCCCGGCGTCCTTGCGGTCCAAACAAAGGAGGGGGTGATGCCTCCCTCCGCAAAGACGACAATCCTCGGTCTGGGGACACGCCGACTGCATGTGTCCCCCCAAACACCTATAGCACCATTGGCGCTGTTTCGCAACGGCCCTCCGTCCCTCTGGGCGGAGGCCTCTAAATTTGGCACATTCGTGCACCACGTGCCTATCTCCCCTGCAATACCTGCACCGCTCACTCGGTGCGGGGGGAGGGGACTGCTGGAAGGCAGCATAGCGATTGGTCGGGCGACGGGGCTGTTCCCTCGCCGCCACCATACGACCAACACCTGGAACCGGGGCGGGCTCCAGGTGGTCCGTCACCCTACATTCGTCCTCCAAAAAACGAAGGAGGTCCGCGAAGGGCGGGAGATACGAGGCGCTGTCGCCTCCGTACCTCTGCTCGAAACGCCCCTTCATTTCAGCGGGCAATTTGGCGAGGACTATGTGCAGCAGTACAAAGGACCACTGATCCACCGGCAGGTCCAATCGCCTTAGGGAGTTGACCGCTGACAGTAGCGGGTTCAGCAACTCCCTCCGTAACAGGTGTACCCGCGTGATTCGCGGGAGGGCCAAAATCGTGGCCACGTGGGTGTCCGCCAGTAACCGGACATTCTGGTACCTGCTAACCAGAAGCTGGCGAGCCACCTGGTAGTTGTCGTCGCTGATGAGCAGGTGCTGGATTACCGCGCTGGCCTCTCCTCGCAGAGAGGAGTGCAAATAGGCCAACTTCTCACTAGGGGATAAGTCCCGTCGTGAATCCACCAAACTGTCAAACAAATTAATGAAGCCCATCCAGGCTGACAGATCCCCATTAAAGGTGGGAATCTCCAGCGTAGGTAATCGGCCTAGCAACGCCGTCGGGGTAGGTTTGACCTCCCCGCTCAAAACCGGCTCCCCCTTCCGAACAGCCAGGGCCCTCTCAGCCGCCTCCGTGAGCTGGTCAGCCAGCTCATAGGCCTGGGCTACATCCTGCTCCAGCTGTTCCGACACGGCATCATCAGCTGGGGGGTTCTCCATATAATACGCGCGACACTCCATGGCGTGGCGCTCCAGGTCTTGCAGCCGAGCTGCCAGCCCGCCATACCGAGCTAGCAACGCGCCTACCCGGTCGGCTCGGTCTATTAATGTGACCGCACAAGCAAGCCAACGCAAAGCTCCTTGGATGCCAGCCCTGGATACGGAGGTCGGATTCGTAGGAGCCATTTATAATCCGTTGAATAAACAAAGCAAACAAAGAAATATAAAAGTGGTAAACATCAACAAAAAAAACAATAGAAATAGGTCGCGTCACGATAATATAAAACACAATTAAAATTCGGACGACATACACGGACCCTACTATTTTCATAAATTATTAGCAACTTACCAATTTCAAGGGCTAACAATATAACGGTATAAACAAAACGTATAGGATTAACGGTATGGCATAACGGCACGGCCAAGTCAACCTCGCAAATCAACTACTAAACCGTTATCAACAAACGAAAACAAAACTATTTTTAATAATAATACTCGTAATTTAATACTACTAATAATTAAAACTAGTTCCACTTTTTTAACTAGGCAAGCGGACTCGGAACAAACACTAGTATGTGGTACTAATAAACAACACTTTCGAACGAAACTATTCGTCAAATAAATCCGGACAAACAAAAAAAAAATATACACATCTAGGCGAGTAAACTCGTATCAAAACACTAGTATGTGACAACAATTATATAAGTGTCTATCTATTATCGGATCCACCAAGTGAGAAACATTCGCTTCGAGAATTTACTAGAACAATTTCTTAGTACTTCAAATCGTCTCGGGATCTTCAAATACCCTCGAGATTTCAACAAAAAAAAAATAATTTTTAGGTACGCTTTTTAGGTACGCTTTTTATTTTTACTATGAAATTTTATGTAGTTAATTTTAATATGAAAATTAATTATATCAACTAAGCTCTGCTACCAAAAATATGATCACGCACAATTGTGATGACCACATCTACTGTGTTCCACAGTTTATTGAAACGAAGGTTTCTCATGCAAAATTAAGTAAATTAAAACTAGTCCTACCTTACTAGAAAATAGTGTCCGTAATCCAGGGGGGCTGAACGTTGTCTCGCCGGCGCGCGCCGGGCAAAACGATCTCCACACAACCCCCGATGGGATACTCTTACAGCTAACACTCTTATACTACACAATGCCCTAATAGGCAGCTAAAACTTTCCCGGCGCTTTTCAAAGCGAACACACACGGGTTACAAGTCCGTACCCCGACCGGAGCCCTAGTAGGTGCAAAACGAAATCTCGGTCCCAATATGGGTAGGTAACTTGCGCGGCACGTCGCTACAGAAACACACGAACTTGTCTCACGGCTGCTTACGGCCAACTGGCGATCCTACACCGGCCGGCCGAGCGCATTGTCTCGTGACCTTGACAATGACAACGGGGCCGCTCGCAGCGCGGCGCGAACAGAGTTACTTTCGCATTTATAATTTTAACTAGGGATAATAGGCTGATTGACGAAGTTTTCGACACTCATTCTGAAGTAGCGAAAATATTTTTTGGATATGCTCTCAATTTCATAAACATTGTTTGTATGTAATTTTCTTAGTGTCAGCCAGTCAGTTTAATTTTAACAACGGCATTTGTTTAACTTTCAATAAAATTTGACACCCATTGAAATTGCATCCTAGACCGGTTAACAAACTATAATAAATTTCAATTCAACTTGCAATGACTTTTACATTTGCATTCCTAGTTAACTTCTCATATAACAATTTACCATTTCTATTGTATTTCCTGCGATAATCATAACAATAATAATAATTCCGACCGCAGCACTGTGTGGCAAAGCAAGGAGTTACATGGCAGATTCTACCGGGCTCTCCATGGGCCCGACGTAGATTTATTAGCCTCAGTATCCTGGCTCCGTTTCGGTGATCTTTTTGGTGAAACCGAAGGTTTTGTCTGTGCAATTATGGATGAGGTTGTGATGACGAATAACTACCGAAAGTATATCCTAAGGGATGGCACAGTGGATATTTGCCGAGCGTGTCATCGTCCGGGTGAATCCCTTAGGCATATAATCTCCGGGTGTTCTCGTCTCGCAAACGGCGAGTATTTGCATAGACATAACCAAGTGGCCAAAATAATACACCAACAACTTGCTCTGAAACATTGTCTTGTGGCATCCGAGGTGCCGTACTACAGGTATGCACCAGAACAGGGCCCCGATTCTGCTAAATTAGGAAAAATCACCAGACAACTATCATACAGAAGTCATACCAACGAACTACCAGAGTCAATTGGTATTCTACTAAATTTGTTTGGTTTCACGACAGGATGACATCTGGATGACGACAGGATGACATCTGGATGATCATTGCATTAAAGTTACATGATAGCATGCATGATAGATGCATGATAGGTGACATGAAATGTATCAGTTATTTGCTTCATTATTCTCTTTCGGAAAAGGCAAAGAAATAAATTTTATACAGCCATTGCTTCCTTCAAGATTTACAATATTTTTTTTATCAATAAACGTGCTGGACTTGTTTTTTTAATTGCATTTTTTTAATCATTTTTACAGGATTTCGAACAAAATCTAAAAGGGTTTTGTGCCTATTTAGGGTTCCGTAGTCAACAAGGAACCATAGTTTCGCCATGTCCGTCTGTCCGTCTGTCCGTCTGTCCCCAGACTAGCTAGAGTCTTAGTACTAGAACATACTTATAAATCACCCCGACAAAGTGGTGAAGTAAAAATTTATAAATATATTTTTTTTCGGTATTCTCCTCTACACGTGAAGTGGCCGAAGTGGGGATGTATTTTTTTTCTTGTCTACCCCATAGTGTGGGGTATCGTTGGATAGCAATTTTAAAAATATTGCGAGTTTGTGAAAACAGTTTTTTGATTGAAGCATCCATTCTTCGGGTTATATTGAAGTTTAACTAAATATACCTAGCTATATATTATAACATACCTTCAACATCACGGGTATCCCATTACGCCTCATCTCATTCGGAATAAGTGGAGTGAGGTCCTCCGCCAACTCCCTGACTCCAGCCTTCGTCAGTCTAAATGTGCGCACAAATTCCGCGTCCGGTAGCAAAAATGGGTCAACATTTTGACGTAATGTCGCGCGATCTCGCCGTCGATTTCGTCGCTGTTGATTTCTTTGGTCTTGCCTATCAGCGATTTCTAATAATCGCCGACGTAAAATAAAGTTTGATGGATTCATCTTAACGATAATTCCACCAACAAACGTGAATAAACTAAAGAAACACAATATTTTTAATTTTATTTGTAGTCTTCACCTTTCTACAGACGAACAATTTGATTGACTAGCTTACTTTTGCAAAATGACAAAACAATGACAAATCAATGGTCGATCATCGGTATTTGCAAACGTCAAATTTGTAGACGTCAGATTTAGTAGAATCTACTAAATACATGGTAGTTCAATGACAAATCAATTGGACGCCCAAGTCTCAAACGGTAGTCTACTGTCCAAGAATGTTCAATGATTGATCATTGGTCGGTCATTGGTCGGCCAATGAAATACTATCCAACCAATCGGTAGTCTATTGTTCAATGATAAATCAATGGTCAATCACTTGTCGTTTAATCGGTATGCTACTCCTTATTTGACGTTTGCAAATACCGATGATCGACCATTGATTTGTCATTGTTTTGTCATTTTGCAAAAGTAAGCTAGTCAATCAAATTGTTCGTCTGTAGAAAGGTGAAGACTACAAATAAAATTAAAAATATTGTGTTTCTTTAGTTTATTCACGTTTGTTGGTGGAATTATCGTTAAGATGAATCCATCAAACTTTATTTTACGTCGGCGATTATTAGAAATCGCTGATAGGCAAGACCAAAGAAATCAACAGCGACGAAATCGACGGCGAGATCGCGCGACATTACGTCAAAATGTTGACCCATTTTTGCTCCCGGACGCGGAATTTGTGCGCACATTTAGACTGATGAAGGCTGGAGTCAGGGAGTTGGCGGAGGACCTCACTCCACTTATTCCGAATGAGATGAGGCGTGATGGGATACCCGTGATGTTGAAGGTATGTTATAATATATAGCTAGGTATATTTAGTTAAACTTCAATATAACCCGAAGAATGGATGCTTCAATCAAAAAACTCTTTTCACAAACTCGCAATATTTTTAAAATTGCTATCCAACGACACCCCACACTATGGGGTAGACAAGAAAAAAAAATACATCCCCACTTCGGCCACTTCACGTGTAGAGGAGAATACCGAAAAAAAAATATATTTATAAATTTTTACTTTGTCGGGGTGATTTATAAGTATGTTCTAGTACTAAGACTCTAGCTAGTCTGGGGACAGACGGACAGACGGACAGACGGACATGGCGATATTAAACTATAACTAACTAAATATATATAAACTAACTTGTTGACTACGGAACCCTAAATAGGCACAAAACCCTTTTAGATTTTGTTCGAAATCCTGTAAAAATGATTAAAAAGAAATGCAATTAAAAAAACAAGTCCAGCACGTTTATTGATAAAAAAAATATTGTAAATCTTGAAGGAAGCAATGGCTGTATAAAATTTATTTCTTTGCCTTTTCCGAAAGAGAATAATGAAGCAAATAACTGACACATTTCATGTCACCTATCATGCATCTATCATGCATGCTATCATGTGTGCCACAACCTTTTCTGTGCCGGTGACAGCGGCGCTACGTACGTTTTTCTTTTTTTTTGTAGTAATTTAACCGGCCCTGACTTCTAAGAACTTCAGCCGCCAGCAGCGCTATGGTTGGACATCAACTTGACAGCAAAATGACATTTAAAAAAATCACGTTGGTTTCACATTTTGGCCACCGGCACAGCAAAGTTTGTGGCACTGTAACTTTAATGCAATGATCATCCAGATGTCATCCTGTCGTCATCCTGTCGTCATCCAGATGTCATCCTGTCGTGAAACCAAACAAATTTAGTAGAATACCAATTGACTCTGGTAGTTCGTTGGTATGACTTCTGTATGATAGTTGTCTGGTGATTTTTCCTAATTTAGCAGAATCGGGGCCCAGGTCCTTGAAAATAGCCATGCCACATTGTATTGGGATCGATCTATCATTACAGACAGGACTATTGTAGCTAATAAGCCTGATATTGTATTGATAGATCGACACGAACGCCGCGCGATAATTGTTGATGTCACTGTTCCCCATGACGACAACCTTGTGAAAGCTGAAAAAGATAAAGAAAACAAATATCTTGATTTAGCTCACGAGATTGTGGACATGTGGGACATTGATTCAGCAATTATTGTTCCGATAGTCATATCTGCCCATGGTCTGATAGCCAAGAGCCTCGATAAACACCTTAAGAGGCTTGCGTTAGGTGGATGGATCGGGAATCAGATGCAGAAGACAGTACTTCTGGACACGGCCCGTATAGTGAGAAGGTTCCTGTCTCTGGATCCTTAACCATCGGTAGCCGGGACCTTGATCTTGCTGCCGTTGGGGAACTGCATTTTTGTATTTTTAAATGTTATATTTTTTAGTGTTATACATTGTAAAAATTTAATGTTTAGAAATATAATTTTGTAAGTATTTAAAACGTAATAAAGGGAATAATAATAATCATTATAAGTAATAGAGACAAATAAATTGCCGTGTAAATAAGTGCGGTGACAGAGATAAATAAATGGCCCTGAAAATAAGCGTGCGCGCTAGCCCTAAGTTGAAGTTTTAACAGAAAATTGGGAAAACTTTATGAATCCTTACCTTGTTTAATAGTACACGCTATCAATATAATGCTTAATGATGTTTTCATAAGGAAAAGCATATAACTTCTTCAAATTTACTTTAAAATTCACTGAAATCACAACAAACCTTGCACCAAAACAACCAATTATTTTAAAATGACACTTGTGTATTATCCGACTAAGTTTGCTTTGTAGGAAGTTGTTACGAGCATAAATATGTCCTTAGCGCGAACGCAAATAGGACGCATAATATTAACCACTAGTTATGGTTGGTCAAGTTGCCCATAGGTTTCCATAGCATCTGCTTATTTTTAACTAGATCGGGTTACCTCTAACCAAATGTTCGGTCTACGCTTAGGTTCACAAGCGACGTTGCCAAACCGCCATGGCATGGCTTGTAGTAGAGGAGGCTGTGAAATAGCGCGAAATTCTAATTCTATACGTACTTTTGAGACACCCTTTTTATATGGAAACTTCCTCACTTCTGGGCTAAGAAGTCCTCATGTTGAGGTAACCAGGAAAAAGATATTTGCAGCATATGGCTCACTTAACCGGCTTCGTAAGCTTAACTTCGTTTTCTTTGCACGATTGAGCTGGCATAGGATCTATTCTACATTAAAACACACACACAAACGTACCTAGTGGCAAAGTATTGACTTGAGTTTTTGCATTTTGGTAGTTCAAGAGTTAGGAGAATGTGTCTTTTTGTCTAGGTATTGTTACCTTCTCATGCGTAAATCACTGATCTGACTTTCACGAAATTTGGTAAATAGAGCAATAGGGTAGCGTGCTTGGTGTGCGATCGCTGAGGTTATGTAACTTTCGCAATGGTCTATTCTATCACAGGATGGCTGTTGAAAAATATATTTTATTTTGGAAATCAAGCCGATGGTTCTGGTTACATTTGGATTGGTTAATACCCCTTATCCTGGCACCTGCTCCAGTTACTGTTGGGAACATTACACTCGAAGTTTTTGACCACTATGTTTACCTGGGACAGACGGTCCAGTAAGGTAAGTCCAACTTTGAGAAAGAGATCTCTCGTCAAATCCAGCTTGGATGGGCAGCGTTTGGGAAGCTCCGGCATATAGTTGCGTCCGAAATACTGCAATGTCTCAAGACGAAAGTCTTTGACCAGTGTGTCTTGCCAGTAATGACTGGTCTTTTACTATGGAAACGGTGCTGCGGATTTTTGCGCTACTTTTTGAGGTGGTAGAAAGGTGGAGAATTCCAGGTTTCTTTTTACCTCGGAAAGACCCCCTTCCACTATGATACACTACTTACTTAAAATGCGGATTTGCATCAATTCATACATAATTATGTGTTGTGGCGACATCTAGACGACGCGCACATAATCAACATGGCACGGAGCTTCAAAGTGAAGAACCTACATCGCGCTTACGAAATTCATTCACCAAGTTCCCTTATATACGAACTCCGACATAAAAACCAGCGGACGGTTGTCCTCGGGCTAACAACACCTATCCCGGAAGACAACATCAGTCTTCCTTTAACCGTTGCGCAATCCCCCACAGTAGTTTGAACATGATTTGAACCCAATAATTATTGTACTTACCTAAATATAAAATCCAAACATAATGTCAGTATACCTACGTACACTTTGTATACGGCAAGCGTTAGCGAGGGTTCCACTTGGTATTTTTTTTAAATTTTTGAATTGTTACTTTTATATCCTTGCACCAGACATGTGCCATGTATTACTGAAAAATGGAAAATGAAGTATTTAGAAAAAATCGACCCGTCTCACAATCAGCTCCGATGCTCCCATCGGAGCTGATTGTGAGACGGGTCGATTTTTTCTAAATACTTCATTTTCCATTTTTCAGTAATAAAAATTGCATTGTGAATGCAAAAAACTAAAAATTAAAATAATGTGCCATGTATTTTTTAAGGCATTGATATTATTAATTCTCTTTGACCATGCAGGTGAAGCCGCGGAGAACTGCTAGTTGTTTATAATCTCTCTCTCATTTTGTGCCCCGACCGAGAGAAAATTTATTTTCTGACTTTCTTTGAGGTTTTTTTGTGTCGGGGGTTTTTATTTATTTAATTCTATTTATATATCATCCTTTTTAAATTACACATAAAGTAAAAATAAAACCACATTGAAATCGCTAATTTCAGCCAAATCGAGCAACTTAATTTCTGGCGGCCATTTTTTTTTTTATTGCACCAAAATTTGCCCAGGGTGTACATTATTTAAGTCAAAGCACCATGTCTGTATCTTTTTCCGTTTCGGTAGGCAGTTGACCATCTCCATAAATGGCAATATGGATTTTCTTCAAACGTGGCTAATAACCATCTCGATTAATATAGCTTTCAATAAAAAAAACGCAATAAAATCGCCTGATCCGTTTAGGCACTACAAATATACGTACAGTACAGAGAGACAGACATAGGCCTCAAACTTATAACACCCCTCTTTGCGCTGCGTCGGGGGTTAAAAATTAACAAATATGTTCGTACTCTAATACCTATTACTTAGCATTATTTTAGTAATGAGTTTGTAAATCATGTAAAATTTCATAATATTGGTTAACTGTTATTACTGATTTATTATACAGTTTCCGCCCAACTTTTTGGGCAGAAATGGGCATAAATGGGTTTTAACCTGGGCATTTTCAAAATGCCGGGTTTTAACCGGGCATTTGCCCATCTCTGGTTGCAACTGCACAGTCTCAACCAGAGATGGGCAAATGCCCGGTTAAAACCCGGCATTTTGAAAATGCCCAGGTTAAAACCCATTTATGCCCATTTCTGCCCGAAAAGTTGGGCGGAAACTGTATAATAAATCAGTAATAAAAGTTAACCAATATAATGAAATTTTACATGATTTACAAACTCATTACTTAAATAATGCTAAGTAATATTAGAGTACGTACATATTTGTTAATTTTTAACCTCCGAAACGCAGCGCAAAGAGGGGTGTTATAAGTTTGAGGCCTATGTCTGTCTCTCTGTACTGTACGTACATTCGTAGTGCCTAAACGGATCAGGCGATTTTATTGCGGTTTTTTTTAATTGAAAGCTATATTAATCGAGATGGTTATTAGCCACGTTTGAAGAAAATCCATATGGCCATTTATGGAGATGGTCAACTGCCTGCCGAAACGGAAAAAGATACAGACATGGTGCTTTGACTTAAATAATGTACACCCTGGGCAAATTTTGGTGCAATAAAAAAAAACAAAATGGCGGCCAAAAAAAATGGCCGTCAGAAATTAGGTTGCTCGATTTGGCTGAAATTACCGATTTCAATGTGGTTTTATTTTTATTTTATATGTAATTTAAAAAGGATGATATATAAATAAAATTAAATAAATAAAACCCCCCGACACAAAAAAACCTCAAAGAAAGTCAGAAAATAAATTTTCTCTCGGTCGGGGCACAAAATGAGAGAGAGATTATAAACAACTAGCAGTTGTCCGCGGCTTCACCTGCGTGGTCAAAGAGAATTAATAATATCAATGCCTTAAAAAATACATGGCACATGTCTGGTGCAAGGATATAAAAGTAACAATTCAAAAATTTAAAAAAAATACCAAGTGGAACCCTCGCTAACGCTTGCCGTATACAAAGTGTACGTAGGTATACTGACATTATGTTTGGATTTTATATTTAGGTAAGTACAATAATTATTGAGTTCAAATCATGTTCAAACCACTGTGGGGAATTGCGCAACGGTTAAAGGAAGACTGATGTTGTCTTCCGGGATAGGTGTTGTTAGCCCGGGGACAACAGAACTGTCCGCTGGTTTTTATGTCGGAGTTCGTATATATCGAACTTGGTGAATGAACTTCGTAAGCGCGATGTAGGTTCTTCACTTTGAAGCTCCGTGCCATGTTGATTATGTGCGCGTCGTCTAGATGTCGCCACAACACATAATTATGTATGAATTGATGCAAATCCGCATTTTAAGTAAGTAGTGTATCATAGTGGAAGGGGGTCTTTCCGAGGTAAAAAGAAACCTGGATCATTCTCCACCTTTCTAACACCTCAAAAAGTAGCGCAAAAATCCGAGGCACCGTTTCCATAGTAAAAGACCAGTCATTACTGGCAAGACACACTGGTCAAAGACTTTCGTCTTGAGACATTGAGGTATTTCGGACGCAACTATATGCCGGAGCTTCCCAAACGCTGCCCATCCAAGCTGGATTTGACGAGAGATCTCTTTCTCAAAGTTGGACTTACTTACTGGACCCTCTGTCCCAGGTAAACATAGTGGTCAAAAACTTCGAGTGTAATGTTCCCAACATTAACTGGAGCAGGTGCAGGATAAGCCGGGATTACCCAATCCAAATGTAACCAGAACCATCGGCTTGATTTCCAAAGTACAATATATTTTTCAACAGCCATCCTGTGATAGAATAGACCATTGCGAAAGTTACATAACCTTAGCGATCGCACACCAAGCACGCTACCCTATTGCTTTACCAAATTTCGTGAAAGTCAGATCAGTAGTTTACGCATGAGAAGGTAACAATACCTAGACAAAAAGACACATTCTCCTAACTCTTGAACTACCAAAATGCAAAAACTCAAGTCAATACTTTGCCACTAGGTACGTTTGTGTGTGTGTTTTAATGTAGAATAGATCCTATGCCAGCTCAATCGTGCAAAGAAAAAGTTCTTAATAATAATACCCATGCTACATTGAACAAAGTAAACTGAAAAAAAATATATCCTACGGGAACCGTACTGCAAACCAGTATCCTACATATCAATTTCTATACTTCTTAGCCCAGAAATGAGGAAGTTTCCATATAAATTTTAACCTTCTTATCAATAGGCGGCCTTATTGCTATATAGCAATCTCTTCCAGGCAACCTTGGGTGAAAGAAAAAATAAATCAAAAGGACAGAAGGGGAAAGGGTGCATAAAAAGAATAGAATAAGTATACACTAACAAATATTGAAAGAGAGAAAGAAGATAATATTATAGAAGTTAAGGAGTAAGAGAGAGAAAATGACTTCTAACTTGATCTCTAAAGGATTTAAGAGTCTGAGCCCTTCTGATACCTACTGGAAGCGCGTTCCACAAACGCACAGCATGGACAGAGAAAGAGTAGGAAAAAAAGTCGGAAGAATGACGTGGAATTTTAAGGGTGAGGTTAGAGGAAGAACGCAAAGTACAGGACGTAGATGAAGAGTGAAAGGAGAAGCAGTCTTTAAGATAAGGAGGGGAAGTAGGCATGAAAAGGATAGAATAGAGAAGTTTAAGTGTGTGTAAGTCCCTGCGCCGGCGAATTGGAAGCCATTGGAGTTTGTTACGGAAGTGAGACACATGGTCGTATTTGCGAAGGTTAAATATAAATCTAATGGCAACGTTCTGCAGACGCTCTAACTTATCAAGTAACTCTTCCGACAGGTCAGTAAAACAGACATCAGCGTAGTCAAGGATAGACAGCAGAAGCGATTGTGACAGATTGATTTTGGTACTGGTCGGCAAAAAGTTACGAAGCCGGTTAAGTGAGCCATATGCTGCAAATATCTTTTTCCTGGTTACCTCAACATGAGGACTTCTTAGACCTGTAGGTCTAGCACAACTTAGCGCGACTCTTTGTCGCGCTCCTTTCAACCAATCAGCACGTCGCCTTAAGTCACGCCCGCTATCTACGAACGATCTGATTGGTTGAAAGTGCCCGCGACTCTTTCTCACTCGAGTCGCGCTCAAGTTGTGCTAGCCCTACAGAAGTGAGGAAGTTTCCATATAAAGGGTGTCTCAAAAGTACGTATAGGATTTGAATTTCGTGCTATTTCCGAAATATTCAAGATGGCAGGTTGAAATTTGACATACGTCATCTTGACACATGTAAAATTAATCGTGAAGCGTTTCACAATAAAACAGCGCATAGAAGTTATAGAAATATTTCACGAAAATTCACGATCAGTTACAAACACTCGTCGAAAGGTCGAAAAATATCGTAATTTCAAGAAGAGGTGATGTCAAATGGCCACCGAGATCTTGCCATCTGATGCCACTGGATTTCTTTCTTTAGGGCTACCTACGTCAAAGATAAAGTCGACACCAACGATCCCCAAAACATAGACAATAAAGACAAAATATTCGCTGAGTTATTGGTGAAATAAGTAGCGAAATGTGTGAAATTAGCAGCGAAATGTGTGAAAGTGTCATGAAAAACTTGCACACAGCAAAAATGCCCGTGGCGGCCATTTAGCAGATATTCTTTTCATATAAAATTGTAAAAGTCTCTTCAAAATAAAATAAAACTACGAAGAAATTCCAATCCATTCGCGTTTTATTGAGACAAATCATCCTATACCTACTTTTGGGACACCCGTTAAATTTTAACACCCTTTCTACCCCATTAGGGGGAAGTATTTTAACTTTGCCTACGCAGATCATCTTTAATCCTGACCAGTATCCTACATACCAATATTTATATTTCTAATTCTAAAAATGAGAACTTGAAACCCTCCCTTTGTACCCCATTATGGGGTAGTTTTTTAACTTCGCCTACGTAGATTATTAATTTTAATTCGGTGATGTGTGTCACCTTTCGATTTTATATAGATAGATTATGTTAATCATAAATAAAATAAAATATTATACTTATAAGTGCATACTCCATTTTATTATTAAAACATTTTAATACTACCCTGTTAAAATAACAAAAATGTACAATTTTCTGGTATTATAACAGACTAATATTATTTGTCTTTTGGTAATATTCATGTGCATTATAACCAAAATAATTAAAATACTTACACAGGTAAAAATACTTTAAAACATTGTTTACGCCCACAAAATGGGCAGTAATGGGCATTAACCCGGCGTTTTGGGTTTTAACCGAGTTAAAACCCGGGCGGGCTGAATGGGTTAAAACACAGTGCCCATCTCTGGTCTCAACTGAATAGTCGAACTGTGCAGTTGAAATGAAAACATGCCCAAAACAAACGTTTTCTTGTCGGTTGACAACGGTGGCGTGTTGGGCACGTTTGCATTTGTCGGCCATAGCCGAGCTGGCGTTCAAAAGGTTAAACATATGTGTGTATGCAAAACTGAGAACTGTTTAGTCTTCACTGATGATCTAATCGAAACATTTAGCAAAAACTGCGCAGCTGTCAGTCAGTCAGTCTTACCAAAGCGTCTAGAATTTTAATTTTATATACTTTAATGCGAGAAACATTGGTGTACAGAGTGTTTTACTAACTCGTTGGAGTTAGAACGAGTTTTTTATGCGTTCTAGTTTTCAAAAAAACAAAAAGGAGCCATGCTGAATGAACGTGTCAATGGTTAGAAGAATTTATAGAAAGGTATCAGTCTGAACCTTGTGAAAACAGCGTATGTGACGGGCCACACTGTGTAGTCAGTCACATACATTGTCCATACCGTGAGTCCGTAGTCAGTACGTAGTGTAGTCAGTCACATACGCCGCCCGGTTCATACCTTGAGTCCGTAGTCAGTACGTAGTGTAGTCAGTCACATACGCCGCCCGGTTCATACCTTGAGTCCGTAGTCAGTACGTAGTGTAGTCAGTCACATACGCCGCCCGGTTCATACCTTGAGTCCGTAGTCGGTCTGCGCGCGGCGGCGCATGGTGTGCGATATGTCGTCGAGCGCGGCGGCGGGGGCGGTGGCGGGGGCGGGGGCGGGGCCGGGCGCGGGGGCGGGCAGCAGGCGCAGGGCGCCGCCCCAGCCCCAGGCCAGCGCGCCGCCGCCCCACGCCACCGTCACGCGCTCGCACACCGTATAGTCGATCACACCGCCTAGGGACACCAACATGCCTCATCACAAACCATCATATAAGCCACGCGGATAAAGAAACAATATGGAAATGGCGGCCGGCCGGTCATGCTATCACGCTCACACTTAGCGTCATGCTGCATGTATACCACGTGGGTGGGTCATGCTATCGCGCTCACACTTAGTGCATGGCCGCCATTACAGATTGTTTCTTTAATCGCGCGGGAAATACGTCCAAATATGTAAAGAGGCTAGAAGGAGCATGTCACGCATTTTGTACAGAATGAAGGTCCGTTTATATCTACCAGCATGAAACGTGTCAGACACCGCACAGCAGACACGCTCAGCTCACAAGCGCTAAGCGTGTTGCAAATTTTTGTCTGCCACGGAATGTGTCTGGCACGCTCAATATCTGTAGGTAGATAAACGAATCTTGAAGCGTGAATCGAAAACAAGCCAATTCCTAGGCCAGAACCACTTATAAAAAATCAAAATTGAACGCAAGTACAGTGGAGAATTTTGTTGTTTTTGACACAGAAAAAAAAGCTTTACTATGCGCGCCCCGCCCTCTTGCTTACAATAACGTCTTTATAGTGTTCTGTGTATGCAGTACTATATCTTTAATAATTATCGCCTTCAATACTATAGAGTCTTTGACATTGTAAATATTACGAAAAACGGGATTTTTACCATGTTTAGATTTGTTGTTGAGTCCCCGATATTTGGGCGCAGTTGCACACGCCATGATCACGGAGTAACTGAAGAAAGTTAATGCGGGTTGGATGTTAGGAGCAGACGAATCTGTCTACCCTCTTTCTTGTTCGTTTTCTACGCTTGATGCCCGTACCACTGTTTTCGTTTGCGCACTCAACTCGAAGTTGTTCACAATTCATTCAAAACATGGTAAAAATGTAATATTTACATTACCCGTTTTTCGTAATATTTACAGTGTTAATGACCATGAAAGTTTAAAAAGTTAAGTCTTTAACATTGTGGATATTAAGTTCAAAATATAACTTTGTTTCGTGTGAACTGACATGGCTATTCACCGACGAAGGACGACGCCATGACGACCATGATTTTTTATTCACTACAATATTACAGATGGTTGGTCGCTTCTGTCAAACAGTTGTTAACTTACCATTAAGTGAAACTGCAAGCAACCTGGCCTCGTGGGCGGGATGGCAGCAGAAGGAGGCGAGAGTCTGTCCGGCCTGCGCCTGTCCGGCGTGCGCCTGTCCGGCCTGCCCGTACGGCAGCGGCGTGACGTCACGCTCTATCACGCTGGGCCCGCGCTCGTAGTCTTCCAGCTCCGCTTCTATTGCTGTGGCCGCTTGCACTTCCTGTTGTTACAATGTTTGTATTTGCATTGGGTATTTGACTGTTGTTGAAATGTAGATATTTAATTATGACATTCAGAAATATAACATTATTGAATATCAAATGTGAAAATACAAACTCTATCTGTAGTAACGAGAGAATTATGAGCTACTTGTTAGCTATCTCTTACTAAAACGAAATTGTCTATGTCGAGAGTATGGCGCTATAGAAATTTGTCGTGACATTTCTATAGCGCTCTCCTTGTCTAATTAGAAAATTTGATGCTCTATATCGCTGAAAATATGCAAGATATTTGAAAATAAATACCTATGTTGTGTTGCTACTAATTCAATAAACATTTAAGTCAATAATAAAAATTCAGTCAAATACCCTATTATAGTATGTATTCAGTACCCAGTGTAAGTACAGTCGGCCAAATATGTGGTCTACCACCGTAAGGGTGAAATTCGTTTGTTTGTCAACTAACAACAAGGTTGATTTTCCTTTGCTTGAATTTTATGACACTTCGCGAATTCGTTTTTCGAATTTCGAATCGTCGAATATTGATTCTCATCAACAACATACAAAATTCTTGATTCTAATATTGCGGTATAAGGGTGGTTACAAACTGGCGTTTTTTTCTGCTCGTATACGGTCGTTTCGGCATACGCGCTTTCACGCGAGCCACAATACGGAATTCAAAAAACTGAACGCGCGTAAACGGGCATATTTCGAGCGAACGAACCTTGCGCTTGATTAGCGTATGGCTCGCGCTTATACGAGACAATACGAGTATACAAGCACGTCAACGCTCGTACGAGTCGCGCGTGTGGCAAAAGGCGCGCCTGTACTATACGCGCCTACATTGCGCTTCCGAAAACGAGCTTATACGCGCGTATAAAACGCTAATCTGAAACCGCCCTAATGTTCCTTGGGAAAGTTGTTCAGTTATCGATAATGAATTTCCAATTTCAGTATTTAGGGGTATTTTTGTAAGGATAGTAATTAACCGATCGACTAAAAAACATTTTAGGCTACCAAAATTACTAGGTGAGCGACTTAGTCGCCAATCTAACCTAACCTAAACCTATTTTTCCGCTGCTCACTTAGTATTTTTAGTTGCTCAACCTAGTAATTTTTTGTCGCCTGGTTTAACACCATGCATAAATGGATGTCCACTGCTAAACGTAGGCCTCCTCCAATGATATCCACTTTGCTCGATTAGAAAAGTACGGGACAAGGGTTGTAACAAGAAGCGGTAGTGAAAATGCTAATTATTTGGTTGTTAAAAATATTATTTCTCACATGGAATAAGTCACTTAAAAAAAAAATTAAATCTTGTGTAGCCGCCATCTGCCTCTATGACTTCTCGGAGTCGGTTCCTTATTGAGCCCACCAGCCTCGAGCAGATGTCAGACTCCTCCCATACCTCATTGCATGCATTGCCCTTGCAGTGCTTCTGCTGTTCTTTAGTTGCGGTTCCATCATCTCTGAACCATAAGACACATTTAATTCTCTAGAAATCTCACTAATATTGAATCCATCATTGTGAAGTGCGATTATTTGAGCTCTCTCGGCTATGGATAAATTTCGAGGCATTGTAGTAAAATAAATATCTATTATTTTTTTAATATATTATTATATACATTTATTTCCTTTAATACTTTATTATAACTAAATAAAATTTTATAATATATAAAAATAAACATTTAATTTTATTTTTAAAATTTTCTAAGTTATACAAATTAAATAATAAAAAATAAAAAGATAAATAAAAAATATAAACATATAATATTTAAATTGTAGTATATTTAATAATTGAATTATATAAATATAAATATTAGTTAATATTACATGTAAATAAAAAATAAAGAGAATAAAATTTTATTAGTAATTTAAATTAAAAATTAATTTTTTATAATAATAATTAAATATAAATATAATTACAATTAAAAGTAAAAGTATAAAAAAAAAATAGATATATTAATATATTTTAAATGAATAAATTAATATAAGTAATAAAAATTATTAGAGCCTCATTATTAAAAAAATATAATATATAATTATAATTTAATTTTATCATTTAAAAAAAATAATTTAATTATTTTATATACAAAAATATTTTTAAATATTTATATTTTTTTTTTTTTATATTAATAACATTATTAATTAATTCTTTTATTAATAAATAAATAATTTTAAATATATAAATATAAAATATAATAATTATATTTATCGATTTTTTTAATTTATATTTTAGTTTATTATTATATTTTTTATTTAAATAATTAATAATATTATTTTGCTTCTATTTATCTTTATTATTATTCTGGAGACCCGGCGTTTTATGCTTAAGTTGTATACTTTTTTAATTTTTTAATCTGTAATTCATTAACTGGCAATATCTGTCAACAAATGACAGTTCGTACCAGCCGCTAGTTGTCAAATCAAAGTAAAAAAATACTCGAATGTCTCGAATCGAATAATACATAATCGAAATCAGATACATATTAATTCTTATTGAATTTCCTATGCTTGTCTTTAGTTTTTGTGTTTAAATAGCGTGGATGTGGCCAGCTTGCTACTACAGGTGATCTGTGATGTGGCCTGTTACGGTCCGTCCGTAAAATAATATCAGACAGACAGATATTAGACTACTAGGTACTCATAAGATCAGGCTTTCAGTTCAGCTTTTATTTATTTATATTTATAGGTATCATAGATACAAAGCAGCTAAAATAAGCTTGTACTTGTACATGTAAAACTAGCAAGTGCTATATGTGCTTTATATGAGTGAATTACAATTCAAACTGTATACTAATATTTTTTTAAGGTTTAAGTTAGTAGTAAAATATAAAATAAAACAACTGTATTAAAAGTATTATTTTATTCATTCAATATTTTCCTCATCTCTAACTAATATGTTGTCAAGAAAAGACGCTGGTGCTTCTATGTTATTCTGGTGTCGAGCCCAACCCAAATACCAGACTAATGTCATTACATGGGCACAGCAGCCAACTGTTCGCATACCCACTAAACAATTGCAATAGTATCCTGCTATTTTTTGTTCCCAATTATTTTCACTTGGGTTCAACAATAAATAACAATAGTATATTTTATGGCCCTGGTGTCTTGACCTTATTCTTCCTCTTATCAGCTGCTGTGCCTCATTTGTATTGATATGGGCTTGTTCTGTTACATTAGCTACTTCTACGTAAAAAGTTCCATCCTGCCTTATATGTTCGCCGTAGTAAGACCGTGCCTGTTTAATTTGATATATGCCTAATGCGAATAAAACTAAATCTGACATGCTCATGATCGGGAATATATCTAGAGCTGGTACATTAGCATCAATTCTTATAAATGAAGCTCTTCTTCGATTAATATTATTTCTAATAATATACTGTCCCAAATCATTTTCTATATTTATTCTTTGTAAGGCACGGTCTAGTATTAAAGAAGCATCAGGTCTATTCTCTAACACTGGATGATATGCATTTATTATTGCCGCAGCAATTTTTAAATCGACTTTTAGATGGGTAGCAGAAGTATTAAAGTAAGTATTTCTAAATAACTTGAAATCTCGTTTAAATCTGCCATTAACAATTTCTACTACCCATCTACACAAAGTGACACACCTTGACTTATTGGCCTTTATTGTTGATAATTGAAACTGGCCTTCTTCAAGGGATTCCGGCTTATGAACTACATAATTTAATGATCTTAGGTGACCAATGGCATCCCGGAATCCCCTATCTAAAATAAAAACATCTCCACTCTGGAAATATTCTGTCAGTTCACTATCTTCTCTAAATAAGTCTTTCATAATATCAGCATCTGAACGAGTAGCTGCATAAGGGCCAAAAACATCGATGATGTGTCCATCTGTGGCAACAATTAAAAAAGGCTTGGCTAAATTCCGATACTTATGTAAACTGTAAGTCTGCTTTTGAAAAAAGTAGTTTGATGATTTTTGAAGATATATATATGTCCCATCACAAATTACTATTGCATTCCTATTTTCATTGTTTCCAAAGAGACCCTGAGGAATAAGGAGGTTTCTCTGTATTAATTCCTCCCTACTTAAATGGTTTATGCCTAAGTGAGATGGGACAAAGTTTTGGTGTAAACAATCTCGAGCATTTTTCAAAAGCCTACGGATTTTTTTCTCGGAACAACCAAATTGTTCTCCTAATCTATTATTGGGAGCACCAGTCCTTAATTTAACCAAGTAAACGGCTAAAATTGTTTTTGGATTTTTAAATTGTTGCCTCAGTGCAGGGACTTGGTTCAAGAAGTCCAAAAACTTTTCTCTGGTTAGTCCTAGCCAAAATTGAATATGCGAGTCAGTGAGAACGCTCAAGTCTTCAAAATTCAATTTTTCTGAATTTTCCTTAGTGCTTAGGATATTTAACATGTCAATCATTTGAGTTTCATTAAAATTAATGATATAGTCACTTTGATTTAATAAATTCCAGTTGTAATATTGCAAGTGGTCCATACATATTTTTGCCGCTGGAGTAACATACAGATTAAACTCTGATAAAAGTCTACGCTTTAAAGGTATTGGGACTACATGTCTGTCCCTATTAATACACCCTCTTACAAAACAATGTGCAGAATTGTTTGGAGTGCGATAGTAATCTCCTAAGTGTATAGGTCTTTCTTGTGTTGGTGTTTGTTGATCAATATCATGTTGACGCTGGATATTCCTCCTAGCAGCAACCCAACAAGCATGACAAATGCTGCCATTTTCAGGTATCTGTAAATAAACAAATGTTTACTAAAATAATACATATGTAATTATTTATATAATAATAAAATCAATTGTTGTTGGTTAGTCTCGCAAGAACTAAAAAAAGGCTAAACCAATTTGAATTATTATTCTTTTCGTTAGTTTGCTATAGTACTGAGATGGTTTAAAAACAAAAATAGAGAAAGTAAAAAAAAACTAACCAGGGATACAAATCGCGGGTGGCCACTAGTCTATACTAATATTATAAAGAGGAAAGATTTGTATGTATGTAACAAATACACTCAAAAACTACTGGACCAATTTCATTCTCTTTTAGAAAGCTACATTATCCCTGATTAACATATCATATCCCGATATTCCCACGGGTACCACGCGGGTAAAACTGGAAGGATCCACTATAATAAATGTTAAACTTCCTCATCTTATCACTGAATAAAATCTTTACCTCGTTTGGGGAAATCCTCGTTGCAATCTCATTATAAATAGGGCCCTCAGTTAATATGTGCGTTTGTCGTACAGCCCGTAATGATCTTTCACACCATACACAGCGATTTATCATCTCAATATGGTGATCACCATTATCACCTAACGCTTGACTAATGTTGTTGAAACAACTGTTACATAGGTAACTGTTATCTGCAATCTGTAAAATAAATAGGTATGTTACAACTCCTGCTCAGTTATAGCTAAAACAATGTCAACAGCGTCTTACTTCCCCACAGAAGATCAGTTAGCCCATCAGTACCCTTAGTATGAGTTTGGAAAGCTGTATTCGTAATCGAAAACTATCGCTCTATCTCTTTCATGTCCTTTGACTGCTCTACCGACATGAGCAGTTCATCCAATAGTTTACGTAAATGTTGAAATAATATCAACTCATACTAAGGGCACTGACAGGCCATTGCCAACAGGTCGACTGATTGTCTGTAGGGCCCTTTACATACAAATAAGAGATAAAGCTCTAATCAATCTTACCTCATCACCAAAGCGTTGCTCAACTAATTCTAATAACTCTGGACCCATATCCAATATTCTATAATAATGACTGTCATTGTCAATATCAATGGAGTCCTCGTCGAGGTGTAATGCTGTATTACAGCCAATACAACAAGCCATTTTTGCCTGTAAGGAAACATGTTATTTAAAAACAAAGTCATAAAAAAGTGTAGTTTCATGTTCAATCAATGTTGGTTTCGATCATATTCAGATGATGATGTTTTCTGCTTTCGGTCGCTTTCTAATAAAATAACACCAAATGAAAAACTATACAATGAGTAGGTGCCTACGTAGTACATAAAAAATAGAGAATAAAATCATGCAATATTAACTTACTTACCTTATAATTCAATCTAGGGTATCTGTATCGGAGTCCAGAGGGCGAAAGCAATTTGTCGTAGAAAGAGTACTCGGAATCCAAGGGGTGGGTGCGGTGGTCTTCGTCAGAGGCAGCGTACTCGGAATCCAAAGGGTGGGTGCGGTGGTCTTCGTGAGAGGCGTCAGCGAGTCCAGGGTATACGTAGCCGGGTCGTCGGGAGAAATAACGGATAGAAACGCAATCGGCAAAAGAGCACATTCACAATCACAGTACGCAGGAGCGGATGAGAAATGCGAATGAATGACTGACACTGACGTGACGTGAGCGTGACGTGACGGCATTGTTGACATTTCACTTTTTAAAAGCAAAAGAATTATGGTTTATTCAGCCACGTGAGATATTTTTAAAGTAACATGTCTGCCTTTTGAAGACTCAGTGTTTCCATATTAATAAATATTAATAATTAAATAACTCTTATCCGCGATAAGATAAAAATAAGACAAAACTTGATTTAGGTAGCAAATAATATAAGCTTTATTTTATGACCAAATTCTATTGTATACAAGTTAAGCATTTTTTCTATGGAAAGTGCCGGTTCTCCACTTTAGTTTAGGGAGTTTAGGAAAATACCTGTGACATTAATTTGTCAGTGATATATGTTCTTTTCCAGTGAAAGAGTTTTCTACTTTAAAAAACCTCCTTAGTTCTGAAGTTTATGAAAAACTGTGAGGGTTGTTTGTTGTTGCAAATTATGATCTAATGCATAGGTCACAAAGGCGAAAATAACATTGTGTGCTTGCTCTATGATTTCATGTCCGTTTTCTCAGTTAACAAACGATTTTAAAGATTCGCCTTTAGCGATATTTTGTTGACACGGGAACTATTGTCAAAACCGGTAGACCACTTTCTTGGCCGGCTGTACCTATAAAAATGTGCAAACGATACTATCTGAAACATTATGAATTTTATCATAAACTAGCTGTCCGCCCACGGTTTCGCCCGCGTGGACTACACGACGTTATCCCGCGGGAATATGATATTTTCCTGGGATAAAAAGTAGCTTATGTTCCTCTCCAGGCTACAAAGTATCTGTTTCCCAAAATTTCAGCCAAATCCGTTTAGCCGTTTTAGCGTGATTGAGTAACAAACATACAAACATCCAAACATCTAAACTTTCACATTTATAATACTAGCTTTCCGCCCGCGGCTTTGCCCGCGTGGACTACGCAACGTTATCCCGCGGGAATGTGACATTTTTCCGGGGTAAAAAGGAGCCTCCAGGCTCCAAAGTGTCTGTGCCCCAAATTTCAGCCAAATCCGGTCAGCCGTTTTGGCGTGATTGAGTAACAAACATACAAACATCTAAACATCCAAACATCTAAACATCCAAACATCTAAACTTTCACAAATTTTATAATATTAGTAGGATTAGTAGGAAGTAGGATAGTAGGATTGAATAACAAATGTGAAAATAGAAATTCTATCTGTATTATAACAAGCTAATTATGAGCTACTTAATTGTGACTTTAGCTATCTCTTTCTAATGCCCTGGCTTCACCTGCGTCTAATGCCATTAAGTAGCGCACTAATTTATATAATACGCAGGTGTAGCCGGGTTTTAGCGCACTAATTTAATACAATAAGCGCGTGCTGTTATTAACGCCGTTAGGCATCACGCAGGTGAAGCCCCAGCATTAAACAAAATTTTCTATGGCGAGAGTATGGCGCTATAGAAATGTGCCGTGACATTTCTATAGCGCTCTCCTTGTCTAATTAGAAAATTTGATGCTCTATATCGCTGCAAATATGCAAGATATTTGAAAATAAATACCTATCTTGTGTTGCTACTAATTCAATAAACATTTTAAGTCAATAATAAAAATTCAATCAAATACCCTATTATAGTATGTATTCAGTACCCAGTGTAAGTATAAAAATGTGCAAACGATACTATCTGAAACATTATGAATTTTATCATAGACTAGCTGTCCGCCCGCGGTTTCGCCCGCGTGGATTACACAACGTTATCCCGCGGGAATGTGATTTTGCCGGGATAAAAATTAAAAAGTAGCCTATGTTCCTCTCCAGTCTACAAAGTATCTGTGTCCCAAATTTCGTTCAAATCCGTTCTGCCGTTTTGGCGTGATTGAGCAACAAACATCCAAACATCTAAAGTTTCACATTTATAATATTAGTAGGAAGTAGGATAGTATATCCTACTATATGTATGTGATCACGCACAATTGTGATGACCACATCTACTGTGTTCCACAGTTTATTGAAACGAAGGTTTCTCATGCAAAATTAAGTAAATTAAGCTAGTCCTACCTTACTAGAAAATAGTGTCCGTAATCCAGGGGGGCTGAACGTTGTCTCGCCGGCGCGCGCCTGGCAAAACGATCTCCACACAACCCCCGATGGGAAACTCTTACAGCTAACACCCTTATAACTACACAATGCCCTAATAGGCAGCTAAAACTTTCCCGGCGCTTTTCAAAGCGAACACACACGGGTCACAAGTCCGTACCCGGACCGGGCGCTCCTAGGTGCAAAACGCTCGAGATCTCGGTCACGATACGGGTAGGTAACTGGCGCGGCACGTCGTTACAGAAACACACAAACTTGCCTCACGGCTGCCTACGGCCAACTGAGCGCGAGTTGCGCGGACGGTGGTTGGCGGCGCACCCACGAATGAACGTGAATGAATGAATCACGCGCGGCGTGAACATCCCCCCGTCCCGGACAGTAGCAAACTGTCCGCCAACTCAATCTAAGGGCAGGCGAGAGAGGGTAGCGATCGCTCGCTTCAAAACAGAGTCCCCCACCAGGACCTCGGCAAACCTGGGCACACCATCCGACCCCGGATGAAGCTGAACAATGCGTCCTAAACGCCAGCGGAGGGGCGGCAGGTTTGGATCCTTTACCAACACGAGGTCTCCAGTCTTGGGTGGGGTCGTCTTATCCGACCACTTAACGCGTTGCTGCAAAATGTGCAAATACTCCAGATGCCAACGGCGCCAAAAACTCTGCGTAAGCTGCTGGAGCAATTCAAATCGCGAGAGCCGTCCGGAGGGCACTTCGGAATAAGGATATTCCGGCAAGGCGTTAAGCGGTCGGCCAATCAAAAAATGGCCCGGCGTAAGGGCCTCTAAATCATTCGCGTCCGAAGACAACGGACACAACGGACGCGAGTTGAGGACCGCCTCAACCTTACAAAATACGGTCGCGAGTTCCTCAAACGTGAGGACCGTCTCCCCAATAACGCGACGAAGGTGAGTTTTAGCGGCCTTTACAGTGGCTTTAAAAATCCCTCCCCAGTGGGGGCAGGATGGCGGGGAGTACTGCCATCGTACCCCTCTGCGAGAGAGTGTGGATCCGATCTCAAAATTATTCCTATCCAAAAATTCACAAACTTCCTTTAAATACCTATCGGTGCCCTTGAAATTGGTTCCACAATCGGACCTTATTAACGACGGCATTCCGCGGCGAGACACAAAACGATTCAACGTGGCTACAAAGGCTTCTGTGGTGAGGGCACTAACCACCTCCAGGTGGACCGCTTTAGTGGCCAAACAAACAAATACACACAAGTAAGCCTTTTCCGTTCTAGCATTACGAAGCCGCGATGTCTTAACGGTAAATGGCCCCGCAAAATCCGTTCCAACTCCTGAGAAGGGCATCGATTCGTTCACTCGATCGGCAGACAAATCACCCATCTGGGGCTGCATCGTATCGGCGCGCAAACGATAACACGGGAGACAACGAAAAATAACGGATCGGATTATTCTCCGCGCTGACAAAATCCAGAACTCTCGTTGGAGGAGCGCGGTCAAAGCATTACAACCGGCATGAGCATTCTTTACATGTCGGTCTGTAATCAACAGTCTAACTAACGGTCCATCCTTGGGGAGCAACAAAGGGTGGCGTGATCCGTACGGCAGGTTGGCATGTCTGAGCCTACCTCCGACACGCAGCAATCCGGTACTGTCCAAGAAAGGATTCAACCGCACCAAGGGTCCCTTCAACTTGGGCTTACTTGAGCGCAGGGCTTTCAGCTCCGGTTCAAACTCTCGCTGTTGCGTCACTCGCAACCAATGCAAAAGAGCGTCTTGCCGCTCTTGTGGGGCGAGGACCGGAGACAACAATTTCTCCTGAGGCTGGCGACAATTTCGCACAAAGCGCCTCATCCAAGCAGTCACGCCGAGCAACTTATCAAGAGAACTGTAGCGGTCTAACAAAAACTCCATCTGCGGAGCCGCCACCGTCTCCACGGCGTGAACACGCATGCCTAGGTCTGGGACTCTGGCCACAGCCGGGGTGGCAGGCCATGAGCGCTCAGGCCGTAACAACCATGATGGACTCCACCATAGGTGGTGGTCCACTAACTCAGGCGCCTCGCAGCCGCGGGAGGCACAATCTGCGGGGTTCAATTCGCCCGGTACGTGGCGCCAAATCAACGGGGCCTTTGAAGTCTGAATTTGTGAGACCCGGTTGGCCACAAAAACCTCAAGGGTGTGGACTGAACTCTTCAGCCAACAAAGGACGACCTGGCTGTCAGACCACGCAAATATCGACTCCAAGTCGACACCGTTTCCCAAGGTGTCGGCAACATGATTGAGTAGCCGTACTAAGAGAGTGGCGCCGGACAACTCCAACTTCGGAATGGTTAGCCTAGTCCGAAGGGGGGCGACCTTACTCTTGGCCGTAACTAAGTGTACGGCGACAACGCCTGCTGCATCCACCGTTCGGATGTAAACGGCTGCCGCGTATCCGCTTTCGGACGCGTCACAAAAGCCGTGCAGGGAGGCTTTAAACTTCCCCGAAGGCAGCATTTGCCTCGGTATACAAACCCGATTGACGTCGGGTAGGGATGACACGAACCTCACCCACTCTCGTAGGAGGCTACCAGAGAGGGGCTCATCCCATGACAATTCCGCAGCCCAGAGCTCCTGTAGGAAGCACTTCATCGAAAACACTACAGGGCTGAGCCAACCGTTCGGATCAAAGGTACGGGCTACAGTGGACAGCACCGTGCGTTTAGTCCAGACCTTTGGGTCTGGCAGTTCCAATCTATATGTGAACAAATCCGGGACTGGTCGATACTGGACTCCCAAAACAGACAGCATGTCTGGAGTCTCCGGATTTTCAAAGAGGAGCGGCTCTTGCTGGTGGTCCTTAGGCAAATCTGCCAATAGGTCCGGTGAGTTAGACAGCCACTTCCGCAACTCATAGCCACCAGCCCTCAAGAGCGCAATCAGCTCATCACGTAAGACGAGAGCCTCATCGAAGCTCGAGGCCCCCGTGCAGATATCGTCGACAAATAAGGCCCCCCCCTCAATAAGAGCAGATGCCCGGGGATAGCGTAGCCGTTCGCGCTCTGCGAGCTCCAAAAGCGAACGGATCGCCACAAAGGGGCTCGACCGCAAACCATAAGTGTTGGTGTTCAGCTCGTAAGCCAACATCGGATCCTGGGGATCCTCACGCCAAAGGATGAGCTGGTATCGTCTATCCTCCGGGTGAATCACGGTCTGTCTGAACATCATGCGGATATCGGCCACAAAGACGACAGCGTGCCGGCGGAAGTAGGTCAAAACATCACAGACATCGTGATGCAACTTCGGCCCCGCATGCAGACACTGATTCAACGACACTCCGGTTGACGTGGGCGCTGAACCATCAAAGACCACGCGGATCTTCCCATTGGAAGTCTTCAAAACAGCGTGGTGTGGCAGGAAGTAATGTTCCACATTACGCCAGTCCAACTGCGAGATGGACATGTGCCCAAGGTCCAAATACTCCCGCATGAAGTCTATATACTTCTCCTTGAATGCGGGATCCCTGGCCATCCTACGCTCCATGGACAACAATCTCTTCTCGGCCATCGGTCGGGAGCTCCCTAAAGGAGGGCGAACCGCCAAGAAGGGCAAGCGGGTAATCAAGCGACCCGAGAGGAGGCGCCCAGTGTTGTTCTGGTAGAACAATTCGCACTCCTCGGCTAACGGATCCAACCGCTTGGCAGTGGGAGGTTCCTCCACCTCCCAAAACTTTTGGAGAACGTCGGACAAAGTAGAACCGACAATGGTCTGGCGGTCTACCGACGGGGTCTCTGGTGTCTGTGGTACCTTTCCCATCACCACATGACCCAGCGACGAGGACAAGGCGACAAGATCGGCTGTCTGCAAAACTCGCTTGCTTCCACACAGTACACGACCGAGGACATCCGCACCAATCAACAAGTGTATTGGGCCCGGTCGGTGGAAGGAAGGATCAGCCAAAGCCAGTCCAGACGTCAGCTCAATCGTGGATGGCGGCACTCGCACTTGCGGGAGTGGTCCAACCACCTTATCAAAGACTATCGCCGAAGCACCGATCTTCGGCCTTGGCGCGAAGTGGGGGGAGAAGGAGAACTCAACTCGACCAATCGGATCAGGGATCCGCGAGTCTCCCACCCCCCGTACCGCTTCGTGATGCGGCACAAGCAAAAGACCCAGCTGTCGGACAAGCCACCTGGACATTATGCACCCCTGGGCACCTGAGTCCAAAAGGGCACGCACCGTGACAACATTGCCCTTAGGTCCCCAAACATTCACGGAGGCTGTTGGCAACAGCACAAGCTCCGGAGGGGTGGTTGGGTCCGACAGGGGCGCCATTAAAAATTTTGGGGGGGTACTTGTCCCCCTCGCGCCTGAGTCGGCGCGCCAAATGTGGGACGCTCGTACCGGGCGAGCGGGTCCCAATCGGGTACATACTGGCCCCGACCAACAGCACTCCTAGGTGCAGGGTAATACCCGTGTGGGGCGTGCCTCGGTACATAGTACCCCAATCGAGGCCTCTCCATTAGGGGGGGGGAGTAGCAAATAGGGCCCGTGCCCATCGCCACCGTGGCGTACTCTTGTGGTACCCCCCTACCCCCGCCCGTGGCGGGGGCGTCTCTCCTATAGTTCCCCCTCTCCGGGGGGGACTGAACGGGGGGGCTAAGCCCCGCCGAATCTCTAGGGGACCGGTTCCGGGCTGCCGGGCCCCCGCCCGTGCGCGAGGAATTCGAACCCCGGTCGCTCCCGGCGTCCTTGCGGTCCAAACAAAGGAGGGGGTGATGCCTCCCTCCGCAAAGACGACAATCCTCGGTCTGGGGACACGCCGACTGCATGTGTCCCCCCAAACACCTATAGCACCATTGGCGCTGTCTCGCAACGGCCCTCCGTCCCTCTGGGCGGAGGCCTCTAAATTTGGCACATTCGTGCACCTCGTGCCTATCTCCCCTGCAATACCTGCACCGCTCACTCGGTGCGGGGAGAGGGGACTGCTGGAAGGCAGCATACCGATTGGTCGGGCGACGGGGCTGTTCCCTCGCCGCCACCATACGACCAACACCTGGAACCGGGGCGGGCTCCAGGTGGTCCGTCACCCTACATTCGTCCTCCAAAAAACGAAGGAGGTCCGCGAAGGGCGGGAGATACGAGGCGCTGTCGCCTCCGTACCTCTGCTCGAAACGCCCCTTCATTTCAGCGGGCAATTTGGCGAGGACTATGTGCAGCAGTACAAAGGACCACTGATCCACCGGCAGGTCCAATCGCCTTAGGGAGTTGACCGCTGACAGTAGCGGGTTCAGCAACTCCCTCCGTAACAGGTGTACCCGCGTGATTCGCGGGAGGGCCAAAATCGTGGCCACGTGGGTGTCCGCCAGTAACCGGACATTCTGGTACCTGCTAACCAGAAGCTGGCGAGCCACCTGGTAGTTGTCGTCGCTGATGAGCAGGTGCTGGATTACCGAGCTGGCCTCTCCTCGCAGGGAGGAGCGCAAATAGGCCAACTTCTCACTAGGGGATAAGTCCCGTCGTGAATCCACCAAACTGTCAAACAAATTAATGAAGCCCATCCAGGCTGACAGATCCCCATTAAAAGTGGGAATCTCCAAAGTAGGCAATCGGCCTAGCAACGCCGTCGGGGTAGGTTTGACCTCCCCGCTCAAAACCGGCTCCCCCTTCCGAACAGCCAGGGCCCTCTCAGCCGCCTCCGTGAACTGGTCAGCCAGCTCATAGGCCTGGGCTACATCCTGCTCCAGCTGTTCCGACACGGCATCATCAGCTGGGGGGTTCTCTAAGTAATACGCGCGACACTCCATGGCGTGGCGCTCCAGGTCTTGCAGCCGAGCTGCCAGCCCGCCATACCGAGCTAGCAACGCGCCTACCCGGTCGGCTCGGTCTATTAATGTGACCGCACAAGCAAGCCAACGCAAAGCTCCTTGGATGCCAGCCCTGGATACGGCGGTCGGATTCGTAGGAGCCATTTATAATCCGTTTTATAAACAAAGCAAACAAACAAATATAAAAGTGGTAAACATCAACAAAAAAAACAATAGAAATAGGTCGCGTCACGATAATATAAAACACAATTAAAATTCGGACGACATACACGGACCCTACTATTTTCATAAATTATTAGCAACTTACCAATTTCAAGGGCTAACAATATAACGGTATAAACAAAACGTATAGGATTAACGGTATGGCATACCTCGCAAATCAACTACTAAACCGTTATCAACAAACGAAAACAAAACTATTTTTAATAATAATACTCGTAATTTAATACTACTAATAATTAAAACTAGTTCCACTTTTTTAACTAGGCAAGCGGACTCGGAACAAACACTAGTATGTGGTACTAATAAACAACACTTTCGAACGAAACTATTCGTCAAATAAATCCGGACACACAAAAAAAAAATATACACATCTAGGCGAGTAAACTCGTATCAAATCACTAGTATGTGGTACTAATAAACACACTTTCGAACGAACTATTCGTCAAATAAATCCGGACACACAAAAAAAAATATACACATCTAGGCGAGTAAACTCGTATCAAAACACTAGTATGTGACAACAATTATATAAGTGTCTATCTATTATCGGATCCACCAAGTGAGAAACATTCGCTTCGAGAATTTACTAGAACAATTTCTTAGTACTTCAAATCGTCTCGGGATCTTCAAATACCCTCGAGATTTCAACAAAAAAAAATAATTTTTAGGTACGCTTTTTAGGTACGCTTTTTATTTTTACTATGAAATTTTATGTAGTTAATTTTAATATGAAAATTAATTATATCAACTACGCTCTGCTACCAAAAATATGATCACGCACAATTGTGATGACCACATCTACTGTGTTCCACAGTTTATTGAAACGAAGGTTTCTCATGCAAAATTAAGTAAATTAAGCTAGTCCTACCTTACTAGAAAATAGTGTCCGTAATCCAGGGGGGCTGAACGTTGTCTCGCCGGCGCGCGCCTGGCAAAACGATCTCCACACAACCCCCGATGGGAAACTCTTACAGCTAACACCCTTATAACTACACAATGCCCTAATAGGCAGCTAAAACTTTCCCGGCGCTTTTCAAAGCGAACACACACGGGTCACAAGTCCGTACCCGGACCGGGCGCTCCTAGGTGCAAAACGCTCGAGATCTCGGTCACGATACGGGTAGGTAACTGGCGCGGCACGTCGTTACAGAAACACACAAACTTGCCTCACGGCTGCCTACGGCCAACTGAGCGCGAGTTGCGCGGACGGTGGTTGGCGGCGCACCCACGAATGAACGTGAATGAATGAATCACGCGCGGCGTGAACAGTATGTATTCTGTAGTAGTCCCTAATGTAAGTTTATCAATGTGCAAGCGTTACTATCGCATAAGCGTTAAGAATAATATTATAGATAGATCTTATTTCTTTCCTACCTACCTACCTACGATCTATCTGACAAAATTTAGAGCCAGCGCGCACTTGTGATTTTTAGTCGACCGATAGTTTAGTCGGAATCGTAAGACGATCGTGATTAAACTGTCGGCCGATAGTTGGGCGATAGTTTAGTTGAATGCAGTGCGCGCGCTCACATAGTCCTTCATGCACATTCTCGACCGGCCGATAGTTGTGATGTGCGATAGTTTGATCGAACAACTATCGGCCGATAGTTTGATCGGTCGATTTTTAATCGTCAGTGCGCGCACTGCCATCTAACTCTATACTGAATCCGAGAACGATCAAACTATCGCCCGATTAAAAATTACAAGTGCGCGTGTGTAAGATAACCGAAACTTTTAATCTAAGCCTTTAATAAAAAGTAATTGATTTATTTCCATTGGTGGCGCTACTGAGCTCATCGAACCACCTTAAGCTACCATGTCAAGCTGCGTGATCGTACCGTATTGTCGACGACGGTTTGGGCCTTGGCGGGGTCGCTGTGCGCCTGTTGGATGTCGTGCAGCCGCAGTGTACTCGCGTCCCGCTGCACCGATACCAACAGGTTGCGTCTGCCAACAACACGAGCTATAGTTAGGAGTGTTTTTTCAAAGAAGCACTGGCTGACACAATCAGGACTGCTACACGCCAAATCCCTTATAGAAGGCTACTCGCAAAGCCGAACTCCTGGAGCTTAGCAGAACGAACTTCTGTGCGATAGTCCGCGCCTTAACCGGCCACTGAAAACTAAACAGGCACCAATTTCACATGAAATTGAGTGACACTGATGTTTGCCGCTACTGTAAACAGGAGAGGGAAACGCCCCGGCACCTTCTGTGTGACTGCGGGCCCCTTATCCACAAACGCAGTATCCATCTGGGTCGACACATTATGCGCCCGGAGGAGATTAAAACTCTAAAAGCTAGGAGTATTCTTGACTTCTTGGAAGCCTCCAGGCTAAAAGAGCTACTTTAACCAGGGGGCCAAGTCTGCTAACGTTAAGTCACAATCGTGTCTCAATCGTGTTTCAATCGTAGTTTAGTGGTAGTGCTTTTTTAAACACTGGTTACAAGAATTAGGACAGTATGATGTGATGTGAATGTATTGGGTGGTGTGACCATCAATAGTATTGTGAAAAAAGTACATATTTCTTGTAACTAGTGTGTAAAAAAGCACTACAACTGAACCACAATTGAGACACGATTGTGACTTAACGTTAGCAGACTTAGCCTCCAGGTGGCGAGTCACAATAGATCTTTTAGGTTGCAGTGACTACATCTCCTACAGGAGATGCATAGCCCCTTACATTCAAAAATAATAATAATAGGAGCGTTTTCCTTTTTTATTAGTCCCCTAAAGCGGGCTTACGAATAGCTAGTATAGGAGTGTATTCGGAATGTGGTTTACACGTGCCACTTGTTTCATCAATTCGATCGCGTCATCATGACGACTGATTTGCTGTTCCGAGGCATAGCAGCTTTAGCAGATATGCTAATTCTTGAAGCAGAAGAGCAACAAAAACCTAAAATTTACAAAAAACATCATCTACATAAAATCTACAAATTTAATTGTTTCACGCTCACTCAAGCTGATGAAAAATTTGCATTCAACGCCATTTTGATTTTCAAATTACATCCAAGTGTGCTCATGGAAGTTGAACGCGGTCCGAGTATACTCTGATTGGAGATTTCATCTGAGTGAACTCTGATTTCCGAGTGGCTCCGAGTAATCTCAGTCCGAGACTCCGAGTGTACTTGGATCGTGAAAACCCCGCTAAAGCCGGGTTTTCAGAGTAAGAGTTGGCTCGGACCGAATGCACTCGGATGTCTACTCGGACGCTACTCGTATCATGTAAACACGTAATCTGAACGCACTCGGTCGCCGTTATCTAATCCGATCCGAGTAGACTCGGACTCTGTTCTATTTTTCAAGCTCACTCGGATCATTTTTATGAAAACAAAATGGCGACAAGTAAGAAAAAGTGGAGTGAACGTGACACAATTAGGTTTTTAGAACTGGAGTGAAGGAGACAAATGACCATTTGGCAGGCTTGGGCAGTGGTGGTAGGCTGACTCCTATGGTTGTTGCTGCAGAATAAAACTCCAAGTTGCTTGTAGAAGTGTAGACGAGAGAATGAATATTTATTTACAAAAAAGGCTTAATTATATTTACAAACATGGGTATTGAAATAGTTACTAGTTATTTTACAAATTTACACATAAAAAGAGATACAAGTTGTCGCGCTCTCTCGCACGCGGAGCGAGAGGCACGACAATGGGAGCGAGAGGTCAGAGTTCACGCGGCGCGCGGAGTGGGAGGCGCGCGTGAGAGCGAGAGGTCAGAGGTCACGCGATGCGGGGGCGCGCGCGCGGGACGAGGCGCGCGCTGACAAAACCGCGGGGATCGGCCGCGCTCTGCACATTACGGCGAGAAGGCGCGAGACGACGGACGCTGCGAAGAGGCACGGTGCGCGACGACATCTCGGGGCTCCGGTGACGGTGACGAACTTGACTCGCTGCGGTGTTTGTGAAGAACGAAGATGTGTTTCACATAAGAGCTCTTTTCAGAGCCGTGGTTACGTGAAATCCGCTTGTTGTGTTATTCGAGCGGCGGTTTCGCTACGACATATTTCGTCATGAAATAAATAAATGTTTGGTGTTCGTTATTCGTTGTAGCCTGCGGCTACAGTGCTCCCCTTCAAGCGAAGCGTACAGGTAGCTTGACGGCTCGGCCAGATGTGGTTCGCTTATCTGCTGGTTGAGTCGTCTTGCTGCAGGTTGGTACAGGTTGTGAAGGTAACGGTTGAACAGGTAACGGCTGAGGTGGTAAGGTATCTTGCTCTAGTAACATGTATGCGGGCTTTACCCGGTCGATGGATATGCATGTTTCTCTGTGCGGTAATTTGATCTTGAACATTTTCTCGTTGCGATCCACGATTTGGTAGGGTCCTTCATACGGTGACTGAAGTGGTTTTCTAACTGCATCTGTCCTAATAAACACATGTGTGCATGTACTTAAGTCGTTGTGCACGAACATGCGTTTATTGTTGCTGTGGTGGACGGCTGCTTCGGTCGGCTTGAGTGCTTGAATGGATTCGCGTTTTTTCAACGTAGGTATAATCGTAGGTAGGTATGTTTGTGCTTGCGTTGAAAAATTCGCCTGGGAGTCGCAGATGGTAACCGTAGGTAAGTTCGGCTGCACTGACGGATGTGTCTGTGCGTAAGGCTGCTCGGAGTCCCAGTAGCACGGTTGGCAGTTCGTCTGGCCATGTTGTTGTGGCGGCGATGAGTCTTGCGCGCAAAGCATTCTTCAGTGAGCGGTGCCAACGTTCGACAATGCCGTTTGCTTGCGGGTGGTACGGCGTTGTTCGAGTTTTCTCTATTCCCATTAGCTTCATAAGGTTGGTAAACAGCTGACTTTCGAACTGACGACCTTGATCGCTTGTTAGGGTCGCGGGGCATCCGAAGCGTGCTATCCAGTGTTGATAGACGACTTTTGCGACTGTATCAGCTGATATGTCGTCGGTAGGTACTGCTTCGGGCCATCGGGTCGCTCGATCGATCATGCTTACTACGTAGCGTAGGCCGTTTTCTGTAGTGGTGAGCGGACCAACGATGTCAACGTGTATGTGTTGAAAGCGGTCAGCTGACGGGAACGATGAGATGGGCGAGACTGTGTGGTGTTGTATTTTGCTTTTCTGGCAAGGAATACAAGCTTTTGTCCATTTGCCGATGTCCGTGTTCATTGAAGGCCAAAAGTATTTTCGTGCGACGAGCTTGCGCGTGGTTCGCGTTCCGGGATGACTAACGTTGTGAATGAAGTTGAAAACTTGTCTTCGTAATTCTGTAGGTATGTACGGTCGTGCGTAGGGCGTAGATGTTTCGCAGTATACTTCGAGATCGGTGTCGGGAACAATTATTTTCTTGATTGAGATGTTGGTCGACTTCAGAGTGACTAGTTGTGGAATGGTGCTGTCTCTTTCTTGCGCGTTGGCTATATCGGTGTAGGTAATTATTTCCGGGCACGATATAGTTTCTATGCGGCTGAGAGCGTCGGCGACTAAGTTGTTTTTCCCGCTTATATGGCGTAGGTCTGTAGTAAACTCGGCGATGAATAAAAGTTGACGCGTGCGACGTGGGGTTTCGCTGTCCGATGTGACCTTTTGTAGCGCGTAGGTCAATGGCTTGTGGTCGGTAAATACTATCAGCTGTCTTCCTTCGAACATTTTTCTGAAGTGCTTCATAGACATGTAGATCGAAAGTAATTCCCTATCGTAGGTACTATACTTTTGTTGTGCGTCGGAGAATTTCTTCGAGTAGTATCCGAGTGGTTGCCAAACGTTGTTCACGTATTGTTGTAGGACGGCGCCCGCACATGTGTTCGATGCGTCGGTAAATAGTGCGAGCGGGACGGAGCTATGCGGGTGTGCGAGTAGCGCTGCGTTTTGTAGGCATTGTTTGGAGTTTTCGAATGCTTGTATTGCTTCTTCCGACCATTGGATTTCAGTCTTGTCGCGTTTTTTTGAGTTATGTAGGTACTGATGGAGCGGTGCTTGAATTGATGCGGCGTTCGGTATATGTTCTCGATAGTAGTTTATCATGCCGAGGAATGTTCGTAATTGTTGAATTGTTTTCGGTCTTGGGTATTCGGTGATGGCTGTGACTTTTTCTTGTGGTGGAACGATGCCTGATGATGAAACTTCGTAACCAAGGAATTTGACGGTTTTCTTGCCAAAAACACATTTTGACGGGTTGATAGTGATGCCTGCGTCTTCAAGTCGTTGTAGTACGATGCGTAAATGTTCTTCATGTTGTTCTTCAGACTCTGATGCTAAAATCAGGTCATCAATGAAGGGATAGACGAAATCTAGGCCTCTTAGTACTTCATGGATGAAACGTTGGAACGTTTGACCTGCGTTCTTGAGTCCTGGGCACATACGAGGAAATTCGTATAACCCGAACGGGGTTATGATGGCTGTCTTCTCGATGTCGGCTTCTTTGTTAGGTATTTGTTGGTACGCGCGGTTCAGGTCTATTGTGCTGAAGATAGTTTTCCCGGAGAGCTGGTACGTGAAGTCTTTTATTCTTGGGATTGGGTAACGGTCTGGCTTGGTTATGGTGTTGAGTCGGCGGTAGTCACCACAGACTCTGAGGTCTCCATTCTTCTTCGGCACGATATGAAGTGGGCTGGACCATGGGCTTTTGCTTGGTCTGCATAGGCCTTGTTCCATCATGGACTGAAATTCTTGTTTTACTGCTTCATATCGGTGTGGTGGTATGGGTCGAGCGCGGCAGTGTAGTGGTGGGCCGCTGGTCTCAATGTGGTGCTCAACTCGATGTTTGGGTGACAGCTTCATGGAGGTTAGACGAGTGATTCCGGGGAATTCGCTTAGTATGTTGTGGTAATTCTGTTCTAGGTCGATGCTGCGGACGGTGGGTATGTTGGTGTAACAGCCGGGAGTGGGGATTGACAGTTTGGTGATGTTATCAATCAGTTTCCTGTTCTTCACGTCGACGAGGAGTTCGTGGTGGCAGAGGAAATCGGCTCCAATGATGGGCTTGCTGACGTCGGCGATGATGAATTTCCATTTGTATGGTCTTCGTAGGTCGAGATCTAGTTCGAGTGTTTTTTCTCCGTAGGTGTTAATTGTGGTGTTGTTGGCAGCGTACAGGTTGAACGGCAGGGGCTTCATTTGTTGTCCGCGTTTTCTTGGTATGACTGATATGTTAGCGCCGGTGTCGATCAAAAATTGCAGTCTTGTTTTCTTATCCGATACAAAAAGACGGTACGACTTGCCGGGAACGTTGGATTCCGCCTCATCTAACGTTCGGTCTAGTTTAACGATTGTTCTTCGTTTTTCTTGAATGGCTGTGGTGCGTCGCTAAAAGTACACGGTGTTTCGCATTTTCTTGCCCTCCGACCAAAACGATGATGATAGAAGCAGTAGGTATGCGGCGGTTGCTCGGCTTGGTGGTAGTTGCGCGAGCGAGACGGCGAGCGTGCGTAGGCGTGAGACGGCGAACGTGCGTTAGAGTGAGAACGCTGCGGTCGCCGGCCGTAGGGCGAGTTTGAGTGTCGATACGGCGGTCTGGAACGTAGTTCGGCGATTTCTAATGATAATCTGCGTATTTCTTCAATAAGTAAATGTGTCTCTTGCGATTGCGGTTGCGATTGCTGTGACGACGGCGGCGGGCTTGTTGGCTGTAGAGACACGGCGTTCACTTCTTGGGTTTGTTCGAGCATTTTGTCAGCGAGGAGCGCTAGTTCGTCGAGCGCGGCGGTCTTGCTAATCGTGTCGCTTACTACGAGGACAGAACGGACGTGTGCTGGCAGGTGGTTCATCCACATCAGTCGGAGCGTGGATTCTGGGACTTTTTCTCTGGCGAGATCGCGCATGCGGCGTAACAGCTGTGACGGGCGCTGATCTCCCAACTCCATGTCAGAGAGAAGTTTCTGGAACTGGCGTCCTTCCGATTCTTCGTAGACCGATATAAGTCGATTCTTCAGCGCGTCGTAATAATTTTCAGCGGGCGGGTTGTACAGCAGGTCGCTTATTTGTTCGATGTCTTGTTTCTGGAGCTGCGCGATGACTAGCTGAGCGAGCTGTGCTTGGCCTTTCTTCAGATCGTGGGTTGCGGCTTCGAATGTGATAAACCACAGTCTGGGTCTGTCGCGCCAAAACGGTGGGACGCGCATCTGTAGCGCTATGCTGGCCATCTCTGGTGCAGGGGTCGTGCTTGATACTGGCTTGGTGTTGGGTTCGTCCG
Source organism: Crambus lathoniellus (assembly GCA_949710035.1). NCBI lineage: Eukaryota > Metazoa > Arthropoda > Insecta > Lepidoptera > Crambidae > Crambus > Crambus lathoniellus. The sequence goes on along the minus strand of OX453303.1, from coordinate 1,199,639 downwards.
GCATGGCTTGAAAATTTTCTTCAGGCAGGTTGCTTGAGCTTCTGTGCAGGTTGCTTGTTCTTCTTCAGGGGTCACCACTTTGGCAGGCTTGGGCAGTGGTGGTAGGCTGACTCCTATGGTTGTTGCTGCAGAATAAAACTCCAAGTTGCTTGTAGAAGTGTAGACGAGAGAATGAATATTTATTTACAAAAAAGGCTTAATTATATTTACAAACATGGGTATTGAAATAGTTACTAGTTATTTTACAAATTTACACATAAAAAGAGATACAAGTTGTCGCGCTCTCTCGCACGCGGAGCGAGAGGCACGACAATGGGAGCGAGAGGTCAGAGTTCACGCGGCGCGCGGAGTGGGAGGCGCGCGTGAGAGCGAGAGGTCAGAGGTCACGCGATGCGGGGGCGCGCGCGCGGGACGAGGCGCGCGCTGACAAAACCGCGGGGATCGGCCGCGCTCTGCACATTACGGCGAGAAGGCGCGAGACGACGGACGCTGCGAAGAGGCACGGTGCGCGACGACATCTCGGGGCTCCGGTGACGGTGACGAACTTGACTCGCTGCGGTGTTTGTGAAGAACGAAGATGTGTTTCACATAAGAGCTCTTTTCAGAGCCGTGGTTACGTGAAATCCGCTTGTTGTGTTATTCGAGCGGCGGTTTCGCTACGACATATTTCGTCATGAAATAAATAAATGTTTGGTGTTCGTTATTCGTTGTAGCCTGCGGCTACAACCACAATACGAGTGCACTCCTAACCAGTGCCGGATTTAGGCATAGGCAACATAGGCAGTTGCCTATGGGCCGCCACCACAAAGGGGCCGCCACCACACCACAAAAAAAAACTATAAAGGCTCAGTAGAAACAAAAAATACCGAGTTATTTTTTACAAATACATAAATGCCCTCGAAGAAATGTTTGAGGACGAGGAAAACATAGTTAAATCAAGAGCAAAGGCTGTCGTTCTGCATGATAGGATGGCAAAGTTAGAAACAGCCAAATATTCAGTTTTTTGAGATGATATCTTTCGATGATATGATGATAGGCTTTCGCTGACTTTGTTTCTAGTTTAATTTTGAATAAATTTTATGTTAGCCAACGTATTCAGGTGCTTTCTTCTTTAAAGAAACTTTCAACAGGTAACCACAAACGATTTGAGGGCCTCCACCACATGCTCTGCATTTGAGGGCCTCCACCACATGCTCGGCCTATGGGCCGCCGAAGTCTAAATCCGGCGCTGCTCCTAACGTGTGTAAACCAAAATCCGAGTTAACTCTTATACGATTTAGCCGTTCTTCACTCCAGTTCTAAAAACCTCAGTGTCACGTTCACTCCACTTTTCTTACTTGTCGCCATTTTGATGCCATAAAAATGATCCGAGTGAGCTCGAAAAATAGAGCAGAGTCTTAAGATCGGAATACACATGCTTTTTAGTAGCACAAAAGCATGCTAGTTTCGAGCAGATGCTACGTAGTAGCAGACAATTAGCACGTGTATACGAAAAGAGCATGCTCGTTAAACACTCGAAATGCATTGTTATAAAAGAGCATACTACCTAGTAGCATAAAAGCATGCTCTTTTAGTAGTATGTGTATACCGGGCCTAAAGGTCATAGCCCATCTATACCGCACCCACCCAACCAACTTTGGTTGGGTGGGTGCGGTATAGATGGGCTGGGTATAGATGGATGGGATGGCAGTGTTGTGTGTTGCATGCTCATACTTATGAGCAACCAAATATGGACTTAATATCGTGCACTGTAGATGCATGTTACAGTAACAATATAAAATAGCAGATAGCGCGCGGTCCGCGAGCTTACCGCCGTCAGACTGCTCGGTAGTTGAGGCCTCGCTGTCTGCTAGCGGTCGCCGCGTCGCCGCCGCCGCGCACCTTCAAAGGGAATAGCAGTCGGCGCGTGGACAGTTGGGTGCCTGCTAGCTGTCGCCGCGTGGACTGCTGGGTGCCTGCTCGCTGTCCTTAGTTAACCTTAGTTTAAGGCAGTGTTGTGTGTTGCAGTGGTGCCATTACTGGTCATGGACAATTTAACAGACATCTTTTTAATTTAGGTGTCACCGACAGTCCCCTATGCAGAGGATGCATGGAGGAAGAAGAAACAGCTGCCCACGTACTGCTGGAATGCAGGGGGGTGGCCCCCTACCGGGCGAGGTACCTCGGCTCGCCGGGCAGCGTCCAGGAAGCGATCACTAATGTGAAAGCTCTTAGAGCGTTCCTGGCTGAGCTGGGCTGGCTGGAGTGATCTGGCCGCGCACCCTCCGGACGCAAAATAGGCGCAATAGACGTCGAGTTGCGGAAACCGCCCGTAATGTTAAGAAGAAGAAGAAGAAGGCAGTGTTGGGTAGGAGCGGTGTTGGAGCAGAGTCGTGAAAGTGGGCTAAGACCTCGAGTCTACTCGGATCGGATTAGATGCCGGCCGGCGCGGCGACCGAGTGCGCTCGGATTACGTGTTTACATGATACGAGTAGTGTCCGAGTAGACATCCGAGTGCACTCGGTCCGAGCCAACTCTTACTGTGAAAATCCGCCGAGCCAGCTCTTACTATGAAAATCCGCCGAGCCAGCTCTTACTGTGAAAACCCGCCGAGCCAGCTTTTACTGTGAAAACCCGCCAAGTTAACTCTTACCGTGAAAACCCGACGAGCCAACTCCTACTGTGAAAACCCGGCTTTAAGGCGCTACTCGGAAAAAGTATGGACTTTTTGATTTAAAACTATAGGACGGTTACAGTTGTCACAAATCTGGTAATAAGATATATATTTCTTCATACCTTTATCTAGAATCGTAGTTTCAGAAACACGATTTTATGATTTTGGCTCGACACTTTTTATTTTCGAAAATACCTCTAAAAATAAGAAATATCAAGATTATTCTTAAATGGGGATACATATACTATTGAAAATTGGTTTAATTAGTGGACACCAATAATATTTAGGATCGTATAGAAGCATTTTTTAAAACTCGCTATAGTTTTTGAATACGAAGTGATTTTGTGTTTTTTTTGGGTAATCGACAAAATCGGTCTCGCTCCCGCGCGCGTCGTTTTCTCATTGCTATCTCGCTTTAGCATAATTTTTCCGAGTATCGCCTTAAAGCACCAGCTCTAGGGCACGGACCGACCTGGTGGGGCACCACTGTATCTTGGCGACGGGGCGCGGCTGCGGCAGCGCGAGCAGCGGGCGGGCGAAGGCGCGCGCGTCCCACACGCACACCACGCCGTCCCCCCGGGAGGCCAGCTGCCAGTCGTGCCAGGGGTCCGCCACCGCGCCGTGGCAGTGCCGCGACGTCGCCACCAGCACGCCCTTGTTCGACCAGTCTGCACCACACACGTCACACTTCAATAATCTATACCAGTCTTTCCCAAAGTGGGCGATAACGCCCCCTTGTCAACGCTGAATGCCTAAAGAGGGGCGGCAGAGACCCAGAACAAAAAAACATTTGAAGTTATAGTGATTTTTAAGTAGGTAAAAAAAATGGGAGGTGCTTAAAAATAATTTATTTTCAAAGTGGGCAGTAGACAAAATAAGTTTGGGAACCGCTGATCTATACTAATATTATAAAGCTGAAAAGTTTGTTTATTTGGTTGAACACGTTAATCTCGGGAGCTACTGGACCGATTTAGAAAATTCTTTCACTGTTAAAAAGCTACGATCTTCCCGAGTGACACAGGCTCTATTTTATTCCGATATTCTCACGGGAACGGGTACCACGCGGGTGAAACCGCGACGATCCGCTAGTAATATCATAATACTGTGAAGATCTGTGCAGCCAGATCCTGCACAGTAACAATCAATCAAGAAATAATTAAAGATAGAAAAGACAACAAAAAAAACAATAGTAACAACAAGTATTTCTATCTACCGCAACTTTAATGACTTAATAATATTAGGTACAGATCGCGCGGCGAGAGTTTGGCTTTGACCTTCGGGTGGAGGGGATACTGCGCAGCCCGTTGATACTGATTTCTGATTTCTACGCAATAACGGTCAAAGCCAAACTCTCGCCGCGCGATCTGTACTCGCCTCTTAGGTCAAAAATCTTGATAAACTTAAGGTTCATGCTAGCCAGCAGGGCGCGGTTGGAGCAGTTGGACCAGGACACGCTGTGGGCAGTTTCAGAAAGACCCATCTCAGCTACAGGTTTGGCAGTCTCTGGTGGGGCTTGGGAAGAATCTGCAACTGTATTACCAGTTTTAGGTCAAAAGTACAATTACTTGTAAATGTGAATCCTAGAAACACCTGGAAACTGGATACACAAATAATGGAAATAAAGATCAAATAAATCTTTGCATTAACATTATTAATAAGCACGTAGGTTACAAAACATAGTATCATAAGACGTGTGTCCTAGGCATAATTAATAAGTATGACAATGAACAATATAAAAAATTCATACTTTTGACTTCTTCTGGTGGTGAAGAGCCTTTATTTACATCCCAAATGAGAATGCAATGGTCACTTCGATGCTTTTCCATAGCAACTGCTAGTAAGTTGCTCTCCACGTGGCTCCAAGATACTGAATTACACAGTCGAGGGTAACGTGGATCTGTCAAATGATTCAATTACTTAAAACTTTTTCTCATATTTAAAAGGCTTAAACCTTATAGGTAAATGTTTTTTTTTGTTTTCTCAGTTTATTTGCGATCAGTCTATTTGACTATAAGCAGATGTGATATATGTTATTTGTCTTGTAGGAGCAGCACTCCACCGAGTGCCTTTCCATTCTTCATTTTACCTTATAAATGTGAGAAAAAGTTTTGAGTGATACATATCTATTACATATTACATACATTTAAATTTTAATACATATTTAGATGTTTCCATAAATGACAGCACTCACTAAACTCTCTTCCAACAAGACCTAAAGGGTCATAAGCTTGTTTCAAGCTGGTAAGGGAGACTTTGCCGTTGGAGTGCCCAAGAGCCAATAATGGTTCTGGCTGCTCTGAAATGGCACCTATATCAACACTTCGCACTCCATTGGCACTCTGCGAAGCTATTACTGTTGCACCTCTATTTGATGAAATTTGAGTATCTGAAAAGATAGAAAAGGCAAATTTTCAAAGCTACTAAAATAAACAAACACATCAAAGATCGAAATAACTAATGTGATAAATTATTATTCAAAGTGTAATGTTCTATTAGTATAGAGTAATATCATACTTACAAGTTGTTTTCTTTTCGATATCTTTCAAACGAGAAACTTGATACAAGGTTATATCTGATCCCCATATTATAAATTTATCGTGATGAACCGGTGACCAAATTACGTCTAATTTAGTTCCCGACATCATTTCCATCGGGTTTTGTCAATTTTAAATTATATTAAGCAATATGTGACTTTCTTTGCATGAAAAATCCACTAAAAACGCATTGTTTTTGATTGTTTTGATTGTTTTGACTTTGACACTCTTCGTCCTTGACTGACATTATTTTTGACATTTTGTTTTATATTGGACTGCGTTCCGTCGTTTTGGTTTAAAAACAACCGGTTGTTTGGTTGCTGCACTCTGACCCACAGAACGGGTGAAACCATAGTAAAACTACACTCTGACAGCTGTCAGAGTAAAATTTCACCGAGCCACGGCGGCACGGAACGGCTAGAGCGCGCCCCGGAGTGCGCTCGAGTGCACTCGATCGAAGCGACGGAACGCACGCCTGTACTGGGAGCTTAATACAGCTATGGTGGTTTCTGAACGGAAGAACTCAGTATGTTGTCAGCATAAAAACTAAATTCCACACTCTTTCATATTTTTACGCAACTGTCCGAAAAAGGAGTGTTTTCTTCCATGTTTTGTCGCTTAATTTGATTATATTTTTTATTTGAGTATATCACAAAAGAATTTTATAAAATTTAAAATGTTTTTAATACTGTAAGTACTAAAGGACAATGACCATTTTTGTATGGCAGCTCATGGCAGCTGGCGTCTTTTTTTTTCTTGCGGCCAAACCAAACATTGAAATATAATTCGTTGGCAGCACTACAGCTACAGACAATATTTGCAATGTAAGTATACCTGTAAAGAATTTAAATTTTCGAGTGAAAACTTTGCTGTAACGCAATGCAATAACGGGTTATATTTGACTATCTCCCTAGCAGCAAGCAATGTGAAAAGCTGAAAAGTCGGATTTACCTTGCTACTTATATAGATATAGTGATCTGTGGTCGGATTGTTTGTGGACTGTGGACGGACCTCTGAGTACTGAATCCTATGGAGATGGCATATTGTTCTATATGAACTATCGGTTATACCACAGCCGTCTCTATCGTCTTCTACAAGCCATGCTATAATACGGAACGGCAACATTGCTGTGAACCGATTTACTCCTCTGAGTACTAAATCCTATGGAGGTGGCATACCTACCAAAAAGTGAGATGTAACTAAGTCACAATTTTAAAAAATCTTGGAATTCAATTTTAAACTTCTTCTTATTGTCGTATTAATCGGTCCAACCGTTTCAGAGATTAGCCGGAACAAACAGACAGACAGACAAAAATTGTAAAACATGTCATTTTGGTATATGTACCGTATATTTAATCATATGCACGTAGTAAAAAGCGGTTATTTAATGTTACAAACAGACACTCCAATTTTATTTATTTGTATAGATGTATAGAAGATATGCCATCTCCATAGGATTGAGTACTCGAGGTTTACTCGCTGTTTACCTGTCAAACGGTGCAAACGATGTCAAATCGGTTTACTTAAAACTACGTTGCCAACTTTATGCGCATGGCTTGTAGAAGACGATAGAGATGGCTGTGGTTATACAAATATGAGCTAAATCGACATTGTACTCATAAACCTGTAGCCATCTCGTTCTATCTTACCTCCAATACTTCATGTAAACATACATCAAACAAAGAAAAAAAATAAAAAAAAATTAATACGGGTTGAATTGAGTACCTCCCTCCTTTTTTGGAAGTCGGTAAAAAGAGACAGCAATATATTTATTCGACCTAAGTTTTGGCAACATTGAAACGTGACGTCATCGTAATGCATGATTGTAGCCGGTCGCCATTTAGGTTTCTCGGTATGTGAGCTGTCAACGCGAGTTGTATTTGCAGTGTTTTGTGATAAAAGTCTTTTAATTTGAGACTTTCATGTGAATAAAAGGTATTAATAAGTGAGAGAAAGCAACAAGGAACATGTCTAATTGCAGTGTGGTAGTTTGTGGCATCAAAAAAAGTGAAAATCGTCCAAACATTACATTACACCGGTACGTACTATTTATTTTGCAAAAACACCAAAACAATACAATAAATGCCTTGTGTTTTGGTTTTCCTGTGAATAGTTTACTTAGAATTCATACAAAATGTAGCTTACTACTTATTTTGGTGAGTTTTGTTGGTGTATTTCAAGAAAATATAAATCTGTTTGTTTTGCGCTAGAGTTGCCCTTATAGCATTTTTCTTATCGAAATATCGATGTTTTCAAATTTCAAGTGTAAATTGAGAGTATTAATTTTAAACTGTTTTTATTGTTTTAGGTTGCCTAAAAATAACAAAAAAAGAAAAATATGGCTGGAACAATGCGAAAGGAAAATTTAAAGACTCGTACGAAAACTATTTTTATGTGCTCTTTTCATTTTGAAGAACAGTTTCAAACGTCAACGCCAGTTTAAGTTTTGAAAAAGACGTTAATTAGGCCACTGGCAAAATCGAAATTATAGTGCGACAGCGTTTTCGGTTCCGGTTGCCAAAAACTGGATACTTATATATAACGGTTTTTTTAATGTCATTTTGCTGTAAAGTTGTTGTCCAACATACTTACATTCATTCTAGCACATTAAAAGTAAGTATATTTTTTTACCACTAGATGTCGCTTCGCTATATTCTAAATATATTAAAAAAATATGCTTGCTAGTAAAGATCTCATTCAAACTGTTTATTATGTTATTACTTAATAATGCTTGATTTTTTTTAGACATTTCTTTTTTTCTATGGTAGGTAGGTACCTAGTAGGCATTCTCCTTTGTGATTTATATTGTAATGTGTGTTATGTAAAAAAAAACAATCCTTGTTGTATAAACATAATAGGTATTTACAATATGGAGCTTTTTGTTTTATTTCATTCCCTTTGTTTGTTATGTTATTTATTTACCTAAATCCTTAAATTTACCTATTTCGTTTCTGTTCCTCACAGTAGTACTTATTTATTATATTATTAGTTTCCTTTGGGTTTTTAAAAAGTAATTAATTTAAATTTGTTTCATACCAAAATATACCATAGACATGTACATACTTATTCAACGCCATCTAGTGAAGCAATTGGAAGCTTTTTTTTTTAAATGGCCTCTCAGAAAATCGCTCATTCTATGGAGGTCTCGCATGTGTATAGACGCGTGACTCGGAAAACATAAAAAATTTGATCATAAAATTGCAGTTTCTAAGTAAGGCGAGTAGAGCCGACAAGTGGGGCGCCCTCAATCAAATTTATTGCTCGTTAAGTATTAATGTATCTACAATCGTACAGATTGAAGCTAAGGTCGTGCAGTTTATTTACAAACTATAACCTCAGTAAAATATAGTAGGTTGGTCTTTTATCTACTACTACTGCAACATGAACTATATTTTACTAAGGTTAGTTTGTAAATAAACTACAGGACCTTTTTTTTAATCTGTATCTGCGTTTGAATGTTTGATACATTAAGTACTTAACAAGCAATTTTAATAATAACATGCGGATCATAATATCACGATAAAATATAGCTTATGTCACTCGGAAAGAATGTAGCTTTCTAATGGTCAAAGAAAATTCTAAATTAGTCCAGTAGTTTTGGAACCTATTAAATTCAAACAACATCCAATCAAATCTTTCCTGTTTACGATATTACTATAGATGAGGAAGCAGTTGGCGGCTCTTCTCGCCTTGAAGCCCCCAGTACAGGATGGCCACTCATGTTCGTCGACCATGATGGGCCATCATGTACAGGGGCGGTTTGCGTTGCTCGCAGGCGGCAATCACACGCAAACTCTCACACCGGGGGCTTTAAGCCCCCAGTACAGGATGGCCGATCAAGTTGGCCGACCATGTTGGCCATCGTGTACAGGGCCGGTTTGCGTTGCTCGCAGACGGCAATCACACGCAAACCGGCCCTGTATACGATGGCCCATCATGGTCGGCCAACATGATCGGCCATCCTGGGGGGCTACCGCGTAACTTTATGGATATGAACTACATACGTTTTTGGGAACTTTAAGTCAATTTTATAAAGAAAATAGCCGCTGTCAGTTCCTTGTTTTGTGACGTTGGGTATAACGATAATTAGTTAGCAACGTTCATCAGAACAAAGCAGCAAAAATCTATCAGAATAAGGAATTCAAATGACAGTTGAAGCCCATACCCATCCCCAGATTTCTTAGCCGGTAGCCCCCCAGTACTGGGGGCTTTACAGTTGTTGCGTCTCAAGCCCCCAGTACACGTTGGCCGACCATGGTCGGCGACCATGACCAATACATCGTTTATTGACACTTTTGAAAGAACTCTTTAAACTTGTTGGTTCAAAAGTGTCAATGTACGATGTATTGGTCATGGTCGCCGACCATGGTCGGCCAACCTGTACTGGGGGCTTCACGCGCGCGGTCGGGCCAATGATTGTGTGCGTACATGCACAAACACATACACATTGTGTCATTGTCATAAAGAACTTAATTATGTGCAAATGTAGGTATAATTTAAGCACATTATTAAGTTTTATTATTCTAAAAAACTAGGTATATAATTATACACTATAATTCCATTTTAAATTATCGAGGTGATTACGAAACTGCTTTTATAAAATATAGGGTGATATAGGTAGGTAGTCACAAAAATACTTGTATCTATAACTTCATCAATAAATATATCGATGTACACACGATACATAGGGCAGCACTACGGAAAGGCGCCATTTTGGTTTCTCGGTATGTGTGCTTGTGTGTGTGTATGCTTCAATTTTTCGTAGGTATGCATCTCCATAGGATTCAGTACTCAGAGGGACGGACGGATTCGTTCGTCATTTTTGACAGATTTATTTAGATTTTTTAGCCTAGCGAGATACAAGGAACTAACAATTTGGCTTTTGGCTATCAATTATTTGTGTTGTGTACAATCCTTGAATCAAGGAAATCTGCAGCCGCAGACGTGAAATTAACTTTATTGGTGAGTTTCAGTTGCTTTTTAACTGCCGTTTCGGAAAGTGTTGTGAGTTTTTCAGTGCTGTATTTAGGGTGAGTGACGTGATTGTTTACTATAATGGCAACGCCTCTCGTTCTCCCACAGTTTCTCGTGCATTGTCTTGATGTTCTCACGTGCCAGTGCACTTTTTCCGATCTGATTCGTTGAGTGGCCGCCAGTGCCTCAGCCTCCGTCACGAACAGAGAGTTAGATCGATCGAGCCGTGTCACCATAAGGCGGCAGAATAGTCAGTGTGCGACTCTCCAACTTGACTTTCTTGGCCGAGCACTAGTTTGTTTTTGTCGGAACTTCTGATATTTCCAATTAAATAGCGATACTAGGACACCAAAAATTTTATACCAGTGTGATATTCAATGTGGACCATTTGTGAAGTTAGGGTAAATGTGTGTAATGGAAATGCGCCGGCTTTCCATGTCCCCTGCTCTCAGGAGACGGTGTTAATGGCCTAGTATGTTTTCTGCATTGGCATATCAACTGTCGACAACATTTCTGGAACAGCAAAAGGTAAGAAGTTTTTTCTAATGGCTATGAATTCTCAGTAAGAGTGTACATTTTGATGTTAACCTTTTGCATCATCCCTTTATACTTATCTTGGCAATTATGAATGTGAACAATGGAATTAATGTAGAGTTGAGTGAGTTGTTCAATGCCGAGCAAGCCGCTTAGTCATACAACTGATTTGTCATAGAACCTGTGAATGGTATTTGTTTCTAGAAACTATTAGGTTTTTCTTTTCTCATTATGTTAGTAGATAACAGTAATTCAGTTTCTATTGGAAATTAAATGATAACAGAATGTGTTTAGATTGATGCTGAAATTGTGAATAGTACTTTATTTATGCTTTATCCTTATTAATTTTAATGCAATTTGTGCTGTTTTCTCTTATTTCTCATAAATTTTAACAATAATGGAATAATATTTCTTATACAATTAGCTATTTGCTTAGTATAACATGTATCTTTCTACAGTATTGCTAGGAATCTATAATTTAAAGTAAAATGTTATTAACATTAATGATATTTACTGTTATTGTTTTGGATCTACTAGTTATGACTTTAAATCAATTAGATAATACAAAAAAACTTGCCTTCTTCTCTTCTTGCTCACTGTACATTTCTATTGCAGATCATCTACTTGTTATTTATCTACACTATCACTATTATCAAAATGCGAAATGACTCGTCTTTCAAATAAAAGCCTCAAATAAGAACAAACACTTACCCATTTCCCATGCAAAAAATGAACGAAAATTAGTTCACATTCCATACATTGTCCTATGAAACTACAAATATTTTTCATTTTTGAAACTATGGGAATGTAAAGTGATTTCCAATGTTGTTTTAAATGCTTATTGGAAAATTAAACATTTATTCAACACATTTGACACAGAAATTATTCTATAAATATACCGACAGTTTTATATTTATAAATGTTAGATTATTAGAATAAAATAAGTTTCCTTTTTTTTCATAGATAATACTTTATTTTGCCAAGTGCTTATCACTGGCCTTGTTGTTTCTTTGTTAATATCTCTGTGTGTGAAAAATTCTGGGTCCTTTTTGAAATTGTTTTAACACATATTCAAGAAATCTTTTCTTTTAAATAAACAGTATACTTAATGTTTAATTATAATATGAAATACATAATACAGGGTGTTAGGGGCACCCTTGCAAAAACTTTAACCATGGCTTCAGACCATTATGCTGAACAACATAAAACAAGATTTTTTTGTCGGAAATGAAAAAAAAAATTGACTTTTCATACAAGTTTAGCAACTTATCGGGACATTTTGTATGGAGAGTCGAAATATTTTTTTCATTTCTGACAAAAAAGCTGTGCGTTGTTCAGCATGAAGGCCTGAAGCCATGGTTAAAGTTTTTGCAAGGGTGCCCCTAACACCCTGTATAATGTATTTCTGTTTGTAATAAAGTAAAGCAAATTGTCAAAAAGCATTTTTTAAGCTTTATTTTCTCGAAGAACTCATCTGAATATGTTTCTTTTTATTCACAGTCGTTGTATGTGCTACGACACTGGAGGTTATTAATTTAGGGAAACAATTCAAACTTCAGTGATATTCCTTAACTTTACCACACAATTGTATTATCGATACTAATTTTATGAAGTTTATTTATTTTACTTATTGATTTAGAAGGGGAGATGCCAGCGAAGCCGGACGGGTGATCAGTCCCCTGTTAGGAACCATTTTACCCAGTTCCCCAAGTCCCCTGAAAGCTGAATTTTATAAAGCCGAAGAGTTTGTTTGGTTTTTGTTTGAACGCCCTACTCTCAGAAACTACTGGACGGAATTGAAAATTCTTTTTGTGTTAGATAGTTCATTTATGGAGGAAGGCTATAGGCTGTATAACATCACGCTTCGACCAACAAAAGCAGAGCATAAATTAAAAAATTTCGGGAAACTATTCCTCAAGTTAACGCAGGTGAAACTGCGAAGTACAACTAGTAGTTAGTAAAGTAATCATAGTGTACGTGTGTGTGTGTAGTGGACGAAGTTGCTCTAGATAGTATCACGCCCGTAATGATGAGGCGCGGGAGTTCAGTGCACCACTTGCTGCATTCCTGCGCCGGCGCCGCGCGAGCATTGTCTCCGCGAATTTCTCTTTCTCAGCCACTCGAGTGGAAACTATACTTTTTCTTACCCTGCTTGACGCACGACATCATCTTGTTGTTACGACCAAATTATGGCAAACGTGACAAGCGATGTCTAACGAGCCTATTGATCACGAAATCCGATATGTGTTCTTATAGGCTACTGGCGACATACATACATAGTAACTGGTCTTTAATCACGAGAGGTTTCTTTAAGTTTTGTTTTTAAAGGAGTGTAGAACATATTTATTGTGTCAATAGTTAGATAAACTGCTTGTTTTCTGCGGGTCGGTTCTCCAGCGATGTCGACCGTTACGCGACTCGGTGACACGGCACCGTACCGTCATCGTCACACCGATTAACCTGGGAAATGCAATGTTTTGCACAACTGGGAAGATAATAGACGTTACAAAATTAAAATGTAAGGAATAAACAAGGACACTAGAGCAAGTATTGCTCTCGAGCAACCTGAATTCTCGAAGTTACGAAATATTTAGACCCTAACATCAGACCCTCGAAGATCTTTTTAGTAGAGTTCACTATTTCTAACTAGTTCCGGTAAACGAGCGTTCCGGACGGCGCATGAGTGATACAAACAACAGTTTAAGTTGTGTGAAAACAATGAGGCTGATTGTAATGTAAATGTATGTGAGTGGAGTACTCTCACAATGGGGCGTGACATGTCGAATGACGCGCTTTTCGTTCCGGTCGTAGGTTCGTTCTCAGCGGTCTTAATGAGTTTTCTTTTATCACAGTCTTCCCTATAACGGTGATGACCTTTTGTTTGGTTTCTCGCAATTAACTGTCTTCATGCTCATGCATGATGTTCAATGTTTAGATACTTCGTTAAAGATTGTGCCACGGATTAAACGGCACCGGTTGTTTGGTCTTCATAAATTCACTAATAGATTGCTTCGGCATTGCTAAAAGCCCACGACAACATTTAAAAGCTCATAAAATGTTCTAAATTATTCGCTTTGATGACTGCTCCGCGGGTGTCGCCTTAGTGGTGAACTATGGTTATTAAATAATCCGTTGCGACTGAAAAACCTATTAATTTTATAACTGAAACGGACTAATTTCTATGCGCAACCCAATGCAATGTAATCGATCGGTGCAGACTATCAGGCAATTTTAAGCGTTGTAATCGTTTTGTCAATTGGGGTTAATGAAAATTGGGAAAAATTAGCTTAGTTATCTATTATTTAAGGCGCTACTCGGAAAAATATGGACTTTTTGATTTAAAACTATAGGACGGTTGCAGTTGTAACAAATCTGGTAATAAGATATATATTTCTTCATATCTTTATCTAGAATCGTATAGTTTCAAAAACACTTTTTATGATTTTGCCTCGACACTTTTTCTTTTCGAAAAGACCTCTAAAAAATACGAATAGTGAAGATTATTCTTAAATGGGGTTACTTACACTATTGGAAATTGGTTTAATTAGTGGACACCAATAATATTGAGGATCGTATAGAAGCATTTTTTTTTAAAATCGCTGTAGTTTTTTAATACGAAGTGATTTTGTGTTTTTTTTGCCTAATCTGCAAAATCGGTCTCGCTCCCGCGCGCGTCGTTTTCTCATTGCTATCTCGCTTCAGCATATTTTTTCCGAGTATCGCCTTAACTGTTTTTCGTCAACTCTGTGTTACTATGCTGTCTTGGAGATGCCCTATCATATCTTGTGGATTCATACGGGGTCTTCGCTGCGAGTGCGATAGCGGTCGGGGCGCCGGCCCACCACCGCGCGCCGGGCGCTATCGCCACTTTCTCTGCGAATTCACCTTTAGCATTCGAATACGTGATTTGTATTATGTCTCCTTTCAAAACCACGTTTCTCTTTTAAACTTGCGAGAGGCGGTATTTTATGGTCGGCGTCGTAATTAAATGGCGCTTGGCTTCATTAACATTCTGCTTTGCAATACACATAATACTCCATAGAGTTCATCAATAATTTGACCTTAGAACCGTCCGAGGTATCTGAACCCGTTCCGCGTTCAAGCAGTAATTCTCCGGTATTTTAAACTTTCCCATGGAGAACGCCCTATTAAAACGAGATTAGCCGCGTTTGTTTACAAAACAATTATTCAAAAGTTTGTTGATCTAATAGTAGCGTGTCTGTCTACTGTCGCCGAGTGGTTGCACGAAAAACTTTCAGTTTTCTAGTGGTGTTCGTGCAGGTGGAGGTGGCAGGGACAGTAGACAGTACCAGTAACGAGTGCGGCCCCGCTCCGCCTGCACGCGACCGACGTTGTGTATTCCAGCCCACTCCCGCCGGGAACCGTTATGTGACCGCAGCCCATTGTGTCCTTTTTAGTGTTTGCCAAAAATGAACGCAGGAGCTTCGGAAGTCTGAGACAGTGAATAAGTGATTTTTGTAAAGATGTGGCCGTCTGTCAGGCAGTGGTGTCGCCAGCAAGTTAGTAACTCCAAACTTTTTAGCAGCTACTGGCGGTATTTATGCCTGTTCCTTTGTCTCTATAGTAGATTATGCCTTTAACCAAATGGTCGTTCAGCTAATTATATGTATTTCGGGTCAAGTTTAGCTGATTGCCTAGTAGCGGCACCTGTTGTCTCGACAGGTGTTGTGGCCGACCAGCTGACTCGATAACGATTGCTCACAATAATAATGATCGATATCACCGTTATTTTTCTTTACTTTTAGCGGGTGAATAACTTTTCAAACTCCGTAGTAATGAAATGAAAATACTTTACTTTTATGCTGATTACGGTGCAATTGCCAATTAAAAAAAAAACAGGATTTTTAATCGGTGAGCTCGTCACAATCCTTGCATTATAGAAAACGACAACTGACACGAGAGATTTAACGCTAAATTAACTAAGGTTATTACTAAAGTAAATATCTATTTAAAACTTTCATGGCCCAGTACTCGGGAAATAGTGCATAACAATATGCTCATAACACCATTAAGGCCCATAATTAATAAACTAATTAATAGATTTAGTTAAAGGAAAAAAAACTGTAATCAGAAAATTAATAGGCATGTATTCTAAGATTTTAACTCTTACTGTATTATTTTTCTTTTTGTAAGTAATGATGTTTCTATCTGTGAAAACTGATTAAGGCATAATTTGTTCTAAATTTATTAACTAATATTTATTTTTGTATATTATTATGCTGTTTGTTTTCCTTGAAATATAAAAATGAAATAAAAATAAAAATAAAATAAAATAATCAGGTTCGAACTCGAGCTGAACGTAGGTTCCCCGTCTGGTTTGCATCACACAGGCGTCAAATTTATCAATGAGTAATAATTTATAGTTATTTATTTTCCTGTTAAACTATTCATAAAGTGTAGGGCAGGCCCTGGCACCTGATGTCACCAGTGCCAGTTTACCCGCGGCGCGCGACCGTGAGGACTCGCGACGACAATTAACACGTTAATTATTAATTAACCCATCTATCGTGTGAGTATTACGCAGTTTTCGCCACATTTATAATGAGACTATTTTTTTGTTTTATTAGGTTTATTGATCGATTTATCTACATAAGTATACTATAATATTATAAAGAAGAAAGATTTGATTGTTTGTTTGTTTGTTTGCATCGAATAGGCTCCGAAACTACTAGACCGATTTCGAAAATTCCTTGACCATTAGAAAGCTACACTCTTCCCGAGTGACATAGGGTATATTTTATCCCGACATTCCCAGGGGAACGGGTACAACTCTAGAGACGCTTATATCAATTTGACGCTGACTCTACCACGCGGGTAAAACCGCGAGGATCTGCTAGTTACTCATACATTCTTTTAACGTTGTGTATTTTAATACAGTTTGTGTGGTACACCTCGATGTGTTTGAGCAGTATAGTAAAGTTGCATTGTGAATGCATAAAAATAATTTAAAATCTCAGTTGGATTTAAGTTCGATTAAATATTTTTAATGCTTTCTTTAAAACTTTTGCACAGCGTCTGAATCATTCGTTTGTTACATTAGCACAGCTTTCTGGGAAGTTCACTAGTTCCTCCATATCTCTTCTATTATTTTTGCTATGGTTTTGCAATCGCTTCACATAGTCGTCTTTCGAGAGCAACAGATCGTCCGAAACACGTGCCGTCACCAAATGAGTCACGTTTCGACGTCCCACCAGCGGGCATTGCGCAGACGCCGCGTATCCGTGAAGGTCGCGCGCTGGCCATTGTTCGACAGGTAACAGCCTCCGATCCGATCGCCTAGGAAACAGCCCCGATTATGACTTTCGATATTTTTCAATGTTCGAGGCCAATCTTTAGAGCTCATTTGTTATTACCGTTGATACAGATGTATAAACTGGCCTCAGTTTTTTGGGGTGGATAATATATTCAGTTTCTTTTGCATAATCTTTGTATTCATGCAAGTTCTAATACCAGTTTAATGTTGTTTTCCGCAATACAATGTGTAGTGTCATCATTAGTGTTGCCAGGTCTGATTTGTTTTAAATCGGGGCATGAGGTAAAACAAATCGGGATTTAGGGTTAAAGATCGGGACAAACATAAAATAATGTGTTTTTAAATTAAGGTGGGTAGGTATTGCGTTTTGCAACTACTACGGGTGTGCATTAACCTGCGGCGCTACTATATCGTGAATTTATTCAAGTTCGCGTACGGAATTCACCGAAGCAAACATGCTTGATACCCGCTATGCCCGCGAACCTGCGCGCGCGCTGGCGCCGGGCACCAACCCTTATAACGTACAAAACATTCCATATTATTAGTAGGTACATTAATGGGCCGCATGGATGCCAATGACTTCAATATCACCCTGTATAGGCTTCGATGCCCTAAAATCTAAATCATAATCTAGTTGCTTTTAACGCGGAAATGCGTAGTTTTTGGAAAACAGAAATTTTAGATTTTGGAAAACATAAATTTTAGTTTTTGAGGTTACCCCTATTTCCAAAAAAAAATGGGGAGTGGTGAGTTGCTTCATTTTGATTATTATACGCGAGCGCGACCATATTACTACGTATACAGGTAAACAAACATACCATCTACGAAGAGGGGTTGATAGGTTCGAGGAGCAAAGTGACGAGCATGTTAGGTTTACATGAACAAATCGCGCAAGCCGAGCAAGCGTAGCGAGCGTGCAGCGGTAGCGGCCAGCGAAGTATATTTTAGACTAGCGAATCCTCGGTTTTACCCGCGTGGTACCCGTTCGCGTGGTAATATCGGGTTAAAATATAACCTATGTCACTCAGGAAGAATGTAGCTTTCTAATGGTTAAAGAATTTTCTAAATCGGTTTAGTAGTTTCGGAGCCTGTTCGATGCAAACAAACAAACAATCAAATCTTTCCTCTTTATAATATTATTATAGAAAGTATAGATTAGGTATGATTTGGGGGCATCATTGCACATCGAACCAAAATCAGTTAGATACGAATGCCGCAGGTTTTGGTTTCTACTTTAACTAGTAAATCGGTATTTAAACAAACATTGTAACATTAACAACAACCAGACTTGCTGGACTAGTAGAAATGATAAAATAAAATCGTAGTTTAACTATTAAAAATTGACACGGTTGAGAAGTTGTTAGATTTTGTCACCTTTAGGGTTGCCTTGTTTTAAATCACAGTTATAAAATTTACTGCTAGTCATTTATCGGGACATTTAGTGTCCCGATCAGGTGCAAATCGGGACGCGTCCCCAGACCCCTGAAAATCGGGACGTCCCGCGCAAATCGGGACACCTGGCAACGCTAGTCATCATCGTTATCTCTTCCAATTGCATTTAAAATGTAAGTAGGTTTTCCTGTTAGACTATAAGTTGTGGTGTTACTGATTTGATTACATTTCGTACAAAGTTATATTAAGTTTAGCCTGATCGGAGCAGTTTTATGATAAAAAGTCTTCTTTTATTATGTGATGACGTTTTGATTGTTTTTCGTGTCTACATCGATGGTTATCGTCCGTTACCAGCTCATTGAACAACAGTTAGTCGTCGCAGTGGCTGCTCCAGTTACTTGGTGTCGTACGGTCCGCAGCGGCGAGGTACCATTGTGGCGGACTTGCCGGGAGCAGGGCTGCGCCGCGCAATGACGCCGCTAAAGGGCTCCACAGACGATCAGTCCGCCTGTTTTTTTCCACTACGGGATAGCACTTAACCTTCATCACACCTGATGTTAAGTGGTGATAAGGCTGAAGTAGGAAGCGCACTAATCATGGAATCCTCAATCACTGAGGAACTGGCTATCTTATCTCTAACTGCCGAAACACAATAATGCTGAAAACATAATTGTTATGGCGTCAGACTTAGATAAGATGGTGGTAGCTAGCCAGGCGGACTAAGAACAAGTCCTACCACCAACCAAACCGAATACAATATGTACCCCCATTGGGAATCGAACCCGGGACCTCTGAGTCTGAAATCGGTTGTGTGAACCACTAGAAAACAGAGGCCGTTGTTGGCAACGGTCGCGGTCTGTCAGTTGGCCGCAATCGACCACACACTCGGTTCCCTTAGATTTAGAACTGACGCCTAATGCGTAGGCATAGTGTGTGGCCGCTAAGGGGCGTAGCGTGGATCAATGTCGACAGTTATCGGCCGAAAAGAAACTACCGACTAAAACTGACGACTGTCAACTGCTAGTGTGTGGCCTCAAAGCTTGTTTTCCTGCTGACAGGCAATGATCGTACTAGTGTGCGGCCGATGGAAGTCTCGAACGTCAGACAACCGCCGATCCGATCTAGGACGGCAAGCGGACTGATCCGTGATCGTCTGTGGGGCAACTAAAACTGACGACTGTCAACTGCAAGTGTGTGGCCTCAAAGCTGGTTTTCGACTTTTGCCGAGAGGCAATGATCGTACTAGTTTGCAGCCGATGGAGGTCTCGAACGTCAGACAACCGCCGGTCCGATCTAGGACTGCAAGTGGACTGATCCGTGATCGTCTGTGGGGCCCTTAACGGGAAGTGACGCCGCCGACCCGCTGCTGATTACTGATTAGCCTTTGTTTATCTTCCCATTATCACATTTGTAGAATAGCAGAGTACGTCCGCGGAATTACAAAAAGTTTGAATGGGCTTTGTTTTAAACACTGCGTACACTGCGTTGTATTTGTGCTCATTATTTATGCATACTGCACGGTTGGCGAATTGTAAAATACTTACTTCACGGTGTGGTGTCTTTATTGTGCAACACGGTACACTTACCCACCGTTAGGTGACCACATGTTGGACCCCTTTTCTACTCTCATCGTTCGCGGTAGGGTTGCCAGGCGTCCGGATAAGGCCGGACAAGTTTAGGCTTTTTCGATGCTTGCTATCTGGTCCGGTATTTTGTGAAACCGAATTATACAATGGGCGATTTTCTGAAAGCTCAGCCACTAGATGGAGCTGTCCCACCTATGCAGTTAGAAGGAACGGAACGTTATAAATTTTACTTTGACGCGACTTTTTTACGTAAAACGGAACGTCAGACAGATGTTATTTATTTACCTAAATCTTTAAATTTACCTATTTCGTTTCCGTTCCTCACAGTAGTACTTATTTAATATATTATTAGTTTCCTTTGGGCTTTTAAAAAGTAATTATTTAAATATGTTTCATACCAAAATATACCATAGACATGTACATACTTATTCAACGCCATCTAGTGAAGCAATTGGAAGCTTTTTTTTTTAAATGGCCTCAGAAAATCGCTCATTAATTTCATATACTTACCACCATCTTTTGTTTCTGAACTCGTGCTCGCCGGCTCTTCTAGCCGTGAGCGCTTCAGCTTGTCCGGTCAAATTAGACGGTGCCCGGCCTGTCCGATTTTTACATCTTTGGCCAACTCGCGAATTTGGTATCTTGGTATCGCGAGTCGAAAAAATGGTTTTTGTTTTAGAATAAGATACGAAATCCTTGGTTTTTTTAGGGTGTCCGGTCCAGCCTTGATACCCAAAAGTCCGGATAAAGTAGCTGGCGAGTCCGGCTTTTCGGTTTTAGGACCCGGCATCCTTATTCGCAGACGGAATTTTTGTAGACGCTGAGTCACCTCACGTCACGATTAATGCTGCTAATTGCCTCGCTGATTACATAACTGTGAGCCTCTTGTGCATCACTCACTACTTCGATTAACGATGAGAAAACAGGTGAAATCTGTAGCGATTAAGTATTCTCTGAGAGCCGTGATCGCTTCATCATCGTGTTGTTGACACGATATTAAGGCGTTAATAACGGCAAACCGCAGACTACATGATGGAGTCATTGCTCTAGAAGCATAATCAGCTAGCTCTATGTTATTTACATAATATTGTTAGGAAAACCGAAATTACTTTTGCTTTTGCGACAATATGCATGCGAAAATAATTATCCTTCTATTGTTTAGTCACGGTACCGAATAGTCGCACGCTTTGTGACTCTATTTACGCGTTTCTTGGACCAAACCAAGAAGTATTACTGCTCTTCTTTGCTTGTTCTTCTCGTACGATGCCAGTTGGAGCTCACCCTGTGCTAACAGCGGCAAGGCCTGCGGGTTGCCACGATGTAGGTACCTCACCGAGCTTGGTCGATATTCGATTACGTTCGCGTGGGCCTTAATGGGCCCCGAGATATGTCACCGACACCCAACGACTACAACTCGAATATATTTCGCGCTTATTAACTTTTATCCTAGCTCATCATTTTATCATTATCACTTATCATTTTGCAATTGCCTGCCATGGGATAGGTTACCAAACATGTTTATAATTTCCAGTTTATTCACCTCCAGTCAAGTTGCGGTTGTGACGATAAAATCGACAAAAGAATACTAGTGTAGTGTTAGCTGTACTGTAGTCAGGATGTTCAACATCATGAATGGACTAATTGATTCAACTGCAATCATCATGTGAATATATCAAGCCTTGAAAAATGAATACGCAACCGTTATCATGATTATTTTATCAAACAACCTACAGCCATTGATGACTTGTCCTCGCTGTTGCCTCCCACTTTGTGGACTAGCCAAATTTAGATATTCTAGTTAGTTACTGCCGCTTTTATTTAAAACTAGCTTTCCGCCCGCGGCTTCGCCCGCGTGGAATACACTACGTCATCCCGCGGGAATGTGTTATTTTTCCGGGATAAAAAGTAGCCTATGTTCCTTTCCAGGCTTTAAAATATCTGTATTCCAAATTTCAGCCAAATCCGTTCAGCCGTTTTGGCGTGATTGAGTAACAAACATCCAAACATCCAAACATCTAAACTTTCACATTTATAATATTAGTAGGATAACAAATTAAGGTGGTTCGATTAAACTTTAGCAACAAGTCGTGAATCTCAATAGTGCCAAAAGTGGCCACATTTAGCAATATGGAGATCCATAACTTAATGCTCATTATTGAGGCCATGAAAAAATACTTAAAAATTGCACTTTACTCTTCTATTTGCGCCAAATAACCGAAACTTTTATTTTAAACCCTTGATAAATCGTAAATGATTTATTTCTATGCTACTGAGCTGATCGAACCACCTTAACTTGTTTTCTAGTTGATATTATGATAACACACAGTTGCTGAAGAAATGTATTCGATATCAGCACATCTTGATAACAGCGTACTATTGATAACTCGCATGGCATAAGTATATATTTTTTAACCTACATTACGATATTACATGTAAAGTTTATGAATCACATACTTATAGAAAAGGGGTTTTTCATAAATCCTAATCTACAATGCCATCATTACATTTATCTAAAGTCACTATTAATTACTTAATAAGGTATCAATAACCTGTTATCGTTAAGCCAATTACTGATATCAAAATTCTTTAGAAAACTATTGATACATAATATATTTTTCAACACACTTGCTCATAAAGTGAGCCTTATTACATCGATCTTAGGGCCATAAACCGAACTATAACCCACGCGTGCATAATAATATTACAGTACTAGTTGCGTAATAGAATTATCCCTACAAAGTTAAGTAAGTACCTAACTGCAAATTATATGCGAGTAAACAGAGACTTTTCAATTTAACCGGGTAATACAGTATCCCTACAAAGTTAAGTTAGTACCTAACTGCAAGTTATATGCGAGTCAACAGAGCATTTTCAATTTCAGCGGGTAATAGATACAGTTCTTTTTTTGTAGAAACAAAGAGGTTTTATACGGCTGAAAATCCATTTACGTTTTGAGAATAAATAAATGTGTCCCTAATTAAGACAAAAAACATATTTAAGTATATTATTATCAAATTATTTATAATTTGATAATCAGGTTCGAACTCGAGCTGAACGTAGGTTCCCCGTCTGGTTTGCATCACACAGGCGTCAAATTTATCAATGAGTAATAATTTATAGTTATTTATTTTCCTGTTAAACTATTCATAAAGTGTAGGGCAGGCCCTGGCACCTGATGTCACCAGTGCCAGTTTACCCGCGGCGCGCGACCGTGAGGACTCGCGACGACAATTAACACGTTAATTATTAATTAACCCATCTATCGTGTGAGTATTACGCAGTTTTCGCCACATTTATAATGAGACTATTTTTTTGTTTTATTAGGTTTATTGATCGATTTATCTACATAAGTATACTATAATATTATAAAGAAGAAAGATTTGATTGTTTGTTTGTTTGTTTGCATCGAATAGGCTCCGAAACTACTAGACCGATTTCGAAAATTCCTTGACCATTAGAAAGCTACACTCTTCCCGAGTGACATAGGGTATATTTTATCCCGACATTCCCAGGGGAACGGGTACAACTCTAGAGACGCTTATATCAATTTGACGCTGACTCTACCACGCGGGTAAAACCGCGAGGATCTGCTAGTTACTCATACATTCTTTTAACGTTGTGTATTTTAATACAGTTTGTGTGGTACACCTCGATGTGTTTGAGCAGTATAGTAAAGTTGCATTGTGAATGCATAAAAATAATTTAAAATCTCAGTTGGATTTAAGTTCGATTAAATATTTTTAATGCTTTCTTTAAAACTTTTGCACAGCGTCTGAATCATTCGTTTGTTACATTAGCACAGCTTTCTGGGAAGTTCACTAGTTCCTCCATATCTCTTCTATTATTTTTGCTATGGTTTTGCAATCGCTTCACATAGTCGTCTTTCGAGAGCAACAGATCGTCCGAAACACGTGCCGTCACCAAATGAGTCACGTTTCGACGTCCCACCAGCGGGCATTGCGCAGACGCCGCGTATCCGTGAAGGTCGCGCGCTGGCCATTGTTCGACAGGTAACAGCCTCCGATCCGATCGCCTAGGAAACAGCCCCGATTATGACTTTCGATATTTTTCAATGTTCGAGGCCAATCTTTAGAGCTCATTTGTTATTACCGTTGATACAGATGTATAAACTGGCCTCAGTTTTTTGGGGTGGATAATATATTCAGTTTCTTTTGCATAATCTTTGTATTCATGCAAGTTCTAATACCAGTTTAATGTTGTTTTCCGCAATACAATGTGTAGTGTCATCATTAGTGTTGCCAGGTCTGATTTGTTTTAAATCGGGGCATGAGGTAAAACAAATCGGGATTTAGGGTTAAAGATCGGGACAAACATAAAATAATGTGTTTTTAAATTAAGGTGGGTAGGTATTGCGTTTTGCAACTACTACGGGTGTGCATTAACCTGCGGCGCTACTATATCGTGAATTTATTCAAGTTCGCGTACGGAATTCACCGAAGCAAACATGCTTGATACCCGCTATGCCCGCGAACCTGCGCGCGCGCTGGCGCCGGGCACCAACCCTTATAACGTACAAAACATTCCATATTATTAGTAGGTACATTAATGGGCCGCATGGATGCCAATGACTTCAATATCACCCTGTATAGGCTTCGATGCCCTAAAATCTAAATCATAATCTAGTTGCTTTTAACGCGGAAATGCGTAGTTTTTGGAAAACAGAAATTTTAGATTTTGGAAAACATAAATTTTAGTTTTTGAGGTTACCCCTATTTCCAAAAAAAAATGGGGAGTGGTGAGTTGCTTCATTTTGATTATTATACGCGAGCGCGACCATATTACTACGTATACAGGTAAACAAACATACCATCTACGAAGAGGGGTTGATAGGTTCGAGGAGCAAAGTGACGAGCATGTTAGGTTTACATGAACAAATCGCGCAAGCCGAGCAAGCGTAGCGAGCGTGCAGCGGTAGCGGCCAGCGAAGTATATTTTAGACTAGCGAATCCTCGGTTTTACCCGCGTGGTACCCGTTCGCGTGGTAATATCGGGTTAAAATATAACCTATGTCACTCAGGAAGAATGTAGCTTTCTAATGGTTAAAGAATTTTCTAAATCGGTTTAGTAGTTTCGGAGCCTGTTCGATGCAAACAAACAAACAATCAAATCTTTCCTCTTTATAATATTATTATAGAAAGTATAGATTAGGTATGATTTGGGGGCATCATTGCACATCGAACCAAAATCAGTTAGATACGAATGCCGCAGGTTTTGGTTTCTACTTTAACTAGTAAATCGGTATTTAAACAAACATTGTAACATTAACAACAACCAGACTTGCTGGACTAGTAGAAATGATAAAATAAAATCGTAGTTTAACTATTAAAAATTGACACGGTTGAGAAGTTGTTAGATTTTGTCACCTTTAGGGTTGCCTTGTTTTAAATCACAGTTATAAAATTTACTGCTAGTCATTTATCGGGACATTTAGTGTCCCGATCAGGTGCAAATCGGGACGCGTCCCCAGACCCCTGAAAATCGGGACGTCCCGCGCAAATCGGGACACCTGGCAACGCTAGTCATCATCGTTATCTCTTCCAATTGCATTTAAAATGTAAGTAGGTTTTCCTGTTAGACTATAAGTTGTGGTGTTACTGATTTGATTACATTTCGTACAAAGTTATATTAAGTTTAGCCTGATCGGAGCAGTTTTATGATAAAAAGTCTTCTTTTATTATGTGATGACGTTTTGATTGTTTTTCGTGTCTACATCGATGGTTATCGTCCGTTACCAGCTCATTGAACAACAGTTAGTCGTCGCAGTGGCTGCTCCAGTTACTTGGTGTCGTACGGTCCGCAGCGGCGAGGTACCATTGTGGCGGACTTGCCGGGAGCAGGGCTGCGCCGCGCAATGACGCCGCTAAAGGGCTCCACAGACGATCAGTCCGCCTGTTTTTTTCCACTACGGGATAGCACTTAACCTTCATCACACCTGATGTTAAGTGGTGATAAGGCTGAAGTAGGAAGCGCACTAATCATGGAATCCTCAATCACTGAGGAACTGGCTATCTTATCTCTAACTGCCGAAACACAATAATGCTGAAAACATAATTGTTATGGCGTCAGACTTAGATAAGATGGTGGTAGCTAGCCAGGCGGACTAAGAACAAGTCCTACCACCAACCAAACCGAATACAATATGTACCCCCATTGGGAATCGAACCCGGGACCTCTGAGTCTGAAATCGGTTGTGTGAACCACTAGAAAACAGAGGCCGTTGTTGGCAACGGTCGCGGTCTGTCAGTTGGCCGCAATCGACCACACACTCGGTTCCCTTAGATTTAGAACTGACGCCTAATGCGTAGGCATAGTGTGTGGCCGCTAAGGGGCGTAGCGTGGATCAATGTCGACAGTTATCGGCCGAAAAGAAACTACCGACTAAAACTGACGACTGTCAACTGCTAGTGTGTGGCCTCAAAGCTTGTTTTCCTGCTGACAGGCAATGATCGTACTAGTGTGCGGCCGATGGAAGTCTCGAACGTCAGACAACCGCCGATCCGATCTAGGACGGCAAGCGGACTGATCCGTGATCGTCTGTGGGGCAACTAAAACTGACGACTGTCAACTGCAAGTGTGTGGCCTCAAAGCTGGTTTTCGACTTTTGCCGAGAGGCAATGATCGTACTAGTTTGCAGCCGATGGAGGTCTCGAACGTCAGACAACCGCCGGTCCGATCTAGGACTGCAAGTGGACTGATCCGTGATCGTCTGTGGGGCCCTTAACGGGAAGTGACGCCGCCGACCCGCTGCTGATTACTGATTAGCCTTTGTTTATCTTCCCATTATCACATTTGTAGAATAGCAGAGTACGTCCGCGGAATTACAAAAAGTTTGAATGGGCTTTGTTTTAAACACTGCGTACACTGCGTTGTATTTGTGCTCATTATTTATGCATACTGCACGGTTGGCGAATTGTAAAATACTTACTTCACGGTGTGGTGTCTTTATTGTGCAACACGGTACACTTACCCACCGTTAGGTGACCACATGTTGGACCCCTTTTCTACTCTCATCGTTCGCGGTAGGGTTGCCAGGCGTCCGGATAAGGCCGGACAAGTTTAGGCTTTTTCGATGCTTGCTATCTGGTCCGGTATTTTGTGAAACCGAATTATACAATGGGCGATTTTCTGAAAGCTCAGCCACTAGATGGAGCTGTCCCACCTATGCAGTTAGAAGGAACGGAACGTTATAAATTTTACTTTGACGCGACTTTTTTACGTAAAACGGAACGTCAGACAGATGTTATTTATTTACCTAAATCTTTAAATTTACCTATTTCGTTTCCGTTCCTCACAGTAGTACTTATTTAATATATTATTAGTTTCCTTTGGGCTTTTAAAAAGTAATTATTTAAATATGTTTCATACCAAAATATACCATAGACATGTACATACTTATTCAACGCCATCTAGTGAAGCAATTGGAAGCTTTTTTTTTTAAATGGCCTCAGAAAATCGCTCATTAATTTCATATACTTACCACCATCTTTTGTTTCTGAACTCGTGCTCGCCGGCTCTTCTAGCCGTGAGCGCTTCAGCTTGTCCGGTCAAATTAGACGGTGCCCGGCCTGTCCGATTTTTACATCTTTGGCCAACTCGCGAATTTGGTATCTTGGTATCGCGAGTCGAAAAAATGGTTTTTGTTTTAGAATAAGATACGAAATCCTTGGTTTTTTTAGGGTGTCCGGTCCAGCCTTGATACCCAAAAGTCCGGATAAAGTAGCTGGCGAGTCCGGCTTTTCGGTTTTAGGACCCGGCATCCTTATTCGCAGACGGAATTTTTGTAGACGCTGAGTCACCTCACGTCACGATTAATGCTGCTAATTGCCTCGCTGATTACATAACTGTGAGCCTCTTGTGCATCACTCACTACTTCGATTAACGATGAGAAAACAGGTGAAATCTGTAGCGATTAAGTATTCTCTGAGAGCCGTGATCGCTTCATCATCGTGTTGTTGACACGATATTAAGGCGTTAATAACGGCAAACCGCAGACTACATGATGGAGTCATTGCTCTAGAAGCATAATCAGCTAGCTCTATGTTATTTACATAATATTGTTAGGAAAACCGAAATTACTTTTGCTTTTGCGACAATATGCATGCGAAAATAATTATCCTTCTATTGTTTAGTCACGGTACCGAATAGTCGCACGCTTTGTGACTCTATTTACGCGTTTCTTGGACCAAACCAAGAAGTATTACTGCTCTTCTTTGCTTGTTCTTCTCGTACGATGCCAGTTGGAGCTCACCCTGTGCTAACAGCGGCAAGGCCTGCGGGTTGCCACGATGTAGGTACCTCACCGAGCTTGGTCGATATTCGATTACGTTCGCGTGGGCCTTAATGGGCCCCGAGATATGTCACCGACACCCAACGACTACAACTCGAATATATTTCGCGCTTATTAACTTTTATCCTAGCTCATCATTTTATCATTATCACTTATCATTTTGCAATTGCCTGCCATGGGATAGGTTACCAAACATGTTTATAATTTCCAGTTTATTCACCTCCAGTCAAGTTGCGGTTGTGACGATAAAATCGACAAAAGAATACTAGTGTAGTGTTAGCTGTACTGTAGTCAGGATGTTCAACATCATGAATGGACTAATTGATTCAACTGCAATCATCATGTGAATATATCAAGCCTTGAAAAATGAATACGCAACCGTTATCATGATTATTTTATCAAACAACCTACAGCCATTGATGACTTGTCCTCGCTGTTGCCTCCCACTTTGTGGACTAGCCAAATTTAGATATTCTAGTTAGTTACTGCCGCTTTTATTTAAAACTAGCTTTCCGCCCGCGGCTTCGCCCGCGTGGAATACACTACGTCATCCCGCGGGAATGTGTTATTTTTCCGGGATAAAAAGTAGCCTATGTTCCTTTCCAGGCTTTAAAATATCTGTATTCCAAATTTCAGCCAAATCCGTTCAGCCGTTTTGGCGTGATTGAGTAACAAACATCCAAACATCCAAACATCTAAACTTTCACATTTATAATATTAGTAGGATAACAAATTAAGGTGGTTCGATTAAACTTTAGCAACAAGTCGTGAATCTCAATAGTGCCAAAAGTGGCCACATTTAGCAATATGGAGATCCATAACTTAATGCTCATTATTGAGGCCATGAAAAAATACTTAAAAATTGCACTTTACTCTTCTATTTGCGCCAAATAACCGAAACTTTTATTTTAAACCCTTGATAAATCGTAAATGATTTATTTCTATGCTACTGAGCTGATCGAACCACCTTAACTTGTTTTCTAGTTGATATTATGATAACACACAGTTGCTGAAGAAATGTATTCGATATCAGCACATCTTGATAACAGCGTACTATTGATAACTCGCATGGCATAAGTATATATTTTTTAACCTACATTACGATATTACATGTAAAGTTTATGAATCACATACTTATAGAAAAGGGGTTTTTCATAAATCCTAATCTACAATGCCATCATTACATTTATCTAAAGTCACTATTAATTACTTAATAAGGTATCAATAACCTGTTATCGTTAAGCCAATTACTGATATCAAAATTCTTTAGAAAACTATTGATACATAATATATTTTTCAACACACTTGCTCATAAAGTGAGCCTTATTACATCGATCTTAGGGCCATAAACCGAACTATAACCCACGCGTGCATAATAATATTACAGTACTAGTTGCGTAATAGAATTATCCCTACAAAGTTAAGTAAGTACCTAACTGCAAATTATATGCGAGTAAACAGAGACTTTTCAATTTAACCGGGTAATACAGTATCCCTACAAAGTTAAGTTAGTACCTAACTGCAAGTTATATGCGAGTCAACAGAGCATTTTCAATTTCAGCGGGTAATAGATACAGTTCTTTTTTTGTAGAAACAAAGAGGTTTTATACGGCTGAAAATCCATTTACGTTTTGAGAATAAATAAATGTGTCCCTAATTAAGACAAAAAACATATTTAAGTATATTATTATCAAATTATTTATAATTTGATAATAATATACTTAATTCATTGGGTTCGAATCCCGCCTGAAAGCTACTTATAGGGCTCGTGGTTTTTTACTATCACATTTTTCCTATACTTACAGAATTGCATTGTGAATGCATTAAAAATAATTTAAAATCTTATAATGGCTGTTTCATCTTAATCGATTGTTAAACATTTGTAAAAATGTTTCTTTCGGATGCGAGGGTTTCCTCGCATTGATGAAGCAACGCTGGCCTACAGCGTAACAAGTGATAGCAAAATTCGACGAGTCGTGTAAGCCTTTCGGTAGCTTAGTTGGTCAGAGCATCGGGCCGGATTCCCGGAGGCGCGGGTTCGAATCCCGCCTGAAAGCTACTTATAGGGCTCGTGGTTTTTTACTATCACATTTTTCCTATACTTACAGAATTGCATTGTGAATGCATTAAAAATAATTTAAAATCTTATAATGGCTGTTTCATCTTAATCGATTGTTAAACATTTGTAAAAATGTTTCTTTCGGATGCGAGGGTTTCCTCGCATTGATGAAGCAACGCTGGCCTACAGCGTAACAAGTGATAGCAAAATTCGACGAGTCGTGTAAGCCTTTCGGTAGCTTAGTTGGTCAGAGCATCGGGCCGGATTCCCGGAGGCGCGGGTTCGAATCCCGCCTGAAAGCTACTTATAGGGCTCGTGGTTTTTTACTATCACATTTTTCCTATACTTACAGAATTGCATTGTGAATGCATTAAAAATAATTTAAAATCTTATAATGGCTGTTTCATCTTAATCGATTGTTAAACATTTGTAAAAATGTTTCTTTCGGATGCGAGGGTTTCCTCGCATTGATGAAGCAACGCTGGCCTACAGCGTAACAAGTGATAGCAAAATTCGACGAGTCGTGTAAGCCTTTCGGTAGCTTAGTTGGTCAGAGCATCGGGCCGGACTCCCGGAGGCGCGGGTTCGAATCCCGCCTGAAAGCTACTTATAGGGCTCGTGGTTTTTTACTATCACATTTTTCCTATACTTACAGAATTGCATTGTGAATGCATTAAAAATAATTTAAAATCTTATAATGGCTGTTTCATCTTAATCGATTGTTAAACATTTGTAAAAATGTTTCTTTCGGATGCGAGGGTTTCCTCGCATTGATGAAGCAACGCTGGCCTACAGCGTAACAAGTGATAGCAAAATTCGACGAGTCGTGTAAGCCTTTCGGTAGCTTAGTTGGTCAGAGCATCGGGCCGGATTCCCGGAGGCGCGGGTTCGAATCCCGCCTGAAAGCTACTTATAGGGCTCGTGGTTTTTTACTATCACATTTTTCCTATACTTACAGAATTGCATTGTGAATGCATTAAAAATAATTTAAAATCTTATAATGGCTGTTTCATCTTAATCGATTGTTAAACATTTGTAAAAATGTTTCTTTCGGATGCGAGGGTTTCCTCGCATTGATGAAGCAACGCTGGCCTACAGCGTAACAAGTGATAGCAAAATTCGACGAGTCGTGTATGCCTTTCGGTAGCTTAGTTGGTCAGAGCATCGGGCCGGATTCCCGGAGGCGCGGGTTCGAATCCCGCCTGAAAGCTACTTATAGGGCTCGTGGTTTTTTACTATCACATTTTTCCTATACTTACAGAATTGCATTGTGAATGCATTAAAAATAATTTAAAATCTTATAATGGCTGTTTCATCTTAATCGATTGTTAAACATTTGTAAAAATGTTTCTTTCGGATGCGAGGGTTTCCTCGCATTGATGAAGCAACGCTGGCCTACAGCGTAACAAGTGATAGCAAAATTCGACGAGTCGTGTAAGCCTTTCGGTAGCTTAGTTGGTCAGAGCATCGGGACGGATTCCCGGAGGCGCGGGTTCGAATCCCGCCTGAAAGCTACTTATAGGGCTCGTGGTTTTTTACTATCACATTTTTCCTATACTCACAATAATTTGTTATAAAACATTTGCATTTTATTACTATTATTATACTTAATTATTTTGAAGTAGGCTGTATGGCTGTATGTAATCAATCACCTCACATTTGGCGCGTGCAAAAAAAAACTTGCGCGCTTTTTCCCTTAGTTAATATTAGGTTAATACAATATGTATGCAATAAATGTTTGTTTTTCCTCGCAAGTGTGTTGAAAAAGTGCGTATGAAGCTCGTGAGCAACTTACTCACTAGGCACTCGGCTGATTTACGCCCTCGCCTGCGGCTCGGGCTGCAACCCACAGCCTCGTGTATAATGAGCAATCTAAGCTCACTTGTATCATAATATACTATTTCATACTATAAACTTCTTTGTGTTGCTTTGATTTGTCATCGGAAAGTGTCACAAAAAAAATAGGTAAGTACTACGCGTTCACTCACAGCCGTCTCTATCGTCTTCTACAAGCCATGCTATGATACGGAACGGCAACATTGCTGTGAACCGGTTTACTCCTCTGAGTACTAAATCCTATGGAGGTGGCATACCTACGAAAAAGTGAGGTGTAACTAAGTCACAATGTAAGAAAATCTTGGAATTCAATTTTAAACTACTTCTAATTGTCGTATTAATCGGTCCGTCAAAATTGGTCCAGCCGTTTCAGAGATTAGCCGGAACAAACAGACAGACAGACAAAAATTGTAAAAAATGTCATTTTGGTAAATGTACCGTATATTTAATCATATGCAACGTCGTAAAAAGCGGTTATTTAATGTTACAAACAGACACTCCAATTTTATTTATTTGTATAGATGTATAGAAGATATGCCATCTTCATAGGATTCAGTACTCGAGGTTTACTCGCTGTTTACCTGTCAAACGGTGCAAACGGTGTCAAATCGGTTCACTTAAAAATACGTTGCCAACTTTATGCGCATGGCTTGTAGAAGACGATAGAGATGGCTGCGGTTCACTTCATCATTGCCGCTACCTCGCGGCCCGCTTCGTCATACCGCACCCCCTGCGTCGCCCGTGCAGTAATTAAAACGGGCGACGCAGGGGGTGCGGTATGACGAAGCGGGCCGCGAGGTAGCGGCAATGATGAAGTGATCGCGAAGTACTATGAATTTTATTAGTTGTGTATTTGAAAGTGGCGACGAGGATGGGATACGATTCTTCTCTACTAATATTATAAAGAGAAAAGATTTGATTGTTTGATTGTTTGCATCCAATAGGCTCCGAAATTACTGGACCGATTTAGAAAATTCTTTGACCATTAGAAAGTTACATTCTTCCCGAGTGACATAGGCTATATTTAATCCCGATATTCCCACGGGAACGGGTACCACGCGGGTAAAACCGCGAGGATCCGCTAGTCATACTATAAACTTCTTTGTTTGAAAGTAAGAACTTTATAGTATCAAAAAGATATGTATCAACTATGCTTCGACCACGGAAGAAAAGAAAGCAAACTTAGGTGTCATTGCCTGAATTTGTGATTTGCCTCTAGTGTGTATTTGGAAACACTAGAGGCCGTTAAGTGCGTGTTGCTGGCAGGTCATCGCGACCCCAGGGACATAGGTAGGTACTCATTATGTCTGTGCTTAGCGTTCTTGGTGTAGCAGCTGGGCGTTGCAAGTAATACTTAAAATGTTGCTTTTTGGATTAAGTGTTTTATAACAATAATAATAATATGGTATTTGACTGTTGTTGAAATGTAGATTATTTTAAATAAGACATTCAGAAATATAACATAAGTAATTGAATAACAAAATGTGAAAAAAGAAATTCAATCAGTATTTTGATAAGCGAATTATGAGCTACTTAATTGTGACTCTAGCTATCTCTTCCTAAAACGAAATTTTTCTATGGCGAGAGTATGTCGCTACAAGCAAGTGACGTCACTTGTTTGTAGCGCTCTCCTAATTAGAAACTTTGATGCTCTATATAAATTTGCAAGATATTTGAAAGTGTGTTACTACTATTTCAATTAACACTTTAAGTCAAAAAGAAAAATTCAGTCAAATACCCTATTCGTATCGTATACCACACATATTTTTACAAGCACAGATATAAAGCACTAAAGGTGTGCTATTATGTTATATTCGTATATTATAGCATATCGTTATGCTACATTATAATATTAGGTTATTTTTAATGCTATAATATATTAGTATTAAGTACCTAATACAATAAATAACCTATTATAACCTATGTTAAACTAAAAGTAGTTATTAATGTTTTTTACACTACTTAATGATCAATTACTTATTATTAATAAACCAATTCTTTATTTTTTACAACACGAATAAATTCATATTACGCTATTAAAAACAGAATTCTTAGGTACTTTTTAAGCCCCGAGCGAGCGTGAGTTTGCGATCAAGAATTCCACAGGACAGCATTGGTTAAATATTCTAATAACAGTAATAAAAGTTATAGCAGAAAAATAACATGTTCGTTCAAATCGCATGTCGTACGTGATTTATGATATTAGTCCTTATTGAAAAGACATTAGAGTCTGTCTCAACTGTTTCAAATATAACGCGTTATTTGGTTTTCCAAATTTCAAAATTCAACTCAATTTCTATTTGATAGAGTTGAATTTTGATAGATTTGATTACCAAGAAAAGAGATAGCAATACTTGCATCGCGTGCGGCTGGAATAACGGCTGGATGGAGAAGGAGAACACAGTTCATTCGTTCAGTTCTGTCATTTCATTTGTTCATTTCGAATACACTAGATGGCGTGCGGCGGACGCCCTGCTTGATATAATTTAATATAGCAATAGCAGAATAAGTTATATTTTTATATTAGGTGCGATTGTTATATTTTTATAACGTTATGCTATATGCGTTATCGAATATAACGCACACCTTTATAAAGCACTATGGTCAAGCAAGAACATACATTTTGTAGCATATGAACTTTGAGTAGGTATTCAAAACATATGAACATTGTATTAATGGGGATCCACACGCAAAGCTTAGTGCAGATGGCGCCAGCGGCGCGATGGCCGCTGTCAAAGTTGTTGGAACTTTGTTTACTAAAGGATTTTCGAGATTTTTTATATTAAAGCCAAGTAATTGAAACTCCTGCTGAGGAACTTTATCCTGATGTAAATAGTTCCACCATATTGCCGAAGATTACTAAACAGCATCTTTGACAGGTATATTTGTATTTCCTATTACTAAAACAGTGTGGTCTTCGACCCTCATTTAACACATCATGTCAGCCGAACGACGCCCACTGCTGGGCATAGGCCTCCCCCAAGGATCTCCACAACGATCGGTCCTGCGCTGCCTGCATCCAGCGGCTTCCCGCGACCTTGACCAGATCGTCGGTCCACCTTGTAGGGGGCCTGCCCACGGAACGTCGTCCGGCACGCGGTCGCCATTCAAGAACCTTTCCGCCCCAACGGCCATCGGTTCTCCGCGCTATGTGTCCCGCCCACTGCCACTTCAATGATGCAATCCTTCGAGCGATGTCGGTTGTTTTAGTTCTCCTGCGGATTTCATCATTTCTGATTCGATCGAGCAGGGAAATACCAAGCATCGCTCTCTCCATTGCTCGCTGGGTGACTTTGAGCCTTCTTATGAGACCCATAGTAAAAGACCACGTCTCACTTCCATAGGTCATTACTGGCAACACACACTGGTCAAAGACTTTCGTCTTGAGACATTGAGGTATTTCGGACGCGAATATATGTCGGAGCTTCCCAAACGCTGCCCATCCGAGCTGGATTCGACGAGAGATCTCTTTCTCAAAGTTGGACTTACCTAACTGGACCGTCTGTCCTAGGTAAACATAGTGGTCAACAACTTCGAGTGTAATGTTCCCAACATTAACTGGAGCGGGTGCAACATGGGCATTGGACATGATTTTCGTCTTGTCCATGTTCATCTTAAGACCCACTCTTTGCGAAGCATTACCGAGATCTTCGAGCATTGTGTTCAGGTCTTCCAAGGTTCATTTAACACATCGGTACTAATTTCAGATTCAATAGGAACATCATCATAAAAAAAATTATTTGGTGGAATATTTAGTTAGTTTTTGTACGAAACTGACAGTTTTCAATGGCCATGGCGACCATGCGCCACCTGGCGTGAGAAAATGACAGTCATGATCCCCATTAATGTATTGTTCTGTCCTCCCCTCCCCAGTGCGACGTCGCAGTCCCCCGGCAGAGCCCCGCGATGTCCAAGAAGCCGGCGGCGGCGCCGACGCTGCACAAGGTGATCATGGTGGGCTCCGGCGGCGTGGGCAAGTCCGCGCTCACGCTGCAGTTTATGTACGATGAATTCGTCGAGGACTATGAGCCCACCAAGGCAGACAGCTACAGGAAGAAGGTCAGATATGGTTTCATTTCATATGTCTTTAGGGTTCCGTAGTCAACAAGTTATAGTTTCGCCATGTCCATCCGTCTCTCCGTCCCCAGCCTAGCTCATAGACTCTTAGTACTAGAAAGCTGTAATTTAGCATGAATATACATATTAATCACGCCGACAAAGTGGTGAAGTAAATTCGATCTCTGTTCTCCATTTTGGGTTTAATAATCAAAGGACGGACGAAAAACGATAACGTTACGAAGTTACAAGATATTTTCGTTCTGTAAATGAAAGAGGGCTGATGAATTTCGCTGTGTTTTTACTTACAAAATCTTCGCAATGATATGCTTTTAATCATAATCGTCTATTTTATGAAGATGTCTAAAAACGGTAGTAACTACAGATCAATATAAATTTCGACCAGTCATCGTGAATATTAAGCACGTTCAGTGATTAATTAAGCTGTTTCTATGGGGTGGGATGTTTCATAACAGCTTCGTTTAATGTTATTGCAAGGTACTTTCATACGCTTACGGTAATACGAAATCAGAAAAATTCAGTGCTAGGAAATCGTGCGTATAAGGCCGGTCTACTAATCCCGATGATCGATCTTGGAAAGTATGTTATAATCCTGATGCAATCACTAACCGCGAAATTATAGTTTGTCAATCTATAACACTAGGCAGGTATATGTATATTTGTAACTTTCCAATGCTCTTAATGCATGGTATGCAAACTTTCGGTCCGTGAGATTTTACACTACTTCCTGTGATCGATCTATAAAAAACCTGTTTTATTATTAAAAGTAATTCAGTTAGAACTATGTTTTATTTAGATTCGACGTAAAATTTTCAATCAGAGAATAAAGAAATCGCCTAATTAAACAAAGCACCGTGACTGACGCGATTGTGCAATGACCTTAGACCTGAAAGCATATTATGAAAAATCATGTTTATTGCACGGTTTGCGAAATTGTTATTACGCGGCAGATCGCCCGTTGTCTGGGCTAAAGCCTGGCAGCGGAGGAAGTTCCATTAGCGCGAGCGGGCCCGTCTGCCCAAACTGTGGCGTGCAATAGGCATGCCTTCCTGTCCTAGAAAGGAAAGCGACATGACATATTCCCACTTAGCCTCGGGCCGAGTTTTATGATTCAACTTTTTGGAAACTAATGGTCAACCAATAGTTGGTTTAAGTTTTGAATTCTTAAAAGAAACAAAACTTCAATCGACTGGGATTTCTTACGTTTTGCGATTCCAAACAAACTATCTATAAAGCCTCACTTACTTAATAATTAAATCCTAATTCGCCGTAGTCGTAATATAAATGAGTAGAAAGAACAAACGCAGGAACGATTAGTAGCAGTGTATGAGTTGTTACAATCACAAGTTAACGAGAGGACAGACTTGTAATAACCATTTAGGTCCGGTTGCTCGTACATTACAGTAAAGTTAAAGTTAAAATTTAACCGTTGTCAATTTTGACCTCGCGGTCAAAGAAAAATAAGTTGAGTTAAAAGTGTTGTCTGTACTATTTCATTAACCTTCCCTTACTTACTAATGTCAAAATTTAAACCATCCCCATCCCTGTCGGTTATTTTGACCGCCGTTAAATCTGTAATTTGACTGCTCGTTAAAGTAACCGCTTCTTCAACAACGCTTTTTAAATTTGACCGCCGGTTAATTTTACTTTAACCATAATTTAACCCTAACCAAGCTTCGAGCAACCGGACCTTAGTGTTAAACCCTTGGACTCTTTAACAAATTGAGCCGTAAATCCTGCTGCAATCAGATGCGTTGTGTAGTTACGAGAGCACACACGTGAGCAGGGGTTAATGACTAGCCGGTGTAGTAAATATAGCGCGCGTCCCACGTGGAGGGCACCGTACACAAACTCATGGTGTAAACAATTGCGGCCGCTTGCAATTACGTCCATTAACCCACAGAATTCAAGATATAGGGACATGTCACGCATTTTCACTGCATAAAACAAGGAAGTTGCAGTGACAACTTGAAGAAATTCAAAATCATACAAAAGTAAAATGTATGTAGGGTTTGCTGTTATGAGCAAAGGGCTTCTGACGCGTGCCCTGCCCACTTGCTACTTCTAACGTATTTTACTGTGTTCTGTGTTATATAACCCTTTAAGAATTATATTCGTCACAAAAAATGGTCCCTCTCTTAGAAGGTCAAATCTATCGGAATTGGTTTAAGTTAAAAATACATAAATACTGTCACGTATATAAAATTACTTAGTAAAGATTCGGAAATGCTAGTTGCTTTACTAGTTGGGTATTCGAAATCAGATTATAACTAGTACCTACTCATGTCTTCTTCCGAGTAGAAGTTAAGTCGACCTGTTTAGAAGTAATCTAATAATGAATAAGAACGTTTGTAGCTTCTTGCCAATTACCCTACTATCGAATATACAGATTACATTCATAGATATACCGAGTATTTGGTAAGTGAGTCAGCCTGACTCATCATCACGCCCGTCACATACAAATAGGTTGACTGACAAGTTATCTTTTTATCACTCCGCGACTCTTGTCTTTTGACTATGTTGCAACGATTGTGAAAACCTACGTTTCTGAACAAGTTTGGTCTATTTTATGTGCCTCGATGTTGATTAGAACATGCCTTACTGTATAGTATGTTATAAAATTCTTGGTTTAAAATTGTAATTCAAAGCTAAATTATAAAATCTAAAATCACATCTGATGACGCCTCTAATGATTGGCCTTACATTAAAATAACTTTTAAAACTTTCCTGGTAATTATCACTATGATTAATAAAATAACACAAACCATTTTATGTCGGTATAATTAGTTCATGTTGCAAACTTAACTGCTACAGGAGACAATTCGTGTTAATATCATCGCTACGCTTACAGTACCTGCTGAGTTGACTTATCGTTAACTGCTTTAGATCCTCTTCCTTAAGCTTGTCCGCTCCAAAGAGCTCCCAGCGCAGTGATGCGTACATCGGGCATTCTGCCATGAAGTGGTAGCTTGTTTCTTCTCTTTCTTTCCATTGCGAACAGATTGGGTCCCAGACAGACAGATTCTCTTTCTTTGCTTATGATGGTGATGGTGTGTTGCAGGTGGTGCTGGACGGCGAGGAAGTGCAGATCGACATCCTTGACACGGCGGGGCAGGAGGATTACGCCGCCATTCGCGACAACTACTTCCGGTCCGGGGAGGGCTTCCTCTGCGTCTTCTCCATCACCGAGCCCGAGAGCTTCGACGCCACGCAGGAGTTCAGGTGACCGTCTACTCTCAGATCGACATCCTGGTCACGGCGGGGCAGGAGGACTACGTCCACAACTACTTCCGGTCCGGGGAGGGCTTCCTCTGCATCTTCTCCATCACCGAGCCCGAGAGCTTCGACGCCACGCAGGAGTTAAGGTGAACGTCTACTCTCAGATCGACATCCTGGTCACGGCGGGGCAGGAGGACTACGCTACCATCCGCGACAACTTCCGCTCCGGGAAGGGCTTCCTCTGTGTCTTCTCAATCACCGAGCCCGAGAGCTTCGACGCCACGCAGGAGTTCAGGTGAACGTCTACTCTCAGATCGACATCCTGGTCATGGCGGGGCAGGAGGACTACGCCGCCATTCGCGACAACTACTTCTGCTCCGGGGAGGGCTTCCTCTGCGTCTTCTCCATCACCGAGCCCGAGAGCTTCGACGCCACGCAGGAGTTTAGGTGACCGTCTACTCTCAGATCGACATCCTGGTCACGGCGAGGCTGGAGGACTACGCCGCATGTCAATATTCAAAAGTGACATTTAAAAATATAACATTGAAGTATAACAAAAGTAAAAATAGTTCAATCTGTTTGATAACAAGCAAGTAATGAGCTGTTCATTTAAATAAAACAATATCAGTGGGTAATGAGCTGCTGAATTGTGATAAACCGTCCGTGACTCTAGCTATCGCTTTCTAAGACGAAATTTTATGTGGCGGGAGTATGGCGATACCTACGTGTGACCATGTTTGATGCTCTATATTTTCGAAAATATGTAAAATATTTGAAAATAAATAAGTACCTTTGTTGAGCTTCTGATAACTCTAGAATTTTTTTAAATAAATAAAAACAAAACCAGTCCGGTCCCCTATTAACAGGATTCCGTGAAAAACGTGTTGTATAACTCAATTTATGAGCGTGTCTTA
This sequence comes from Crambus lathoniellus, assembly GCA_949710035.1. Lineage (NCBI taxonomy): Eukaryota > Metazoa > Arthropoda > Insecta > Lepidoptera > Crambidae > Crambus > Crambus lathoniellus. The sequence continues at coordinate 1,159,279 of OX453303.1, read as the reverse complement.
TCGTTATATTCCAGGGAACAAATCCTGCGCGTAAAGAACGACGAGAACATCCCGTTCCTGCTGGTCGGCAACAAGTCGGACCTGGCGGACAAGCGGCGCGTGCCGCTGGACACGTGCCGCGAGCGCGCGCGCGCCTGGGCCGTGCCCTACGTCGAGACCTCCGCCAAGACGCGCGACAACGTAGACAAGGTGCGTACACGGCGGGAACAGCCCGTGCCTGCTGGTCGGCGACAAGTCGGACCTGGGGGGCTACCGGCTAAGAAATATGGATATAGGTATGGGCTTCAACTGTCATTTGAATTCCTTATCTTGATAGATTTTTGCTGCTTTGTTCTGTTGAACATTGCTAGCTAGTTATCGTTATACCCGACGTCACAAAACAAGGAACTGATAGCGGCTTTTTTATTTATAAAATTGACTTAAAGTTCCCAAAAACGTATGAAGTTCACACCCATAAAGTTACGTGGTAGCCCCTCAGGCCCCTACTTCACCACGTCGACAGTTTTCAGAGACAGTATATGTCGAGTGACAATTGTCAAGCGACAGGTGACATGTGACAATTTTAAAAATTATTTTCTCTAAAAACGTGACAGGTATTTTGTTACAATTGTTAATGACAATTATATTGTGGAACAAGAATTATTTTTCCTAGTCGACATATGTGTAGATTTGTCAGTAAATCTTGACATGAGATAAAAGCTGTGACATGCTTGCGTTACAATTGTAATGTTTCGTGGTTAACATACGCGTATTTTCAAAATGGCTCTCCGTGAAAGTAGTAGTGAGGATAGTGATTTACTCGACATATGTCTCTGACAATTATTGTCGACGTGGTGAAATAGGGGCCTGGCCTAACACGCGCGCGCCTGGGCCGTGCCCTACGTCGAGACCTCCGCCAAGACGCGCGACAACGTAGACAAGGTGCGTACACGGCGGGAACATCCCGTCCCTGTTGGTCGGCGACAAGTCGGACCTGTTGCCCGATTCTGCTAACGTTAAGTCATAATCGTGTCTCAATCGTGTTTCAATTGTTGTGCTTTTTTACACACTAGTTACAAGAAATGTGAACTTTTTTCACAATACTACTGATGGTCACACCACACACTACATCCACATCACATCATACTGTCATAATTCTTGTAACTAGTGTGTAAAAAAGCATAACAATTGAAACACGATTGAGACACGATTACGACTTAACGTTAGCAGAATCGGGCCACTGGCCCCTATTTCACCACGTCGACAAACTGTCAGAGACATATGTCGAGTGACAATTGTCAAGCGACAGGTGACATGTGACAATTTTGAAAATTATTTTCTCCATAAATGCTTATAAAACGTGACAGGTATTTTTTTACAATTGTTAATGACAATTATATTGTGAAACAAGAATTATTTTTCGTAGTCGACATATTTGTAGATTTGTCAGTAAATCTTGACATGAGATAGAAGCTGTGTCATGCTTGCGTTACAATTGTAATGTTTCGTGGTTAACATACGCGTATTTTCAAAATGGCTCCCCGTGAAAGTAGTAGTGACGATAGTGATTTACTCGACATTTATGTATCTGACAATTGTCGACGTGGTGAAATAGGGGCCTGGCCTAATACGCGCGCGCCTGGGCCGTGCCCTACGTCGAGACGTCCGCCAAGACGCGCGACAACGTAGACAAGGTGCGTACACGGCGGGAACAGCCCGTCCCTGTTGGTCGGCGACAAGTCGGACCTGTTGCCCGATTCTGCTCACGTTAAGTCATAATCGTGTCTCAATCGTGTTTCAATTGTTGTGCTTTTTTACACACTAGTTACAAGAAATGTGAACTTTTTTCACAATACTACTGATGGTCACACCACACACTACATCCACATCACATCATACTGTCATAATTCTTGTAACTAGTGTGTAAAAAAGCACAACAATTGAAACACGATTGAGACACGATTACGACTTAACGTTAGCAGAATCGGGCCACTGGCCCCTATTTCACCACGTCGACAAACTGTCAGAGACATGTCGAGTGACAATTGTCAAGCGACAGGTGACATGTGACAATTTTGAAAATTATTTTCTCCATAAATGCTTATAAAACGTGACAGGTATTTTGTTACAATTGTTAATGACAATTATATTGTGAAACAAGAATTATTTTTCCTAGTCGACATATTTGTAGATTTGTCAGTAAATCTTGACATGAGATAGAAGCTGTGTCATGCTTGCGTTACAATGAGTCACACCAACACATCAAAATATGACTATATAAATTACTGCATTTAATGTGCGTACTCGTGCAAGTAATAACAGTTTTTGTTTCATCGAAATCTGTCCAGGCTTTCCAAAGTTACAGCGTTGTAAAGTTTCACCAGCTTTTGTAAATTTGCTTTCCTTGCGCGCTATTGCAATGACGTCATGTCGCACTGACATCTCCGATTGCGGCTGCTGCGGGTGATTTCCGTCCAACTGTACCTACATAGAGTCCATATGTGCGCAATCTTCGCGCAACTGGTGCGTTTTTGGCGCTAGTTACAGTACATTTTCTTCGTTCTAAGGTTATGGTAAATTATTAGTATTCGATTTCGACCGCGCGCAGCCGCACTCTAAAACTGTCCATTTGACCGCTTCGTGTTATTGTTGATCGAAGTTTGACGGTTGCTATTTATATTGACAGAATACCGCCCGCCATTACGAAAGTTGATTTAATTTATTAATCACGAAAATAAACTTATGTATTTGAAGGTGTTTTCACATGGGCTCAATACAAAATTAATCATTGATCAACTATAAGAAAAATAAATAAATTTATTGCGAAACCGTGAGATAGTCAAAGGAGAATATGAAGGGCCAACTCGCGCTGTGACGTCACACGTTAATGCCATTGGTTCACCCGAATTTTCCACGGAGGCCGTACTTTACTTAATGTTTAATATCTCAGTCATTTTTGAAGATAGGAAAAAATTAAATAATATTCTTTTTTCTCGAGTTACATATTTTTTAGATATGCTGATAACAAAAATCATTGGTGTGACTTATTGTAATGTTTCGTGGTTAACATACGCGTATTTTCAAAATGGCTCCCCGTGAAAGTAGTAGTGACGATAGTGATTTACTCGACATTTATGTATCTGACAATTGTCGACGTGGTGAAATAGGGGCCTGGCCTAATACGCGCGCGCCTGGGCCGTGCCCTACGCCGAGACGTCCGCCAAGACGCGCGACAACGTAGACAAGGTGCGTATACGGCCTTTTACTACTTTATTATACAGGGTAATTTTTTTATCAGTGCACAAATTTTTAGGATCGACTCAGAATCGGTAAGTGAACAACTTTCTCCTAGAAACATAGGTCGAAATATGACAATTTTTTTTTGACTCTTCATACAAATCGCACTGGTCACGTGATCGATTTAGTATGGGAAGTCCAAAAATTTTTGTCGTTTTTCGACCCATGTTTCTAGGAGAAAGTTGTTCCTTTACCGATTCTGAGTCGATCCTAAAAATTTGTGCACTGATAAAAAAATTATCCTGTATAGGGTGTCTCAGTAAGAGTACTTCTTTTCATTTTCACTTAGTCACTTTTTCATTTTAAAATAAAGACGTTTTAAAATAACGTATTTTTTGATAGAGTTGTGATATTTTTATAAGAATAAGAAGAACACATGCTCCGATTATGTATGGAATAAAATAAAATATCTGTCAAATGGCCCCCACGGCTTTGATGGCCATTACTTTTTTCATGAAATCCATGACTTTTCACAGAGATGTAGCTCATCTAAAACCGAGATCCAACGCATGACACCCTTTAGTACTAGCCGCCCGCGGTTTCATCCGCGTGGTATCCGTTCCCGTGGGAATATCGGGATAAAAAGTATCCTATGTGTTATTCCAGCCTATAATATATCTCTGTTGCAAATTTAATCCAGATCGTTCAGTAGTTTTTGCGTGAAAGAGTTACAAACACACATACTTACTCACAAACTTTCGCATTTATTATATTAGTAATTTAGTAGGAAGTAGGATACGGCACATATCTACACTCCATACTAATTATATTCTTTGATTAAAAGATTGGTTTATTTTTTGTATATTCCAAAATAAAGTAATTACATATTTCGAAGGAAATCACTCTTCCCTTCTCGCCAGCTTTTTTCATGCAGCTCTCATCAGTTTGGTTATTGGCTTAACGAATTGGTTATGGAAAATTGTTGCTTTTGGCTTAACGAATTGGTTATGGAAAATTGTTGCTTTTTATGTGTGGGGGAGGGCTTAAAATAGTATCTTATTTATTAGTATACATAAAAGAACAAAGAATAGAAGCTCGCGTACGCCAGAATTTTCAACCGTTATTTACATTCAAAAACTTCTTAAATACATAAATGATCCTACTTTAAATGTCAAAGATGTAAAACCGATGCCACGAAGTTAGGATCCCTTAGAAACACCCTTATTCCAAAACGTGGACTAAAGTTAGACCAGCCGGCCTAGCATGACCGGCTTATAACGCGCGATATGATATGGTACGGCAAGTTGTCTTGCTTACCCCACTAAGGTGTAAGCAGGACGGCATGCCGTACCATATCATATCGCGCGTTTTAAGCCGCTCATGCTAGGCCGGCTGGTTTAAAATTGATGCTAATTCTGTCTTTCATCTGGAAAATGAAAGTTACAGCACCATTTTAGTACCAGTTTCAAACCAGGACTATTTTAGTCCACGTTTTGGAATAAGGGGGAGTGTCCAACTTTAGATAAATCGGACGTCAGTTTGTGAACTATAAAATGGGTGACATTAAAACAAAAAACCTTTGTGTTTTTATTGGGCTATACAGGGTGGAAAAAACTAAAGGATTTGAAGCAGTTTGCCATCAGCGCCCATAATTTTTTTCCACCCTATATACACCCAATTGTAGGTCACAAATGCTGTCCTTGTGGTAGAGTAACAACGTGTGGTGTAGTAATGTGGGGCCGGTGTTTGGGGCGGTGTGCTGACGTGTGATGTGTCGCAGGTGTTCTTCGACCTGATGCGCGAGATCCGGTCGCGCAAGTCCGACGACAGTCGCGCCTCCAACGGCGACGTCAAGAAGAAGCGCAGGAAAATCAAGTGCGCGCTGCTGTAGGTCGCCCGTTGCCGGTCGCACGGACCGACCGACTCGGTTGTTCGCGTCTAGCGGTGTCTGGCCGACCGCGGCTCGCGTACGCTCGGCTATGTGTGCCGAGTGCAGTGTGACGTGGACTAGGACATTGGCCCGCGTTGGTGCTGTCCCGCCGCAGTGTCGTAGCTTGGCTTGTGCCGCGCGCGCCCGTCTAGGTTATTAACATTTGTATTTATTTTGTAATATGGTAAGTGCTACCTGTTTGTGTTGATGTCTCTGTTGAAATTTGTCGCCGTCCGCCGCGCTCGCTGTGACACTCCATTTTGTGTAATAGAAATTTTTAAATATTGTAAAAAGTAAAAACACAGTTACTTTTCGACAGTCAAATTTCTTCAATCGATTTCGAACCTCGTTTAGTCCTAATTGATTGAGGACATTTTGTTTAACAAAAGATACTACAATGTATGTAGTTACAGTGTATTGTTTCGAGTCCGGCGGGTGCGCCGGCGCCGCCCTGCTCATTCGGATGGTGGTTATTATTTAATCCTAGTTTATCGCTTCACAAGACTATTCTACGTTAGTATAAAATTACTCGTTTTTTCTTCTTCATTGTCGTTTCACGCTGCTTGCCAAGCCTAAAAGTTATTGTTGAATTAATTATTGTCACTTGTATAAAATGTAGAAAAAAGTGTGAAACCGAATGATATTTAATTAAATTTATTGCTGTAGCGATTCACGTCACAATTGTATGTAATTATAATATACGGACATACCTCCTAACAGTTGAGGTGTTTAGAATCTATAACAAATTATGATTCAATACGAGTCTGTTCCCAATAAGCTGTCAATAATGTTAAGCATGCTCTATAGTACTCGTAAGGCATTTAAGAGCTCCTGATAATTGTAAGGCGGTTGATTTATTATGAATGTTAGGTATTTGCTAGTAAACGTGTAATCAGATGTAAGTCATTTGTACGCAATCTCGTATTTTATTGACATTGCGAGGGTATAAGCATTTTTTATTGATGAATTATTGATATTACAAGTAATTTTAAAAGGATGCGCTTATTCAAAAATATGCCATGAATATTTGAATGGAATGAGGGGATTTGTCCGATAAACTGTAGTGCGTACACGACTCTTCACGACGTATAGATAAGGGCTCCCGCACATAACTGCGAATTCGCATCGCATTGAAAAAGTGCGACGCGTCTCAAGTATTTGACTGGCAATAATGTTTATTTAGAACCGATGGGCCGTTGGGGCGGAAAGGTTCTCGAATGGCGACCGCGAACCGGACGACGTTCCGTGGGCAGACCCCTACAAGGTGGACCGACGATCTGGTGGCGGTCGCGGGAAGCCGCTGGACGCGGGCAGCGCAGGACCGATCGTTGTGGAGATCCTTGGGGGATGCCTATGCCTCTGCATTGGGCGTCGTACGGCTGAAATGATGATGATGATGAATGTTTATTTATTTAAATTTTTATTTTTTTGCATTCACAATGCAATTGTTATTATAAAAAAAATGAAGTATTTTTGAAAAAATCGACCCGTCTCACAACCAGCTCCGATGGGACTCGAACCCACGACGTGGGTGACGGGTCGGTTCCCATCCAGTCCCATCGGAGCTGGTTGTGAGATGGGTTGATTTTTTCAAAAATACTTTTTTTTTATTATTTCAATAATGTTTATATTAGTTTGCGATACGACGTCGCATCGTAGTTTTGTGTGGGAGCCCCATGTATGGTAACCTCGTGCGTAGGTATTATATATTGTGTATATGCTGGGGGAAGCAATACTGCCAACTCGTATATAAGCTTAAGGGTAGTTCCGTGGCGCGTTTCCACGTGACGTACAAACAATACTAAAGTCGCCTTCCATCGCAATGTATGCTATTTGCAAGCGTAGCATGACGAAGTGGAGAAAAATATTATCTATTAAAAACAACTTAGGTAGAGATTTTATATTATTTTTATGCATTCACAATGCAATTTTGTAAGTATAAGCTAGCTTTCAGGCGGGAAGCTACTTATGGGGCTCGTGGTTTTTTACTATCACATTTTTCCTATAACAACTTAGGTAATTTGTGAAAACTAATAAAAACTTTTGTTTTTTATTAGTTTCTCTTTAGAAAACGTTTCTCTACTTCGTCTTGCTACATGGTTTGGTTGTGGTTCGTTAGCCGCTGCTTTCATCTGCATCATTGTACTATGTATGTATAAGTAAACTTGTTATTCCTTAAAAGTAAAGACGCATTGATCTCGCGTAAGTATCTATAATATTGGTTTAGTTAACTTTTGGTTATTCCCTAGTGCGAAATACTTAACTAATACAATACACAATTACTATAATATCGGACATTAAAATGATCTTAGGCTCATATTACACAGTTCGCTTCTGCCTTTCAATTTGGATGAAGCAACCAAATTGAACAATGTAAATCATTCAATGTCATCGTGCGCTTGTATTTCTGCGCCTTTCAATCAAAGTGAATCAATTTGGTTGAACTGTGTAATATTACCATTATCATTTCGTTCTTCGCCCACCTTCTGGCCTTGTCGCAAGTAAATATTTATTCATTATTTAAACTAAAAAACGCGAGACCAACGTGTCCCTAGCTGTACGATACAATACCCTGGACCTGCCCCACGCGTGGGGGGGCGAAGCCAAACGATAGTCAGATACACTATTTTTTCACATTTACATAGAATCAATAGCAGATAAAGTTGATAGGAATATGATACAAGTATAGCGCCGCACGAAGGGTCCGCCGTTTTGTACCTACTGTATGTAATGTACTGAAAGTTATCCTATAGGTTAGATTTAGTTCACGAATGTATGGAGTATCGATCTGTGTATGAAATGTATATCAGGCACACACACTGGAACAAATTTATAATGGAATCGAAAAGATAAGCAGAAATATACTGATTTGCAAAATACTGTTTTAGTCATTTAACCCGCGTAATTTATCTTTTAATTTGCTTGGGTAGTTGACGTTAAACAAATAAATAATAAATAAATAAAAGCGAGGCTCCAGAGTTGCTTCATGAAATCTTTGTAAAAGTGTCATTTTACATACAGCTCAAATGAAACGTAAATCTTATATTGGTGTTAGCTACCCAATAATTGCTATTTTTTCACATAAAATAGCAATACACTTTATGAAGCAAGGTGATATACTACGACGAGTATCTTTATCGAGTTGCGTGTATTCCCAGTAGTGCCAGTGGAGTAGTCCCATGATGGGACTACTGTTACTTTTTTCCCAGAGGTTCAGTAACAATTTGGCCTACATCGTCGACCCGACCTTGTTTGTTTTTTGAAAATCTTGAAAAAGTAATTATTTATATCTACTTAGGCCCAATCTACACCGAGATGGCAGTGAAGGGCAGCTCCATATAAAACACATATTCTTCTTCTTAGCGTGTCGATCGTTCGGCTTTAGATCTTGTTAGACCAAAATTGCGCCACACGTATAGCGTTTTCAGTGGCGTTATAGAGGTCCTCGCGTGTGCAAGATGAAGGGCACATATTTTTGATGTTTCATGTTCTGTCGACCGTTGACAATTATTTGATGTTTTGAGAGAAGTAAGTATTTATTATGGAAACTATATTATAAATAACTATACATAAACTATGTGTTTTATTTAAGCATCTGGGTGTCGCACAGAACTATTGTTAATAGTTAATGGAACCTCTGGGTAAAAAACCAGTAGTCCCATCATGGGACAACTCCACTAGAACTAGTGGGAATACAAGTCAAGTTGTACAAGCGTGCCCCGGTCGCAGGCGTTCCTGAGCCTGATCCGCGACATGTCGCGCGCCAAGAGCGGGCGCGCGCCGCCCGACGCCGCCGCCGCGCCGCGCGCCCGCTGCGCCAAGTCATGCTGCGTGCTCACCTAGCGCCACCGCACACATGCGACAACGTACACATCTATCAGCGTGATTCTGATCGATTCTGCTCACGTTGAGTCCTAATCGTGTTTCACTTTTTTTACACACTAAAACAAGAAATGTGTGTGTAGGTAAATTCTTTCACAATAGGTACTACTGTTCACTATCTATCACTACATTCTCATCACATAAACTGTCATAATTCTTGTAACTAGTGTGTAAAAAAGCTAGTGCTTATTCAATTTCAATTGTAGTTTTTTTTTATTCGTAATCGATTGAAACACGATTATGACTTCGTTAGCAGAATCGACGCCCGATCGCATCATGGCCGTAGCCGAAGTGTGTAATTCAAATTTGTAGAATTAATGCCGGGTGTGGCATGATTCATAACTCGAATCATTTATTCATTTTAGGCACAATCGATCGTCGATTGTGCCTAAAATGGACGTCGATGAAGCTACGCCGTCGGTTCGCAAATCCTACGGAGGGAAGCCTTGTAATTATAACGAGAAGAACCGGCAAGAAACTCGAAGGATGGTACAGTAGAGTGCTATATACAAAGGAGATGGTGTTATTATTCACCCAAAAAAATCTAAGTGCAGTCGACACGGTCAAACTGTGTGAACATGAATGAATTCCCTAAAACTATCTAAATAAACGTAGCTGAGTTGCAACATCGTGTCCGTGATCATTGTATCCGTGGGATATCGGAGCGATGCAAAAATCTACTTTTTGACTCAGTATATTCACAGCTGTGGTGGCAAAATATGCTAGGTTGTCGATTTAATTATGTACCAACGACGCCATAGATGCTATTATTACACTACAATGTATTATAAGTGTATCATCTATGACTACAATATATACTCATTTTTATTTTTAGTGTCTTTACTGAACTCTGTCCACCCATAATCATATACGGTCCGGAGCATCTGTAACTATAACTTTACGACCAATAGCATGTGTGGCGTCGCGTCGCCGTCGTTGATTTGTTAGTAGGTAAAGCCTGACCAGAAAAATAAAAAACCTCGCCATGTTGCGGAAATGTGACGAACTAAAATTTTCTATAGAATTTGACATTAATTGTAACAATGAAGGAGGCGAAAGTGGCGGCGGGCGCCTCAAGCCAAGTTTTTTATTTTTGTGTTCAGGCTTTAACAATCAAATACTTGCTTGATTTTTGCACTAGAGTTGTGAAAATCAGAAGTTTGTGATGGATTTTATTCGTACTTGTCAGCATATAGCTCTAATACCGTCCAATACCCCATGTGTTTGGGGGTTGCTATTTACGTATATTTATGTTCATTATACTAAATCCATTGGCATGCAGTTTGTTTGTTTACTTTTCTGTTTATCGTGTGAAACTTTATTTTTAAATTTAAAATTTCCATTTTGGAAATAAGTAGGTACTTACTGCAAGTACTTTCCATACTATGACGGAGAGGAATGTTTCATTTGCTTTCCACGAAACCTCCAATTTAAACTGTTGTGATAGGATGTATACTCAAATCAGGCGATACTGCAAGTAAAACCGTTTTGTATGTGTTTACCATAGATACCTACTGTCGTATTCCAGACAGGATCTCTTCTGAAATATAGTTAAGCGAATCAGTATTACTTTGAGTATGTTAATACTCAAAGCAGTATTACATACAGAAAATATACATCTCAGTTAGGTCTGTTCTGTAGTCTGTTAGTAGTCAATGGTAGCGATGGTAGCGTATTTAATATTGTGAATATTATTTAATAAAAACTGAGTATTTTAAAACAAGTGTCATTTATTTCCTTTCATATAAAGTAATATTATAAAAAAAAATATATTATAAAAAATATAGTAACAATTTCAGTCCATTAAACTTAATTATAGGGTTCCCTTAACTATGTGCTAATATTTACATTATATGTTAACGAACAAATATTTTACCTCATACAGAAAGAAAAAAACTTATTTTCAATATTACAAATGGACGATAAATGGTTCGTGTCTGGTATTTAAGTTTCGGAATATACATTTAATGTTACATTTATATATCTTCTTATTTATAAAAAGTTATTTATAAAATTCTTACCGATTGTTAGAGCAGGGTATTTCCAGTAAATTAATTAGGCTGTACAGAAAACAATGAAAAGTGTTCTTAAAAGTAACAATGAATTATCGTCTTAATTTTTCATTGTTCCTCTTAGATCTTTATTTATACTTAATTCTGTGTGATAATAATAACTGATAACTATATATTTATGTCAACTCTGAGTCAGTTATAAAACAATTTAAACAGATGATTAAAAATTTATTGTTATCACTTGACTAGGGAATGACTAGTCTATTCAAATGCTCATTTATTCAGAATTATATATTAATTCTACACCTTTTTATAGATTTGTTTACCTTACTGCCGCACTCAGACGTCAATTAAATTTTATTGGCATTATCATTCCTACTTTATTCAACACTGGTCATAAAAAAATATTTTTATAAAAAAAATAAACCGCCTTCAAAAAAACCACATCAAAAAAGTAAGAAATAATTCCTCACCAAATAAATAACGTAAGTACTTTGAAGTCGGGCGTGAAACATGTACAATTTCTTGTTGTTTTTGTTAAAACCCGCCCGACTTCAAAGTACTTACGTTATTTATTTGGTGAGGAATTATTTCTTACTTTTTTGATGTGGTTTTTTTGAAGGCGGTTTTATTTTTTTATAAAAATAATTTTTATTTCACTCTTTTTAGTGCATCGTGCAGGCAATTTACGTGTTTTCTGGTAAATAGGTATGTGATCAAACTGAAAACCTCCTTTTTCGAAGTCGGTTAAAATACCTTGAGGTATCCCCTTTTTAACAAAACAAGAATCATCTAAATCGGTTTATAAACAAAGGAGTTATGCCTAAAGATACGTATTAAATTTACATAAAGTGGTAACGAAAACGACAGTATTTTTAAGATTTCCTGAAAAGTACTGAACCGATTTCAAAATTTCAAAAAATGGGACCAACTTGGAAACCAACCTGATGTAATAACGTTTGAACCATTTCAATCGGTTCAGCCGTCTTCGAGTAATCGGTGGACATACACAAAAAAAAAAAAAAAGAAAAACCATACATACAGACGAATAGAGAACCTCCTCCTTTTTGATTTAGAAGTGGGTTAAAAAAGAGAGAGATTATAATTATCAATTAAAGTTAATTGGCGTCTCTGAGTGCGGCAGTTAGTATCTGTATATTTAAATCAAAACAAAATTTAACTAAGTTTCCTTAGAGCATCAAGCTTTTTGACTAAAATATTTATGTGAGAGGGGCACGCCCGCCCGAATACCGAACGCTACTCTCTCAGCTCGCAGGAGCGTCATTAATATGGCGGCCTATTCATACTTGTGACATGCCTTGATGATGATGATGATGTTTAAGACGCTCGTTAAGTTGGGTGGCGTTGGAGTATTCGAGCGTTAGTCAAGTTCCTCAGTGTTGGTTCAGCCGAGCTGGCAGAGGTGTCCGCAGCCGGCGGGGCACTGCTGGTGCAGCTGCATCCTGCGCCGCATGTGGTGCAGTGTGTCGGTGCACCAATACTCGGGCGAGGGTTCAGCCGAGCTGGCAGAGGTGTCCGCAGCCGGCGGGGCACTGCTGGTGCAGCTGCATCCAGCGCCGCATGTGGTGCAGTGTGTCGGTGCACCAATACTCGGGCGAGGGTTCAGCCGAGCTGGCAGAGGTGTCCGCAGCCGGCGGGGCACTGCTGGTGCAGCTGCATCCAGCGCCGCATGTGGTGCAGTGTGTCGGTGCACCAATACTCGGGCGAGGGTTCAGCCGAGCTGGCAGAGGTGTCCGCAGCCGGCGGGGCACTGCTGGTGCAGCTGCATCCAGCGCCGCATGTGGTGCAGGTGGCCGCCGTGCGAGCAGCCCTGGCACCACGCGTACAGCCCGCGTACAACCTGCGCACGAACATGAATATGTTTTAACTTTGTAGTTTGGTGAATTAGGATTGAGAATATTTGATCGAATAATTGAGGTGGCGCTTCCACCTGGCGGAAGTCCCTAACCATTGTGAAAAATAAATATATAGTGGTGGCCACATAATTAAGGACGCCAGTCGATTTTCATACAAACGTGGTAACTTCGAGGCCTTAGTTCTCAGCCAGGGATTGACCGAGCTGTAATCTGATGATGGCTATCCAGGAGATGAATGGAGGAGATCCAGATCGCTATACACACCCAACTGTTTTGGTGATTTTTTTAAACATATCGAAACATCGGAGCTGTTGTGAGACGGGTCGATTTTTTTCTAAATACTTCATTTTCCATTTTTCTATTATAAAAATTGCATTGTGAATGCACAAAACTAAAAATTAAAATATCGAAACAGCTCTTAAAATGCTGTTCAGACGAGTTGGGTGTGTATAGCGATCTGGATCTCCTCCATTCATCTCCTGGATAGCCATCATCAGATTACAGCTCGGTCAATCCCTGGCTGAGAACTAAGGCCTCGAAGTTACCACGTTTGTATGAAAATCGACTGGCGTCCTTAATTATGTGGCCACCACTATATGTAGCTTTCTTCCGCAAAAAATACACAAAACGTGCACATTCACCCATCACACTACTCTACGTCCTCAGGAGTTGTTTGACCGTATGCAATGACCGCATGTATGTCGGTGCTGGATTGCATACGGTCAAACATCTCCTTAGGATGCCCCGGGTTGGGGCGAAACACGTGTAGAGTAGTGTGATGGGTGAAGGTGCACGTTTTGTGATTATTTGTGGAAGAAAGCTACATATATTTATTTTTCATGAGATTGAGAAGTTACTGTCAAACATTAAAATACGTTAACTAATCAATAAAAAAAACCGGTCATAGTTGTGTGGAGTAAAGAAGGCGAAGAAAAAAGATCGTTGCCACATAATTCGCTGAAATGAAGAGTCCAGTTTCAATCTATGCTTGCTCCCAGTTTATGTCGCAGCCCATGCCGAGCTGGGGCAGCATACCTGGTGGCAGGGCAGCATACCTGGTGGCAGGGCAGCATACCTGATGGCAGGGCAGCATACCTGGTGGCAGGGCAGCATACCTGGTGGCAGGGCAACATACCTGGTGGCAGGGCAGCATACCTGGTGGCAGGGCAGCATACCTGGTGGCAGGGCAACATACCTGGTGGCAGGGCAGCATACCTGGTGGCAGGGCAACATACCTGGTGGCAGGGCAGCATACCTGGTGGCAGGGCAGCATACCTGGTGGCAGGGCAGCATACCTGGTGGCAGGGCAACATACCTGGTGGCAGGGCAGCATACCTGGTGGCAGGGCAGCATACCTGGTGGCAGGGCAACATACCTGGTGGCAGGGCAGCATACCTGGTGGCAGGGCAGCATACCTGGTGGCAGGGCAACATACCTGGTGGCAGGGCAGCATACCTGGTGGCAGGGCAACATACCTGGTGGCAGGGCAGCATACCTGGTGGCAGGGCAGCATACCTGGTGGCAGGGCAGCATACCTGGTGGCAGGGCAGCATACCTGGTGGCAGGGCAACATACCTGGTGGCAGGGCAGCATACCTGGTGGCAGGGCAACATACCTGGTGGCAGGGCAGCATACCTGGTGGCAGGGCAGCATACCTGGTGGCAGGGCAGCATACCTGGTGGCAGGGCAACATACCTGGTGGCAGGGCAGCATACCTGGTGGCAGGGCAGCATACCTGGTGGCAGGGCAACATACCTGGTGGCAGGGCAGCATACCTGGTGGCAGGGCAGCATACCTGGTGGCAGGGCAGCATACCTGGTGGCAGGGCAGCATACCTGGTGGCAGGGCAGCATACCTGGTGGCAGGGCAGCATACCTGGTGGCAGGGCAACATACCTGGTGGCAGGGCAGCATACCTGGTGGCAGGGCAGCATACCTGGTGGCAGGGCAACATACCTGGTGGCAGGGCAGCATACCTGGTGGCAGGGCAGCATACCTGGTGGCAGGGCAGCATACCTGGTGGCAGGGCAGCATACCTGGTGGCAGGGCAGCATACCTGGTGGCAGGGCAACATACCTGGTGGCAGGGCAGCATACCTGGTGGCAGGGCAGCATACCTGGTGGCAGGGCAACATACCTGGTGGCAGGGCAGCATACCTGGTGGCAGGGCAGCATACCTGGTGGCAGGGCAGCATACCTGGTGGCAGGGCAGCATACCTGGTGGCAGGGCAGCATACCTGGTGGCAGGGCAGCATACCTGGTGGCAGACGGCGCACAGCTCGGGCGCGGTGGCGGGGTTGCAGCGGTCGCAGGCGGCCCGCGGGCGGGTCCTGCGCCCGCAGCGCCCGCAACACATGGCCACGCTCGTCGATTGCTGCGACAAGCTCCATACGGAGCTCAGCCACGCATTGCGGATCACCTGCAGCCGTGAGAGCGTCCAAACAATCATGCATACAGACACAGTACCACGGAATAGTAGAAAAAGGTTAGAAGTAAGTGGTGCGCGCGTGGGTGGCCCAAAATATCTAGTCCATACAATTAATTGTAAAATTCTTTTCTAAGATGTTGTTACACGTGTATCATTCTGTTCTAAATACGTGATGTGATTTTTCAATCCTCGTATTCCTCGTGTCTTTCTTGTTTTTTCTGCACAGTAGTATTAATCAATTTCAGAATAATTAGACACTGTTCAGAACCGCGCGGTTAAACACGCGATTTGTTCTACACTGTTCGCTCAGGATCAGCGAGGACAGTAACTTGTGAAATATTGACAGCAGTGTAACCAAAATCGCATGTTTAACCGCGCGGTTCCCGCCGTTGTCTGAACAGACACTAAGATTTGATCTAACTCGCAACGCTTCCATCTATTTGGAGTCATCAACATCCCTGCCCTTGCCACAGATTACTAAATAGTTACTATGTCTGAAAAATGGAAAATGAAGTATTTAGAAAAAATCGACCCGTCTGACAACGTTGTGAGACGGGTCGATTTTTTCTAAATACTTCATTTTCCATTTTTCAGTTATAAAAATTGCATTGTGAATGCAAAAAACTAAAAATTAAAATAGTTACTATGTTCATTCCGTTAAGTCATTTAAGTAAATAGCAACTCTAACTAAAACGCAATAAAGTAGAATTCAGCTTGTACGGCGCAGGTAAATTACGAACTGTCGTCGTTGCATCGCTTTCTATCGCATATATTCTAGCTCTTTTGCGGACTTAATTTCTATAGATTTACAACGCCGGCGTTGCCGCCGCGTTTTCGAGCCGACACGGGGAGTGAAATAGGCCTGCCCTTGCGGAGAACATCCTTCTCTTCCACTCTTCCTTATCACCCTCATGGCCCACGTACCTCGGTGGCGACGTTCCACAGCTTGTGGCGCTGCAGCAGCTCGATGTAGCCCAGCAGCCACTGCTCCTGCAGGCTCTCCTCGATGTACGGGAACAGGTCGTTCCTGGGCCGGTTTACACGCTATTAATTGATGATGACCCTTGATTTACGAATCGTCGGAATTAGTTCCCGACAGCGGAGTGTATGCACTGTCTCTGTCACTCACTATAGGATAGACAAGGACAAAGCACAGAATTCGTATCGGATTCTATTTTCGACATATTGTGAATTAGGTCAATACCAATATAAATAAGTAGACGGCAAGCAAAAATAGTTTCTGTTATTTTCCAAATTAATTATACCATAAACATAAAACTTTTCAGTGTAGTATAACAAGTCGTTGAACGAAAAGCACCTTAACCTAGTCACTGGTTAGTTAACAAAGACTTTTGAACGAAATTGCATTGAAAAATTTTCGAGTTGGTGTCAAACGTCAAAAGTAAGGACTCTATTGCGAGGCGATAAGATTCACAGATTTAAACCCACCTGTTAGACAATATAGAACCACGTGAAAGAGCTTAGTACATCGGGCCTAAACATTTCAATTTGGACGCGACCTTCAGCAATGAAAATACCGTCTAAGCAGAAGTTAGACAATATAAATAGTGGGTATGCATTACTCGAATAGGTAATGAGCAAGTTGGAAAAGCCATTCAACCTATGACATCGGTTACACGCTAATTCTGGCGTCAGTTCAGTCCATCATTCTAGTCAGAATGACGAGAAAATTATCGTGTAACCATTCAGACTGACAGACTGATGGTCTGGACTGATGAAAATCCTACTAATATTATAAATGTGAAAGTTTAG
This sequence comes from Crambus lathoniellus, assembly GCA_949710035.1. NCBI lineage: Eukaryota > Metazoa > Arthropoda > Insecta > Lepidoptera > Crambidae > Crambus > Crambus lathoniellus. The sequence goes on along the minus strand of OX453303.1, from coordinate 1,142,163 downwards.
AAGTTTGGATGTTTAGATGTTTGGATGTTTGTTACTCAATCACGCCAAAACGGCTGAACGGATTTGGCTGAAATTTGGGGCATAGATACTTAGTAGCCTGGAGAGGAACATAGGCTACTTTTTATCCCGGAAAAATATCATATTCCCGCGGGATAACGTCGTGTAGTCCACGCGGGCGAAGCCGCGGGCGGAAAGCTAGTTTAATAATATTTGTCATTCCGTTTCGAATGACAGAAAACTGACAGGAGACTGAACTGACGCCAGAATTAGCGTGTAACCGATGTAATACGGAAGACAATATTAATTAAAAGTGGGTATGGATATGCATTACTCGGATAGGTACTGAGCAAGTTGGAAAAGCCATTCGACCTAAGTCATACCTGTGCTCCTGCAGCACGAGCATGGCGGTGACACACACGCTACTAGTGGCGCCACCACCTCGGGACCATACCTGTGCTCCTGCAGCACGAGCATGGCGGTGACACACACGCTACTAGTGGCGCCACCACCTCGGGACCATACCTGTGCTCCTGCAGCACGAGCATGGCGGTGACACACACGCTACTAGTGGCGCCACCACCTCGGGACCATACCTGTGCTCCTGCAGCACGAGCATGGCGGTGACACACACGCTACTAGTGGCGCCACCACCTCGGGACCATACCTGTGCTCCTGCAGCACGAGCATGGCGGTGACACACACGCTACTAGTGGCGCCACCACCTCGGGACCATACCTGTGCTCCTGCAGCACGAGCATGGCGGTGACACACACGCTACTAGTGGCGCCACCACCTCGGGACCATACCTGTGCTCCTGCAGCACGAGCATGGCGGTGACACACACGCTACTAGTGGCGCCACCACCTCGGGACCATACCTGTGCTCCTGCAGCACGAGCATGGCGGTGACGGCGGTCTGCACGTCGCCCAGCTCCACGTGCAGGCGCAGCGCACACGCTACTAGTGGCGCCACCTCGGGCGCGCCCCGGGACACCTCCCCGCCCTCGCCGCCCCCGCCCCCGCGGAACGCCAGCCCTACGTCGCCTTCCTCCGCCTGTTGTGACGAACGAACTCTAGTTACCATAGGACCATATATAGTATCGCTCTAAAAAGAGACCGGAATAGGTAGAGCTGTTTAGGTCCATTGACCGCAAACGTTAATGTTAATATGGGCATTTTACAAGATTCCGACTTAAACTCCGGGAATGTCTTAAATTAATAAACTTCAATTGTTTAAGTATTGGGCTGTGAATATTGTCATAGATTATATTGTGGGTAAGAAAAATTTCAACTAAGTATTGCATGGAGATCGTGTCATTTTCAAGTAAATATTAATTTTACAAAAATGAGATTATCCCGTCGTAAGTATATAAAATCTAAAGAAATTTTTAACTTTACATTTTGTTTTATTTTTACTCTTGGGAGGCATCCAATCACAGATCACAGATCAATCAAGCTACATAGATGCCGTATGACAAATATTTTGTTCTAATCCAATGTAACAATTTTTGGCGGTGGAAAGAGGGGGCGAGAAACGTAACACCGGACACGTGATTGGCTACTTCAATGACAATAACTTTTACGACATACTTCATTGGTCAGCCCTGAAACGACGCACATTGACAAGCATTGTCACTTATGTGATAAATCATAGATGCTTGGCGAGGGTCTGATGCCCTAAATGCAGTAACTATTGGTGGTTGTCTGTGCATACAATGGATTTTTCTGGGACTGTCCATATTATTAACAAAATAAGTACACAAAATAGCTCTTCTAATAAATCTTATCATAGTATCAGTAAATGGTCTCACGGAGTTGACGGAGGCCTGATTGGAGTAGGAGCGGTCTGGGCCGGAGGAGCTGGAGCCGCCCGGCGACGACGCGCCGCCCGGAGACCCGCCCCCCGCACCCGCCCCGCCCATTGCTACAGCCCCGCCTAGCGCTACGGCCCCGCCCAACGCACCCGGCCCACCCAGCGCTACAGCCCCGCCCAGCCCGCTCGCCGACGTCGTGTGCCCCGACCCTACGGAGTAACACAGAATCTAAAATACTAGTATAACAGCTGGAGCGCTCGGCAAGCCCCTGTTTAGTTGGCCTACCCTAAAGTGCACTTTAAACTTCAAGGGGCGAGGCCAAACGAACGCAATTTTGAGAGTCGTGAGTCGCAGAATTTCGGTCCTGAAATCGATTTCATAGAAAAAGTGAGCCGGCAGACAACTTATTTTGCGTCGCCCGCCGTGTGAATCAAATAAGATATTTCTACAAAAACAAATGCAGCAGAATTTCTGCGACCGAAATTCTGCGACTCACGACTCACAAAATTACGTTCGTTCGACCTCACCCTTAAAAACAAAACTAAAATATCGGCCGATGTTATGTGGAATGTGGGGACAGCAATGATGTGATTCGTGAAAGGTGTGGACTGAAAGACGATGTAGTGACAAATAATTGAGAAAGGAATGCTCCGGTGGTCTGGTCACTTAGAGGATGAATGAAAGGCGAATCACAAAAGAGATATATTGTGCGAATGTGGAAGGACCGGTTGCGCAAGGGCGTCCCAGAAAAACCTACACGGACCAAGTAGGAGGTTTAGTAAAAAGACTAGTGAATGCAGTGACAAAAATCGCCGGGCATTTATGAAAAGATTGATGGATGTGAATGAAGCGATAGAAGTGTGCAAGGATCGTAGCAGGTGGCGATCCATAATCTGCCTGGAAATAGGCGTGAGTATGTGTATGTATGTGTGTATGTATGGGGACTGTAATAGCTGGGGCCGCCTACCCGACTCGAGTTCGCCAAGCGGAAAAGTAGAACTGCGTTGCAGAAACAATAGACATCCGGCGCGCTCGGCTAATATTTGACGATCGATTTGGCGCTGGGGTAGGCTACCTGCCCTATGCGCCAGAGGTCTCGGGTTCGATTCTCGATCAAGACAAATATTTGTGTGCATGAACATGTCTATTTGTCTTGGTCTGGGTGTTTTCTATGTATATTAAGTATGTATTTACAAACAAAAAAGTATTTAAGTATATATTTATCCGTTATCAAGTTCACATAGTAGACACAGTTTCTTAAGAAATTTACTATGGGCTTGGATAATTGGTGTGATTGTAAGAAAATAAATATACTAAGAAACAATTTTCTTTTTTTCTTTACCACAAGCTAGCCACCTTTACTTACCATTATTATCCTGCGATGGGCGGCGGGGAAGGGGTAGGCTTCTTCGGGCAGTTTTCATCGCATGCTTTATTACGTTACTAGCGGCCGCCCGCGGTTTCACCCGCGTGGTTCCCGTTCTCGTGGGAATATCGGGATAAAAAGTACATATAAACCTTCCTCTTGAATCACTCTATCTATTAAAAAAATCGCATCAAAATCCGTTGCGTAGTTTCAAAGATTTAAGCATACAAAGGGACATAGGGACAGAGAAAGCGACTTTGTTTTATACTATGTAGTGATAACGTGGTATAGTCACCGTTGGTGTCGGCGGGCGGCGGGGTGCGCGGGGCGTGCGCGGGCGCGGCGGGCGGCGCGCTGCGCAGCGGGAACGCCTCCTCGGGCAGCGTCCAGTCCGCCGCCTCGATGTCCACGTAGTGCGCAGACGACGCCGATACCCAGCCGCCGCCGCACTCTGCGGGGGAGGACACATCTAGACCGAGGCTGTAAGACATCGGTTACACGCTAATTCTGGCGTCAGTTCAGTCCATCATTCTGGCAGGCCTATTTCACTATCCGTGTCGGCTCGGAAACGCGGCGGCAACGCCGGCGGTGTAAATCCATAGAAATTAGGTCCGCAAAGGAGCTAGAATATATGCGATAGAAAGAGATGCAACGAGCAGCCGTTCGTAATTTGCGCCGTACAAGCTGAATTCCACTTTATTGCGTAGTTAGAGTTGCTATTTATTTAAGGCGATGATTCCCGACCGAAATAGGCGCGCTAACGCTTGCTCGGCCGCGCGCGATATACTTTACGCGGACGCAGCGGCAGCCGGCAGTGAACTGTGAACTCGCGAGCGCCCCGCGAATCGAAAATCACTTAAAATTTAACGAAAATATTAAATAATCAAAATTTTAAACTTATAACGGCCGGAATCCCTCGGCTATTCAAAAACAATTTATATTCGTATATTTTTCATTAACTAAAACCAAGTATACTGCAAGTAATAGGATATTTGGATTACGATTTGACGGATGTTTCGGATTTTATTTGACACAGTAAAATATCACCAATCGAAAAAAACGACCGGAAGCACTAGATAAATAACTGTAAAATCTATATATATAAAAATGAATCCCTATTTCCCTTGGTCACGGCATCACGCGTGAACGGCTGGACCGATTTGGCTAATTTTGGTCTTGAATTGTTCGTGGAAGTCCAAGGAAGGTTTTAGCGGTGAGAAAATAGGGGAAGGAGGGGTAAGTAGGGGTAGAGTAGAAGTAGGGTAGGGGTAGAGTAGGGGTAGGGTAAGGTATGGGTAGGGTAGGGGTAGGGTAGGGGTAGGGTAGGGGTAGGGTAGGGGTAGGGTAGGGGTAGGGTAGGGGTAGGGTAGGGGTAGGGTAGGGTAGGGTAGGGGTAGGTAGGGGTAGGGTAGGGTAGGGGTGGGGTAGGGTAGGGTGGAGTAGGGGGTAGGGCCACGGGAACGAAGTCGCGCTGGGTCAGCTAGTAACATATATTTTTTCCAAATTTTAAGTACTTGTGATTTGCGAGTAATTTATAATTTAAAATACCCAATTTTGGAGAATGCCAGCCTTAAATGACTTAGCGGAGTGAACTATCTGTTACATAGTAACTATTTAGTAATCAGTGATTCTGGTCAGAATGACGAGAATTATCGTATAACCATTCAGACTGACAGACTGATGGTCTGAATTAAATATTTTAAATAATATTTGTCAGTCCGATTCGAATGACAGAAAACTGACAGGAGACTGAACTGACGCCAGAATTAGCGTGTAACCGATGTCTAGGGTCATAGCCCACTTATAGACTAAGCTCCTGTTGCACGAAACCCTACCTCATAAGGTGGCAGCTCAGAATTAATGTAATGTAGTGATAGATACTACTTAGAAACATTGGATTTTAGTAGGTTGCCGTCGAATATCCTGGAAGAACCTTTAATTTTTTTCGTCGTTCTATCAGTACATTGCATTTCTGAGCTGCCACCTTATGAGGTAGGGTTTCGTGCAACGGGAGCTTAGTCTATTATACCGCACCGCTCCCACCCAACTAAAGTATGAGCAGCAAAATATGGACTTAATATCGTTCACTGTAGATGCATTTTGCGTCAACTACCGAGCAGTCTGAAGGCGGTAAGGTCGCGGACCGCGCGCTGTCCGCTATTTTATATTGTTACTGTAAAATGCATCTACAGTGAACGATATTAAGTCCATATTTGACTGCTCATACTTTGGTTGGGTGAGAGCGGTGCGGTATAAGTGGGCTATGACCTGCGTACAGGGCAACCAACTTATCTGTCGAATGAAGCGAGGCGCCACCACGATCGACTTCGGCACCACTTTTGAACGCTTTCGGCATGATTTTCACAGAAAAATCTTGGAAATATTTGGAAAAACAAGAACCCTCTACTGAACACTGACTACACAACTGACAACAGCAAAATGACGTTTTGGGCGTTCTACAGATAAGTTGGCACTGTAAAGTGCATTTCATCGGATAGTATCTATGCTGTTATGTTGGCTCCCCTGTCATTGGCATTGAGATGGTCATTGGCCCGAGAAGACCCTCCCGCGTCAATAATAAATAAAAAATAAAATAAAAAACTGAAACACATTGCTGCCAACATAACGCCATAGGTACTATCATGGCCCGCTATTATTTCTCGGCTGCTTGCGCTCCTACAGGCCATGCTGCTCGGATTGGCAACGTCATAAATGTCAATGTCGCACCACTGCTCCTAATTTCTTGTATGCATGAGATGAGATGAATTCCTGATTATAGCGCCTTAAAATCAAATAATACGCGTACATAACTAAGGGCTGTTTTATTTTAACTGATAAAAGTATATGATATGAAGTGATATGAAGTCAAATAAGTAAAATATTAGGAATATTATTGTTTAAAACGAATATTTTTGCATGTTAATTTATTGTTAACTGAATAGAGAACTTTAATGTACCTATATTATTAACACCATATGTACCTATTCTTAGCAAATAAAAGAATTTGATTTGATTTGATTTGATTTGAACTATATCACAGTCACGAAAATGTTTATTAAACACTCCTACTGATGTTGTAAGCTCCCAGTCGGCTCGAGGTATCGCACGAATCCATCGCTGACGCAGTGTTCCTCCTTCGGGAATCCAAATCTTTCGAGATCCAAGGTTTCATAAGTAATTTCCAACAATGATCACGTATTTATATGCACTAATTATACAATAAATATTGTATGAAAACACCCACACAGCCAACAAGAAAATTAAACAGCAACGTTTCTTGACATGACCAAAGAGTATTCCGACTTGCCACATCCAGATAAAAAAATTATCCAAAATGTGCAAAAATAATAGATTTTTCTTTTTATTTTGTAACAAGCAAATTTAACCAAGTTGTTAAATAAATGCGTGCAAAATCCGAGAAAGTGTTTTATTTAAATGAACAGTTCGCGCAGTAATCTAAGATGTGAATTGAATTACGGCGAAAGTTATTTTTTTTTATTATATTATATCAAGTTTAGCCTAGTCAACGAAGAGATATAGAGGGAAATGTTTGGAACACAATTTTTGACTTTGGAACTTTGTTTGGTATATATTTTACCGGCCAAACCTGATTTCAGGACAAACTAGTTTTTCCCCGAGGCAAAGTCGCTCTCTGAAATGTCAACGCGATGAACTAGTTTGGCCTAGGAAAAACTAGTTTGTCCTAAAATCGGGTTGAAAAAAAAATTAAACCTTCAAATTTCGCTTGTCATTTTTTCGCATGCTTTCACGAAATCGGCGTCGCCGTCGCATCGCGTCGCAGTCGCCTAAACAATGCGGCCTCGGCCCAAATAATTGTGCTAACAAACAGCTTTTACTAGTCTCAAATACTTTTTTTACCGACACGAGCAATATTTCTTTTTACTTAATGTCAATATGATTTTACTTACTTACTGACACAAAACACTAAAAAAATAAATCCACGTCACAATTTATTATTCACGATATAAATTCTTGTAGCTTATCTACCGTGAATACACTTAATAATATATTATACTTACATTAGATTTTTTTTGGTTGGTATTTGTTGCTGAAGCCTGATCGGTGCATTGCATTGTTACCGAACACCGTAGGTGTTGACGTCACTTTGACGCGCTGCCGATCGCGAGTATTTTATAGAAATCATAATTTTATGCATTATCAAATTACCATCGCGATTGAGTGCATTCATCATCAAAAATATCAATAGCATCTAAAGTTTAAGATTTGGAAAATGAATTGATATATTATTTATCAAGCCCCTAAACATAATTGTATTGTTTATTCGACGCGTGTTGCATACCGTCTCTGTGCAGCTCGCGCTATAGTGTGGGGCAAACTTCTTGAACCATCGTGGTGGGGCGGCGACCAATCACAACTTGCTAAAACCATTTTTACGAGTTGTGATTGGTTGCTTGCCCTGTTCCGCTGTTCTGGGACTGCGTGTCCGCCCACTGGTCCGCCACCGACCGTGTTACATACCGTCCGTGTGCCGCGCGCGGTACTTGGCGGGCGGGATGTAGATGGTGCGCGTGGGCACGCCCAGCACGCCGCTGTTCTGGGACTGCGTGTCCGCCCACTGGTCCGCCACCGACCGTGTTACATACCGTCCGTGTGCCGCGCGCGGTACTTGGCGGGCGGGATGTAGATGGTGCGCGTGGGCACGCCCAGCACGCCGCTGTTCTGGGACTGCGTGTCCGCCCACTGGTCCGCCACCGACCGTGTTACATACCGTCCGTGTGCCGCGCGCGGTACTTGGCGGGCGGGATGTAGATGGTGCGCGTGGGCACGCCCAGCACGCCGCTGTTCTGGGACTGCGTGTCCGCCCACTGGTCCGCCACCGACCGTGTTACATACCGTCCGTGTGCCGCGCGCGGTACTTGGCGGGCGGGATGTAGATGGTGCGCGTGGGCACGCCCAGCACGCCGCTGTTCTGGGACTGCGTGTCCGCCCACTGGTCCGCCACCGACCGTGTTACATACCGTCCGTGTGCCGCGCGCGGTACTTGGCGGGCGGGATGTAGATGGTGCGCGTGGGCACGCCCAGCACGCCGCTGTTCTGGAATTGCGTGTCCGCCCACTCCTCAGCCTCCTCCAGGGGCTCCTCTTCCACGGAGCTGCTGCCAAGGAAAAAAAAACACGTTGCTATCTTACTCACTATCCGGCTCGAAAGACCAAACCAGTCATGCAAAGATTAAGTGCTAGTTCAAACGAACGGCGGGAACCGCGCGGTTTGACACGCGATTTTCGTTACACTGCTGTCAATATTCTACAAGTTACTTACCCCGCTGATCCTGAGCGAACAGTGTAGAACAAATCGCGTGTCAAACCGCGCGGCTCCCGCCGTCGGTCGTTTGGCCCATCTGCGAATTGGACCAAGTGCGAATTAGGCCAACTGCGAATGGAACCAACTGAGAATTGGACCAACCGCGAACAATGTGAATTGGACCAATCGCGAATTGGGCCAAATGCACCTAAAGAGTCTGAACTACCACAAAAGGCTCTCCCCACACAGGCGCGTTATTATAGTCGATAATATCGGATGCGTTATTGCGATATTTGTTTTTAGTACATTATTATTGGGATGGCTACGAAGTTAGGCAGTTCCCACACTGCACCGCACACCACTCCGATTTGTGGTAGTACGCTTCTTAACTATGGCTGTAGAATCTTGATGTGCATACAAAACCCGCATCTCCGTCCGGTAATGCGGAAACCGGAGGCAGTGTGATGGAAGCCTTACACACTGCTGCGATAATATCGACTAGGAAGCTTGTGTTCCTCCGTCCTGCGATATGAGTTCTTAGAACATTTGTGTTAGAACTTGCACTTGTGTGCAAAGAATCGGGACGCATTATAGCGCTACTGAATCCGGTATTATCGACGATAATAACGTGCCTGTATGGGAGAGCCTTAACTTTTTAATTAGTAAAAGACTGGAGTTAAGCTTTTTTAATCTCTTTTTTTGGTCGTGTGGTGACGGCTTCAGAATACAAGTCCTTGACATGCCCAAGAGGTCGTAAGAGCCGACTAAGAGGCACAATGTACAAAACACCAATGCAAGAGAAGGAAAACTCGAAACAAACCCTCTACCAACCCGTCTGACCAACGTAGTAGGAGTGCTAAGATCCTCCAATGAACAGCAAATAGCGAAGAGCTGAAAACCAAGCTCAGTGGCGTCAATTAGGAGAGGCCTATGTCCAGCATTGGACTAAAACGGGCTGATGATCAAATCAAAATCAAAAATCAATAGTAGATTGTACAACAAGTGCATAAAACGTACTATTTTACCCGAGATGTATATATTCACCCGAGCCGTAGGCAAGGGTGGATAGTCAATTCGAGGGTAAAATGGGTTTTATGTACAAGTTATACACTCTGCTTTTCACTTAGAGTGCGAGGAAAATAAATACCAATATTGCAAAAAAGAAAAAATAAAGACTTCGCCATATTGGCGGGAAGACTTTCTGTTCGGAAAAGATCGACGTTTCTGAACGCGTCTCTAATGTCACGTCAAATTGACATTTGGCTGTCACTTGAAGTTGACAGTGACACTTGATTGAAATTCTTGTAACAAGATGTCGGATTAATTTTGCTGAATTTGTTAAAAATCGCTCGCGTTGAATATGCCTGGCATATCGAATTTGAATTGAATCTTAAATTATCTATGTGATCCCGTTTTGTACGACCAAGGTTTTGACGCCATCCATCGGGCTGGTCGCGGAGTTTTGAAAGAAAGATAATTGTCCACCACGCGCTTTTTGTCGGGACTGTAAATCGTAATAAAAGAGGCTCCCCCGTGTGTGTCATTGTGTATCTATTGCTGAAGCGCCCAGTGCCTTGGGAACGCTGTTATTTGTGTTGTGAGTAAGGTGACTAATTGGTAAGGTCTGCAGAAGAAAGGACCCCAGGGGCGCGCGCGCTCCCTTACACCACTTCTGCCTTGGAGACGTTCGACACACAGACCCGTATGTAACCTCACCTTACTTAACATTCTCTCCGCTGTGTATCGCAGTCAATTGTTCAGTTACATCCCGGCTGAAACCTAGTTTTTGTCCGGAGTCTATATTAGTAATACCAGCTTCCACTGCGCTAGCTGATTCCGCGGTATAGGCAGGGGTGTACTGAACATTTGTTGGTAGCAGAGCGTAGTTTGAAGGCCTGGGAGGCCCACGCCAAAACTTTGTATTAATCAGTGCCGTTTTGATGACCCAGTCTGGTCCGGACTAGATTAATTTGTACTTGTAAATGGTAATTGGCTTGCATTTGAAAAGTAAAGGGCATTCCTTTGTTATTGGTTCCATGTCTTGTAATTAATTGTCATGTATTGAAGTTCCAAAGTGTAAACAGATGCCTTTCTTTGCTCATAATAATTATTATTCAGTTTTGTTAGCAAATTTGAGTTGTGAATATTGACAAGTTTGTTGCTAAAATAATAGCTAATAAAAGGTTAGCTAATAAGTTTGCACTCAATACTTAGTGAAACTTAGATGATTTAAGACATTGTTTACACATTGAAACTCATTGAAACTTGTGCTTTGAAATAATTAAAATTAACTTGTTGTTGTGTAACAGTATGTTGTGTTGATATCCAAGTGAATTTCAATAGTCAGTGATTTTGAGTGAATTTCAATAGTCAGTGAGTTTTGTTGTTTTCTGATAACCTCCAGATATTTAAGAGTTTGTGTCATTATAAATACTTTGTTGTTGTAATATTGGAATTTTGTGGTTAGTAATAACCTCCAAATATTGGAGATTTTGTGTTATAGTGAATATTTTGAATTTGTTGTTTTTGTTGATAAATTTGGGACGTTACAATGACGGCCTCCTCGGCTAAAGCCAAAATACGTTCTGAGTTACGGTGGTTAGCTTCTGCGGTTGCATTATTGGATCGACCGGATAGGACGGAGGCCTTGTTGAACAGATACGCAGATCTGCCCATACGTTTGGCTGTTGTTGATGAGCAGTATGCCTTATTTTTGGAAAGGACTGTTGAGGCCGAGGTGGAAATGCGACAAGAAGTCGGTTTGGATGTGGACCAGTGTTATGATTTTGCGGACAGAATTACTCAGGTGGCTCGACCTTTGCAAGTGGCAAGAGAGAATGAACCGAGCCCGTCCCCGGTCACATCGAAGAGTATGCCCCCTCTCTTTGCTAGATTGGCCCCCTTAGACTTAAGGCGTTTTGCTGGTCGTCTAGAGGACTGGGAGGGCTTTATTAATATTTTTGATAGTCTTGTACATGCCCGGGATGATTTGACCCAGGGCCAGAAGTTAGCTTATTTGTTATCCGTGTTGGAAGGGGAGGCCCTTGAATCAGTTCAACATTTGGCCCCCTCGGATGAAAACTACCCTATTGCTAGGGATTTGATTGCCCGTCGGTACCAGAACGTACGACGTCTGGCGGACAACCATGTTGCCGCCATTTTGAATTTACCCCGCGTTGCCAGCGTGATGCACTTGAGAGTGGCTTTGTTGAATCCGCTGTTGGTGGCATACAACGCATTAAAAAACTTAAAACTCCCAGTGGAGCAGTGGTCGTTTTTGTTACTGCACATTGTCCTGGGAAAGTTGCCGGACTCTGTTAAGGTCCGTTTTGAGCAGCAGTATGGTGGGGATAGTGCGACTTATCTGCCACCCTTCTCGGACCTCTTGACGTTCCTGGAAGGAGAAAGTAGACTGGCAGATAATTCCTCTCTGGCCGGTCCTATGGGACCCGAACGACCTGTGCCACAGAGTAGATCCCCCACCGGACCCCCCCGTAGGGGGCGTATGGCCCCTCGCGCGCCCGGCCGCTATGCCGCCGTCCAGGAGACCGCCCGCTGCTTGTACTGTCGGGAACCGGGTCACAGCACGACCCGTTGTGATAAGTTCCTCGACCAGCGCGTCCAAGGCCGTCGAGCGATCGCGCGACAACGGACATGGTGCTACTCGTGCTTGGGCCTGCACATGCAGCGCGAATGTACCCAAGCGCACCCATGCCGCTTTTGTAAGGGCAACCACCATCCCCTCCTCTGCATGAACAGCCCAGAGGGCGGCGGAGCGCCGCAGCGTGTCGCTGCAGGATCACCTCGTATGGGTGGGGGTCTCGGACCCCCCGCGGTGTTTGCATCCCGCAGCAGTTCTAGTGGCCACCAGAGTGGCCCCAGACGCTCTCCGCCACGGTTGGACCCTCAAACGGGCGGGGGTCCCAGGGACCCCCCCATGGGAAACCGATCCCCAAGGATGGGGATGAGTTATGCGGGCGTTGCCGGAGGTCGTAGAGGCCCCCCGCGACGTTTTGAGCCTCGCACGGGCGGGGGTCCCACGGACCCCCCCATGGGAAATCGGTCCCCAACTAGGGGGTTCGATTTTGCGAGCGTTGCGGGAGGTCGTAGAAGCCCCCCGCAACGTGTTGAGCCTCGCACAGCCGGGGGTCCCCGGGACCCCCCCTCTGAAAATCGGTCACCGTGCCCCTGCGACTATGGGGCGACGTACACGGTGGATGATAGGCACCGATTCTCGCCGCCGCTCGCCGAATACCCGCGTTTGGAGCGGCGCCCGCCCCGTCTTCAAGGGGCCGGGAGATATAACCCGCCTGATACCGGGCGATTTGGACGTAGGCAGTATGTGGGAGACTGGGACCCACTGGATCGCTATGAGCGACCCCCTTACCATGGGGGGACGTCTGGGGACCCCACATACTAGCAATCAACGTGTTTACGGTCGATTGTAGCCACCCCTCCAGAGACCGTTTTGTTGCCCACGGCCTCTGTGCTTGTCAGGGGATTGAATGGCGACCTTGTGGAAGTTCGCGCCTTGTTGGATTCCGGTGCTCAGGGGTGTGTTGTGTCATCTTGGTTAGTTAGGCGGTTGGGCCTCAAGGTGCACCCCCACACGGAAGGCGTGAGAGGTGTTGGCGATGTGAAAGTCCCCGGGTTGTTAGGGCATGTTGACTTCACATTTACATCACGTAATAAGTCCACGCCAGGCATTAAGACCTCGGCGATTGTGTTGGACACAGTTGTTGGCCGTCAACCTTCAGTTGACTTGGGACCGAGTATGTTGTCTTTGGTGTCTGATTCCCCACTCGCCGATCCAAATTTCTTCCGCCCAGGCCCGATTGATGCTCTCCTTGGAGCCGATGTCCTGGGGCGAGTTTTGTTGACGGGGAAGCGAGTTTTGCAGCCAGATGGCTTGGTAGCTCTGCAGACGACACTCGGTACAGTTGTGATGGGCCCTGCTCGCCGCGTTTTGGATTCCCTTGATGAGGATCGCGGTCTTGTTTTTAATGTGTCTCTCGCCGAAGTGGTGCAGAAGTTTTGGGAGGTTGAGGAACCTCCACCAGCCCCGCGGGTCGACCCAGTAGCGGATGAATGCGAGTTGTATTACCAGAATAACACTGGTCGCCTCCGCTCTGGTCGTTTGATCACCCGTCTCCCCTTTCGTGCCGGCCGACCTCCTCTGGGCGAATCCCGACCGCTAGCGGAACGTAGGCTAGTGGCGATGGAGCGTCGCATGAGCAAGGATCCGGTCTTCCGCCAGAAGTATGTTGAATTCATGCGGGAGTATGAGGAGTTAGGGCACATGTCCGTGAGCGATTTGGATTGGCGCTCCGTTGAGCACTTCTTTTTGCCGCACCACGCCGTTTTGAAATCCGGAAAGATTCGGGTGGTCTTTGACGGTTCGGCTCCCACCTCTACTGGAGCGTCCTTGAACCAGTGTCTGCATGTAGGTCCCAAGCTGCACACGGAGATCTCAGACATTTTGACCAACTTCCGGCGGCACCAAATTGTATTTATGACTGACATCCGGATGATGTTCAGACAAACGGTCATCCATCCAGAGGATAGGAGGTACCAATTGATTTTGTGGAGAGAGAGTCCTAGGGACCCCTTGTTGATTTATGAATTGAATACGAATACGTACGGTTTGGCTTCGAGCCCGTTTGTTGCGATTCGTTCTTTGTTGGAGTTGGCCGAGAAGGAGCGCTTGAGATACCCTCGCGCCTCCGCCATTTTGGCCAGTGACGTCTATGTGGATGACATTTGCACGGGCGCCTCATCTGTCTCAGAGGCGATTGTCCTGAGAGACGAACTCACCGCCCTTTTGAAGTCGGGAGGTTACGAGTTGAGGAAATGGATATCCAACTCGCCTGATGTACTGGTAGGTTTGCCCGAAGAGCACCAGCAGGACCCCCACCTATTCGAAAATGTTGATAATCCCCATGTGGTGACCGTCCTTGGCGTACAGTACAAACCGGTCTCTGACACTTTCACTTATTGTGTGGATTTACGACCACCGAAAGTCTGGACCAAGCGTTTAGTATTGTCTACTGTCGCACGTACCTTTGACCCCAATGGGTGGATTTGCCCCGTGCTGTTTATGGCCAAGTGTTTCTTGCAACGGTTATGGGCTTCGGGTGTGTCGTGGGATGAACCCCTCTCGGACGAGTTACTCCGAGATTGGTCGAGCTTCGTTTCATCCCTCCCCGAGATTAATGAAGTGCATTTGCCGAGGCTATTCCTCCCTTCTGAAAATTGTAAAGTTACTCTTCACGGCTTTTCCGATGCCTCCGAACGTGGATTTGCTGCGGCCGTGTACCTCCGCACCGTTACTGTTGACGGAGTTGTTGCTGTGCATCTGGTGATAGCGAAAAGCAAAGTCGCTCCCCTTCGGACTCGTCATACGATCCCGAGGTTGGAATTGTGTGGAGCTGCCCTCCTAATGCGTTTGTTGAACCACGTATGGCTCACATTAGGTCGATCTATTAAGATACAAGAGGTTTATGCTTGGACGGACAGTCAGGTCGTCCTTTGTTGGTTGAAGGCTCCGGCGCACACCTTGGACGTGTTTGTGGCCAATCGAGTGTCGCAGATTTGTAATTCCGACATCGAGTTGATTTGGAGACACGTGCCGGGAACCATGAATCCCGCGGATTGTGCGTCTCGGGGTTGTGTAGCCCCAACCCTAATTAACCACCCCCTCTGGTGGGGCCCACAGTGGTTGATGCGGCCTGAGTCGGAGTGGCCGCCCTCTCCAGCGTTGTCGAACGTAGCCGTTCCTGATATGCGGGCATGCGTCCTGGAGACTAACCCCGCCGGGGAAAAGGATTTGTTGTTGGATCGGTACAGCTCCTTACAGAAGCTGCTTGGTGTTACCGCTTGGATCAGACGTTTTGTGTACAATTGCAGAAACCCACGCGCGAGGCGTGATTCGTCGGTTCTCACTCCGGACGAGCGTAGGGACGCGCTCTTGTTTTGGGTCCGGAGAGTACAAGCTGATAGTTTTGAGTCCGAGATTGAAATTTTGCGTTTAGGCCGTCGCAAGTTGAAGGGCGCGGTATCGCGATTAAATCCCTTCCTGGACGAGAGTGGGCTTTTGCGAGTCGGCGGAAGACTTCGAAATGCGAACCTGCCGTATGGAGCTCGTCACCCCCTTTTGTTACCTAAAGCCGGACATTTGACTCAACTGATAATAACAGATCGCCATGTGAATGCACAACATGCTGGCTGTAATGCTTTGTTGGCCATTTTGCAGCGTGAATTTTGGATTTTGTCTGCTCGTCGAGCCATTCGCACTGTGATTTTCCGTTGCCTGCCTTGTTATCGATTGAAGGCCGCGACCATGCAGCCCCAGATGGGTGATTTGCCTGCTGATCGCGTCACGGAATGTAGAGCTTTTGCCGGAGTCGCCACCGACTTCGCCGGTCCCTTTACTGTAAAGGCTTCGAGACTGCGTAATGCTAAAACCTATAAGGCGTACTTGTGCGTGTTTGTGTGTTTGTCCACCAAGGCTGTCCATTTGGAAATTGTCTCGGAATTGTCTACCGAAGCCTTTGTCGCCGCCTTGAGCAGATTTGTTTCCCGTAGAGGACTGCCGACATTGATACGTTCCGATTGTGGTACTAATTATAAGGGAACGTGTAATTATCTTAAGGAAGTAGTTAAGTTTTTTGTTGATAATAAAATAGACATTGGAACCACCCTCTCCCGGCGTGGGATAATCTGGAAGTTTAGCCCTCCGGCTTGTCCGACCTGGGGAGGAATTTTTGAAGCTTGTGTAAAGGCTGCCAAGACACACTTGCGTCGCGTGATTGGAGAAACTATTCTCACGTTTGAGGAACTTGATACGGTATTTTGTAAAATTGAGGCCGTCCTCAACTCGCGACCCTTGTGCCCGTTGTCTTCGGACCCGAATGACCTGGAAGCGTTGACCCCAGGTCATTTCTTGATCGGACAGCCCCTTTTGGCTTTGCCTGAATATCCGATTCAGGATGTAGGATCCCATCGTTTGTCGCGATACCAACTTTTGAGACAGATGTCCCAAAACTTCTGGGCACGTTGGTCGATGGAGTATTTGCATATCCTACAACAGCGCGTGAAGTGGACAGATAAAACCACCCCACCCCAGACTGGCGACCTCGTGTTGATTAAGGATGCTAACCTGCCGCCCCTATGTTGGCGAAGGGGGCGCATTGTTAAACTCTACCCCGGAACTGACGGAGTTCCTCGTTTTGCTGAGGTTTTGGTTCGAGATTCGGTTTTGAAGAGAGCCGTTAGTGGGCTCTCCCGATTACCCGTGGATTGACGTACCGTTCTTAACGGTCCGGGGCGGGGGGATGTTCGGAAAAGATCGACGTTTCTGAACGCGTCTCTAATGTCACGTCAAATTGACATTTGGCTGTCACTTGAAGTTGACAGTGACACTTGATTGAAATTCTTGTAACAAGATGTCGGATTAATTTTGCTGAATTTGTTAAAAATCGCTCGCGTTGAATATGCCTGGCATATCGAATTTGAATTGAATCTTACATTATCTATGTGATCCCGTTTTGTACGACCAAGGTTTTGACGCCATCCATCGGGCTGGTCGCGGAGTTTTGAAAGAAAGATAATTGTCCACCACGCGCTTTTTGTCGGGACTGTAAATCGTAATAAAAGAGGCTCCCCCGTGTGTGTCATTGTGTATCTATTGCTGAAGCGCCCAGTGCCTTGGGAACGCTGTTATTTGTGTTGTGAGTAAGGTGACTAATTGGTAAGGTCTGCAGAAGAAAGGACCCCAGGGGCGCGCGCGCTCCCTTACACCACTTCTGCCTTGGAGACGTTCGACACACAGACCCGTATGTAACCTCACCTTACTTAACATTCTCTCCGCTGTGTATCGCAGTCAATTGTTCAGTTACATCCCGGCTGAAACCTAGTTTTTGTCCGGAGTCTATATTAGTAATACCAGCTTCCACTGCGCTAGCTGATTCCGCGGTATAGGCAGGGGTGTACTGAACACTTTCTTTTTATTTTTTTTAAACGTGGCATTGGTAGCACAGTGACTTTAGCATTAGATCGTAGTCCATAATGCTCTTGAAATACTTATTTCTTAGAAAACTCATTAATTTTGCCTAGTTTTATTAATTTAGTAATTTAACATGAATTATGTACAAAATTGAAGAAACAGAATGAAATAATAAGTTTATTTTACGAAGTTTAATTGCGTGTGTGGCTGTTTACCTGACGAACTTTGTCTTAAAGTCTGAGACTTAGACGAAGATTTTACTTTATGCACTAGAGCATAAAAAGCGATTTTATGCAGCCTATACCCAACATAAACACGAACTTTACGAGCATGAGAAGTGAAAAAATATTTATTTACGTTCAAATATCATTTTACAATGGCTAGTGGCCAGAGTCTCCTTTTGAGCATAAAAATACTCGTATCAGAAGGCTTTGCTCTTCATATAACATAATTGCGATATTTGAGAAACAAACGCAGTGAATATTAACAAAATTTCTTTACAAAAATTATTTAAGTATGATGATGAATCTCTTTTAACTATTTATTTATTATTAAAAAGCGGTACAAACAAATAGTGCGCATATTTTTATCTTTTTAAAATCTGTTTCTTCACGCCGCTTCTACTTATGGAACCTGGCTTATAATTAGTAATTAAATACTTGCACATTGAATTTTTGATAGGATATGTTAGAAACTGTATATTTAAGATCGAAATGTAACTGTCGCAGCCAAATGGTTGAATCCACCATTCAATTAAAGCTGTCAAAATCAATGAAGAAATCTTTTCTGTTCCGGTGGCCAAAATGTGAAACTATCGTGTTTTTCTATTCATTTTGCTGTCAAGTTGATGTTCAACCATAACGCTGCTGGCGGCTGAAGGCCTTAGAAGTCAGGGCCGGGTAAATTACTACAAAAAAAGAAAAACGTACATAGCGCCACTGTCACCGGAACAGCAAAGATTGTGGCACTGTACATTATTACCCCCCAGATTAGGTAGAAAGTGGACTCCAATCACAAAAACGCCATCTACAATAGTAGATTGTACAACAAGTGCATAAAACGTACCATTTTACCCGAGACGTATATATCCATCCGAGCCGCAGGCGAGGGTGGATAGTCAATTCGCGGGTAAAATGGGTTTTATCTACGAGTTATACACTCTGCTTTTCACTTCGAGTGTGAGGAAAATAAATAACAATATTGCAAAAAAGAAAAAATAAAGACTTCGCCATATTGGCGGGAAGACTTTCTTTTTTTTATACGTGGCAGTGGCAGCACAGTGACTTTAGCATAGATCATGGTCCATAATGCTCTTGAAATACTTATTTTTTACAAAACTCATTAATTTTGCCTAGTTTTATTAATTTAGTAAGTAATTTAAAATGGATTGTGTACAAAATTAAAGAAACAGAATGAAAAAACAAGTTTATTTAACGAAGTTTATTTGCGTGTGTGACTGTTTACCTGATGACCTTTGTCTTAGAGTCTGAGATTTAGACGAAGATTTTACTTTATGCACTAGAGCATAAAAAGCGATTTTATGCAGCCTATACCCAACATAAACACGAACTTTACGAGCATGAGAAGTGAAAAAAGCTTTGTCCGTTTCTCCCATTGACGGAACAGTAGTATAGTAGCACGTAGTAGGTTGCAAGCGTACCTGTAGGGCGGCGGCGGGGGCGGCGCGGCGCGCGGCGGCGGCGGGCGGCGGCGCGCGGGCGGCCGCTGCCGGGCGGCGCTCCACGCGCGGATCACGCTCCACACGTGCGCCACCTCAAACAATGTACTTTCACTAAAGCTAAACTCACTCCCCTTTATTACAAAACGTGGACTAAAGTTAGACCTGCTTTAAAATTGATGCTAATTCTGTCTTTCATTTGGAAAATGAAAAAGACGAGTGTGATACATGACTTCGAAAAGTGTAACACCGAATACCACGTCCCCGTAAGTTTACTAATACGAATCACTTAACAACGAATGCACGCCACCACGAAAAACTTAGCACCGAAGCCACGCGATCTCGAATAACAGAACCTCTAATTCATTGATTGAAAACGAATGCACGCCACACAATAAACATCCAATTTTTTGCAACTAAAACTTCCTATTCACTTTAAACGATAACTTTACATTTTGAATTCATATGTTTTTTCCTTTCCTCAAAATTTTTATTTAGTTGATTGTCAAATTAATAAATAGTTTTTGTTGCATTTAGTTGATTGTCATATGAATAGGAAGTTTTAGTTGCAAAAATTGGATGTTTATTGTGTGGCGTGCATTCGTTTTCAATCAATGAATTAGAGGTTCTGTTATTCGAGATCGCGTGGCTTCGGTGCTAAGTTTTTCGTGGTGGCGTTCATTCGTTGTTAAGTGATTCGTATTAGACTTACGGGGACGTGGTATTCGGTGTTACACTTTTCGAAGTCAGGTATCACACTCGAAAAGCGCCAGTTTTTTTTTTAATGTAAAACTGGGCCACCATCTTGTTTGTTAACAGGATGTGGCCTAAGATGTTGCATGCTTGTCCAGGAGATGCCTGTTCACTCTGGCCTTGAAGATACCAAGGTTGTAGTTATCGGGGAAAACATAGGCAGACAACGCATTCCATTCCTTAGCAGTTCGCATAAGAAACGAATCTGCGAAGCGTTTAATGCGGACAGGTGGAGTGTCAACAACGTAAGGGTGATAAGCTAGCCTGCGTCTGGTTCCCCGATGGTGAAAAGGGGCTGCGGGAACAAGGTCGTGCAGTTCTCTCGCACACTCCCCAAAGTGTATTCTATAAAAAACCGACAGACACGCAACTTTGCGACGGTGACTGAGGCTCTGAAGTACCAGTTAGTACCAGTTTTAAACCAGGACTATTTTAATCCACGTTTTGTAATAAGGTGGACTGAGGTTCGATTAGCCGAGTTCTGGGCGAGGAAGATTTCATTTCATTTCATCATCGATGCGAAAGAAGAAGAAAACTATAGCGAAGAAAGTTGCTTTTATTTAGGGCATCCAATCCCGCTTGTTATTTGTAATCTCGAAATGAAATGAAAATGAAAATTAAATGAAAAATGCGCGTCAGTGCTTGCGAGAGGACGTTTCTATGCTACTTTCCAGTCCCGCAAATCCCACGTAGGTAATATCGCTTCTTGCGGGACTGGAAAATGACGCGGGATCTCGGTATTTCGAGATCTCTGTATAGTGAGATTGGATGCCCTACTTTTTTTAAATTATGTCACTACACGGCACACGCTTTTTGATTTTTGAGTTTATCGAATGACCAATCACGCAAAGACAAGTTGTAAATATTAATAGAGGGCTGACTTATACCAATAACCGCAGATTCCCTTAACCCAGCAGAGTTGAATACGCATCTTCAGGAGGCTTCTGTAACCAACAACTAACCATATGCCTGTTGTACGATGTAGCCACATTCGCGTTGTGTTCCGCTAGCTCGTGCGGGGGTCCGCCTTTAATCTTGTACTCCTTGGCGCAGCCCACTAGCGCCGTGGTCCGCGTGTCCACGTGTCTGTCTCCGTCCTTTGACTTTGCGTCTTCGGGGGTCTTCGTCTTGAACCGGCAGAGGGCGGAGGCGGCGCCGCCGGGGAAAGCGCGCTCCAAGGCTGCTTGCGCCGCGGCGGTTAGAGACCCCGCCGTTGGCTGTTTGCGGCTGTAAAAATATTCCTATTAGAGGTGGTTTTCTGAATAAGGTATTTATTTGACTGAATTTTTTTTATTGACTTAAAATGTTTATTGAATTAGTAGCAACACAACATAGGTACATATTTATTTTCAAATATCTTGCATATTTTCAGCGATATAGAGCGTCAAACTTTCTAATTAGACAAGGAGAGCGCTATAGAAATGTGACGTCACATTTCTATAGCACCATACTCTCGCCATAGAAAATTTCGTTTTAGAAAGAGATAACTGTTGTAAAAAACGGGATATTTACCATGTTTAGATTTATTTATGAGTCCCCGATATTTCGGCGCAGTTGCACGCTCATAAATGAATCTAAACATGGTAAATATCCCGTTTTTTACAACAGTTATAGTGAAATTGACCATGAAAGTTTAAAATCTTATATTTAGAAAGAGATAGCTAGAGTCACACTTAAGTAACTTATAATTCGCTTGTTATAATACAAGTTGAATTTCTTTTGTTACTCTTTATTGTTATATTTTTGAATGTCATAATTAAATATCTACATTTCAACAACAGTCAAATATCCAATTGCAACACACGAGTAAAACTTGTTAAAACGGTAAAGGAAAAACAAGGAACACATTATACAAACATAACATTATAACTATTAGAGGTGGTTCTCTGAATACTTTATTTGTAATTTATAAGAAAGCAGAAAACTAAAACTTTTTGAGGTCATTAAGGATAGATCGGACGTTTGATATTGTTATTTGTCGAATCACAGCCATCTCTATCGTCTTCTACAAGCCAAGCGCATAAAGTTGGCAACGTCGCATTTCTAGTTTTAAGTGAACCGATTTGACACCGTTTGACAGGTAAATAGCGAGTAAACCTCGAGTACTGAATACTGAGGAGTAAACCGGTTCACAGCAATGTTGCCGTTCTGCTTCATAGCATGGCTTGTAGAAGACGATAGAGAAGGCTGTGGTCGAATGGATCTACAAGTCAAACACGTTTCAGTTCATAATGTCAACTTCTCAAAATGACAACCGGACGCAAAATGTCCCTTTCTCAAAAAGTAAACTTTCTTATTTGTCGATTTCTCGACTTTAGGTCTCATTTCCACCTGCAAGTAAGTCTTCTGCGATAAATGTCCGACAGTCTGTCAGATAGCAACTTGCAAGTGTATGTAGTTTACCCTTGCAATTTGCTATCTGACAGACTGTCGGACAAGTAACGGCCGGTTTCCGAAACGCCAATTAAAATTAAATTACCTAATTCCCAATTAATTTCCAATTAATTGTAGTTTGGGTTTCTGAAAGAAAAATGTGACAGACTGTCAACAGTCTGTTAACAGTCTGTCAGTGCCCATACAAATCTAAACCTAATTGTGAGATAATTTTCGTTTCAGAAACCCAAGGTGCTTTTAATTGGGAATTATTTGGGAATTAATTGTGACAGTCTGTTAGCTAATTTTAATTTTGATTTGCGTTTCAGAAACCGGCGGTAAATCTTCTGCGTTAAATGTCCGACAGTCTGTCAGATACCAACTTGCAAGTGTAAACACACTTGCAAGTTGTAGTTTACACTTGCAAGTTGCTATCTGTCAGACTGTCGGACATTTATCGCAGAAGACTTACTTGCAGGTGGAAATGAAAGAAGAAATAAAGAAAGAAAGAAATAGATTTATTGACACACACACACACATATAAAAAATAATAATTTAAAGACAGGACAACAAGGTACGCAGACAAAGACAGGTGTGGAATAGAAAAAAAAAATTAGTAAAGTTGGTGTAAGGAGGTGTGTGTGGCCAAAGAACCCTGTCTCAGCGAGATGCTTCTTAGTCACACACAGGTGGGCGGAGTGACGAAGAAGCGCTGTTCATTCTGACAGGGTCGATAATTTATAACTAAGTCAGTGGGCCAGCGAGATACAAATGAATAAATAAATAAAAGATATTAAATATATATATTATATGAATAAGGCAGTATAGTTGTAGGTTGTTTGCCTACTCTGTCACTTTGAATACGATATGTCATCCGGGTCCTTGTCAATGTCAGCAGCTGTCAGTGCAGTGAGAGTGAAGAGAGAAATGAGGCCTTAGAATAGTGTGTGTGAGTGTAAAGTTGAGGTATCTACCCTAGCGCGGGCGGCGGCCGCTCGTGGCGGGCTGCGGCCGCGAGCGGCGGCAGCGGGCGCTCGGGCGCCGCGTGGGCCACGTGGCCGCGCGCCGACACGCATAGCGCCTGCGGGTTGGCCCATAGCACCGGGTGCGCCGCCTCGCGGAACCGGTGGCGGTACAGCGTGCAATCCTACGGAAACAGATATTGGTTACCTCGTTGAAGACAGAGATAAATGTAAATATCTCAGTACACGCCAAAGTATTCACATATTTCATTAAAAAAATGCTCAAAAAATTTAACATCCCCAAACAAAAAAGCACATCCATACTAATATTATAAATGTGAAAGTGTGTTTGTTTGTTTGTTTGTTTGTCCGTCTTTCACGTCAAAACGGAGCAACGGATCGACGAGATTTTCGGTAAGGAGATAATTTGAGAGCTGGAGAGTAACATAGGCTACTTTTTATCCGGGAAAATTATAAAATAATAATGGTAATTTTGTATAGAAAACTGTTAAGCTGTCATACTTCACACATCTCTCATTTCTTAGCAGCTTCCAAAGAGAAGGTATGTCAAAGAGTATGTAATGACTGACATTTTTGCCGCTTAGGATTTCTTTTTTTTATAAGTGACATTGTGTCAGGCAGTTGATACGAAGTTCGTGTCCAATAAAATTTATATGGCAAAACAACGTTTGCCGGGTCAGCTAGTCTTTTTATAAATTTGATCGCTTGACCACACCTTGGATGTTTTACGAACAGCACTATTTATTTTTTTCAATATTGGCAACCGGCCATGAAGTGTTTTGCCATTGGTGGATAAGATGACTAACAGCTGACAACTACTGTCAGCTGTCACATTGGCGAGTAAAATGGCGATTCAGTTTGGCTATTTTTTTACTTTTAAACATTTATGTGGATTTAAACTAATAACTTGGACAATGCGACTATTGTTATGTAAACCGTTGATGCATTTGGTAGTTTTACCGAATAGCACAAATCCTAGCCATATTTGCCGATTAAAATAAATAACTCCTTTGTCGTAAGTTTAAAAGTTGTTGCGTAAAGTAACAAATAAGTTTATGACTAAAATAAATTAATATTTTAACCCCTAAACATTTTTTATTCCGTTTTTTTGTAATTTTTGTAGGTATATTCTTTACTTAGTACCCTTTATAAAATAAGTATTTCGGTAAGGGCAGACTATTTGTGCTATTTATAATTGTTTGAGTGCTGTATACAACTATTGAGATAATGCACGCAGTCCTTTATTTATGTCTGTATAATTATTTTTGTATTAATTGTGTAATTGTTGATGGTGTGCCAATTTAAATAAATAAAAATAAAAGCACAAAATAACACAGGTACAGAAGCTTTACTCCGCTAAACCATTTAAATAAATAGTAACTCTAATTACAACGCTATAAAGTGGAATTCAGCTTGTACGGCGCTACTTACGATCGGCAAGACATTGCATCTCTTTCTATCGCATATATTCAGCTCTTTTGCGGATTTAACTTCTATGGATTTCGCACCGACAGAGTAGCGTGCAAGTAAATCGACTGACAGACGCCTGATAAAAGTAGGATGTAGCGGGGCTCACCCGGCTGGTGGACAGGAAGGCGTGCGGCTGCGGCAGCCAGGCGATGGCGGTGGTGACGTCGCGGTGCTCGGCGAACGTGGCCAGCGGCACGTGCGGCCGCCGCACGTCCCACACGTGCCCCGCGTCGTGCCCCACGCCTGGTGGCCGACACACACTCACCCGGCTGGTGGACAGGAAGGCGTGCGGCTGCGGCAGCCAGGCGATGGCGGTGGTGACGTCGCGGTGCTCGGCGAACGTGGCCAGCGGCACGTGCGGCCGCCGCACGTCCCACACGTGCACCGCGTTGTCCAGCACCAGCGCGCACGACGCCACCTGGTGGCTGACACACGACACACCTTGTATCTAGACACTCGAAGGACCACCAATTTATGTTTTAAGGCGATACTCGGAAAAAATGTGCTGAAGCGAGATAGCAATGAGAAAACGACGCGCGCGGGAGCGAGACCGATTTTGCAGATTAGGCAAAAAAACAAAATCACTTCGTATTAAATCTACAGCGATTTAAAAAAAATGCTTCTATACGATCCTCAATATTATTGGTGTCCACTTATTAAACCAATTTCCAATAGTGTAAGTAACCCCATTTAAGAATAATCTTCACTTTTCGTATTTTTAGAGGTTTTTTCGAAAATAAAAAGTGCCGAGGCAAAATCATAAAAATCGTGTTTTTGAAACTATACGATTCTAGATAAAGGTATGAAGAAATATACCTATATCTTATTACCAGATTTTTAACAACTGAGGAGTGATTTTTCAAAGGGGCTTATTTCCATATTTGGTATAAAAAAACCTGTGAATGCAATCAACACTGTCATGTTAAAAACAACCCCTTTAGTCTAAAATCCATTCCAATAAGTACATATTTCCTAAGGAAACCTACTGTTCAAAACCTTATTTTCGTACAGAAAGGCATATTTCCATTATAATTTTAAGACCATGATTATAAGCTATACAATTTTGTTCAAAAAGACTCATTTCCTGTGGACTCTGTTTAAATTTTGTACCAGTTTAAAACAAAGGGAACATATTTCCGCTATTTTTTCTTTAAAAAAATTACTGGACTAAGAATGATTGTTTATGTGCGCTCCAGCATTTTTTCAAGTTTTTTTTGTTGGCAACATTATCTACAAAGACAACTTTCACGATTCTAACGTGACGTTAGATGTCATTGATTGTCAATGTCAAAGAGCTACAAGAGAAATCGCCCTACACTTTGTTGTTGACGGAAGGATTCTTTGATTTTGTATAAAAAAGGGTAATTACTGAATATATTCGACGCATAAATAATTGAAAAATGGCTGAAAAGACCGTTAGTGAAATTAACTGTGGAAGTAGAAAAGCTAGAACTCGAAATCCAAGACCGAGGAAACAGTAAGTAACCTATATTTTTTCATCGTTATTGTTGGGTTATTATGAATATTGTAACAGGATAATTTACTAACTTTGGATTATTTATCTTTTTAGATACATCGATCCGGATCCTTTAGGATTGAATTTTACAATCCCTTGCCGTCACAAGAGTGAAAAGTCTAAGTTTCGATGTTCGAAGATAGCCTCGAAAATCACTATAACAGGATTATTCATAATCAGCAGCCGGAAGGAAGAAATGAGGAGCAGGTTAACGATGGTTGTAATGATTGTGATTGCACTGAGTATGATTTTGGGGATTTAAGAGTGTGATAATTTTAATAAATTAGTTTTCTAAATGTACAAATTTGTTATTTCAAAACGTCTTATTTCCAGAAGACTGCATAACAAAACGTCTTATTTTCAGAAGACTGCATAGCAAAAGGGCTTATTTTTTTAAGTTTGAACCAAAAGGGCATATTTCCAAATTCATTTAAAAAAAAAAAATAATAATAAGTATGTGTAAATAAAAATTTCAATTGTATCAGAATACTGTTAATATGCACTATAACTTATAAGCAAAAAAACATTGAAAGTTTTCATAACATAGCTGTAACTGGTTTTTCTCCATTATTGAAAAATTGTTTATCATGGAAATAAGCCCCTTTGAAAAATCACTCCTCAACTGTAACCGTCCTATAGTTTTAAATCAAAAAGTCCATATTTTTCCGTGTAGCGTCTTAAACTCTAGATAGATTTGTAGTGTGGTGCACAACCGGGCGTGGATCACTCCGCAATTCAGTCAACTTATTCACCTATACGCGCAAACCCCTTCGAAGAATAGAATATCAGGCGGGTGTCACGCGCGCTCAGTTGTGCACTAGTAATATTATGTACAGTTATATAAATTAGAATATTATATTTGTAGGTTTATATATGACCGTGGGTTACGTATGTAATTAAAGAGTCATTATGTGAATCACATTTATTTGCACAGAAGAAATCAAACATTCAAATTATGACACGGGTTATCTGGGTGGTACGCGTGGGACAACAGATTGTGGCGCGCTCTATTCCTTTATTACAGAAAAGCTTAACAATATTTAATTTTCAGTTCTCATGCTCGTAAAGTTCGTGTTTATGTTGGGTCTAGGCGGCATAAAATCGCTTTTTATGCTCTAGTGCATAAAGTAAAATCTTCGTCTAAGTCTCAGACTTTAAGACAAAGGTCGTCAGGTAAACAGTCACACACGCAATTAAACTTCGTTAAATAAACTTTATTAATACCTAACGTATTTCATTCTGTTTCTTAAATTTTGTACATAATCCATGTTAAATTATTAAATTAATAAAACTAGGCAAAATTAATGAGTTTTCTAAGGAATAAGTATTTCAAGAGTATTATGGACTACGATCTATGCTAAAGTCACTGTGCTGCCAATGCCCGTATAAAAAAAAAGAAAAAGAAAGTCTTCCCGCCAATATGGCAAAGTCTTAATTTTTTCTTTTTTGCAATATTGTTATTTATTTTCCTCACACTCGAAGTGAAAAGCAGAGTGTATAACTCGTACATAAAACCCATTTCACCCTCGAATTGACTATCTACCCTCACCTATGGCTCGGGTGGATATATACGTCTCGGGTAGAATGATACGTTTAATGCACTTGTTGTACAATCTACTAATGAGTGACTCTGTGAACAATTAATCCATTAAGAAATAAGCAACGGCATTTCGGGTGTACAGTTCGTGTCAATCTTTTTGGTCGTCGTGAAGTTAGCCAAGTCACCCAGCGAGCAATGGAGAGAGCGATGCTTGGTATTTCCCTGCTCGATCGAATCAGAAATGATGAAATCCGCAGGAGAACTAAAACAACCGACATCGCTCGAAGGATTGCATCATTGAAGTGGCAGTGGGCGGGACACATAGCGCGGAGAACCGATGGCCGTTGGGGCGGAAAGGTTCTTGAATGGCGACCGCGTGCCGGACGACGTTCCGTGGGTAGGCCCCCTACAAGGTGGACCGACGATCTGGTCAAGATCGCGGGAAGCCGCTGGATGCGGGCAGCGCAGGACCGATCGTTGTGGAAATCCTTGGGGGAGGCCTATGCCCAGCAGTGGGCGTCGTTCGGCTGACATGATGATGATGATGATGATGAAGTTAGCCACTATGCGCAGTAGAGGCTCGCGCGATGTTCACTGAAGTCATTCAGTATAAATAAAACTGTAAATACTTACGTTTTCTGCGGCCGCCACTTGACGTGGCCGACGGAGGCGATGGTGTAAATGGTGTGCTCCAGATTCGGCTTCGCGTGGATATCCCATACCTAAGACAATTATTTTTATATAATTTGGACGTGTGAAATAATGACTATTATCAACACCATTACTCTTTGACTTAATTGTATTGGCATTAGATTGCAATTGTGTCAAACGTCAAAAATGGCTTGCCGGTATTTTACAGGTTTACTTCAGAGAGTGTGCTTCTGAGCTGAATGAGCTTATTCCGCCATCCCCGTTCTACCACAGAAAATCTAGAAGCACAGCGGGCTATCATCCTTACTTGGTCAACATCCCGCGAATGCGTACCAAGCGCTTTTCTTCTTCCTTTGTGATGCGCACTGCCAAGGAATGGAATACCCTGCCTGCGTCTGTTTTCCCGAATGACAACAACCCTATAATTTTTAAAGCTAGAGTGAATAGGCTGTTTCTGGGTAAGCTCGCTCCATCTAAGGCTTCTTCTCAAGCCAAGGCTGCCAAGAGCAAGCCCATAAAAGATATATAAAAAAGTAAGGACTTTATTGCAAGGCGATAAGGTTCACTGATTCAATGTTTGGCATTAATTTATTGGCTATTCGAGTTTGTTGTATTTTCGTGTTTCAAGGGTAATTTAAGACGAATAATTTACTCCTGTAAACTATACCCAAGCGATATTAACAAAATAAGTTATATTTTTGTGATGAATTCGAAATCAGGGTAATTGAATTGTTATTCGTATCCACGTTTATTTTGTAATTAACTATTAGGGTGGATCCACACAGCCCATTGCCGGCGGCTTGACCATAAGGCGATACTCGGAAAAAATGTGCTGAAGCGAGATAGCAATGAGAAAACGACGCGCGCGGGAGCGAGACCGATTTTGCAGATTAGGCAAAAAAACCACAAAATCACTTCGTATTAAAAACTACAGCGATTTAAAAAAAAATGCTTCTATACGATCCTCAATATTATTGTTGTCCACAAATTAAACCAATTTCCAATAGTGTAAGTAACCCCATTTAATAATAATCTTCACTTTTCGTATTTTTTAGAGGTCTTTTCGAAAAGAAAAAGTGTCGAGGCAAAATCATAAAATCGTGTTTTTGAAACTATACGATTCTAGATAAAGGTATGAAGAAATATATATCTTATTACCAGATTTGTAACAACTGTAACCGTTCTATAGTTTTAAATCAAAAAGTCCATATTTTTCCGAGTAGCGCCATAAGCATAGCCGCCAGAGAACTCAGTGAAGCCGCCGGCAATACAAAAGCCGGCGGGCACATGCCGCCGGGCTGTGTGGATACGCCATTAGAAATCAGGACAGGGCAAATGAGATTTTGAAAATATGTAGCGTTAATACATTATGTCAATGTGGCCTTTAACAGACTTGCCTTTCATATATGACACTGCTGTGAAACTTTAAACTCTTCTCTAACATTGACATTATCAATTAACAAATAAATAAAACCCTAAATTAAATACATGCACGGATGCCAATTATAGCCAAAGCATATCGAATTCGTGACAACAAAACGAGATAGCGGTAATCTGGCGGTCATTATCCTGCGCCGGCACCAGACGGCGTTATCGCGTGACCCACTGCAGTGCGGGTTCAGGTAATCTTTCACAGAAGATTGCATCTAATTATGATTTGTCATTTATTAATAATTAATGTAAAATACTCGGTACATAACTATCATTTGTCTAAAACGCAGGCAAGGTACAAAAAGGCAAAATTTAAATTTCTATCTTTTGTCTAAAATGCAGGCAAGGTACAAAAAGGCAAAATTTAAATTTGCCACTGTTCGGAAAAGATCGACGTTTCTGAACGCATCTCTAATGTCACGTCAAATTGACATTAGCTGTCACTTGAAGTTGACAGCCTACTTGATTGGAATTCTTGAAGAAAATGTCGGATTAATTTTGCTGAATTTGTTAAAAATCGCTCGCGTTGAATATGCCTGGCATATCGAATTTGAATTGAATCTTAAATTATCTATGTGATCCCGTTTTGTACGACCAAGGTTTTGACGCCATCCATCGGGCTGGTCGCGGAGTTTTGAAAGAAAGATAATTGTCCACCACGCGCTTTTTGTCGGGACTGTAAATCGTAATAAAAGAGGCTCCCCCGTGTGTGTCATTGTGTATCTATTGCTGAAGCGCCCAGTGCCTTGGGAACGCTGTTATTTGTGTTGTGAGTAAGGTGACTAATTGGTAAGGTCTGCAGAAGAAAGGACCCCAGGGGCGCGCGCGCTCCCTTACACCACTTCTGCCTTGGAGACGTTCGACACACAGACCCGTATGTAACCTCACCTTACTTAACATTCTCTCCGCTGTGTATCGCAGTCAAATTGTTCAGTTTACATCCCCGCTGAAACCTAGTTTTTTGTCCGGAGTCTATATTAGTAATACCAGCTTCCACTGCGCTAGCTGATTCCGCGGATTTAGCAGGGGTGTACTGAACATTTCTTGGTAGCCAAGAGCGTAGCTTGAAGGCCTGAGAGGCCCACGCCAAAACTTTGTATTAATCAGTGCCGTTTTGATGACCCAGTCTGGTCCGGACTAGATTAATTTGTACTTGTAAATGGTAATTAACTTGCATTTGAAAAGTAAAGGGCATTCCTTTGTTATTGGTTCCATGTCTTGTAATTAATTGTCATGTATTGAAGTTCCAAAGTGTAAACAGATGCCTTTCTTTGCTCATAATAATTATTATTTAGTTTGTTAGCAAATTTGAGTTGTGAATATTGACAAGTTTGTTGCTAAAATAATAGCTAATAAAAGGTTAGCTAATAAGTTTGCACTCAATACTTAGTGAAACTTAAATGATTTGGGACATTGTTTACACATTGAAACTCATTGAAACTTGTGCTTTGAAATAATTGAAATTAACTTATTGTTGTGTTGATATCCAAGTGAATTTCAATAGTCAGTGATTTTGAGTGAATTTCAATAGTCAGTGAGTTTTGTTGTTTTCTGATAACCTCCAAATATTTAAGAGTTTGTGTCATTATAAATACTTTGTTGTTGTAATATTGGAATTTTGTGGTTAGTAATAACCTCCAAATATTGGAGATTTTGTGTTATAGTGAATATTTTGAATTTGTTGTTGTTGTTGATAAATTTGTGACGTTACAATGACGGCCTCCTCTGCTAAAGCCAAAATACGTTCTGAGTTACGGTGGTTAGCTTCTGCGGTCGCATTGTTGGATCGACCGGATAGGACGGAGGCCTTGTTGAACAGATACGGAGATCTGCCCGTACGTTTGGCTGTTGTTGATGAACAGTATGCCTTATTTTTGGAAAGGACTGTTGAGGCCGATGTGGAAATGCGACAAGAAGTCGATTTGGATGTGGACCAGTGTTATGATTTTGCGGACAGAATTACCCAGGTGGCTCGACCTTTGCAAGTGGCAAGAGAGAATGAACCGAGCCCGTCCCCGGTCACATCTAAGAGTATGCCCCCTCTATTTGCTAGATTGGCCCCCTTAGATCTAAGGCGTTTTGCTGGTCGTCTAGAGGACTGGGAGGGCTTTATTAATATTTTTGATAGTCTGGTACATGCCCGGGATGATTTGACCCAGGGCCAGAAGTTAGCTTATTTATTATCCGTGTTGGAAGGGGAGGCCCTTGAATCGGTTCAACATTTGGCCCCCTCGGATGAAAACTACCCTATTGCTAGGGATTTGATTGCCCGTCGGTACCAGAACGTACGACGTCTGGCGGACAACCATGTTGCCGCCATTTTGAATTTACCCCGCGTTGCCAGCGTGATGCACTTGAGAGTGGCTTTGTTGAATCCGCTGTTGGTGGCATACAACGCATTAAAAAACTTAAAACTCCCAGTGGAGCAGTGGTCGTTTTTGTTACTGCACATTGTCCTGGGAAAGTTGCCGGACTCTGTTAAGGTCCGTTTTGAGCAGCAGTATGGTGGGGATAGTGCGACTTATCTGCCACCCTTCTCGGACCTCTTGACGTTCCTGGAAGGAGAAAGTAGACTGGCAGATAATTCCTCTCTGGCCGGTCCTATGGGACCCGAACGACCTGTGCCACAGAGTAGATCCCCCACCGGACCCCCCCGTAGGGGGCGTATGGCCCCTCGCGCGCCCGGCCGCTATGCCGCCGTCCAGGAGACCGCCCGCTGCTTGTACTGTCGGGAACCGGGTCACAGCACGACCCGTTGTGATAAGTTCCTCGACCAGCGCGTCCAAGGCCGTCGAGCGATCGCGCGACAACGGACATGGTGCTACTCGTGCTTGGGCCTGCACATGCAGCGCGAATGTACCCAAGCGCACCCATGCCGCTTTTGTAAGGGCAACCACCATCCCCTCCTCTGCATGAACAGCCCAGAGGGCGGCGGAGCGCCGCAGCGCGTCGCTGCAGGATCACCGCGTATGGGTGGGGGTCTCGGACCCCCCGCGGTGTTCGCATCCCGCAGCAGTTCTAGTGGCCACCAGAGTGGCCCCAGACGCTCTCCGCCACGTTTGGACCCTCAAACGGGCGGGGGTCCCAGGGACCCCCCCATGGGAAACCGATCCCCAAGGATGGGGATGAGTTATGCGGGCGTTGCCGGAGGTCGTAGAGGCCCCCCGCGACGTTTTGAGCCTCGCACGGGCGGGGGTCCCACGGACCCCCCCATGGGAAATCGGTCCCCAACTAGGGGGTTCGATTTTGCGAGCGATGCGGGAGGTCGTAGAAGCCCCCCGCGACGTTTTGAGCCTCGCACGGGCGGGGGTCCCCGGGACCCCCCTTCTGAAAATCGGTCACCGTGCCCCCGCGACTATGGGGCGACGTACACGGTGGATGCTAGGCACCGATTCTCGCCGCCGCTCGCCGAATACCCGCGTTTGGAGCGGCGCCCGCCCCGTCTTCAAGGGGCCGGGAGATATAACCCGCCTGATACCGGGCGAATTGGACGTAGGCAGTATGTGGGAGATTGGGACCCACTGGATCGCTATGAGCGACCCCCTTACCATGGGGGGACGTCTGGGGACCCCACATACTAGCAATCAACGTGTTTACGGTCGATTGTAGCAACCCCTCCAGAGACCGTTTTGTTGCCCACGGCCTCTGTGCTTGTCAGGGGATTGAATGGCGACCTTGTGGAAGTTCGCGCCTTGTTGGATTCCGGTGCTCAGGGGTGTGTTGTGTCATCTTGGTTAGTTAGGCGGTTGGGCCTCAAGGTGCACCCCCACACGGAAGGCGTGAGAGGTGTTGGCGATGTGAAAGTCCCCGGGTTGTTAGGGCATGTTGACTTCACATTTACATCACGTAATAAGTCCACGCCAGGCATTAAGACCTCGGCGATTGTGTTGGACACAGTTGTTGGCCGTCAACCTTCAGTTGACTTGGGACCGAGTATGTTGTCTTTGGTGTCTGATTCCCCACTCGCCGATCCAAATTTCTTCCGCCCAGGCCCGATTGATGCTCTCCTTGGAGACGACGTCCTGGGGCGAGTTTTGTTGACGGGGAAGCGAGTTTTGCAGCCAGATGGCTTGGTAGCTCTGCAGACGACACTCGGTACAGTTGTGATGGGCCCTGCTCGCCGCGTTTTGGATTCCCTTGATGAGGATCGCGGTCTTGTTTTTAATGTGTCTCTCTCCGAAGTGGTGCAGAAGTTTTGGGAGGTTGAGGAACCTCCACCAGCCCCGCGGGTCGACCCAGTAGCGGATGAATGCGAGTTGTATTACCAGAATAACACTGGTCGCCTCCGCTCTGGTCGTTTGATCACCCGTCTCCCCTTTCGTGCCGGCCGACCTCCTCTGGGCGAATCCCGACCGCTAGCGGAACGTAGGCTAGTGGCGATGGAGCGTCGCATGAGCAAGGATCCGGTCTTCCGCCAGAAGTATGTTGAATTCATGCGGGAGTATGAGGAGTTAGGGCACATGTCCGTGAGCGATTTGGATTGGCGCTCCGTTGAGCACTTCTTTTTGCCGCACCACGCCGTTTTGAAATCCGGAAAGATTCGGGTGGTCTTTGACGGTTCGGCTCCCACCTCTACTGGAGCGTCCTTGAACCAGTGTCTGCATGTAGGTCCCAAGCTGCACACGGAGATCTCAGACATTTTGACCAACTTCCGGCGGCACCAAATTGTATTTATGACTGACATCCGGATGATGTTCAGACAAACGGTCATCCATCCAGAGGATAGGAGGTACCAATTGATTTTGTGGAGAGGGACCCCTTGTTGATTTATGAATTGAATACGAATACGTACGGTTTGGCTTCGAGCCCGTTTGTTGCGATTCGTTCTTTGTTGGAGTTGGCCGAGAAGGAGCGCTTGAGATACCCTCGCGCCTCCGCCATTTTGGCCAGTGACGTCTATGTGGATGACATTTGCACGGGCGCCTCATCTGTCTCAGAGGCGATTGTCCTGAGAGACGAACTCACCGCCCTTTTGAAGTCGGGAGGTTACGAGTTGAGGAAATGGATATCCAACTCGCCTGATGTACTGGTAGGTTTGCCCGAAGAGCACCAGCAGGACCCCCACCTATTCGAAAATGTTGATAATCCCCATGTGGTGACCGTCCTTGGCGTACAGTACAAACCGGTCTCTGACACGTTCACTTATTGTGTGGATTTACGACCACCGAAAGTCTGGACCAAGCGTTTAGTATTGTCTACTGTCTCTACTTCTGAAAATTGTAAAGTTACTCTTCACGGCTTTTCCGATGCCTCCGAACGTGGATTTGCTGCGGCCGTGTACCTCCGCACCGTTACTGTTGACGGAGTTGTTGCTGTGCATCTGGTGATAGCGAAAAGCAAAGTCGCTCCCCTTCGGACTCGTCATACGATCCCGAGGTTGGAATTGTGTGGAGCTGCCCTCCTAATGCGTTTGTTGAACCACGTGTGGCTCACATTAGGTCGATCTATTAAGATACAAGAGGTTTATGCTTGGACGGACAGTCAGGTCGTCCTTTGTTGGTTGAAGGCTCCGGCGCACACCTTGGACGTGTTTGTGGCCAATCGAGTGTCGCAGATTTGTAATTCCGACATCGAGTTGATTTGGAGACACGTGCCGGGAACCATGAATCCCGCGGATTGTGCGTCTCGGGGTTGTGTAGCCCCAACCCTAATTAACCACCCCCTCTGGTGGGGCCCACAGTGGTTGATGCGGCCTGAGTCGGAGTGGCCGCCCTCTCCAGCGTTGTCGAACGTAGCCGTTCCTGATATGCGGGCATGCGTCCTGGAGACTAACCCCGCCGGGGAAAAGGATTGGTTGTTGGATCGGTACAGCTCCTTACAGAAGCTGCTTGGTGTTACCGCTTGGATCAGACGTTTTGTGTACAATTGCAGAAACCCACGCGCGAGGCGTGATTCGTCGGTTCTCACTCCGGACGAGCGTAGGGACGCGCTCTTGTTTTGGGTCCGGAGGGTACAAGCTGATAGTTTTGAGTCCGAGATTGAAATTTTGCGTTTAGGCCGTCGCAAGTTGAAGGGCGCGGTATCGCGATTAAATCCCTTCCTGGACGAGAGTGGGCTTTTGCGAGTCGGCGGAAGACTTCGAAATGCGAACCTGCCGTATGGAGCTCGTCACCCCCTTTTGTTACCTAAAGCCGGACATTTGACTCAACTGATAATAACAGATCGCCATGTGAATGCACAACATGCTGGCTGTAATGCTTTGTTGGCCATTTTGCAGCGTGAATTTTGGATTTTGTCTGCTCGTCGAGCCATTCGCACTGTGGTTTTCCGTTGCCTGCCTTGTTATCGATTGAAGGCCGCGACCATGCAGCCCCAGATGGGTGATTTGCCTGCTGATCGCGTCACGGAATGTAGAGCTTTTGCCGGAGTCGCCACCGACTTCGCCGGTCCCTTTACTGTAAAGGCTTCGAGACTGCGTAATGCTAAAACCTATAAGGCGTACTTGTGCGTGTTTGTGTGTTTGTCCACCAAGGCAGTCCATTTGGAAATTGTCTCGGAATTGTCTACCGAAGCCTTTGTCGCCGCCTTGAGCAGATTTGTTTCCCGTAGAGGACTGCCGACATTGATACGTTCCGATTGTGGTACTAATTATAAGGGAACGTGTAATTATCTTAAGGAAGTAGTTAAGTTTTTTGTTGATAATAAAATAGACATTGGAACCACCCTCTCCCGGCGTGGGATAATCTGGAAGTTTAGCCCTCTAGCTTGTCCGACCTGGAGAGGAATTTTTGAAGCTTGTGTAAAGGCTGCCAAGACACACTTGCGTCGCGTGATTGGAGAAACTATTCTCACGTTTGAGGAACTTGATACGGTATTTTGTAAAATTGAGGCCGTCCTCAACTCGCGACCCTTGTGCCCGTTGTCTTCGGACCCGAATGACCTGGAAGCGTTGACCCCAGGTCATTTCTTGATCGGACAGCCCCTTTTGGCTTTGCCTGAATATCCGATTCAGGATGTAGGATCCCATCGTTTGTCGCGATACCAACTTTTGAAACAGATGTCCCAAAACTTCTGGGCACGTTGGTCGATGGAGTATTTGCATATCCTACAACAGCGCGTGAAGTGGACAGATAAAACCACCCCACCCCAGACTGGCGACCTCGTGTTGATTAAGGATGCTAACCTGCCGCCCCTATGTTGGCGAAGGGGGCGCATTGTTAAACTCTACCCCGGAACTGACGGAGTTCCTCGTTTTGCTGAGGTTTTGGTTCGAGATTCGGTTTTGAAGAGAGCAGTTAGTGGGCTCTCCCGATTACCCGTAGATTGACGTACCGTTCTTAACGGTCCGGGGCGGGGGGATGTTCGGAAAAGATCGACGTTTCTGAACGCATCTCTAATGTCACGTCAAATTGACATTAGCTGTCACTTGAAGTTGACAGCCTACTTGATTGGAATTCTTGAAGAAAATGTCGGATTAATTTTGCTGAATTTGTTAAAAATCGCTCGCGTTGAATATGCCTGGCATATCGAATTTGAATTGAATCTTAAATTATCTATGTGATCCCGTTTTGTACGACCAAGGTTTTGACGCCATCCATCGGGCTGGTCGCGGAGTTTTGAAAGAAAGATAATTGTCCACCACGCGCTTTTTGTCGGGACTGTAAATCGTAATAAAAGAGGCTCCCCCGTGTGTGTCATTGTGTATCTATTGCTGAAGCGCCCAGTGCCTTGGGAACGCTGTTATTTGTGTTGTGAGTAAGGTGACTAATTGGTAAGGTCTGCAGAAGAAAGGACCCCAGGGGCGCGCGCGCTCCCTTACACCACTTCTGCCTTGGAGACGTTCGACACACAGACCCGTATGTAACCTCACCTTACTTAACATTCTCTCCGCTGTGTATCGCAGTCAAATTGTTCAGTTTACATCCCCGCTGAAACCTAGTTTTTTGTCCGGAGTCTATATTAGTAATACCAGCTTCCACTGCGCTAGCTGATTCCGCGGATTTAGCAGGGGTGTACTGAACAGCCACTATGTTATTTATTAAGCACCCCAAGCTAGATGATAAGATTTCATTCAAAACTGGCCCCATGACAAAAAGAAAATGGCATTTTAGCTGCGACGCTGGCTGCTGTCGTGGCTCACATGCTAGTCATCAGTTTATGCGATTTCAGTGGTACGAAAAAGCGAAGGCCAATACCATAGGCATATCCATTCGTACTGAGGAGCGTCACCCACCTTGATGGTCTTGTCATGCGACGCGGTGGCCAGCCAGGGCATCTCGGGGTGCCAGTCGCAGAGTGCGCGGTAAACTGGTCCTGAGGAGCGCCACCCACCTTGATGGTCTTGTCGCGTGACGCGGTGGCCAGCCAAGGCATCTCGGGGTGCCAGTCGCAGAGTGCGCGGTAAACTGGTCCTGAGGAGCGCCACCCACCTTGATGGTCTTGTCGCGTGACGCGGTGGCCAGCCAGGGCATCTCGGGGTGCCAGTCGCAGAGTGCGCGGTAAACTGGTCCTGAGGAGCGCCACCCACCTTGATGGTCTTGTCGCGTGACGCGGTGGCCAGCCAAGGCATCTCGGGGTGCCAGTCGCAGAGTGCGCGGTAAACTGGTCCTGAGGAGCGCCACCCACCTTGATGGTCTTGTCGCGTGACGCGGTGGCCAGCCAAGGCATCTCGGGGTGCCAGTCGCAGAGTGCGCGGTAAACTGGTCCTGAGGAGCGCCACCCACCTTGATGGTCTTGTCGCGTGACGCGGTGGCCAGCCAAGGCATCTCGGGGTGCCAGTCGCAGAGTGCGCGGTGAACTGGGGGGCAATTGTCTAATTCAACATCAATCGCAATCGCTTTCAGTTTAACATCCATTTGACATCCATCACTTGTTGTTGAATAAAGTTGACTAAAGTTGACTAAATCCTACTAATATTATAAATGTGAAAGTTTAGATGTTTGGATGTTTGGATGTTTGTTACTCAATCACGCGAAAACGGCTGAACGGATTTGGCTGAAATTTGGAACATAGATACTTTGTAGCCTGGAGAGGAACATAGGCTACTTTTTATCCCGGAAAAATATCACATTCCCGCGGGATAACGTCGTGTAGTTCACGCGGGCGAAGCCGCGGGCGGAAAGCTAGTTATTTATATTAATGCAGCAATGGCCGTACAATATCTTTCAAACTGAATGCGATTGCGATTGATGTTGAGTTAGACAATTACCCCCTGGTCCTGAGGAGCGCCACCCACCTTGATGGTCTTGTCGCGTGACGCGGTGGTCAGCCAGGGCATCTCGGGGTGTCATCGCAGAGTGCGCGGTGAACTGGTCCTGAGGAGCGCCACCCACCTTGATGGTCTTGTCGCGTGACGCGGTGGTCAGCCAGGGCATCTCGGGGTGTCATCGCAGAGTGCGCGGTGAACTGGTCCTGAGGAGCGTCACCCACCTTGATGGTCTTGTCGCGCGACGCGGTGGCCAGCCAGGGCATCTCGGGGTGCCAGTCGCAGGCGAACACTGGCCCGGAGTGCAGTGAACTGGTCCTGAGGAGCGTCACCCACCTTGATGGTCTTGTCGCGAGACGCGGTGGCCAGCCAGGGCATCTCGGGGTGCCAGTCGCAGGCGAACACTGGCCCGGAGTGCGGTGAACTGGTCCTAAGGAGCGTCATCTACCTTGATGGTCTTGTCGCGTGACGCGGTGGCCAGCCAGGGCATCTCGGGGTGCCAGTCGCAGGCGGACACTGGCCCGGAGTGCGGTGAACTGGTCCTGAGGAGCGTCCCCCACCTTGATGGTCTTGTCGCGCGACGCGGTGGCCAGCCAGGGCATCTCGGGGTGCCAGTCGCAGGCGAACACTGGCCCGGAGTGCGGTGAACTGGTCCTAAGGAGCGTCACCTACCTTGATGGTCTTGTCGCGTGACGCGGTGGCCAGCCAGGGCATCTCGGGGTGCCAGTCGCAGGCGGACACTGGCCCGGAGTGCGGTGAACTGGTCCTGAGGAGCGTCCCCCACCTTGATGGTCTTGTCGCGCGATGCGGTGGCCAGCCACGGCATCTCGGGGTGCCAGTCGCAAGCGAACACTGGCCCGGAGTGCGGTGAACTGGTCCTGAGGAGCTTCACCCACCTTGATGGTCTTGTCGCGCGACGCGGTGGCCAGCCAGGGCATCTCGGGGTGCCAGTCGATGCGAACACGGGCCCGGAGTGCGGTGAACTGGTCCTGAGGAGCGTCACCCACCTTGATGGTCTTGTCGCGCGACGCGGTGGCCAGCCAGGGCATCTCGGGGTGCCAGTCGCAAGCGAACACTGGCCCAGAACGCGGTGAACTGGTCCTGAGGAGCGTCGCCCACCTTGATGGTCTTGTCGCGCGACGCGGTGGCCAGCCAGGGCATCTCGGGGTGCCAGTCGCAAGCGAACACTGGCCCGGAGTGGGCTGTGAACTGCTGGAGGCAGCGCTCGTGGCGGCGCACATCCCACAGCTGGGCGCTGCCGTTCTCCGACACCGCCGCGAACACCTGCGCCTGGTGCGGGCTGAACTGCACGTCGCGGATCGACTCTGTGTTGCTGACACACGCGTAACACGCATTATACTCGGAGTCAAGAGCATCGTGAAAAGTGAAAAGTTGCTAATGCGTATTCTGTTGGTAAACAGTGGTGTGGTACGAAATTAAATGTCACGCTCATTTAGGCGCATCTTCCACACTCAACAAAAATGCTTTTCATACCCACTAATGTCAATTTTAAGAGCAGAACAAATTGAAACTTAATTAAGTTGCTAATTAGCAATTTGTAGTTCAAATGCTCCAAAACACAAAAATTGTGAATAAATAAATATTATCTAATCAAAATCTTCATTTTTAAATAAAGGAATAAATAATAGGAGTTTATTAGATAATTTATATGCAAAACAAACTTAAGAAGGATGTGTGAACTGCTTTTAAATAATAATATATTCAACTTTTAAATCAGGTTACTACATTATCAAATAATCAACAGATTCAGTATCTGGTTCGCAATTTGCATTACCCTGCTAACCTAAATAAAGTTAAGCTGAATCAATAAACTGATAGATAACATTAAAGTCAATGCCTACAAACTCAGTGAATTTATGATCAAAAGAAATTCCACATACAATTACAGCACATTATTATCCTGTGTCTGTGGACCAGTTTAGATGGATGCTAGGTCCTGTTTCATACTTTCCAGTTTAATTGACAGTTTTGTATGGACTATCTGTCCAGTAACAGCTAATGAGAACTTACTTAGACATTGTGAAACAAGCTCTAAATGTAATACTGATACTAAATAAAATTATAAGTATTTGCCTATCCTGAAAACATACCTGATGAATGTGCGAGCTACCTCCTTCATGCGGAGGTCAAAGCATTTCATCATGCCATCCTGGGAGCCAGAGATGAGCAGGGAAGGCTCTGTCAGGTGGAAGCTCACCTGTTGATTATGAAATTATTAATCTGTTTCGTATTCTTAATCCAATTATAGATTTCAAGGTTATATACAATCCGCGATAACATGAAAATTGAGACATGACAGATCACAAGATAAGAAATTGTCTACTGCGCAAGTCAAATCAGGTCAGGTCCCAGGTCTCATCTTTCGCGGCACGCATTGTACCATATTTCGGTAGTTGTTAACTTAAGATTAGGAATATTTTACAATTTGGTAGTTCTCTTTGTAGTTATGGAGAAGATTTTTTAATTAAAATACCTTGTTGACTGTCCTTTTGTGGTCAGAGAAGACATGCTCCTGCTTTGAGCGCCCTGAGCGTCCCAGATTCCACACTACCACAGCACCATTTGTTGCAGCTGTGGCCAGGGTGTTTTCTAATAAATATTTAAAACAAAAATAATTTAGATGACTATTTACTTACAAAAGTGTAGGTAGGTACTGTAAAAGCTAGAAACACTTATTTTTAAGCACCCCACAGATTGATCAGTACGCCTGTCGGCAGCGGCCTGTCATTACCTCTAGTATCAGTAGATTTATACTGTCAACATATATTATTTTTTATACTATATATATGTAACATATTGTTTATTTCTTTATTTTTAACATTTACGAAAACTCATGTCGGTAAAGCAGTCAAAGGACATGAAAGAGATAGAGCGATAGTTTTTGATTACGGATACAGTTTGCCAAACTCATACTAGGGGTACTGACAGGCAGTTGCCGACAGGCCGACTGATCATCTGTGGGCTCCTTTAGATTATGTACCCAGAACTAGGATCAAATAATTTAAATAAAAGTAACATACCTTCTATGGTACTCCATGCTACATCAATTGAAGAGAAGTTCAAATTTAAGTTTTTCCCAACTCTAAGATTACATACTTCCGAGAATTCATTTTCACCTAAAGAGAAAACTTTGAAAACTGGAACAGAACAAAGAGTCATAGGAAAATTATTGTTTCATATATGAATATTATCATATCACTTGATATTAACAAAATACTAACCGTTTCTCCCTGCAATCACTACTTGGGTACTATCTTTATTAAGCGCTAAAGCATTTGCGGGACCTTCTTGGGAAACACAAATAGTGTTCGCCGGGATCATTGTGCTAAACCACTGCTACAAAATAAAGTAATAAACACAAATCTTGTTAGAACTATTTCTAATGTTAGCAAACATAGAAAAATTAGCACTTTCTGCTTATTCGACCGATCGTATCACAGCGATAAAAGTTTGAAGTTAATTTGTTGGTTTTATTCAAGATATTTTATTGCGGTCGTTCGCCTTGTTTTCATTTTGGAGAACAATCACAAATTTTATAGAACAATACAATAAAAAGGTTATGTTGTTTGTTTCATTCCCGTAGGGTTGTTTGAAATCATACTAGAACGATTTAAAATATCGATGTTCTTTATTGAGTACGTACGAGCTCTTGGTGGTCACTGAATGAATACTGACTGATGCGTCAACTGGGTTGACTGCTGCAGCCCTAATAAATAAAATTTAATATTTTTTTTATTTAACGAATCAAAACGAACGAACAAACGACATGATACATAAAAAACTAGCGCTCCGCTCGTGAATTTCCAAAAATCCGCTCTTAGTGCAACCCTATAATCCCCAAGGAACATACATGCATCAGCTTCTTGCAACCAGTAGTTTCGTCAGTCAGTAACGCAAGAGTTTTAATATTATATAAAGATAAACTACTTGTAACGTAGCTCAAATCATTTTTTTGTTTGTTCAATTTTGATGTGCAAGCAGCCCATTAGCCATATAGATGAGTTGTACGTCATTAGTTTGAAGGGCGCGCTTCCATCGATGTGGCTACCTTTATTCATCACTTACAAACGAATTACGATGACGATGTCTATTGTTAGTTGACTTTCAACATACACGTAGCCTCCGTAAACGGTGCTTATCTTTGCTGTCGTCTGTAAGTTTAGATTCCAGTGAATTTACTTGGCGCTCTAGCCTTGTTTTGTAGTTATCACGTAACCTCACTTTTTATTCCCCCACTGTTGGAATCTCCGGATAATTGTGGACTTCTGTGTTTTCGGTGAACCATGGAGCAGTAGTTATTGTTTTATGACAGCTATTTTGAAATCGTTGTAGTATCAAAAAAAATGGGTATGGGTATAGGGCTTCAACTGTAATTTTAATTCCTTATTTTGATAGATTTTTGCTGCTTTGTTCTATTGAACGTTGCTAGCTTGCTATCGTTATACCCAAAGTCACAAAACAAAGAACTTATAGTGGCTATTAATAAAATTGACTTGAAGTTCCAAAAAGCGTATGAAGTTCATACCTATCCATAAAGGTACGGTAGCCCACTGCTTTAGACTGACTCCTTTATCACATATTTAAAAGCATGGTTTTATTAATAATAAATAATAATAAATAAAAAATATTCATAACATATTGGAAGAAAGTAGTTTTAGTTAATTAATTGCCGAGTCCTATCTTTTAACATATTAGTAGGTTGTTCAATTCATGCGATATCAGTTAATATTCCGTTTGCGATACGATATAAGTCGTTTTAATCAATTTTCTTTTCTATGATTAAATATAAAAATATTATTACATCGATATCTCAGTACCTATGCACAACCCTAACGTTATTGACAACTGTCATTTCTTGTTATTTTACCGTTTGGTAAGTTCATCACAGATAATCTGTAAACTTGTGATGGTGATGTCTGTGAGTATGAGTGGGGGCTTATTTATATTCTACTTGCAAGAACGAACGGTGACGTTCAGTGAAAAACTGATAATGATGCGATTCATTCATATATTGTTTATTATACTTAAGAAAGATATGAGGAGGTTCTTTTAAAAACATGTTTTTTTTTTTGGGTTGGTAACATTAAAATCTTCACGATGCGAAAACAAGAGTTTAGCTAAAGCCCCCAGTACACGATGGCCGATCATGGTCGGCGACCATGACCAATACATTGTACATTGACACTTTTGAACGAACAAGTTTAAAAAGGTTCTTTCAAAAGTGTCAATGTACGATGTATTGGTCATGGTCGCCGACCATGATCGGCCATCGTGTACTGGGGGCATAAGGCGTCCAACACACTGCCTCCGGTTTCCGCACTACCGGACGGAGATGCGGCGTGATTTATCATACACTGCGGGTTTTGTATGCACATCAAAATTCTACAGCCATAGTAAGGAAGCGCACTACCACAAACCGGAGCGTCGTGCGGTGCAGTGTGAGATCCGTCTAAACGTGATAGATCCACTAAAAAAAAAAAACACACGATTTGGTCAAAAGTAGTTAAATCCACTTCAAAATAGCATTACACATTTCAAATATTCATTTTTGGAACAAAATATGATTAATCCTGAAGTAAATTAACTATTTCAGTCTAAAATGCAACAAAACATGTTTTATGATTTGTATGATTATTCCTCTAGAGCTCATAACAAAACTTGATTATTCCTATCAGCCGCGTCAGAACTAGATTATTCCATTTTAAATTGTCGATTTATTCAGAATATATTAATTAATGCTAAACTTTTGAAACAAGTACCACCTAATGAGTATTATGCTCGTATACAATATTCAACAAAAAAAAATGAATAATATACATTACTGCATACCTAAAATACATTTTTCTCAAATTCTGAAAAAATAGAAAAG
Source organism: Crambus lathoniellus (assembly GCA_949710035.1). Lineage (NCBI taxonomy): Eukaryota > Metazoa > Arthropoda > Insecta > Lepidoptera > Crambidae > Crambus > Crambus lathoniellus. The sequence goes on along the minus strand of OX453303.1, from coordinate 1,097,267 downwards.
TGGAATAGTCAAGTTTTGAAAAGAACCTCCTCATATATACTTCTAGCTTACATGACATGAACAATCACTACAGTCGTCTCGTCACAAATTAAGGCGGATCTCACACTGCACCGCACACCGCTCCGGTTTGTGGTAGTGCACTTCTTAACTATGGCTGAAGAATCTTGATGTGCATACAAAACCCGCAGTGTATTACAAATTACGCCGCATCTCCGTCCGGTAGTGCGGAAACCAGAGGCAGTGTGCTGCAAAGATGTACATCTTTGGTGTGCTGCACGCGTAGCATGATGACCTCGAGAGCGGTTTTGTCTACGTTGAAACGTCAAAAATGAAATTCCAACGTAGACAAAGCCTTTGTTTAACTGTCAAAAATGACATTAAGGGGTAGACAAAATCTTTGTCGGGTTCGTCATGCTCATGAAGCTCGACTTAATACTGAGGTAACTGGAGAGTGCAGTACGAACAATTTTTTGAATACCACAAATAACACAGTGGCTGTCTTCCGTCTCACCTACACTTTAAAAAAATACGTATGGTCATATGAGACAACTGACAGCCACTACCTGCCACTACATACATAAATGTCAAATTTTCTGGCGACACTTTTTTATTCAGGGTGAGAGCTCCAGTTATCTCAGAGTATTAAGTCAAACTTCATGGTCATGCTACGCCTGCTGGACGCTCAGAACCAAGCTGGACGCCAAAGATGCCCGTTTTGACATTTTTGACACATGGTAATGACCCCAGAATGTAACTTGTTACGAAAACCAAAAAATCAAATATATGCTGATTACTTATCAAAGGTGTATGAAAATAATATGTTACATTTTTTAACGCATTATAAATTAAGGCAAAGTGTATTCCGCGTATTATTTTTGCGTTTGTTCTAAAGTAAACGCAGATTCGATTAACTACGAAACGTCTCGAGAAACAGTTACGTTCTCAGTATTTATTTTTTTAAATACTAGTGTTGTAAACGTTGTGTGCAGGATTTCTCCAGCTTCATTCAATGGGCGATTTTCTGAAAGCTCGGTCACTAGATGGCGCTGTCCCACCTATGCAGTTAGAAGGAACGGAACGTTATATACTTTGACGCGACTTTTTTACGTAAAACGGAACGCCAGACAGATGTTATTTATTTACCTTAATCTTTAAATTTACCTATTTCGTTTCTGTTCCTCACAGTAGTACCTATCAGTACTTATTTAATTTATTTTAAGTTTCCTTTGGGTTTTTAAAAGTAAATAATTTAAATATGATTCATACCAAAACATACCTAAAGCCCCCAGTACACGATGGCCGATCATTCAGTTCATTTGAATATTTCTGCGTTGACTGACGTGTAGGATATTTTAGATTTATTGTTTTTTTTCGCAATCAGGCCATTTTGTGGAGCATATTACATTGTCAAAAATATCCTTGATGTAGTATATCTTTGATAAAATATATGTTTTATTCAAATGATAATAAAATACACTTAAATTCACAAGATGTATAGGAGTATTCTGTTTTGTTATCTAAAATTAAGTAAATAAAAATAAAATTAATAAAACATTATTAATACATTATTATTATTATACTGGGTTCAATCCTCGCCCAAGAAATATTGATATGATTGTGGGTACTTTAATAATAATTGTCTTGTACCGACATTGGGATTATTAAATAAAGCAGTTGTTCGCCCGACACCGGTGTTTCAATACGTTACATGGTGACAGCGGTGGTTTTGCGTTATTATACTTCATGCTTCGTCCTCAAGATTAGCTTGATTTAACACTTGTAGTACGCCCTAGTAATCGCCAATTTCACACTATATTGAGAATATACCTACTTATAAATTAAAAAAGTAATAAAAGAGGTCGTACTTAAATATTTGAAATTTGTCAATATTTATAAGGGCGCCGGCGCTGATGGTATACACCCTATATTTATTTCCAAATGCGCTGAAAGCTTGGTAGAACCTGTTTTCATGATTTTCTCGTTGTCTTTGAGCTCCGGTGTTTTTCCCGATCTTTGGAAGAAGGCACTCATTACTCCCATACCAAAAACAAAAAATCGTGATTCGATAACTCAATACCGTCCAATATCAAAGTTATCTATCCTGGGTAAATTGTTAGAGAAGATTGTCACCTTACAATTGTCTTACGCTATTAAGAACCATATATCAGAGACGCAACATGGCTTTATCAAGTCTCGTAGTGTCGATACCAATATGGCAGTCTTTACCGACTTCGTACTCCATGCTATGCACCATAACGTTCAGGTGGATGTCGTGTACACTGATTTCTCCAAAGCTTTCGACAAAATCAACCACAATTTGTTGTTAATAAAGTTGGAGAAATTTGGTGTGCACGGCAACTTGTTAAGATGGCTTAGCTCTTACATCCTGAATCGTAGCCAAGCTGTTTCTTTAAAAGGATACTGTTCAAGCTTCCTCCCTATACCATCAGGGGTTCCGCAGGGCTCTCATCTTGGCCCTGTTTTATTTTCCATTTATATAAATGACTTAAATGAAGCCTTAAAGACAAGTAGATATCTACAATATGCTGACGATACCAAGATATTCCAAGCAATAACTAGTTTAGAAGGTTGCCATAAAATACAAGCTGACTTGGAATCTCTTTGTAATTACTGTGTCGAGAATCAACTGTTTTTAAATATTGAGAAATGTCAAATAATTACATTCTCTCGAAAAAAGTCACCTGTTCTTTTTAATTACAAAATAAATGATGTAGTACTTAAAAGAGTTAAGCACGTTAGAGATCTCGGAATAATTGTTGACGACGAGTTATCTTTTAGCTTGCACTGTGATACCATAGTCCAGAGAGCTTTCCGTAATCTAGGATTCATTAATAGAATAACCAAACCATTTAAAAAATCGAATACCTTAAAAATTTTATTTTTTAGCTTCGTAAGGTCTATATTAGACTTTGGTTCTTTAGTTTGGAATCCTCACTATAATAAATACATAAATAGAATTGAACAGGTGCAAAAAAAGTTTGTAAAAATATTAAATTACAGAAATAATCATTATGACTTGTCGTATGAAGAATCTTTAAAAAAATACAAAATATTAACTTTGCAAAATCGCCGTAAACAATTTGACATATCTTTTCTTTACAAATTGTTAAATTACCACATCAGTTCGCCTGAACTTTTATCTAAAATTAATTTCATCACTAAAGCTCGACTACCAGCACGCTCCTCACGTGTAATTCATGCTTTTATTCCTCCTCACACTCGGAAAAACTACACCTCTAACAGTTACTTCTCACGTTGTATTCGCACTTATAATAAAGAATTTCATGAAATAGACCTCTTCAGTACTTCTATAAACAAGTTAAAAAATGATCTAATCAATCGACTAACTTAGGTTGGGTAAAGTACTGGTTCTATATTCTAAAAAATATGTTTTCGAATATATACGTAATCTGCCACGTTTTTCTACATTGTAGAAAAAGTTATCTGTAAAAATTTTTTTTTTCTGTTTGTTTGTTTTAAGTATAATTAATTTTAAGTTCGTTTTATGCTAGCAAATAAATACTATGTTGTTAATAATAGTGGACACTCCTTGTCTATCATATAAGTAATTTGTTTAAGAGTAATGTGTTTTGTAATGACTGTATGTGTCAAAATAAAGAGAAAAAAAAAAAAAAAAAAAAAATATTTTTTAAATTTCAAAAGTGGGTAGTCAACACCGATCTGGCTCAAGCGCCCATCATAGCTGTCATTCGCTTTCTAGTGCGTCGCCGATTCACATCTAGTTTTTAAATTGTGTTAAAAAAGTTGTTAGTTGTTGTTAAAAGTGATTATTTAGGATGCCCAAACGCAAAAAAGATAACTGTGAACACATTAAACGAAAAATTATAAGATTGGAGAGAAAGTTGGAGCGAAAAAAGAAGCACTACCACCGGTGAGATTTATCTTGTTCTGACTTATCGGAACAATTCTATCGCTCGTCGTCCTTATCTTAAGGTACGTTATGTATTTTTATACATTTATAAGTCACTGGCCTTGACATATTATATTGCATATTGAAGTTCAGTGACCTGGTTTTCTAACGTTTCGCAAAAAATGCAAACGATAATTACGTTCAACGATAAAACGGGTTGACTATTTAACTACCTACTTATTACTAAGTTTGTAAAATAAATACTTTCAATAAAGTGTAACAAAATTATTAATTAATTTTAAAGTTATAATTGAACATAAATGCATTAGTTAGACACAGACTTTTACAAGTTCTCGTATAAGTAGATTTCAAACAGTTTGCGGGCAGTACTTTCTATGAACTGGGACTGCTTCTTACTGAAAATAATTCACATAAGTGACTAAGCTAAAAAAGAGCTTTGTACTCTAAAGTATTATGCTTATTATGATGTGTCGATTTTCAATAGTTTGCGGACAGTACTTTTCTTTTGAACTGGTACTGTTAAACAGTTTGCGGGCAGTACTTTCTTTGAACTGGGACTGCTTCTTACTGAAAATAATTTACATAAGTGACTAAGCTAAAAAACAGCTATGTACTCTAAAGTATTATGCTTATTATGATGTGTCGATTTTCAATAGTTTGCGGACAGTACTTTTTTTTTCGAACTGGGACTGTCTCTTACGAAATTTAATTGCATACCTAAGGTTAAGCAATACATAATCTCAAATAATGATAACATAATCATCATTATATACACTGCAGTCACTGGGTCCTACAAACAGTACAACGGGACTGTTATAAGGTACTACTAAGTGTAGTTTGCGGACAGTACGTGTTGTTATAACTGGGGACTGTCTCTTACAATATTATACTGACATGCTAAAATTGTATGAACATGAGGCTTACTCTGTCCCTTACATACGACCAAGAGGTCATAGTTGACCTCGACGCACCATGTTCTAAGGGTTAACCTGAAGGACAATTAGATCAAGTACTTGGAACCAATCCCCAGTACATCCCAGTCTGAAAACATTACAAATATACAGGATGGTCATTCGTCGACTGGCTCCGAAGCGTGATCTACCTTCAGATCAAACGTCTGCTCTTGAAACAGAAAACATACACTTATATAGTGAAGTATTAGAAATATTAGGTACTGACCCTACTTCAGTCGGGAGTGCTGGAGTTTCCAGCACTGGGTCACAACAGGTATTAACAAAGAATTGCGTAAAGAACTCGTAAGTACACGACCCCAGAAAATTGCAAATTGATTGACCCACCTGAGCTTGATCCTAAGATTAAAGCAGCTGTTTCAGATATTATTGCTAAACACAATAAGGCCATTCAACTGAAACAGAAGGAATCGACTGCTGGAAACACTTGTCTGGTAAAATCTATACTATTATATTGTCTGCAAATGAGAAAAATACAGCCTTGCTAAAACACTTATGGATTTGGCAAAAATTATGTGTGATTGTCAACATTCTAATTCAATTTTCAATTTTTTTTTCTGAATGCCGTGAAGATGGATCTAAGGGATTCTCTTCAAAAAATCAAAATTGATAAACAATTATTCGGCGAAAACTTAAGGGAAAACAAAAAATCAGCTAAAGCTATTAACAAGTCTAGCACAGACCTAAAGCAATCAACGACACAAAAGTTTCCTAATAAGTAAGTTATACAGTTCTTCGCGAAATTTAAACTGGAAGGGTCCGGGTCCTAGTCGCAGGCCGACGGGCCCTCCCAGGACGAAGGAGCCTGCAACGACTTCGACGCGTAGACGGCTCATCAACTTATCGAAGCAGTCGCAGTATCCGTGGCAGAGACAGAACGCTAACAGCCGACGCTAAATACGTTAACGCATGCAGGTCGTTTATCATTATTCTATAAAGAATTTTTAATGATTACCAAGGACCCACTGGTTCTTTTTCATAAAAAGGATATAAGATTCCCTTCAATCGAAAGCCGATGCAACCTGTATCACCGTCAACCCAAAAATGTAGTGAAAAGGAAAAGGCTCTTTTTATACACGAAATAAAAAATTTGCTGTCTCTGCAATTTCAGAGATCTCTGAATCTGATCAATATCTATCAACTATTTTTTAGTACCCAGGAAAATGCGCTTCATCTTAAACTTATCACTAAATAAATTTATTGACTCAAGACATTTTAAACTCAAGGATTTAAGAACAGTAATAAAATTGATACCGAGAGATTGTAACCGTGCACAGTAGACCTGAAAGACATACTTTTTGTTAAAAATTCACAAGGAAGACCGAAAATATCTAAGATACCAATTTAATCAAATAGCATATGAATTTAATGTCTTATTATTTGGTTTAAACACAGCTCCTTTTTTCACTAAAGTCATCATGAAACCGGTCATGAAATACTCATGATTATATGGTTACCTGTTAACAATATATTTGGATGACCTCTGTCTAATATAAGGGTCTTAAAACTTACAAGATACCGTAAAGTTGCTTACAAGCTTAGGTTTCATTATAAATACCGATAAAAGTAATTTTATACCTTCTCAGTCTTGTAAGTTCTTAGAATATAGTTTAAACTAAAAGAAATTCTAGGTCACTTTGCCAAAATTAAATTTGCAATACAAAAGTTTTCTAACTTAAAAAGGTGTAAAATTAGAGAATTTGTTAGTTTTATTGGACTGTTAATATCCGCCTGTCCCGCCGTGAAATGCAGCTGGTTGTATACTAAATTATTTGCAATATGTATAATTAGTACATGGATATACCTTGTTACTTGGAACAGGATTTCTATTGGTGGAGCCGCACCAAAATAAAAATAGACAAGTATGACCTGGAAGTTTTTCAGGTGCCTCAACTACGGGGTGGGGAATTGCATGTGGAGACGACAGAGCTAGTGGTTTATGGAGTGTAAAAGAAAGTAGCAGACAATAAAATATTTAGGAATTCTTGCTGCGTTTATTGGTTAAGATACTAACTGTCAAGTACTTCTACGAACTGACAATACCACGGTAATTTCCTACGTAAACCGTATGGGTGATATACACTCCCCACACCTGACAGAGATCGCAAAAGACCTCTGGCAATGGCGTAAACGTAAAAATCTTTACGTTTTTGCATCTCATATTCGATCTTCAGATAATACTATGCAGGCAGACCAAGAATGGCAGCTAGCTGATTATGCCTTTCAACAAATTGTTGAAAAGTTTCATAGATATTTTCATTGATACGCTAGTCGTTAAAAATAATAAATGTCCAAGATATATATCCATGGCATAAGGATCCGGATGCATACGCCGTAAATGTTTTTTTTTTCAGTGTCGTGGTCGAAATTAAATTTTAATGTTTTTCCTCCTTTCACAATGATGCCTAAATGTTTAAGAAAGATTATCTCTGACAATGCCACAGATATAATAGTTGTTCCATTTTGGTCCACATAAACGTGGTATCCACTATTTAAGAGTCTTTTAATAAGTAAACAATTCGTTTTCAAAGCAGATTCAAACCTAATTTTGTCTACAAATTCCAGCCGCAAACAAATGCGCAACTCCATTGCCCTGGTGATGGTGATGATATGAAGAGGCGTCAAATAATTTTCTCTGGACGTCATGCTTAACCCCTTTTTTGGATAACTCGTATAAACAATACGAAGTTTGCTATTAAAAGTGGTTTATTTATTGTCAACAAAATAAACTAAACTTATACGAAAGTATCAATTCCCGATATACAAAATTTTTTGCATCTGCTTTAAACAGTGGCGCTCAGTATGGCACAATTAACTGTTATCATTCTGCTTTGGCTTTAATAACTAAAATTGATATAACACTAAATCAAGAAATAAAAAGATTTATTAAAGGAGTTTTTCCTACCAGACCTCCATCCCCTAAATTTAATGAAGTCTGGAATATAGCACAGATTTTAAATTGTCTTGAAAAGTGGTTTGCTAACGAAAGTTAGAATCTGGAAAATATATATATAAAAAAAAAAAAAAAAACACATTGCTCGTTATACCATTCTATAACGAAAAGCCAAGTATTTGTCCTGCAAGAGTTTTGATTACTTACCTTGAAATGAAAATGTTTCTCTGTCCTGATTCCGACAATTTATTTATTAGTTACCGAAAGCCATATAAGCCTGTTACGTCACAAACCTTATTCAAATGGATAAAAAATACGTTACATTTAAGTGGAATTGATATTTCTACGTTCACTGCGCATAATACCCGGTATGCTGCTACGTCAGCTGCGCAAAATTTAGGTTTTAGCATAGACCAGATTATAAAACTGCAGGTTGGTTTTCAGAATCACATACGTTTGCCAAATTTTATAACAGGCCAGTAAACAGCAATTGTGATAAAAAATTTGGCACCACTGTTTTGAGTGCTTAATCAAAATATTTTTCGTTTATTTCATAAGCGATGTTGATTTTTTATGTAACAAATAATACTTTTTTATTGCTTTTTGTTTCTATGTTGAGAAAATAAAGAAGCAAGATAGTATAAGTTAAGTTATAATTTCAATCTATATTATTCAGTAGCCTATATATTACAATTTTTGCATATTTTTCGAACACTTAGTCTCTAAACGTCTACAAGTGTTAAATCAAGCTAATCTTGAGGACGAAGCATGAAGTATAATTAGAGATTAAACGAACTTACCTGAAGTGAAGTTCTATCTTAATTATACGAAGGCTTCGTCCGAAGAGATTAGCTTCCCTCCCTCCCAAAAGTTATTAACTACTCCCCTATATGATTTTAAAAATATAATACTCTAAACTAAATGTCAGCTATGATGGGCGCTTGAGCCAGATCGGTGTTGACTACCCACTTTTGAAATTTAAAAAATAATAATTTTCTTTTATTACTTTTTTAATTTATAAGTAGGTATATTCTCAATATAGTGTGAAATTGGCGATTACTAGGGCGTACTACAAGTGTTAAATCAAGCTAATCTCTTCGGACGAAGCCTTCGTATAATTAAGATAGAACTTCACTTCAGGTAAGTTCGTTTAATCTCTAAATCTAATTGCATATACCTTAGTAGTAAAGTTTTTATTTGTGATTGTGAGTAACGTGATAATATCTACGTTCGATATGGAGCACGCACGTCCACCACCGGAGTTAAGTTTGGAGGGCAGCTCCGTCAGCAGGGCTGACGCATGGAAGCGTTGGAAAACGCAATTTCAATTATTTCTTAAAGCATCGGGGGTGCATAAGGAGACAGCGGATGTTCAAGCTAGCCTATTGATTAACTTGATTGGACCAGACGGTTTCGACGTTTATCAAACATTTACGTTCGAGCAAGACAGTGAAAAAGATGACGTAACCGTACTTTTAAAAAAATTTGACTGTCATTTCGGTGTGAAACCGAATATCACTTTATCAAGATATAATTTTTTCACGCGGAACCAGGAGATCGGTGAATCTATAAATCAATATGTGACAGCTTTAAAGTTACTGGCGAAAAGTTGTGAATTTAAAATATTAGAAGATGAATTGATTCGCGACCGTGTTGTTTGTGGCATAAAAAACACTGTATTACGTGACAGGCTATTGAGAACCGAAGATTTAACTTTAGATTCAGCCATTAAGATATGTCAGGTGGACGAAATATCGAGCGACAATAATCGGCTTTTGGAAACGCGGAGTGCGGGTGCGGGGCCCGCACAGCAGGTGGACGCTGTGAGCGCGCGAGGCGGCGGCCGGGCCCGCGGTGGCGGCCGGCGGGGCGGCGGCATCGTCGGGCGCCGCGGTCGGATCGGCGCCAGCGGGGCTGTGAGGCATTATCATAGCTCATCGGGGCGCTGCGATAGATGTGGCGGCCAGTGCACCGATCCCGCTTCTTGTCCAGCTGTGGCGGTACAGTGTTACGTATGCAAAAATTACGGTCATTTTGCAAGAATGTGTAAAGTAAAAAAGAGTGATAAAATTAATAAAATGTATGACATAGCCGTGCATAGTGATCAAAGTGACGATGATTGTTCGTTTTATATATCAATGCTGTACAATGTCTCGGAGTTGAACAGCTCCTCGGAGGAATGGTTTGAGTTTAAATTGGACACTGGTGCGGACATGCGGTTTTGTCGTATAGCAAATTTTTGTCACTAGGTTACAGCTCCGACGTAATAAACACGAAAGACAATATTAAGTTACAATCTTACAGTGGGGATTTGATCCCAATAAAAGGTATTTGTTATTTATCTTGGTGGTACAAGAATAATAATTATAATTTAAAATTTGCGATTGCTAATATGGACTGTCAAAGCGTGCTGGGTCGACAATCGTGTTTAGAACTAGGTTTAATCAAAAGAGTTTATGATATTCAGTCCGAATATTCCGATTTATTCAATGGGTTAGGTTGTTTACCGGGTAAATACCATTTAGTAATTGATAAGTCTGTGCCCCCCGTGGTTTGTGCCCGTCGCAACGTTCCCTTAGGATTACGCGATAAATTACAAGACGAGTTGAATAGAATGTTACAATTAGGCGTTATCAGAAAGGTGACTCATCCGACACCTTGGGTTAACGCATTGGTTATTGCAGCGAAAAAGAATGGCCAATTAAGGCCAATAAGCGGCCTGTACACGTTGGTCCAACCACTGGCCAATACATCGTACATTGACACTTTTGAACGAACAAGACGTTTACAGTACGACAACGTTTTCTTTTTAATGTAATTTTGCTGTCAAGTTGCTGTCCAACCCAAGGAATTTATAATACAACAGGAAGGTGCACTGCTACTAAAAAACGGTCCTAATGAGATAGTAAGAACGAGGTCAGTTTATCTTACTCCATCCCATTACGGCGGCCACGAACATGCGCGACGGGCGGCGGGCGGCGACGAGCGAATTGCGAACTTGACACAACGAAGACGGAAAACGTCATTCGGCTTGTAATGTTGGCACTTTAACATTCTGAAATCTATCATTCAAATTCTTTTCTAGGATAAGCCATAAAAAACTTAAACGACCTGATACATTTTTATGCCTAATACGGTAATACCTAAATTAATATGCGATGTTTTCTGTTGACTAAAAGTAATACGAAGGGGAAATTTTACGAAATTTAATTTTTATAACGTAAGTTGTGAACCATAAATCTACTAAACCTGTTATTTAAGAGTGCTGGCAAGTTTAGAGAAAGGGACACCCTCACCTCGTTCTTGCGGTCTCAGCTGGACCGTTGACATTTTGTATTGAAATATAAACCTTATCTCTTAATATTAAAGTTATCTTTGCGAGCATCTTACACATCACCCTGTCACTTAAATGTCAAACGTATGAAAGAGATGCCATGATGTTTGAGACGCTCCCAAAGATGATTTGCGTTAGAGAATTCGGGCGTTACTTTCTTAGCTACTGTAGGGAAATCTTTGTTTCAGAGAACCCGCAGCGTGAGTGACAGGAAATACAACGGCGAATTTCTGAAACTGAAATATTTTGTGTATATAATTTTGATTGAAGTACCTATGTAACCTCTGAGTTTTCTTGCCAGTTCTTTCTCAGATGGGCCTTCCAAGTTTGTGAACTGAGCGATAATCATAATAAAATAAGTATATAATCATTATGTGGAATTCTTATTTATTTTGAATAGCAGCATATCCAATATTATCTCTATGCCAAAGTATGAATATTAGTGTTTACTAGATCACCCGAACAGCTGTACAAATAATGAACTGAAATACATACAAAGATTCATTTAAATCTGTAATAGCATTTTAGGCCATTTTATCCCGATCAATGTTCCTCAAAGTCAAAGTCGCGGTGGAACAAACAGCAAATAAAACTCCTTGTTAAACTAAAAATATTTTAATTACTTAGCTACACTATCAATTAGGTACCTACATACTACATTACTTATAAAAAAAAACTTAACTAATGTATTGTAACAATAAATATAAAAAAAAAAATACATTTATACTTAAACTATATGAGGAAAGAATGGAGAATTTGCCATTTACCTGAAAAAAAATAAACGAATGTTAGAGCATTTTATATTACTTATACAAGACTTACTTATTTTATTACTACCGCCCGCGCTTTCACCCGCGTGGTTACCGTTCCCTTGGGAATATCGGGATAAAAAGTATCCTATGCGTTCCTCCAGCCTATAATCTATCTGCAAATAGATGCAAATTTCATCCAGATTCGTTTAGTAGTTTTTGCGTGAAAGTGTAACAAACTTTCGCATTTATATTACTAGAAGGATATTTTAAAGTAAGTAGAACGATTCATTTTAATGTTAGTCATAGTCATAAATTTTTATTCATATAAGTAGATTAAATAAAATTAATGCTTATGAATCATCCAACATTTTTTTACTATTTTTATACTTTTTGTTAAAAAGTGGATCACAATATTCAATACATTGATGGCTTAAAACACTTACCTTCTAGAAAGATTTAAATTGAGTGTTGTAATATTTTCGTTTAATCTTTCTAGAATGGCCATCTTTTCGTCGATTCTTTCTAGCACAGCTAGCTTTTGGTCGATACGATTAAAGATGGCCACTTCCTGTGCTTTCAAATTTTCCATTCTTTCCTCGTGTTCTTGCCGCCGTTCTTCCGCACGCCTTGCCCAATCCGGAAGGTCTCTCATATCTAAAGGAAAAAAGGACAATAGATTATTATTCAAGATTCAAGATTCAAATTTGTTTATTCAATTTAGATTGTTATTTAGAATACTTGTGAATCTAATCTATTTTATCTAATACTAGCAGATCCTCGCGGTTTTACCCGCGTGGTACCCGTTCCCTTGGGAATATCGGGATAAAATATAGCCTATGTTAATAAGGGATAATGTAGCATTCTGATGCTGGGGCTTCACCTGCGTGACGCCTAACGGCGTTAATAACGGCATGCGCGTCTTAGCGCGCTCTTTGTATCAAATTAGTGCGCTAAAACCCGGCTACACCTGTGTATTATATCAAATAGCGCGCTAATTAATGGCATTAGACGCGGGCATAAGAGTGTAAGTCCAGTAGTTTTTGAGTTCATTCATTACAAACATACAAATCTTTTCTATTAGTATAGATTATAAATGCGATAGTTTTGATGTTTGATCACGGCTGAACGGATCGGTTGAAATTTGGCACAGAGATAGATTATGGCCTATGGTCTAAAATAAAATAAATCATGAAAATAATATTTTATTTGTACATACTTGTATCACGACGTCGCCTTCGTTCCCTGTGTGGCGCTGATGGTTCAGGTAAACTGGATTGGTGCTGAGCCGGAGGCAAGTCTAAAGATGGTGCAGCTGCTGGTGGTGGAGTCTGTGCAGCAGGGCTAGGGTCAGGTGGGTTAGACAGAAGCTCGTTGGATGGTTGAGGAATGCTGTATTCATCTTCAAGCCATTCCTCATCCATACAAGGCGCTTCTGCCACAGTGGCCATTATGTTGGGATTGGGACTGTGATGCTGTTGGGTTGAGGTGCTGGGTTGTGGTTGGGTCATGAGAGGAGTGGACAGCGGTTGTGGAGGTTCGGGAGTGGGATCTGCTGAAGATGATGCACCAGGATCCTGCAAATGTATTATTTTTAATACTTAGTACACTATTCAATGACAATATCTATCAAAATCGTCATAATAAAAAACTGTTTTAGTACATACTATTAAGTTATGTGTTTATGAATCTTCATATTTTTTGGATGATAAGGTGAATGGTCTAAGTTAATATCAGACCCATTTGAGGTATTTATATAATAAACTTACTCTGCTATTTGAGTGTGCATTAAAGTAAGGTACATTAAGGTAAAAGTAATCTTTTATTAAAAATTTCTCCTGGGTGGTTCCCGTTCCCGTGGGAATATCGGGATAAAATATAGTCTATGTTACTTGGGAAGAATGTAGCTTTCTACTAGTGAAAGAATTTTCTAAATCAGTCCATAGTTTTGGAGCATTTTCAATGCAAATAATCAAACAATCAGATCTTTCCTCTTTATAATGTTAGTATAGATTAAAGAAAATTAAGTCTTACATCAAAAGGAATCTGCACTCCTGGCAACCCTTCAACTGCAACCTGCCCCACTACATTTTGAAGAATCCGTAGTTCAAATGGGGTGAGGGGGTTGAGTTTACTAGGTCCACCACCAGTCCTTGTAGCACTACGGCGGCTGTCTGCACCCTTCGATTTGGTTTTTGCCTTCAGCTCGATCCAGTACTACAAAAAAAGAAAAATAAATGAGTATAATGATAAAAAACTGAATGACAATTTTACACTAGTTCAGAGGACTGATAGAATCTTGCAAGTTATTTTAAAATTGATGATATAATTAATTTCATTCATATGAATAAAGGTATTATAAACAAGATTTCCAAGCTATCTTATTGTTTCAAAAATTAATTTCATTCATATGAATAAAGGTATTATAAACAAGATTTCCAAGCTATCTTATTGTTTCAAACAATCACTATAAGAAAAATAACTTTTTAGTTTAATATGTATTAGAACAAAATGATCATATTTATTCTACAAATAGAGTTTTATTGATGAAAGCTTTTACTTGGAGAGTGAAATTGAAATATAGCAAGTATAAGATGTACAACAGACACTGGAACTAAATACGAATGATAGGTACTTAGGTACCTAATTATCATGGTCTTAGAAAATCAACAACTTACCCTGCGCCACTGATCCCCTGACTTTGTGACTCCATCAGCTACCGCATTTAATTTTGCAGCGAGCTTGTTCCACGCTGCTGTGGCCATTTGGTGACCCAGTGGACCTCGAGAACAGCGCCCCAAGGCAATATCTTTGTTCTGTTCGCAAAATGTTATTAGAACATCCATTTGCCTTGGGGACACTTTACGGCTTGCAGGCATTCTAAAAAAGGTAGCATAATGAGAGAACTATCACTTTAAAATAATCTAGTAATCAATAATATCTCAGTAAAATAATGAAATCTTACCTCGAAAGCCTAGTCCGAAGGGGGGCGACCTTACTCTTGGCCGTAACTAAGTGTACGGCGACAACGCCTGCTGCATCCACCGTTCGGATGTAAACGGCTGCCGCGTATCCGCTTTCGGACGCGTCACAAAAGCCGTGCAGGGAGGCTTTAAACTTTCCCGAAGGCAGCATTTGCCTCGGTATACAAACCCGATTGACGTCGGGTAGGGATGACACGAACCTCACCCACTCTCGTAGGAGGCTACCAGAGAGGGGCTCATCCCATGACAATTCCGCAGCCCAGAGCTCCTGTAGGAAGCACTTCATCGAAAACACTACAGGGCTGAGCCAACCGTTCGGATCAAAGGTACGGGCTACAGTAGACAGCACCGTGCGTTTAGTCCAGACCTTTGGGTCTGGCAGTTCCAATCTATATGTGAACAAATCCGGGACTGGTCGATACTGGACTCCCAAAACAGACAGCATGTCTGGAGTCTCCGGATTTTCAAAGAGGAGCGGCTCTTGCTGGTGGTCCTTAGGCAAATCTGCCAATAGGTCCGGTGAGTTAGACAGCCACTTCCGCAACTCATAGCCACCAGCCCTCAAGAGCGCAATCAGCTCATCACGTAAGACGAGAGCCTCATCTAAGCTCGAGGCCCCCGTGCAGATATCGTCGACAAATAAGGCCCCCCCCTCAATAAGAGCAGATGCCCGGGGATAGCGTAGCCGTTCGCGCTCTGCGAGCTCCAAAAGCGAACGGATCGCCACAAAGGGGCTCGACCGCAAACCATAAGTGTTGGTGTTCAGCTCGTAAGCCAACATCGGATCCTGGGGATCCTCACGCCAAAGGATGAGCTGGTATCGTCTATCCTCCGGGTGAATCACGGTCTGTCTGAACATCATGCGGATATCGGCCACAAAGACGACAGCGTGCCGGCGGAAGTTGGTCAAAACATCACAGACATCGTGATGCAACTTCGGCCCCGCATGCAGACACTGATTCAACGACACTCCGGTTGACGTGGGCGCTGATCCATCAAAGACCACGCGGATCTTCCCATTGGAAGTCTTCAAAACAGCGTGGTGTGGCAGAAAGTAATGGTCCACATTACGCCAGTCCAACTGCGAGATGGACATGTGCCCAAGGTCCAAATACTCCCGCATGAAGTCTATATACTTCTCCTTGAATGCGGGATCCCTGGCCATCCTACGCTCCATGGACAACAATCTCTTCTCGGCCATCGGCCGGGAGCTCCCTAAAGGAGGGCGAACCGCCAAGAAGGGCAAGCGGGTAATCAAGCGACCCGAGAGGAGGCGCCCAGTGTTGTTCTGGTAGAACAATTCGCACTCCTCCGCTAACGGATCCAACCGCTTGGCAGTGGGAGGTTCCTCCACCTCCCAAAACTTTTGGAGAACGTCGGACAAAGTAGAACCGACAATGGTCTGGCGGTCTACCGACGGGGTCTCTGGTGTCTGTGGTACCTTTCCCATCACCACATGACCCAGCGACGAGGACAAGGCGACAAGATCGGCTGTCTGCAAAACTCGCTTGCTTCCACACAGTACACGACCGAGGACATCCGCACCAATCAACAAGTGTATTGGGCCCGGTCGGTGGAAGGAAGGATAAGCCAAAGCCAGTCCAGTCGTCAGCTCAATCGTGGATGGCGGCACTCGCACTTGCGGGAGTGGTCCAACCACCTTATCAAAAACTATCGCCGAAGCACCGATCTTCGGCCTTGGCGCGAAGTGGGGGGAGAAGGAGAACTCAACTCGACCAATCGGATCAGGGATCCGCGAGTCTCCCACCCCCCGTACCGCTTCGTGATGCGGCACAAGCAAAAGACCCAGCTGTCGGACAAGCCACCTGGACATTATGCACCCCTGGGCACCTGAGTCCAAAAGGGCACGCACCGTGACAACATTGCCCTTAGGTCCCCAAACATTCACGGAGGCTGTTGGCAACAGCACAAGCTCCGGAGGGGTGGTTGGGTCCGACAGGGGCGCCATTAAAAATTTTGGGGGGGTACTTGTCCCCCTCGCGCCTGAGTCGGCGCGCCAAATGTGGGACGCTCGTACCGGGCGAGCGGGTCCCAATCGGGTACATACTGGCCCCGACCAACAGCACTCCTAGGTGCAGGGTAATACCCGTGTGGGGCGTGCCTCGGTACATAGTACCCCAATCGAGGCCTCTCCATTAGGGGGGGGGGGAGTAGCAAATAGGGCCCGTGCCCATCGCCACCGTGGCGTACTCTTGTGGTACCCCCCTACCCCCGCCCGTGGCGGGGGCGTCTCTCCTATAGTTCCCCCTCTCCGGGGGGGACTGAACGGGGGGGCTAAGCCCCGCCGAATCTCTAGGGGACCGGTTCCGGGCTGCCGGGCCCCCGCCCGTGCGCGAGGAATTCGAACCCCGGTCGCTCCCGGCGTCCTTGCGGTCCAAACAAAGGAGGGGGTGATGCCTCCCTCCGCAAAGACGACAATCCTCTGTCTGGGGACACGCCGACTGCATGTGTCCCCCCAAACACCTATAGCACCATTGGCGCTGTCTAGCAACGGCCCTCCGTCCCTCTGGGCGGAGGCCTCTAAATTTGGCACATTCGTGCACCACGTGTCTATCTCCCCTGCAATACCTGCACCGCTCACTCGGTGCGGGGGGAGGGGACTGCTGGAAGGCAGCATACCGGTTGGTCGGGCGACGGGGCTGTTCCCTCGCCGCCACCATACGACCAACACCTGGAACCGGGGCGGGCTCCAGGTGGTCCGTCACCCTACATTCGTCCTCCAAAAAACGAAGGAGGTCCGCGAAGGGCGGGAGATACGAGGCGCTGTCGCCTCCGTACCTCTGCTCGAAACGCCCCTTCATTTCAGCGGGCAATTTGGCGAGGACTATGTGCAGCAGTACAAAGGACCACTGATCCACCGGCAGGTCCAATCGCCTTAGGGAGTTGACCGCTGACAGTAGCGGGTTCAGCAACTCCCTCCGTAACAGGTGTACCCGCGTGATTCGCGGGAGGGCCAAAATCGTGGCCACGTGGGTGTCCGCCAGTAACCGGACATTCTGGTACCTGCTAACCAGAAGCTGGCGAGCCACCTGGTAGTTGTCGTCGCTGATGAGCAGGTGCTGGATTACCGCGCTGGCCTCTCCTCGCAGGGAGGAGCGCAAATAGGCCAACTTCTCGCTAGGGGATAAGTCCCGTCGTGAATCCACCAAACTGTCAAACAAATTAATGTAGCCCATCCAGGCTGACAGATCCCCATTAAAAGTGGGAATCTCCAAAGTAGGCAATCGGCCTAGCAACGCCGTCGGGGTAGGTTTGACCTCCCCGCTCAAAACCGGCTCCCCCTTCCGAACAGCCAGGGCCCTCTCAGCCGCCTCCGTGAACTGGTCAGCCAGCTCATAGGCCTGGGCTACATCCTGCTCCAGCTGTTCCGACACGGCATCATCAGCTGGGGGGTTTTCCATATAATACGCGCGACACTCCATGGCGTGGCGCTCCAGGTCTTGCAGCCGAGCTGCCAGCCCGCCATACCGAGCTAGCAACGCGCCTACCCGGTCGGCTCGTTCTATTAATGTGACCGCACAAGCAAGCCAACACAAAACTCCTTGGATGCCAGCCCTGGATACGGCGAGCGGATTCGTAGGAGCCATTTATAATCCGTTTAATAAACAAGGCAAACAAAGAAATATAAAAGTGGTAAACATCAACAAAAAAAAGCAATAGAAATAGGTCGCGTCACGATAATATAAAACACAATTAAAATTCGGACGACATACACGGACCCTACTATTTTCATAAATTATTAGCAACTTACCAATTTCAAGGGCTAACAATATAACGGTATAAACAAAACGTATAGGATTAACGGTATGGCATACCCGGCACGGCCAAGTCAACCTCGCAAATCAACTACTAAACCGTTATCATCAAACAAAAACAAAACTATTTTTAATAATAATACTCGTAATTTAATACTACTAATAATTAAAACTAGTTCCACTTTTTTAACAAACTATTCGTCAAATAAATCCGGACACACAAAAAAAAATATACACATCTAGGCGAGTAAACTCGTATCAAATCACTAGTATGTGGTACTAATAAACACACTTTCGAACGAACTATTCGTCAAATAAATCCGGACACACAAAAAAAAAATATACACATCTAGGCGAGTAAACTCGTATCAAAACACTAGTATGTGACAACAATTATATAAGTGTCTATCTATTATCGGATCCACCAAGTGAGAAACATTCGCTTCGAGAATTTACTAGAACAATTTCTTAGTACTTCAAATCGTCTCGGGATCTTCAAATACCCTCGAGATTTCAACAAAAAAAAAAAATTATTTTTAGGTACGCTTTTTAGGTACGCTTTTTATTTTTACTATGAAATTTTATGTAGTTAATTTTAATATGAAAATTAATTATATCAACTAAGCTCTGCTACCAAAAATATGATCACGCACAATTGTGATGACCATCGACTGTGTTCCACAGTTTATTGAAACGGATGTTTCTCATGCAAAATTAAGTAAATTAAGAACTAGCCCTACCTTATGGTAGAAGATACTGTCCGTAGTCCAGGGGGGCTGATCGCTGTCTCGCCGGCGCGCGCCTGGCAAAACGATCTTCACGCAACCCCCGATGGGAACCTCTTATAGCTAACACTCTTATAACTACACAATGCCCTAATAGGCAGCTAAAACTTTCCCGGCGCTTTTCAAAGCGAACACACACGGGTCACAGGTGGCGAACTGAGCGCGAGTTGCGCGGACGGTGGTTGGCGGCGCACTGAGGTACGAATCCTACACACCCGGCGCGAGCGTATTGTCTCGTGACCTTGATAATAACAACGGACCGCTCGCAGCGCGGCGCGAACAGTCAATGTACGATGTATTGGTCATGGTCGCCGAACATGATCGGCCATCGTGTACTGGGGGCTTTAGTCTTAATACACATAAGTTGCAAACTTACTATAATCGATTAGTTACTCAAAACCTTAATCATTAATCGCGAGAATCGATCACAGACTCGTATGGTTACATGCCTAATCATATCACTTTAGCATGTGTCAAAAGCTCTTATAGCAGTTATTTTTAAGTTGAGAGAGTGAGACGCCGCTATACGGCGTGTAGAGCGACGTCTCACTCTCTCAACTTAAAAATAACTGCTTTAAAGGCTGATTTACATTTGCATAAGTACAGTAGCGAGTTAACTTACAGTCTTGGCGAGTTAAGTTCTTATCATCGTTTGGACAGGGATTTGCCAGTTAAGTAATAACTTAACGATTAAGTGCATAGAATAGGATGAGGTTCTATTTTTTCGGAAGTCAAGTGCAAGTCCACCCCGCCTGTGCGTCTTCCGCACCCCGCCAACTAAACTCGCCGCGCGTGTAGACGCGCGAGTTTAGTACAGTTAATAAGTTTTCAGGTTGCAACGTGTTTTTTTTTAATAATTTTCTTTCTTATAGTTGATTTGTTTTGAGTTTGAGTTTTAAATAACAGCACGATGAAGTGGTCGGAGGAGACAACATTAAAGTTCGTTAAATAATAATAATTAACATTAAATTGATGATGATTCTCCGATTATGACACCTAATAATTCTTCGTTCATTTATCTGAATCCGAGTAGATACCAATGTAAAATAACCAACAACTGTTGTCTTTGTCGCGGAGCGGATACTTCTTTACGGAACGGCAACTTATGAATACTTACTCGCCTATACGTTTGGACGCTACTTACAACTTACTACTTGTTCCTTAACTGACTGATTTTTTAACTCGCTACTGTACTTATGCAAATGTAAATCAGCCTTAAGAGCTTGTGGTAGGCCACCTGTAAGCAGTATGGTCTTTGTTTATAGACTTTTCGACCGAAAAAAATGTTCGTTTGACATTGACAACCGTCTGTCATATCTGTCATTGTCAAATAAAATGTCATTCATTCCTGTCGTAATTTCATAAATTTTCTAAAATTGTAAAATTTGTTTTGAATGTTACACAACAATAATGTTAAGTGAAAATTGAAAAGAACTTTATTATATTAGAAAGCGGTTCAACCGCCATCGCTGTTTACATCACCATCGACAAGTATGGAAAGTGGGGACAGAATTTTAGTGGCTGCTGGATTAACTGCGGCTGTTGTGGTAGGAGCGTTCGTGCTATGGGGTCCTGGGGGAGCGCCCCGGGTGCGTAAGCGCCGGGGGCAGATAGCAGGCTTGCAAAACTTAGGAAGGACTTGTTTTTTGAATACACTGCTGCAGGCTTTGGCAGCTTGTCCTGCTTTTATAGACTGGCTCAAGAAGTATGCCAAAGCTGATAGCCATAACAGTATGATTACTACACTTTATACTGTTATCGAAGGTCAGTATCTTATCATCATCATAGATAAGAGTAACAACATTGATCCCATAATTAAGTTTTTAAATTTAAATTTATTTACAATAAATTACATGACACAAATATATTTGACGACCGATTTAGCGCAGGGGTAAACTACCTGCCTTCTGCGCCAGAGGTCTCGGGTTCGATTCCCGAACAAGACAAATATTTGTGTGCATGAACATGTCTATTTGTCTTGGTCTGGGTGTTTTCTATGTATATTAAGTATGTATTTACAAACAAAAAGTTTATAAGTATATATTTATCCATTATCAAGTTCACGTAGACACAGTTTCTTAAGAAAATAACTACGGGCTTAAATAATTGGTGTGATTGTTATCGGTTTTTAACTAAACTTGCAACTGGTTAGTTATTGGACGTAAGTTATTTATTGTCATTGTCACTTTTAGTGGTGAATGGCACCCATGAATCAGCCCGGGGCACTCCTGTGTGCCCTCTGGGAGTGCTGCAGACCTTGAGAGCTGCTGGCTGGGTGGTTCCTGCCGACCAGCAGGATGCCCACGAGCTCCTGCATGTGATGCTCTCCTGTATCGAGGAGGAGACCACTGCTATGGCTAGGAAGGTATTCTATTCATATAGTCTAATTTCATGTTATGATTTGGTTAAATCTAAATGAATCTGTTCAATGTTGAATAAGTAAGGGTATGTAAAATGTCTGATTATTTTAAAATTGTACTAATGTTATGCCCTAGGAAGGGACCTAATATTATTCCGGGATAAAAAGTAGTCTATGTCACACTCCAGTTTCCAAACTATCCTCACACTAATAATCACGTCAATCTGGTGCTCTATTTTGAAGGGAAAGACAAACAAACACTCACATTTATAATTTATAATATTAGTATGGATTTGTGAGGTAATTATCAATGAGTTAATGTTTGGTGGTTCAGAACGGCTTCATTTTCATCTTAACTCATTATGAGTTGTCTTTATGTATAAGATAAACATTCACTTTAGTTTATTTCAATAAATGATCATTAGTTAAGCTTTACCTTAGTACATTTTCTCACAGGAATAAACCAGTGAAAAATTATATGAAATCATGCTAGTCTTGTATAGTTTAAGAAATAAGAAATATTTATTGTCACAAATTTTTTACATGTGAGTGATGAAGTCCCTGTTTTCCTATATTAGGTCTTAGCTAGCTAGTCTTAGCTATATTAGGTTAACACCTGAGTGACAGAGACAGGTGCTCTCTTCGTTTACAAAGGTAGGGTGGATGCTCCATAAGTCGGCACTTTAAGGGTTGGGTCACCTTTGATAATTCGTAGACGCGTCATATGGAGCAGTTTCAGTACGACAAACTAAACTTTAAAAAAACTTACCTATGTATTTCTTTTCTTAAGTTCACAGTTAAAACGTGATTTTGTTGATAGAAGTATTTATTTTATGATAATAAAAAAAAGGACCATTTTTCCTAAGCTCGGCACTAGGCTTGCCAACTCCCCCAATGAGTTTTTCGGGATTTAATGTGAAAAAAAGCGGGACAACTTCAATGAAATCGGGACTTCAATCAAACGTTTTTAATCATCATAATAGCATATACCTAGTAATAAACAAAAGGTAGAAATTCCTACTGGAAACAATAATGCACAAATTCATAATCAGACAGTCAATGAAGTGAACTACCTACTAGCTTAATTCTTGTTCCTAAAAGAATATTTATTTTGAGATTTGGAATTTATTTTAGAAACAGCAATAGCAATACTGGCGGGAATAAAATGAAAAAAATGTAGATATCGAAAATCGGGACAATTAGGGTACCGACATACTGTGGTCGGGACGCGGGACTCACGGGCCTGAAATCGGGACATCCCGATTAAATCGGTACAGTTGGCAAGCCTACTCGGCACCTATGTGCCTATCTTCGGTATTTGTGTTCGCAAAGTCGGCCCTCCCTTTTTCGAGAACATTTTGCTGCTTTGCATGAATACCCGCACAAACCAAAATTTTGAAAATACTGGTTAATAACTAGAAATCGGATAATCGGATCCATATTTACCTAATGTTAATATTTGGCTAGGCAATTATAGAGGCGGCTTCATAAAACATGTTTTTTTTTAAATATAAATCCCGGGATTCCAGAAAATTCGCGTATGCAAAATTAGTCCGTCACGCATGGTGTGGAAACAACGTGTTTAGCATGTGGTATTTATTTAAAAACTTTCGATACAAAAGTGCATTCCATAACAGCTAACATCTAAACTTTAGGTAAATATGCATCCGATTATCCGATCACTCTTAATAACACAGCCAAATGCAAAATAGTCCTTATTTCATGGTCAGTAAGACTTATTTCATGGTCAGTAAGACTCACATTCATAACGGCAAAACCGGAGCGATTTGTATAATACTGTTGTTGTGCAGCCCGGCTGCTTGTCGGACGCGCTGGGTCTGGGCGGCGGGCGCGCGTGGTCGGCGCTGGCGTCGCCCGCGTCGCCTCCGTCCGCGCCGCTGCCCGCGCGCGACGCGTCGCCGCCGCCCGCGCGCCCCGCCCGCCCCGCCTCCGCCGCGCCGGGCGATGAGCCCGACCTCATCGAGTCAGGTAAAGGGTACTCCTCTACAATCCGCGTCACGAAAGGTGAGACTTGACGAATCACGTTGTTCGACTTGCGCAGGAGCGATTTCTTATAGATAAACCTTCGATCAACAATAACACCTAAGGTAAACATTTAAGGTAAGGTAAATCGTCTACTGCGCAAGTCAAATCAGTGGTGTCTCATCTCGTGTCGCAGATTGTACTCCAGCTATCGAAAATTAAAAATTAATAACTTTAATTCAGTCTAGGCCGCTGATACAGCACTTATGACCGTCAAAGAAGCTACGCCATCGGTTTACAAACCCTACGGGGCTGGAGACTTAGAAGAATCGGCAAGAAACTCGTCTAGGCAATTTTTTTTCTCCCTGTTTTATTTCATACAGAGTCTACAAATTGGAAAATAACCTTAACATATTATAATAAGGCCAGTTTCCATCACAATTGCATAAGGTGTGTGAACTAATGATCTAGCAGTAAACAATTTTCATTTACCTAAGAACTCTTGTGAGTATACAATGTACTATTTATGAAATCACTACTGTGCACTGCAAGTGGCGCTATACAGATAGCTTCAAATTAAAAAAATAAAAATAATTAAAAAAAGAAAACTAACATGACTTTAAGACAAGCAGATAAGAGCAGACCCATTCCAACTGGCAGTCGCTTGCTATGTTCTATTCATTCTTTTGATGTTTAAAAACCTCTTAGATATTGTGATTGGAGTAGAGCAAAAGCTGTAGTATGGGTTGTATGTACGTGGTCGGTTGCAGAGATATCCGCCCCCCGGCTGACGAAGGGCGTGTCGCGCTCGTTCTGCCACCTGAGCAGCGTGGGGCGGCGCTGGCTGGGGCGCCCTTGTAGTATGGGTTGTATGTACGTGGTCGGTTGCAGAGATATCCGCCCCCCGGCTGACGAAGGGCGTGTCGCGCTCGTTCTGCCACCTGAGCAGCGTGGGGCGGCGCTGGCTGGGGCGCCCTTGTAGTATGGGTTGTATGTACGTGGTCGGTTGCAGAGATATCCGCCCCCCGGCTGACGAAGGGCGTGTCGCGCTCGTTCTGCCACCTGAGCAGCGTGGGGCGGCGCTGGCTGGGGCGCCCTTGTAGTATGGGTTGTATGTACGTGGTCGGTTGCAGAGATATCCGCCCCCCGGCTGACGAAGGGCGTGTCGCGCTCGTTCTGCCACCTGAGCAGCGTGGGGCGGCGCTGGCTGGGGCGCCCTTGTAGTATGGGTTGTATGTACGTGGTCGGTTGCAGAGATATCCGCCCCCCGGCTGACGAAGGGCGTGTCGCGCTCGTTCTGCCACCTGAGCAGCGTGGGGCGGCGCTGGCTGGGGCGCCCTTGTAGTATGGGTTGTATGTACGTGGTCGGTTGCAGAGATATCCGCCCCCCGGCTGACGAAGGGCGTGTCGCGCTCGTTCTGCCACCTGAGCAGCGTGGGGCGGCGCTGGCTGGGGCGCCCTTGTAGTATGGGTTGTATGTACGTGGTCGGTTGCAGAGATATCCGCCCCCCGGCTGACGAAGGGCGTGTCGCGCTCGTTCTGCCACCTGAGCAGCGTGGGGCGGCGCTGGCTGGCGGCGCCCTTGTAGTATGGGTTGTATGTACGTGGTCGGTTGCAGAGATATCCGCCCCCCGGCTGACGAAGGGCGTGTCGCGCTCGTTCTGCCACCTGAGCAGCGTGGGGCGGCGCTGGCTGGCGGCGCCCTTGTAGTATGGGTTGTATGTACGTGGTCGGTTGCAGAGATATCCGCCCCCCGGCTGACGAAGGGCGTGTCGCGCTCGTTCTGCCACCTGAGCAGCGTGGGGCGGCGCTGGCTGGCGGCGCCCGCCCGCCCTGCGCCCGCGCCGCCCTTCCGTGGCACGCTCGCTGAGCGGCTGCACTGCACCGTCTGCAACGCAAAGGTATGAACGCCAAATGCCATCCTACTAATATTATTAATGCGAAAATTTGTGAGTATGGATGTATGGTTGTTTTTCTTTCTCGCAAAAACTACTGAGCGGATCTGGATGAAACTTGAAACAGAGATGGATGACAGGCTAGAATAACACATAGGATACTTATTATTTCGATATTTCCACAATCGGAAACCACGCGGGTGAAACTGCGGATGGCCGTTAGTATTATTTACTTTATCATCTCATCATTAAGTGCCGTATGACGCCTACTGCTGGGCTAAGACCTCCCCCAAGAATCTTCAAAACGATTTTCCCAGAACCGTCACTAGTTTCTCCACCTTGTAGGGAGTCTGCCTTTTTCCCTTTGAATCCTTTATTCTCCACTAATGGCTCCGGTTTTACTCACGTGGTACCCGTTCCCGTGGGTATCTCGGAATAAAATTTAACCAATGTCACTTAGGAAGAAGGATGCTTTCTAATGGTGCAAGATTTTTTTAAATCGGTGCAGTAGTTTTTTAAATGTATCCATTGCAAACAAACAAACAAATATCATACTTTCCAGGGAATGAGAACAGATTCTTGACTGTTTGACTCGTATATTGTGACTGAACAAAAATATACTTAAACTAAACAAGAAGATATCATAAAAGTACATTACCAGTTGCATCGATTTAACAGACATTCGTTGTATCCCTATCCGGCTCGAAGGACCATAGGCAAGCGTGTGTTGCACAGTCAATAAAACATTATATTTAATAATTACAATTAGAGTGGTTCATGAACTATGTGTTATTGTTGATCGAAGGGTTCATACGGTAGACTTACGGCCAGAATTAATATAGCCATAAATAGGGATAGATGCGATCCAGATTAGTTGCTATGCAACGCTTGATATTAACATAGAATTAACGACAGTTGCCAGGGTGTTGCTAGGTGTTGCCTAGCAACAAATCTGGATCGCACCTATCCCTATCTGTGGATAGGTTATTAATTCTGGCCGTTAATAAACTTCGCGTAGGGGGTATGATAGCCACATTGATTATGGCGTTTTTGTCGACAGAGCCCGGTTCGGTACGACAAGTTCGACAGCATCTCGCTGTCCATGGCCAACGCCAGCACCGGCGTCAGCGGCTCCTACAGCTTGGCAGGTGGGTTACGTAACAGTTTTAACCCTAATTCATTCATCACATTTTTGGCAAACTCAAACTCAATCCCTCTTATTTTTATTTTTTTTATTTTATTTTATTTATTGACCACTGCCACATGGTACATATTATGACTTATACTACTTATAACTACAAAAAAAAAATCGGATATGCACCACAATATCGGCGTGCATAGCACTTAAAATATATTCAGTGAGCTCTTATTCCGAAACGTGAACTAAAAGATAGACCGGTTTAAAACTGATGCTAATTCTGTCTTTCATTTGGAAAATGAAAGAGACAGTACCAGTTTCGTACCAGTTTTAAACCAGGACTATTTTAGTCCACGTTTTGGAATAAGGGTAAATGACTATCTAAAGAAATCTTTATACAGAGTCTAAGGTTTCCCAATGAAAATTCATACGGAGATTGAAGAAGCAATGCAATACACTATTTAAGTAGATGTGGACGACCTTCTTTTATCGAGAGTTCTTGTAAAACTTTTGAAATCTCGAATTACATCGGCCGTTTCATACATGCTAACATTTTGAAAATAACAAAACGTTGTTTAACGATTTAACGCTTTTTTCTTTGATGCAGTTTTTTATTTGTATTAAAGTAGTTTTAACTGCTAAAAATTGGACCTTTCCCTAACTTAAATCAAAAAGAATCATCTTAGGCCGCGTTTCCACCTGCAAGTAAACTTGCGGAAGTCTTGCGTGAGTTCTTGCAAAATCGTTGACATATCATACTGGCAAGCTGTCGCGAGTGTAGTTGCTACGTAGTTAACACTAGCAAGTTGCTGTCGGACAGACCTGTCGGACATTTATCACAGAAGTTTACTTGCAGGTGGAAATGCGGCGTTAGATAGGACTTAGTTTTCGAGAAATTCGTGGACAAACATACAAACACTTTCGAAATTTAGCACACGTGCTTGGAAGGTTCAATAGAACGATAAACTCAAATATTATTCAATTCCAACTAAATCACATACATACAGGTCGAACTAATAACTTCCTTCTTTTTTAAGTGACCTCCTTCTTTCTTTTCACGACCGATTTGGCGCAAGGGTAGGATACCTGCCTTCTGCCCCAAAGGTCTCGGATTCGATCCCCGAACAAGACAAATATTTGTGTGCATGACCATGTCTATTTTTCTTGGTCTCTTTAAGTATGTATTTACAAAGAAAAGTAAATAAGTATAATGTTTATCCTTTATCTAGATTCCATAACACAGTTTCTTAATTATAACTACACTAGCTGACCCAGCGCGACTTCGTTCCCGTGGCCCTACCCTCTACTCCACCCTACCCTACCCGTACTCTACCCCTACCCTACCCGTATTCTACCCCTACGCTACCCCTACCCCTACCCTACCCTACCCTACCCCTACCCTACCCCTACCCTACCGCTACCCCTACCCTACCCCTACCCTACTTCTACCCCTACCCTACCCCTACCCTACCCCTACCCTAACTTACCCCTACCCTACCTGATCACGCACAATTGTGATGACCACATCTACTGTGTTTCACAGTGTATTGAATCGAAGGTTTCTCATGCAAAATTAAGTAAATTAAAACTAGTCCTACCTTATGGTAAGGGATACTGTCCGTAATCCAGGGGGCTGGTCGCTGTCTTGCCGGCGCGCGCGCGCCTGGCCAAGTAGGTCTTCACCCAACCCCGAGGGGAAACTCTTATAGCTAACACTCTTAAAACTACACAATGCCCTAATAGGCCGCTAAAACTTTCCCGGCGCTTTTCAAAGCGAACACACACGGGTTACAAGTCCGTACCCCGACCGGAGCCCTAGTAGGGGCAAAACGAAATCTCGGTCCCAATATGGGTAGGTAACTAGCGCGGCACGTCGCTACAGAAACACACGAACTTGTCTCACGGCTGCTTACGGCCAACCCGCGATCCTACACCGGCCGGCCGAGCGCATTGTCTCGTGACCTTGACAATGACAACGCACCGCTCGCAGCGCGGCGCGAACATCCCCCCGTCCCGGACAGTAGCAAACTGTCCGCCAACTCAATCTAAGGGCAGGCGAGAGAGGGTAGCGATCGCTCGCTTCAAAACAGAGTCCCCCACCAGGACCTCGGCAAACCTGGGCACACCATCCGACCCCGGATGAAGCTGAACAATGCGTCCTAAACGCCAGCGGAGGGGCGGCAGGTTTGGATCCTTTACCAACACGAGGTCTCCAGTCTTGGGTGGGGTCGTCCTATCCGACCACTTAACGCGTTGCTGCAAAATGTGCAAATACTCCAGATGCCAACGGCGCCAAAAACTCTGCGTAAGCTGCTGGAGCAATTCAAATCGCGAGAGCCGTCCGGAGGGCACTTCGGAATAAGGATATTCCGGCAAGGCGTTAAGCGGTCTGCCAATCAAAAAATGGCCCGGCGTAAGGGCCTCTAAATCATTCGCGTCCGAAGACAACGGACACAACGGACGCGAGTTGAGGACCGCCTCAACCTTACAAAATACGGTCGCGAGTTCCTCAAACGTGAGGACCGTCTCCCCAATAACGCGACGAAGGTGAGTTTTAGCGGCCTTTACAGTTGCTTCAAAAATCCCTCCCCAGTGGGGGCAGGATGGCGGGGAGTACTGCCATCGTACCCCTCTGCGAGAGAGTGTGGATCCGATCTCAAAATTATTCCTATCCAAAAATTCACAAACTTCCTTTAAATACCTATCGGTGCCCTTGAAATTGGTTCCACAATCGGACCTGATTAACGACGGCATTCCGCGGCGAGACACAAAACGATTCAACGTGGCTACAAAGGCTTCTGTGGTGAGGGCACTAACCACCTCCAGGTGGACCGCTTTAGTGGCCAAACAAACAAATACACACAAGTAAGCCTTTTCCGTTCTAGCATTACGAAGCCGCGATGTCTTAACGGTAAATGGCCCCGCAAAATCCGTTCCAACTCCTGAGAAGGGCATCGATTCGTTCACTCGATCGGCAGGCAAATCACCCATCTGGGGCTGCATCGTATCGGCGCGCAAACGATAACACGGGAGACAACGAAAAATAACGGATCGGATTATTCTCCGCGCTGACAAAATCCAGAACTCTCGTTGGAGGAGCGCGGTCAAAGCATTACAACCGGCATGAGCATTCTTTACATGTCGGTCTGTAATCAACAGTCTAACTAACGGTCCATCCTTGGGGAGCAACAAAGGGTGGCGTGATCCGTACGGCAGGTTGGCATGTCTGAGCCTACCTCCGACACGCAGCAATCCGGTACTGTCCAAGAAGGGATTCAACCGCACCAAGGGTCCCTTCAGCTTGGGCTTACTTGAGCGCAGGGCTTTCAGCTCCGGTTCAAACTCTCGCTGTTGCGTCACTCGCAACCAATGCAACAGAGCGTCTTGCCGCTCTTGTGGGGCGAGGACCGGAGACAACGATTTCTCCTGAGGCTGGCGACAATTTCGCACAAAGCGCCTAATCCAAGCAGTCACGCCGAGCAACTTATCAAGAGAACTGTAGCGGTCTAACAAAAACTCCATCTGCGGAGCCGCCACCGTCTCCACGGCGTGAACACGCATGCCTAGGTCTGGGACTCTGGCCACAGCCGGGGTGGCAGGCCATGAGCGCTCAGGCCGTAACAACCATGATGGACTCCACCATAGGTGGTGGTCCACTAACTCAGGCGCCTCGCAGCCGCGGGAGGCACAATCTGCGGGGTTCAATTCGCCCGGTACGTGGCGCCAAATCAACGGGGCCTTTGAAGTCTGAATTTGCGAGACCCGGTTGGCCACAAAAACCTCAAGGGTGTGGACTGAACTCTTCAGCCAACAAAGGACGACCTGGCTGTCAGACCACGCAAATATCGACCCCAAGTCGACACCGTTTCCCAAGGTGTCGGCAACATGATTGAGTAGCCGTACTAAGAGAGTGGCGCCGGACAACTCCAACTTCGGAATGGTTAGCCTAGTCCGAAGGGGGGCGACCTTACTCTTGGCCGTAACTAAGTGTACGGCGACAACGCCTGCTGCATCCACCGTTCGGATGTAAACGGCTGCCGCGTATCCGCTTTCGGACGCGTCACAAAAGCCGTGCAGGGAGGCTTTAAACTTTCCCGAAGGCAGCATTTGCCTCGGTATACAAACCCGATTGACGTCGGGTAGGGATGACACGAACCTCACCCACTCTCGTAGGAGGCTACCAGAGAGGGGCTCATCCCATGACAATTCCGCAGCCCAGAGCTCCTGTAGGAAGCACTTCATCGAAAACACTACAGGGCTGAGCCAACCGTTCGGATCAAAGGTACGGGCTACAGTGGACAGCACCGTGCGTTTAGTCCAGACCTTTGGGTCTGGCAGTTCCAATCTATATGTGAACAAATCCGGGACTGGTCGATACTGGACTCCCAAAACAGACAGCATGTCTGGAGTCTCCGGATTTTCAAAGAGGAGCGGCTCTTGCTGGTGGTCCTTAGGCAAATCTGCCAATAGGTCCGGTGAGTTAGACAGCCACTTCCGCAACTCATAGCCACCAGCCCTCAAGAGCGCAATCAGCTCATCACGTAAGACGAGAGCCTCATCTAAGCTCGAGGCCCCCGTGCAGATATCGTCGACAAATAAGGCCCCCCCCTCAATAAGAGCAGATGCCCGGGGATAGCGTAGCCGTTCGCGCTCTGCGAGCTCCAAAAGCGAACGGATCGCCACAAAGGGGCTCGACCGCAAACCATAAGTGTTGGTGTTCAGCTCGTAAGCCAACATCGGATCCTGGGGATCCTCACGCCAAAGGATGAGCTGGTATCGTCTATCCTCCGGGTGAATCACGGTCTGTCTGAACATCATGCGGATATCGGCCACAAAGACGACAGCGTGCCGGCGGAAGTTGGTCAAAACATCACAGACATCGTGATGCAACTTCGGCCCCGCATGCAGACACTGATTCAACGACACTCCGGTTGACGTGGGCGCTGAACCATCAAAGACCACGCGGATCTTCCCATTGGAAGTCTTCAAAACAGCGTGGTGTGGCAGGAAGTAATGTTCCACATTACGCCAGTCCAACTGCGAGATGGACATGTGCCCAAGGTCCAAATACTCCCGCATGAAGTCTATATACTTCTCCTTGAATGCGGGATCCCTGGCCATCCTACGCTCCATGGACAACAATCTCTTCTCGGCCATCGGTCGGGAGCTCCCTAAAGGAGGGCGAACCGCCAAGAAGGGCAAGCGGGTAATCAAGCGACCCGAGAGGAGGCGCCCAGTGTTGTTCTGGTAGAATAATTCGCACTCCTCCGCTAACGGATCCAACCGCTTGGCAGTGGGAGGTTCCTCCACCTCCCAAAACTTTTGGAGAACGTCGGACAAAGTAGAACCGACAATGGTCTGGCGGTCTACCGACGGGGTCTCTGGTGTCTGTGGTACCTTTCCCATCACCACATGACCCAGCGACGAGGACAAGGCGACAAGATCGGCTGTCTGCAAAACTCGCTTGCTTCCACACAGTACACGACCGAGGACATCCGCACCAATCAACAAGTGTATTGGGCCCGGTCGGTGGAAGGAAGGATCAGCCAAAGCCAGTCCAGACGTCAGCTCAATCGTGGATGGCGGCACTCGCACTTGCGGGAGTGGTCCAACCACCTTATCAAAAACTATCGCCGAAGCACCGATCTTCGGCCTTGGCGTGAAGTGGGGGGAGAAGGAGAACTCAACTCGACCAATCGGATCAGGGATCCGCGAGTCTCCCACCCCCCGTACCGCTTCGTGATGCGGCACAAGCAAAAGACCCAGCTGTCGGACAAGCCACCTGGACATTATGCACCCCTGGGCACCTGAGTCCAAAAGGGCACGCACCGTTA
This sequence comes from Crambus lathoniellus, assembly GCA_949710035.1. Classification (NCBI taxonomy): domain Eukaryota; kingdom Metazoa; phylum Arthropoda; class Insecta; order Lepidoptera; family Crambidae; genus Crambus; species Crambus lathoniellus. The sequence goes on along the minus strand of OX453303.1, from coordinate 1,064,653 downwards.
CAACATTGCCCTTAGGTCCCCAAACATTCACGGAGGCTGTTGGCAACAGCACAAGCTCCGGAGGGGTGGTTGGGTCCGACAGGGGCGCCATTAAAAATTTTGGGGGGGTACTTGTCCCCCTCGCGCCTGAGTCGGCGCGCCAAATGTGGGACGCTCGTACCGGGCGAGCGGGTCCCAATCGGGTACATACTGGCCCCGACCAACAGCACTCCTAGGTGCAGGGTAATACCCGTGTGGGGCGTGCCTCGGTACATAGTACCCCAAACGAGGCCTCTCCATTAGGGGGGGGGAGTAGCAAATAGGGCCCGTGCCCATCGCCACCGTGGCGTACTCTTGTGGTACCCCCCTACCCCCGCCCGTGGCGGGGGCGTCTCTCCTATAGTTCCCCCTCTCCGGGGGGGACTGAACGGGGGGGCTAAGCCCCGCCGAATCTCTAGGGGACCGGTTCCGGGCTGCCGGGCCCCCGCCCGTGCGCGAGGAATTCGAACCCCGGTCGCTCCCGGCGTCCTTGCGGTCCAAACAAAGGAGGGGGTGATGCCTCCCTCCGCAAAGACGACAATCCTCGGTCTGGGGACACGCCGACTGCATGTGTCCCCCCAAACACCTATAGCACCATTGGCGCTGTCTAGCAACGGCCCTCCGTCCCTCTGGGCGGAGGCCTCTAAATTTGGCACATTCGTGCACCACATGCCTATCTCCCCTGCAATACCTGCACCGCTCACTCGGTGCGGGGGGAGGGGACTGCTGGAAGGCAGCATAGCGATTGGTCGGGCGACGGGGCTGTTCCCTCGCCGCCACCATACGACCAACACCTGGAACCGGGGCGGGCTCCAGGTGGTCCGTCACCCTACATTCGTCCTCCAAAAAACGAAGGAGGTTCGCGAAGGGCGGGAGATACGAGGCGCTGTCGCCTCCGTACCTCTGCTCGAAACGCCCCTTCATTTCAGCGGGCAATTTGGCGAGGACTATGTGCAGCAGTACAAAGGACCACTGATCCACCGGCAGGTCCAATCGCCTTAGGGAGTTGACCGCTGACAGTAGCGGGTTCAGCAACTCCCTCCGTAACAGGTGTACCCGCGTGATTCGCGGGAGGGCCAAAATCGTGGCCACGTGGGTGTCCGCCAGTAACCGGACATTCTGGTACCTGCTAACCAGAAGCTGGCGAGCCACCTGGTAGTTGTCGTCACTGATGAGCAGGTGCTGGATTACCGCGCTGGCCTCTCCTCGCAGGGAGGAGCGCAAATAGGCCAACTTCTCGCTAGGGGATAAGTCCCGTCGTGAATCCACCAAACTGTCAAACAAATTAATGAAGCCCATCCAGGCTGACAGATCCCCATTAAAAGTGGGAATCTCCAAAGTAGGCAATCGGCCTAGCAACGCCGTCGGGGTAGGTTTGACCTCCCCGCTCAAAACCGGCTCCCCCTTCCGAACAGCCAGGGCCCTCTCAGCCGCCTCCGTGAACTGGTCAGCCAGCTCATAGGCCTGGGCTACATCCTGCTCCAGCTGTTCCGACACGGCATCATCAGCTGGGGGGTTCTCTAAATAATACGCGCGACACTCCATGGCGTGGCGCTCCAGGTCTTGCAGCCGAGCTGCCAGCCCGCCATACCGAGCTAGCAACGCGCCTACCCGGTCGGCTCGGTCTATTAATGTGACCGCACAAGCAAGCCAACGCAAAGCTCCTTGGATGCCAGCCCTGGATACGGCGGTCGGATTCGTAGGAGCCATTTATAATCCGTTTAATAAACAAAGCAAACAAAGAAATATAAAAGTGGTAAACATCAACAAAAAAAACAATAGAAATAGGTCGCGTCACGATAATATAAAACACAAGTAATCTGTGCCGGCCGGCGCCTGGTCAATATTGGCCGCCCCGGGTTTGAGTGAACGTTGACAGCTATATGCGTGGTCAGAATTGGCCCCAACGGGGTTCAAGGGTTAAAATTCGGACGACATACACGGACCCTACTAGTTTCATAAATTATTAGCAACTTACCAATTTCAAGGGCTAACAATATAACGGTATAAACAAAACGTATAGGATTAACGGTATGGCATACCTCGCAAATCAACTACTAAACCGTTATCAACAAACGAAAACAAAACTATTTTTAATAATAATACTCGTAATTTAATACTACTAATAATTAAAACTAGTTCCACTTTTTTAACTAGGCAAGCGGACTCGGAACAAACACTAGTATGTGGTACTAATAAACAACACTTTCGAACGAAACTATTCGTCAAATAAATCCCGACAAACAAAAATAAATATACACATCTAGGCGAGTAAACTCGTATCAAATCACTAGTATGTGATACTAATAAACACACTTTCGAACGAACTATTCGTCAAATAAATCCGGACACACAAAAAAAAAATATACACATCTAGGCGAGTAAACTCGTATCAAAACACTAGTATGTGACAACAATTATATAAGTGTCTATCTATTATCGGATCCACCAAGTGAGAAACATTCGCTTCGAGAATTTACTAGAACAATTTCTTAGTACTTCAATCGTCTCGGCATACCCTCGAGATTTCAACAAAAAAAAAATAATTTTTAGGTACGCTTTTTAGGTACGCTTTTTATTTTTACTATGAAATTTTATGTACCTAGTTAATTTTAATATGAAAATTAACTAATTATATCAACTAACTACGCTCTGCTACCAAAAATATGATCACGCACAATTGTGATGACCACATCTACTGTGTTTCACAGTGTATTGAATCGAAGGTTTCTCATGCAAAATTAAGTAAATTAAAACTAGTCCTACCTTATGGTAAGGGATACTGTCCGTAATCCAGGGGGCTGGTCGCTGTCTTGCCGGCGCGCGCGCGCCTGGCCAAGTAGGTCTTCACCCAACCCCGAGGGGAAACTCTTATAGCTAACACTCTTAAAACTACACAATGCCCTAATAGGCCGCTAAAACTTTCCCGGCGCTTTTCAAAGCGAACACACACGGGTTACAAGTCCGTACCCCGACCGGAGCCCTAGTAGGGGCAAAACGAAATCTCGGTCCCAATATGGGTAGGTAACTAGCGCGGCACGTCGCTACAGAAACACACGAACTTGTCTCACGGCTGCTTACGGCCAACCCGCGATCCTACACCGGCCGGCCGAGCGCATTGTCTCGTGACCTTGACAATGACAACGCACCGCTCGCAGCGCGGCGCGAACACTACCCCTATATCATTCCTTGGACTACCACGAACATTTCAAGACCAAAATTAGCCAAATCTGTCCAGCCGTTCACGCGTGATGTCGTGACCAAGGGAAATAGGGATTAATTTTTATATATATACTAGCTGACCCAGCGTGACTTCGTTCCCGTGGCCCTACCCCCTACTCAACCCTACCCTACTCCACCCCTACCCCACCCCTACCCTACCCCTACCCTACCCTACCCCTACCCTACCCTACCCTATCCTACCCCTACCCTACCCTACCCTACCCTACCCTACCCCTACTATACCCCTACTCTACCCCTACCCCTACCCCTACCCTACCCTACCCCTACCTTACCCCTACCCCTACCCCTACCCTACCCTACCCTACCCCTACCCCTACCCTACCCTACCCCTACTCTACCCCTACCCTACTTCTACTCTACCCCTACTTACCCCTCCTTCCCCTATTTTCTCACCGCTAAAACCTTCCTTGGACTTCCACGAACATTTCAAGACCAAAATTAGCCAAATCAGTCCAGCCGTTCACGCGTGATGCCGTGACCAAGGGAAATAGGGATTCATTTTTATATATATATATATAGATATGAGCTAGATAATTGGTGTGATTGTGAAAAGATATTTATTTTTAAGTCGGTTAAAAATACTGTTCTTTTCATCTAAATGGCTCGTTCCGCCAGGGTTGCTCCGTGCCTTCACGGCGCCGGAGATGGTGAAGGGCGTGCGCTGCAGCAAGTGCTGCCCGGAGCCCGCGCCCGCGCCCGCCCCCGCGCCCGCGCCCGCCCCGCCGCACGCCTACACCAAGCACATACGGACCGTCAGCTTCGGGAAGGTATGTGTTCGGAGCTGCTTGTCCACTAACGGCCGGTTTCAATAACCTATCTCCCAAAAGTAAGCTTATCCTGGTTCTGTTACTAAGCAACCGTTGTTATTTGACACTAATTAACAAAAATATCTAGGTAACTAAGCTCGGGTAAGCCTATCTTTACCGGGGAGTAGGTTATTGAAACCGGCCATATTGCGCAGCAGAGTTGCGGGCGGTGAGCGAGTTTAAAATAGAATTGCATAAAACCTGCCCACTGAAGAGGAGCTGTGATTTTAGCGATTTAATTGGTGAATTTTCAGCTCGCACACCGGTTCGCACTTCGCTCCGCTTTGGTGGTCAGCCTAACAACACTTGCTTTATGACACGCCCTTTCTTATTACTTTGAAATAAACTATAGTTTGTGCGGTGTAGCATGGTGCCTATGGCAGCTCATTCTTGCAAAGTAAAATGTTGCTTCTGTACAAGGAATAGGGTCTAGTTTTCTAGCAAAAGCTGCATTAAAAAATGTCTAATGCTGCTTTTCTTGAGTTTTATTCCAATAGCATAAGGAACTTTTTGCTTTGCACGAATGAGCTGTCATAGGCACCATGCTACACCGCACAAGCTATAGAGTAACTTCGTTTTTGCAACTGAAACATACACTGTCGTTTGGCCTTTAAGAGAATGCATATTTGACAGTTGATGATCGAATGTTTCTTACAACATTAAGGGCCTGTTTCACAATGTCTAAGTAAGTTCTGATTAGCTGTTACTTGACAGGTAGTCCATACAAAACTGTCAAGTAAACTGGAAAGTATCTCCTAATCGGACATTGTGACACTAAATGTGTACCTATGTATCTCGTGGCGCAGTGATAGGTGCGCTCGGCCTACGATTGTCGATCGCAATTATCGGTCACGGCCAGAACTTATTATCTCGAGCTTATTATAATCACGTCAAGTCGATGGTCCCGGCCGCATTTGAATTCGTTAATAATTAGTACCCACCAAACCAATTCACATTATTTCAGAAGTAGGATAATAAAAATGGGTGATGATGTGTGTAAAGTAGTACCAATTTGCAATTTTAAGTAAATAAGGCCAATAATATAACGTTCCCCCCAGCTGCCGACCTGCCTGTGCCTGCATGTGGGCCGCGTGGAGTGGGCGGGCGGCGCCCTCACCAAGCGCGCGGACTTCGTAGCGTTCCCGGAGACGCTGTCCATGGCGCCCTACGCACACCCGCCGCCCAAGGTACGCCCACACTCATACATACATACATACATACATTAGTCCGCGCGCTCACTTCGTCGCGTTCCCGGAGACGCTGTCCATGGCGCCCTACGCACACCCGCCGCCCAAGGTACGCCCACACTCATACATACATACATACATACATTAGTCCGCGCGCTCACTTCGTCGCGTTCCCGGAGACGCTGTCCATGGCGCCCTACGCACACCCGCCGCCCAAGGTACGCTCACACTCATACATACATACATACATACATTAGTCCGCGCGCTCACTTCGTCGCGTTCCCGGAGACGCTGTCCATGGCGCCCTACGCACACCCGCCGCCCAAGGTACGCTTACACTCATACATACATACATACATACATTAGTCCGCGCGCTCACTTCGTCGCGTTCCCGGAGACGCTGTCCATGGCGCCCTACGCACACCCGCCGCCCAAGGTACGCTCACACTCATACATACATACATACATACATTAGTCCGCGCGCTCACTTCGTCGCGTTCCCGGAGACGCTGTCCATGGCGCCCTACGCACACCCGCCGCCCAAGGTACGCTCACACTCATACATACATACATACATACATTAGTCCGCGCGCTCACTTCGTAGCGTTCCCGGAGACGCTGTCCATGGCGCCCTACGCACACCCGCCGCCCAAGGTACGCTCACACTCATACATACATACATACATACATTAGTCCGCGCGCTCACTTCGTCGCGTTCCCGGAGACGCTGTCCATGGCGCCCTACGCACACCCGCCGCCCAAGGTACGCTCACACTCATACATACATACATACATACATTAATCCGCGCGCTCACTTCGTCGCGTTCCCGGAGACGCTGTCCATGGCGCCCTACGCACACCCGCCGCCCAAGGTACGCTCACACTCATACATACATACATACATACATTAGTCCGCGCGCTCACTTCGTAGCGTTCCCGGAGACGCTGTCCATGGCGCCCTACGCACACCCGCCGCCCAAGGTACGCTCACACTCATACATACATACATACATACATTAGTCCGCGCGCTCACTTCGTCGCGTTCCCGGAGACGCTGTCCATGGCGCCCTACGCACACCCGCCGCCCAAGGTACGCTCACACTCATACATACATACATACATACATTAATCCGCGCGCTCACTTCGTCGCGTTCCCGGAGACGCTGTCCATGGCGCCCTACGCACACCCGCCGCCCAAGGTACGCTCACACTCATACATACATACATACATACATTAGCCTCTATATCTATCTATGCATTATTCACAAAATACGTAAAGGAATATAATAAACCGACCGACTAAAAATTACTAAATTTACCGACTAAAAGACTAGGTTTGGTTGCGTAAAATAAATAGGTTTAGGTTAGGTAAGACTGGTGACTAACACCCGTTTGCACTTAACTTAAAAATCGCCTAAGTCTTTTCCTAGCTAACTTAAGACATTCTTAACAAAAAATTGCTTTGCACTAACCTTAGGACATTCTTAAATGCACTTTTGGCTATTCTTAACTTACGGGCCCAATAGCGAGTCCATTTTGACAGCTAATTTCGTATTGCAAGTGACTCCTGTGTCACGGCTGTCACCGGAACAGAAAAGCTTGTGGCTTTTGTATTCTTGTTTGCTAGATAGAGACACAACACATGTGACATACATCATTCATCATTTATTTTAAAAAAACATTACAGATCGACAATCTTTTCTGTTCCCATGACAGCGGCGCTTATGTTTAGCAGCAAAACATGAAAGTATTAGCAAAATGACATTAAAAACAAAACTCGTTAGTTCTAGTTTTGGCCACCGGAACAGAAAAGGTTGCGCACTGTATTTATGTTTTTCCTGACAGTTGAGCTCAGTTGACTTTTTTTTTTCGGTGAATTACTCCTACCAAATAAAATAGACAACGCCTTAGCTTTTGTCTCCTTTTAACTTACGAAGGAATCAATGAGAAGTTCAACCAAAAAAATATCCAGTGACCTACTTTACCTCGCCAGGTTTAAAATCCATAAACAATTAATATTTGAATTCATTCATTCATTCTTTTAGCAAAGTGATGACTAATTTACGACGTAGTCTGTCAGTGCAAACAAAAATTTTAGCTCGGCTGTTTTAGGCTGTTTCTAAGCTAAGATGTATCTTATCTATGACAAGCTCAACCCGAGTTTAGTGCAAACGGGCATAAGTCGCTCACCTAGTATTTTGTCGATAAAAATGTATTTTAGTCGATCGGTTAATTACTACCCATACATAGATAGAATGCCTTTACTACATAGTTTTTATCTGAAACACAACACAAAGCCGCGGATGGAAGCTCCTTTGCTCAAAACAGCATTATGTCCATACATTTTCCCTTAGTACGAGTTGAATTTACATACCACTTTGTTATAAGAACGTTTCTGTTTTCGAATCTACACTTCATTCTCCACTAAATGGTTGACTTGAAAATTTACATGCTTCCCTCCCACTAACCTCTTTCTTGCGTTCTGTGAATAGGTAATTGGTGTAACTCTGAAAGTGGCACCAATGTTTAGATAAACTTTTTGTACTCTAATTGTAGAAGCTAATTATTTGTGATTATGAGCGATTTTTGAATCACGCGGGCGTTTCAGTATCTATAGAGCTTGAATATACTTGTTGTTTGTAGAATAAAGTTTAGGTAAGTATAATATGCGGCACATAACTTGGCGTAGGTCAGAGGGCGCTGATCGTCGTGGTCGGTCAGAAAATTATTCCCATGTCATAATTTCCAGTTTTTGACACGCACCAAATACCTATGTTCGCATCAACTGAGAAAATAGTTTTTTTTAGAATCGAGAGTAGAATCGATTCTTCACACTTTTTGATAGGGGGATCATAATTTTTCAAAAAACTGTTTTATTGCCGCTTCTAAAACTGTTTGTGTCTACTGCCTTTGCATTCAATACATGCACAACCCGTCACGTGCTCTCACACGTCTTTGTAGAGCTTAAAATCTGTCAGAATATCTAGGAAGTTTCTTTAAAAAACCCTTTTTCAATGGAATTCAATTTAATATAAAATAAATAATTTGGGGTATATAGGCTTTTCGGTTATTGCATTATTAACACGTTGTATTCTAGCGTAATTTTTTGGTAGGTGGACCTATTGACGCTGATGGGCGAGCGTCGCCTGCGCAGCGGCATCAGCGCGCTAAACGCGGAAGCGAGCGCGGGCGCGGGCGCGGGCGCGGGCGCGGGCGCGGGCGCGGGCGCGGGCGCGTTGTACCGGCTGGTGGCCGTGGTGGTGCACGTGGGCGGGCCGCGCTCCGGCCACTTCGCCACCTACCGCCGCGGGAACGGGTTCGAGGCCAAGAGGTAACGAGTAGTGCCAGCTCATTGGTCCTTCGAGCCGGATGTGTACCGGCTGGTGGCCGTGGTGGTGCACGTGGGCGGGCCGCGCTCCGGCCACTTCGCCACCTACCGCCGCGGGAACGGGTTCGAGGCCAAGAGGTAACGAGTAGTGCCAGCTCATTGGTCCTTCGAGCCGGATGTGTACCGGCTGGTGGCCGTGGTGGTGCACGTGGGCGGGCCGCGCTCCGGCCACTTCGCCACCTACCGCCGCGGGAACGGGTTCGAGGCCAAGAGGTAACGAGTAGTGCCAGCTCATTGGTCCTTCGAGCCGGATGTGTACCGGCTGGTGGCCGTGGTGGTGCACGTGGGCGGGCCGCGCTCCGGCCACTTCGCCACCTACCGCCGCGGGAACGGGTTCGAGGCCAAGAGGTAACCCCTTATTCGTCTTAGGACAGATTCTTGTTACGGCAGAAGTGACATTGCCAACAAAACTAAAAATCACACAATTTATTATTCGTCTTTGGACAGATTCTGGTTTGGACAGATTTTGGTTACGACAGATAACAATAAAAAAATATAACTATAGAAAATTTATATATATAAAAAAATAAGTAATTAAAAAATAAATAAAGCAAAAAAAAAATTATCAAAAAAATAAAAACATACATAACACAATATTTTTTTCACTTCTCATGCTCGTAAAGTTCGTATTTATGTTGGCTATAGGCTGCATAAAATCGCTTTTTATGCTCTAGTGCATAAAGTAAAATCTTCGTCTAAGTCTCACACTCTAAGACAAAGGTCGTCAGGTAAACAGTCACACACGCAATTAAACTTCGTTAAATAAACTTTATTAATACCTAACGTATTTCATTCTGTTTCTTAAATTTTGTACATAATCCATGTTAAATTACTAAATTAATAAAACTAGGCAAAATAATAAGTTTTCTAAGAAATAAGTATTTCAATAGCATTATGGACTACGATCTATGTTAAAGTCACTGTGCTGCCAATGCCACGTATAAAAAAAGAAAAAGAAAGTCTTCCCGCCTATATGGCGAAGTCTTTATTTTTTCTTTTTTGCAATATTGTTATTTATTTTTCTCACACTCGAAGTGAAAAGCAGAGTGTATAACTCGTACATAAAACCCATTTTACCCTCGAATTGACTATCCACCCTCGCCTACGGCTCGGATGGATATATACGTCTCGGGTAAAATGGTACGTTTTATGCACTTGTTGTACAATCTACTATTTATGCGCGACATTACTAATTTTGCCGTAACAAGAATCTGTCCAAACCAGAATCTGTCCTAAGACGAATAAGGGGAGGTAACGAGGACGGGCGCTCTGTACCTACCGGCTGGTGGGAGTGGTGGGGCGCGTGGGCGGGCCCCGCTCCGGCCACTTTGCCACCTACCGCAAGGGAACGGGTTCGAGGCCAAGAGGTAACGAGTAGTGCCAGCTCATTGGTCCTTCGAGCCGGATGTGTTGAGCTAATATTATAGAAAACATACCACTTTGTAATAAAAAAAAGATCATATTCTTCATGTGCATTATCTTATTTCAGTGTTTGTTTATAAGTACTACCTGCTCATTTGTCCCTCGAGCCGGATGTGTTGTGATAATATTAGAGAAAATTTACCACCTCGTAATGATCAGAAGATTTGAATTCTTCATGTGCACTGTCGTTTTTCAGTCCCTAGTATATTTATTGAATACTAACTTTCCGCCCGCGTGGACTGCACGGCGTTATCCTGCGGAATGTGATATTTTTCCAGGCTACAAAGTATCCGAGTCCAAAATTTCAGCCAAATCCGTTCAGCCGTTTTGGCGTGATTGAGTAACAAACATCTAAACTTTCACATCCTACTTCCTACTACTCCTACTTCCTACTATATATATTACTAGCGACCCGCCCCAGCTTCGCACGGGTGGACATTTATTTATTAAACATTTACCCGCGTGGTACCCGTTCCCGTGGGAATATCGGGATAAAATATAGCCTATGTCACTCGGGAAGACTGTAGCTTTCTAACGGTGAAATAATTTTCGAAATAGGTCCAGTACTTTTTGAGTTTATTCGTTACATACAAAAATACAAAACTTTCCTCTTTATAATATTAGTATAGATATCCTACTAATATTATAAGTGTGAGGCGGGTCGTTACGTTCCCTAAAATATGGTTGAGCGAAGCGATGGCTGGTTCATGCGTCATGCTCGTGAACGGGTGCTGCCAGTGGGAATGGGTCTGCTCTTATCTGCTTGCCTTAAAATGTGTTTTCTTTTGTTTTTATTCATTTTATTAAGAATTACATTTGAAACATGTATGGCGCAACTTGCAGTACCTATATAGTAGAATTGTCTTTTGTTTTTAACTAATATTAAAGCTCTAAGTAGAGTTCCTAAGTAATTGAAAATTGTTCACCGCTATGATCATTAGTTCGCCTATACTTAACTGTATTTATAATAACCCATTGTGTAATTGTGATGGATACTGACCTTAGTCATACCATGTTAAGGTCATTTTTCAATTTGACGACTCTGTATGAAATAAAACAGGGAGAAAAAAACAACCCTTGGAGTTTCTTGCCGGTTCTTCTCCAAGGTCTCCCGCTGTAGGGTTTGCGAACCGATGGCGTAGCTTCTATGACGTTCACAAGTATTGTAAATAACAATCTAAATTGAATAAACAAATTTGAATCTTGAATCTTGAATAAATGCGAAAGTTTGTGAGTCTGGATGTTTGTTACTCTTTCACGCAAAAACTATTGAACGGATTTGGATTAAATTGGCAACAGAGATAGATTCTAGGCTGAACTGGAGTAACACTTAGGACATTTTAACTGCCTCTGTGGTATAGTAGTTCCTACCACCGATTTCAGACCAAGAGGTCCCGGGTTCGATTCCTAGTGGGGGTACATATTGTATTCGGTTTGGTTGGTAGTAGGAATTGTTCTTAGTCCGCCTGGTTAGCTACCACCATCTTATCTAAAACTGACGCCATAACAATGATGTTTGCAGTGTTATTGTATTTCGGCAGTTAGAGATAAGATAGCCAGTTCCTCAGTGATTGAGGTTTCCGGGAGTAGTGCGCTTTCACCTTCAGCCTTATCACCACTTAACATCTGGTGTGATGATGGCTAAGTGCTACACCGTAGTGGATAAAAAAATATGATACTTTTTATTCCGATATTTCCACGGGAACGGGAACAACGCGGGTGAAACCGCGGGCGGCCGCTAGTTTGCATTAAATGCGTTGTGCTATGGGCAGGTGGTGGTATAGTCAGCTTCAAAATGATCTCAGCGTTCAAAGTCACCAAAAATATCTAAACTTTTGTCAAAAATCAAACTTATTTTAAGACTTAAAGGTGCATTTTCGTTTGTTGTTTGAGATCAAATGACAGCAAACGAAAGTAAACCTTAAAGTATTGTGCTATGAGTGACTTTTGTCAAATGCTCAGATATTTTTGGTAGGTTTGAATGCTCAGATCATTTTGAAGCTGACTGTACACGTCGCACACGATTTATGACTAGCTCACCCAGCGCGACTTCGTTCGCGTGGCCCTACCCCCTACTCTACCTCACCCCTACACTATCCCTACCCTACCATTATCCCTACCCGTACCCTACCCCTACTTCCCCTATTTTCTCAACTTTTAAACCTTCCTTGAACTTCCACAAATATTTCAAGATCAAAATTAGCCAAATCAGTCAAGCCGTTTCTGAGTTTTAGCGAGATTAACGAACAGCGATTCATTTTTATATAATTATATATATAATATAGATGTTGTGCCATTTGCAGGTGGTGGTACACATCGGACACGCTGGTACACGAGGTCTCCCTCCAAGAGGTGCTACGTTGCTCCGCCTACCTGCTGTTCTACGAGCGAGCGCCCGCCCACGCGTCCGCCCACGCGTCCGCCCACGCGCCCGCGCCCGCGCCTCTCTCCGCCACCAGCGACACGCATCACTTCTAGACCCACGGAGATACTGCCCAACGGTGGACTAGATTGAGATTAAACTTTTGACAAGAAATAATGTTTTAGCCGCCTCTGTGGTCTAGTGGTTCAGACCAAGAGGTCCCGGGTTCGATTCCCAGTGGGGGTACATATTGTATTCGGTTTGGTTGGTGGTAGGACTTGTTCTTAGTCCGCTGGCTAGCTTACACCATCTTATCTAAGTCTGACGCCATAACAATGATGTTTTCAACATTATTGTGTTCCGGCAGTTAGAGATAAGATAGCCAGTTCCTCGGTTTTTGAAGATTTCAAGATAAAAAAAAAAAAAAAAATCTTCAGAACATTTACAACATTTCAACATCTGCATGGGTAGCATGATGAACTCGACGTCAAAAAAGACATTTCATCGTAGACAAACCTATTGTTCAACTGTCTTCGAGGTAGACAAAACTCTTCTCGGGTTTGTCATGCTACACATGCTGGTCTTTGAAACTCTTTAATTGTGAAGTTTAAGACACAGTTCTCCTGTCTTGTGAGATTACTGACGACTGTCAGCTTAATATCGCGCGTGTACCTATACCTTTTCTGTATAGGGTGTAAAGTGCGCAAGCGATTGTGAACAAATATAAGCATTTTTTCTATGACTAATGGAATGTACATATTTTTGAAAAAACGATGTTAGTTTACCTATTTGACACTACTTATTAACGATTGCTTTGAAAGCAGCGCCTCTCGAGGATTCTGACGTTAAATAATGGTAAACGATTGCAAAAACCTGCAAAGTCTTTTTGTGGGCCCCAAAGAAAGTTAAGATTTAGAATCTCTTTGTGATTGAGGCCTCACTTTTCATGATATCCCATTATTTTATGTCTAACTTCCGACCTCTTCTAGTATATTACTGCAACAATACTTAACACTACCTCTTTCTGGCACAATTTTAACTGGCCGTAAATTCCTACTGTATTTACAGATCATGTTTTACACGTAATTTTTGTAAACTAATTTTAGATAGATTTTGTGCTCACAAAAGCTAAATCCACAGTACTTATCATGTAATTATTGTACGATTAAAATCTATTTGTAGTATTTTTCGTAGTAAAATCAAATGTTATATGATTATTAGGTACCTACCATTTTTTTACACACAAACAGTTTTACAAGTAATTTTTTTGTATCTGAATGTTTTATTTGGAAAATCTGATGTAAGTATATAATATTGATTCTAAATAAATTTTACCACACTAAAAATCTTGATATGAGATATATTCAAAGGTTTCTGCGTTCACCAAAAACTTTCGAATTTCCTTAACCAACTGATATTCCAAATACCTTATGGTCAAAATCAATTGAATAGATGTTGGCATTGTCCATTATACAATAATGAAAGTATTACATTTTGTAAATATTTCTAAAAGTAATTGTGATTCTAGCTAGCATTATAAATGTATAGATAAAAATTCTAATGTAAAAATGAACTCATGGTCACTATCGTCCTTCGATTTTAACCCCTATTGACTATTTTTTCTATTGCATTTATCAATACATATCTAAACTTGTATTTGTAACTTTGAAGTAATCTCGCATTTATTTTAATACTAAGTACCTCTTTTGGATTGTAACCGAGTGCCATGTAAGCTGTGACCTGTAAAATACTTTGGATGTGATTGATATTGTCATCTGTACTTTACAAATTCAGAACTATGTACTGTGTGACCACACACTTAATGTGGTTTAAAAAAGGAAAATCGATAAAGTACTTTTATACTTACATAATGTTGTTTGAGTTATCAGATAATTTTACTAAAATAATTACATTGCTATTAGGCTTCATGAATTATAAGAGCTTATTTAAATTATAGTGTATTATGTTTTAGTCTAGCTAGTCCAATAATGGAGATATGGTTAAATAAAAGAATTAAAGTATGAGTAGATTTTTCAAAACAAAACTTATATTTTAGTAATACATTGTTTTCAATTATTTTTTTTATATTTGAAGTTAATGAAATAAGAATGTGCCTAAATTTATGAGTTAAAATTATATTAGATCAATAAATTATATCTATCATAGCTATGAAATAGTTTTGTGCGGAAAACATGTTTTATAGAAATTAATTGTTGGCATGGGAATTATATAGACACAAGGTGTTTTCTGTTTCTCAGAACCAATGGCTATAGTGTTTTATCAATTTAATTATTAAGCATAGACTTTCCTAGATTCCTGTTTTGGCACAAGATTTAAGACTTTGAAGTTTGATTAAATGTTATTAAGTTTAACTTACAATGTGTTAACCAATTAGAAAATGTCTTCTGCTTAACATTAATTGAAACCGATTTTGCTTTTGTTAATATTGACTTCAAGTTCTGTTCCTAGTGTGTATTATTATTTATAGGGGGGACGCCAGCGAAGCCGGACGGGTGATCAGTCACCTAGGTCGGGACCATTTCACCCAGTTCCCCAAGTCCCCTAAAAACTGAAAAATCAGGGGGGGAGGCGAGTTATCATTTACCCCACCGGCGTCGGACCCTCGAACCTACCTGTGCGCTTACAGTACCTGTCGAGTTGACTTATCGTTAACTTCTTTAGATCCTCTTCCTTAAGCTTGTCCGTTCCAAAGAGCTCCCAGCGCAGTGATGCGTACATCGGGCACTCTGCCATGATCCTAGTGTGTATGTGTTGATAAGATTGTTGGTACTTCCAGAGAAACTCAAGTGGCAACTGAATGTGAAAGATTTTTGTTGATGTATAGTGTTTCTATTTAAATAAATTGTATTATAAATTAGCATTGTTGCAGTTTTGTAACTTATAGACCCACCCTCTTACCCTACCCTGATACCACCCTTAAAGTATAATTCGTTTTTAGTAAACAGATTTTAAGATAATGTGTTTATAACTGAATTTAAAATCTATGGCAAATACCTATCTTAAATATCTAAAATTGTATGGCAAGAAATTAATTTGGATAACAATATGTAGGACATAACTTTTACACATAAAGGAAACACTTAAATGTAAAGAATTACCTTCGAATGAAAAATTTAATATGACTTACACATAATGGTTTTAATGTTGAGCAAACTGCCCAACAGACACTGAAAATTTAACAATAACAGAAAGGTTTCTAATCAATGGCAATACAATAATATCACACATTTAGATATCTTCTTTAGCACAGTCAATGTTATGACATACTATCGATGAGAGAAGCACGCATCGTAGATGTGATCGCTGTCGGTTTGGCATCATTTAATTTGAATACACTTTCTATAACTGAGATTTCTGTAGATGTAGTGTCCATACCACAGAATGCACACCAATCGTTCACTACAAGTCCTGCGGCGATGACTTCACTGCCTCTGTTTACTGTGCCTGCTACTAGTGGTACTTGAAGAAGGGATGAAAGTTCATCCTGGTCTTGGATTGTCGTTTTGGGGTGAACGAGGCCTCCTCTGTTGCTGAGCGCGGCGTATGTGCCGACGAGCACGTTGCCCGCCACCGTCTGCCTGAACACTTCGACGTCTAGTGTGTCGGCGAGGATCTCTTCCGTGTCGCGGTCCAGGTCGGGGTGTACGAGCGCGACGTAGTCGTTACATGTTATCACGTTCCCGAGCGCGCTCAGACGCTCCTCGACTCGCTGGACCTTCACGCTGTCGGGCAGACTGTTTCTAATATGTTGCAATTCTGTGTCGGTCGTTGATGAGGGAACGAGCAGCCCGTTCTTGTTGGCGACTGTCATACGGCCGATGATGCGGCATCCGGCGATGCTCGCGTGCACCACGGGGATAGTGTCAGCCAATTCGGCCTCGAACACGCTGTAGAAATTCTCAGATCCGCCGATTGCGACAAGGCAATAAGAATTTGTTATCTTACTGAATACTCCCACTTCGTTATTGTTTTCAAATTGTACACGAACCGCCATGATTGGGATTATTTACTGCAACGATTTTTGATGTATTTAACTGTTATTACAAGATTATTTCACAATATTTTATCCAATATTCACGTGAACTGAACTGTGCACCACAACGAGGAAATCGGGCGGATGTTGACGTTTATTTGACGTTTACACAGATTATATTGGCTACGTTCCGTTTTGCGCCAACAGCGATAATATCACTGATATCGCGCTCACACATCGTTCCGATTTGTTGTGAGCGCGACAACGAAAGCAGTAATTACGTCACGGATGACGTCACTACCGCCGCCATTTTGCGATCACGGTGATATCGTTCTCAAGCGTTAGCACCATGAAGTTTGACTTAATACTCTGAGGTAACTGGAGCTCTCACCCTGAATAAAAAAGTGTCGCCAGCAAATTTGACATTTATGTATGTAGTGGCAGGTAGTGGCTGTCAGTTGTCTCATATGACCATACGTATTTTTTTAAAGTGTAGGTGAGACGGAAGACAGCCACTGTGTTATTTGTGGTATTCAAAAAATTGTTCGTACTGCACTCTCCAGTTACCTCAGTATTAAGTCGAGCTTCATGGTTAGCACTGTGAGCGGGCTGTCATATTTGACGTTTTGTTGTCAAACGTCATTGTTTGTTGTGGTTTTGTTTGAGTAATCTCTGCGTTTTAGGTTTTATTTAGGTATTTTATTTGTTTATCCCGAAGCAGAAAGCCAGAAAAATGAAAGTGCTTATTAAAGATGAGACGACGGGTAGAGACATTACTCTAAATTTAAGCACGGATCACTATCATCATCGCTGTCCAATAAAACGTTTACTAATGGGGGAGTTTCCTGCAGTAATTTTTCGATGCACTAGATGGCGCTGTAACTCTAATACAACCTACTTTTTTCAGCATTTATGGCAAAGGATTAGTTCATTGAGTCTTAAAAAGACTTGTGTGTCGGTCGGTTGTACTGTCAAATTAATCTGTATGGTTTTTGTGATTGAAGTTCACTTTCTACCTTATCTGTGGGATATTAGGGTAAGGCCGACAAATTGGCCTGATATAACATAAAAGTAACTTAAAAATATAAGTTACCGGGTAACTTAAAAGTAACACAAAAGTTTCAAAGGGGATGTCTACAATAGGACATATTCATTTTTTTTTTCGAAAAATTAATAATTATGTTACTAACTTCAGTAAAACTCGTTTTATTTTTTTAACCTTTATTTTTTTTGTAAAAAACAAAATAATAACGCCCTAAAAATTATAATTCTTCTCTAATTAAATTAAAAATCAATAAAATATTTTTACTGTTATTGAGTTAAATCTCGCCATTTTTGCTTTTTCTCTTCTTTATCCTGTTTTGTATATTTTTCAGGATTCCCTCTTTGTATTTCCTCCCTAACTTTTTTGTTTTTGAGCGGGAGTGAGATGCATCTGTCATATGAAAAACTATAATATCACTATCAATAATTCTTAATAGGTACATAATTTTACAAAAAGTTACTTGTGCTATGGGGAATAAAAAATCAACTTTTAAAATCAGTAATCACTTTAATAAGATTTAATTTAAGAAACAATCAATATAAATCTGCGGTGCGTTAATTCACTGCAATTTAATTAATGCTTTATTTTACAGTCCCAAATGTGCATTAGGCTTAACATCACTTTTATGTTACGTAACTTAAATATAAACAACAATAGTAACATAAAAGTAACTTAAAAGTAACATAAAACCTTTCTCTTTTCAAAAGACGCTCAATCTATGACACTATAATGAATAATTTATCAATTTTTATAACTTAAAACTCTAATTTATAAATTATATTTATCGAATAATCTGCCGATTAAAGCAAAACGATACAAATATTACCTTAAAATCACATGCCACTTTTTTTGCGGCGAACGTAAGCACGATCTGGGGCAAACAAACTCAAGTAGCACCTCAATAATGGCCGACAGGTAATTGTCATACCATAAACAAGTAAGGTACTGGTGTTGCCAATTATTAAAAACGGATTCTACTGCTCAATTACTTCGTGTTATACAAGATAATGGTAACTTAAAATCGGTAACATAAAAGCATAAAATACAAGGACAATATTATTAATATAAAAATGATTATTATTTTAATTGCTAAACTGTAGTAAAGTAAATAAACAATGTCTAAAATAGGTGGTTCTTCAAAGAAAATATTTTAATTGCCAGTGGAATGAACAGAAATTTAATATTAATACCGATTGTGTATGGGGGATCATTTGGGACACTTTTATTTGTTCTAGCAATTGTGTATTCCCGTTTAAAAAATATTTTTATTAAATGGAAAGAAGTAGTTTTACAGTCGTCTGCGTATTTAGACACTTATATAAATGATCCTTTTTTAAGAGGAAAGCTATAAAATTTGATAGTTTTAAATATTTTTACCAAAAAGTTGCTGGACGCCACGTCGTCTAGCAAATCAGCATTATTTGGCGGCCTTACCCATTAACTCTTTGGTCGATGATTGATTATTTTAAAAGCGGCCCATTCACGGCAGGCCGCCCCGCCATCCGTCTCGCCTCACGCAGGATAGTGAATGTTGTTGCAGGAGCCTCCTGCGACAACATTCACCATCCTGCGTAAAAGCCTAGTTTACATTGGTCGAGTAGGCGGCCGAGTTGAGTAGCGAGCGACAAAAAGCAGGCTAACTCGACCAATGTAAACGAAAGGGCGAGTAAACTGGGTAGGGCTAGCACAACTTGAGCGCGACTCGAGTGACAAAGAGTCGCGGGCACTTTCAACCAATCAGATCGCTCGTAGATAGCGCGCGCGACTTAAGGCGAAGTGCTGATTGGTTGAAAGGAGCGCGACAAAGAGTCGCGCTAAGTTGTGCTAGACCTACTGAGCGAGTCGAGTGGTCTCGCGCGGAGCATAGTTGCTCGGCCAAGTTGTTCCCCACCACTTGTAACTCGACTCGTCTGCCTACTCGCCCTGTGTAAACCGTTGACTCGCTCGGAAAACCAACTGGGCCCAGTACTTTTACCAGAGGTTCTGGGCCCAATTACTTTACCAATGTAAACGGTGGAAGGCGAGTCGAGTAGTACCTCAGTTACTGGACCCAGGGGTGCTACCGGCTAAAAAATATGGATATGGGTATGGGCTTCTTCTGTCATTTAAATTCCTTATTTTAATAAATTTCAGCAAAAATCTATGAATTCAAATGACAGTTGAAGCCCATACCCATATCCATATTTCTTAGCCGGTAGCCCCCCATAGATTTTTGCTGTTTTGTTCTATTGAACGTTGCTAGCTAGTTATCGTCATACCCGACGTCTTAAAACAAGGAACTGATAGCGGCTATTTTCTTTATAAAATAGACTTATAGTTCCCAAAACGAATGAAGTTCATACCCACAAAGTTACGCGGTAGCCCCCAGGTCGCTAGGCCGCCGCCGAGCTGCTCTTTTAATGTAAACTAGGGCGGGACGGCCTGCCGTGAATGGGCCGCTTTAGTCTTCCTATTAGGCGCCCATTAGACTGTAGGTTTTGCTGTCAGTTTGCTATCATTCACGATTCTTTTAGCTAATCAAAATGAACCATTCATAACGCTGCCCGAAGTTCCTCTATACCGATTGGTTAGATAGTCATGAGTGATGGAATTGACTGATTGTTGCATGACCGTCTAATGTACGCCTTACTACAGACATACTATTTTCTTTGCTATTTTCTATTAGGTACTTTTTCGTTTACTTCTTCAGAAAAAGTTAGGTCGCTATAGTGGGGTAGCGCCATCTAGTACACATTTTTGAACTGAACGATGAAACGTCAAAAGAAACTCTCTCATTGACGAATATCCATACTAAACCGGTGATTATTTACTTACAAATTCAAATCAAAACAACGCTCGCTCGCGATGCGTGCAAATAGCCGTTCCGAATGGGCGATTTTCTGAAAGCTCAGTCACTAGATGGCGCTGTCCCACCTATGCAGTTAGAAGGAACGGAACGTTATAAATTTTACTTTGACGCGACTTTTTAACGTAAAACGGAACGTCAGAAAGATGTTATTTATTTACCAAAATCTTTAAATTTACCTATTTCGTTTCTGTTCCTCACAGTAGTACTTATTTAATATATTATTAGTTTCCTTTGGGTTTTTAAAAAGTAATTAATTTAAATATGTTTCATTCCAAAATATACCATAGACATGTACATACTTATTCAACGCCATCTAGTAAAGCAATTGGAAGCTTTATTTTTTTTAAATGACCTCTCAGAAAATCGCTCATTGAAATCGCGTCAACAGTGCTGTCAGCGCGATAATCAAATCGGAACAGCTTTTAGCGCTCACAGCGCCAACAGTACTATGGGCGATTTTCTGAAAGCTCAGTCACTAGATGGCGCTGTCCCACCTATGCAGTTAGAAGGAACGGAACGTTATAAATTTTACCTTGACGCGACTTTTTTACGTAAAACGGAGTGTCAGACAGATGTTATTTATTCACCTAAATCTTTAAATTTACCTATTTCGTTTCTGTTCCTCACAGTAGTACTTATTTAATATATTATTAGTTTCCTTTGGGTTTTTAAAAAGTAATTAATTTAAATTTGTTTCATACCAAAATATACCATAGACATGTACATACTTATTCAACGCCATCTAGTGAAGCAATTGGAAGCTTTTTTTTTTTTAAATGGCCTCTCAGAAAATCGCTCATTGACTCAAAACGGAACACGGCCATTATAGCATGAACATGATTATTGCAAAGCTACAAGATAAGCATGCATGTGCATAATCCGTTTATGCCGACTGTACACATTGGCCCAACCATTAGCCAATACATCGTACATTGACACTTTTGAAAGAACATTTTTAAACTTGTTCGTTCAAAAGTGTCAATGTACGATGACTGACGTATTGGCCAATGGTTGGGCCAACGTGTGCAGGTCGCTTTAGCTCCGTTTAAACTCTCGCTTCACGCTTGCCTCACGTGCGAGACGAGAAGCGAGATTTTATCATTTCAAAAAATTGTAGCCTTCGATAGTTAAAATAAAGTTAAAATCCTAATTTTGTCAATGGACAATAAAGAAAAATTTGGTCATAGTCATACTGTTTTTTGTGCTGTCATCAAGACATATCAACTTGTCAACATCCAACAATATACAACCAACACCAAACCCAAAAAAATTCAATAAAATAAATCAGCATGTCCTTGTGGCCGTAATGAAAAATGCGCAAATTTATAGCGCTCAATAGTTTGGTGGACTCCGGCACAGTAGAAACATTTCCCAGTGATGCCATCCAAAACTTGAGACAAGCGGTGCTCTTCCCGGATCTCTACAGGCCAAACATTCAGCAAACTTTGAAAAGTATCAATTTTAAATTCCACAGAAGCTGCAGTTTTTCGGATTTGATACGGGTACCTACTAATCATAACTATATTTTTTGATATACCTACTTAGCAACATAACAATAATGACTTTTGAAAATAACGATTGCTATTATAAAGCGCCCCACAGATGATCAGTTCACCTGTCGGCAACGGCCTGTCAGTTGGCCGCAATCGGTCACACACTCAAAGTTTCGTAAAAGGTTTAGAACTGACGGCAAATGCGCAGGTAAGTATAGTGTGTGGCCGTGGCCAATATTGATAATTATCGGCCAGACAGAAACTACCGATTAGTACTAAAACTGACGGCTATCAACTGCTAGTGTGTGGCCTCAAAGCCGGTTTTCGATTATTGCCGAGAGGCAATGACCGGTCGAGTGTGTGGCCGATAGAGGTCTAGGCCGTACGTCAGACGGCCGATCCGGTCTAGGCTGCCTGCCGGCCTGACCGTCTGTGGGCTCCTTAACATAATTGAATTCATTGAGCAAGCCAGCATAAGTATTATAAGCGGTTAACACATTGCCGCCGGTTTCCGCTCCGGTTGACGGAGATCCAGCGTGATTGCACTGCGGGTTTTTTATGCAAATCAAGATACTACAGCCAAAGTTAAGAAGCGCACTACCGCAAACCGGAGCGGTGTGCGGTGCAGTGTGAAAATCACCTTTGGGCCATCTGTCGAATTCCTAGTTAGTCGCCACCTGTGTACCTACATACAGGCAAAGTAGGTACGTACGTAGATACTTAGACCATAAATAACACGTTACGGACTGCCCCACCACAGAAATGCGCGGTGGCGGTGGCGACGAGCGAATTGTAAAGCCCCCAGTACAGGTTGGCCGACCATGGTCGGCGACCATGACCAATACATCGTACATTGACACTTTTGAACGAACAAGTTTAAAAACGTTCTTTCAAAAGTGTCAATGTACGATGTATTGGTCATGGTCGCCGACCATGATCGGCCATCGTGTACTGGGGGCACAAGATGCGCAATTCGCTCGTCGCTGTCGCGGCCGCGTATTTCTGTGGCCAGTACGTCCGTTAGGTGTGTTCTGGTGAGTATAATGTTCCTTGGTTTTGGTTCTTCCGGTGCGTACAGCGGGTAGTTATGTAAATATATATTTTATGGG
The DNA here is from genome assembly GCA_949710035.1 of Crambus lathoniellus. Taxonomy (NCBI): domain Eukaryota; kingdom Metazoa; phylum Arthropoda; class Insecta; order Lepidoptera; family Crambidae; genus Crambus; species Crambus lathoniellus. The sequence goes on along the minus strand of OX453303.1, from coordinate 1,041,738 downwards.
CAGGAATGCAACGTGGGCGAGGGTGAGACCCTGCTGATGTTCTGGGGCTGCAACCGGTCCGAGAGCAGGTTCACCGTCATGTCCAACTCCAGCTGCTCCTCTATACCTGTGAGAACTTTGCTTTTTGTTGTAAAACATTTTTTACGCATTATTAGCTCCTTTTAATTTCTCCTATTCCTCGCTTCTGATAGAAAACATCTATCGTCTTTTTTACGAAACCCCACACAGGTTTACACATTTTTCCCCCATACTTAGTCCAATATTTGTTTTTGCCAATATTCGTCGCCACCCAACAGCTAGTAGATTCATATTATAAAGCTTATTCTTAGAACAATTTTTTAATGCAAATATTACTGGTTCACCTTCTGTAGACGAGCGGTCAGAACAACGCCCGCGATCGTGAGTTCCGCTCCTCCGCCCAGCAGACTGACATAAGCTGCCGCTCCCCGGGCATCGCCTCACCAGGTATGGGCCTTAAAACTTAGACTTTATGCAGAAAAGCTTCTCGCCACCGAGTAGGTAAAGCAGCGCCGTGTTATAGTGTATTGACGTGGTAAACTGGACTGACTCTGGAAGTCCGGACTCCGGCACTCCGGAAAAGACGGTCGGTACTTCAAAAGGTGAAAATAATGGGTCTTTTCAAACTAAGCACAATAAAAGAGCTTTCACACGTACTTAAAACAACTTGATTTAATCGCGCAATCTTTTAAACTAATATTAGGTATCTATAAAGAGGAAAGATTTGATTGTTTGTTTGTTTACATCGAATAGGCCCCGAAACTACTGGATCGATTTCAAAAATTCTTTCACCATTAGAAAGCTACATTCTTCCCGAGTGTCAAAGGGTATATTTTATCCCGATATTCCCACGGGAACGGGTACCACGCGGGTGAAACCGCGAGGATCCGCTTAGTATTCAATATATTTGTTCCTTCCAACCTTTCAGCACCTTTTTATGTTCGTGGTAACGGGACTAGTAAACCGTAGTCGGGTGGGCATGGTCCCTCGTAAATTAGCGGCATTTATTGAAATGATATTTATTGAACTAATAATCCGGATTTTTTGTGCGTTTATCAGTGAGCGGGGGCGAGGCGGACACGCGACAGCTGCGCGCGCGCATCGCGGACTCGCTGACGTTCTCGTCGACGGCGTCGTCGCTGCTGCAGCCCGCCGGCCGCTCCATGTCCATCCTCGGGTCGGTGTGTGCGCTGCTGCTCAACAAGCAGGTTGCCCATACAACCATTTTCAAATCGGACACATTTCATTCAGCCTATTAGGCTATTGGCATCAAAATACAATTTTCCAGATTCGTATGTGGCGATAATGTTTGCCTACTATCAAATATTATCGCCTCATCTACATCTGATACCTACATTACATTAATAAAAACAAAGGGTTGCACTCCGGGAGTGCCGGCAGAAGTGGAAAAGGCTCCCTAGACTTTTGAATAAAAAAAAAGGAATTTGCCAAAACAATAAGAAAAAAGTACGGATTAGATTTGAACCGAGGTCTTCTGGCTTCAATGCCGTCCGTTTTCTAACTGAGCTATTACAACTTTGGATACGGTGGCGAAATTTGCCTACGTATTCTAATAACATTGTAACAGTTTTTCGATCTTTTCGATCTGTCCGTCTTACGATCTGACGATCTGACGGTCACGTGATGTGATCCTGACGCGAGTTTAACATTTTTTACCCATCACAAAAAGTAGGTATGCACAACGCCGCTGAAGAAGTTTTCACTTAAAAAAAAAGCATTAATTCATTCTTATGTTATCAGATTCAACAGTTTGATACGAAACGACTTTACCTCTTCTGCATTGTATGCCCAGTACCTACTTAGCTGAATAATAATTAAGGCGATACTCGGAAAAATTATGCTAAAGCGAGATAGCAATGAGAAAACGACGCGCGCGGGAGCGAGACTGATTTTGCCGATTACGCAAACAAAACACAAAACCACATCGTATTCAAAAACTATAGCGGTTTTAAAAAAATGCTTCTATATACGATCCTAAATATTATTGGTGTCCACTAATTAAGCCAATTTTTAATTGTATATGTATCCCCATTTAAGAATAATCTTGATATTTCTTATTTTTTAAAGGTATTTTCGAAAATAAAAAGTGTCGAGCCAAAATCATAAAATCGTGTTTCTAAAACTATACGATTCTAGATAAAGGTATGGAGAAATATATATCTTATTACCAGATTTATAACAACTCTAACCGTCCTATAGTTTTATATCAAAGAGTCCATACTTTTTCCGAGTAGCGCCTTAACTAAAAAGCCTTTCCACCACGTTGTCCGTGTCAAACGCGGAGAGGAGCTGTGTACCTAAATTACAGCTCTGCTCCGCCTCTTTTCCGCTTCAGAGCAGACGCACCCTGAAGCTCGAGACGTATAAAGATTTAACAAAAGATATGTCTATGTAAGGGCTCATCAGCCGGCCCCAAGGAGGTGTCGAGCTTCACTGGCAGCCGGCACTCGGACAACATCTGCCGCATCTGCTTCGGCGGCGAGTCGGCCGAGCGGCTGGTGCGGCCGTGCTCGTGCCGCGGCACCATCGCCGCCGTGCACCGCACCTGCCTCGAGCGCTGGCTGCTGCAGGCCGCCACCTCCTACTGCGAGCTCTGCCGGCACCACTACGTAGTCACCAGGAGCCACAAGTCAGTATTATCTATCTATCACGGTGGCGAGTCGGCCGAGCGGCTGGTGTGGCCGTGCTCGTGCCGCGGCACCATCGCCGCCGTGCACCGCACCTGCCTTGAACACTGGCTGCTGCAGGCCGCCACCTCCTACTGCGAGCTCTGCCGGCACCACTACGTGGTCACCAGGAGCCACAAGTCAGTATTATCTATCTATCACGGTGGCGAGTCGGCCGAGCGGCTGGTGCGGCCGTGCTCGTGCCGCGGCACCATCGCCGCCGTGCACCGCACCTGCCTTGAACACTGGCTGCTGCAGGCCGCCACCTCCTACTGCGAGCTCTGCCGGCACCACTACGTGGTCACCAGGAGCCACAAGTCAGTATTATCTATCTATCACGGTGGCGAGTCGGCCGAGCGGCTGGTGCGGCCGTGCTCGTGCCGCGGCACCATCGCCGCCGTGCACCGCACCTGCCTTGAACACTGGCTGCTGCAGGCCGCCACCTCCTACTGCGAGCTCTGCCGGCACCACTACGTGGTCACCAGGAGTCACAAGTCAGTATTGTCTATCTCTCTTTGGCGACGAGTCGTCCGAGCGGCTGGTGCGGGTGCACCACACCTGCCTCGAGCGCTGGCTGCTGCAGGCCGCTACCTCCTACTGCGAGCTCTGCCGGCACCACTACGTAGTCACCAGGAGCCACAAGTAAGTATTGTCTAGATTCTCGAGCCAGTTAATGCAGAAAACTAACCCCCTTATTACTATATTACTAAACGTGGACGAAAATAGTCCTGGTTTAAAACTGGTACTAAACTGGTGCTGTCACTTTCATTCTCCAAATGAAAGACAGAATTAGCATGAATTTTAAACCAGGTCTAACTTTAGTCCACGTTTTGTATTAAGGGGGTATGAGTTTAGTATTTTCTGGAAACTAAGGTGAACTACTCCTTATTGCTTGTCAAGTGATCATTATGGCGTCGCCACTGTAATTGTATTATACATTTTTTATGTCAAATGAAGGGAAATTGAGCTCTACTGTCAAGGCTCAAAATTAATTCATTTTTCTACCACTCGCCATGAACTTATAGTTTAAAGAATTATGTCAGTCAATCTTTGTAGGAGCGAGCGTCAAAAAGATGGAATGCGTTGATGTCTTTTGTATGTAGGAAATATTTTTTGCCAATAGTTTGTTGCAACTTAATCTTAAATGTGCATTTTACCAAATTGATTAAGGAAGTAGCTTTTTTGGCTATTCCATACAAATCCCTACAGTAGGGACCCTACTGTCGATTAAGCAAAATTTCTACGAAAAAGCCGACAAAAATTTCGTATTTCGCGACCTATGTTTCTTTGACTTTTTGATTTCTTTTCGATATGGATACTGATCATGCACAATTGTGATGATCATCTACTGTGTTCCACAGTTTATTGAAACGAAGGTTTCTCATGCAAAATTAAGTTACTTAAGCTAGGTCTACCTTACTAGAAGATAGTGTCCGTAATCCAGGGGGGCGGGTCGCTGTCTCGCCGGCGCGCGCGCGCCTGACAAGTAGGTCTTCACCCAACCCCGATGGGAAACTCTTATAGCTAACAATCTTATAACTACACAATGCCCTAATAGACAGCTAAAACTTTCCCGGCGCTTTTCAAAGCGAACACACACGGGTCACAAGTCCGTACCCCGACCGGGCACTCCTAGGTGCAAAAACTCGAGATCTCGGTCACAATACGGGTAGGTAACTGGCGCGGCACGTCGCTACAGAAACACACAACCTTGCCTCACGGCGGCGTACGGCGTACTGGTCGATCCTACACGCGGCCCGAGCGCATTGTTCCGTGACCTTGACAATGACAACTGCCCGCTCGCAAGCGCGCGCGAACATCCCCCCGTCCCGGACAGTAGCAAACTGTCCGCCAACTTAATCTAAGGGCAGGCGAGAGAGGGTAGCGATCGCTCGCTTCAAAACAGAGTCCCCCACCAGGACCTCGGCAAACCTGGGCACACCATCCGACCCCGGATGAAGCTGAACAATGCGTCCTAAACGCCAGCGGAGGGGCGGCAGGTTTGGATCCTTTACCAACACGAGGTCTCCGGTCTTGGGTGGGGTCGTCCTATCCGACCACTTAACGCGTTGCTGCAAAATGTGCAAATACTCCAGATGCCAACGGCGCCAAAAACTCTGCGTAAGCTGCTGGAGCAATTCAAATCGCGAGAGCCGTCCGGAGGGCACTTCGGAATAAGGATATTCCGGCAAGGCGTTAAGCGGTCTGCCAATCAAAAAATGGCCCGGCGTAAGGGCCTCTAAATCATTCGCGTCCGAAGACAACGGACACAACGGACGCGAGTTGAGGACCGCCTCAACCTTACAAAATACGGTCGCGAGTTCCTCAAACGTGAGGACCGTCTCCCCAATAACGCGACGAAGGTGAGTTTTAGCGGCCTTTACAGTTGCTTCAAAAATCCCTCCCCAGTGGGGGCAGGATGGCGGGGAGTACTGCCATCGTACCCCTCTGCGAGAGAGTGTGGATCCGATCTCAAAATTATTCCTATCCAAAAATTCACAAACTTCCTTTAAATACCTATCGGTGCCCTTGAAATTGGTTCCACAATCGGACCTGATTAACGACGGCATTCCGCGGTGAGACACAAAACGATTCAACGTGGCTACAAAGGCTTCTGTGGTGAGGGCACTAACCACCTCCAGGTGGACCGCTTTAGTGGCCAAACAAACAAATACACACAAGTAAGCCTTTTCCGTTCTAGCATTACGAAGCCGCGATGTCTTAACGGTAAATGGCCCCGCAAAATCCGTTCCAACTCCTGAGAAGGGCATCGATTCGTTCACTCGATCGGCAGGCAAATCACCCATCTGGGGCTGCATCGTATCGGCGCGCAAACGATAACACGGGAGACAACGAAAAATAACGGATCGGATTATTCTCCGCGCTGACAAAATCCAGAACTCTCGTTGGAGGAGCGCGGTCAAAGCATTACAACCGGCATGAGCATTCTTTACATGTCGGTCTGTAATCAACAGTCTAACTAACGGTCCATCCTTGGGGAGCAACAAAGGGTGGCGTGATCCGTACGGCAGGTTGGCATGTCTGAGCCTACCTCCGACACGCAGCAATCCGGTACTGTCCAAGAAGGGATTCAACCGCACCAAGGGTCCCTTCAACTTGGACTTACTTGAGCGCAGGGGTTTCAGCTCCGGTTCAAACTCTCGCTGTTGCGTCACTCGCAACCAATGCAACAGAGCGTCTTGCCGCTCTTGTGGGGCGAGGACCGGAGACAACGATTTCTCCTGAGGCTGGCGACAATTTCGCACAAAGCGCCTCATCCAAGCAGTCACGTCGAGCAACTTATCAAGAGAACTGTAGCGGTCTAACAAAAACTCCATCTGCGGAGCCGCCACCGTCTCCACGGCGTGAACACGCATGTGATAGATTTGGGGCGGATAATATAGAAATAGAACTATTCTGATAAAAACATTAAACTGTTCAATTAACTATAAAAAAACTATAAAGCTTCTATTTCAATAAGGTCAGGATTAATACAAATCTCAAATCTAAATATAACTATTCTGATAAAAGCATTAAACTATTCAAATAACTATAAATAAAACTATAAAGCTTCTATTTCAATAAGGTCAGGATTAATAAAAACCTCAAATCTCTAATAACTATTTTATTCTTTTAAATAGTCCTTTTATTTTTTTACCTACCACCCGTTAAGGACATCTTTTAGCTGACAAGAAAAACGGGCGAAAAAAACTCACCAGCTTTAACAGAAACAACGACATTTACAAATAATCATGTCGTTGTTGAACATACAACACATTTCACAAAATTTACAACAACATTACTTTTCATGATAACAGATTAAACAACATTTACGAATATCATCAAGCATTTTCTATAAACTGTTACTTTATATTACTTCAGTACTCACATAATTTATTCGAAACCGATAAGGAAAACTTTAATTTAATATTATCAACAAATAAGCATTTACTTTTAACAAGTTACCGAATATCCTTCGAACAAGGGCAAATCTTCAGCAATATTTACTAGAGAATACATCAGCATTAAACAGCAAGAAAAACAAGGAATGAGAAATATGAAACAACGGAATAGTTACTTAACTTGTACACCGCTCACGGCTCGAACCAGACTAACCCGCTACAATGGCGGCCTCGCCTTATAAATGTTAGCGTCTACCGCCAATTTAACTGATAAATTTCAATCCGTGAAAATTACAGAAAATACTACAATATAAACATAACAATTATGAAAAAGTATTCCAAAATCAAATAATGATTTTACATAACATTATTTATAAATACAATAATTACATTGAAAGAAAACACATCTATGTTTTCTTTTCAACCGGAAGTAACGTGTACTCACGTAAAAGTACACGTTACTTAGATGCTTTATATTACTTTCCATTTCAGTAATAAACTAATTGATATGAATATTAAAAGTAATAACATGATTTTATACACATTATTCAGTACTTATAGGCAAATTAAAATACAATTGCTTGATCATGCTTTGTTGACGGTTGGCCCCGCCACAAATCAAAATACTTTTTATTAGAAACAGGATACATGTTGTAAAATGTTATCTCCATAATTAATATAATTAATTTAGATGTAAAAATAACTATATGACATTAATAACAAAACTCCATATCATATCGCTTTGTTGTCGGATGGCACGGACACAAATCAAACTACTATTTGATGAAAACACGATAAATGAGGTACGATGTTATCCACAAAATTAATTTATCGGATTTAGGTGTAATAAATACTAAATTGAATCAATGTCAAAACTTGATATTCTAACACGGCCATACTGACAAGTACTTCGTTCTCGAAGTACCAGATCAGCATAGGTACTTAATTAATCTCATGTGTCACATCTAACGTAGATTTTTCGATCTTACTGTGAGCCTCGCCATGTCAGCTACTTTACCCTCTATCGGCACAGACCAAGAAGACACCAAACTCACAGCAGTAGTAGATATAGGCAGTCAGTCAGTATGAATAGTATGCCTCGACATGTACGGCTCCATCACCGCTGCCCGTGAAGACCAAACCGACACCAAACACACTATCGACCAGCTTGTTTACCTACTGTGAACCTCGACATGTCAACGGCATCACCCCCTGTCGGTGAAGACCAAGAAGACACCAAGCCCACAGCAGCAGAGGGGTTTGTCAGTCAGTAGTTAGTCACAGTAATGCTGCGCCGATCCCAAACAAAATGGGATAAGGACACGATATTCAGTCATTTTTAGTTGTAAATGATATTCTATCACGGTTATCAGTGACACAATCGACATTGAACTATAAATTTCATTAACAGATCTGCATTAATTGTACAATTCTTTTCATGATTTATACTAAATCATTAGAACGATATCCAATATTTCTTTTCGCTACTATTAAATTCTCAAGATAAACACTACATCTTAGAATGAAACGGTTATTTAATTATAATTTTTCTTTTATTACACCTTTACAAACATTTACTGCAAACTAATCTGCACCGGCATGGTTTACGTTCCCGTGGGAACATCTAGACAAAAACCATCAATCAAAATGAAATTAATATTTCATCCAAATCTGTTTATACAAACTTAACTTTCACTTTTATCATATTGCCTGGACTATTATTTATATGACGTAATAATAATAATAGGCTACAGTATAATTTGGCTGTTATAAAACAGATTCAAATTATAATTTTCACATTTGGTATTCTTAAAGTTATATTTCCTTAACTCCATCATTAAACACCCCACCACATGTTTTTACATTTCAAAAACAGTGAAAACACCCCACCAGACATCTTGAAATGTTCGCTATCGTAATGAACAATTCGAATCAAATATATACCAAAGACATCTTAAGGCCCATCTATACAATAATCAAGTTAAATTTTGTATGACATTGTTTACCAATTTTCTTTTTAAACCGCTCGGCCAATCTGATAATATTTAATACATGTATTGTATCCATCTATTTACTATCGAAACATTATCTCCTTAGCTTAACCATGATTCCTACAAGGTGTGCCGAAAATACTAACTTGTCGACCGACATTGACACTGAGTATTATAGTTTTGCCGCTATAAACTAATTGTTAAGTGGATCATGATAATAACTGGTTCAACCTTACAATTACCAAATCTCACGAGAACCAAAACTAGCGCCCCAGTAAGTAACACTTATACTTGACGTCCGGTTTGCCTGGTCTGGTCTCGTTGTCAGGATGGTTGCGACGAGGGATCCTCAAAATAATAGTCTCTTCTTCAATAACAAACGTCTTATTCTTCAATCACAATTGATATGGCACAAATAACACAACGATTCAAGTGATACAGACGGATGATCTTTAAACGCGGCAAATTCGATACAGAAAAGTGGCCCTTGCGGGCCCTACTACCGCCTCAACGTCCAACCCCTTGTAGGTCCCTGTTTAGACTGTTTTATCATGCCCCTGCACCAAATGTGTCGACAAATTCAACTCACTTGGTCAGGTCCTGCCATCTCTCTCTGTATCCAATCCACCCAAGTGCTTTCCGCAACGTTTAAACTGACTCAACTAATAGTTACAAAGCAGCAAAATAGATGACGCTAATAATTTTAGTCGATAGTTACAAAATAACTCGATAGATGTCGTTATAATTTAAATTAAAGTAATCGATCGTGCTGTCCAAGAGGGCAGCACTGCGCTCACGCTCCGACATACTTTTATAAATTTCCCAAAAAAATTTAAAGATCGAAATTTACATCGACCCTAGCAACTTACAATGATCGTCAAAAGGACAGGACTTAATTTAACAGATCTTATGAAACTTATGGTAACGTATGGAAACTTCTATGTAAACGTATAATTTCTATGGAAAGCTATCGAGGAATATCGAGAACTACCGAAAACCATCGAAAACTACAGAAAACCATCAAAAACTACCGAAAACCATCGAGAAGTACCGAAAACCATCGAGAACTACCGAAAACCATCGAGAACTATCAATAACTATCGGGAACTGTGGAGAACTATCGGGAACTATCATCATATATTTTCTCAGTAAGTGAAATTTGTATTTCGTATGAGAAATAAATATTCTTTAACCATAACTATCGAGAACTATAGAAAACTATCGAGAACTGTCGAGAACTGTCGAGAACTGTCGAGAACTGTCGAGAACTATCGAGAACTGTCGAGAGCTGTCGAGAACTATCGAGAACTGTCGAGAACTATCGAGAACTATCGAGAACTATCGAGAACTATCGAGAACTATCGAGAACTGTAGAGGACTATCGAGAACTGTCGAGGACTATCGAGAGCTATCAAAAGCTATCGAAAAGTATCAAAAACTATCTGACATTATCGAAAACTATCGACAACTATCGAGAACTATCGAGAACTGTGAAGAACTATCGAGAATTATCGAGAACTGTAGAGGACTATCGAGAACTGTCGAAAACTGTCGAAAACTGTCGAAAACTGTCGAAAACTATCGAAAACTATCAAAAAACTATCGAAAACCATCGAAAACCATCGGAAACCATCGGAAACCATCGAAAACCATCCGTAACCTTCGGAAACCATCGGAAACCATCGGAAACTATCGGAAACCATCGGAAACCATCGGAAACCATCGGAAACCATCGGAAACCACCGGAAACCATCGGAAACCATCGGAAACCATCGAAAACCATCCGTAACCATCGGAAACCATCGGAAACCACCGAAAACCATCGAAAACCATCGGAAACCATCGGAAACCACCGAAAACCATCGAAAACCGTCGTAAACCATCGAAAACCGTCGAAAACCATCGACAACCATCGAAAACCATCGACAACCATCGACAACCATCGACAACCATCGACAACCATCGAAAACCATCGACATCCATCGAAAGCCATCGAAAACCATCGAAGACCATCGAAAACCATCGAAAGCCATCGAAAACTATCGCAAACTATGGAAAACTATGTAAACCCATGGAAATCCTATGGATAACAGAAAACCCGTGGAAAACATATGGAAAACCCATATAAAGGTTTGGAAAACCCATGAAAAACGTCCGGAAAACCAATGAAAAACGTAAGGGAAACCCCATGGAAAACGCATGGAAAACCCATGGATAACCTATGGAAAGCTATTTGAAAACGTATAAGAAAGCCCATTGAAAACGTATGAAAAATGTACTTATGGACAGATATCAGTTCCTAGTCTACTACGTAGTACATTTTTTGATTAAAACCAACAAACCGAAACCTTGTTTTTTTTTTCATCAGGAAAAACGAAATCAACATTGATAACAATCTGTATTATCATACCGTTAGAGAAAAGACAGAAGTTGTTTTTCAAATTTGTGCTTAACATGCTTAAGTGTCGTTTCTTTTCACGTAAGTGTATATATTCTTTGGTACCGTTCTTAATGCAATTCGTTCCAAATGATTAAAGTTAAATAAAAAAAAACGATAAAGATAAATCTTATCTCACTGTACTCGGTCTATCAAGGAACAAGTCTAAAGATGGTTGTGGCGGCAACTAGGTAATACGAAAGAACCATAGCAATCTATTTAAACTTAAATGGGTAAGCTTTTTAACAAGAGGTATACTTTGTCGTAGTGTTAAAACCTATTAACACTGTTATAACTTATATAATTACTATCACTTTCTAGAAGTCACTTCAAAATCAAAGTTTTGTAAGATAGTATACCAATGGGGAATTCGTAGTAGGTATAAAAAAACTTTATAACTTTAGTACCTACCTAGATTTGATAAAATTTCTTGCAATAGGTTATTAATTGAAAATCTAAGTAACGCTATGCTGAAAAAGAAATTATAGCCTTATAAAATGAATATGGCAACAATACTTTTCAATTGCCCATATTTGTTGTATAACATAAAGCAAAGATTTGTGTACAATCCCATAGAGGTCCAAAATACTGTTATTCACAACGTAAATAAAACTAGTGTGTAGGTCGAGGATAATTTATTGGGTGCATCGACAAGACTATATCAATCACCAAAAAATCTTAACACCGCCGTTCAGCATTACGTACGTTTGGCACAACGCCATCTATGTACAATAATTACAACTTATATTTAAATACAACGGCTTAACATTCCGCCCACCATGAACGGAACGTCCATCAGAAAGAACACAATCAAATAAGAAACATAACAAAAACAACAAAGTTGTAGGTATGCAATACATCAATAATACATAACTAACACATACACATACTTGCCTAAGTTAAAATACAAAAAAACATAGTAGTTATTTACATTTATTAAGTGACAGGTAAAATTATAAGTTTGGATACAGGTCTTTTTACTAGAGACCCCTTGCATCGCAAGGTTACGACTCTCGTAAGATTGTCCGCACCAACATGTTTTTCCTTAATTACGCCATACAACCATCTGGACGGTGGGAGGTCATCCTCCTTTACTAACACGACATCCCCTACAGAAGGTTCAGGAGCAATATAGGACCATTTATATCTATGCTGTAATTGAGTCAAGTACTCATGAGACCATCGTCTCCAAAAGTCTTGCAGTAGTCTCTGTACAAACTGCCATCTTTTAAGAGTACTCACGTTACTCTGCTCAAAGTTTGCATCGGGTATAAGCAGCAACGGCTCACCGACTAGAAAATGGCCGGGAGTTAATGGATACGGATCATCTGGATTATTGCTAATTTGAGAAAGTGGACGCGAGTTAAGGCAAGCTTCTATTTGATACAGAAGCGTGGACATCTCTTCGAATGTCAAGGTACTGTTACCAATAACCCTTTTTAGATGGTGCTTTGTGGACTTCACTCCAGCCTCCCACAACCCTCCAAAGTTCGGCGAGTGAGGTGGAATGAAGTGCCAGTTGGTACCATTTGTTGCCAACCACTCAGCAATATCATTAGCGGCTTCAGACTTTTCCGTTTGGAATAAATGCTTTAACTCCCTATTGGCCCCCACGAAGGTCGTGCCGTTGTCACTCCATAAATCTGCGCAGTGACCTCGCCGTGCAACAAAACGCTTAAAAGCTGCTAAAAATGCCTCGGATGTCATGTCACTAACGACTTCGAGGTGTATTGCACGAGTGGTCATACATACGAACAAGGCTATATATCCTTTAACGGCTCGATAACCACGCCCTTTATACGGTCTTATAGCTATGGGTCCTGCGTAGTCAACCCCACTCTGATAGAAAGGTCGACAGACTGTGACACGTTCCGTAGGTAGCTGTCCCATCATTTGCTGACTTGTTTGTGCAGAATGGCGACGACATACAACACACTTCCGAACGACCTTGCGAACAAGATTTTTCGCATTAACTATCCAATACTGCGTTCTTAAAAAGTTTGTCATTAATTGTGGACCGCCGTGAAGAGTGCGATTATGGGCATCATCCACAATCAAATCTGTGAAGTGCGACTGATACGGCAGCAATATTGGATGTTTCATATTTTCATCTATTTCAGCATTTTGTAAGCGACCGCCCACCCTGAGTATACCATCAGCATCAAGAAACGGACACAGTGAGGTAAGTTTACTACTTTTCTTTATCTTTCCCAAAGTTTGTAAACATTTTATTTCTTCCAGGAAACTTTTCCTTTGACACAATCGGATACAGGTAAGTAAAGACTCTTTTATTTCTAATCTAGATATGTAAGGCGTAAATTTTTCTTTCTTTAACTTAAGGAATCTACGTATGTATGCAACAACTCTTAATAATTTATTCAATGAAGAATAACGACATAATATAGATTCTGACTCTGACTGAATAGTGTGGCACGAAATTTGCTCTTTTTTCTTTTCTAAATCCGTTAATTTAAATTGTCCCTTTGAATAATTAATAACCTTTTCTTGCAGCCATTGTGGACCCTCTCTCCAGATCTTCAAATCCGATAGTTTGCTCGGATTTATACCTCGCGACGCACAATCTGCAGGGTTAGATTCGGACTTGACATGTGACCACTGAGTATTATTCATAAGCGTTAATATTTCAGAGACCCGATTCGCGACATAGGTTTTCCATTTGCTGGGATGACTGCTCAACCATGAAAGGACTACACTTGAGTCCGTCCAGGCGTACACGCACTCCTTCGGAATCTCTAAAACTTCTGCAATTTCTTGAAGCAGGTTGGCTAACAATACCGCTCCGCACAACTCCAACCGAGGAATCGAGACTTGCTTCACCGGAGCAACCTTCGTCTTTGCGGCAAGTAATCGTACATGCACATCACCTTTAAAATCAACGATTCTCATATAGACTACAGCTGCGTATGCTGCATTTGAAGCATCGCAGAATCCTTGAAGTTCTCTGCTAACATCGTTGGTGCTAGTGCCAATCCATCTTGGAATCTTAAATTGAGCGAGATGTGTAAGTTCATCTCGAAACTCAAGCCATGCCTTCAAAATATCACATGGCAATTCTTCATCCCATTGTATCCCTGACAGCCAGACTGTTTGAATAAATATTTTAGCAGTGGTGACCACAGGAGCTAGCCAACCGAGGGGATCAAACAGTTTTGCTATTTCCGAAATCATTTTCCTCTTAGTTATGGGTGTTTCCAGTGCTGTAAGTTGGACAGTGTATTGAAATTCATCTTGGTGTCTATTCCAAGTGAGACCTAAAATTTTGATAACTGTATCTAATTTTAGCTCTAAAGTTTCCTTTGAATTCTTACTTTCTCTATCCCACTTTGACAACAACTCACTATTGCTACTACTCCATTTCTGAAGCTGGAAACCACCAAGTTTAAGTAACTCGTTCATTTGTTGATAAATCTGTGCTCCCTCGTTTATATTTTCGCAGCCTGTCATAAGATCATCCATATAATATTCCCTAAGGACTCTGCTAGCTGCCAAAGGATATTTATCTCCCTCATCATGTGCAAGCTGTTGTAAGGATCTGACCGCCAAGTAAGGTGCCGCTGATGTACCAAATGTTACACGCAATTGTCGGAGATGCTGAAGTTCTGAATTAACATCGCTACGCCATAATAGACGTTGAAAATCAACATCCTCAGCAGCTATCTTGACTTGACGGTACATCTTCACAATATCTGCTACCAGGCTTATAGGATAGCAGCGCCAACGTAAAATAAGGTGTCGAAGTGTGGGTTGAAGCGTTGGACCTACCATGAGATCATCATTCAACGAAGTTCCATTATTAAGCGAACACGACGCATCAAACACGACCCGAACCTTAGTGGTGCTTCTCTCATTGCGAACGACAGCGTGATGGGGAAGATACACAGCCTTGGGATTAGCTTTCTCCACTTCCGGCACTACTTCCATGTGATTTAATTTTAAATATTCCTCCATAACCTCGGAATATTGAATCTTCAGTGGTTGATTCTTCAGTAATCGTTTTTCGAGCATAAAGAATCGTTTCTGCGCAATATCATAAGAATTACCATATTGACAACTTGGATCCACCCTTTTGAATGGCAATTTTACGACATAGCGACCCTCATCATCTCTAGAAGTAGTTTTGGCGAACAGCTCCTCACATTGCTGTTCTTCTTCAGACAGACATTTCTTCACAGCTGAAGACAGTTCTTCTTGCTCCCAAAAACCTTTTAGGAGATCGTTCATACTCAATTGAGTGTGCATAGTAATTATTTCATTACGTGTCTGTGAAAGTTCGTAACTTGGAGAGGAAAATATATGGCCTGAAAGGATCCAGCCAAGTTTGGTATTTTGCGCAATTGGAGAACCTGGTGGACCTTTGACAACTCCATCCATTAAAATTTGACCATACACTTCCGCCCCCAGTAAAATATCAATTTTACTCGGAGTATCAAACTTCGGGTCTGCTAACTCTATAGCAGGAATCTGAGGAGAAAACATCGGAACAGACATTTTCCTCTCAGGTAAAAGAGAAGTGAGCTTATTAAGAACATGAGCTTTAACTTCAACTATAAAGTTGGGGTCATGGCGTGACTGAATTTTGACCATAACGGTCCATTTAGACTGCAAGGATGAACCTTGATCACTACCTAACCCTGAAATGTAGCTCATGTTTGAAACTCTTCTAAGACCAAGCATTTGTACAACAGACTCTGCTATAAATGAAGCTTGTGAACCTTGGTCCAGAAGAGCTCTGATACAAAAAGTTCCATTTTTCGTATCTACATTGACCAAAGCAGTGGCCAATAATACTTGACTATTTGCATTAGAAAAGCATGATACTATATTTGATGCCTCGCCTTGAGATGATTCTACATTGGACGACTGAGCGCCCCCTTCCACTACGGAAGTGTTTACCTGATCATCTTTAGGACCTAACTTTGGGTGCAGTAAAGAGTGATGTCGCCTTTTACAAATGCGACAGCTGGTTGATTGACGGCAATTGTATATCGAATGATTCGGAGCAAGACAATTAAAACATAACTTGTTGGTTTGGGCAAAAGTACGACGTACATTTACATCTTCCCTTGCGAATTTTTTACAATTACACAGTTTGTGAGCATCGGAACAAAATATACATGATACAGCAGGAATTGCATGCATTGTTTTAGGAACATTATAACGAACATTACTCTGTTTAGTGGATTTATTGTCAAGAAATTCTAAAGATCTAAAACGATGATCCAAAAAGTTTTTGAAGTTAATAAGTTTAGGCAATTCATCATTACATTTACTGACTTCCACTTCCCACAACTTTCGAGATTCTGTATCAAGTTTCAACGAAACTATATAAATTACAATAAGATCCCAGGAATCTACATTTACATCTAAATTAGTAAGAGCATTTAAACACTCATTAGTTGTGTCCAGTAATTCCTTTATCGCACTTGAAGATTCCGACAATACATTTTTTTGGTTCATAAAACGTTTTAGTACACAATTGGCTAAAAACCTTTTGTTGTTGTAACGATGCTCTAACTGATCCCAACAAGTTTTATAATTACAAGCCGTGATAGGAATGTGTCTTAACATTTGCTCGGCTTCGCCAGACAAGTGACTTTTCAAATAGTGCAGCTTTTGAACGTCATCCAATCCCTTATTGTTGTGAATTAAAGACAAAAATAAATCACGAAAACTACTCCATTCTGTGTATTTGCCACTGAAATTAGGTATTTCTATTTTCGGTAATTTAACAGTAAAGGATTGGGTGCTGTTAGTTGCATTTGCATCATAAAATTCATTAACATTAACATCTTTCTTTAACCTAAGGATGGCTTCCTTTAACTCCGACTTGTAATTTATGTACAGTTCTTCGGTCTCATCATACATGTCATTTTTAAAATAAGTAGATTTTTCAAGTACGTCTCCAGAAACTTCCATTATAATCTTCTTATGTGTTTCATCAAAAGAAGACCACTGTTTTTCTAAGGCTTCTAGACGTGTTTCTATGTATGACAAAGAGATCCTATCTTTCGGAGATTTTCTAAAGTTAGACCTTCCCTTCTGAACCTTTGACTTAGTATCATCTTGCATTTTACCGTAGGCATCCATCTCGATAGTTATTCTAACTATTCACCGTATGAGAAAATTCAAAATTATTTTCTAAGTCAATCGTAAAATTTACGAAATTTTTCTAAGTGTTTTCGCACTTGGCTCCGCAAACTAGCGTGGATTCCCCGTATTTCACTTTTGGAGAAATTATTCTAAGTCTATGAAAACACTTCTAAAATTTCCAAGTTCTAACTTTCTTGAAATTATTCTAAGTTAATGAATGACACAAATGTACTCACAGTTTCATCACAGCACAACACTCACTCATACGCTTCCGCTTACGCAATCGCTCGCTTCGTGGTAGCACCCAGATCCGCTGACGTCACTGCTGGAGCTGCTGCTGCAAACTCAAAACTCCGATCCTCCGTAGTCCCTGCTCCTGTCACTCGTACTGAGCTGGTTCCAGGTCAACCAACCGAAACTTCCGACTCGGTTAGGACCATGTACAATCCCATAGAGGTCCAAAATACTGTTATTCACAACGTAAATAAAACTAGTGTGTAGGTCGAGGATAATTTATTGGGTGCATCGACAAGACTATATCAATCACCAAAAAATCTTAACACCGCCGTTCAGCATTACGTACGTTTGGCACAACGCCATCTATGTACAATAATTACAACTAATATTTAAATACAACGGCTTAACAATTTGAATACTAAAATGTAAAAGGTCATTGTTATTAGCAAAATCTAGTTACATTATTTATTTATTCTTACATTATTTTGATTCAATAATGATAAAATTACTACGCGGTTCAAAGTACCAAGCTGCATCACCAGAAACCCTTTATTTTACAAACCACTAAAGGAGGTATAATCACGGTTTGAATTAGCAAAATAGGACGACAAGAAAATGATAATTTTATGTACCTACCCGACTCCATTCCACTATATTTTACGACTTAATTGTTAGAATAACACTGACTTTCACGAACTTAAACCTTTCTAAACCTAAGGTTAAGTAAAATTATATCACTATTTTTTCACTTTGCTCCAAAGACCGCCTCTTATTTATTTTAAGTTGCAAATGACTAATGTTAATCAAGGAACACTGGAAAGCCACAGCACTATTACCTATTGTATAATTATACTACCCGGCAAGATTTTCAGAAATGAACCCTAGTGTTGCATAATAGGTTTATCACTTTCTAGCATTTTAAAATAAATATCTGTAGTGAGTCATATTATCACAACAATGATTACTGTAATTTTACACAAAAAAAAATCTTTGGCATGTATGATCATCTAGTAGGTAATTTTCAATGTCATTGAATAAACAACATAAGCTAATAGCTAAGTAATCTATTCGAAGGTACGAAAACATAAAACCAAAATGAAATACAGAAGCCCCAAAAGGCTATACCAGATTTAGCGACCGTGGAGATGCGGTTTCATCTCCATTGGCGAGGTATCTGTACATCACCAGGAATCAGCTCCATTGCCAGGTTGGATAGAAGAACGGCAGCGCCACCTTGCCACGATGGATGACCATAGTTTGAAACGGCAGCGTCGCTGACTTGTAGCAGATAAGCCGAAACCGCAGCAACATGAAAAATAAAACATATATGTATTAATAATGGGAGCAAGACCATCCCACTTCTGATGATAGATTTGGGGCGGATAATATAGAAATAGAACTATTCTGATAAAAACATTAAACTGTTCAATTAACTATAAAAAAACTATAAAGCTTCTATTTCAATAAGGTCAGGATTAATACAAATCTCAAATCTAAATATAACTATTCTGATAAAAGCATTAAACTATTCAAATAACTATAAATAAAACTATAAAGCTTCTATTTCAATAAGGTCAGGATTAATAAAAACCTCAAATCTCTAATAACTATTTTATTCTTTTAAATCGTCCTTTTATTTTTTTACCTACCACCCGTTAAGGACATCTTTTAGCTGACAAGAAAAACGGGCGAAAAAAACTCACCAGCTTTAACAGAAACAACGACATTTACAAATAATCATGTCGTTGTTGAACATACAACACATTTCACAAAATTTACAACAACATTACTTTTCATGATAACAGATTAAACAACATTTACGAATATCATCAAGCATTTTCTATAAACTGTTACTTTATATTACTTCAGTACTCACATAATTTATTCGAAACCGATAAGGAAAACTTTAATTTAATATTATCAACAAATAAGCATTTACTTTTAACAAGTTACCGAATATCCTTCGAACAAGGGCAAATCTTCAGCAATATTTACTAGAGAATACATCAGCATTAAACAGCAAGAAAAACAAGGAATGAGAAATATGAAACAACGGAATAGTTACTTAACTTGTACACCGCTCACGGCTCGAACCAGACTAACCCGCTACAATGGCGGCCTCGCCTTATAAATGTTAGCGTCTACCGCCAATTTAACTGATAAATTTCAATCCGTGAAAATTACAGAAAATACTACAATATAAACATAACAATTATGAAAAAGTATTCCAAAATCAAATAATGATTTTACATAACATTATTTATAAATACAATAATTACATTGAAAGAAAACACATCTATGTTTTCTTTTCAACCGGAAGTAACGTGTACTCACGTAAAAGTACACGTTACTTAGATGCTTTATATTACTTTCCATTTCAGTAATAAACTAATTGATATGAATATTAAAAGTAATAACATGATTTTATACACATTATTCAGTACTTATAGGCAAATTAAAATACAATTGCTTGATCATGCTTTGTTGACGGTTGGCCCCGCCACAAATCAAAATACTTTTTATTAGAAACAGGATACATGTTGTAAAATGTTATCTCCATAATTAATATAATTAATTTAGATGTAAAAATAACTATATGACATTAATAACAAAACTCCATATCATATCGCTTTGTTGTCGGATGGCACGGACACAAATCAAACTACTATTTGATGAAAACACGATAAATGAGGTACGATGTTATCCACAAAATTAATTTATCGGATTTAGGTGTAATAAATACTAAATTGAATCAATGTCAAAACTTGATATTCTAACACATGCCTAGGTCTGGGACTCTGGCCACAGCCGGGGTGGCAGGCCATGAGCGCTCAGGCCGTAACAACCATGATGGACTCCACCATAGGTGGTGGTCCACTAACTCAGGCGCCTCGCAGCCGCGGGAGGCACAATCTGCGGGGTTCAATTCGCCCGGTACGTGGCGCCAAATCAACGGGGCCTTTGAAGTCTGAATTTGTGAGACCCGGTTGGCCACAAAAACCTCAAGGGTGTGGACTGAACTCTTCAGCCAACAAAGGACGACCTGGCTCTCAGACCACGCAAATATCGACTCCAAGTCGACACCGTTTCCCAAGGTGTCGGCAACATGATTGAGTAGCCGTACTAAGAGAGTGGCGCCGGACAACTCCAACTTCGGAATGGTTAGCCTAGTCCGAAGGGGGGCGACCTTACTCTTGGCCGTAACTAAGTGTACGGCGACAACGCCTGCTGCATCCACCGTTCGGATGTAAACGGCTGCCGCGTATCCGCTTTCGGACGCGTCACAAAAGCCGTGCAGGGAGGCTTTAAACTTTCCCGAAGGCAGCATTTGCCTCGGTATACAAACCCGATTGACGTCGGGTAGGGATGACACGAACCTCACCCACTCTCGTAGGAGGCTACCAGAGAGGGGCTCATCCCATGACAATTCCGCAGCCCAGAGCTCCTGTAGGAAGCACTTCATCGAAAACACTATGAAACACTCCTGGCTGGAGGAGCCGGAGAGCAAGAGTTCAGAAATAAAAGATGTATATAAAATTAAATGTATAATTCGGTTAGACCGTTTTAAAATGAAATTACAGGGGGGGTAACTGGCTCGGTGATCGGCGTTGGAAGTCTAAGGTCAACTTAGCTTTATAACTTCCTAAGGAGAGGTGAAGCCGCTAGGGTTTAGGGGCAGCGGGTTCTGTTCCGGGGTAGACCGGAGCAGAGCAGGTTCCTGGCGGTTAGGCGCGCAGGAGCAGGTGGAGAGCGGCACGAAGTAGGCAGGTACTCGGCGTGTAGGTAGCCCGGAGAAGGTAGGTACCGGTGAGACTCGGGGAGATGTTGCCCGGAGATACGACCCCAATTATGTTGGGGCGAAAACCAGAAAAAAGAGAAATCTTTAGCGGGTTCTCTCCTATATATACTAAAAATCTTCCAGAACATTCCGGCTGTAAGTAGGTTTATAATTTTTTTGCATAGATAGATTCAACTTGTCATTGGATTTTAATCATACAGCCAAGACACAAACTAATTACGTCGCGAAGACTTCAGAATTATCTGGAAGATTAATTTAGTAAAAATCTATGGCGCGCGTAAGACAAAATTGCTTCCAATAGACTATTTATGTTGTTACGTTAAGAAATGCAATATAAATATGCACGAAACTACAATCAAAGTATTCCGCATACAGATCACAGGCTGCCACGGACCGCGCGGCTGTTTATAGCTGTTACTTCGGAACCTCGCAAACAAACCGACAGCTGAGTGGCATCTGACATTGACAGCTCCTATCACATAAATACAATAGAACTGAATAGACCATATTTGTTTATAATTGTAATGATTTTTTCATAACATTAATAGTTTGTGCGATTATTATGGATAAAACAATGCAAGAAGTAAGTAAAAATGGCAGCCGTTACATATCCCCCTTTTTAGAGAAGGATTTTGCCTGGGAAAAATCCACTAAGAAACACAACCACCGCAAACTAAACTTAGGTTTAGAGTAGCAGTATACAATAAGATAAGCTGACTGTACGTTATCGACAGTAAAAGTAACACCATAAAATTGACGAGAGGTATCGACAACCAGTTCAAGACTAATCGAATAGAACGGTACAAGAACCAACAATCGCAAGACAGGAGAAGAATTCCAGTTATTTAGTGTAACTGAATCAACATTCCAGTTGAGAATGCTAATGTTAAAACAATGCGAAATTAAAAATAAAATAGTCGAGAGATAAACTTCATGCAGACACAATTCAAACGAACAGGTTCCCTAGCTATAAATGTATTTAATTAAAATTATATTTATGTATAATTTTATGCAATAAAAGCCCTAGCTAAAAATAATCAGATTAAAAAGTAAAAAAACGATGACCCACAATTTATTCAATACATCTAAAACAAAATTTTGCTATTAAAAGGTAAAAATAACGACGAAGACTAATAATTTGTAGAATTTATATTTAAAAAATTTATTTAATTTAGGAATAGTTATTTATTTTAAAATCTTTAATATGCCAGGAACCTAGATTTTTCCCATTCATATCTTCAAGTTCATAAACTAGAGGAGATAGTTTAGATTTAATGAGACATTTCATATATTTAGGAGCAAGTTTTTTAGAAAACTGCTTATCTTTATCACTTTGATAATAAGTTTTTCTCCAAACCGTATCACCAACGTTAAAGTTATAGTTTTTGCGACGAAGATTGTAATGTCCAGAGTTTCGGGAATGAGACTTGATAAGAGAACTTTGCACTTGGTCCATTATTTTTCTAAGTTTACCCGTGTTTTCAGCATACACATCCCTAGGCGCAAAAACAATTTCATCGGACAGATCAACATCAAGATAGTGAGAACCGCACGACACTAACTCTCTCCCGTAAACCAGAAATGACGGAGTATAACCTGTGACTTCACTGACGGCTGTATTAAGTGCGAATTGTATTTTGGGAATGTTGTTATCCCAGGACCTGTGGTCCTCTTCAATAAAAGTGGAAACAGCAGTCATGATGGTTTTATTATAACGCTCAACCGTGTTTACCTGTGGAGTATATTTAGGAGTAAAGCGTACGTTTGGTATTTTATATTGAGAAAACATGTGATTAAGCTTTTGACTGACAAACTGCTTACCGTTGTCCATCAAAACAGT
This sequence comes from Crambus lathoniellus, assembly GCA_949710035.1. NCBI lineage: Eukaryota > Metazoa > Arthropoda > Insecta > Lepidoptera > Crambidae > Crambus > Crambus lathoniellus. Next base: position 1,018,716 of record OX453303.1, on the reverse strand, counting down.
ACTAGGAATGCCATGAACAAGAAAGACTTTCTCGTCAATTAAACTAGTTATAATGTCGGCAGTAGCACGACGGATAGGAAACAAAAGCGAGTATTTCGAAAAACAACAAGTGACTACAAGTAGCATAGTATTCTGTTTTCTAGATATAGGTAAGGGACCAACCAAGTCCACACTAATCATTTGGAATGGTCTAGAACATTCCTTAGGTCGTCCCATAAATCCTAAGGTAGGATGATTTGCATGCTTGTGAGAGTTACAAGCATCGCACTCATTAACAAATTTTACGACATCTTTATGCATGCCAGGCCAGAAGTAATTTAAAGAAATTCTTTTAAAAGTTTTAAATATCCCTAAATGTCCAGAAGTAGGATTATCATGATAGTCTTTAAGTATATCAATTCTAGATTCTTTAGGAACAACTTCCTTCCATTCAAATTCTCTAGTTAAGGGATTTATAGTTTTTATGAAGCGATATAACTTATTATTATTTATTTTATAATTGGTAAAAGAGGTAGGAGAATTTTGACAACCGGCAAATAGCTCCAAATACCAGGGATCAAGTACAGGAGGTGAAGAAGATCGGTTGACGCTATCTATAGCCGCTACAGGCACCGCACGGGACAACGAATCTGGAACGACATTATCCTTGCCACGTCTATGTTTGATGTCGAAGTTGAACGCAGAAAGACGTACTCCCCATCTGGCAAGTCGACCTGTAGGGTTATTAATATTTAGAAACCATTTTAAAGACGAATGATCAGTAAAAACGGTAAATTTACGGCCATTATCCAAATAACAGCGCCAATGTTCTATAGACACAATTACTGCGAGCGCTTCCCGCTCCGTAGCGCTATAGTTTCGTTCTTGTGCCGACAAGGACTTGCTCATATAGGCTATAACTTTCTCTTCGCCATTTAAAATTTGAGTTAGTATAGCTCCAATCCCGTAATCACTAGCGTCGGTATGGACTTGAAACGGTTCAGAATAATCCGGACAAGATAAAATCGGAGGGGACGTTAAACACTCTTTGAGCTTCTTGAAGGCAGTTTCTGCTTCTGGTGACCAGGCAAAAGGAATTGCATTCTTACCCTGAGAGGTAAGTTTGTTCAATGGTGCAGCCAATGAACTAAAATTGGGAATAAAACGACGATACCAAGAAGCAGTACCTAAGAAACGACGAACTTCCTTCCTGTTAGTAGGAGTAGGATAATTCACAATGACCTCAATTTTCTCCGGATCGGCGTGTAGCCCATTCGAATCGACCATATAACCCAAATATTTTAATTTTTCTCTGAAAAATTGACATTTTTCGAAATTTATAGTTAAATTTGCGAACTTTAGTTTCTCCAAAACTCGTAAAAGTAAAGAAATGTGCTCCTGAAAGGAGTTAGACACAATTACTACGTCATCAACAAATACATAGACCTTATTTTCGAATTCAGGACCATAAAACAGCAAATCTACCAATCTTTGCTGCGTGGCAGGTGCATTGGTCAACCCAAAAGGCATAGACTTAAATTGGAAGGTTCCTCTAGAGGGAATATAGAATGCAGTCTTACATCGGTCTTCAGGCTTAATTAATACCTGCCAGAACGATTTAGATAAGTCTATACTAGATAGATACTTAGCATCCCTAAGGTTATCTAGGATTTCAGTTATATAAGGTAAGCTGTAAGCATCTTTGCGAGTGACAGAGTTTAGTTTCCTACTGTCGAGACAGAATCTATACTCGCCATTCTTTTTGGGAGTAAGAAGCACGGGATTAGACCAAGGGCTCTCACATGGTTCGACAACATCTTCTTTCAACATCTCGTCCAGTTGATCGGAGAGAATTTGTTGCTTCTGAGGGGACATTCTATAGTAACGTTGTCGAATGGGAACAGAGTCACCTGTATCTATAGCGTGAGTGATCAACGAAGTACGACCTAAACCACATTTTTCATAGGAAATGCTACGAAATTGAGAAATAATATTATCAGCGTTTTCCTTTTGTTCGTTGTTAAGTTGAGCGTACGAACAAATTTGTTTAGGATCGTCAAGAGCAATATTAGATATATTAAATTCGTTAGACTCATCCAGCAAAAGGCTATCGAGTTCACTCGGAAACAACTCGAACTTCCTCCAGAAATCCATACCAAGAATTAAATTGTTTTTAATTTCCGGCACAACAAATAATTTAATATGAATAGTTTTATTTTTAAAATTTAAAGGTAGAATAACATATTTAGAGGCAGTTAAAGTTTGACCGCCAGCTGCAGAAAGCTGTAACGGGTCACAAGAATAAAGTTTATTATTAGGATTTAATATATATTCCTGATAATTATTCCCAAGTAAGGATATGCCGGAACCGGTATCTAAAAGACCAACGACATGATTACCACCAATAACAACAGAAATATACGGTCGAGAAAAATTAATTTCAGATTCCGGGATTGGAGACTCAGAATGACTATGAGATAGATTAGATATAATAGATAACCATTCTTTCCATTCAGCTTCATCGCAACGACTAGAGAATCTCGAGCGAAGCTGCCTAGTTTCACAATCCCGATCAATTAGTTTTTTTTTTTGATTGGTAGGCTTACTGCAATCCGGACATTCGGGGGTGCGAACACCATCTTTGCCACACTTAAAACAAACTATTGTTCGTGGTTGAGTACAGTTTTTCAAATTATGCGTGTTAGAACGACATCTAGGACAATATATATTATCATTGTTCACAGCTGAAACAAATGACAACCGGAGTGCTAGTAGCACCGCGGTAAACGAACTCCGTAGCTAAGTTCGACATATTAGAAGCAGAAGGCTCAACAAAATTTGCCATTTGACACTGTATTTTTTCAACGTGTTGACAAATAGCTTTAAGATCGTCGATGGAGTTTATCACCGAAGACGGAGTAAGAGCATTAGCGTAGCAAGGCCTAATATTAGTAAGTAAAATTTCTAATTTATCTTCCTCTGATATTGGTTTCGTGAGGCGAGAAAACATAACCTCCATTACGGAAAGATATATAGCAATTGGTTCGTTAACACCCTGGGTACGAGCTCTAATATCCGATTTAAATTGAGAGTCATAGTTTTTCGGAAGAAAATCAACCTTCAGCAAGGCTACTAACTCTCCCCAGGTATTTACTTTTGGCCTGGCACAACGAAACCAATACAAGGCGTCGTCGGTAAAAATTTCGTAACCAAACGACAAAACCCTACTATAATCTATGCCCCTAGCTGTGACAAACTCGTCAACCTTTTGAATAAAGGAAACAACGCAAGTTTTCCCGTTGAATTTAAGTTTAGTGAAATCGGAAAGTGCCCGATCGACAGTAACATTAATAATAGACTCCGTCGCGTTGACTTGCTCTCGGCTGGAAGTAGAAGGACCGGGGAGCAAAAGGTCACCCGCATTCGCGCCTGAGACAGGTGTCTCCCTAGGTTTTAAGGTGGACAATTCCTTGTCTTGAGCTTTCAAGCCACGCTTGCATTCAGCAAGGACACCCAATAGTAACGCGTCCTCGGCCGCATCAACTCTACCGAGCCGATGAAAAACGTGGTTAAGAATAACCTCCGTTCTCAAATAAACACCTCTATCAAATTTAGATTTTAATAATTCTAGGTTTTTATTGGATTTGTTTAATGCGGCTGAGATGCCGTCTAAGTCGTCAGCAGAAGACAAATGCGAGGCTAAAATCTCCTCAGAAGGAAGTTCTTTAGAGATCTTTGTAATTTGCTTCCTTAAATCGGCCACGTTATCAGCCGGTGTTTCTCCGCGAAGTCCGACTTCGTATTCAAGTTCCGACTTTTGTAAGGAAAGAAAATTTATCTTACGCACAGCCATATTTAAGTACGTTAGGTGAGTCTTTTGCGCGACGAGCCTACTCAAGTGCAACCACTACTTAAGTAACAAAAGGGGTATGTGGGTAACTATAACAGTTGTAAGTTCAATTTAAAAAAATTACAATTTAAATGAAGGAAGTAAATAACCTCCTTGTTTGAAGTAGGTTAAATGAATATCAAGGGCTTTAAGTTAAAAAGTAAAAAAAAAAAAAATTATAAGGAAAGGTAAGTAACCTCCTTTTTTTTTAAGTCAGTTAAAATAAAAATCACAGGCTTCCTGGTTTAGAACCAAGGAAAGGCTGATATTTAAAGAAAATATTACAGTTAATCACCACGGTTAGCCGTTCATTACACAAACTCGGATAAAAAAAAAAATAGGTACCCACATACGAAGCACAAAAAATAAATAAATTAATAAAGCACTGATCACCAAGCGAGCCTGAAATGAGCTGGGCGCCACTGAAACACTCCTGGCTGGAGGAGCCGGAGAGCAAGAGTTCAGAAATAAAAGATGTATATAAAATTAAATGTATAATTCGGTTAGACCGTTTTAAAATGAAATTACAGGGGGGGTAACTGGCTCGGTGATCGGCGTTGGAAGTGTAAGGTCAACTTAGCTTTATAACTTCCTAAGGAGAGGTGAAGCCGCTAGGGTTTAGGGGCAGCGGGTTCTGTTCCGGGGTAGACCGGAGCAGAGCAGGTTCCTGGCGGTTAGGCGCGCAGGAGCAGGTGGAGAGCGGCACGAAGTAGGCAGGTACTCGGCGTGTAGGTAGCCCGGAGAAGGTAGGTACCGGTGAGACTCGGGGAGATGTTGCCCGGAGATACGACCCCAATTATGTTGGGGCGAAAACCAGAAAAAAGAGAAATCTTTAGCGGGTTCTCTCCTATATATACTAAAAATCTTCCAGAACATTCCGGCTGTAAGTAGGTTTATAATTTTTTTGCATAGATAGATTCAACTTGTCATTGGATTTTAATCATACAGCCAAGACACAAACTAATTACGTCGCGAAGACTTCAGAATTATCTGGAAGATTAATTTAGTAAAAATCTATGGCGCGCGTAAGACAAAATTGCTTCCAATAGACTATTTATGTTGTTACGTTAAGAAATGCAATATAAATATGCACGAAACTACAATCAAAGTATTCCGCATACAGATCACAGGCTGCCACGGACCGCGCGGCTGTTTATAGCTGTTACTTCGGAACCTCGCAAACAAACCGACAGCTGAGTGGCATCTGACATTGACAGCTCCTATCACATAAATACAATAGAACTGAATAGACCATATTTGTTTATAATTGTAATGATTTTTTCATAACATTAATAGTTTGTGCGATTATTATGGATAAAACAATGCAAGAAGTAAGTAAAAATGGCAGCCGTTACAACTACAGGGCTGAGCCAACCGTTCGGATCAAAGGTACGGGCTACAGTAGACAGCACCGTGCGTTTAGTCCAGACCTTTGGGTCTGGCAGTTCTAATCTATAGGTGAACAAATCCGGGACTGGTCGATACTGGACTCCCAAAACAGACAGCATGTCTGGAGTCTCCGGATTTTCAAAGAGGAGCGGCTCTTGCTGGTGGTCCTTAGGCAAATCTGCCAATAGGTCCGGTGAGTTAGACAGCCACTTCCGCAACTCATAGCCACCAGCCCTCAAGAGCGCAATCAGCTCATCACGTAAGACGAGAGCCTCATCTAAGCTCGAGGCCCCCGTGCAGATATCGTCGACAAATAAGGCCCCCCCCTCAATAAGAGCAGATGCCCGGGGATAGCGTAGCCGTTCGCGCTCTGCGAGCTCCAAAAGCGAACGGATCGCCACAAAGGGGCTCGACCGCAAACCATAAGTGTTGGTGTTCAGCTCGTAAGCCAACATCGGATCCTGGGGATCCTCACGCCAAAGGATGAGCTGGTATCGTCTATCCTCCGGGTGAATCACGGTCTGTCTGAACATCATGCGGATATCGGCCACAAAGACGACAGCGTGCCGGCGGAAGTTGATCAAAACATCACAGACATCGTGATGCAACTTCAGCCCCGCATGCAGACACTGATTCAACGACACTCCGATTGACGTGGGCGCTGAACCATCAAAGACCACGCGGATCTTCCCATTGGAAGTCTTCAAAACAGCGTGGTGTGGCAGGAAGTAATGTTCCACATTACGCCAGTCCAACTGCGAGATGGACATGTGCCCAAGGTCCAAATACTCCCGCATGAAGTCTATATACTTCTCCTTGAATGCGGGATCCCTGGCCATCCTACGCTCCATGGACAACAATCTCTTCTCGGCCATCGGTCGGGAGCTCCCTAAAGGAGGGCGAACCGCCAAGAAGGGCAAGCGGGTAATCAAGCGACCCGAGAGGAGGCGCCCAGTGTTGTTCTGGTAGAACAATTCGCACTCCTCCGCTAACGGATCCAACCGCTTGGCAGTGGGAGGTTCCTCCACCTCCCAAAACTTTTGGAGAACGTCGGACAAAGTAGAACCGACAATGGTCTGGCGGTCTACCGACGGGGTCTCTGGTGTCTGTGGTACCTTTCCCATCACCACATGACCCAGCGACAAGGACAAGGCGACAAGATCGGCTGTCTGCAAAACTCGCTTGCTTCCACACAGTACACGACCGAGGACATCCGCACCAATCAACAAGTGTATTGGGCCCGGTCGGTGGAAGGAAGGATCAGCCAAAGCCAGTCCAGACGTCAGCTCAATCGTGGATGGCGGCACTCGCACTTGCGGGAGTGGTCCAACCACCTTATCAAAGACTATCGCCGAAGCACCGATCTTCGGCCTTGGCGCGAAGTGGGGGGAGAAGGAGAACTCAACTCGACCAATCGGATCAGGGATCCGCGAGTCTCCCACCCCCCGTACCGCTTCGTGATGCGGCACAAGCAAAAGACCCAGCTGTCGGACAAGCCACCTGGACATTATGCACCCCTGGGCACCTGAGTCCAAAAGGGCACGCACCGTGACAACATTGCCCTTAGGTCCCCAAACATTCACGGAGGCTGTTGGCAACAGCACAAGCTCCGGAGGGGTGGTTGGGTCCGACAGGGGCGCCATTAAAAATTTTGGGGGGGTACTTGTCCCCCTCGCGCCTGAGTCGGCGCGCCAAATGTGGGACGCTCGTACCGGGCGAGCGGGTCCCAATCGGGTACATACTGGCCCCGACCAACAGCACTCCTAGGTGCAGGGTAATACCCGTGTGGGGCGTGCCTCGGTACATAGTACCCCAATCGAGGCCTCTCCATTAGGGGGGGGGAGTAGCAAATAGGGCCCGTGCCCATCGCCACCGTGGCGTACTCTTGTGGTACCCCCCTACCCCCGCCCGTGGCGGGGGCGTCTCTCCTATAGTTCCCCCTCTCCGGGGGGGACTGAACGGGGGGGCTATGCCCCGCCGAATCTCTAGGGGACCGGTTCCGGGCTGCCGGGCCCCCGCCCGTGCGCGAGGAATTCGAACCCCGGTCGCTCCCGGCGTCCTTGCGGTCCAAACAAAGGAGGGGGTGATGCCTCCCTCCGCAAAGACGACAATCCTCTGTCTGGGGACACGCCGACTGCATGTGTCCCCCCAAACACCTATAGCACCATTGGCGCTGTCTAGCAACGGCCCTCCGTCCCTCTGGGCGGAGGCCTCTAAATTTGGCACATTCGTGCACCCCGTGCCTATCTCCCCTGCAATACCTGCACCGCTCACTCGGTGCGGGGGGAGGGGACTGCTGGAAGGCAGCATACCGGTTGGTCGGGCGACGGGGCTGTTCCCTCGCCGCCACCATACGACCAACACCTGGAACCGGGGCGGGCTCCAGGTGGTCCGTCACCCTACATTCGTCCTCCAAAAAACGAAGGAGGTCCGCGAAGGGCGGGAGATACGAAGCGCTGTCGCCTCCGTACCTCTGCTCGAAACGCCCCTTCATTTCAGCGGGCAATTTGGCGAGGACTATGTGCAGCAGTACAAAGGACCACTGATCCACCGGCAGGTCCAATCGCCTTAGGGAGTTGACCGCTGACAGTAGCGGGTTCAGCAACTCCCTCCGTAACAGGTGTACCCGCGTGATTCGCGGGAGGGCCAAAATCGTGGCCACGTGGGTGTCCGCCAGTAACCGGACATTCTGGTACCTGCTAACCAGAAGCTGGCGAGCCACCTGGTAGTTGTCGTCGCTGATGAGCAGGTGCTGGATTACCGAGCTGGCCTCTCCTCGCAGGGAGGAGCGCAAATAGGCCAACTTCTCACTAGGGGATAAGTCCCGTCGTGAATCCACTAAGCTGTCAAACAGGTTAATGAAGCCCATCCAGGCTGACAGATCCCCATTAAAAGTGGGAATCTCCAAGGTAGGCAATCGGCCTAGCAACGCCGTCGGGGTAGGTTTGACCTCCCCGCTCAAAACCGGCTCCCCCTTCCGAACAGCCAGGGCCCTCTCAGCCGCCTCCGTGAACTGGTCAGCCAGCTCATAGGCCTGGGCTACATCCTGCTCCAGCTGTTCCGACACGGCATCATCAGCTGGGGGGTTTTCCAAGTAATACGCGCGACACTCCATGGCGTGGCGCTCCAGGTCTTGCAGCCGAGCTGCCAGCCCGCCATACCGAGCTAGCAACGCGCCTACCCGGTCGGCTCGGTCTATTAATGTGACCGCACAAGCAAGCCAACGCAAAACTCCTTGGATGCCAGCCCTGGATACGGCGAGCGGATTCGTAGGAGCCATTTGTACTCCGTTTAATAAACAAAGCAAACAAAGAATTATAAAGGTGGTAAACATCAACAAAAAAAACAATAGAAATAGGTCGCGTCACGATAATATAAAACACAATTAAAATTCGGACGACATACACGGACCCTACTATTTTCATAAATTATTAACAACTTACCAATTTCAAGGGCTAACAATATAACGGTATAAACAAAACGGTATAGGATTAACGGTATGGCATACACGGCACGGCCAAGTCAACCTCGCAAATCAACTACTAAACCGTTATCAACAAACAAAAACAAAACTATTTTTAATAATAATACTCGTAATTTAATACTACTAATAATTAAAACTAGTTCCACTTTTTTAACTAGGCAAGCGGACTCGGAACAAACACTAGTATGTGGTACTAATAAACAACACTTTCGAACGAAACTATTCGTCAAATAAATCCGGACACACAAAAAAAAATATACACATCTAGGCGAGTAAACTCGTATCAAATCACTAGTATGTGGTACTAATAAACACACTTTCGAACGAAACTATTCGTCAAATAAATCCGGACACACAAAAAAAAATATACACATCTAGGCGAGTAAACTCGTATCAAATCACTAGTATGTGACAACAATTATATAAGTGTCTATCTATTATCGGATCCACCAAGTGAGAAACATTCGCTTCGAGAATTTACTAGAACAATTTCTTAGTACTTCAAATCGTCTCGGAATACCCTCGAGATTTCAACAAAAAAAAAAAAAATTATTTTTAGGTACGCTTTTTAGGTATTTCTAGGTACGCTCTGCTACCAAAAATATGATCATGCACAATTGTGATGATCATCTACTGTGTTCCACAGTTTATTGAAACGAAGGTTTCTCATGCAAAATTAAGTTACTTAAGCTAGGCCTACCTTACTAGAAGATAGTGTCCGTAATCCAGGGGGGCGGGTCGCTGTCTCGCCGGCGCGCGCGCGCCTGACAAGTAGGTCTTCACCCAACCCCGATGGGAAACTCTTATAGCTAACACTCTTATAACTACACAATGCCCTAATAGACAGCTAAAACTTTCCCGGCGCTTTTCAAAGCGAACACACACGGGTCACAAGTCCGTACCCCGACCGGGCACTCCTAGGTGCAAAAACTCGAGATCTCGGTCACAATACGGGTAGGTAACTGGCGCGGCACGTCGCTACAGAAACACACAACCTTGCCTCACGGCGGCGTACGGCGTACTGGTCGATCCTACACGCGGCCCGAGCGCATTGTTCCGTGACCTTGACAATGACAACTGCCCGCTCGCAAGCGCGCGCGAACAGATACATAACCTTTATAAGATATCAAAAGGCGTTGTCAACTTGTATACAGGTGGTCATGGATGCGCTCAATGGCGGAGTGGGCGTGGTCTGGGCGCGGGCGCGCGCTGGTGGCGGACGTGTGGCGCGGCGCGGCGCTGGGCGCGGCCAGCGTGCTGGGCACGGCGCGCGCGCTGCACGCCTGCGACGCCGTGCTGCAGGCCGGCGCGAGGCGCGGCGGCGGCGCTGCTCTAGCCGCCAACCTGTTCTCCTCGCTGCTCATTGGTATTATTGGTGAGTCGCTGGTCGGGGCGCGGGCGCGCGCTGGTGGCGGACGTGTGGCGGCGCTGCTTTAGCCGCCAACCTGTTCTCCTCGCCGCTCATTGGTATTATTTGTGAGTCGCTGGTCAGGGCACCGGCGCGCGCTGGTGGCGGACGTGTGGCGGCGCTGCTTTAGCCGCCAACCTGTTCTCCTCGCCGCTCATTGGTATTATTTGTGAGTCGCTGGTCAGGGCGCCGGCGTGCGCTGGTGGCGGACGTGTGGCGGCGCTGCTTTAGCCGCCAACCTGTTCTCCTCGCCGCTCATTGGTATTATTTGTGAGTCGCTGGTCAGGGCACCGGCGCGCGCTGGTGGCGGACGTGTGGCGGCGCTGCTTTAGCCGCCAACCTGTTCTCCTCGCCGCTCATTGGTATTATTTGTGAGTCGCTGGTCAGGGCGCCGGCGTGCGCTGGTGGCGGACGTGTGGCGGCGCTGCTTTAGCCGCCAACCTGTTCTCCTCGCCGCTCATTGGTATTATTTGTGAGTCGCTGGTCAGGGCACCGGCGCGCGCTGGTGGCGGACGTGTGGCGGCGCTGCTTTAGCCGCCAACCTGTTCTCCTCGCCGCTCATTGGTATTATTTGTGAGTCGCTGGTCAGGGCGCCGGCGTGCGCTGGTGGCGGACGTGTGGCGGCGCTGCTTTAGCCGCCAACCTGTTCTCCTCGCCGCTCATTGGTATTATTTGTGAGTCGCTGGTCAGGGCACCGGCGCGCGCTGGTGGCGGACGTGTGGCGGCGCTGCTTTAGCCGCCAACCTGTTCTCCTCGCCGCTCATTGGTATTATTTGTGAGTCGCTGGTCAGGGCACCGACGCGCGCTGGTGGCGGACGTGTGGCGGCGCTGCTTTAGCCGCCAACCTGTTCTCCTCGCCGCTCATTGGTATTATTTGTGAGTCGCTGGTCAGGGCACCGGCGCGCGCTGGTGGCGGACGTGTGGCGGCGCTGCTTTAGCCGCCAACCTGTTCTCCTCGCCGCTCATTGGTATTATTTGTGAGTCGCTGGTCAGGGCGCCGGCGCGCGCTGGTGGCGGACGTGTGGCGGCGCTGCTTTAGCCGCCAACCTGTTCTCCTCGCCGCTCATTGGTATTATTTGTGAGTCGCTGGTCAGGGCACCGGCGCGCGCTGGTGGCGGACGTGTGGCGGCGCTGCTTTAGCCGCCAACCTGTTCTCCTCGCCGCTCATTGGTATTATTTGTGAGTCGCTGGTCAGGGCACCGGCGCGCGCTGGTGGCGGACGTGTGGCGGCGCTGCTTTAGCCGCCAACCTGTTCTCCTCGCCGCTCATTGGTATTATTTGTGAGTCGCTGGTCAGGGCGCCGGCGCGCGCTGGTGGCGGACGTGTGGCGGCGCTGCTTTAGCCGCCAACCTGTTCTCCTCGCCGCTCATTGGTATTATTTGTGAGTCGCTGGTCAGGGCGCCGGCGTGCGCTGGTGGCGGACGTGTGACGGCGCTGCTTAAGCCGCCAACCTGTTCTCCTCGCCGCTCATTGGTATTATTGGTGAGTCGCTGGTCGGGGCACGAGCGCGCGCTAGTGGCGGACAAGTGGCGGCGCTGCTTAAGCCGCCAACCTGTTCTCCTCGCCGCTCATTGGTATTATTTGTGAGTCGCTGGTCAGGGCACCGGCGCGCGCTGGTGGCGGACGTGTGGCGGCGCTGCTTTAGCCGCCAACCTGTTCTCCTCGCCGCTCATTGGTATTATTTGTGAGTCGCTGGTCAGGGCGCCGGCGTGCGCTGGTGGCGGACGTGTGGCGGCGCTGCTTTAGCCGCCAACCTGTTCTCCTCGCCGCTCATTGGTATTATTTGTGAGTCGCTGGTCAGGGCGCCGGCGTGCGCTGGTGGCGGACGTGTGGCGGCGCTGCTTTAGCCGCCAACCTGTTCTCCTCGCCGCTCATTGGTATTATTTGTGAGTCGCTGGTCAGGGCGCCGGCGCGCGCTGGTGGCGGACGTGTGGCGGCGCTGCTTTAGCCGCCAACCTGTTCTCCTCGCTGCTCATTGGTATTATTGGTGAGTCGCTGGTCGGGGCGCGGGCGCGCGCTGGTGGCGGACGTGTGGCGGCGCTGCTTTAGCCGCCAACCTGTTCTCCTCGCCGCTCATTGGTATTATTTGTGAGTCGCTGGTCAGGGCACCGGCGCGCGCTGGTGGCGGACGTGTGGCGGCGCTGCTTTAGCCGCCAACCTGTTCTCCTCGCCGCTCATTGGTATTATTTGTGAGTCGCTGGTCGGGGCGCGAGCGCGCGCTAGTGGCGGACGTGTGGCGGCGCTGCTTAAGCCGCCAACCTGTTCTCCTCGCTGCTCATTGGTATTATTGGTGAGTCGCTGGTCGGGGCGCGAGCGCGCGCTAGTGGCGGACGTGTGGCGGCGCTGCTTAAGCCGCCAACCTGTTCTCCTCGCTGCTCATTGGTATTATTGGTGAGTCGCTGGTCAGGGCGCCGGCGTGCGCTGGTGGCGGACGTGTGGCGGCGCTGCTTTAGCCGCCAACCTGTTCTCCTCGCCGCTCATTGGTATTATTGGTGAGTCGCTGGTCGGGGCGCGAGCGCGCGCTGGTGGCGGACGTGTGGCGGCGCTGCTTTAGCCGCCAACCTGTTCTCCTCGCCGCTCATTGGTATTATTTGTGAGTCGCTGGTCAGGGCGCCAGCGTGCGCTGGTGGCGGACGTGTGACGGCGCTGCTTAAGCCGCCAACCTGTTCTCCTCGCCGCTCATTGGTATTATTGGTGAGTCGCTGGTCGGGGCGCGAGCGCGCGCTAGTGGCGGACAAGTGGCGGCGCTGCTTAAGCCGCCAACCTGTTCTCCTCGCCGCTTATTGGTATTATTTGTGAGTCGCTGGTCAGGGCACCGGCGCGCGCTGGTGGCGGACGTGTAGCGGCGCTGCTTTAGCCGCCAACCTGTTCTCCTCGCCGCTCATTGGTATTATTTGTGAGTCGCTGGTCAGGGCGCCGGCGCGCGCTGGTGGCGGACGTGTGGCGGCGCTGCTTTAGCCGCCAACCTGTTCTCCTCGCTGCTCATTGGTATTATTGGTGAGTCGCTGGTCGGGGCGCGGGCGCGCGCTGGTGGCGGACGTGTGGCGGCGCTGCTTTAGCCGCCAACCTGTTCTCCTCGCCGCTCATTGGTATTATTTGTGAGTCGCTGGTCAGGGCACCGGCGCGCGCTGGTGGCGGACGTGTGGCGGCGCTGCTTTAGCCGCCAACCTGTTCTCCTCGCCGCTCATTGGTATTATTTGTGAGTCGCTGGTCGGGGCGCGAGCGCGCGCTAGTGGCGGACGTGTGGCGGCGCTGCTTAAGCCGCCAACCTGTTCTCCTCGCTGCTCATTGGTATTATTGGTGAGTCGCTGGTCGGGGCGCGAGCGCGCGCTAGTGGCGGACGTGTGGCGGCGCTGCTTAAGCCGCCAACCTGTTCTCCTCGCTGCTCATTGGTATTATTGGTGAGTCGCTGGTCAGGGCGCCGGCGCGCGCTGGTGGCGGACGTGTGGCGGCGCTGCTTTAGCCGCCAACCTGTTCTCCTCGCCGCTCATTGGTATTATTGGTGAGTCGCTGGTCGGGGCGCGAGCGCGCGCTGGTGGCGGACGTGTGGCGGCGCTGCTTTAGCCGCCAACCTGTTCTCCTCGCTGCTCATTGGGTTTATTGGTCAGCCGCATAAACCTTCTCATTTCGTATTTGATTGAATCAGGCGTCACTTGACGGAAGTCCCTAACCATTGTGAAAAACGAAATATACTCGTATGTAGCTTGAAAAATGGAAAATGAAGTATTTCGTTCCGTCTCACAACCAGCTCGGATGGGACACGAACTCACGACCTTTCGCTATCCGGGCGACTGCTCTAACCACTGAGCTACGGAGTCGTTACGATACGAGAAGCGTCGAATTTATCAAATACTTCTTACACTCTGTACAGCAAGTGGTAATTTCATCAATGTGAAGATATTACTACCCCCACACGCGAAAGAAATACCTACCTTTCCAGATATTTGTCAATCGCTAAATAAGAAATTACTATGGCAAAAAAAATCGAATCTCACAACCAGCTCCGATGGTTGTGAGACGGGTCGATTTTTTCTAAATACTTCATTTTCCATTTTTCAACCATAAAAATTGCATTGTGAATGCAAAAAAGTAAAAGTTTAAATAACTATATGTAGCTTACTTCCGCAAAAAACACGACATGCAAGATGCACCGCCTGCCCGCCAGCAAAAAATCGCACATCACGAAAATACCAGTGCACAATATCTGCATTTAGCAAGACAGCAATTGGGTGTTTGACTGTTGTTGAAATGTAGATATTTAATTATGGCATGCGAAAATATAACATTATTGAATAACAAATATGAAAAAAGAAATTCAATATGTATTATAACAAGCGAAAAATGAGCTACTTAATTGTGACTCTAGCTATCTCTTTCTAAAACGAAATTTTCTATGGCGAGAGTATGGCGCTATAGAAACCTGACGTCACGTTTCTATAGCGCTTTCCTTGTCTGATTAGTAAGTTTTGAAGAGGTATGACGCTTTACCGAGGCTAAGGTAATAAAAGAGACGTGACTTGTTCGGTGTCAAGATGTATATTGAGATAATAATATTGAGTACAATTAAAGATACATTATCTTAGTAAGCGATCTTATTCTAGATTGCTGAGAATGCTACGCGTGTGTTCCAATTTTCTGTAAATGCGCGATAATGCAAACATCTTGTTTGTGTAATATGTTGCAATCATACTTCATCTCCCCTGAAAAAGTGGAAGGATCATCCCCTCCCTGCAAAAAGGAACAGACTCGTAACATTGACTTTAACGAACTTAACCAAAATTTAATTACTTAAGTAAAATAAGTAAACAAAATTTAAACATTATCAACATAGCAAAGTTAAAACTATTTCATTTATTAAATCGTACTAATACAAAAACGTTTTACAATATAAACAATATACCTAATTAAAATTGTATCTAATTAAAATGGTATCGAATTGAAATGGTATTGAATTAAAACGGAAGCTTCACATTTTACACTTAATCATAACAATAACAAAGTGTTAAGTAACATGGTATGTAATTAAGTACCTATACTTATAATTACGTATCAAATAAAATAGTTATTTATTGAATGGTTTGGTATTATTCTTATGCACAATTATAGCTTTATTTTCTTTTAAAATTTCTACATTAGACGTCATATCTCTTAAAACTTTATAAGGGCCATTGTAAATACTATCTAATTTATTTCCTACTTGGTTCTTTAATAATAACAAATCGCCTAACTGATAGGTAACATTATTGCTAGTTTTATCATACAATAATTTTCTTTTCTCTTTAGATTGTATCAAGTTACGTCGTGCGTCGGATTGCGCTTGTTGTAAACGATACTTAAGTTCTCGGGGATAACTGTCATAGTTATATAAGGGGTCGATTTCTGATTGTAAATTATTTGGAAGGTTACAAATTTTTCCAAAAACTAATTCGAAAGGCGTATATTTAGTTTCACTATGCACTGTGGTATTAAAAGAAAAACACCAATATGGAATCCAGGTGCTCCAGTTATGTTTATAATTATTACACTGGATTCTCAGAAAAGCTCCTAGGGTTTTATGAGTATTTTCTAAAGCGCCTACAGTTTCGTGATGGTACGCCGTAGAATTTAATTTTTTAATATGTAATAGAGAACATGTTTCGGACATCACTGATGACATGAATTCGGTTCCCTGGTCAGTCAATATTTCTCTAGGAATACCATAACGTAAAATGAAATTATTGGTAAAAGATTGAGCAACTGTGACCGAGTCTTTACTAGGTAATGGATACGCTTCAACGAATTTGGTTAAATCGCATTGTAATGTCAATACATATTTATTATTATAGTCATCAACATCGAGTGGACCCATTATATCCAAACTAATTCTTTCGAATGATGAGTGGGCTGTTGATGTTATGGTTAAGGGCTGCTTAATATGTTTATTACTATGCTTATGATATTGACATTGATGGCAATTTTTAACAAAAAGTTTTACATCATTACTCAAACCTGGCCAAAAATAATATTGCTTAATGTTGTTCATCATTCTATTAACTCCTGCGTGTCCGCTGGTAGGTAATAGATGGAAATCATTTAGTATTACTCTTTTTTGTTCACTATCATATATTCTTAATATATTTTTTGTTATGAGAAAGCGCGGGGTAACAGAGTTAATTCTTTTTGTTGCTTGTACAAGACTTTTGATTTTACTCTCGTTACATTTTTCTTTAATAATAAGTACCTCATGTATGCCTATTTTTTGACATAATGACTCTAAGTCCCTCGCTAACACCTCTGGGGTAGATGACGATCGGGTACTCAGATATATCGCTGATTGCGAAGGTACGTAAACGTAACAACTTGCATTAGAAATAATGCTATCTTTAGACTTTGAATAATTGTCAAACTTTAATTGATTAAAACTTAATTCAGTTACGTCATCGGGTTTCTTGAGAAGTTCTACCGCAATAGGTTGATCAGGCCTAGTGCTGGTGGAGCTCTCTGAAGAAGAATCAGTGGGGGTTTTTAATTTTTTACTTTGTGCTCTAGTTAAAACTGATACTGTGTTTTGATGTAATGATTTTAAAGTAGAAGATGTAATAGGTATGCGACTCAATGCGTCTGCAGCTGCATTGTTTCGTCCTGGAACATACTCTATTTCAAAATCATACTCCTCTAGGAATAATCGGAATTTAGTAAGTCTGCTTGTTGGGTCTTTCAAGTTAAATAAATAAATTAACGGTTTGTGGTCTGTTATAATTTTAAATTTACGTCCATATAAATAAGGGCGAAAATGTCTCACAGACCAAACAATTGCTAAAAGTTCTAATTCTATGATGGGATATCTCGTCTCGGCGGGTTTCAGGTTTCTACTCGCATACGCGACTACTTGACCGTTCATGTTAGATAAAACAGATCCTAAACCTGTCTTACAAGCATCTGTTTGTAGCCGAAAGATGTTACTTTCTGAAAAATCTGGATAAGATAAAATAGGGGGTTGAATTAATGCTGATTTTAATTTTTCAAATGCCGTTTGACACTCTGATGACCATAGAAACTGTACATTCTTTTTTCTTAATTGATTTAAAGGATAAACAATGTTTGCAAAGTTCGGTATGAATCGTCTGTAGTAATTTGCAAACGCGACAAAACGATTGACATCGTCGCAGTTCATCGGCACTGGATAGTTTTGCATGGTTGCAATTTTACTTTCATCTGGTAAAATTCCATCAGAAGTTATTTTGTGTCCTAGATATATTATTTCGTTTCGCAAAAATTCACACTTCATAGGATTTAATTTTAAGTTAACTTTTCTAAATCTCTCTAGTATACTAATTAAGTTTTTATTGTGGTTTTCTATAGATTTCCCGAAAATTACGCAATCATCTAAATAAATAAAAGCCTTTTTATAATTTAAGCCTGACATTGCAATAGTCATAAGACGTGAAAATACACTCGCAGATGTCCGGAGACCCATGGGACAGCGTTTCATCTGAAAAATTTTATCACCAGCAGTGAAAGCTGTGTACTTTCGTGAATCTTCGCTTAAAGATAACTGATAATAGCTTTGCGAAAGGTCTAATTTTGAAAAATAAATGTTATTTGCAAGCGAATCTAAGATATCAGTTATATTAGGCAAAGGGAATTTGTCGTCCTCAATACGATTATTTAACTGCCTGTAATCTATAACTAATCGCCATTGTTTCTCGTTTGACCTATCTGTTTTTTTCGGTACAAGCAAGACGGGACTAGACCACTCTGACGTAGCCTCTTCTATAATATCATTTTCGAGCATAATATCTATCTGTTTCTGAACTTCCTTCCTTAGTGCGAACGGTAATCTATGTGGCTTGACATAAACTGGCGAGACATTAGGTTTTAAAGTTATATTATGGGTCATTAGGTTTGTACAAGAGAGTTTGTCGCCTGGCAGATGAAAAACATCTGCGTACTTAGCGCAAATACTCTCAATACTTCGTTTTTCTTCTAAATTCAGTTCAGGTAAATTTAATAATCCTAATAATGTTTTTACACGATCGACAGAAACCTCCTCTTTTTCAAAATTACAGACTTCAAAATCATTCAATGAAAAAGTCTCTAAATCGGTAAGATCTAGATCAACTTCTTTCTCAGTGGTGTTTAATATCCTTACCGGCATGCGACCATTACAAGGTTTCGCTATTATACTTCCTATAAAAACTCCTTTCTGTATCTCTTTAGATAAACAAACACAATCGTCGCCTAACGATGTAGGTATATATTTTATTACCTCACATCGTGGCGGTATCAAATGTCTATAGTGACTCAATATAGGTATAGACACATAATTACTATCTTTAGTTAAAAGCAAAGTATTTTCTTTATAGTTAATTATAGCTTGATAGCGTTTCAAAAAATTATCACCTAAAATACCATTTGCAGAACAAGACATATTTTTAAACACATACATTTTTTCTCTAAAAACTAACCCATTATAAGACAAATCTAAGTAAATATATCCTTCAGATACTAGTTTACCGCTAACACCTTTTATAACTAACTTCTCAAATGTAATTAAATTCAATAACTTCGGATAATCGCATAACCATTCGTATTTTAAAACACAAAGGCTTGCTCCGCTATCGACTAAAAGATCGATATTGCTATTACTTACGTTAAAAGTTACGGTACTACTATTATTGTAGTTTAAAACATAATTTTCAGTAGGAACGAAAAAAATCTAAATTATTATCGTTCTGGGGCTCAGAACGCGCTTGTGACTCACTATTGGTCGATTGCTCGTGGCTAGCGTACTGCACACGTTGAAAAGGCACAGCTGAGCGCGGCGGGCGCGGGCTCGGCCGACCGCGGTCACGTGAACGTGATTGTGTTCCTTGCGCGGCGCGGGAGTCTCGCGACATGTACTTACCTTGTTGTGGTCTCGTGTTTCCGGCAGCGTACCTATTGTTTGCGCTAAATCTATTATAGTAACTATATTTATTAGAATAATTACTTGGCTGACGCGGATAATTAGTAGGTGTGCGTGAGAAATTACGAGTATGAAACTTTTTAATGTTCATAACTTCCTCGTGTCTGGTAGACATTGACTGCTCGTCTAGGGCAGTTCTTATAGCCTCTGGTAAAGAATCAAAGTGACGTGATGCTATGATAGTACTAAGCTTTTGATTCACTAATCCATCTGAAAAGCGCTTGATTGCAACCTTTTCATTAATGGGACGCAATACTTCAAACTTAGTAGCGTCGTCATCCGCTTGTGCTATGGTTAAATTCACAAAAAGTTGTTCTAGTTCCGAGCCGAATGACTCGATCGACCTATGACCTTGACGACAGTTTTGTAATTTGTGTTGGATAGCAACAGCAGATTTTTTCTGAATCAAATGCGTATTCATATCTCTAATTAAATCTTTAATAGTTGGATAACTACTTTTTAAACGTAATTTTGCGCTAGGAGAGAGCCTAGTTTTAATCACAAAATCAATAAGTAACCCATGAGTAGCATCGCTGATCATTGAACTATATAATTGTATACCATCAATTAGAGATTTAGTGACGTGTTCTTGACCTGTCATCGTTGGTAAAAGTGCAATGGCTGTCTTCAAGTCAAATTTATCTTTTTCTGCCATTTTTGAAATACTACTAACACTTAAAGTCTCTAAAGAAATAATTTTGTCATAAATGATCTGAATGTCATTTGCTATTTTATTAATTAAAGTTATATCTTTAGTTGATACCTCCGATTTTTCAACTAAATTATGTACTTGAGCTAAAATATACTCTAATTTCGCGTATTCAAGTTTCGCTTCATTAAATTTCGTAAAACCTAACTCTTTTTGACGTCTATCTGGTCCTAGTTTTACTAAATTATCTTTAATATACAATAGTTTCTTATGCAATTCATTTAAATCGGAAATAATAAATGACATTATCTAATAAGAAAAAAAATGTAATCCTACATATTATTTAAAACGTTTAGGTATAAAATAACTTACGACTTACGGTGGCATTATAGCGCGCGAATAAAATAATTACGTCTCTGCACGATGAGTAGGTATGTGGTGACCGGCGTGGCGTGTGGGGGCTGGGGCTGCGGGCTGGGGGTTTTCTCATGCTCCTTGAGTGTGTAGGATCTTCAGACTTCTAAGATGGGTTCCTGGACCGCTTGAAACAGCTAACTGAAGATCGGGCTGGGATTTCCCTTGCCCCTCGTACAATGGGCCGGGTTTCTACCCTGGACACCTCCTGGTCTACGTTGATGGTTGAGTCGACGTCGTTGCCAGTTCCACGGAAGATATTGTGTTTCTTAGAACTGCGCTGTTGAATTCTCTACGGAGTCGGTTGACAATTCGGTCCCAAATTTTCCGGATGCAGGCGTAAATGATGAGTATAACGATGAGAAGCAGTATGACGGATAGTAAAATTTCTGTTGTAGTGAGCTGGCTTGAAGTTTTCTGCGTTGCTTGGGCGTCGCCGCTGGCGGTTTGTGCGATGATAACTTCTTCTTTACTTTGTGGTGCTCCCATATTATTGTTTTGTCTTCCCAAGTAATGCGATGAACAGAAGTGTAGAGCCAAATAGCACCGCAACGAAGACTGCTGCTAGTATGGTGTTGAAAATTTTGCTTTGCTGCTCCATGTAGTAATGATTTTCCCGCAAAAATTTATAAGTTCGGTTGGCAAAGGGTCGCCATGAAGAGGTATGACGCTTTACCGAGGCTAAGGTAATAAAAGAGACGTGACTTGTTCGTGGCAGGTCCATCCGTGGTTGATCCTGGCAGGGTCGCCATGAAGAGGTATGACGCTTTACCGAGGCTAAGGTAATAAAAGAGACGTGACTTGTTCGGTGTCAAGATGTATATTGAGATAATAATATTGAGTACAATTAAAGATACATTATCTTAGTAAGCGATCTTATTCTAGATTGCTGAGAATGCTACGCGTGTGTTCCAATTTTCTGTAAATGCGCGATAATGCAAACATCTTGTTTGTGTAATATGTTGCAATCATACTTCAGTTTGATGCTCTATATCGCTGAAAATATGCAAGATATATGAAAAAAAATCCTATGTTGTGTTGCTACTAGTTAAAAGAACATTTTAAGTCAATAAAAAAATTTCAGTCAAATACCCAATTGCACCTTCACCGATTAGACTATTCTTTGTCTGGTATTTTCGTGGTATGCATGTGCAAGTTTTTGCGGGTGGGTGGACGGTGCATCTTGCATGTTGTGTTTTATGCGGAATTAAGCTACATATTTCGTTTTTCATTTCTCATTTCGCTCGCAGTACAAGCAGTACTGTTGTTTAAATAAATAGTTATAGGTACTACAAACTCATGTTTTTATGCTGTAGGGGTCAAGCTTTTGGTACGAAATTTTGTTGCTGGTATCGTGAGTGATTACTTCCAAAAGACTATTATTTATAATGCATTGCAGTTTAATATGCCCAGAAATGTATGTAATTAATTAGTATGAAGTTACAAGGCAATAGAGTTTACTAACAATACAATATCATTATCATAATGAAGCTGCATCAAATCTTGATCAAAGCCAACTTAAATAAAGATTCGTTTGACTCATCTCATCATCAGCCATTTAATGTCCCCATTGCTGGGGCACTCGCCTTCCTTATGGATGGACAAGGAGAATACCTACCACACGGACCCAATGCAGATCGGTGGGTATTAAGAACGGCATTATGCAGCCGGGACCAACGCCATAGTCGTGGGCCACACTGGAGCGGCACGTCTTGCGTCCGCGTTGAGCGGGAAAAACTGAGACATGAGAAATATTGAGACGGACGGGAGGGGCCACACTGGCGCGTCCAGCGGTCGCCGCGACCGGCGGCGGAGGGAATAGTACGTGTTCGCGCGTCCTGCGGATCCGCAGGTCGCTTTCGCGCCCCGCGGTCGCTCCAGTGTGGCCCACGACTTAACGGCCTTTCGAAGCACGGAGGAGCTCGAGATTAAAGTTTTTGGTCCACGTGATGATAATTTCTTTCATCATCATCATTTCAGCCGTTCGACGCCCACTGCTGGGCATAGGCCTCCCTCTCTTAATAATTTCTTTGGTAAATGACATTTACATAGGCATACACTTTGACGACCTCTGTTGCCGAGTGGTGTACGTACCGGTTTTTATGGTGCCGCTATCTCTAGAGGTCCCGGGTTCGATCCTTAGTCGGGTAAATATTGAAATCGAACTTTTCAATATTTCCTCGGGTCTGGGTGTATGTGGTAATACCCGTCGTTGTTTCCAATTTCTATATTACAAGTGCATAAGTTACTAAACTTTGGTATTGGAACAATGTATGTGATGGTGTCCTATATTTATTATTATTTATTATACAGGGCGCTTCGATCAACAATAAAACCTAGTTCTAGATACCATTATATTATCTGTGTAGATACATAGCTGGAGTGACAGATATGGCTGAGCGTATACTCCCACTTGAGAGTATAATTTATTATAAGTAGATTATTTTGACATGGTCAATAATACTAAGGTACAGTGCCACAACCTTTTCTGTTCCGGTGACAGCGGCGCTACGTACGTTTTTCTTTTTTTTGTCTCAATTTAACCGGCCCTGACTTCCAAGAACTTCAGCCGCCAGCATCGCTATGGTTGGTTGGACAACAACTTGACAGCAAAATGACATTAAAAAAAAATACGTTAATTTCACATTTTGGCCACCGGAACAGAAAAGATTGTGGCACTGTATTTCAAACTTGGAACGGTTCCTGTCATTTATAATGTAAGTTCGTAGATGTTATTGTTGATCGAAGTCGTAACATTCGTTTAAAAAAAAGTCAGTCTGTGCCATGTAAAGTTTTCATTTAACTAGTTCGTGAGCCTTCATCTAGTAACGTCCCACACTCCTGTCTGTTCCGGTGACAGCCGTGACAGAGGAGCCACTTGCAATATGAAATTAGCTGTCAAAATGGACTTTCGCATGAAAACTGTTTTAGTTCCAAAGATTATCACCGGAACAGAAAAGCTTGTCGCACTATACTATTGCTGATCGAAGACAGGGCCTAAATACTTCGAGTGTGACATCTCGCTACGAATCAATAACGGCGACCGATCAAATTTACTCATCACTCCAGATCAGTCTATTTCGCTGCAGGCGCCCTCAACGGTCTGCTGACGACGTGGATGCTGCTCAAGATCCAGGAGCACCAGCTGTCGTGGCAGGCGTGGCGCGACAGCACGCTGCACGTGCACGTGACGCTGGGCGACGACGCGGACGACGCGCACGACGCGCCGCCGTCGCCGCGCTCCTCCACCGCCACCGTGGTCGGCGCGGGGCCGCGCCGCACCGACCGCAGCACAAACGTCGCCGACCCCTTCATGGTCGCCCTGCCCTACACCCTGCCGGACCCCTAGCGACCCATGACCGCTCCCGCCGTCTACTTCGCCGTCAGCGCCGGCGCCTGCTGCCTCCTCCTCGTCCTACTTCTGACGTTCGGACGTGCCACGCGACCACATCACCCCCAATGAAACAGCTCATATTTTGTTAATCATATTTATTATACTCTTTATATCCATATAAATTAACATAATTATAATATCAATTTCATAAAAATCAGGCAATTATTTTAAGCCGCTGTTATTATTAATGTCAAATGTAATAGTCGAAGTAGCATTGTTAAAACTATATAATAAACGTCAGTACGTCCTTTACGAAATGGTGCTCGGATACTACTTTCTTATGCGAATAAGCAGAAGCGATCCTCGCGGTGCGTTCTATGAACGAAATCGATAGCGATAATACGCGTATAAAAATCTACAGACTATGACCTAAATTAACGCGTCGATCGCGGTACGACTGTTAGTTAAACTTACGAGCTAATATAAAAGAAATCACATACATCTTGAGATTACACAATAAATAGGAGGACTGTTACGAGACAGCGCTCGGAGAAACGACGAGTCGGGCGGACGCTGACGATAAACATCTGACAAACAATTAACAAACAACCGATCAATATTAACAACATACGCTCTTTGGATCAACATAATTATACTCCAATAACATACGAATAACATAGTTTTTGTGACTTTAGCGTACGACTACTGTGAGCTGACGCGGCGCGTGGTCATGGCATGCAACCACCCAGTGTCAGCGTTGGTCCTTGAACCGGCGGTGGATGGACTGCACGTACGTGAACACGCACTTCCAGTCGGGCTTGCGCATCGCCACCATGTCGTCCACGTCCAGCAGAGGGTAAATGCCCGCCTTCTCACTGAAACAAACGATCGTCACAAATTAGGGTACGAATCGGTAGGAAAATTTGTATATGAGATGGACGACACAACGAGACTATGGCAATGATATACTATACTCTAAAGAAAATCTCAAAAGAAAATAGTGGCCACTGTGCTTTTTTCATACAAACGTGCTCAATTTAGAGTCTCATAGATGAGTAACTTTTTTGCATCTCTGCAATGATTTTTACGTCAA
Source organism: Crambus lathoniellus (assembly GCA_949710035.1). Taxonomy (NCBI): domain Eukaryota; kingdom Metazoa; phylum Arthropoda; class Insecta; order Lepidoptera; family Crambidae; genus Crambus; species Crambus lathoniellus. The sequence continues at coordinate 994,130 of OX453303.1, read as the reverse complement.
TGGAGAGACGCCAATCGTCAAATTTCATTTTCAAAAATTGCCATAAATCGCTCAACTTTTTCAAAAAAGAAAAGAAAATACCTAAGTTAAATTTCATGTGCCATAAACGATATAATATGGAGCGTGGAGTTCGGTTTATTGTACAACTAGCTGACCCGGCAAACGTTGTTTTGCCATATAAATTTTATTGGACACGAACTTCGTATCACATGCCTGTCACAATGTCACTCATTATAAAAAATCTTAAGCGGCAAAAATGTCAGTGATTACATACTCTTTGACATACCTTCTCTTTGGAAGCGACTAAGAAATGACAGTTGTGTGAAGTATGACAGTTTAAACGGTTTTCTATACAAAATTACCATTTTTATTTTATAATTTTCCTGGATAAAAAGTAGCCTATGTTACTCTCCAGCTCTCAAATTATCTCCATACCGAAAGTCTCGTCGATCCGTTGCTCCGTTTTGACGTGAAAGACGGACAAACAAACAAACAAACAAATAAACAAACAAACAAACACACTTTCACATTTATAATATTAGTATGGATTAGTATGGATGAGTAACAAAAACTTACTTATCTATGAGACGCTAAAGTGAGCCCATTTTGTATGAAGAAAGCCCAGTGGCCCCTACTTTCTTTTGAGTACCTAGTATATTTATAAGGATCTCAGCAATATGTGGATTTCTAAAAACTTTTACTCTGCCAGATTTAGAAATAAGGTATTACCATAAAATATAAGATAGCTTACTCAGCAACTTTGAAGGCGAGCGTGAAGTTGTGGCGGCGCTTTTCGGGCGTGAGCTTGGAGTAGTCGAACGCGTCCGGCAGGAAGTGGTGCACCAGCGCGCAGAACGCCAGCCCGTCCGCCCAGCTCGTCGAGAAGTTCTCCAGCTTCACATTCTAGGAGGACAGATGGATCTTTCATTAGGCTGGTGACGGTGGGAATAATTTGGCGGCACCAGCCCAGCCCGCCGATTCAGAAACCGTCGGAAACGGAATCGGATTCGAATTCTGTGATTTGTCTTTTTCTATTCTATAGTGAGTGACAGAGACAGTGCATACATTCCGCTGTCGGGAGCGTTTCCGACGGTACGTGAATCAGGGGGCTTGGCTCTTTAATTAACAAGACAAAATGATTGTTCATCGTGGAAAAGATTTTTCTTTACTACGATCAACAATATTTTTTGTAACTTACAATAATCTTTCGCTCAAATTCAAGATAACGGAATTTTCAAACAAACAAGAAAAATTACAACAACATCAAATCTAACCACCTTTATTATTCAGTTAAAACTTAAGTACCCAATATTTTTCAAATTGCATCTTATTGACAAAATTAGTTGCGTGGTTTTTACTTTAAATTACAAGGTGTTCTTTGTGCTGGCTATTAAAATATTTATAAAGTGTTCATGTACTTAACATCTATATTATCTAGGTATATTGATTACTGTGTTTATAGGAGCTATCCTACATCAAGGTGCGTATTTACACACAATCCCGTACGAATAATAAAGATGTCCACTTTAATCAACACACAGTTACAAAAAGTCCTCATGCATACATAGTTCACTTTGTGATTTTTCACAATTCTCATTAATTTCCACGCATTAAAAACATTTTAAACAAACGCATGCTTTGTAAACGAACTTAAACTTAATTTATTCTGAACGGTTTAGTTATTATAATGTTCAAATGAATTGAATTAGTTACATGTTTTCATTTTTATTAATCGCTCCTCAAGACATTTATTAATGGATGCGGGAAATTGTTTACATAAACTATTATTGTTTTAAAAATAATATTAAATACATAAAATATAGGTACTGGAAGAAATATCAACAAATGTTATTTAACGCATAGAATATAATACAGAAATGGCTGAACCGAAATAAAGCATCATAAGAAGCGTGGTACGTGAGTAGTGTGCTCCACGTGTGTTAGTGATGGGTGCGCGTGTGCAGCGGCCGCAACATGCTACGAAACCGATAACGCGGACAATATCCGACACATCCGTGCGCCCGGCTACTGATGCTTATTAATCAAGTTATCTAAAAATTAAGCCTCTAGACTTGGATATGTCTTTTCATCAAGTCATAGAAAATGTTTAATATGCATCAGTACAAATACTTATCAATTTATAACACCCCAATAGGTTTTAATTTCTATGTCAAAAGGTTTTAATAATAATCTGATTTGGTCTGTAGCTGGTTAGTTACTAAATTAGAAATATACATCGTCCAAATAGTATAATTATGAACTACATGGATGATGTTGCATTTATATCGGGGAACATCAAATCAAGAAACATTCTATTATTTTTAACGCGATTTCTATGATATTGTTAGAAATAAAACGAATTGGGGCGTTGAGTGAGGGCGATGGTGTGGAGTGTACCTCGTAGTCCCGGGTCTTGTCGCGACACCACTGCAGCAATCGTTCTTTAATCGTGAGAGCGCTGGCTTGCAACCCAGGGTCCGTGAACTTGAACAACGGCTGCGATGGAGAGCCCGGGCTCTGCGGCGACTTGGGCGAGCTACAACCGGGGCGCAAGTTAGTGCACGCGGCTCGACTTTGATCTCGTCAGGTTAGCATTATTGGGCTGCCCACTCTCTGGCTTCAAGAGGAGCCGGCCACCCGATGGGTAAATTTGTCTCGAAATCGCCCAATTTATTACGATCATCGAATCATAGTCGGCAACCCTCGTGTTGGGATTTTAAGACGCAATTAGTATGTGCACTTTAAATGTCGAGTGCTCATCGCGTGTGCAAGTTATGTATGGCGAAAAATATGTCACTGGTTATTTACAAGACAACGCGTGTTACTCATGTCGTTTACTGCCGCTTCCGTCGTGTCGGCGCGATTGAAATAACATATTTTCAAGTTTCTTTTAGATAAAACCAGAATAAGTTGTTAAATTTTTTACTTTTATGCATTCACAATGCAATTTTTATTATTGAAAAATTTAAAATGATAGCTTATATAGAAAAAATCGACCCGTCTCACAACCAGTCGCCGCAGAGCAGTCGCCCGGATAACGAAAGGTCGTGGGTTCGTGTCCCATCGGAGCTGGCTGTGAGGCGTATCGACCATTTCTATATATTTCATTTTCAATTATTCAAAACCAGAATAAGTATACGCGAATGGTTATTATTTTAAGAAATTATTGTTGGTGAGATATGCTCGAAATATATAAAAATGTGTCTCACTCTAAGTTGACCTAAACTTTTATGAAAAATCATAAAGTTAATATACCTTTATATTAACTTTATGTGAAATTTTTTAACTTATAAGATTATAGCAGATTCGACTAAACACTACTCGTAGATCATTTAAACTGACCGCTTATACTTATTCTTCTGAGAATTCTCTTAAGTGATTTTAACATATGTAACGCAGTAATAAATATTTAAAACGCAATGAAGCGGATATGAAAGGTGGATACTTGTTACAAATGCATACTTATAGTGAAATTTATCATATTTACTTGTATTTATTCCTTAATCGCATCCACAGATATCGCTGCTAAAAATAAATAAATATTATGTATTACAATAAATATCAAGCGAAAGATTTATACGACTATACTACTGTAGATTATCATAAATTTTTTTTTTATTTCTGTTGACGCTTATCAGGATCTCCATATTGTTTGTCAATCTTCCAAGTTGCATTAATTTCATAATTTATTGCCCGAATGTTGAATTTCACTATATATTTGGAACTTACTTGGGGCTATTGACGGAATTTTGTTTCTCGAGCTGTCGGAACTTGGCAAATGGCGACACGGGCTTCGGCGCCGGCCGAGTTATGCTCTCGATTACTGTTGGAAATTAAATTAAACAAATTAAGTTGTAAAAAATCTCGAAAGTAACGGAACCAAGCAGATTTAACAACATAAGTTTTTACCTTTAGTGGTTTTAGTAGAAGTACTACTGCTTATTGTTTTTTCCGACGAGTTTCTCCTTACGCTCGATGTCACAGTAGTTATTTCTTCTTCCTCTGTAAACGATTTTTTAATTACTTCATGCGTAGGTACTAACTAAACTAACTAAGTAACACGAATAGGAACACTTGGAAAACAACAGCCAAGAGACATATAATGATACTTAAAAGCTATTAGTCAAAATAAAACAGTTATAGGAGTCGGTGAAATGAATACTGATGTTACACGACAATATGTACAACGACGTGAGGGGTGACAAGGCCGCGAAAGGGCGCGGGGCGCGGGGGCATGCGGGCACGGACGGGGCGCGACACAAGCGTTAGACAGCCCACACACACACGACTCACGCGCGTCTCGCTCGTCTCCGCTCCTAACTAGTGGAATGTGCGCGCTACGCGAGCGCCGACACCAGGTCCTCGAACGCGTCGTCGGCGTTGCTCTCGTCGAGGAACTGCAGCTCCGACACCGTGGGCATCGTGCGGCTGCGGCCTAGCGAGTACTGCGTCTGCGAGCGCGCCGCGCGCGCCCGTACGCCGGCCGCATGCTGCTGCGGCCGCACCGTCGTCACCGGCGCCGCTGGCGCCGCAGCTTGCCCGGAAAAGTACGCCTCCACCGTCTTTTTCTTTTCAGTGAGTTCGTCGCGGGCGATGCCGCCCTCGAAAAGCTTCGGCACCGCTAATAAGTGCATAGATTTGGCGCGTGCGACCACTTTCCGGGGGGACGAGGATTTCTGTGTTCGTTCTGCGAGTTGGTGCCAGGAACCCGACCTGCTGAGAGGGCTGGAGCCCACACTGGCAGCCGACTCGCTGGACAGCACCGACTCGCGGGACGCAGCGAGCGCGGGGCTGCGCCCGCCCGCGGGGGAGTGAGGGGCACTGCCGTACTCGTTTGCGGGGTGCAGGCGGGGGTTCGGGGACGCGTGCAGGGGTGAGAGACCGTTCTGTACAGGGACCCGTACCTGATTGCTTGAGTTCTCCCGTTTTTTCTTTTCTATATGGGTCAGTACTTCGTTTTTCGGTATTTTGTCCAACACGCCTTTTAGATTATCTGCGGCACCCCCTCTGCGATACTCATCATTACGTGTCCGCACGCCTGCAGTGATAGTGGCCGCTCCTCGCACTGGACCGCGCATCACGCGAGTCTCAACGCTACCATGTTCCGTGGTCAGTCCATCGACCAGAGTCGTTTCCCCATTCTGGTGGCCCTGGAGCTGTTTATTTGATGTGTAAGGACTTCCCCATGCCCGATATCCTGGTTGTTGATTCGATTGCGTAATTGGAGATTGTGGGAAATTATTGCGTTCACCTTCGTTCAGGACAACATCGGGAAGGTAATCTACTTTATGAGCTCTGGCTTTCTCAATATCTGGTGTTTGCTGTAGAGGTACGAACGTGGATATCACGTTGTTGGGGGTGTAGTCCGTGATGGTGTACGCGGAGGGCGCGGGCGGCTTGCGTTGTGGTAGCACGGCGTGCTCGTTGTGTCCGTTCGTCATTGGCTCGATGCGTCCCCGCTGACGGATTTGTTTTTCATAAAACTGAATTTGCAGTTTTTGGGCATCAACTTTTGGGATGTACGGCGAGGAGGCTTCATAAGGTTTTGCATCATCGATTCTTTTCACAAGTTCTGGGGCGGCTAAGTTGTTTTGACTCGGAATAGATTTTACTGGATAGCTTTGTACTTGTGGATGCGCGTGAGTCGGCGGCGTGGGAGGATTAGGTAAATGATGTTCCTTATAGGCCGGTGGTGGAGCATCGAACTTAGGTGGAGCATGTGTTACGACTTTTCTTGGCTTTTCCTGCTCGTTTGTCATCCACGGTACGTTTTGAATAGGAGGGCTGGGAATAGTTTTTGGGCCCATAGAGTACAGAGGCTGAGGAGCTTCCACCGTCGGAGACACTGTATTACTTAACGACGGGGGGCTCCAAATATGCGTCGGTGCATTAATTGGTGATGTGACTTTAGCCGGTGGTTTAAACGCTGACATGGGCGCATGAGAGAACTGATTTACTGGAATAGGTTTTGCAACAAACGGCTTTACTACAATCGGTCTAGTCGGTGACTGCGGTACCGGAGGTGGATGACTCGGGGGCATTTGGGGGATATGAACCTGCGGCGCGATATGAGGTTTAGAGTTCCTACGTTCCGTGACCCACGGTGGTTTAACGATATTGTTATTACTGACGTCATTGAGGAACTTTCGAGGGCGGGTCGCAGAAGGGGATGGTGATTCTTCAGCCGCTCGCCAGAAACGCCTTGCAGAGGAGCCGCTTGAAGATCGACTATGGTCATCACGTTCGCGACTCTCAAAGGTGTTTTTGATATTACCGAATCGATTAGTCCAGTTGGTCTGACCATTAACGGTGACTTGATTTTCCTCGTTTTTCCGCATAAATGCAACAAACTTTTTGTCATTTTCAGTTTGCGGCTGGAACTTCGGTACATTCGGCCCTCTAGAGTCTTCATCCGTATCACTGTCCATACTGTAACCTCCGAGTGGTTTACCTATATCTATAGTATTGGCTCGCTTCATTCGAGCGCGTTTATTGTTACCGAACCGATTGAGTGGTTTGGAAAAGTCATCTGTGGTTGGAGGTGCTGCGAAATTGTAAGTAGGTGGAAGAGGTTTATACAGAGGAACACGTTTTTGTTCTTCGCGAGAGGCTGGTTTCGCGGTAATCGTGGGGGCTGACACTGGAGGCGGCGACCGACGCCGTTCGACTGGGGCGCGTCTCGGGAACGATGATGGTATTACGTTTTCCTTGGCTTGGTTATCGAATTTATTGGCAATTTTTGCTATGCCGCTTTTAGTATCGGAAGGTCGGCGGTACGTCGGCAACGGCTGAGATTGAAACTGGGGCTGCGCTTGAGGTTTGGGTTGGTACATCGGTCGCGATTGTTGCTGCGGTTCGAACTGTTGCACCTGCGGTGAGATCGGCTGCTGAGGTTGTTGGAACACCGGTTGAGGTTGCTGGGGCTGTTGCAGCTGGGGTGTCAGGGGCGCGACCTGGCCCGCATCGGCTATCGAATGCCTAAAGAAATCTGGTTTTCGCGGAGCCGCCGCCCTTCTCTCCACAACGCGCGCGTCCCTGTTTACCTTGGGCGTGTCTACAAAACTCGCCGAGTGTGCGATCGGGGCAGGTTTCTTACGCGAAGCCACCGCATCGTGAAAACTGACTTCATCCTCGATGCTCTGCTTGCGTTCAGGGGTCGGTGTATCCTCGATACTGGCGGTGGAGGCAGTGGAAGCGCCATCGACGAGCGGAGCAGGCGGTTCATCCAGAGCGAGTTGGTCGCGGTCGACGAGGCGGCGGGCTTGTGCGAGCTCTTCGTGCGTGACGCCGACGGTGTGTCGCGCGGCGCGGCTTCGTCGTCGCGGGCGGCGCCGGCACCCGTCGAGGCGGTCGGCGGCCGCCAGCGCGTCCTCGAGCCGGTCGGCGAGCGTGAGCAGCGCGCGCGCCTGCGGGTGGTCTGTGGGAGGAGCGAGCGCGGCGCGCAGGCGCGCGAGCGAGCGGCGCACGTCAGCGACCACGTCGGCGCCGGCCGCGCCCAGCCCGGCCAGCAGGCGCTCGCCGCCGCCGCCCAGCAGCCCCTGCAGCAGCGGGAGGAGGAGGGACTCACCGCGGGCGTCGCCGTCGCCGCCGTCGCCCGCCTCGCCCGCCGCCGCCAACGCCTCCGTCACGGCGGTCGCGCAAGCTGCAATCAAATTACCACTTTCTTTGTAACCTTCATTTTTCTGTTAACTGATTGACCTACTACTGCCGGCCTAGCATGAGCGGCTTTTATCACGCGATATGATATTGCACGACATGCTGTCTTGCTTACCCCACTAAGGTGTAAACAAGACAGCATGACGTGCTACATCATATCGCGTGATATAACGATGGTCATTATGCAAGGCAGGCTGGTCTGCTCAGGCCCTACGATATATTTTGGTTGGTGGTAGGACTTGTTCTTAGTCCGCCTGGCTTGCTACCACCATCTTATCTAAGTCTGACGCCATAACAATTATGTTTTCAGCATTATTGTGTTCCGGCAGTGAGAGATAAGATAGCCAGTTCCTGGTTGAGGATTCCGGGAGTAGTGCGCTTCCACCTTCAGCCTTATCATCACTTAACATCAAGTGTGATGAAGGTTAAGTGCTACCCCGTTGTGAATAAAAACAAAAAAAAAACATAAAACTTAACTTTTAATGGGTCACCTAGAACTAAAATACAGAGAAGGTAGGTAATAAAAAGACAAATCTGAGATATTATGAAGAGGGAAGCAAGTTTTCCAGAGTGAATGTTCTATTACAGGGTGTTTACCTTCCTGTTCGGCCATGAGGCTGCGTATGCGAGCGCGCAGTCGCCGGCGCTGCTCGGTGTCGGTGCACTCGTCCAACTGCGCACACATCATCAATGGGTTACACAAACAAGAAAAGCTAAGAAATCGCAATTTACAAATGACGTTGAAAAAGATTCAATGGTTAACTGCGAAGGAATCTTTAGAATATTAAGACTAATCGTGAGAGATTTTCTGATCAAAGCCCATAATTTATACCTAGTCGTAAGAGCAAAACATTGTAAAGGTCGTAATCATGCACATGTTAAATAATTAAGTCCAAAAGTTAACGTGAATGACTTTAAAGGTCATAAACCGTGGTTAGTTCCACATCGCATTGTGTCCGGCAACCCGGAAGCGACAGCGGAAGCGGCTTTGCCCTAAATACTATACTTTGTCACCTGACCCGCTTCCCCAACATAATACCCATGTCAGCCCATGCGGTGACACATTTGGCTCACTTTACGTACGTACACGCAACTCTAGGAATAGAATTTTAATTACGCTTTTTTATTCAGCCCCATTGTTAGTAACTTTAATTATAAAGCACCTCTAAAATTGTATTACTTACAAATATTTTCTTCGTAATGCTTTGTTGGAGTAATGAGTATTTCAAAACGCAGTCAACTAAGTCTAGTGATGAAAGCAAAAATTTTTTTTGCAACAGCTCATTGTAAACGATTTTGCGGCCAATAAAATTAGGTGCAGATTAAGCGTTGCCGTGAAATCATGCAATAGTTTTTGTGCCGTACAAATTGGCTCAGTGACCGGTCACGGCAGGTGCCCGCTCATGCCGAGTCGGCAACATCGAGTTTCGAGGAGGAGTGTCGGCGTGTAGTTCCCACGCTGTCACAACACGCCATGCGTCCGTTGCGTGGTGCAATATATGAGAAGGTAGCGGCAAACACATAACGTTGTTAGAATATTTCGCGCAAACAAGTGCAAACCTAAAGTTTAAGCTCGAACGAAAGTTTATATTTTGAAAAAAAAAGAAAAAGTTACATCTTCAGATTAAACCATCATCCTGGGTTAAACTTCTTTATGGCTTACGAAACGTAGAGATTGTGCAATATTAAAATTTCCAGAACTTATCTACAGCAAACTGTATTATTATATATTCTGTGCCTGTACTCAACTGAGCCATGAAAGTAAGATTTTGTAAAATAGAAGACAAGTTTGGAAGAAGATCGCCAGACGTTATTACTTGGGCGACCCCCCACAGGTGCGATGTATCAATTTGTCGGACAAGCTTGCGCCCGCGCCGCGCATCGCGCAGCCTCCGGCGGACGCGATCGGGCCCCCGTTGGAAACTTGATCTAATCTTACATCTACTGTCACCACTTACTACGGGAACACTCGTTAACATTCAATTTTACATCCCGTTTCATAGCATTTAAATATAGATTACCAAGTTTCATTTAAAACATTTAAGACTCTCAAACATGTAGGTATTTAAATACTTTTAAGCTTTCTAAGTTATGGAATTCTATGTTACCAACATTATGAAACTCATATAGAAGTGTCAATTAGCCGATTGCCTTCATAAATAGCGAGCACGTAACTTTCCGGCTCTCATGATTTTCTCCGATGACTGTCCAATACGTCACTGTAGGCACAAGGAGCCATTCACTCGGTGATTTGCACTTGTAGCATAATTGCAGCTTTCTTAAGCGCCCCACAGATGGTCAGATCGCCTGTCGGCAACGGCCTGTCAGTTGGCCGCAATCGGCCACACACTCACAGTTTCGTTCCTAAAAGGTTTAGAACTGACAGCTAATGCGCAGGTATAGTGTGTGGCCGCGGCCAATATTGACAGTTATCGGCCGGACAGAAACTACCGATTAGTACTAAAACTGACGGCTATCAACTGCTCGTGTGTGGCCTTAAAGCCGGCTTTCGACTATTGTCGACAGGCAATGACCGGTCTAGTGTGTGGCAGATGGAGGTCTCGTACGTCAGACGGCCGATCCGATCTAGGCCGACAGGCCGACTGACCGTCTGTGGGCTCCTTTACGTAGTGTTACGCGCGCGGGAATAGGCAACGCAACGGAACTAGCAGGCTCTGTGGAAAGTTCTGCGTTTTGCGGACGTTTGAACCGTTTTGTTTACGTAAACTATAAAAAAGTGCAATGAGTCACTTTCACTCGTTTTTATTGAACGCAATAAAGGTCTTTGTCCGAGTGCCAGCGTTGTGGATTGTGCACAAAGCTGATGTCGTTTTATCTCGGTCAGCAAACAAAGCATTTGCCGTTTTTGTAATTAAATTTGTAATTGACTTAATTTAGATTAAGTAGATACAAAGAAAATATTAATTAAGAATACAGATTCTTAATAAATTTTTCGTTCAAAAATCGCTGAAGACTCTTCAGCCCAAAATGTGCTATTCAGTAGGTACAGTCGCCAGCACGTCAGGTTACTACAAACTGTCAAATTTCTTTAAATAAAATTCAACCTTATGTCCAACAGATAACAGATAGAGTTCAGTTTCAATTAATAAATTTTGACATTTTGGAGTAACCCGACGTGCTGGCGACCGTATATTATTAACCTCAATATTACTTTGGTCAAAGATACTAGATGAGGAAGAAAAACAAACATACGCATGATGAGTAAGTAATTGTAAGCATAGTCGTTAGGTGTGAAGAAGGATCGTAAGGAGTAAAATGTGAACCAGGTTGTACTCACGAGCTTCCTGAGGACCCGCTCGTCCCAGCACTGGTCGAGGTCTATCTCCTCAACACTGCTGGTGACCCGGCCGCTGCTGCTGCGGATTGTCTCCTGCTGAAGAATGAGACGCACTGGTTAGGTGACTAGCCATATTTTCGATTTATCTAACTATCTATCCATATACCTACACACATACCTACTTACTGCTTGTCAGAGTATACCAGTAATAATAAAACACAAATTGCTTTTGACAAAAAATTCAAAAGTTCGATCGCTGTAATCTATCTATACTTATAATAAATCTGTAGAGAGGTCAATTCTGTACATGAAATATATTTCCAAAATAACTATCAGGATGTGATTAGGGATCGATATTGATGCCAAAAATGCAATCAGTAAAATTTTTGTCTGTCTGTCTGTCTCTCTGTCTGTCTGTCTGTCTGTCTGTGTGTATAACCGTTATAGAAACAAAAACTACTCGACGGATTTTAACGAAACTTGGTACAGTTATTTTTCACACTCCTGAGCTGGTTATAGTGTACTTTTCATCACGCTACAATCAATAGGAGCAGAGCAGTGAAGGGAAATGTTGGGAAAGCGGGAGCGGGTTACTCCATTTTTTAAGCTTCCGTCGCGTGTGCAACCTTCATGGTTAAAGCTACACAGAAATCATGTATGACGGAAATGTTCTCCTTAAAATTATATAAAAAATATCCCACGACAGCATATGTCTATCTTTTATGGTAGACTCACAACAACATGTGTAACTCCCGATAGCTTAGCAGTTCGAAGCTTCGCTCGACGCGTCTCGCGGCCGAAGGTATAAAAAGGCGGGGCGTCCGAGCGCGAGCTTCATACAATTATAATAAAAAGGAACCTTCAATTTTATTGTTACCACTTGCAAGTGAGAAGGAATAGATTTGTATACTTTCAACGTTTTCGTTGCTTATTCAATCAGTTTATTGTTGACATGTACGCAAAAATTTAAACCGAAAGATAAGTTTAAAATACGATCTAATCAAAGGCAGCTGCGCGCTGAAGATACGTGCACCTTCGCGACGCCATAATCAATGATAGATCTACTTACCAAAGATAACATTTTTGGAGAAGTATTGTGTTATATGTATAGTGTTGAGTGGCAAAAACGCGGCTTGCCTCACGCACATATCCTGCTTTGGTTAAAAGATAAGGTTCGACCTAAGTTTGTTATAATTTTAGACGACGTTTGCACAACTATTTTGCTGATAAGAGAGAAATAAAGATATTTATATTTTTGCATTCACAATGCAATTTTTATGGTTGAAAAATGGAAAGTAAAGTATTTAGAAAAAATCGACCCTCTCACAACCAGGTCCGATGGGACTCGAACCCACGACGATTGTGAATGCAAAAAAGTAAAAATTTAAATAATTTATATTTTTTTGCAATAGGGGCGGAAAGGGGGTTTAAAAAATTTGAAGTGGGGCTACTAGGGCATATGGGGTATCATATAAAAGAGCGCTGCTTGCAACTCTCAAACAATTTTTTTTTTGTTTTAGGCCGCATAGTTTTTGACTTATGATGAAAAATGTAAAAATAATACCGTCCCCCCTTATCTCCGAAGTTTGCAAAGATAAATTGTTTTAGGTGATAGAAGTTTATGTAAAGATTACGGGAAAAATAAAACGATGTCTCTAAATAGTAAACTTCTTCAGAAATCATCAACAAAAATTACATTAGTTCCATTATCGGTCAAGAGATGGCGCTGACCAAAAACTGCAAAATTCTACATCGCAAATTCTTGGAAGAATATAATATGCCTCGCCGATGAAAACATTTTTACGTTTTATTTACAACCAAAATATCCTCCTTCCTACCTACTCGCAGGTTGCTTTGTTTGGGTGAAGCATAGTTGTAGTTTTTTCTATTTATTTATGATGGTACGGTACGGAACCCTCGGTGCGCGAGTCCGACTTGCTCTTGACCGGTTTTTTACTGTCCTACGTTTGATATATAGTACAAAAATTTCTAAATTGGCCGTAGCGAATTTGGATGCAGTATGAAAAATTCGTTTTGGCTACATAAACAATTGACTTTTGTTACTTTTTTACGTAATACTTATGATAATCCTTTGTATGACTGAAAGGAATCCTACTAATATTATAAATGTGAAAGCTTAGATGTTTGCTACTCAATCACGCCAAAACGGCTGAACGGATTTGGCTGTTTGGGATACAGATACTTTTGTAGCTTGGAGAGGAACATAGGCTTTTTATCCCTGAAAAATATCACATTCCCGCGGAATAACGTCGTGTAGTCCACGCAGGCGAAGCCGCGGGCGGAAAGCTAGTCACTATAAAAAATTCAAGACAATAAATAACAAGTATTTCCAACTTTAGGATAAAAGAGAGTTTTCATAGTGATAAATTTATTGTAACGTGAGTAAAAGGATTTTTAGGGGACGGTGAAATACAAATTGAAAAAGAAAAGACTGCGGATGATGTAAACTTAGCTTTTGCTCCGTTTGCGAACTCTTCTTCTGTCTCAAAAACGAGATCTCACGAAGACCGCAAAAGTCAATTAGGCATACTTTGCTCCTGCAATGCCAGTTCCAAAGCTATGAAGATTGTTGATTTATTCTCATACTAGCTGACCCGGCAAACGTTGTTTTGCCATATAAATTTAAACACGAACTTCGTATCACATGCCTGACACAATGTAACTTATTAAAAAAAAACCTAATCGGCAAAAATGTCAGTGATTACATACTCTTTGACATACCTACCTTCTCTTTGGAAGCGGCTAAGAAATGACAGTTGTGTGAAGTATGACAGTTTAACGGTTTTCAATACAAAATTACCATTTTTATTTTATAATTTTCCTGGATAAAAGTAGCCTATGTTACTCTCCAGCTCTCAAATTATCTCCATACCGAAAATCTCGTCGATCCGTTGCTCCGTTTTGACGTGAAAGACGGACAAACAAACAAACAAACAAACAAACAAATAAACAAACAAACAAACACACTTTCACATTTATAATATTAGTATGGATAGTATGGATATTATGGATATGGATTAATTTTACCTGAGTATCATATCACAAGTAAAAGCCTATATCACATCAAGCACGAAAACTCTCGGCGCGCGAAAGTAACGAGTTAATCCGTTTTTTTTTCTGTTCTAGTTGTGATGACGTCACGGGTTACTAAATCCCGAAGCCGATGCTATAATTAGCGGGACTCGTAGTGGAATGGACCTTGGGCGTAGGAGCCGGCCGCCCTTCACTCTGACACGTTTATTTTCATCGCGAGTTTTCTCGATTCAGCCATGGCGATGGCTGCAACAAAGCATAGCGTTCGGTTGTGAAATCGAGCGTTTTCACTGAAAAGTATGTTGCTCTTAATGTTTCGCAACTCGTCGAATGAAACAAATCAAAACATTTTAAAAGCTTTTGCGTTCGCACTAACGATCATCAGATTGGTTTTGCTTGGTTGCTGTGAGCGTTTTGAATAGGTACAGTCAGCGTCAAATTGATATACTTAAACGTCTAGAGTAGTCAAAAAGATCTGAAAAACATAACCGCAATTGATCTAAGCAGTTCGAATCATCATATTGTTGTAATCGCGCAAGGTGTTCAAAATATCTAGGCACTCATTGTTTCATATTTATATAAGCAGTCAGAGGGTTCAAATTTATCTAAGCTAATAAAGCTATCAAAACATCTGTGCATAATGTACAACACCATAGTGCACAGATATTTTGAGAGCTTTGTTTGCTTAGATGATTTTGAACACTCTGACCGCTCATATAAATATGAAACAATGAGTGCCTAGATGTTTTGTACACCTTGCGCGCTTACAACAATATGATGATTTGAACTGCCTAGATCAAATTGGTTTTATGTTTTTCAGATCTTTTTGACTACTCTAGACGCTTATATCAATTTGACGCTGACTGTACTCAAAGTTGTGAGCTTATAGATACAGTCGATGATAATTTGCTTTGCCGTAACCTGTCGTTTCATTAAGGTAGCATTAACATATCTATGTATACTAATATGATAAAGAAGAAAGCTACATTATTTCTGGGAGACATAGGCTATATTTTATCCCGATATTCCCACGGGAACGGGTACTACGCAGGTAAAACCGCGGGGAGCCACTAGTTCCTTAGAAACGTAATTTTGATTACTGTTTTTAAGAAAAAATTAAAAATTGTTATTGCTATTTAAGTATTGGTAGTATTGTTAAATAGTAGTTTTATGTAACTGTCGCATAATACCGAGTTATGTGCAGTCTCATACACTACTTTATCAACACTCATTACATTTATTATATATTTCAAAAATAAAGCAAATCAATATTTATTATAAAATGTGAATTGGTGCCAAACCCCACTCATAGGCATCATATAGGCATGGCCACAGCCGTCTCTATCGTCTTCTACAAGCCATGCTATGATACGGAACGGCAACATTGCTGTGAACCGGTTTATTCCTCTGAGTACTAAATCCTATGGAGGTGGCATACCTACGAAAATGTGAGGTGTAACTAAGTCACAATGTAAGAAAATCTTGGAATTCAATTTTAAACTTCTTCTAATTGTCGTATTAATCGGTCCAGCCGTTTCAGAGATTAGCCGGAACAAACAGACAGACAGACAAAAATTGTAAAACATGTCATTTTGGTATATGTACCGTATATTTAATCATATGCACGTAGTAAAAAGCGGTTATTTAATGTTACAAACAGACACTCCAATTTTATTTATTGGTACAGATGTATAGAAGATATGCCATCTCCATAGGATTCAGTACTCGAGGTTTACTCGCTGTTTACCTGTCAAACGGTGCAAACGGTGTCAAATCGGTTAACTTAAAACTAGAGTGTGTGTCAGATAACTCTGCACGTGACTGGCGTGTTTTTGGCGCTAGTTTCAGTGAATTTTTTTGTTCTTATGTTATAGAAAAGATTAGTATTCGATTTTTACCGCGCGCAGACTTATCTGACGAGCACTTTAGAAGCCAACTTTATGCGCATGGCTTGTAGAAGACGATAGAGATGGCTGTGGCATGGCTCATTGGAGTCTATACGGTCTATTCCTTCTAAATTCAAAATTCTAATTTTAAAAACGTTTCTGATTGTTGCCGGCTAAAGAAGGGCTTGAAAGAGTTGGAAGTCAGGGCCGGTACCCCGAGTGTAAGTTTTTATGTCAAGCAAACGCAAACTATTTCGAGTACGTATTTATGTCAATTTGTATGAAAACTGCATAAGCGCGCTACTCGCCGCTAGAGGCGCTGATACAGTTTTCATACAAATTGACATAAATACGCACTCACGATAGTTTGCGTTTTTTGACATAAAAACTTACACTAGGGGTACTGTAAATCCTAATAATAATAATGAGTGACAGCTGTATCCGGTTGTTTCATAATGACCTGTAATGACCATTATGATACAACCGGATACAGAGTTTTATTTTTTAAAGTTGACTATGGCATAAAGTGTATCATTATACGTTCAGGCATCATGAGTGTAGATAAAATATATATTTATGCTAGTTAAATAAAACTAGGAACATAACCAACTTTTACAAAAACTCTCCGTAACCACGGTGTAAACTGGAGCTCTTTGAAATTTCCAATGACATTTTCTATACAAACCACAAGTCGCCATTAAACTTTTCCATCTGTGGCTGTTTAGATGTAGTTTCTGTGGTGTAGGATTGTAGCATATACCTACCGAGAGTGCATTCTCAATATTATTATAAGTATTAGATTTCAACTGCCGGCCGTAACTCATTTGCTGTAGATATTATACAGTGTTAATTTTTGAACACCATCCAAATTTTTAAGCTCGTCTCAGAATCGGTAAGTGACCAACTTTCTTCTGGGTCGAAATACGACAAACATTTTTGGACTTCCCATACTAAATCGATTGCGTAATCAGTCTGATTTGTATGAAGAGTCAAAAATTTTATGTCATATTTCGACCCATGTTTCTAGAAGAAAGTTGTTCACTTACCGATTCTGAGACGAGATTAAAAATTTGGATGGTGTTCAAAAATTAACCCTGTATGTACCTAACTATATTGCACGAATAACGGCGAGAGCAAAACTGTGAAAAAGCTAATTTTAATGTAGGTACTCCCCAATTGGGGGAGGCCTATGCCCAGCAGTGGGCGTCGTTCGGCTGACATGATGATGAAGAAGTACTGTCACCGGAGCAACTGCAGACAATTATTTTTAACCAAATGTCCGAACTATTATGTTACCCACTTCTGCTGAAACGTAATAAGATTCGATGTTGTAACCCCGAACCGAAACATCTGGAAGTTACAAAAACCTAACGTTATTAAAATATATATTGTTCAGAGCCAACATTTCAATAGAAAAAAGTATCACAATGTTTTTTCATTCTACACACATTTTATCAACTCAATTCATGTAGGTAGACAATATACGAGTAGATATATTGCATCAGAAAACAAATGGGTTACTTTCACGAAATAGTTTTCAAGATCAATTTGAAGGTCAGAGTCGATTTATTGATTACACCAAGTTATGTCATGATAGCAGTAATGTACGGCGAGCAGCTGGGAGTGTATGTAGGTGGGAGGAGCCACAACATCCAGCGGCCTTCGACCGATATACTACATGATCGCAGTTGTAGCATTTTATAGCTTTCACGAATAAATCTGCGCGTCATCATTACGCTGTTGATTCGTGCTGTGTGGTTTAGGTACTTCCTTTCAGCTTTGAGTAGATAGATATCTATATTTTTATGGGCTTGTGCTGGGCAGAAGCTTTTGGAATTTTTCTTTACGACTTCATACACGTTTCCATTATTAATCAAAATTTTGGAAAAAGTAAGTGTATTATTGTTTATCGATCAGGATACAATCTGTTGCATAGGTAGAGCTTTGGAGAAGAGTAATGACTAATGACACAAGCAAAATATGGTAATCCCCAGTGACTTGTTGAACCAGCCAACGAGTGTAGTTCAAGAGCAAGACTCCAGCAGATCTCTCGTCGTCGGTGGCAGCCAGAATAGTTTGTTTACACGTCAGCCTAGATCCAGCGGGCGCGCTTCCAACCCGGAACAACCCGCTCACAGACACCCAGCCACTATTATAGGTAGATACATTCACGAGGAAGATTTTACTCTTCTCTCCAGATTAATTGGGCTATACCCGTCTTATATATACCTAGTCTGCGTCATCAAAATCTGCTACAGGAACATTATGAATTCGAGATTTCATTTCACGCTTCTTGTTCAGCTGCTTTCCTTTAAATAGATTATTTTTGTATTCTTATTCTTTACTAAATTAAATTCATAAATTGAAGATTCTATTTCAATGAGTCCTGAGTCCTGATTATCATTTTGATGTTTATCAGTATTTTCTTTCAATGAGTTTACTTAATCGTAAGTGGATCATTGTTACGTACGACGTATAATAACAACAGTATCATCTTTAGTATCATTTGCATTGTTCCCCCTTTTTCTTTTTTCCATTGAGCGGGCCAGCAGCAGTTTATTTCCGGCCGCCAGCGGAGCGCGTCACCCTGCGCGCGCGCCGCTTTATGCGATTTTAATGCCACCGTCTCTAAGTGGGACTTCAAGTGGCTTTAGTGGCTTCATTCACACACTTTGTTTGTTTACTGTTTCTGCTTTTGTTTTAGCCAGAGACAAAGTATTTTGCAGAATTATTGAATGTAAATTATACCTATGTCTTCAAAGATTAGATTTATGCTCGCATTGTTAGTTAAAATTAGTCTCTAGGTCTTTGGAAGTTGCGATAGAGTTAAGAAAATAACAATACCTATACCTACCTACTACTTATTTATTTACTTTCAATTGTTCTATTAACCCACGTTTTATTTAAGATAAGATAGAAACTTAAAAGAAAGTGATGTTATCAAAGTTGTGCCGAACAAGTGTAGTGATACTTCAGTTGTGGTCACGAAATTGATTTTATTAGTCCGTTTGGTCACACTCCCAGACAACTAAGAATGTCTGTGGTCACACTACTTACACCATCGTGATTGGCACTTTTACTAATGTTTGCCGACACATTAGTCTAGGCTTACATCTTACCAATACTTGCACATTATGAATAAGTACGTAACGCTAGGCAAACATTTTCTACTATTATGGAATGATGACTATTATTTTTTAAGCTTTTTATAATGACACTAGCGGATCCTCGCGGTTTCACCCGCGTGGTGCCCGTTCCCGTGGGAATATCAGGATAAAATATAGCCTATGTCACTCGGGAAGAATGTAGCTATCTAATGGTCAAAGAATTTTCTAAATCGGTCCAGTAGTTTCGGAGCCTATTCGATGCAAAGATGCAAACAAACAATCAAATCTTTCCTCTTTATAATATTAGTATAGATAAAATCGATATTGGTTCCAAAGTTTTGAGTGTCCGACCTTAAACAATAGCTCTAGCAAACAAAACTTTTCTCATGTTGCCGGATATCATTAACACCGGTTAATGAGGTGCTTAAAATATTTTCTCTGTAATAATAAACATGCGGTGACTAAGCCGGCCACTGTCCCGTTGCATTGCAGTGGGAACTGAAAATTGTATTTATAATGTGGCTAGAACTGAGTACGACAACTTGTGAAATGTTAATGTATTATTCTTAGAAATTCGTAAAATTATACACTAGAAAAACGACAGATTCTAATTTGGAAAATTCTGGAGTTTTAGTTTTTCAACAAGCTATAAAAAATGCAGTCGTAGTTCGTCACGAAACGGAACTCTTACTACAAAGTCACTTAACAATAGGTTATTATCAAAAATCAAAGTAAAAATAACTTAATATTATGAAATTACATTTTTTTTCCTCCCGATTCTATTTGTTTACCTTGCTAAAATATTGATAGTTCCTAATGCGTAAAACCTTTACCTAACTATATTAAGTTTGTACACGATTTTATTTGCCTCCTAAACAGCCAAGTATCCAACGAGTTAGTGCAGTGGGCGCGACATTTGTTCTCCATTGAATGCAGCCGGTAAGCCGCCGGACAGCCGCTTGTAAAATTGGCGATTAACTCACAATGATCCGCGATACATTATTATTAGCGTCAGTCCCGGAGAAAGCTGCGGGACGCGACTAGTCGCTGGACCAGACGAACGTCACGAACATGTTTAAGACGTGTTTACTTATGTCCACATGCGTGACAGCCTTTCTTTTTGTTGGACGGGAACGAAAGCTTTGGTTTTAGCTATTCATTGATATGTATGATTAGCTTAATGTCGTTCAAACTATCAGTCATTATACTCGTATCTATCTATTTGAAGTGATTTATTACTACTGGATACAAAACAGGATTTTGACTACTACTGGCTTTTACATTTTCTTGTTTTGCTTTTGACGATGATTAAATTGGTAATCTAAAGTGAGTGTCAGATTTGGTTATAAAAAGCTGTTGGTCTCCGTAATATAAAATAACTATATTTTTAAAATGTCAAAACTTCATCTAGCTGATGACTAGATTCAGCCACTTTAAAATCCTGGCGTTTGCGATCGAAGGGGGTGTTCTAGTTGCACAAGAGATGGTCTATTGCCATCGTTGTCCATTGTCCATAAATGGCGATGCTAGGTGCACTAATTTGAGCCCAGGAGCTTCCGCGGTGCAGTGACTCACGTCACGAGCCGTCCCTGCCAACTGCAGCTGTGCAACTAGCACATGTCAAAATGCAGTTGTTTGTTTCAATGCACGTGTGTAAAAGTATTGTTGTGATCGTCATTTCTTTGCCTTCTTGTCAGTTTAGATTGAGTAGGTACTGTTTTTGTCTCTAATGCACTGTTTTATTCGTGTGGTGTAAAAGTCTGTGTTCAAAAAGGATAGTTAACGCAGCTATAATGTTTTGATATACTTTGAGCACGTTTCTATTTTCACGAACGCGGATGTGAAAAATAACCTTTATGTCATATTGCGATTTCCAGAAGTTGGCAAAAGTAAATTTCGTGAAAAATACTAAAAAGTTCTGTCCAACAGCTTCCAAGAAATCTTTATAGTAATTTGTGGAGACGATGATGGCTTCCGCTCACGTCATCATTTTAGAGTTAATGCGAGCTCGCGGTTGAGTTGTGTATACGCTACAGTTGAGAGAAACTGACAGAATTCATACGACGGCCTTTCATTCAGTCTGTAGCAATGTTTATACGCAAGCCTTTAACTGCTTTCAACAATCGATCATAATAACAATAAAAAGATAAATTGTTAGTGCGAGCTTAGTCTCGTCTCGTTACATATTCAAAGACGAGCTTTTAATTTTAGGGAGTAAACAGTTGTGGCTTACATATTGTTATAAGTAACAATATCCCACAACTATGTTCTTGTTGTATTTTCTTTTATATTTACGAGTAATTTTTTATTTTCCTGTTTGAATTGTTCCGCAAAACGTTGCTAATTAATCTACTGACATACATAGTGGTATTATCAGAATAGTAGGTTCGATTCCCAGGAGTTCCAGATTACCCTGGCGGGTTTATAGTGGGCATAAGATCAGTGGGCCAGATGTTTGGCAGGTCACCGCACGCGTGTTGCTCGGACGCTATCATCAAACTGGGCTCGGTGCTGGCACTAACGTGCAATAGTGATATATCTACATGCGGTTTAATTAAATGTATAGTTTTAATGACGCGTGGTAAATTGTAAGCTGTTGACCTGTTGACTATTATTAATAGGACACTTATAGACGAATAATCATTTTATGCATGGAACAGTGAAAAGGAAATTATTACCTTACAGCAGTAAGCTACATGTAAAATTCACCGTGCTGAAACGTCTCTGTGAATATGAGCTGTAGATACTGTATGATTCATGTATACCTACATGAATGCCAGAAAGTGCATTACGATAAAAAATCATTAAAAGATATGAAAGCTCATAAGATATCGCGTTTGTTTCAGATGTTTGGTACAAAGTTACGTTAATAAACAAGCATTTGGAGCGCGGCGCGGCCACTCGGCACTTTTATCATCTTTTATCTGCACTGAATTAGTTTGTCGGGTCCGTTTTAAAAAGGAAACTTTTATTTTTGGAAGCTTGTGCTCGTGCGCCGATGATGTTCAAAAATACAATGCACGAACACTATTGATTTCCTTTAGTATTTTTATTAAATAAAATTAAAATAGATTTTTTTGTCTAATAACCAAAATTTGTTTGTCATTTTGTCTTCTAGATAGGTAACTATTCAGATTATCGCGCAAAAAAATAAAACAAACAGAGAAAGAGTAGCATCAAAAATATCTATTTACTTACGAAGAAAAGTAAGATTGCCAATACAAAGTAGTAACAGTGATATCTGTATTCTACCTTCAGGTGAATAGATCCATTTAGATTGGCAACAGATCCACACACAGACCTAGTGGATCGACATCGATCAATGATCGCTCGGAGGCAGTCACCCCGGAGCAAGTGTGGCAAGATGGCGCTGGCGGCGACAGACGTCAGCTGTGCTGTTTTAGGCGCGCATTCGGAGGAGCATTCGTAAATGTCAGTCCTGCTTGTACAGCACTGAAGTCACCATTAATAAAGACATTTTTAGAAACGTATATTAACTATATGCGTTCTTTTATATCTCAAAAATTCTTAATTTTTTTTTTTGTGTTCCAATCTAAGACTCGTAAATAACGAAATAGACGCTTTTATCGTATCTTAATTTGAAAGAATAATGTACAAAATATATAAAGCATTAAAAATACCGTATTAGCCTTCAGTCTAGTTTTTCTGTAGCATATTAGAACGGTATAGTTTGATGAGAGCAGCCTCACTGCACACTCGAGTGGCCGAAATGATTGGTTGAATCGATCTAGATTTATCGCGTGCGGGATGTAACGGCGCGGCGCGTGCTGTGCTGGTTACAGAGTATAGTGACAATGACAACTGGACAGCTAGACCAATTATCTAGCTCATAAATAGTTTCCATTAAGAAACTGTGTTACGGAAATAAGATAACGGATTACATACTTTTTTGTAGAAAACATTAAATACAAATGTACAAAACTTAATATAGGTACATAGATAACACCCAGACCAAGACAAAATAGACATTGAAAAATGGAAAATGAAGTATTTAGAAAAAATCGACCCGTCTCACAACACAACCAGCTCCGATGGTGAGACGGGTCGATTCTTTCTAAATATACTTAATTTTCCATTTTGCAATAATAAAAAGTGCATTGTGAATGCAAAAAAGTAAAAATTAAATAACTCAAAATAGATATGTTCGTTCATGCACACAAATATTTGTCTTGTTCGGGAATCGAACCCGAGACCTCTGGCGCAGAAGGCAGGTAATCCTAACCCTGCGCTAAGTCCGTCGTAAAGAACAAGAACATTGATGCAAAAATGCAAGCAATTCGGGATGCCAATATTTCACTGATCTCTAAAAGTTAGTCGTATCTCAAACAAGACCCCTTGTTATTTAAATCATTACTTCCATACTAATATTATGAAGAAACAAGATTTGTGTTTTTTTTTATTTCTTTCACTATTAGAAAGCTACATTCTTCCCGAGTAATAGTATAGGCTAAACTTTACCCCGATATTCCCACGCGAACGGGTACCACGCGGGCAAAAAAACAGAGCGGAGCAGCCGCTAAGTAGTTACAAATTAAAAAAAATATCTTCACGCTTGGACAGATATTTTAATTAAATTATATGTATTATGTAATAAAGGTAGAAATTAGGCCTTGGAAAAGAACAACAACCAAAGGACTAATTACTTATTTTAATTTTAATACCTGGAAAGGTATTTCTTTCGCGTGTGAGGGTAGTAATATCTCCACATTGATGAAATTAACGCTGACTATACAGCGTGTAAGAAGTATTGGATAAATTCGACGCTTCTCGTAACGACTCCGTAGCTCAGTGGTTAGAGCAGTCGCCCGGAAAGCGAAAGGTCGTGGGTTCGAGTCCCATCGGAGCTAGTTGTGAGACGGGTCGATTTTTTCTAAATACTTCATTTTCCATTTTTCTGACTAATTACTTAATGAAGCTAGTGGTTAAAAATTTGTAAGGAAAATTGATTTTTTCTCAAATTACTTACTAAGAAAATTAGTGCGTCCGCCATGCGCCAGTGCAACATACCTAACTAAAAAGCGTAGCAACACGCTACTAATAAGCATACGGACAAGCATACGCCAGTGCAAGACGGATCCATTCGAAGACAATAATTTAAGAAATATTTGTCTTATTACCAGATTTTTAACAACTGTAACCGTCCTATAGTTTTAAATCAAAAAGTCCATATTTTTCCGAGTAGCGCCTTAACCTAGCTACGTTTTAAATCAAGAGGAACATATTTTCATCTAGCTTTCCGCCTGCGGCTTCGCACGCGTGGACTATACGACGTTATACCGTGGCAACCTGATATTTTTTCGGGATGAAAAGTAGCCTAAGTATGTCATTCTCCAGCCTAAACTATCCCCATACCAAAAATCACCATCAATCATACCAATAGTAAATAAAACTGATACTTACTTTAAACCTGTATCTACCTACGTTGAAAATGAAAGGAAAATTAGGCGGTTATAACATAAACGGTACCACTGCCAAAGTATGGGAGTTATTCACAGTTATTCCAGAGATAATTAGTTCACCTAATGACCCGTTTAGCCAACGTTTAGCTGTCAATACAGTGGGGCGGGACATAGACGGGACTTTTGGCGGCCATACCACTTTGTCATACTTAGACGTTGGCGTTGTTGAGTGTCGTCACGTAATTGAAGGAGAAAGTGACCGAATCACCGAACGGTTATTGAAAAAAATCAACACTTAAGTAGCAACGGGTTTGTCGATGACAAGTCAGGTTAAGTTTGATTTCATTCAAGTCGGTTAAATAATAAACGCGAGAGCAGCCATGGTGTCATCTAAATTGACTACAACAAAAAGAAACAGTTCGTATTATATGGCTGTTGAAACATTTTGTCGCTATTCACAGAAATTACATCTATGTAATGGGTTGAAATTTGAAAATATCAGTCTACTACATACGATTACCTAGGTACTGTTATTTCACATAAAATTTTGCCAAAGGAAAACATCAAAGGAAGTCATTACAGCGAAGGTCTTTTGAATTTTCTCCGCGTTCTATTTTCACAGATTTTTCCGAGTTCCTTTTGTTTCGGCGGCAAGGTCGGGCGGTCCAGATCAAAATGGCGCGAAGTCCCGATTGGGAAAGGGAAGCAGACGCAAAGGTCATTCGCTCTCGTGATCGTGCGCAGCGCGCGCTGCCATTGTGGCCCGAGCACGTGGGCCCGTGACGTCACCACGACAGGATTGTTGAAGTCAACAATCAAGATGAAGCTCAAGCGAGAACAAAGGTGCCGCGGAGTTACGAGATGATTGTCTTCTGTGCCATGTGGAGTTACGACTTTATTTGTTTTTAAAGGGAACAATGTATTGTAGAGCTGCAAATGATGCCCTCTTACTATTTATTCTTTTTGTAAAACGTAATGTGTTATAATAAATTATGAAATCTCTTCAAAGCTTGAGAAACTTCAATAGTCATCGTTGTTTATCAATGGGCTGTGGTTTAATAAGCCATGTCATTTATACACAATCTTCTCGAATCTGTGCAGAGCATATTAAATGATGTTCGGAGAAAAATTAAAGCCTAGATTCAAAATAAGGATGGGAAAACCTATCATATTCATATTGAAGAGCTCCAGATGCTCCTCATTGCCAGAGGGTCTCGAAAGAATGAACCGAGAAACGAGCTGCCTACTAACTTCTACCATTACGTAGCTGCATATCAGAAGCAGTATCTCGACAGTGAGCTACCACCGTGAAAGATCCACTAAAACTATCGGCGGCGAGGGGTTACTCAACCTGACATTTCACCACATCGCGCAGTAAATCTCAAACAGACAATAAACTACAAAGTTGGGATATTCTATAAATACAGCGCTTGCGTTACGCGAACACACGCAAATAAACGGACCGATATCCAAACACTCGCAGCTCGAGTGCAATCGAAAATTCGAAATAGAACAGGAATTAATATTCACTTGCACTCGATACTATTATTAACAGTTGGTCCTATTTTTCTTATCCCATTGACATAAATGTTGTTTTGCTTTGAGAGCCGTGTTCAAACACTTTCGATCGATTTATTGGCGCAATAAAATGAGCGAGTTAATTCGTCATCGATGCCAGGCGGAGGACAGTGCGCGTGCGAGTGACAGCGAGAGTCAGACAAACACTATCAATTTGATTCATAATAATGATTGACAAGTTAGAGAACCTGTCATAAAGCAGACAAACCGCAAACCTTATCAGTAGGTCGATTCTCTAAAACTAAAATAAGATACGGCGGAAAATCATTACAGAGTCGCACGCACCCCAGCACTGTACAAAAATGTTGAAAAAGTTGTTTTAAGTATGTTTTGAAATTAGGATAAGAACTTTCGGTGTCTAGGTGGTGTCCACAGCAAACCGCGTCTCATTTATACTAATATTATAAAGAGGAAAGATTTGATTGTTTGTTTCTTTGTTTGCATCGAATAGGCTCCGAAACTACTGGACCGATTTAGAAAATTCTTTCACCATTAGAAAGCTACATTCTTCCCCGAGTGACATAGGCTTATTATTTTATCCTGATATTCTCACGGGAACGGGTACTACGCTGGTGAAACCGCGGAAATCCGCTACCTATATCATTATAAATACACAGACTTTGCTTTAAAAGTTATACATCTAATTTGACATCTTCTTAATCAGTGCGCCTAGCTAGACGATAGATAGGTCGTCCGCCCGTGGCTTGGCGGTGATCAATCAAGTGATCAATCGCGATCGCGCGGTAACCGGAGCGCGGGCGTTACTCCCGGGCTAATTATACCGGCGCACGCGCACCTCAACTAGGTCAATTGACCGATACCCCACCGCGCGCGCGCCTATGGGGTAGATTTTATTTAAGTAACTATCTACAACGGGGTGGCGCTGAAAAAGTATGGACTTTTTGATTTAAAACTATAGGACGGTTACAGCTGTTACAAATCTGGTAATAAGATATATAATATTTCTTCATACCTTTATCTAGATGCGTATACTTAGTTTAAAAAATACGATTTTATGATTTTGCCTCGACACTTTTTCTTTTCGAAAAGACCTAAAAATACGAAAATTCAAGATTATTCTTAAATGGGGTTTCTTACACTATTGGAAATTGGTTTAATTAGTGGACACCAATAATATTTAGGGTCGTATCGAAGCATTTTTTAAGTGTAGTTTAACTGTAGTTTTTTAATACGAAGTGATTTTGTGTTTTTTTTGCCTAATCTGCAAAATCGGTCTCGCTCCCGCGCGCGTCCTTTTCTCATTACTATATCTCGCTTCAGCATATTTTTTCGAGTATCGCCTTAAATGGCGATAAAGCTGAAGGTGATATCGTACTTTTCCCGGAATCTTCAACCACTGAGGTTGTCTGTCTTGTTGTCTGGCTTTCTTGTCTATAACTGTCTTATCTAGAACACAGCAATGCTGTAAACATCGTTGCTACGGCAATAGACTGAGATAAGATGGTGGTAGCTAGAAAAGCGGACTTAGAATGAATCCTATCACCAACCACTGGGAATGGAGCTCGGGACCTCTGGGCCTGATACCGGAGATGTGTGCCACTAGGCCACAAAGGAGGTTGAAAATAAATAGGGTAGATGGCAGTGGATAATTACGCTTACTTTTAAAATCCACGAGATAATTAGAAACATTAAGCATTTGTAACTCCGACCATTGTAATTCCAGTTCAATTCAAATGGTAAGTATGTTATTTATGTCAATTATTTATTAGATCAAAGACGACATTAAAAAAAACAGCTGGATTAAAATGGATAAAATCTGCCCCAGATCGTACTCAGCGGCATAAAATGAAGGAGGCCTACACCCATGAGGTAGAAAAAGATGAAGAAGGGAATATTTTATCGTAAACGATTAGTTGGCGATGAATAAAGCGAGATTTGAAAGAACTCCATAGACGGTATTGTATACAACATGTCATTTGACTTCCTGACTCTCCCGACCTTGCGACCATGACCCGCATTTCTGACGCACCTTAAATTAAGATACACATGACTTCCCGCTTACAAATTTTTTTTGTAAATTGAAATAAATCACAAATATCGTTATATTTCCTTTATTATAATTATTATTGAGTAGGTATTTAGTTGTTCCGAACGTTTCAGCGTATCAAAATTTCGGAGACTACATCAAAATCTGAATTTGTGTTAAATTAAAGTAGGTAGGTAAGTACTTAGTACCTAAACGAAACCGCATAGTTTGAGTTGTTCAATTTGTGTCAGCATATTTTGATCAAACCGAAATATTAGATTTTCGAGGAACCATGTTGTCAGAATGTAAAACTTAAATAAGGACTTTTTATTCTTCAATCAATCTCATCAGTACCTACCTTAAATACTGGTTAGCAAAAAGATAATAAAGATGACATGTAGTAAACAATCATTAACCTCTAAAACAAGACAAATGACAATAAAATTGACGCGTGATTAGCAAGCAAAGTCATCTACAAACAAGATTTATATGATGACCTCTGTGAGCGGCGAACCTCTGATTATACCAAAATAGGCAGTTCACATTCATAAAATAATGTTGACATTTGAAGTTTCAAAAGTGATTTAACTAGTACTTTGATGGCGTAAACATAGGTAGAGCTTTATACGAGTCGCCCAGGTAGAAAGTTGACGCAATTACAAGTAATAAGCATTGCGTTTTGTTCTCTCACATAATAATTATTTTTAACAAGCTGTAATTTTCTTTGACGGTTTGTTAGCCACGATCTATGAAATGGATTTCAACGCATTGCTGATTTCAAAAACATGCAAAGAATGAGACTTATTTATTATTTAAACTTTCCTGCCAAAGCTAATTGAAGCTAATGGGAATAAAGCCGTATAAACTTCTTGAAATCACAAAGCTAAGCCTGTTTAGAATTATCGTACTTTTTGAAAGTGTTTTAAGTAACTTGTAAGACATTTTCCTGTCCCGGTCATCTGAATAGAGCTTTTTCTTTATACTTTGGTTGGAAATTGACTTTTAGGACGATTTTACAGCAATCGACTTCACATGAAATATTTTTTTAGAGTATAAACTTAAACAATTAGTTTTGGACCGACGCGACGACTAATAAACTAGTTTCGGACCGCCCAACCGGACCGTTTTTAACCGACTTCAAAAAAAGGAAGAGGTTATTATTTATTTGTTTTTTTATTTTTTTTATTGGTTGATAGGCAAGCGCTTGTCCGCTATCACGCCTGATGTTAAGCGTTGATGCGATCTACGATGAATCGCGCTTGCTAGAAGGTACCGGTTCACTCGCGACTTGAAGACCCCCAGAAAACTAGTAAACATCCCTAGTAGCAGTTAAAACTGTAACGTGAAGTATCGGTAAGGTAAATTTCGCATCTCTGTAATGTTAACGCAACTTTTCAGGAAGTAAAGTACTATCGACATCGATAAAAAAAATCTTTTTCATAAATCCGTAGGTAGGCTTGTTGGCAGGTAGACTTACCTATTTTACATGAATGCCAAAATCCTATGTCCGAGTCCCATAGTTTGAATGTAGGTTGCTACCTACTAGACGTAGGTACCAGGTATCAGTGTAAAAAACTCGATACTGGCACAAATACAAGAAAAACATAAAAAATTGGACGTGTCACATCGGTGGGCGCTGCGGCGCGGCGTCGGTCGGCGTATCCCGCATTCCTTCCCTCAGGATCGCCAGTTATTTCGGACGGACACGCGGGAGGTTGAGCTTTCATAATGTACGGCACATTCCGGACGCGCGACATGTCGCGGCGCGGCGGCGACGCGCGACGACGGACGCAATGTCAACCGTGACATGACAGGTGAGCCGCGAGGCCGCGCCGTAGGTCAGGCGCATCTATGATATGTGATACTGGTACATCGATACTACAAAGGTTACGGGCAAATGATACTACCACGTATTAACCGTGGCCCCACCGTTTTGCCCCACTGGTGGGTCTACAGGTATTTTTTTTCCCCGTAGACCAACTGCAGTAGAGTTGTAAGGCATGCTTTTCAATGCGTCAACTTCCGTGGGTCCACGGGTAATTGATCAGTAGTTTCTTTCCCCGTAGACCCACTGCACTACACATATGCTACGCATATAAATAAAATCGTGAAAAATGGAAATTAACTTGAAAATATTAGGGTGTTTTTAATCTAGTAGTTAGTTATGACTATTCATATTTTATACTTAGGCATAGAAATAAATTCCAATAGAAACAATAATTAAGTTGAAAAATATAACTTACCAAAAATGGTTACGAGTGAAAAACTGAAATCCTGAAACGGGTACGTCACTTGTATTGCCTGCCGCGTTCGCGGTATTGCACTATCTACGGGCGGATTGGTTTCAGCTTTTTTGTCTAAACCATAATTTGTAAAAGATTTTTTTATTAATTTTTAGTCATATCGGTTATGGCGCGCACCGTTCTGCGCCGGAGTACGGGACGGACTGCGCGTGCGGCCGCCTCTGACGTCACCTCGCCAAATATAGAGCCGGGAAAAGCGCAACTGATTTCCTACTCAACAGCTATATCCTCATGGTTTATTTTTGTGAGGTAGTGGCGGTGATTTACGCCGTGGCGCGCGGCGGCAGTGAAATGTCGGGGATGCGTCGTGTTATTTTCGCCGCGATTTTCGTCGCTTTCCGCGCGTGTCTTTAAACGGCAATAGTGCTGCGTACGCGCAACGCCTTTTGTTTACTATCGGAGGGTCACTGCCTAGCGCCGCTGTTGGGCGCACTCCAAATCGGTAACTTTTTGTTGAACACGACAATTCAGGGAATACTTACTTTGTTGTTCTCTTTTCGAAAAAAGGAAAAAAGGAAAATTCATTAAAGAAAAATTCCTTCCATAAGTACAAATTTATTATGTCTAAGTGAATAAAGAATATTTTTATCTTTATCTTTATCTTATCCTGACCCATTAATTCTTATGAGAATATAGGTACTACGTTAACTAAGTTAATTCGTACGTATTTGGCACTCTCTATAATTCTAACCGCCCTGTCTCAGATTTTAATTTGTATGGGCGGAAAAACTTTTCAGTTCTACCTAAGTATGCATAACTGGACGCACATCGTATAATATGTCGAAAAGCTAAGTGCTAGTAAACAAAATCACATTTAATTAAAATAGAACGAAATTAAGATTTTAATCAAATAAGTAGTACGGTAGAGCTTTTCGCCAGATGTTATTATGAACAGTTTGTAAGCTTCTGGATAGTTAATAACTTTTGTAAACAGATAGTGCCGATATCGTTCGGAAAAACCAGCTAGTGTTCTTGATTGAAAGTGCTAATCACTGATATTTATTACTATACGGACTAGCTAAACTTGCGGAAATGATTTTTATAAGGAGGGATAATAACTCTTTAAGTTAAGTATATAGTTAAGGCACCTAATTTGGCAAATTAGTAGGTAACCTACTGCCTTAGTTACTAGGTATACACTATTTACATGTAATTATGACGCCCTGAGACGTCGTGTCGGTCGGTGTGGTGACGCGTAAGCGACATGATTTGCAGCCTGATTGTGCGGTACAAAGGGTGTCAAAATAAACATTTTCCGAGTACTAACATAACGCATTTTATAAAATGTCGTCGTAAACGATATAACAAAACACTGTTAAGGCGATACTCGGAAAAAGTGTGCTGAAGCGAGATAGCAATGAGAAAACGACGCGCGCGGGAGCGAGACCGATTTTGCTGATTAGGCAAAAAAAACACAAAATCACTTCGTATTAAAAAACTACAGCGATTTTTAAAAAAATGCTTCTATACGATCCTCAATATTATTGGTGTCCACTAATTAAACCAATTTCCAATAGTGTAAGTAACACCATTTAAGAAAAATCTTCACTTTTCGTATTTTTTAGAGGTCTTTTCGAAAAGAAAAAGTGTCGAGGCAAAATCATAAAATCGTGTTTTTGAAACTATACGATTCTAGATAAAGGTATGAAGAAATATATATCTTATTGCCAGATTTGTAACAACTGTAACCGTCCTATAGTTTAAAATCAAAAAGTCCATATTTTTCCGAGTAGCGCCTTAAAATGAAGTCTGAAGAGTTGAGAAAAGACAACGCACAATGTAAATAAATATACTCGCATTAAGCTAAACGTAGAGAATCTATAGAAATACAACGAGAAACGACTTTTGTATTGTATCATTATCATATCATACTGTTGTTTTGCAGCTGTCGTTTCAACGCCTGTGTAGGGGCTTCATCACGGTGGGCTAATAGAAAATTGTAGAATGCTGGAGGCTAAGCTAAAAGAATCCTCAATCAGCGAACTTGAAGTAAAAATATCATAGGAAACAAGATAAGCCTATATAACGATTGTAGTAACTCAAAAGAAGAGGTTACACCTCCATAGACGAAGGCGTTATAAGACATGTGTACGATGTACAATATGACACTTTGACAGGCAGTGACTGACCTTGATGTTCAGCTTGGCGCCGGGCGCGTCGGCGACGTAGCTCTGCATGCCGGCCATCAGCACGGTGGCGCCCAGGAACTTGTTGAGCAGCGCGCGCGCCTCGCTGTCCTCGCTGCTGTCACCCTCCTGGATCACTGCGCGAGGGGAGGACAAGTGAGTTAGCCGACTTTAAGGCTGTGTTCCCAGTAGGCAAACTGTTTGCCGCCGACTTGTTAGCGGAGTTCCGTCGCGTATGGTCAAATTCGCAATCGGTCAAGTGACTGAAAAACCGTCAAAATCGCTTTCGGTCAAATTAGAGATTGGTCCATATCTCGAACTGTCAAAATAGCAATTTTCCATATCGCGAATGGTCATATTAGCATTATTTTCTAAACGCAAACGGTTAAATTCGCCAACAGTCAAAATCGCAATCGGTCAAATATTTCTGTCGGTCGGTCGGCATATTTTTTTTGCTATTTTGACGCTTTGCTATAATGATGATTTGCTATATTGGCGGTTTGCTATATTGACGCTTCGCTATTTTGACTAACTGCGATTTTGACTAGCTGCGATTTTTATGAATTTGACTGATTGCGAATTTGACCATATGCGACGGAACGGTGCGCACCACGACAAAATTTATCGACTCTTTTTCTGTCTGTCAATGAAATTTCACAAACACAAATTACTGAAATAAGCGGGACAGCAACACGCGATGAGAGGTGATAATGTTTAATTATTATAAGCCTTCAAGCCTACAAGAAGGGTCCAAAAAATTGAGCTGACTGCGGACGCTAAAAAACAAACCAACAAAAAGAAAAGTAGAGCTCTCTTACCGATATCGGCGTTTTTCATCCTGGTGAGTATGTCCTGAACTCCAGTAACTTTAGTGTTGCTGTCGAGGAAGGAGGCTGGCTCCCGCGACCGCGTGGTCGTGGTCGTGGTGACTGTGGTCCGGCCAGCGCGGTCTGTGGCCGTCCGCTGTGTGCGGTCCGTGGCCGTGCGGTCACTACGATCTGTGGCAATTCGCTCCGTGGTCGTCCGACCGACACGGTCTGTTTGAGCCCCAGTCCTTCCCAAACGATCAGTTTGCGTAGTGGTCTGTCCCGTACGACCCGTCTGTGTGGTGACTCGTCCCACTCGGCCCGTTTGAATGGTGGCGCGTCCCGATTGGTTTGACTGTGTGACCGTGCGGTCAGTACTGCTTGACACTATCACGTCTTCCACGGAACCCAGGCTGTGTTCGCTGTCCGTGCGCGCTAGCCCTGTACAAATACCAGGTGAAAGATGACAAGAGAGAATAATTCACACTTTGTGAAGAAGGATTTACCTACGTACTACCTTTGTAAACTCCTTAATTTAATTAAGTCACTTCCTAGTTTTTAGTATATGTCATAATTATAGTAAGTAGCACTAACAATGTATAAAAGGCCTAGTGGTCGCCTCTGTGGTCTAGTGGTTCATCCCACCGATTTCAGACCCAGAGGTCCCGGGTTCGATTCCCAGTGGGGGTACATATTGTATTCGGTTGGGTTGGTGGTAGGACTTGTTCTTAGTCCGCCTGGCTAGCTACCACCATCTTATCTAAGTCTGACGCCATAACAATGATGTTTTCAGCATTATTGTGTTCCGGCAGTTAGAGATAAGATAGCCAGCTTCTCAATGATTGAGGATTCCGGGAGTAGTGCGCTTCCACCTTCAGCCTTATCACCACTTATCATCAGGTGTGATGAAGGCTAAGTGCTACACCGTAGTTTATAAAAAAAAGGAAAATATTCCTATACTTAAGTATGAGAAAACTTTCCTTCAGCATTAGCTTTTTGTATAAATTTTATTATTGTACCATTTTGTCTAGCAACGACATAATTATTTTGTAAATGCGTTGCTTCTGTTACAGCTGATGAGTTTTTTTCGCCTGTTTTTCTTGTCAGTTAAAAGATGTCCGTAACAGGTGGTAGGTAAAGAAATGTTGGACGATTCATAAGCATTAATTTTACTTAATCTTTATGAATAAAAATTTATTGACTTTGACTTCTCTTGACTATAAACTAGCGGTTCCTCGCGGTTTCACCCGCGTGGTACCCGTTCCCGTGGGAATATCGGGATAAAATATAGCCTATGTCACTCGGGAAGAACGTAGCTTTCTAATAATAATAAAAAAAAAAACTTTATTTCTCATCACAAACTTCAACATAGATATACAGTGGAAAGCTTAAATATGTCACATTTGAGTTACTTTAAGTTTGTGTGAGACTGATGCCTGAAGTAGATATAAAAAATATCTGAGAATAACAAGACATCAGGCTCCCATTACCTCGGGCCACTAACAAAGATACATAGAACGAAAATAACTCGAGCAAAGCGGTGATGAGTGAAATGTTTCTACATAGAATGCAAAAAAGAAAGAATAATGATAAAAAAAAGGAATGGAAAAAAAAGGAATAATAATCTATCAAAATTGTTAGGGTAAATTTGGATGAAGTGTGTACATGCGGGTTAGTGTGTGTAATTGTGTGTGTTGTGTGTGTGTGTGTGTGTGTGTGTGTGTGTGTGTGTGAGAGAGAGAGAGAGTGAGTGTGTGTGCGTTTATATACATATATATAACGTGCATTATCTGCATGTACAAACAAACTCAATAATCTGTAATATACAGTACATAATAACTCTGTCAAAGAATTTCCGAAATCGGTCCAGTAGTGTCGGAGCCTATTCGTTGCAAACAAACAAACAAACAAACAATCTTTCCTCTTTATAATATAGAAGAAGAAGAAGAAGAATATATAGCGTAAGCGCAGTGAAGAGTTATTAATCTATGAAGATATAGAAGAAGAAAATAGATAGTATAGATAAATTTATCTAAGATATTGAAATAGATACCAAACATAATGTCCTTTGTTTCAGAAGCAGAAACTGTCCCTTAACTACTACTGTTGCACCTTGTAAACTATACCCTTGGATGTAGAGCATACGTACCAGCATGCGCGGAGGAGTCGCTGGAGACGCTATCCCTCATGGTGGAGGTGCGCAGGATCAGCCCGGCCTTGGGGTACGTGCTGGTGGGCTTGGGCGTCTCGCCTGCAACAACAGGCATATTGAGGCATCGCTCAGCACGGGTACAGAGCCACAACCTTTTCTGTTCCGGTGACAGCGGCGCTACGTACGTTTTTCTTTTTTTGTAGCAATTTAACCGGCCCTGTCTTCAAAGAACTTCAGCCGCCAGCAGCGTTATGGTTGGACATCCACTTGACAGCAAAATGACGTTAAAAAAAACACGTTAGTTTCATATTTTGGCCACCGGAACAGAAAAGATTGTGGTGATTTTTATAAGTACAAAAATTAAAACTAATTTTTCTCAAAATAAATCTTTTGAAAGATTCACACTTCCAAAGTGGTAAAATGTGCCCCCCCCCCCCCCCCCCCCCCCCAAAATAAAAGTGAAAATTTTAGTAAATGATATAATTTACCTCTTGATCATCAGTCGTTTAAGGATTTTAGTAACATCCTGTGATACAAGTTTGTCATCACTTTAATAACAGTACCTAATCATCTCTTACATTTTTGTCAAAATGTCATAGACAACGCGTTGTCTAAAACGAAAAACTTCTTTTACAGAACAGCAAAAAGAAAAAAAAACCTTTTTTCTGTTCTGTATGTATGACTCATGAAGTTTGACTTAATATACCTCAGTATTAAGTCGAGCTTCATGGTATGACTGAAGAGATTTGTTAGAGAAGTAAAACTTCAAAGAGAGTAAAAGTAAAGAGTTTGATGATTCAGACCTGTCAATTGATTGAGATGTGTTTTCACCGTTTGGCGCGAACATTCAAAGTGGAAAGGCGGAACTTTGAAATTTTTTGCTAAAAATAGTTTTTTCGCGTCTTTTAACTAACTAATTAGTGTTATTTCAGCACATTTATATTCGTTTCATTGCTACATTATAAAAAAATCTTTCAATGAACGAGGAAAGTGGCGGCAGAACCGCCGCCAAGAGAAAAGCAAACGGAGGCGAAGATTCTCCTCCTGTTAAAATGGCGGCAAATTTTACACACAGCCCTAGGGGTTTATTCAAAGACTATGTGCATGTTTATACTGAAGACTCTAAAAAAGAATATCCTATTCTATTATCTTCTTCAAAACAAGGCACCAAAATCGACTTGATGCAAACTAACTCTATATTGAAGTCTTGTGCAGGTCTTATGTATGTCAAGCCTGTTGGTAATTTCCTGTTAAAAGCATTTTTTAGTAATAAAAAAGATGCTAACACTCTACTATTAAACAATAACTTATTACAAAAAAACGAATGGCAAGCAAGAATCCCTTATGACCATCTCGAAAGCCTTGGTATAATTAAAACTCCAAAAGATATTTCAGAAGAAGATTTATTAAACAATATGAAAGCCAGCAGTGAAATAATTGGTGTGAAGCGTTTTATGAGGAAGAACCCTGACGGCAGTATGACTCCAACTCCAACAGTTCTCATTACATTCTTGAGTTCAACAAGACCAGATCATGTAACATATGACTACATATGGTTTGATGTCTTGGAATATGTTAAACCAGTTCGTCAGTGCTTCGTGTGCTACAAATTCGGCCATGGTCGTGGTTCCTGCAGAAGTTCACAAGTATGTTCCATCTGTGCTGGCAACCATTTCTTTAAGGACTGTAATGATAAAGAAAACATTAAATGCACTAATTGCAATGGTAAGCACGTAGCTATTAGTAACTCTTGTCCAATAAAAAGTGCTAAAAATCAAGAATTGAAAGATAAAATAAATGGTAAACAAACATATGCCACTGTAACGGCCAAAATCAAATCTACTTCTGTTGACATCCCCCCCTCAGTCTCTGAACCAGTCCCAAGTCAGTCTAAGCTTAATAACTTAAAGTTATTAAATGTGCCTCAAAAACGTATGCTCTATACTGACATTTTAAACTCCGATGATGTTTTAA
Source organism: Crambus lathoniellus (assembly GCA_949710035.1). Lineage (NCBI taxonomy): Eukaryota > Metazoa > Arthropoda > Insecta > Lepidoptera > Crambidae > Crambus > Crambus lathoniellus. The sequence goes on along the minus strand of OX453303.1, from coordinate 956,783 downwards.
ATGTTCTTACTAAAACACTTGTTGACCTTAGTAAAAAAGGATCACAATCTGGTGACACTATCTCGTCTAGACTCATCAAAGAACTGCTTATTTCCAACTTTGCCTCCTAATTTATGGACACTGGTTTTGGTATTAAGCAACTCAATATCATTCAATGGAACTGCCGTAGTATTACACCTAAATTAGATCAACTTAAACATTTCATTTCTTCACTTGACTTTGATATTGATTTAATACTTTTGAATGAAACCTGGCTAAATCCCGCTAAGTCTCTTAGAATTCCAGGGTATACGATAATTCGACGCGATTCTGATCGTCCTCATGGCGGTATTGTTGTAGCAATAAAAGATAAGTATACTTTTAAAACTATTGACACTCCATCAAATTATCACTTTCAAAATCTATTGATCTCAATTAATGTTGGCTCCATGATAATAGATGTTCTTTGTGTATATATTCCTCCTCCCCCTAACGGCAAATTTAATATAAAAATGCTCCGAAACTCCTTCTCATTTATAAAAAGCAAGTACTTTTTACTTATTGGAGATTTCAACGCTCACCACACTTCTTGGGGTTGTCGCGACATTGATAATAGAGGGAACAAAATTGATTCATTTGCAGATGAACAGAACCTTATTTGCTTGAATGACTACACTGTTACTACTTTGGCACCCCATGGTCAAAGTGGCAACGTTCTGGATTTGGCGTGGGCGTCTCCAGCGGTGAGTTCTAACTGTTCTTTCTATGTACATGACGATCTTCTTAGTAGCAATCATTTTCCTATTTTCATTGGTATTCTTTACCATACCCCTTTACAATTTGGTAGTGATCCATCGTCACCTCCAAATATAACCTCAAACACTGATACTTTTTCTACCTCTGGTTTATCTGAAATTAACTTTAATAAAATAGATTGGTTAAAGTTCAAAGAACTTTGTGAAGATAGTTTTTCAACGTTTTCAATGAAATCGGATCCTATTTTAAACTATAATTCTTTCATTCAAAACTTGTGTAGTATTTTAATGACATTTCCTAAGAAAGGGGGAAAAACTTGCCATAATAGAAAGCGCAAAGCTACTGTCTGGTGGAATGATTTATGTTCTCGTGCAGTAAATGAAGCTAAAATTGCATTATGCTCCTACAAAAAGTATCCTAACTCAGAAAATTACATTATTTACAAACGGCTTGATGCCAAAAAGAAAAGAATATTATCAGAACAAAAAAGCTTGAGTTGGGCTAATCTTTGTAATTCTTTTAACAGATTGACTCCTAGTAAACTGATTTGGAACTATATAAAAAAATTCAAATTTGCAAAATTTGGCTCTAGTCCCAAATCACATTTTCTAAATAATTCACGAAATGCTTCTGCTTATTTGAACAAACTAGCTTCTGATTCAAGTTCTTCCTCCTCTCATATCCAGTTAGATTCATGCTTTGAATCTGAAGGACTAGAATCTGCAAAATGGATACAAAATCCTTTTGAGTTCTATGAATTAGAAGCCGCTTTAGCTAAGAAAAAGAATACTTCTCCTGGACCCGATTTTATTCCTAATTCTGTTTTAAAAAAATTACCGAAAAATGCGAAAACCATTCTTTTAGAAATCTTCAACCAACTTTGGTCACATAATATTATACCATCCAGTTGGAAAATCCAATTTATTGTTCCGATATTAAAACCTAATAAGGATAGCAATAGTATAGATTCATACAGACCAATTTCCTTAACATCAAGTTTAGCCAAACTGTTTGAAACGATGCTTAAAAACCGATTAGAATGGTTTGTGGAACATAATTCGCTGATACCCGACTACCAATTTGGGTTCCGCAAGGGTAAAAATACCATGTTTAATTTAGGTTGTCTAATTGGTGACGTTCAAAACAATTTAAGGAAAAATAAACTCACTTTAGCGGTTCTCTTAGATTTCAAAGGCGCATTTGATAACATTAAACACGAATACTTGATTGAATGTTTACAAAAACTAGGCTTTCCCGGTTCGGTTTTGTTTTGGATTTATAATTTTTTGAATGATCGCTCTTTATCACTTAAAGTTAACAATAATCTATATGGTCCTTGTTCTTCTTTCAAAGGTACTCCTCAAGGTTCTGTAATTTCTCCTTTGATTTTTATTTTATGTCTTGTAAATTTTATGAAAATTATTCCAGACTCTATAAAGTATTCTTTCTATGCTGATGATCTCTTAATTTATTTGGATTGTGATGATCTCTCAGAAGGAGAACGCATAATGAATAATTGCCTCTCAGTTTTATGTACATATCTTACCAGTTTTCTTGAGCTTGAAGTAAATGTCGATAAAAGTTCAGTTATGCTTTTCTCTTATAATACATCATCTAACCCTCGTATATTTTACAATAGCGCTCTCATACCATTTAAAACATCTGAAAAATATTTAGGTATCGTACTCGATTCACAATTATCTTGGGGTCCTCACATTGAGTACATTTGCAAAAAAGCCGAGCAGCGTCTTAATATTCTGAGGTCTTTAGTTGGCGTAAGCTGGGGTTCTGATCCGAAAACTCTAAAGAATTTATATTTCTCTTTAGTACGTAGTCAATTTGATTATGGCTGCGTTTTTTATGCTGATGCATCTAATCAATTGCTCCGTAAACTAGATGTTTTACAAAATCGAGCCTTACGTGTTATGACTGGCGCTATGATGTCGTCTCCAATAAATTCCTTAGAAGTAGAGTCTGGGGTTCCCCCGTTAAACATAAGAAGAAGCTACCTCACTGAAAAATTTTGTTTGAAATTAGTCAGCCATGATAATGTTTTATTAGGTCGCTTCCTACAGAACATTTCCATTCCAAATTACAACATTAACCCTTTACCCGCTTCTCCTACCATTAGCGAATCCATAGCTTACTTAAACTTTGAATTTCAAGACACAGTACGCTGGTCGTATCTTATACCCTGTTTCTCTTACAGCTTTCATACAATGTTACTAGATGTTCCTGTAAGTCTTACTAGATTTAATACAAAACAAGATTTTTATGAGTTCTTGGACGAGAAAAGTGATCATATTAAAATTTATACAGACGGATCCAAATCTTCTTCTTACACTAGTTTTGCTTTTTATGACTCAAATAACAAATTTGGTAAAGTGTTTTCGTGTGATGAACATTTTTCAATTTTTTCTGCTGAAATACTTGGTTTGATTTTTGCCTGTAAATACATTATTCAAAATTTTCTTAGTTCTAAGTTTTCGAAATTCTTAATACTATGTGATTCTATGAGTGCTTTACAAGCTTTAGAACAAAAGTGTATTAGTAATAATTCTAATTATCTAATTTATGAATTAAGATATCTTGTTCATCTACTACATAGTAACAATATTTTTGTAGAATTCTGCTGGGTACCAGGGCATTCTGGCATTCTCGGCAATGAGTTGGTAGACAAACTCGCACGATCTGCTAAAAACTTGGCTACAATTAGTGAATATAACGTACCATGCAGCGACCTAGTAATTCATTTGAAAGAAAATTTGCTTAAGCGGTGGTCTTTGGATTTGGAAAACACTCGTCAGGTTAAGGGCAAATGGCATGCTGAAATTGCCTCCGTACCCAGTACGAAAGCTTGGTTTGAAAAAGCAGGTTATCGTGGCAGAAATTTTGTTACTAGTTTATGTAGATTAAGAATAGGTCATTGTAAATTTCCATCTCATCTTCAACGTCTTAGACTTAGCAATAATTCTTTATGTAAATACTGTTCTGTCCCAAATTGCGACTTACAGCATTTATTTTTTGACTGTAAATATTTTAACTTGGAACGTCTTTTACTAATATGTTCTTGTGATGAAAGTATAAAAAACGAATTTCCAAAAAGTGTGCAAGATTTGCTAAAACATAATGAATTGTACAAAATTGTATATAATTTTTACATCAACACATTCGGTCCTTTGTAAATATCATTGATTTTCATTTTAAGATAGAGTTTTAACTCATATTCAGTACTTAAGTATGTTATTTGTTTTTCTTTCTTTCAATTTGTTACTTGTATTTAATAATTGTTATTTTGTTAATCTGTTTCCTTAGATTTTACTTAATCTAAGATTGTTAACTTTTGTCAGTTATGTTAGTGTTTAAGCAGATGGCCATGTAGCCAAAGCTTCAATAAAAAAAAAAAAAAAAAAAAAAAATGTGTTTTCACCTATTTTTCTTTGTTCAATGTGTTTTACTGTGTTCAGTTTAGTTGAGTTACTTAAACTGGTTCACAAATAATGAACCGTTGCTTGAACTACCGCGATAGGACTCGTTAGTGTTTAGTGTGATTTGCTGTTTCAGAAAAGACATCTTTAAAAATTTAAAAAGCCTTTGGTTACATAATTGTAAGTTGTATTTATTATTTTCTTCTTAATAAAGTAAGGTATACGTAGTATTTTTTTGTCCTTTGTGGTAAGGTGCAGTGTTATCCTGTGTTTCCCTGACGACATATCGAACTACATCGCATTTAAGGCGATGAATCCCGACCGAAATAGGCACGCTAACGCTTGCTCGGCCGCGCGCGATACACTTCACGCGGACGCAGCGGCAGCCGGCAGTGAACTGTGAACTCGCGAGCGCCCCGCGAATCGAAAATCACTTAAAATTCAATTAAAAATTAAATAATAAAAAATTTACACTTATGACGGCCGGAATCCCTCGGCTAATCAAAGACAATTATTTTCGTATATTTTTCATTAACTAAAACCAAGTATACTGCAAGTAATACGACATTTAGATTACGATTAGACGGATGTTTGGGATTTTATTTGACACAGTAAAATATCACCAATCGAAAAAATACGACCGGAAGCACTAGATAAATAACTGTAAAATAACATATATTTTTTCTAAGTTTTAAGTACTTGTGATTTGCGAGTAATCCATAATTTAAAATACCCTATTTTGGGGAATGCCCGCCTTAACATAGGTAATGAATTAATGACATGTTGACACTCGTCAGTGACTACAACTTAAATCACTGTCGAGACGTCACTGTTGAGATTGTAGAGTGTTTGTCAGATAACTCTGCGCGTGACTGGCGCGTTTTTGGCGCTAGTTACAGTGCATTTTTTTTGTTCTTATGTTATAGAAAAGATTAGTATTCGATTTTTACCGCGCGCAGACTTATCTGACGAGCACTCTAAGCAAAGTTATAGGTAAAGGGAGTTACATTTCGATAATCTTATTATTTATTTTTAACACTGTCTATATAAAGTTTCCAGATTTCAGTGAGTTCATTTCCAGATTCATCTTTCTCGTCTTATCTTAACATTATCGGGTTTTATTCTTTCTCTTTCGATCGTTTACAGACTATATGCTGTAGATTTTAATAAAAACTTTCAACGAAAATTGGTTTGAACGAGATATTTTAAGCAGTTTTTAAGATAAAATAATGCATTTTCAAAAACCGTAAGAAAGTAACTTATCTTTCATACAAACACTATGAAAAACAAAGTTATCTGTTATTGAAAATGAAGTATCTATTTATTTGAAAAAAAATACCCGTCTCATAACTAGCTCCGATGGGATTCGGACCCATGACCTTTCACTGTCCGGGCGAATCTCTAACTACTGAGCTCTGGAGTCGTTATTAATAGTCTAATACTTCATTTTCAATTAAAAAATTGCATTGTGAATGCTAAAATGTAAAACTAAAGTTATTGTTGCTGACGAAAAAAGATAGCTAGGTGTATTATATAATCGGTACGTTAAGTGGGTACGGAATCCTTCATTGCCGAATCCGACTCGCATATTTGGCCGATTTTTTAAATTCTTTCCCTCCAGGGATCGCAAAATAATTCCTCTCTGTTTATTACGAATATTATGTGTATTCAGGTTTCAAAAATAATAAGATCTTTTATCAGCGACCTTGTTCGTAAATATTCAAATCAATCTCAGGTAAACAGGTCAAAGTCAGACGGAGCGATCTCTATTTCATTAATAGTGAAGTCGGAATAAGTAGTCTCTTTTATTTATTTTTATTTAAGTTTTTGCGTTTATCTAGGTTATAGGACCGACCATATTACGTTCATTCAAGTATACACTACTTTAAAAGTAATACACTAGCAAATTCCTTTTAAAACCATATTTGCTATACTAATCAGATACTAATATTAAAAATGTAAAAGTGTGTTTGTTTTCCGTATTTCACGGATCAACGTGATTTTTTTGGTATTGGTATAGGTAGTTTGGGGGCTGGAGAGTGACATAGGTTTTGTATCCCGGAAAAATATCACATTCCCGAGGGATGACGTCGTGTAGAACACGCGGGCAGAAGGCTAGTTGATTCCTATTTCTTTTTCAGTCTTTTAAGGCGCTACTCGGAAAAAGTATGGACTCTTTGATATAAAACTATAGGACGGTTAGAGTTGTTATAAATCTGGTAATAAGATATATATTTTTTCATACCTTTATCTAGAATCGTATAGTTTCAGAAACACGATTTTATGATTTTGGCTCGACACTTTTTATTTTCGAAAACACCTCTAAAAAATAAGAAATATCAAGATTATTCTTAAATGGGGATACATATACTATTGAAAATTGGTTTAATTAGTGAACACCAATAATGTTTAGGATCGTTTAAAAGCATTTTTTAAAAATCGCTATAGTTTTTGAATACGAAGTGATTTTGTGTTTTTTTTGCGTAATCGGCAAAATCGCTCTCGCTCCCGCGCTCGTCGTTTTCTCATTGCTATCTCGCTTTAGCATAATTTTTCCGAGTATCGCCTTAATTGGTACCAACCCATCTTAATGCCATGAAGGTAGATATTGAAATCAATAAAACGGAATAGCAATAAGAGACACTGCCTGCACCGCAGCCAGGTAACGGTTGCGGCGGTCGAATCGGGTCGTAAAGTATTACAATAAAATAATAATATCGACCTGAATGTCTGCGTGTACCGTTACGCTACAACACGTAAAGGACTTGTGCAAACTCCATTTATTATATATTATGTGCCAACAGACAATAATATATAATGATTAAAATTAGAAACCGTAATTTAAGAATGGCCCTTGAGGTCAAACCGTAACCATCCCTGGGTGAAGGTTCAATTCCCGACAGACCGGTATTTTACAAGCTTTTATTTAACTTGCAGTGTATGTATGTATGTCCGTTCGGGTCCCAGTGTCCGATTCAGCTGAAATTTTGCATACAGGTTTGGTATGGATGACAATACAATATGAAAGTAAGGTCAGCAAAAAAGCTTGTCATAAAAATAATTTTTTTACAAAAAACTTATTTTGTTTAAGTTTTTAATGTAATCTATTTCCACGCAAATATCTTGATAATTTTTGAAAACCTCCGTATCCGAGTAGTTTTCAAGGTGCCGCTATTTAATTAATAATTCCCGCTCGGGTAAATATTGAATAACGATCTTTTCAATATTTCCTCGTAGTGTAGTCAATGAAGCCTGTTGACCCCCACAGTAATTCCTCAGTCAGAAAGAACTTTACAGCATGATAGAGTATCAATAAATTAAAAGTAAGGTATACATTTCCAAAAAATAATAATAATAAAAGGTTAGGTATTTTTTAATGAAAGTCTTATTTCATTGATATCTTTTTTAGGAAAAATGCTCCGTCTAAACTTTCTTCATCGGACATATTCATGTAACGTTTATCCTACTAATCCTACTAATATTATAAATGTGAAAGTTTAGATGTTTGGATGTTTAGATGTTTGGATGTTTGTATGTTTGTTACTCAATCACGCCAAAACGGCTGAACGGATTTGTCTGAAATTTGAGACAATGATTCGTTGTAGCCTGGAGAGGAACATAGGCTACTTTTGATCCCGAAAAACTGTCACATTCCCACGGGATAACGTCGTGTAGTCCACGCGGGCGAAGCCGCGGGCGGAAAGCTAGTATTATAAATGTGAAAGTTTAGATGTTTGGATGTTTAGATGTTTGGATGTTTGTTACTCAATCACGCCAAAACGGCTGAACGGATTTGGCTGAAATTTGGGACATAGATACTTTGTAGCCTGGAGAGGAACATAGGCTACTTTTTATCCCGGAAAAGTATCACATTCCCGCGGGATAACGTCGTGTAGTCCACGCGGGTGAAGCCGCGGGCGGAAAGCTAGTAAACAATAATATGAAATATCTAAAAAAATATCCCAGCAGAAACACCAAATTTTAATAAAATAATTGGGGTGACTTGGACTAAAAAAAGACTCTGTCGAACTTTTGAACGGAATTATACCATTTTGCCAAGCATACTCTGTTTGAAAAAAGTTTTGGATTTTTATCAAGTATCACATACTAGTATAAATAACTCATTTGGTAAAATAAATTTCGACTGAGAAATTACTCGGTTCAATATATAAACAGATTTGTATTTGTAGGCATAAATACCTAACTTCCGTGTGAGTTTTTTTTTGGAAAATTATTTAAAAATTTATGGCTCATGCTTTTTATAACCCAGCAAAGTTCCATCGACTGAGGAATTAATGTATGGGTCTCCATGCAAAGAATCTGTTCATTGCCTACACTATCGGGTCTGGGTGTATGTGTTAATACCCGTCGTTTCTTTTTCAATCTCTATACCTAATACTTAGTGCTCAAGTTATTATAGTTTGGTATGGAACTATGTATGTGATGGTGACCAATATTTATTTATTACTATTATTTAGCTTATGTAACTGTAATTCATCAGTTTTGTTTTTGCAATGCAAAAATTAATTCTTATGATTTTTTAAATATTCGAACTTAATTTTGTATTTTATTTCATACGAACCATAACCAGCATGTCTAAACGGTAAGTAGTGTCGCTCCATCACTTTAAACACTACCCTTAAGGGTTCCACTGCACTATATCAATAACGCATAGCGCGACACTAGTAGCCGACCACGCGCGCGGGAAGTAGACCACAGACAGACCTCGACAAGGTGTGTCCACAAACAATGAGCGAAATAGGTGACACTGGGCAGTATTGTTGTATTGTTGCGATTGTTCGCGGCGTTCGGCGTCGGCGGTGTCGCTGCCGGCATCGAAAGCCAACTGATCGCCGCTTAACTAAGTAACTCGCTTATGTAAGAGCGCACACGCAGCCGCGGCCGTTGCGCTTGCGAATGCGAGGCGCAATCACCGAAAATGACGGTTGTTCGTTACAAAACGTTCGTGATAACTGGCGATTTTTTAAGACACTCTAGTGCTAGACTGGGCCGTTAACTGTTCTTACGTGCTGGTGGTTAAATAATCTGACTTCCTGAGAACGTTAAGCCCCCAGTACAGGTTGGCGATCATGGTCGGCGACCATGACCAATTCATCGTACATTGACAGTTTTGAAAGAACCTTGTTAAACTTGTTCGTTCAAAAGTGTCAATGTACGATGTATTGGTCATGGTCGCCGACCATGATCGGCCATCGTGTACTGGGGGCTCTATAGAAACGGAAATCTAGGACTCAATTTGACATTTAACCGCCTCTGTGGTCTAGTGGTTCATACCACCGTTTTCAGTCAGACCAAGAGTTCCCGGGTTCGATTCTCAGTGGGGGTCATTTTGTATTCGGTTTGGTTGGTGGTAGGACTTGTTCTTAGTCCGCCTGGCTAGCTACCACCATCTTATCTAAGTCTGACGCCATAACAATGATTTTTTCAGCATTATTGTGTTCCGGCAGTTAGAGATAAGATAGGCAGTTCCTCAGTGATTGAGGATTCCTGGAGTAGTGCGCTTCCACCTTCAGCCTTATCACCACTTATCATCAGGTGTGATGAATGCTAAGTGCTACCCCGTTGTGAATAAAAACATAAAAAAAATTGTTTGACTAAATTGGTTTTTATCTTAATCAGTACTACTTATTCGTAGAGAATTGAGTATGAAAAGTCAATAAACAGTTTATTTCTAGGATCTTAAAATAAATTTCACAGTTATTCACTTCAATTCTTCAATCAATACGTGCAGTGCATCATATTTTAGGCGAGAAAGCTTCTAAAAGTAGTAAAAAAGGTAAACTTTGTACGTGAGTAAAAGTACCTACAATCCAAACCACTTGTTTCCTTAGTATATTCATTTTGTTTTGGGATCACGAAGCGAGCCGCTTCATATTAGGTACCTACACTACAAGTGAAAGAACTTTTAAAATCGGTCTACTAGTTGTTGAATTTATCAATTACTAGCAGATCCTAGCGAGTTCACCCGCGTGGTACCCGTTCCCGTGCGAATATCGGGATAAAATATTATAGCCTATGTCACTCGGGAAGAACGTAGCTTTCTAATGGTCAAAGAATTTTCCAAATCGGTCTAGAAGTTTCGGAGCCTATTCGATGCAAACAACGAAACAAACAACCAAATCTCTCCTCTTTATAAAATTAATATAGATATAGACAAACATACCAACAAACAAACAAACAAAAAATGACATCTTTCTCTTTATAATGCTAGTATAGATCTCTACTATGTACTGGACGGATTCAGCTGAAATTTGGCACGCAGATAGGTATTATAACGTAGACTTCTATAAAGTGTTGTGAAACTTGTGAATGATTCATACAAAATTTGACTTACTTGCGTTCTTGATGAACTTCTCGGTCAGAGATTTTACGGAGCTCTGTCTGACAGTTTTCCTGTCTTCTCTCCTCATAGTCTTCTCAGCTTTCTCTGTTTTTTCGCTTCTCTCCGTCCTCTCGTTTCTCTCTGAACTCTCGGCCTTTTCAGTTCTCTCAGCCTTTTCTATCCTCTCGGCTCTTTCTGTCCTCTCCCGCCGTCCGATGTGACGAGGTTCCTGGTCCTCCGTGCTCCTCTCGTACTGGATCTTCTGGAGCCGCTCCTGGGCCACATCAGAGCTGGTGACGTCAGAGATCTCTACGCGGCTGTCCACCACGCGCCGGTCGCTGTGGGTGAATTGGTCTAACACTGCGCGCTCCTCCTTCTGTACAACAAAGAAAACATGCTAACTGAAAACTTTCAATTTTACTATGGGACTTTTTAGAGACTCCAAGTACATGAAGACTGAAAAGTAAAATAATATAATCACGACACTCATAATAGGTTACGTTTACCTTAAGTTTACTTTACGGTAAGTCTTTTATTCGTTTGTCAAGGCATAGAAAACGAAAGCGACACATTTTACAAAAACAACTTTTGTGACAAACGTCCTTTTTAAGGCAGTTTGTATAAAATAATAATAACAAAAAATTCTTACAATTACACCAACTATCTAGCACATAATTTATTTATTTATTTATTTATTTATTTATTCACAACGGGGTAGCACTTAGCCTTAAGTAACTGTGTTAAAGAAACTAGATAACGAGTTATTTAAAAAATCACACCCGTCTCACAACCAGCTCCGATGGGACCTGGTTGTGAGACGGGTCGAGTTTTTTCCAAAATACTTATTAATTTTTTTTTATTTTTCAGTAATAAAAATTGCATTTTGAATGCAAAGAAGATTGTATAGATGTTAGTATGGAACCCTCGGTGGGCGAGCCCGCCTCGCACTTGTCCGGTTTTTTATTGTAAATACATACTTACTTAATATACATAGGTAACACGCAGACCAAGACAAATAGACATGTTCATGCACACAAATATTTGTCTTATTCAGGAATCGAACCCAAAACCTCTGGCGCAGGCAGATATCTCCTACCCCTGCGCCAAATTAGTCAATATAATAATAATAAAAACACAGCGATTGATAAATACTATACAACAAAAAATGTTTCCCAACATTATTTTGCGATGGTTAACAACTTCGAAATAATTTAAACACTTGAGATTTTAAATTATTTTTATGCATTCACAATGCAATTTTGTAAGTGTACGAGTAGGAAAAATGTGATAGTAAAAAACCACGAGCCCTATAAGTAACTTGTAACCCCCCTGAAAGTTACCTATAGGGCTCATGGTTTTTTACTATCACATTTTTCCTATAATTGATACACTTCATGAAAAAAATAAGTGTTTGCTACCGTGTGAATGTCCTTGTAAGTGTGTCCGGTGGTGCCTCCGAACTTCTTGGTGGTGGTGATGGCGGCGAGCCCGTGCAGCCGCGAGGGGGGCTCGCCCTGCCCGCGCAACAGCTGCTCCAGCTCCTCGGGCGAGCTTGAGTACGCCGTCACTGACACTGAGCCTTCCGGCTCGCCTCCGTTGCGCGAGTGGAACTCTTGCCGGATCACGGTGCCTTTCACTGCATAAAACGAACATACATCACTTTAAAACTACCTTGTATACCATTTTAGGGAATTAAAGGATTCACAAACGCAATCTTACTTTTGTTTTAAAAGTAATAATCGCACAACAAAAGTGATTAGTTTTTAGAAATTATACTTCCAAGATCTTTCAAGAGTATTTGTCTGCAGTGTAACAGTTTGATATCTAACACACATTTCAAGATAAGAGTCATAATGTCACCTGTGTAAATAATCGCGTCGTGAGAGATGACTCAGAGAGCGACATACCTTGGTAGTTACTAGCTCCATTGCGCAACGCCTTGATGCCGAACAGTGGCTTCCCGTCGGCGTCCAGAGGGCCGGGTCCGTAACTGGACGTGATCACGTCCAAGGGTTTCGCGATCACCTTCGATGGGCTCGGTGCGCGGTATTTCGGCTTCTCAGCTTCGATTTTCTTGCTGCTAAAGGAGCGTGTCTCCGATGTTGTTTTCTTTAGGTTCCTGTTCGTCACCCACGATGGTTTCTCTTCCTGCACTTGTTTCGGTGTAAGCTTTTTATCGATGTCGTACACCGTTTTGATGATTGTCTCCTTTTTGCCAGTGTCAGACAACTGCCGCTTTAGCACCGGACTAGGTGATTTCTCTCGCAGTCGCTCGGTTGGAGTCTGTACTTTGCGATCCGGGCTACGTTTTTTCTCAGGTGATGGAGTTCGTTTACCATTCACTCGAACAACTTCTATTGTATCTTTCGATGATGTTCTCTCAGTGAAACTTTTTGAGATAGTTGATTTAGTCTCGGTTACTTTATTTTCCTCTACCTGACCTACAGTTTTACGAGCAGCTGTTTCAGTAGTCTTTTTTGCTTTCGACTCTAATACTTTGATTTTGTCTGTGTCGTTTATTCCTGCCTTTTTTAAATATGCAGTCGCATATTCATTAAAACGGTTTGGTTTTGGTTTTGATGCAGCCATTTTGCTAGGTGAAGGCACTCTGGCTTTCTTATCCGGACTTGGTTGACGGACTGGACTCTTGGTCACAACTGGTGAATTAGGGGTGCACTTGTCAGGACTGCGAGGTATGTGACGAGGGATCTGCTCAGGCTTGTAGGGTTCCTTCGCGTGTCCATTCAATGTGGTTGTTTGATCTTTTGGATGCATACGATCGGCGATGCTCTTTTGTGGTGTTGACTTATGGTTTCGTTCAGGAGAAATAGTTTTCTGTGCCACTAGTTTAGAGTAGGGCTCGGGTGACTTGGCTTGCCTTCGATCGGGAGATCTGGTCTTTGAAATGTTTAAGGTTGTATATTTTGTTGTTCTACTCTGTGTTTCCATGTCAGTTTCACTCTTCTTTTTAGCGATTCTTATTTGAGCCCGGATTCGTCGCCTTTGCTCATAGCCCCCGACTTTTTCCAACTGAAAAGTAGAATTAGTCAGTAAAGAAATATATACATCATAGAAATGGAAAATAAAATGCTAATAAGCATGCAAAATGTGTGTTTACTGACCATTTGTTCCAGGAGGTCTAAGTCAAAGATATCTTCTATACAGGGCTGATGATGCTCGACACTGCGCCGGCGCTCGCTACTGGTCGTCGACCTCTCGACGCTCGTTCTTCGCAACTCTACGCCAAACTTGCCACTCCCGCGACGGCTGCTTACTTCTGTTTCTTCGACAGTCTTCACTTCTTCTTTAAATTGACTAGTTTTAGTTGGACGCTGATATCCAGGCGTCGTATCATGCGGTATCTTTTCATGTTCGGTGGGTGTTGCATTAGGTGACTTCGCTCGATGAACCGGTTGTCTTGTTGTGACTGTTTTTGAGAAAGTGGTGGTTTCCACAGAGTTCCGCATCGGTGATTTGGTCCGCGTGGTCTCTGGTGAATGTGGTCTAAGACGAGAAGGACTACTGCGAGGCTTTTCATCTTGAACAGAAGGTTGCAGATGAGATCGCACTGGAGTTTTGCTGGCTGGACGGCCTATTTGTTGAGTTGGTTTTTCAACCTCAATATCTATTTCGCTGTCAACATCTGTTATATTTGGAGAACCATCCTCAATAGAAGGATGTAAAACAATGGTAGAATCAGTTTTCGGTGACTTTTTAATCACACCAATATCAGTTAATTTGGTCGTTTTCACATTTGTGACATCTTTCGTTTTCTTTGTAGAGGCAATGTTCTCAAAGAGTGCTTTTGCTTTTTTTACCGCCTCGCTGCTGCGTAATGTTGTTATCTTTATGGTAGGAGCCTTTTCACTTGGTTTTAGATTTTGACTAGGAATGTCCTTAACTTTTGCATGGGATGATTCAGTTTCTTTTGTGAATGAATTCCTTTTACCTGTATGACTTTCGTATGTTTTCTTTATAAGACGGTCAGAGTCTTCCAACTTTCTTTCGTTTTCTTCAATCGTTTCCTTTGAGTCGTTGTTAACGTCAATATTATCCACAATTTTCTTCATAATTATGTCATGTTGTTCTTTTATCTTCTTTTCTTTTTCAGCTACCTCTTGCGACTCTGTCAAAAATTGCTCAGCAGTTTTAACAAATTTATTGACTTTGTCTGACACACTTAATAAACAATCATCACTCTTAAGTGATTCGTCGACATCCGTCATATCTGGTCGCTGAACTTTTATTGTGGGTTTAACTTTAGGTGCTTTTATGTTTTCTGCAGTTTCAACAAACAAATGAGCCTTATCATTGACACTCAGTTTAGTGTAGTCATCTTGATATGTGGTGTTTCTATCATAATCATGTACGATTTTACGAGAAGGACTTTTAGAATCTCTTTTATCTTTAGGGCCTTTGGCAAATTTATTAACTTTTTCAGAGACTGTTAATAAACATTCATCAGATTTCAAGTTTTCATCAATGAAATCCGAGTGTACCCTTCTTTCAGTGTCCTTAAAATGTTTAGTATCGTAAGTTGAATCTGAATCAATTTTATTCGTAAATTTAGAAACTTTGTCATTAACACTTAGGAGACATTCATCAGTTTCAGAGACAAAGTTTTTGGCATTGCGTTTGACAAATAATTCATCGTCTTCGCATATTTCGACTATATCATCGACAATTGATTCAGCTTCATGTATTGTGTTGTAAGTCCGTTGCCGAAATTCATCATCAGGTTCATTGACCTCGTCGGGGTATCTTGGTGTACTGACATCATCTGTAAAGTTAATTGGGGTAGGACAAATCCTATCTGGAGAGTTTTCTCTTGACGATTTTGCTTGTTGGACGTCGATGATGATATCATCTTCCTCTGTGGACGTATTTAATGCAGTAGCTGATTTTGGTTTGCTTGGTAACTTTGATTGATGCACAGTTATAGTGGGTTTTGAAAGTCTATTTATTGTTATTGTGGTTTTTGTTGTTTTGTGTGTCAGACCTTCGTTAACTTGTATTTCCGGTTTCGATTTCATTCTCTGCGGAGATGACTTTTTTGTTCTTAAAGAAGTTTCGCTAGCTGTGCGTATAACTTTAGGTTCCGAATCCTTTTTAGGTATATTCTGCACATTTCTGGGTGTAGTACGTTTTGGTTCAGGTTCGTTGGGTTTAACAGGAAGAGATTGGTTTATCTTACTGGATGTTTTTGCACTTGTTTTTGTAAAACTGTTTTGTTTTACGATCGTTTTCTTAACATCAGTAGTAATAGTATTTTTGTCGGTCTTTGTTGGTGAAGTAGGCTGTCTTGAAGGTATTTGTTCTCTTGGTTTAATTCCACTAGTCTTTGGAATTTGCGGAGACTGAGGTCTTTCTGCAGATGTAACAGATTTTTTTGGTGATATGCTTCTAGCTTTACTAGGTGAATCAGGACCTACTTTCGAAATTGGTTTCTTGACTGGAGAAGTATTTCGAGAAGAAGGTTTAGTAGTTGTTTTTGCATCTTCCATCGACCCTTTCGGTTTCTTTTGTTTTGGTTGATCTGAATGTGTTTCTGTACAGTCATTGGCACTCTTTACTACGGTAAAAGTATTTGAAGTGTCAATAGATTCATTAGTCACTATTTCTATATCCTGTAAGCTAGTAGTTGATTTAGAGGGACTTTTTTCGCGACTAGGTGAATTTTCATTTCGGTTTGGAGACAATTTTCGAAGGGATTTCTGGACCCTGTCTAATACTTCTTTTTCTCTTTCTGACATAATAAGCTCTTCGGTATTTTCAATAGTAGACTTTGAATGTTTGCTCGGAGAAGGAGTTCTTGTCTGTGCAGGTTTTTGAAGATCTCTGGGAGGTGAAACCTTTTTATTTCCGGTAGAAGAGGTGTGTTTTGGTTCGCGTGGCAAAGTAGAGTTAGTCAAAAGTTGACTTTCTTCAACATCATACGTTTCCTGTCTTATAATAGAAGATGTGACATTCACTGAGTGTTGCTCAGAATATGATATTGTGTCGACATCACCAGTATTTGGTTTTTGTTCAGGACTAATCTTCTGATGTGGATGAGATCTAGTGGGAGATGTACTACTAGAACGTCTGTTAATATCAGATTGTGCTGGTTTGTTATCAAAATGGTGAGATAAGTTCTTACTTATTTTCTTAGCAGGACTAAAGCTAGATCGTGTAGGTTTTCCCAAAGGAGTTGATATTTCCACGTATTTGAGATTCGATGTACGTTCTTCTTCTTCAGTTTTTATCGATGTCATTTCTTCCTGTTTGGTTGTGAAGGAAGTTTCGTTTGAATTTATTATATCTTTTAATTTTGTTGGAGAGCTATCTCTCGACGGTAATTTAGCTGCAGGCTTAGAACTAGTGTTTTGATCATCAATAATTTCTTTCCCTTCACGTGTGATAAATTCATTTATTGTGGATTCAGATTCGACATTTGTTGTATTCCTGTCATCAAACGAATAGTTTTGCTTTTTAGTTGGACTAGAGGCGGGAGAGGATGAAGGAGAACTAAATGATTCTTTATTTTTCTTTGTTGTTCTTTTAACATTATCCTCCTCCATCATACCCAATATTTTTCTGCAACGTTCTTCATAAGTCTCACGTCTCTCAAGTGGAGGTTTTGGTTTGGTATTTTTTTTAATATCCTGCTTATTAGGGCTGCCTTTCCCATCTGGAGTATTTATATGATCACCTTGATTTTCTGTAGAAGGAGAAACACGGAAACTTGTGGGTGGCTTTTCAGTTGGAGATACCTGACTTGTTGTTGAGGGCTTCTTTAATGAACTCTTTCTGGGAATATTTTCCGTTATTGGCGATTTGCCTTTCTCCGGAGAGGGAGATCTGCACGGAATTTTGGAAGGTGTCGGAGACTGTTTTATATCCAAACTATTTGGCCGACTGTCAGTTACGTTTGTTTCCTGTAAATTAATAATTTCCGTATAGGATTCTTGCTCGTCAAGGTCAGTTACTATAGTTTCCTCGGCCCGCGGTGAGCCAAAGTAAACAAAACCACTGACCGATGTTGTAGGAGAACTTTGTCCAGTAGAAGGAGCAGTGTCATCTAATTTCAACTTTCGGGTAGGACTAGTAGAAGGTGTTACCAACTGCCGAGAGCGGTCTTTAGAAGTAGTCCTTTTATTTAATTCTTCTGTTGTTTTTTCAGTACTGATAAAGTCCGTCGTAGCTCTGTATTGTGTGTCTTTGTTAAGTTTGCTTGGTGAAACACTATGGCGTGGTGATTGTTTTATAGGGGAAGAAGGGTGTTCTGGAGTCTTTTTCGGAGATTTTTCCCGACGTGTCAAAGAATCGTATTTTATGTCATTCGAATGTGTTTTAGTTTCGATGTTTGTTTGCTCTCGTTGCTGTAGTTTTTTGTCATACGTATCGTATTTTGTAGAAGAGATATCTCTATCATCAGGAATGTTTTCTTTTGGTACAGGAGATTTAGTAAATTCTTTTTTATTAGATGTAATGACATTTGCTTGGATTGTTTCCACCCTTCCTGTTTTATCGGTGGTCGTTGTATGATCTTGGGTAAATGTTACTGGACCCTTGGGAGGAGATGGGGATCTTGAGTCTTTTCTCAATGTTGGTCTCGGTGTTGGTTCACGCTGGCAATAGTCAGGTAAATCCACAGAGGGACTATTTCTTGACGGAGATGGACTTTTGCTATATTTTTTATTATTAATGTCGCTATATTTAGAATACTCTTTCACATTTTCCTTGTTATCACGAGAATACATTTTTGTTTCTTCGTCAATAAATGTATAATGTTCGTTTTTTACTTTTGTTACCTTATCAAATTGTTCCTCACGGTCAGTGCTAGTTGTGATAACTTTTCTATCTGAACTTTTTGCTGATTTTGTAAGACTGTGATCTGAGTGGGGACTTTGACTTGCTGCAGTTGGTCTCATGTAGCCAGGCTTTCTCTCAGGACTAATGCTTGGTTGACGAGGGTGTTTAGCCATAGGTGTGTCTGAAGTGTCTCCTTCAGGTTGTCGATACGGTTTACGCTCCGGACTTGATCTTCCCTGAGATGTAGGTATCTGACAATTCTTCGATGGAGTAAAATCACAAGGTTGAGTTGATGTTGGATATCCTTCACTAGACGGTGTTTTGCTTCCAGCCGGTTTTGCAGGTGACGATTCCCGAGTTGAACTTATCAAAGGTTTTCTAACCGGGTCAACACTAGACCGTTCAGTTGGCAGTTTCACATGTTGCCTGTCTAGCTTTGAAGGACTTTGACTTCTACGCACTTGACTAGGAGACTCTTTTTGAGCTGGGGGCTTGAAAGGTGACACACTTCTGCGATCATTTTCATTTGGAATTATTTTACTGACTGTGTGTTTCCTGTCAGGACTTGGACTTTGATGCCGCATATATTCAGGTTGTCGAGTACTAAAATCTGACGGAGTGTTTCTAGTGGGAGTCCTCCTATCGGGGCTCGTGTATGGACGTCGCAGAGATTCATTAGTGGTCTTCTCGGGGCTTTCGCTTGTTCTTGTATTTTTTTCGGGACTGAAGCTGGGCCGAGTGGGCGACCTTCCATGTGGTGGTTTGCCATCCGGACTAGTATGTCCCGTTCTTTTGATTTCTGACACATAATGTCTGGAATATGTAGTAGTATAGTTATCAGATGTGGCGCGAGTAGGTGACTGTCTGTCAATTTTGTTGGGGCTTCCTCCGCGGCTTGATGGTTTCCTGCTAATCTTGTCAGGGCTGACGCTGCTCCTCAATGACGATGTACTCGAATGATAAGTGCGACTTCCAGGCGAGGACGCTCTTGTCGTAGGACCCGTAGTTGTTGGAGTGTCAGCTCGAAGAGTGCTGGCCCAAGCTTGATGTGTTGGACTCCAATCATTACTTACCTTTTTCTGAGTGTAATCAGCGTTATAAGTTGTTTGATACTGCTCACTTGTATTTTTTCTTTCTACGATCTCTTCGGTTTTGTTGTTTTTCTTTGTTTCATATATACGCTCTTGTACTTTCCGAATATCTTTACGATCTGTATCATCATTTACCGGTATACTCTCAGTAGTATTTCCACGGCTATTAATTTCTTCAGTTTTGGTGAAGTATTGACGGCGATCTGTTTTTTGCTGTTGAATATCGTTCGAGTCATCTACATGTGTATATTTTTGTTGATTTCGTTTGAAGTCATTGTCATCTGATGTCTTTTGAGAATCCACAATGTTAGTACATTGATTTTTAACGTTTTGGTGAGACACATTTGAAGTAAATTCTCTGGAGTCCGTTTTTTGTTGAGAAGAAGTTTGATATGATTTACTTTCATTCCGAATTTGCTGGGAGTGTTGTTCAGAGCGACTTTTGTGCACAACTGGCACGCGGAACTCACGGCGGGTGCTGGTTACTCGTGTGCCATCCGGTAAACACCTTGTCTCAACTACGATTTTAGTGTTCTCATCTGGGTAATCAATTTTTCTGGAGACTAACTCCCCTTGGCTCACATCATTCTTTCTCAGACTCTGTTCATAGTCAGTCGTGACTTCTCTTCTTGTTATAGATTGTTCATTTTGGTGAGTATCGTTAGTAGTGTGTCGGTCATAGTCATCGTTGCTTACATATGGCACTGTTTCGTGTTTTGTCGAGGAGACCTGTTCGACTTTTGACTTAGAAGTAGAAGAACTTGTCGTCGATGAAAACTGAGTCCCATCGTCAGTTTTTCGCACGACCTGTTCACGCGCTGAAGTGTCGGAAGAGCTCTCGTTGCGCTTGAGGTTGGTGTTGTCATCTTGGTACTCGGTGGCGGCCTGCGTGTGCTGGTCGCGGGCGGCGAACTGCCCGCGCCCCCCCTCCACGTCGTATCGCCCTTCGATGGTGGCTTGGACGGACTTTACGTGAGTGTGACCGTCGTCAGTCGTTTTGTTCTCGGACTCGACATTCCAGCCGGCGTTGGAGAGCTCCTTCAGTTCTGCAAAGATTAAGCCAATCGTTAATACGCAGAAAGGGCTGAATGTCTTCTGTAACCGGTTAAGAAGCGTTAGTGCGGTTAAGGGTTATTCTGAGTCGGTAGAGGTAGGCAGTAGGCACCTTGGCCGCGGTACGTGAACTCCTTGGGCGGGGAGCCCGCGTCGCGCACCTCCTTGCTCTTCATGGACTGGAAGGTCTGGTCGGCGAACGATTGGACGTGTCCCTGCGCCGCCGTGAATTCACAACCTGTTGAAGTGGCCACATAACAACTACTCTAGTGACATAATATTAAATAGATAGACGAACAAGTGCAAAACGGTTCTAGACCCAGATAAAATTTGTTACAGAATGATTTCAGATCTTTCATTATTAATGGAGATTACAGCACGGAAATGTAGATAGGTCCTACCTACTTACCTAATTTATTTGTTTTGAATTCTATTTTTTCAAAGTATCGCTGTATAAATAATGTAACACTTAACAGCAAAACATTAAAGGTAGGATAGCTAAAAAATATGTGTAGCTTTAATGAAGAATGTGTTAATTGTCTAAAAGTAACCTAGTAAGTAAAAGGTACCTGTCAACTGAAAAAGAATAAATTATATTTTTAAAGTAAGTTTTGAGTGTAGGTTGTACCAAAAGATACAGTATCTTAAAAACTACTAAACCGATTCTGATGAAATTTAAACTGTTCCCTTAAGTTGGATGGAATACACTGATTGCAATCAAAAAGAAAACATAAAGACAAACATACAAACAAACAAACATACGAGTACATACACGTGCTTGGAAGCCTTAATAGAACGCTATACTTAGGTACTCAAATAATTCAATTCAAACTATTTTACATACCTACATACAGGTCAAACTGATAACCTCCTTTTTTAAAGTCGGTTAAAAGCAACTAGTCAGGCAAAGGCAGCACTTGAACCGCAGATTTTTTAAACGGAAGATGGACTAGACAAATAATAATAAATATAACTAAGTACTTGTTTTTTTTCTGATGCTTTTGTATCTAGGTTGTAGGGCAGAAGCCCCAGGTTTTGGCCACTGACATAGTTTTGGCCACTTTTTGCTCTAAAAGTTTTCTAAATAACTTTTCGTAATTTTTGCCAATGGCAATTGAAATAAGGTATTTTAAAGGTAATAATAACAATCATTAGAATTCCTTATGTCATACGATTTTTACTATATTTACTTACGACAGTTTCTGTTTTAAAAAAATGTACGAAAATTTTGAGATAATTATTAACCTTTGTAAGTGGCCAAAACCGGAGCATTTGGCACCTTTGGGACATTTTGTTGTTTTATATACATAGAAATAATCTTTAAAGGCAGATACATTCTCTATAATTCAAGATATATTTTTTTGTCTGGAACAACTAAGACCTTAAAGTAAATAACTCCTTAAAGTCATAAAGAGTTCTCCTGTACCTGATAAATAGAAGAGAAATTACTTGTTACTTTTAAGTTTAGTGTCAATTGCTAACTAATGAAAGCGTTATCTAAAATTTTGACTCGATTTCTAAACAATGACAAAATTTGTATTAAAATATCACTACTTATGTAGGTACATATTAACAACTAAATAACTCGGTGTGATAGTAGTTCCAGACTCAACAACCGTCTGTAAATCAGTGTTGGATACTTCGATCAACAATAGTACTAGATGAAGGCTTCACGAACTAAATGAAAACTTTACATGGCACAGACTGACTTTTTTTAAACGGAGATAAAAGGTTACGATACGAATGTTACGATCTTACATTATAAACATGAAGCTCGACTTAATACTGAGGTAACTGGAGTTCTCACCCTGAATAAAAAAGTGTCCCCAGCAAATTTGACATTTATGTATGTAGTGGCTGTCAGTTGTCTCATATGACCATACGTATTTTTTTAAAGTGTACCTAGGTGAGACGGAAGACAGCCACTGTGTAATTTGTGGTGGACAAAAAATTGTTCGTACTGCACTCTCCAGTTACCTCAGTATTAAGTCGAGCTTCATGATTATAAATGACAGGAACCGTTCCAAGTTTGAAATACCTTAGTATTATTGACACTGGCAAAATAATCTTCTTATAATTTATACTCTCAAGTGGGAGTACACGCTCGGCCATATCTGTCACTCCAACTATGTATTTAGAACTAGGTGTTATTGTTGATCGAAGGTTGGATATCTTTGACCAAAAGAGTGTATATGAGAGTTAGGTATGTTTACCTTTTCCGTCCTTAGCGCGCGGCTCGGGCGAGTAGAGGTTGCGCAGGCGCTCCTCGCGCAGCTTGTACATGTGCGAGCGAATCTCCTTCTTGCGGGAGAAGTCCTCCGTCTGCTGCCACTGAAACGGACGGAGAGACTGGTTAACGATCGACAATTGAACTTGGGAACTTGAGGTACAGGGTGTATCTTAGGGTGGTAATCCACTTATCAAAATTATTTGTCCAATATGCATTTGACCAAAGAAATTATCAATGAAACCATTCATGAATTCGTCCTCATCCAATTTCTTTGATCCAATATTTGATAAGTGGAATACCACTGTTCACGCCGCGCGTGATTCATTCATTCCCGTGCGTTCGTGGGTTCGGCGCCGACCGCCGCCCGCGCGACATCGCGAGCAGTTGGCCGTAAGCAGCCGCGAGACAAGTTCGTGTGTTTCTGTAGCGACGTGCCGCGCAAGTTACCTACCCATTTTGGGACCGAGATTCGTTTTGCACCTACTAGGGCTCCGGTCGGGGTACGGACGTGTAACCCGTGTGTGTTCGCTTTGAAAAGCGCCGGGAAAGTTTTAGCGGCCTATTAGGGCATTGTGTAGTATAAGAGTGTTAGCTGTAAGAGTATCCCATCGGGGGTTGTGTGGAGATCGTTTTGCCAGGGCGCGCGCGCGCCGGCGAGACAACGTCAGCCCCCCTGGATTACGGATACTATTTTAGTAAGGTAGGATTAGTTTAATTTACTTAATTTTTGCATGGGAAACCTTCGTTTCAATAAACTGTGGAACACAGTAGATGTGGTCATCACAATTGTGCGTGATCATAAGTTTTGGTAGCAGAGCGTACTTAGTTGATATAATTAATTTTCATATTAAAATTAACTACATAAAATTTCATAGTAAAAATAAAAAGCGTACCTAAAAAGCGTACCTAAAAATTATTTTTTTTTGTTGAAATCTTGAGGGTATTTGAAGATCCCGAGACGATTTGAAGTACTAAGAAATTGTTCTAGTAAATTCTCGAAGCGAATGTTTCTCACTTGGTGGATCCGATAATAGATAGACACTTATATAATTGTTATCACATACTAGTGTTTTGATACGAGTTTACTCGCCTAGATGTGTATATTTTTTTTTGTGTGTCCGGATTTATTTGACGAATAGTTCGTTCGAAAGTGTGTTTATTAGTACCACATACTAGTGATTTGATACGAGTTTACTCGCCTAGATGTGTATATTTTTTTTTGTGTGTCCGGATTTATTTGACGAATAGTTTCGTTCGAAAGTGTTGTTTATTAGTACCACATACTAGTGTTTGTTCCGAGTCCGCTTGCCTAGTTAAAAAAGAGGAAAGTGGTTTTAATTATTAGTAGTATTAAATTACGAGTATTATTATTAAAAATAGTTTTGTTTTTGTTTGTTGATAACGGTTTAGTAGTTGATTTGCGAGGTTGACTTGGCCGTGCCGTGTATGCCATATCGTTAATCCTATACGTTTTGTTTATACCGTTATATTGTTAGCCCTTGAAATTGGTAAGTTGCTAATAATTTATGAAAATAGTAGGGTCCGTGTATGTCGTCCGAATTTTAATTGTGTTTTATATTATCGTGACGCGACCTATTTCTATTGTTTTTTTTTTGTTGATGTTTACCACCTTTATATTTCTTTGTTTGCTTGTTTATTAAACGGAATATAAATGGCTCCTACGAATCCGACCGCCGTATCCAGGGCTGGCATCCAAGGAGCTTTGCGTTGGCTTGCTTGTGCGGTCACATTAATAGACCGAGCCGACCGGGTAGGCGCGTTGCTAGCTCGGTATGGCGGGCTGGCAGCTCGGCTGCAAGACCTGGAGCGCCACGCCATGGAGTGTCGCGCGTATTATATGGAGAACCCCCCAGCTGATGATGCCGTGTCGGAACAGCTGGAGCAGGATGTAGCCCAGGCCTATGAGCTGGCTGACCAGTTCACGGAGGCGGCTGAGAGGGCCCTGGCTGTTCGGAAGGGGGAGCCGGTTTTGAGCGGGGAGGTCAAACCTACCCCGACGGCGTTGCTAGGCCGATTGCCTACTTTGGAGATTCCCACTTTTAATGGGGATCTGTCAGCCTGGATGGGCTTCATTAATTTGTTTGACAGTTTGGTGGATTCACGACGGGACTTATCCCCTAGCGAGAAGTTGGCCTATTTGCGCTCCTCCCTGCGAGGAGAGGCCAGCGCGGTAATCCAGCACCTGCTCATCAGTGACGACAACTACCAGGTGGCTCGCCAGCTTCTGGTTAGCAGGTACCAGAATGTCCGGTTACTGGCGGACACCCACGTGGCCACGATTTTGGCCCTCCCGCGAATCACGCGGGTACACCTGTTACGGAGGGAGTTGCTGAACCCGCTACTGTCAGCGGTCAACTCCCTAAGGCGATTGGACCTGCCGGTGGATCAGTGGTCCTTTGTACTGCTGCACATAGTCCTCGCCAAATTGCCCGCTGAAATGAAGGGGCGTTTCGAGCAGAGGTACGGAGGCGACAGCGCCTCGTATCTCCCGCCCTTCGCGGACCTCCTTCGTTTTTTGGAGGACGAATGTAGGGTGACGGACCACCTGGAGCCCGCCCCGGTTCCAGGTGTTGGTCGTATGGTGGCGGCGAGGGAACAGCCCCGTCGCCCGACCAATCGATATGCTGCCTTCCAGCAGTCCCCTCCCCCCGCACCGAGTGAGCGGTGCAGGTATTGCAGGGGAGATAGGCATGTGGTGCACGAATGTGCCAAATTTAGAGGCCTCCGCCCAGAGGGACGGAGGGCCGTTGCGAAACAGCGCCAATGGTGCTATAGGTGTTTGGGGGGACACATGCAGTCGGCGTGTCCCCAGACAGAGGATTGTCGTCTTTGCGGAGGGAGGCATCACCCCCTCCTTTGTTTGGACCGCAAGGACGCCGGGAGCGACCGGGGTTCGAATTCCTCGCGCACGGGCGGGGGCCCGGCAGCCCGGAACCGGTCCCCTAGAGATTCGGCGGGACTTAGCCCCCCCGTTCAGTCCCCCCCGGAGAGGGGGAACTATAGGAGAGACGCCCCCGCCACGGGCGGGGGTAGGGGGGTACCACAAGAGTACGCCACGGTGGCGATGGGCACGGGCCCTATTTGCTACTCCCCCCCCCTAATGGAGAGGCCTCGATTGGGGTACTATGTACCGAGGCACGCCCCACACGGGTATTACCCTGCACCTAGGAGTGCTGTTGGTCGGGGCCAGTATGTACCCGATTGGGACCCGCTCGCCCGGTACGAGCGTCCCACATTTGGCGCGCCGACTCAGGCGCGAGGGGGACAAGTACCCCCCCAAAATTTTTAATGGCGCCCCTGTCGGACCCAACCACCCCTCCGGAGCTTGTGCTGTTGCCAACAGCCTCCGTGAATGTTTGGGGACCTAAGGGCAATGTTGTCACGGTGCGTGCCCTTTTGGACTCAGGTGCCCAGGGGTGCATAATGTCCAGGTGGCTTGTCCGACAGCTGGGTCTTTTGCTTGTGCCGCATCACGAAGCGGTACGGGGGGTGGGAGACTCGCGGATCCCTGATCCGATTGGTCGAGTTGAGTTCTCCTTCTCCCCCCACTTCACGCCAAGGCCGAAGATCGGTGCTTCGGCGATAGTTTTTGATAAGGTGGTTGGACCACTCCCGCAAGTGCGAGTGCCGCCATCCACGATTGAGCTGACGTCTGGACTGGCTTTGGCTGATCCTTCCTTCCACCGACCGGGCCCAATACACTTGTTGATTGGTGCGGATGTCCTCGGTCGTGTACTGTGTGGAAGCAAGCGAGTTTTGCAGACAGCCGATCTTGTCGCCTTGTCCTCGTCGCTGGGTCATGTGGTGATGGGAAAGGTACCACAGACACCAGAGACCCCGTCGGTAGACCGCCAGACCATTGTCGGTTCTACTTTGTCCGACGTTCTTCAAAAGTTTTGGGAGGTGGAGGAACCTCCCACTGCCAAGCGGTTGGATCCGTTAGCCGAGGAGTGCGAATTGTTCTACCAGAACAACACTGGGCGCCTCCTCTCGGGTCGCTTGATTACCCGCTTGCCCTTCTTGGCGGTTCGCCCTCCTTTAGGGAGCTCCCGACCGATGGCCGAGAAGAGATTGTTGTCCATGGAGCGTAGGATGGCCAGGGATCCCGCATTCAAGGAGAAGTATATAGACTTCATGCGGGAGTATTTGGACCTTGGGCACATGTCCATCTCGCAGTTGGACTGGCGTAATGTGGAACATTACTTCCTGCCACACCACGCTGTTTTGAAGACTTCCAATGGGAAGATCCGCGTGGTCTTTGATGGTTCAGCGCCCACGTCAACCGGAGTGTCGTTGAATCAGTGTCTGCATGCGGGGCCGAAGTTGCATCACGATGTCTGTGATGTTTTGACCAACTTCCGCCGGCACGCTGTCGTCTTTGTGGCCGATATCCGCATGATGTTCAGACAGACCGTGATTCACCCGGAGGATAGACGATACCAGCTCATCCTTTGGCGTGAGGATCCCCAGGATCCGATGTTGGCTTACGAGCTGAACACCAACACTTATGGTTTGCGGTCGAGCCCCTTTGTGGCGATCCGTTCGCTTTTGGAGCTCGCAGAGCGCGAACGGCTACGCTATCCCCGGGCATCTGCTCTTATTGAGGGGGGGGCCTTATTTGTCGACGATATCTGCACGGGGGCCTCGAGCTTAGATGAGGCTCTCGTCTTACGTGATGAGCTGATTGCGCTCTTGAGGGCTGGTGGCTATGAGTTGCGGAAGTGGCTGTCTAACTCACCGGACCTATTGGCAGATTTGCCTAAGGACCACCAGCAAGAGCCGCTCCTCTTTGAAAATCCGGAGACTCCAGACATGCTGTCTGTTTTGGGAGTCCAGTATCGACCAGTCCCGGATTTGTTCACATATAGATTGGAACTGCCAGACCCAAAGGTCTGGACTAAACGCACGGTGCTGTCTACTGTAGCCCGTACCTTTGATCCGAACGGTTGGCTCAGCCCTGTAGTGTTTTCGATGAAGTGCTTCCTACAGGAGCTCTGGGCTGCGGAATTGTCATGGGATGAGCCCCTCTCTGGTAGCCTCCTACGAGAGTGGGTGAGGTTCGTGTCATCCCTACCCGACGTCAATCGGGTTTGTATACCGAGGCAAATGCTGCCTTCGGGAAAGTTTAAAGCCTCCCTGCACGGCTTTTGTGACGCGTCCGAAAGCGGATACGCGGCAGCCGTTTACATCCGAACGGTGGATGCAGCAGGCGTTGTCGCCGTACACTTAGTTACGGCCAAGAGTAAGGTCGCCCCCCTTCGGACTAGGCTAACCATTCCGAAGTTGGAGTTGTCCGGCGCCACTCTCTTAGTACGGCTACTCAATCATGTTGCCGACACCTTGGGAACCGGTGTCGACTTGGAGTCGATATTTGCGTGGTCTGACAGCCAGGTCGTCCTTTGTTGGCTGAAGAGTTCAGTCCACACCCTTGAGGTTTTTGTGGCCAACCGGGTCTCACAAATTCAGACTTCAAAGGCCCCGTTGATTTGGCGCCACGTACCGGGCGAATTGAACCCCGCAGATTGTGCCTCCCGCGGCTGCGAGGCGCCTGAGTTAGTGGACCACCACCTATGGTGGAGTCCATCATGGTTGTTACGGCCTGAGCGCTCATGGCCTGCCACCCCGGCTGTGGCCAGAGTCCCAGACCTAGGCATGCGTGTTCACGCCGTGGAGACGGTGGCGGCTCCGCAGATGGAGTTTTTGTTAGACCGCTACAGTTCTCTTGATAAGTTGCTCGGCGTGACTGCTTGGATGAGGCGCTTTGTGCGAAATTGTCGCCAGCCTCAGGAGAAATCGTTGTCTCCGGTCCTCGCCCCACAAGAGCGGCAAGACGCTCTGTTGCATTGGTTGCGAGTGACGCAACAGCGAGAGTTTGAACCGGAGCTGAAAGCCCTGCGCTCAAGTAAGCCCAAGTTGAAGGGACCCTTGGTGCGGTTGAATCCCTTCTTGGACAGTACCGGATTGCTGCGTGTCGGAGGTAGGCTCAGACATGCCAACCTGCCGTACGGATCACGCCACCCTTTGTTGCTCCCCAAGGATGGACCGTTAGTTAGACTGTTGATTACAGACCGACATGTAAAGAATGCTCATGCCGGTTGTAATGCTTTGACCGCGCTCCTCCAACGAGAGTTCTGGATTTTGTCAGCGCGGAGAATAATCCGATCCGTTATTTTTCGTTGTCTCCCGTGTTATCGTTTGCGCGCCGATACGATGCAGCCCCAGATGGGTGATTTGCCTGCCGATCGGGTGAACGAATCGATGCCCTTCTCAGGAGTTGGAACGGATTTTGCGGGGCCATTTACCGTTAAGACATCGCGGCTTCGTAATGCTAGAACGGAAAAGGCTTACTTGTGTGTATTTGTTTGTTTGGCCACTAAAGCGGTCCACCTGGAGGTGGTTAGTGCCCTCACCACAGAAGCCTTTGTAGCCACGTTGAATCGTTTTGTGTCTCGCCGCGGAATGCCGTCGTTAATCAGGTCCGATTGTGGAACCAATTTCAAGGGCACCGATAGGTATTTAAAGGAAGTTTGTGAATTTTTGGATAGGAATAATTTTGAGATCGGATCCACACTCTCTCGCAGAGGGGTACGATGGCAGTACTCCCCGCCATCCTGCCCCCACTGGGGAGGGATTTTTGAAGCAACTGTAAAGGCCGCTAAAACTCACCTTCGTCGCGTTATTGGGGAGACGGTCCTCACGTTTGAGGAACTCGCGACCGTATTTTGTAAGGTTGAGGCGGTCCTCAACTCGCGTCCGTTGTGTCCGTTGTCTTCGGACGCGAATGATTTAGAGGCCCTTACGCCGGGCCATTTTTTGATTGGCAGACCGCTTAACGCCTTGCCGGAATATCCTTATTCCGAAGTGGCCTCCGGACGGCTCTCGCGATTTGAATTGCTCCAGCAGCTTACGCAGAGTTTTTGGCGCCGTTGGCATCTGGAGTATTTGCACATTTTGCAGCAACGCGTTAAGTGGTCGGATAGGACGACCCCACCCAAGACAGGAGACCTCGTGTTGGTAAAGGATCCAAACCTGCCGCCCCTCCGCTGGCGTTTAGGACGCATTGTTCAGCTTCATCCGGGGTCGGATGGTGTGCCCAGGTTTGCCGAGGTCCTGGTGGGGGACTCTGTTTTGAAGCGAGCGATCGCTACCCTCTCTCGCCTGCCCTTAGATTGAGTTGGCGGACAGTTTGCTACTGTCCGGGACGGGGGGATGTTCACGCCGCGCGTGATTCATTCATTCCCGTGCGTTCGTGGGTTCGGCGCCGACCGCCGCCCGCGCGACATCGCGAGCAGTTGGCCGTAAGCAGCCGCGAGACAAGTTCGTGTGTTTCTGTAGCGACGTGCCGCGCAAGTTACCTACCCATTTTGGGACCGAGATTCGTTTTGCACCTACTAGGGCTCCGGTCGGGGTACGGACGTGTAACCCGTGTGTGTTCGCTTTGAAAAGCGCCGGGAAAGTTTTAGCGGCCTATTAGGGCATTGTGTAGTATAAGAGTGTTAGCTGTAAGAGTATCCCATCGGGGGTTGTGTGGAGATCGTTTTGCCAGGGCGCGCGCGCGCCGGCGAGACAACGTCAGCCCCCCTGGATTACGGATACTATTTTAGTAAGGTAGGATTAGTTTAATTTACTTAATTTTTGCATGGGAAACCTTCGTTTCAATAAACTGTGGAACACAGTAGATGTGGTCATCACAATTGTGCGTGATCAACCACCCTTAGGTATCAATCAAAGTTAGACGACCTCCGTGGCCGAGTGGTGCACGCACCGGTTTCAAGGTGCCGCTATCTCTACTGGGTGCCTACCATCAACTCTTATTGCGGTTTTGTTTAGAACCTAAACTGATCTGCTTCGCTTATTCGTACCACGACAGCTTAATATCAATGACAGCGATTCAGTGATCATTCAATGACATTTCACAGCCGCTAAGCTGTCAGATCTCTTATTTGATTTATAACTCGGCCAAGCTGACATGACACCTGCAGGTTATACCCGTCCCTCTCACTCTCCGGGCATGACAGAATCGAGTGAAAGAGACGGGTAGAAGAAATAAGGACGCAAATCGTTCGGTCATTCACATTTAGCAATTCATTTGCGATCCAGTTTTCAGAAGGTCGTAGTACGAAAGAAAGCAATTCATTTTAGGAACCTACTCTGCATCGCGCTATTTTTGAATCGCTGTCTTAAAGTTGATGGTAGGCACCCTGGTCTCGGGTTTGATCTCCGGTCGGGCGAATGTTGAAAACGAACTTTTCAATATTTCCTTGGGTCTGGGTGTATGTGGTAAATACCCGTCGTTGTTTCCAATTTCCATAATAATAGTGCTTATGCTACTATACCTTGGTATTGGAACAATGTAAGTGATGGTGTCCAATATTTATTCACTTATTTATATTTAATCAAAGGATTGCTACATCGTAGCTAAGTATGGACACAGAATAACTATATAATAGTACTAACGGTATGGACTCCTAAGTTTTCCTGGCGGAGCTACGGAGGATGGGTCGTTTTTTTTCTAATATTTACTTCATTTTGAATAATAAAAATTGAATTTTAATGCAAAAAAGTTAAAGTAATGAGTGTAGACTAATTTATATCAATAGAAAAAAAAATACTACGGGGAGCACTTAGCCTTCATCACACCTACACCACCATTTTGACGACCGATTTGGCGCAGAGGTAAACTACCCGCCTTCTGCGCCAGAGGTCTCGGGTTCGATTCCCGAACAAGACAAATATTTGTGTGCATGAACATTTCTATTTGTCTTGGTCTGGGAGTTTTCTATGTATATTAAGTATCTATTTACAAACAAAAAGTATTTAAATATATATTTATCCGTTATCAAGTTCACGTAGACACAGTTTCTTAAGAAATTAAATGCGGGCTTAGATAATTGGTGTGATTGTAAGAAAATATTTATTTATTTACACCTGATGTTAAATGGTGATAAGGCGGAAGGTGGAAACGCACTACTCCCGGAATCCTCAATTACTGAGGAACTGGTTATCTTATCTCTAACTGCCGGACCACAACAATGCTGAAAACAGCGTTGTAATGGCGTCAGACATAAGATGGTGATAGCTAGCCAGGCGCACTAAGAACAAGTGACAAGTCCTACCACCAACCAAACCGAATACAATATGTACCCCCACTGGGAATCGAACCCGGGACCTCTTGGTCTGAAATCGGTGGTGTGAACCACTAGACCACAAAGGCGGTTGAAAAAGAAACATGTTTTGAGGATGTTTTAGATAAATGCATTGCTTTGCTTTCACCTCCTAGTACAAGAACTGGATGTAACAATACTTACCGTACTTTGTTGCTCATGACATTACAGTAGGAGTTTGTTACTTTCAGAATTTTCCTGCGCTGTGCATCTTTTAACAAAATGAATAGCACCTATGCAGGTACTATAATAAAATTATACACGGTAATTTTTTTATCACCCCGGATAATTTCAGAGATTATGCTCCTCATGAAAACAAACAACTTTTATTATGGTAGCTACCTACCAAAACTGAAATCGCGAAATAAAAATCAGCTGTTCCATACAAAAGTGCAAAAATATTTAATTAAAATGTATGAATTACAGTTTTGGTCCCGTAATGAAAGTTGTTTGTTTTTATGAGTAAAATAGTCCCTGAAAATATCCGGGGTGATAAAAAAATTACCGTGTAGGTATACATAATATAGATTTAGTAAGTTTAAATGATTAGATTACCATGCGGCGCAGCAG
Source organism: Crambus lathoniellus (assembly GCA_949710035.1). Classification (NCBI taxonomy): domain Eukaryota; kingdom Metazoa; phylum Arthropoda; class Insecta; order Lepidoptera; family Crambidae; genus Crambus; species Crambus lathoniellus. Next base: position 924,354 of record OX453303.1, on the reverse strand, counting down.
GTCCTCGTCGCTGATCAGCGACACGTCTCCCTCGGACATGCTGCGGACAAACAATCATTCATATGAATATCACTATTTTATATTTTTAGTGTTATGCTGGAGCTTCACCTGCGTCTAATTTGCTTTAATTAGCGCGCTATTTAATATAGTCCGCAAGTGTATCCGGGTCTTTGCGCGCTAAGATGCGCATGCCGTTATTACGCAGTTAGGCGTCACGCGGGTGAAGCCCCAGCATCATAAGAATAATTTATATATGATAAAGTTGACGGTAAAACACAATGAAATCAGATTGTAAATAAAGTATTTGTACTAATAAAAAAAGCAAAAACATTTTTATTGCAGCTTTTCAGTATTTACGTACTCGGCCTAGTCGCTAGCCAGCTTATAGTCATCAATATTAACATATTGCCATGATTCCAAGTTACCGCCAAACAAGGACAAGGGCCGCGGACCGAGACAGGTTAGCGGCAGCGGCGTTGGATTGAGTCATCGACGCATGCGAAGCGCAGGCTGCATTCCCGCCCCGCGCCGCCGCGGTGGGGGGGGCTTCTCGCCGCATTTACATGACTAAGGGACCCCGACCGCTCCAACGGGTGGCGATAAACCACCAGCCATTTAAACCAGTAATTTAGGAATTATAAAACCGACCTGGATGGTGGCAGTTAATGTTCAAAATCGTCGTTGTTTATGGTGAGAAAAAGAAGAGTTAACAACATGTTCACAAGCATTCCCCTCTCCGTAGAGTACCGTTAGGTGTTTTATGCAAAAAACTTAGACCTATGACCTCGCAAAAAATATTGTATTTACATATGAATAATGCATGTTTCTTGGCAAAATATCGGTGCGAATTCACCTTGTGTCAATATATCCCGGTTATCTGCGGGTGCTAACGAGTCGTCATCGCCAATTAGCGCTCTGTCTCTGTCGCGTGCTCGTGCGCCGTCGATTGCGCGGTTTATGCGCGCGCGCTGATCAATAAGTAATCTGCAATTGTCGGGCAACCTTCGGCAAGGATCGGTAACATGTCTGTTATTTACACTGCTTCGCTACAATATTATTCAAGAAACCTTATTATGGTTATTTTAACACACACATTTTTATGGCTGGTGATTAGGTACCTTTAAAATAGCAGAACCAATTTGTTTCAAAACTTCGTTTGTTATTCCAGCAAAATCATAGAACAAATATAATTTTGTACTCGGTAACTTTCTCAATAATATATGTACCTTAAACTATGGCGAGTTTACAAAGACCCTTTTTATTAACCCATACAAAACACCTCTCTACCAAGATTCATTGAAGGCACTAATTACAATTATGAATCTTTATTATAAACTAGCGGCCGCCCGCGGTTTCACCCGCGTGGTTCCCGTTCCCGTGGGAATATCGGGATAAAAAGTACATAAAAACTTTTCTCTTGAATCACTCTATCTATTAAAAAAAAACGCATCAAAATCCGTTGCGTAGTTTCAAAGATTTAAGCATACAAAGGGACATAGGGACAGAGAAAGCGACTTTGTTTTATACTATGTAGTGATAAATAAATATTGGACACCATCACATACATTGTTCCAATACCAAAGTATTGTAGCTTAAGCACTAGTATTATGGAAATTGGAAACAATGACGACGGGTATTACCACATACACCCAGACCCTAGGAAATATTGAAAAGTTCGTTTTCAATATTTACCCGACCGGGGAATGGAACCTCTAGATATAGCGGCACCTTGAAATTCGGTGCGTACACCACTCGGCCACTGAGGTCGTCTAAATTATGGTTTGCGACAGACAACATTTTCCAGTTATATAGCTTCTCATGCAGATGTAAACAATTAAGCCCAGTTTCGTAATGAGATGGATGTTGTTGAGTACATGTCCGTGCTCCAAGCAGTGTCCATGCCATTAACTACTAACTATGCCCGTAAGGTCGGGTCACACACACCCAGACCACGAGTTAATCACAACACAAGTCGTCGGGCGACAGTCGCTGTAAGCTGCTACCAAGGCATTTTAAAGGCTGTTTAACCTTCAACGTAACACCCGTAAATATTTAACAGAGAGTATCCATTTTTAATTAAAGTTCTAAAATGTATGGTTGTACTTAGTATTATGATATGATATTGTGGTGTAAGACATTTTAGGACATTTAATTATATTCATTCAGAGCATGTAATATATCTATACTGATTGCTTTATTTTTTTTGAAAACGATGTGTCATTTCTTGAGTAGTTTTTTTTTGAAAAATGGAAAATGTAGAATTTAGAAAAAATCGACCCGTCTCACAACTTCTCTCTACTTCATTTTCCATTTTTCAACCATAAAAATTACATTGTGAATGCAAAAAAGTAAAAATTTAAATAACTAACTAGTTATTTTTTATTTTTTTGTTTTCGAAGAGGGACGGCTAACTCGAAGACTTACTTATCGTAAATGAGTTAGCGCAACGTGCTGTCGCAACGCATAGGCGGGGCACGTACCCTAATGTGAACACAGCTCATGAGTAACCTCAAATTGCACTTGTCAACTGCAATTGTTAAGTGTCCTCGGTGATAAATCGTCGGTTGAAGTCGGCCTTCGGCGCTGGTGTCGGGCCATATGGCCGCGCCTTATCGGGCTCACACCCCTGCCGCCCTTGTCCCACTCACCAGCTTTATAAGGAATTTTAACCTTTTTACGAATGGACATTTTCTTGAAGTGCTCTTGCATAATTCAAGATGATAATGATGCTGCAAGTACGCTTTGATGACCTTATTCATTTTGAAAATCCGTACCATTTTCGTAACGCAATTTGTACTGAAAAGATGATTCTATAATTATGCATAGTTATACAACTTTTCAGCATTTTGTTTACCGTCTTTAAAAAAAATTACGTGAAACAAGATTGAAGTTGTTTAAATTTAATGTCTCTATCTTACGTCATAATATGTTTAAGTAGGTATCGTGATCTTGACAGGATATTATCGAAAAAAAGCCTCTTTGGCGGAACTATGAGTATTGTCTCAGTTTTAAAAGCAATGCAGTCATTTTCTACAGTAACCTAATGTTGGAACTCATTAGGTTATTTCGTTTTACTAAGATCACTTATCTTGTTAGGTTAACTGATGAGGCTATGACTGTTTATATTTTGTGTCTACAATAGAACGCATGCCCTTAACACCTAGATCGTAAATATGTCAACACATGTCGCCTATTGTTTGCGCCGGAGTAGCAGTTAGCTTAATATTACCATCGACATCGTCATTCACCACCACCGTCATGATATAAACTGTATTCATTAGACATCGCTCGGCCGACTCGTTAGTCAAACCTGTGGTCAAACTGTGGGAGATGATGCAAGTAAAGGAAGACTGATGGTGTGTCTTCCTTCCGGGCTAGGTGTTGTTAGCCCGGGGACAACTGTCCGGTGGTTGTTAGTCGGAGGTTCTATATTATTATATAGAAAGTTTCTGGTAGAACTTCGTAAGCGCTATGTAGGTTGCGCGTGCTCTGTTGATTATGTGCGCGACGTCTAGGTGTCGCCACAAAACAATTCCATAGGAAACTGGCATCTACCTAAGATACCTTGTTATAAAGACACTGTGATAGTGGCACTATTCGTAAAGTTATACGCTTTCAAGGCAACTAAAATTCCTGTCAATCCCCGCCAAATATGACATCACGACCACATCAAGCAATACAGACATGACATGACATCGGTAATGTCATATTATAGTTGCCAGGCAATTATTGCCAAAAAAATTGTCCGTGTAAGCGCGCTATAAGAGATAGTTATTAATCATTTCTAGCTAGAAGTCATCCACAATATGGCATTATGCCACTCGAATATGGGGTTCCTTCATGAACGTGAACTGGTGCTGCCAGTGGGAATGGGTCTGCTCTTATCTGCTTGCCTTAAAATGTGTTTTCTTTTGTTTTTATTCATTTTATTAAGAATTACATTTGAAACATGTATGGCGCAACTTGCAGTACCTATATAGTAGAATTGTCTTTTGTTTTTAACTAATATTAAAGCTTTAAGTAGAGTTCCTAAGTCATTGAAAATTGTTCACCGCTATGATCATTAGTTCGCCTATACTTAACTGTATTTATCATAACCCATTGTGTAATTGTGATGGAAACAGACCTTAGTCATACCATGTTAAGGTCTTTTTTCAATTTGATGACTCTGTATGAAATAAAACAGGGAGAAAAAAACAACCCTTGGAGTTTCTTGCCGGTTCTTCTCCAAGGCTCCCACTGTAGGGTTTGCGAATCGATGGCGTAGCTTCTATGACGTTCACGTATTGTAAATAACAATCTAAATTGAATAAACAAATTTGAATCTTGAATCTTCATCGCCATGGAGTTACTAGATTTTGGAAGACTGTGCTTCCTTCGTCGGCACCGAGATATGGCATAATCAATAATGTATTTCTTAGTTGTTTCTTTAACAAAACCAAAAGTAAGTCACTGTTTTTGAATGCCATTCAGTTTGCGAAAGATCTTTCGGATTTATTTTACTAAAATTGAAAAATAATAATTACTAGCGGCCGCCCGCGGTTTCACCCGCGTGGTTCCCGTTCCCGTGGGAATATCGGGATAAAAAGTACATATAAACCTTCCTCTTGAATCACTCTATCTATTTAAAAAAAACGCATCAAAATCCGTTGCGTAGTTTCAAAGATTTAAGCATACAAAGGGACATAGGGACAGAGAAAGCGACTTTGTTTTATACTATGTAGTGATGTAGGGTAATTATATGAGTAGTAATAATAATATTATCAGATAACGGCAGCTGAACAAACGCATGTATCCTTGTCAGTGTAAATGAAATGATACAACAAATTGCGCACAAGACATTCATTGAAGTTTATAATGATCCGTGGAATAGGTATAGGTACTTTCAAATTATAAATAGTACTGTTTGGTTGTATTTGTATTTGCTAAATTGAACTTCAGTTCAGCGTTGGGGTAACCAGGTAAACAAAAATATTACCTTTGGCAGCACCTTGCTCATGTAAAACGAAATGGTAAGTTGCCTAGTTAAGGCGCCGCGCCGATTCCCCAACATAGGGTATTTTAGATTATATATTACTCGCAAATCACAAGTACTTAAAACTTGGAAAAAATATATGTTATTTTACAGTTATTTATCTAGTGCTTCCGGCCGTTTTTTTTCGATCGGTGATATTTTACTGTGTCAAATAAAATCCCAAACATCGGACTAATAATAATTGAAATATCATATTACTTGCAGTGTACTTAGTTTTAGTTAATGAAAAACATATAAAAATAATTGTCTTTGAATAGCCGAGGGATTCCGGCCGTCATAAATTGATTTTTTTTATTATTTATTTTTTAATTGAATTTAAAGTGATTTTCGATTCGCGGGGCGCTCGCGAGTTCACAGTTCACTGCCGGCTGCCGCTGGGTCCGCGCGAAGTGTATAGAGCGCGGCCGAGCAAGCGTTAGCGTGCCTATTTCGGTCGGGATTCCTCGCCTTAACTAAAATTGTGAAAAAAAATATTTTACGGTGATTCACTTATTTACGAAACTACAAAGACTAGACGACATAAGTTACATTTTACAAAACCTGAGTCATAACAGCTCATTGGCTTACAGTGCATGGCCTCGTTATAAAATTATTAATCATATTAAAAACTAACGCCCTGACTACGGGTATAACAGGATATTTGCAATGGACAAAGTTTTTCCTTTAGCACTAACATAGTAATGCACTGATTTATTAAGTACACCAAAGTCAGTCTCAGCTACAGTCCTTCAAATGTTATAAGATATCGTTTTCAAGAAGTCATCAGAATAAAAATGAGTCATATATAAACTGATAGAAAGTTTTTTCACGGAACGAAACCCGTACAAGAGTTACTGAGAAACTTCTCGGAAGCAGGATCATCAAAATAAACTTTATCTTGTAATTAGATAACAATACAGGAACATCAGCATGGGTTACTGCCGACGCAAGCGTGCCTAAGCTAAGCCAGGTTAAGTTTGCCGAGATGGGGAACTCTTTTCGATTTTAGAAATCTCTTTTTTGTTTAACGGTTAAAGAATATCCGGCAAGCAATTTCCTAATATTGAAGTTGGCTCTCACTTCACATATTTTATGTTTTTGATGGGATTCCTTTTTCCGTGGTAGATAAGCCTGTCTTCTTGTTATTTTTATTATTGGTGGAAATCAAATATCACGTAGGTAAGTCCACTTTTTTTGGAGGAGAACGTTAATGGTAGATGGTGTAGCCAAGAAAAGAATTGCCGGATAAATCTGACGGGCGATTAAAGGGTTAACAAAATATTGGATAGCATGTATCTAAGTAAATAAATATGAGAGTATAGAACCCACGACTCCTTCCTGACTATGTAGCATGCTCAGAATCGCTGCGCCACCCACCCACCCCGTCACTGCGACGTTGATGATCGATGAGCCATAAATGTCGGTAGCATACGACTCATAGCAGTAAATAAGCTAAGTTAATTTTTATAATCACATGCTGTTATATTTTATTTTATGTTGTTATTTTACGAGTATATGTGATGATATATTATATGCAGCTTATATCGAGTTTTTAATCAAAGTTTTGTTGTCAACCTTGATTTTGGGATGCGCTTGCATCAGAATTTAAATGTTGATTGATAAGATCTTTATTAGATTCACTCCACGACGCTGACAGTGCTAAATTTAGTTCAATTTGTGGTAGGAACAAGAAAATAAAAGATACGTAAACATTTTACGATTTTATGTATTTTAAAATTGTAACTTTATACATATTGGAAACATCATGTATTTTACGCGAATTATTTTTACGAACCTGTATCACATTTTGCGCGGTGGTCTAGTTACGGGGCTAGTAACATTTTTTTTCTTTTATCTATTGTCTAGAATTTCCAATTGTAGCTATGCAGTCGATAAACAGGAAGCTCTTTATTTAACTGTGTCTGTGGTCTAGTGGTATTAGACCCCGAGGTCCCGGGTTCGATTCCCAATGTTGTATTCGGTTAAGTTAGTCGTAGGAATGCTCTAAGTCACAATCTTATTTTTTTTTTGCGCTAAAGCGTCTCAGAAACATTTGTTTATTTGTTTATTTATTATAGGACTACCAACAAGACATACACCACGAATAGGTACATGATATGACTAAAATTGAAGCTAAGTGCTGGCTTAATTAAAGGCAGTCACGGCATGCAATAAAAAATACAAGTTTAACTAAAATAAAAATAAATTAATACTAATTATTTAAGAAATCAGAGTAAATTCATAAATAGCAAGCAGCAATCTAAATAAAATTATAATAAAAAAAAAAATTATAAATTGCAGAATCAAAACAAGAGCACAAAATAAATTCAGTAAGTATCAAAATAGAAAATTAAAAATATCTTATCTAAGTTTGACGCTATAACTACGATGTTTTGATGTTTCAGCCAGGTTTCAGCATTGTTGGCATGGCAGCATGGCAGCATGGGTGGTAGGAAAATATTGACGATTCATAAGTACATATTTATTATGTCTAAGTGAATAAAGAATATTTTTATCTTATCTTATCTTTATGTTGTGATCCAGCAGTTAGAGATAAGAGAACTGTGGTTGATGATTCCGGGAGTAGTTACCTTTCTAACTTCAACCCTATCACCACTTGACGTCAGGTAGGATGAAGGCCAAGTGCAACCTCGTTGTGTGGATAAAAGAAAGCCCAGTACAGCCATACCTAAGTGCAGTTCTCGTAGTGGAATAGGGTATTTGACTGTTGTTGAAATGTAGATATTTAATTATGACATTCAGAAATATCCTTTAGGCGCATTTGGCCCAATTCGCGATTGGGCCAATTCACATTATTCGCGGGTGGTCCAATTCTCAGTTGGTCCAATTCGCAGTTGGCCTAATTCGCACTTGGTCCAATTCGCAGTTGGGCCAATTCGCAGTTGGTCCAATTCGCGGTTGGTCCAATTCGCGGTTGGTCCAATTCGCGATTGGTCCAATATAAAGTGTATTGTGATAAGGCAGAAAAAATATGACCATGCATATTTGATCAAACGTATGATAGATAATTATAATATATTGAATAACAAATGTGAAAAAAGAAATTCAATCTGTATTATATCAAGTTAATTATGAGCTACTTAATTGTGACTCTGGCTGTCTCTTTCTAAAACCAAATTTTCTATGGCGAAAGTATGGCGCTATAGAAATGTGACGTCACATTTCTATAGCGCTCTCCTTGTCTAATTAGAAAGATTTGATGCTCTATATCGCTGAAAATATGCAAGGTATTTGAAAATAAATACCTATGTTGTGTTGCTAATTCAATAAACATTTTAATTCAATAAAAAAAATTCAGTCAAATACGGTTAGCTTAGTTTTCAGTCGATTTTACTTACTTAAGTTAAGTACTTATATTCAAACTTGTTCTTTGCTGTTATTTCAGACGCGTCCTAAATAAATAAGGTATAATTACGCATTAAAGCTATTTAGCCTTAATTAATTCAAAATTAAAGTTGTATAATCTACTTTTATGATTTATTACATAATTATGAGACACTCTCTATTCACGAGATGTTATGAAACTAAGAATGTTTTATAATTAATCTCAGTATGTATGGAAGTTATTATAATTAATTCAAATTAATAATGAGTGTGTGAGCTGCAAGCGAACGTCGAACATGATGCTATGATTAGAAAGAAAGAATCATTATTGTACTAAAAACCAAAATATTAAAAGCATTTTTCATTATTTCAGTAGGTACCTACAGTTTTTCAACACTAATCCTCGGTAAAGAAGCAAATTACAAAATTATTGTTTTTGAAGGGTTAAGGGGTGTAGCAGTGTCAAAGCAGTGTATAAGTGAATGATTTTTATCTCTTTTACTTACGAGTACCTAAGTACATAACTATTCACTTTTCAAAAGTATTATACAAAGTTATAACAATTGTGTGAAAAACACTTATTTTTATAATCTTGCGTAGGTCCAATTAAATGTATATAGCGGCCATAGTGGCGGGTCGATCAGAAATCAGACGGTTTTATTGCTGTATAATTTGTCTGCGATTGGACATGGTTTTAACGTTATTGGTGTAGATTAGCGGAACTCGCTTGACTACTTATTAATTATTATTCAGTTATCTTTATACAAATTTGTCCTTATCGCCTTTTGCTAAGTGATACTCTCTCTACTTAAATTTATAATTTATTTGCGTTAGACATTTTAGATTGATTTCTTATCTTGTTACAATATTTTATGTAGCCCAGTCTACTCCGCCTTAATTCCCTAATATTATACTCATACTTTTCACTATGCAACTTTTCACTAAAGCTTTATAAAATTCAAAAAAGTAATATTAGGAATGCGAAAGTAATCCGATATACATTATTTTTTTAATTAAAACACATAACCCTCCTTCTGAAGCAGTCTGATAAAATTGTCTTTTTACCCGACTGCTTCATACTAGTATCTCATCTAGGTTAAGGGCGTTTGTGCACTACACTGAATTTTACCGATCCGGAAAAAAGGATGCTTGTATTTTAATAATTAATCATTATAAATAATATAATTTATTTATTTCGTGTAGTTTAGGGTTCGAAACATTGAAACTACACGAAGTAAATAAATTCTTACTATTATAAATGAATAATTATTAAAATACAAGCATCCGTTTTTTTCCGGATCGGTAAAATTCAGTGTAGTGCACGAAACGCCCAAAGACTCTGATAAGCGAGACGGATATCCGGATGATCGTACGTACACACCATGGTCCGCCATTCACAGCCAGAATTTTCACTTTCACTTACGCACAAACACTGCTCAATTGTCACTCCATCTGAGTTCGCGAGAGTCTATCACCTCCATAGGGTTGTCAGTTGTCACCATGCCCACAAACTGTCGCGTTTAGAAAGAAGCGTTCCAAGAAAACATTTTAAGTAAGTATTACTTCTTACGGTATTTAACTCTATCGATGAATTAAACCAAGATAAAAACAAGCCAAATTAGCTTGTGCTCAAAATTTTATTACAGGCCGCTTATTTACTAAATTAACCGTGTATCAGTGTATCAAGTCTATCAAGGTGTAACGGGCAGGAACGTTAAATAAAACGTTTTATCTTGTATTTTAGTAAAATACTAACTAAAACCCTACTTCCGTATGCAGATGAACATGGTACGCTCTGCGAATATGTCCGAGCTAGCTGGCGACATGCGCCGGCGCCGCTGGCTCGGACTAGCGGCCGCCCGGCCGGGGCGCGAGACGCCGCGCGCATCATGATGCAGCCTGCTCTCGCCCCCGCACGCACAATGTTACTCTATTTAAATTACGAGCACTATTGAGAAGTACGTGTTCTTCGTGGTTTGGATTCAAATCACTTTACGCGAGTGTACGGATATTTGAACGTTTCTAGTGAAAGCTCACGTCCGTTACTAATTTCTCAAAGAGATCCTCTATTTTCTATACGAGGCCGGCCTTTGCTTTGCGAATATTGATTTGGTCATTTTTGTTCAATCTACTTTGCATCACTCCAAGCGTAGGTAGGTTATGTATTATTCTGTGGTACACGTATAAAGAAGCAAACGGATATTTCAAAATAGGTTATTAATTAAATACTTTACTTATTTTATTACTTTTAAACGTGAAATATATTTCAGAAGTATACAGTTTCTATCACTAACACTCTCTTTGCATATCTCTGTCACAACACAACTCACAACGCTATCACACAGCCAATAGACGGACATTAATCGAGCACGTATTGAACACTTGTTACACGATGTCGTTAATAACAACGTTATATACGGCATACGGCTGATATCTGCTGAACAAAACGATACAATACCTACACAAGTGATATATACCTGCCACAGTAGAAGGCTTTTGACTGAATGAAAGCCTTGATGGACCGTAATAAATGTATACAGAAGTGTGGAGTAAAAACACGAGCTATGGCAATAAGACAATTCCGAATAAGCATATCGTACCGATAGAATACTCGTACAATTAAACAGTAAAATTTACTCTTATTTAAGTATCATTTTATAAAAAAATTATTGGCTCTTGTCAATAATAGAAAGAGAATTTGTTTGAAAGTTCTGCTGGAAGTAGGAATCAATAGAATTACTATTTCCGGAAAAGCACAGAGACATTTTCAGTCTAATAAGAGTAGCTCGGGTTTTTATTGTTTAGGTTTATGTAGAGGCAGTTTATAGCGCTACAACAGCGCGGCATGGAGACTGCAGTGTGGTGCATAATCTCAGCTCAGCCATGGTAATAGCGCAGTGCGGTGCATAACATCCGCCGCCACTACTCATGATATTGGCCTACCTTGCGCGTAGGCGCAGACAAGACGCGTTTTCGCACATGATGTCACTCCAGCCGATGTTTACACAGGTTTTAGATACCTGCACATATTTTAAAGATTACGTTTTTGATGGATTAATAAGAACTAAATAAAACAGTTGTAGGTACACCATATATATTCAAGAAGTTATCAATTCCTTTTTTAATTGAGACATTGCTTCCTATCTCACGTACTAGAAAACGCAGCTGAAACGCTTTTTATTCTTTTCATTGATAACCAAAAAGGAAAACAATGTCCACCATAACAGGCGTAAAGAGATATTATCAAATCTACAGCAATAGTTGCTAGCTCATTGAATTTAAAGTGCACAAAAGACTAATTACGATATACTGATAAACTTGTTCTTAAAGCGTGAAGCTGATGAACTTAAGCGTATCTAATCCAAGTTGCGATTCATACAATGACGTCAGGTGGCGCGGGATCGCCGATTATTTCGTTAGATTGAAGAGCGCGAACATAGCGCGGAGAACCGATGGCCGTTGGGGCGGAAAGGTTCTCGAATGGTTCTACAAGGTGGACCGACGATCTGATCAAGGTCGCGGTGCGCCGCTGGATGCGGGCAGCGCAGGACCGATCGTTGTGGAGATCCTTGGGGGAGGCCTATGCCCAGCAGTGGGCGTCGTTCGGCTGACATGATGAGGAGCGTTTACGAATTGATCAAATGATTGTGTTGTATTCGTGACGTGTACATCCGAACGAGTGAACTACAATAACATGATATTGATACTATACAGAATCTTCTTCATAATCTGAACTAAGTAATAAATGATTCAAAACTTATAGTAAGTTTGTATGGAAAGGGTAATCTCTGGAAAACAGAACATATCTGTATAGATTTTTCTCTTTGCTCTGGAACTCCTGACCTGATTTTGATTTGAATTCACCCATAGAAAGGTAAATACTCGTGAGTCCTGAGTAACTCCTGTGTAACTTTCCCACGGGAACGAGTACCACGCGGGTAAAACTGCGGTGAGCACCATATCCCTTCTTAATAAGATGTTACAACTACGCTATCATTTTTTGCCAATATTTTAGTTAACTAATCGATTTAGCTGAAAAACTATGTACCTAACTTGTTTTTATATGGTTTTAGCTGAACTACCAGCAGCCGTAACATAACCTACCACACCAAGTAGGGCAGGCGTACCGGTTTTGGCCACTGTACCGGTTTTGGCCACTTTTTGCTCTAAAAGTTTTCTAAACAACTTTTAGCCATTTTTTATAAAGGCAATTAAAATAAGGTATTTTAAGGTAATAATAACAACCGTTAGAATTCCTTATGTCATAAGATTTTTTTTCAATAATAGTAGATTGTACAACAAGTGCATAAAACGTACCATTTTACCCGAGACGTATATATCCACCCGAGCCATAGGCGAGGGTGGATAGTCAATTCGAGGGTAAAATGGGTTTTATGTACGAGTTATACACTCTGCTTTTCACTTCAAGTGTGAGGAAAATAAATAACAATATTGCAAAAAAGAAAAAATAAAGACTTCGCCATATTGGCGGGAAGACTTTCTTTTTCTTTTTTTTATACGTGGCATTGGCTGCACATTGACTTTAGCATAGATCGTAGTCCATAATGCTCTTGAAATACTTATTCCTTAGAAAACTCATTAATTTTGCCTAGTTTTATTAATTTAATAATTTAACAAGGATTATGTACAAAATTTAAGAAACAGAATGAAATACGTTAGCTATTAATAAAGTTTATTTGACGAAGTTTTATTGCGTGGTGACTGTTTACCTGACGACCTTTGTCTTAGAGTCTGAGACTTAGACGAAGATTTTACTTTATGCACTAGAGCATAAAAAGCGATTTTATGCCGCCTATACCCAACATAAATACGAACTTTACGAGCATGAGAAGTGAAAAATCCATTTTCTGTTTGAAAAAATGTTTTGTATGAAAATTTTAAGAAATTTGTTTTGGATGAAATACTTTGTAAACCTTTGTTTTTTACAATTAAATTGTTGTTTTGCAATTGACTGGTTTCTAGCGCATTAGAATATATTGATTTTACCTGGGTTTGGTTTTGATTTTTCGCAATACTTACAAAAGTTTAACTATCAGTAAGTGGCCAAAACCGGTACATTTGGCACATCTCACACATTGTGTGTAATATAAAAAAAACTATTTTACTTTTATAAATTTAAAAAATGTACCTTTAAGGTAGATAAATTGTCCATAATTTAAGATATAATTTGTGTCTTAAATACCTAAGACCATTTAGTACTTAGTGCTTAAAAGTCAAAAAATCCTTAAAGTGACCACAAAGGGTACCTGTGCCCTACTTAAGGCTAAAGATGACCATCACGTGCGCGCCAGATAAGTCTGCGCGCGGTCAAAATCAAATACTAATCCTTACTTATATTATAAATGCGAAAATGCGAATCTGTCTGTCTGTGTGTTACACAATCACGCCTAAACTACGACACCGATTTGAATAAAAATTGGTACAGAGATAGTCTAGAGCCTGAGAAAGGACATAGGCTACTTTTTTATGTGAACAAAGGGCTGTAAGGGGTTGAAATAGGGGATGAAAGTTTGTATGGAAATTACGTCATTTTTAAAGCTAGAAGCTTCAAAATTATTTTATAGGCTTTTGATTAGATAAATAAATACGACATTCAAAGTTTGTAAATAAAACTACCCTAAAGAGGGTGAAAACAGGGGATGAATTTTTTCGTGTGATGACGTCGGCAAAAAAGTTTACGGAACGGATTTTGATGAAAGTTTTTTTGTTATACACCTATTGGTCCTTGCCAACATATAGCTATAATTTATTTTGAAGATCGCAATTTCTGATGTGGAACCATAGCAGTCCAGCCAAACTATGAGAGATATAAAAATACCGTTTTAAGGAAAATTGTTAAACGTGATGAGCACTTTCTATTGACGTACAAAGTTTGAAGGTCTGGTACACCTGATGTGGAACCCTAGCAGCCAGGTTAAACTATATGAGATAGCATCTTAAGAGAAGTTGTTCAGCGTGATAAGTTCTTTCTTTTGACATGCTGTTTGTATTGTTTGTATATCCGTCTTTCACGTCAAAACGGAGCAACGGATCGGCGTGTTTTTTGTATGTGGATATTTTAGGAGCTAGAGAGTGACAAAGACTAATTGATATCCCGGGAAAATATAACTTTCCCTCGAGATAACGTCGTGTAGTACAGGCGGGCGAAACCGCGGGCGGAAGGCAATGTGAAATAATTTTTTAATGTGTTAATATGTATCATAGCGCTAAACTAATATACATAAAAAAAATAAAACCGCCTTCTAAAAAACCACATCAAAAAAGTAAGAAATAATTCCTCACCAAATAAATAACGTAAGTACTTTGAAGTCAGGCGTGAAACATGTACAATTTTTTGTTCTTTTTGTTAAAACCCGCCCGACTTCAAAGTACTTACGTTATTTATTTGGTGAGGAATTATTTCTTACTTTTTTGATGTGGTTTTTTAGAAGGCGGTTTTATTTTTTGATAAAAATATTTTTTATTTCATTCTTTTTAGTGCATCGTGCAGGCAATTTACGTGTTTTCTGGTAAATAGGTATGTGATCAAACTCAAAACCTCCTTTTTCGAAGTCGGTTAAAATACCTTGAGGTATCCCCTTTTTAACAAAACAAGAATCATCTAAATCGGTTTATAAACAAAGGAGTTATGCCTAAAGATACGTATTAAATTCACATAAAGTGGTAACGAAAACGACAGTATTTTCAAGATTGCCTGAAAACTACTGAACCGATTTCAAAATTTCAAAAAATGGGACCAACTTGGAAACCAACCTGATGTTATAACGTTTGAACCATTTCAATCGGTTCAGCCGTCTTCGAGTAATCGGTGGACATACATAAAAAAAAAAAAAAAAAACATACATACAGACGAATAGAGAACCTCCTCCTTTTTGATTTAGAAGTCGGTTAAAAATAAATACACAAAAAAACGATAAACCTTATTAGCTAAAAAAATTAAAAATGCTGCCGAAAGTTACTATTCCACGCGAACGAAGTCGCGGGCACAGCTAGTCTTTTCTATAAGCGTTTAACAAAAAAAACTGTAACTAGCGCCAAAAGCGTCCCAGTCGCGCGCAGAGTTATCCAGTTAGCGAGCGAGTGAAAGAGCATTCCAAATACACATATATGTACGTCACATGACACGCAAATATTGTTATCATTGGTTGTCATAATGCGCCCGAGTGACACCCACCGCGGATGATCGATTGATCGCGGATAGGCGCGTGCAGCCGACGCGGAAACCAACAGAACAAATAGACTGATCTATTATGAATCATTTGATGCGACCATAAGGTCCTTATGTTGAGTCATTTTGGCACAATGCTATGCTTATCTCAGGTTTGTGTTATGTTTATCTTCTTAATATACATAATCTATTGATACGTTTTGGACATAGATAAATGACTATTTGTTTTATCATTACTTCGTAAGAAATGTATACATGATAATTTCTTAAATTAAATGAGTGATTTGTAGAGTTTATTGCAAGCGATGAGTGTTGCATAATTTAATACTTTTTCTTGGAAATTAAACTACCTAACTAGATAGTTCTAACTCCCAAGAATTGATAAAGTCTGTTTTTCTACTATTACTTAATTACGTTATTTATAATTTAAGCCAAAACTTTTCAAGCAGTATTTATATACTTGTACTAATATTATAAAGAGGAAAGATTTGATTGTTTGTTTGTTTGCATCGAATAGGCTCCGAAACGACTGGACCGATTTAGAAAATTCTTTCACCATTAGAAAGCTACATTCTTCCCGAGTGAAATAGACTATATTTTATCTCGATATTCCCACGGGAACGGGTACCACGCGGGTGAAACCGCGAGGATCCGCTAGTGTCTTATTAAACTTAAAGGTTTTAAAGTTGAAAATAAAGTTATTTGTCTGTTGAAATAGATCAGCAACCAAATACAGAGGTGGTGTGTGCCGAATGACCATATGTGGCGCTCCCTTTATGGAGTATGGACGCGGCGCTTATAAGGAAAATTGTAGAATTAATACAAAAATGCGACGGCCACGAAATAAATGGTCTCGATTTATTCTCGGTTTAGTTAACTGCTGTGATAAAGTGAATGATTTAAATGGTCAGTTCTTTTAATAAAGAATTTATAAGTGTTACAATTATTTTATGAGAAATCATTACCACTGGTGATTGACATAAAATGACTTACGTTTTATTGTCACTTTTGTTGAACTTCAGTTTAGGGGCTAAAAGTAAAAAATAAAGAGTTTGTTTTAAATGCGCATGAGAAGGGAGGCAAGTACCTACATACATTGTAGCATTGGCGGGCGCCTCGTCCACAGAACTGGTTGCGAGGGTGATGTATACCGAAAGAGCTACGTATGTATGCTCCTTACAATGTGCAGTAAACTGCGCACACGCTGGCTGAGACGAAATATGAGAACGGTGGAGACGAGTGGCTGGGCAGCCACTTTGTTATATTTTAAGGGTGACTTTCATCACTGATATTTAAACGTGATTAACGCTAAACGTGTTTAAAACATGGTTCTGTCTTTGTCATCTGTTTGAATGTGACAGAGACAGAAATAAGTTTTAAACACGTTTAGCTTTAATCGCGTTTAAATATCAGTGGTGAAATCGGGCCTGTGTCTTTCAAAAGTTATAATGTACTTGCTAATGAAAGGTGACATAAATGCAAACAGTACAGGAATGTAGGTGCAATGGGGTCTCTTAAAAATCAGCATTATAAATAAATGCTCATTTTAAAGTCTCCACTAGACTTGAATTTGCAAGTTTCAAATTCTGAGTGAATGCTCTGATAAGGAGCTACAACGGCATTATTTGAAATTTAAGAATAGATACTCACCTATAATTTGTGATTTAATGTTGTATATACCTACATTTAAAACCGCTTAATATAAAATGATGAGTGATTATTTCAGCCTGTGGCTGAATCCAGCCTGCGTTGAATGAGGACCCGTCCATCGCGATAGTATAGTGCACCACGTTACAATGTAACTATTGCCAACACAAAGCTTAGGGGTTCAGAATGAAGATATTAATAATTTTACTTTGTAGAAAGTACATGACTCAACTCTCTAAAACAGCTAAGATTTTTGTAACGATAATATTATAGCAACTTCAATGTTATCTAAATAATATAGGTACATTGATAATGCAAATTATCGAAACTAATTATTGCTTTATCTAGAACACTTATACAATAAAACCGCCTTCTAAAAAACCACATCAAAAAAGTAAGAAATAATTCCTCACCAAATAAATAACGTAAGTACTTTGAAGTCGGGCGTGAAACATGTACAATTTTTTGTTGTTCTTGTTAAAACCCGCCCGACTTCAAAGTACTTACGTTATTTATTTGGTGAGGAATTATTTCTTACTTTTTTGATGTGGTTTTTTAGAAGGCGGTTTTATTTTTTTATAAAAATAATTTTATTTAACTCTTTTTAGTGCATCGTGCAGGCAATTTGCGTGTTTTCTGGTAAATAGGTATGTGATCAAACTCAAAACCTCCTTTTTCGAAGTCGGTTAATATACCTTGAGGTATCCCCTTTTTAACAAAACAAGAATCATCTAAATCGGTTTATAAACAAAGGAGTTATGCCTAAAGATACGTATTAAATTCACATAAAGTGGTAACGAAAACGACAGTATTTTCAAGATTTCCTGAAAACTACTGAACCGATTTCAAAATTTCAAAAAATGGGACCAACTTGAAAACCAACCTGATGTAATAACGTTTGAACCATTTCAATCGGTTCAGCCGTCTTCGAGTAATCGGTGGACATACACAAAAAAAAAAAAACATACATACAGACGAATAGAGAACCTCCTCCTTTTTGATTTAGAAGTCGGTTAAAAATAACATGAACAGTGCGATAAAGCTCTCTTAAAACATTCCTTGGGGTATATTTATTTTCAGAGGCATTTTATATCAACGACTATTATTGCTCTGCTACCTATACCTAACAATTACAAAATCCTATGTAGGTATACTAGGTAGACGTACTATACATTGAGTGTAAATATCATTCGCACAAAAATGTAGATACATAAATAAATATTGCACCGACAACGCGAGACGTTTAATAGTTAATACCATAAAACCGTAAATGGAATGTTATTTTTCAACCATTGGCTTTTTGCTTTGCAAAACTGATTTATTTGATCATCCTTTTACGACGTTCAAACACCTACATACATCCTCTGCAGGTTTACTATAGATACCATTATAGTTAGTCTCTACACGAACGCGAAAATTGCGATCGAAATCCTTTCCGAGAAGTCAGAGCTTGTGGTTTTAGGTTCGGTCTACATTAGTGTTGCGTCTTTCGTCGCCCTTATAGTGACCGACTTGAGACCTATTTTAAATGTCTTGTTTTGATAAACGCTCGGTGTGATAGTCTCAACCTCGATTGCGGTCGCGTGGAATCTTACAAACATTGGCATGAGTGTTATTTTCGATTGCGTCGAGTGAATTGGTCAGTTTGTCGTGTGAACGGACGCAACCCGACCCTCCGCCGCGCCGCCGCGCCGTGGCTCTCAAAACACGCGCGAACTGACTCGAATGTTTGAGAACCTTTGGAGAAACACGCTTCGATTAATGTTAAACATTATAAAGTTTGGGAATGCAAAGGTATAGGGTTCGTCTGCGGAAAATTGTTACTGAATTACATCATGTGAAAATTTATGTTATTTTGACTCTTTTTTCTGCCGAAGAAAAGACATCAACGACTTAATTTCGAAAATATTTGTTTTTAAATTATTTTTACTTTTTTGCATACAAAATGCAATTTTTACTATTTAAAATAAAATATTAGAAAAACTCCGTAAACGACGCCGTAGCTCAGTGGTCAGAGCATTCACCCGGACAGCGAAAGGTTGTGGGTTCGAGTCCCATCGGAGCTAGTTGTGAGAGGGGATTAAGTAATTATCGTTTAATTTAAATACTTAAATGAATCAAATTTAACATAGCATTGCTCAAAGACAGTTTGTAGTAAACACACACAGAAAGTTATTTCTTTAAAGATTTTGTTGTAAAGACAAGAGAAAACCCGGTCGATTTCCTGGATGTTTCCTGGTGTCATTTTATTTTAGTGTCCATAGTCCATGCATGTGGCATTTGAGGCAAATAATATTATTCTTTAAAGACCTTCACATTGCAGTTAGTTTATAGTGACCACAGTCTATCATGAATATCATGATGCATATTTATATGACTTTCATTTTTGCCAGGTACAGTAAGTTACTGGCAAGCTGCATTTGTAAGTATTTTTTTTACCATATTCTCACAGAATGATCGTGACACTTAAGGCGCTACTCGGAAAAAATTGGACTTTTTGATTTAAACTATAGGACGGTTAGAGATGTTAGAAATCTGATAAAAAGATATATATTTCTTCATACCTTTATCTAGATTCGTATAGTTTCAAAAACACGATTTTATGATTTTGCCTCGACACTTTTTATTTTCGAAAAGACCTCTAAAAATACGAAAATTCAAGATTTTTCTTAAACGGGGTTACAAATACTATTGGAAATTGGTTTAATTAGTGGACACCAATAATATTTATGATCGTGTAGAAGCATTTTTAAAAAATCGCGATAGTTTTTTAATACGAAGTAATTTTGTGTTTTTTTTGCTCAATCTGCAAAATCGGTCTCGCTCCCGCGCGCGTCGTTTTCTCATTGCTATCTCGCTTCAGCACAATTTTTCCGAGTATCGCCTTAAGTTTAAGTTTTATCTGGGTTGTGCATGGAAACCATTTAGTGAATGAGATTGTATGAATTTCTAAGTAAAAGATAACTTTTTGGCCATCAAGATATTTTATACCAGTCGAAAAACAACAAAAGGCTTATTCTGTGAGTACCTATATAAAGTGACGGAGGAATCTCCGTCACTTTATATTTACTTCTCGTTTCATGTCAAATTCATAACAAGTAAAAGTAAACGGCGAAGTCATATGACTTCGCTACTTGCATATGCGAGTCGGCCAGGTCAATGCAGTAAGGGAGGATCAGCAGATCAGCACTGTTGAGATAGTATAGAGTCGCGTTGGTCCGGCGCGCGCGCAGAATGGCGGGCAGCCTTCACGGCGACCGCGCACCCGACAATGCGCTGCGGCCTGTTTCCCGCCCGCCCCGTCCAGTGGGACAACAGGTGGTACCTAACCTACCTATATGACGTTATGAATTATAACTTGAGACGGTGAGTTTCCTAAGAAATTATTATAAACATATCCGCGAATTATAATACTAAACATAAAAGCTTATCAGCTATATATTATTATATATCATATATATATCATTATACTATGCACAGAATATTTTAATAGTACTGGCTATAGGTAGGATAACATTTCAGTAAGTACGTGCATTATTTATTTACTTGCTGGAAGACCATCTGATTAACCTAATACATTAAAAAACTTAAATATAAACAAAGACATTTACAGGTCTTCACAAATAAGACACAGTAAAAAACAACAGAATTTTCAAGATTTCCTGAAAACTACTGAACCAATTACAAAATTTCAAAAAATGGGACCAACTTGGAAACCAACCTGATGTAATAACGTTTTAATCATTTCAATCGGTCCATCCGTCTTCGAGTAATCGGCGGACATACACAAAAAAAAACATTCATACAGACGAATAGAGAACCTCCTCCTTTTTGATTTAGAAGTCGGCTAAAAATTAAAAACAACCCTAGCCTAACTATTGGACACACATACAAAACTTAAAAATATGACTAATATCTGTTGTAAGTGACCAGCAACTATCACCGTATGATACTCAATACCTATCAAGGTAAACACGAAATACCCGGTGACACCATTCCTATACCTAAGTAACTTTAACAATGAAATTAACGCATCGAGCTTATCTTTTCGCGAAACAATTTATCCTCGTGCGCCTACGCCTAATTGTGGCTGTTTGTTTGGACTTTCGATGGAACCACGCGAATCGGTTTGATCGAAATAATATGACATCATTTACTCGGTGGGCGACGATTCCAGCAAAGACTCTCTGTTCCAATCCAATGCTACTGTGAGATCACGCCGCGAAATAAATACTAATTCACAGAAACATTATCTATGTAAGTACCTAACTTATGACAAGGGCAATAAAGATGATCATTTATATCTATTGCTATTATTTGTTGTTTATGAACTATGCATTCATCTAGCTAACATTAACATTAGATCTTTTGAGAGTAAAAGAAAAAACTACTTAACCGATTTTAAAATTTAAAATAATGGGACCAACTTGGAAACCAACCTGATGTAATAACGTTTGAATCATTTCAATCGGTCCATCCGTCTTCGAGTAATCCGCGGACATACACAAAAAAAACATACATACAGACGAATAGAGAACCTCCTCCTTTTCGATTTTGAAGTCGGTTAAAAAGAGCTACTGCAACACTATAACATACTCGATAATTCATTAACGTATCAATAATAACAAGTACCTATGTTGTACTGGTACTATTTAACTTGCATTAACACGCAAATTAGTAAAAACAAAAACTAGTAATTTTGAACGCAAACTTATCCGGCCTGAACGCTCTTCTTTACCTATATAGTTATATTATGAAATCCTAGGAAACCTCGCACCCTTGAATTTTCATGATTTTTTTGTGTATTACATATTTGGTAGGTCTGAGAATAGATCGCGTAATCTAATTTTTATCTTGAAATTTTGCGGAAGCGAAGCCGGGGGCAGCTAGTTTTGCCATTTTTAGGGTTCCGTAGCGGAATGGCAAATAACGGAACCCTTATAGATTCGTCATGTCTGTCTGTCTGTCTGTCTGTCTGTCCGTCCGTCCGTCCGTATGTCACAGCCACTTTATTCCAAAACTATAAAAACTACACAGTTGATACTTGGTAGATAGATGTATTCCGTAAACCGCTTTACGATTTTAATACAAAAATAAAAAATAAAAACAATTAAGGGGGGCTCCCCATACATGGAACTGACACAGAAATTTTTTTTTTAATGAGCCATATACGTGTGGGATATCTATAGATAGGTAATAAAAATTATTTAAAGCTTTAGGAAAAATATGATAGTAAAAAACCACGAGCCCTATAAGTAGCTTTCAGGCGGGATTCGAACCCGCGCCTCGTGCTCGTGGGTTTTTTACTATCATATTTTTCCTATACTTACAGAATTGCATTGTAAATGCATATTTATTTATTTATTTATTATGGTACACAGACAGATTACAATCGTTACATGTTAAATCTAATAATTGTTACCTTAATCTAGACAGTAACCCACATAGAGTGTACACAACATGTTTTAAAAAAAAAGGTGGCGTGCAATAAGAAAAAACATTATTTATACTATAAAAATACCAAAAAATAAAAAAATACAATTAAAAATACAATTAAAAAGTCAAATTATTAAATCAAATGTCATAAAATAAATAAAATAACTATGAAAATGCAAGAAACTGACTACAATAATACTAATAAGATTACTTATTATTTTTTACATTAAATTACCATAAAATAAAGAAAAATACTCACATCAAAGTCAAATCATGAAATCAAATATCGGTAAAAAAAAACTATAAAATTACAAGAAACTAACCACAATAGTAATAATAATAGTAAAATTTATTATTTTTAATTTACTTAATTAAATCCAATTCTGTCTCAGGGTCAAAGGGTCAAGGTGTTGAGGACCATTTGGCTTTAATAATGTTGGACACAATTCTTTTATATTGAGAAAACCTTCCATTGAATATGTCCATATCCGTGTTCTTGCTGCCGCGAGTATATTCATTGTAAGTCCGACACATTCTTACAACTGGGTTGAAATAGGAAGTATTGTTTCTATATGACTGTAATTCAAACGTATTAGGAAAACGGGATCTATGTCTGATGTTGATATTGAGTAAAGACAGAAGTTCGGGTGCATCTATGGATGAATGTACTATTCTGTGAAGGTAGAGTAAATCATACCTTTCACGACGGGCATACAAAGGAGTCACATCAAATTTAGACAATCTTGCTTTGTAATCGTTAAGTGATCGCCCATGATTAAATTTACGGGTAAGAAAACGCAAGAATTTTTTCTGAACCCTCTCGATGTTATCTATGTGAACCATATAATAAGGAGACCAGACCGGACAGCAGTACTCCAAGATACTTCGAACAAGACTGAAGAATAAAGTGCGAATGCTTTTAGGGTCCTTGAAGTCCTTCGTTGACCTCATTATGAAGCCCAAGAGCTTTTGACTTCTTTTTACGATATAATCATAATGAGGTCGAAATGACAGTTGCTCATCAAATAGAACACCTAGGTCTTTAACTGTTTGTTTTCTATTAAACAACTTTCCATCTATGTAATATGGCCTGTTCAGTCTGGTCTTTTTATTGGTAAAGGATATCACACAACATTTATCGATATTAAGCCTCATATTATTAGATAAACACCACTCGTGAATCGACAAAAGGTCATCCTGAAGAGCATCGCGTAGGCGTTGGTCACTCAAATCTACGAAAATTTTTAGGTCATCTGCATATGCAAGGGCGGGACATGTCAAGCGGTCAATCAAATCGTTAATAAAAATTACAAATAGAAGAGGTCCCAGATGCGACCCCTGTGGTACACCCGAGGAGACAGAAATGGAATTGGAAGAAAATCCACGTACAGTGACAAGCTGACTACGATTCCGCAAATAAGAAATTATCCATCTAAGCAAGTTTCCTTGAATACCGTAACGAGCTAGTTTATGACATAATAATGAATGGTCTACCTTGTCAAAAGCTTTACTAAAATCTAAGTAAATAGCGTCAACCTGACCACCCGAAGCAAATACGTGGCACAGATAGTTTTTAAATTCCAATAAATTACTTAGAGTTGATCTTTTCTTCACAAAACCATGTTGCTTGCTTGTAATAATATTACTGAAGTGATTATAGAGATAATCGTACACTAAAGACTCAAATAATTTAGCTAAACACGAGAGAATACTTATCGGACGATAGTTTGCACAAGATGTTTTGTCTCCCGACTTAAATATGGGAATGATATGAGCTATCTTCCAATGTGAGGGAAATTTACCAAGCTTGATGGATTTGTTAAATATTATTGTTAATGGGTAAGCCAGTTCTTCAGCGCATTCTTTTATAAATTTAGAAGGTATACCATCGGGACCTGCACCCTTACGTCCATCCAGTTTTTTAATTTTTACTAATATATCTCTCGGACTGATATCTAAAACATTAAAGGCGAGATCAAACCTATCTGACATATCAAGGTGACTTGGTTCGGACAAGGAAGACAGATCATAAACTGAGCCAAAGTAATCAGCAAACAGTTCACATATACCTTGACCATCTGTGGAAGTTTTATTATTAAAAGACATAGTGTGTGGAATAGTAGCTCTGCCTTTCCTACCATTTACGTAACGCCAGAATACCCTATTATCATTATTTTCAACAGAGTCTTCTACTTCAGATAGATAAGTATTGAAACAGTCAACAATAAGAGATTTACATCTCGAGCGCAGCAAAGAGAAAGTATCGTAATCTCTAGGATTACCAAACTTTTTATAACGTTTGTGGAACTTGTTCTTCTCCTTGATACAACGGATAAGAGCCTTGCTGTACCAAACAGGATATCTATATCTGGTTTTTCTAATTAGTGGCGTGTTCCTGGAAATTATATCATTAAGTTTAATATAAAAAGCATCAACACAGTCATCAATGTCAGCCGAACTGAGTAACTTATTCCAGTCAACTCCTGAAAGTGCTAATCTAACTTCAGGATAATCGCATTTATTGAAATTAAAGCGTTCATTGTACTTCGATTTCAAAGACTTATCTGGAGAAATATTATTTATACCTATGGAATATGCAAAATGGTGGGAGTCGACGCGGCACAAAGGTGTAGCATTAGCAACATTAATGGAGGAAACTGAGAGATTCGAAAGGACCAGGTCAAGATAACGATTATTTTTATTGGGGATGCAGTTGAACTGAGTTAGGTTACAAACATTCATTGTTTCACAAAGCAAAACAGCTCTGCGATCTTTTGGATTAGTTGGTGTGGTAAATTTGGAATCATCCTGTGATTCCCAAGTAATATTGGCAGAATTGAAATCACCCAAAACTAGGAAAACATCAGCAAATGGCAACTGCAAAAGCACCTTTTGACAATTATGGTGAAAAGCATTTACATCTTCAATGGGCAAATCGGGTGGCAGATAACATAAACATATATGAAAAGAAGGTTTATCGGTTTTAGATGGTAGAATAGTAAGCCAAATATCCTCAACCCTGCTTTCCCAAGAAGCTTGGCGAACTGTATTTATATTATTTTTGATTGCTACAAGAATTCCTCCTCCACTACTTTTCTTTGAACAGGAATATTCGCGGTCTCTTCTGTAAACACTATATCGATTATCAATAGCCTCACAATCAAAAACACCACTATCAAAATTAGTCTCCGTTAGACAGATAATGTCATAATTATTAACTAAAATGTTTAAATATAAATCTTTTAATTTAGTTCTTGCTCTACCCAAATTTTGATAAAATATACTATACATTTCGAATTTATTAGGTAATGATAAATTATATAGGCCATACTTATTTTAAAAATTAAAGAAAAATAAAAAAAAAACTACTAACAATCACCAACTAACATAACTTTTTTATGGAGTCCAAATCTCTGATAAATACTGCAGCACTTGAATCGTCCTTCCTCATGTAAATTTGCCCAAACTTAACCCACACGTACTTGTATTTCATTTCCTTTGCTGCCTTTCTAGCTTCCGCGTGTAAAGTCTTCAGCTCAGGTGACAGATGTTCAGTCACGAAAATCCTACACGTCTCTCCGGAGATGCCTAGGTCAGAAGACACTAATCCACGATCAGGATGAGCCTTATTGAATCTGTGCGAAGCTGACAATACCATGTCCCTAACTCGAGGCGTTGAGAAGGTTACGACGATGTTGCGCGGCCTATTTGATGTTTTGTTTTGCTTAGCTACTCTACGGCAGGAGTGGATGTGTCCATCTTCAACTGGCACCTTAACAGTATCACACAGTTTCCTTAATAATGTCAAAACATTTTCATTTTTGAACTCAGGTACAGCTTGCAGTTCGATGTTACAATTCCGTGACAATTTATCAATACTAACTAGGCGGCTGTTCAATTTATTTATCTCAAGCTGAAGACGAGCATTTTCAGTCTCAAGGCTTTTTATAGTATTGGAACTTTTAGTAATATCTTCACGCAATGTAGACTGTTCAGCACAAATAAAATCCGTAGTGACGCTAAATTCATCCTTGACAGTTTGGATTACAGAATCCATTTCGCCTTTGACAATTTCTTTGACATCACTCCGTAATGTCTTACGAAAGGTTTCCATGAATACGGATAATGATTCGTGAAGTTTCTCATCTAGTAGAGCTCTAATTTTATCCATCGTTACGTCCTCGTTCTTAGTGATCGCACCAGACAATTTAGTCCCACGTAAGGAAGTCGGGGATAATGTTGAGTCGGACAGGTCACAAGACATGTTAAAACTTTCATTAGCATGTAGTATAGAGCTACTCTGCCGAACTGGTGTATTATCATTCAAACGTGTGGTACGCCTAGTGACGTTGCTGCAAGTTGGACAAATCCAAGTAGATTTGTAATCAGTCGAAAAGGCACAAAAGGTCTGTTTATCTATATTAAGACACTCGCAGTGATATTTTCCAACACATAATCGACACTTCATAAACTCTTTAGAGCGCAAGCTCTTATTACAGGCGTTGCAGTTCATTATTTCAATATTCGCACTGGGCAGTCGCAGGCTACTATGAATTTTCCCCGAAATGGTAGCAATATTTATGCTGTGGCAACACTGAGGACTGACAGCGTCAATTTTTGAAGTTGTCAATTGAGTTTGACAGTACAATAGTTAAATGTTTGAGGGTGGTTCAAGTTCTAATTTGACAGTTTCCTAAAAAAGTGAGAATGCAGGTAGAAAATTCACACTTATCTTTTTCTATTTTCCTGTTTTGTGGTCGAAGTTTGGTCTGGATAACACTTTCACCGCGTATTTCGACAGGACACTACACAACCAAAGTATTCTTATTGTGGTTTAGCGAATGTTTTCGAATAAATAGAAAAACAATGTTAGGTGCAAACTGCGCACAACCGGGGTTGCCAGCTTTTTTTGAAACAACAACATAACAATAATTTGAAAATCTTATTTAAAGCTTTCTCAGACCATTTTTTTTCAAAGTCAATCTTTTCAAAGATAGAGCCTTCCAAAGTTGTAACATGTGAAAAATCTTAAAAAAATATATGCTGTAGATCTTAAAAACTTTCAATGAAAATTGGTTTGAACGATATTATAGTAAGTACTTTGAGAGATATAACCCATTTTCAAAAACCGCAAATGTAACTTTGTCATTCATACAAACACTATGAAAAACAAAGTTATATTTTGCTGACGAAAAATTATAGTGGAATTTTGGCTAGGTATAGGCAATCGGTACGTTAAGTGGGTACGGAACCCTTCATGGGCGAGTCCAACTCGCACTTGGCAGATTTTTTACATTACGTTTTTATCTAGCCTACCTACTAAGCAACTGCTCTTCGTTTTCAAAAGTATACATATTTATATCTAAACTAGTTGATTTCATCGAGTTGTAGGTTCAAAACTAAGACTTACTTGATGTATGAAAAAGGTTTCATCTGTAAGCACAAGTGAGTAACAAAGTAAGTACCTATAATATTTTTTTTGTTTTAAATCCTCGACATAAACAGCTAGTAGGTAAGTCGTAGGTACAATAGTTCATGCATAAGGTGATAAATGACCACTTGGAAACACGTTTAACTATGGATATGACCAATAAATTATATCATTGTGTTTACTGTTCTACGAAAATCATTCTGAAATTGCTTAGACAATTTGCTATTAATAGGCACCGACTGTTAGTTTCAATTTTCTCTTGATGTCTTTATTGAAATAAAATGTTTTAGAAAAAATATCTAGTTAGATTATTTATAAGTGCTTGTATTGTATATGTTACGCACCAAGAACGCAATCGCGGTTTGAGCGAAAAATCTGCCCACAACACGTTGTGTTTACTGTAAAATATCCACATCGTGAATTTCGTGCTAGGGCTCCTGTAAAAACGCTCATGATGCGTTGTGGGAATCACAAAAATATAATAAAGTGACAAACTTGCAACACATAATGATGGCTTAAGAGTTACTAGCGCAAGGTTTGTTTCTGCATAGCGGCGCATGCAGTGCTGGACAATGCTGCATGCCTGAATGTTTGTGCGTCTGTCTGACCGCTGCGACAATAGGAGGCACGAGCCGGTAAGGTAAATATTACTGTTATGACCTACCCTTGTATGCAATGTATGTATAGGGCCAGTCAAGAGCGGATTGTATGGATGATATCACACCTGAGGTAATCCGACTTAAGAAATAACTCATGAATGTGTTTTACTAAAGCAACAAGCACATTACCTATAGGGGAATATGAAAGAAAACAAATATATATTTACATTGATGTATCAGTCGAAAGTTTAAGTAAAAAAAAACAGGCTATTTGTTTGTCATTTGGCAACATGCCGTCGCATGTTGTTTCACTGATGTATTGATATGTGCATTAAAATTTTCTTTATGTAAAATTATTTTATGTTTAGTTAAAAACCTAAGGGTACTAACTGTTAAGTATCTTTAACACGCCAATAATTTAGGAAAAACGCCTCATAATAGAGTAAGGTCTTTAAAATTAGAAAGTGCTTACCACTCTATGCAAACGAAACAACACAACAGACACAAGCTCACAACTGTCAGAGGAAACTATTGGCCGAAACAGATGGCCAGTTCTGCAAGGAGACGCGTGACAGTCTGGCTGGCTCCTGCGACGGGCAGAGTAGAGCGCTCGCGCTGTGGGGGTGCGCCCACGCCCACCAGTGATCTACGTCTGCCGGGGCCGCCATTGAACTTGCCCACCGGCAAAGGTCACGGAACACCGGATATTCTTCATCAAATTTGACAGCCAGATTTACTGCTGTCGTTTGTCATAAGTTTAACGAGACAGTTACTAGCGACTTGTAATGGGAAAAGCGCGCATAATTAAAGTGATGTGACTTTCAACTTGTCGAAGGTATTTTCATAATGAAACCTAGGTATAATGGAGTATGCTTTGTTACACAGACATCATGTCAAGTTAACTACAAATTCTAAGACCTTACTTAAGAAACAGTACCCAAAATAGTGATAATGGTAATTAGAATCAACGATGGTGCCCAGAGCCAATAAAATTAAGAATGATTATGTTTTTACATTTATGTAAACGAGAATTGACGCGAGACCTCAAAGCCGTCCGACGGTCGTGTAACTATAACTAACTATCACTCAATAGCAACGTGATCGCTTGAAGCTCGAACAGTCCTTAAACGTTCACCTGATAGGCTGCGACGTGATACCCTGTAACTGGTGCGATTTATCACCTCTGCTATTACACCAGCGATGGCTGCTCTAAGACCGGACACGAATAACTGCGGGGATTAGCCAATCGGGCAATAGATCAGTGCATCTAGCCCAGCCGCGGCCGGCGATGACGCCAGACTTCAATGAGATCGCTATCGTCTATCCTGCGCCGGAGTATGGACACGGATCACCTGATTGACCAGTTACAGCGATCAACGCTTGGACTAGAGATTATTCCCGACCTTGTCGTAATGAGAGAAAACTAACTAACTAGTTATATTTGTCAATTTCTCAATTTATTTTTAATAAAAACTGTAACCAATAAAAAAAACATTGATTAAATTGCTCATTAAACTCCCTCTATTTGACGGGAACTTGGGTTAGCAATTAGACTAAACAAAGAAGAATATAGTGAAAAATGGAAACTGAAGTATTTAGAAAAAGCCGACCTGTCTCACAACCAGCTCCGATGGGACTCATCCGATGGGATTGAGATGGCTGGTTGTGAGACGGGTCGATTTTTTGTAAATACTTCATTTTCCATTTTTCAATAATAAAAATTTCATTGTGAATGCACAAAACTAAAAATTAAAATAACATGAATATAGTGTGCTTATTTGCTTGATATACCGACTTTCAACGTTGTTTTGTAAGACTGCCTTAGTTTATTATGCTGCTTTAGCAATGTTCTAGCGAGTTAGATGATGACCAATACCATAATACGAGCAGTGCGTGGGCGTAGAAAGCCCAGCGCAGCGCCGGGACACCCTCGTGGAATAATATTTCCTGGTGATCTTGTAATGATCGTAAGAAAACACGATTGGCACAAATGAATCATTCGTACTTGAACAAGTTGCCCAGGCGTGGGCAGACGAATGTAAATGAAAATGCACTGCTTAATAGCATCCTGCAATATTAACGAGGCATGATAAATATAGGCATCAGGCATGGCATATACAACTTAAAACCAGTTTAAGCATCGAAGTAGCATCAAAACAAAGATATGGTACTTAGGTATATTATTGTTTTTACATATTATTACCTTTTTTTTAGCAGTTCAAGATGAATTCTGTTCTGAATTTTGTTTTTATTTAGATTTCACTCGTCAAATTGCTTTTGATTGCGATTCAATATCATAAAACGAGTTCTCCGTAGAGTTTCCCAGTTTTGGAAAAGCCTTTACACAAAACTGGTACATTCGATTCCTAAGAAAACAATGACCATCATCAATTTTCGAACTGCTCCCACTGACTTGTTATCCTGCCGTTACAAAGCAAATACATTAAAGAGTTACCATTTAGCGCACTCGAAGCCACTTAGTCTTAATTACAAGTGTGCGTCGTCACGGCTGGGAGCGCCCGGTGATACCTTAACCACATTACAAACACTCTTAAAACAAAAGAGGAGCTTCACAATTTTGATGCTATTTATTTATGGCTAGACTACATGATGTTATCCCGCGGGAATGTGATGTTTTTCCTGGATAAAAAGTAGCCTATATCACTCTCCAGCTTCCAACTATCCCCATACCAAAAATCAAGTCGATCCGTTGCTCCGTTTTGACGTGAAAGACGGACAAACAAACAAACAGACTTTCAAATTTATAAAAATAAGTATGGATTTAGCGTCCCAACTTTGTAACAATAAACCTCAGATCCCCAGACCATAAAATCGAAAACTATTTGTTCTTTCTTGCGGGCCTCATTTCCACCTGCAAGTAAGTCTTCTGCAATAAATATCCGACAGTCTGTCAGATAGCAACTTGCAAGTATAAACACACTTGCAAGTAAGTCTTCTGCAATAAATGTCCGACAGTCTGTCAGATAGCAACTTGCAAGTATAAACACACTTGCAAGTTGTAGTTTACACTTGCAAGTTGCTATCTGACAGTCTGTCGGACATTTATCGCAGAAGACTTACTTGCAGGTGGAAATGAGGCCTGAACACTTTCCCGGTAATGCTCCTTTGCAATCTTTGCAAAGGTCACGGTCAGCAAAGCATAATAATATTTTAAGTAACTCAGGTAAACTTTTTCTATTAGTACCTATTTGCTATAACTTGCTGTGGTATTCAAATGGAACCGTGTCTTGATTTCTAAAACAGTAGATTTGAAGCAAATTTCTAACTTTCTTATGCAGAGGTACATATTATGTTATACCTAATTAATCAGTTTTTATTTAATATACTAATCATTATAAGGGATTTCATATCTAAACACATCCTACTTCCTACTAATATTATAAATGTGAAAGTTTAGATGTTTGGATGTTTGGATGTTTGTTACTCAATCACGCCAAAACAGCTGAACGGATTTGGCTGAAATTTGGGACATAGATACTTTGTAGCCTGGAGAGGAACATAGGCTACTTTTTATCCCGGAAAAGTATCACATTCCCGCGGGATAACGTCGTGTAGTCCACGCGGGCGAAGCCGCGGGCGGAAAGCTAGTAATATTATAAATGTGAAAGTTTGGATGTTTGGATGTTTAGATGTTTGGATGTTTGTTACTCAATCACGCCAAAACGGCTGAACGGATTTGGCAGAAATTTGGGACTTAGATACTTTGTAGTCTGGAAAGGAACATAGGCTACCTTTTATCCCGGAAAAGTATCACATTCCCGCGGGATAACGTTGCGTAGTTCACGCGGGCGAAGCCGCGGGCGGAAAGCTAGTATAATATAAGTTATTTAAATTTTTACTTTTTTGCATTCACAACTTACTTCATTTTCCATTTTTCAATAATAAAAATTGCATTGTGAATGCAAAAAAATAAAAATTTAAATAACTTGCCATAGTAATTTCATCTTTAGCGATTGTCAAATATCTGGAAAGGTATTTCTTTCGCGTGTGGGGGTAGTAATATCTTCACATTGATGAAATTAACGCTGGCTATACAGCGCGTAAGAAGTATTTGATAAATTCGACGCTTCTCGTAACGACTCCTTAGCTCAGTGGTTAGAGCAGTCGCCCGGAAAGCGAAAGGTCGTGGGTTCGAGTCCCATCGGAGCTGGTTGTGAGACGGGTCGATTTTTACCACACTTTTATTAGCTTCACTTGTAACTAAGTCACAATGTAAGAAAATCTTGGAAGTCAATTTTAACTTATTTTAATTTTTAGCTTTTTGCATTCACAATGCAATTTTTATTACTGAAAAATGGAAAATGAAGTATTTAGAAAAAATCGACCCGTCTCACAACTAGCTCCGATGGGACTCGAACCCACGACCTTTCGCTTTCCAGTCAGAGCAGTCGCCCGGAAAGCGAAAGGTCGTGGGTTCGAGTCCCATCGGAGCTAGTTGTGAGACGGGTAGATTTTTTCTAAATACTTCATTTTCCATTTTTCAGTCAATTTTAGCCTACTTCTAATTTTTCTAAATACTTCATTTTCCATTTTTCAAAGATATAATATAAGTTGTTATATTGGACTGTAACGAGATAATTAACTCCTCCTTCCTCAAACTATAATATCCTGTACAACAATATAGTGTTGTTTATATAGACACTTTAAATATTATTCCCATTTAAGCTGTCTCGTAAGATAGACAAATAACTTTACCAATTAAACAATGATAATAACACGTTATTTTATATGCAGACAGGTTTACATTTATCGGTGTGACATACTTAAGGTGCTCACACATTAGCCTACTGACGACAACGTATTTGACACCTATTGACTGCACAAAGCATTGCGACCTCTACAGCGACAGATATCGGGCAATAACTGGTTTAAAACAATTTGTTCACTTGTCGTCCCAATTACTTGACGAGTGAGGCCATCCAGAAGAAAACTGTTTTAGAAGTTTGGAGATAGCTAAATGAAAGTGAGTTCCGATTCTTACGCAATAGTTGGTACCTATTGATTGTAATGTATTATGTAGCGCAGCTATTAAGATAGGGGCATTCTCAAACAATGCTTACAAACATAAATAAATAAAAATTTATTATAACAAAAACACAATACATTTGGTATAACAAAACAACAGAAAGAACGGAAATAGTAGTTTATGTGACTGTCGCATAATGTCGCAAAAAATACCGAGTTATGTGCAGTCTCATACACTACTTTATCTACGTACTTATTACATTTATCTTATATTACAAAAATTAAGCAAAAAAATATTAATCCAATATTAAAAACGCCAAACCCCACTTTGGGGTGGCGTTTTTAATATTGGATTAATCATTCTATTTTTAAAAAGTTTCTGATTGTTGCCGGCTAAAGAAGGGCTTGAAAAAGTTGGAAGTCAGGGCCACCTATGGTTGCAATGGAGATTGTAAAATTAAGAAAAATAAGTGTTTTTAACCGAATATATCAATATTACTCGAAGACGGCTGAACCGATTGAAATGGTTCAAACGTTATTACATCAGGTTGGTTTCCAAGTTGGTCCCATTTTTTGAAATTTTGAAATCGGTTCAGTAGTTTTCAGGAAATCTTGAAAATACTGTCGTTTTCGTTACCACTTTATGTGAATTTAATACGTATCTTTAGGCATAACTCCTTTGTTTATAAACCGATTTAGATGATTCTTGTTTTGTTGGAAAGGGGATACCTCAAGGTATTATTAACCGACTTCGAAAAAGGAGGTTTTCAGTTTGATCACATACCTATTTACCAGAAAACACGTAAATTGCCTGCACGATGCACTAAAAATAGTGAAATAAAAATTATTTTTATAAAAAAATAAAACCGCCTTCATATAATGAGTGAAAGCTGTATCCGGTTGTATCATAATGACCATTATTAAACAGTTTTATTTTTTAAAGTTGACTATGGCATAGAGTGTATCAATATAATTAAAAATTATATTATAAATTCAGGCATGACTTTATAATTCGAATATTATAACATGAGTGTAGATAAAATATCTTATAATTTTAAGGTCTCTGACCTCTTGTGCTAGATTTTACAAAATCTGTATTATGATTTATGACAGGGTGCTTCCCACTTTTTTAGTCTAGCTAGCTGCTGTAGTCCAGTCATATAAAACTCTAAATTGATTGGCTGATTCATTGATTGTTGGCATAGGCGTTAAGGCGATACTCGGAAAAAATGTGCTGAGGCGAGATAGCAATGAGAAAACGACGCGCGCGGGAGCGAGACCGATTTTGCAGATTAGGCAAAAAAAAACACAAAATCACGTCGTATTAAAAAACTACAGCGATTAAAAAAAAATGCTTCTATACGATCCTCAATATTATTGGTGTCCACTAATTAAACTAATTTCCAATAGTGTAAGTAACCCCATTTAAGAATAATCTTCACTTTTCGTATTTTTAGAGGTCTTTTCGAAAAGAAAAAGTGTCGAGGCAAAATCATAAAATCGTGTTTTTGAAATTATACGAATCTAGATAAAGGTATGAAGAAATATATATCTTATTACCAGATTTGTAACAACTGTAACCGTTCTATAGTTTTAAATCAAAAAGTCATATTTTTCCGAGTAGCGCCTTAATCAAGATAATATGAATCTTCAAATAAATGTAGAAAACTATCTGCTTTTAGAAAATCGGAAAATTGCACAGCTATTGTAGGTATAATGAGTAGCGACCTTTAGGAGCTATAGTGATCGGCGTAGGCAGCTGATGTATCTATGATTGGGCCTGATTGTCGTCGCTGCAGGCAACTTTATTGCAATGAGGTAATCGGTCGTAAGTCGGTCGCAATGAAACCGCGGAACTATGCCCCGGCGGAGACAATCTGAAGGATGGCTGAGGAGATCCTGTGTCTTTACGCGACAGATTTCTCTTATGGTTCCGGTTTCTCTGTCATTCCAGTAAAATACCGGGGAGGTTTTTCTCTGCCGTTCGCGGAGATAATCGGAGAATTATGTTGTTAAGATTGTTTCTTAAATATTTTGGTTTTATTATTAGTAAAAAATAATGTGCTGGTGAAGAACGCACAACTTTCACAACTACATTTTATAAAAGAGTCCATAACTCTAGCTATTTTTAACCAAAATCCCACATAACATTACCTTGCCACAAGTACGTTTAAATCTATACTTCTGTACTAATATTATAAAGATATTTGATTTTTGTTGGTTCGTTTGTAATGAAAAACTCAAAAATTACAGGACCTATTTTGAAAATTCTTTCATCCGTAGAAAGCTACATTATTTCCGAATGACATTAAGCTACATATTTTGTACGGATATTCTCAGCGAGGTGTAACTAACTAGTAACAAAATATAGAGAACGAGCTTTAGTCCGAATTTTCCTGAAAAAGTGAGACATTTCCCGTAATAAAAAGTAGCACATATGCTTGTAAATCATAGTCTTTGTGTTACATTTCATTCAGATCCATTAAGCTCTTTGTAACGCCGTGCAATGGCTGAGTAACAAACATCCAAAAATAAATCTAAAATTATAATTTTCAAAAGATAATTTAGGTGAAGAGTTGCCTGAAATTCTGAGAACTTATTGTCTAACGGGTCGTCTAAACATTTGAAAAAAGAAGTCACTATCTTCGATCTTAATAAGTATGAGAAGGCGCAAGCATAGGATCAGATCAGGGTGAAAGGTGAAGTAACCACCAGCACCGTGGTGATAGTAGCGATAGCGGCGATGCTGGCGGTGATAGCGCACGCGCTCCCTGCGCATGCGCCGATGCCTGTCGCAATCCAATTCGGCCTGTCGCTCTGATAAACGCCTCAGAAGTAGATCATTACAGGGTTATCCAGAGATTTACAAGAGAGCTTAAGATAAGACAAGTGCCCAAAATTTGATGTGATAAAACGAGTTCAGAAAAGTAATTTTTAAAGATTTAGAACGAACTTTAATAAACTGACGATTAGGATATCTTGACACGAAGATGAGAATTTTTATGATATCATTAATTGAAACAGTTGACAGACCTTGCGTCTTACGTAATATGTCCAGATTTTTCTGTAATTGGTGTTTCTAGATGTAGTACAAGGGCTCATAACTTCGATAATCAAGGGCAACAGGCAATTTTCATAACTGGCTTGCGCAGACAGTAAAAACTTTCAGACTCAAAAAACCGCCATTAACTCAATCAGATACCTACAGATTTTCGTCACAAGGTATTTTTAAATCATTACATAGAGAATGTTATTTGTCTTAATGCTGAAATATGCTTGTATGTAACTAACTATAATTTTAATCACATAGAAATGATGAAATGAATAAGATTGCGGTGGAAATTTAAGACGACCCAAATCGTACATTCTCTCTGCCGCCAGTTTGAAGAATTCAAAACTAATTAGGAACAAGAACAATACGATCCGTCGATTTGGGCGCAGATGACGTGGTGACGCTGACGGCGCGGCCACAGGCGATATCTTTCGGTTTCTTACCTTTTAATTAAGTGAAAATAAACTGTTTTCAAGGCCCTATTGTACACGTTTCAGTAATAAGCAATTGGGTCTCTGCGATAACTTTATTACTTAATCGAATGAAGATTATTATATTTTTTGCTGATGCGAATTAAGCTTTTAAGGACATTTCGAATAAGTACTTATATTAAAGGTAGTACAAGAGACGAGAAAACTGAAGTTTTTAAATAAGACTTTTCACTTTAAGGACTTTTAGAAATTCAAAAATGTTAAGGAGCTAGGTACCTACTTCTGAAACATCTAACAAAAGTTTAAACTTTATTGTTGAGTAGTAACTTAAGTATGTTGAGATTCTTGTGATAAGCAAATTTCTAAGAAGCTCGTTGGATTCTTAGGGGCAGGAAATCCGTCTGAATTATGCTGAATGTCAGTTCGGTAATAACATTTATGAGATCGCAAATAAATTGGGAATTACATTACGATTTATATGAAGACTAAAATTTTGGTCAGTGTTCGATCGTTTCAATGACAAATGGGTACCTACATCGCAAATAAGTATCTTGTTGGTCGTTTGTCAAATATTTTGAAAACAAACATTAAGTATATAATATGAGGAGGAATGCAAGCAACAGGTGAGTCAACAGATAAGGCGAGGCCGAGGGAGGTGTTTGTTTTGGTGCGCGCGCGCCGACCGCCGAGCGCATTCCGGACGGTCGCCGGCGCCGGTCGCGGTGACGTCCGCGCAACTTATCCCAAACAATACCCGGCCACATTCTCCGAACTCCGTACTAGAACGAGTTTAAATGCCATTTAAAAGTTACCTCGCGCATGTGAACGAGCCGTAACGTAATTTATGCGCGGACACGTTAATGCCGCGGTGTCGGAAGCCAGCCGCGGGAGAGCCCCCCATGACTCTGGTCCGCAGTATCAATGGACTAGACCATAGACTAGATAAAGATAGATACAGGGTGTGCAACTCACCTGGAGTGCGGCTGCCGCTAGTGCGACCCGCCCGTTAACATTTAAATTCGCCGGTGGTGGTCTCCTCCAGTGCACAGTTCGCAAATTTTTCGTTTTCACCTTTATGTTAATTTATTACTTAGAATAACAGTTAATTAAGCTCACATATGTTATTTGGCAAGCGAAGTGTTAATGCTAAAGTTAACGATAAATAATTTAGGATTAAATATGGCGGTAAGAGTTCGCGAAGTCGTTTCGTTCGTCGAACGCTCGGTATGCACTTTTGGGGTCACTCGGGGTCGGTTGGTTTTATTGTGTTTTTTCGCGAGCGCGAGCGGTGTGCTTGGTGCGGGTTGCGTGCGGCGCAGGAGGCGTCCGAGCGATCACTGCGCCTGCGCACCGGCCGGCCGCCACCACCGCCCGCCGCGGGTTGCGAGAGCGCAGCCCTCTCCTCCCTCGCCCTTTCTCTCCCTCTCCTACAGGCTTCGTCTTTCGTGCCCCAAAAGATAAAGCGAGCACTTATCGGCCGCGTTCCGGGCTCCGGCCGTGGACCGCGGAGCGGACAACACCGACTCCTCTAATTAGTCCGACTGTGTTATTTATTCTGGTACGATAAAAGCCTGTTTGTACTATTGACAGCCTATAACTTTACCGAACGCCGCTGATGCCATTCAATAAGAACAAAACTTGTTTCGTCCGTGGATAAGTTAAAATTTATTGTTTTGGAGAATTAGAAACGTGATTCATTGAAAATAATAACCAGTAATAGAAATTCAAAAGACGCGGTAGGCATAAGTAATAGTAATTCTTCTGATGATAGTAACAAACAATAATATTATGCGTAATCGTTATAGCACGACAGCACGAGTAGCACGACGTCTATATAATTTGTGAGCACGACAGACTGCACTGAATGCACTGCATGGTGCAGGCAGGTTCAGGGACTGCGATAGAACTCACTTGTCTTTCCCCTCACCACTACAGAGCTACAATCGGTTAATTCATACATTTGGACAGTCCTTACAATAATAATAATAATAATAATAATTTATTTATTTCCGAAAATTACATTATTTGGTGTATCATTTACAAAGTCTTCCACACTAGGCTATGCCTGTCCTGTGGAAGTCTTTAATACAATGTTTACTTAACGACAACGAATTGCGGTACCAAAATTTTAATTACAACTTAATTTTAAATCATGAATAATTAATCTCCAATAATAATAATAATCTAATTTAATTTAATTTAATTTATTATAATTTATATTAACATTAAAAGAATAAAAAGAATAGAAATAATGAATAGAAATTAAGAGTTAACAAATAGATTTTAATAAATTCTCTGTATCCTGGTAGGTCCACTTCAATAATTCAGCCTCAAGTCTCATTCTAGCGTTTCGGTGATTTAATATGAAGATGTCACATAAAGAATTGACTCTGTTGTACACAAGGTGTTTTCTATAAGAGCCCAGACGTCTGGCGAGTGTCGTTTTTACAGACGGCAACGGAAGTTTAAAATTGCGTTTACTTGAAAGTCTTTCGTAAGCCTCGGAATTAAGCACCTCCTTATGAGTGTCAGTGGTTAATTTCAAGAGATAAAGCCTCCGCACGCTTAGTAACCGAGTCTCATTGTGAAGCTGGTCTGTGGAATAACGCCTAGGCCTCCTCAGCATAGTTTTAAGGACAGCGCGTTGCGCTCTCTCTAGTGTAATAAGATGAGAGGCAACGGAACCATAAAAAATTGTATTTTACTAAATTGCAAACATAAAACAAAACTTACACATTTTTTTGGAAACACCGAAAGTCATGGTTTTTCAATGGATGGATGGTTCACGAAGTTGTAAAACACGGCAGTCTTTCACACACTTTTTATTCAATAGCCCTCGGAAGCGAGCAATGTTTCATTCTAAATATTTAAGACTAGAGGATCCTCACTCGTTTCACTCGCGTGGTACCCGTTCCCGTGGGAATATCGGGATAAAATATGGCCTATGTCACTCGGGAAGAATGTAGCTTTCTAATCGTGAAAGAATTTTCTAAATCGGTCCAGTAGTTTCGGAGCCTATTCGATGCAAACAAACAAACAAACAATCAAATCTTTCCTCTTTATAATCATCATCATCACCAGCCATTTAATCAATTAATAAATAATTAAAATAATAATTAATTCAATCGAACTTCCAAGTGAAGTTCGATAAATAAAAGCTCGCATCTAATGCTTAACTTTTGGCCGATGCATTATTGCCATATAGGCACATCACACAGAACCCGATTTTATTTGAAAATCGCATCCAACTCATAATCCAGTATTTTCACAATCCCTATTATCCATGACAAGAAATGCATGTTAAATATGGTGAACGCCATATTTATTTTGCATGATTTTAACTAAAATTAAAATGTTCACCCTTAAAACCTTGAATGAAGGAGAGTTTCGTCACGTACCTAGCTAATGAAGATGTTTATGTGCAAATAGTAGATGCAAGGATGCATGCATATGCATGTGGGCAGGAAAACTAGGTAAAAATAGTGTGTGACAGCGAGTGCTGGGTGCGTGGGTGCAGGCTCTAAGCACCGCGAGTTATTGGCGATATTCCATACATTTGAATACTCGATGCAATGGGCTTGCATGCAGCATGCACTGGGAAGGTCTGACGATGAATAGTGCCTTGTCTACGCAAGGACATTAGAAAAGTTTAAGATACAATTAAAGAGAGAGCTAGGTATAAGTGAAAAAGAATATATTTTCTAAATATTTCCAATTCATGCTGACTGCATTAATTTTTTTGTAAAAATCAATAGATTTATGTACTGTGCTCTAAAAAATTATTTTTATAAAAAAATAAAACCGCCTTCAAAAAAATCACATCAAAAAAGTAAGAAATAATCCCTCACCAAATAAATAACGTAAGTACTTTGAAGTCGGGCGTGAAACAAGTACAATTATTTGTTGTTTTTGTTAAAACCCGCCCGTTATTTCACTCTTTTTAGTGCATCGTGCAGGCAATTTACGTGTATTCTGGTAAATAGGTATGTGATCAAACTGAAAACCTTTTTAACAAAACAAGAATCATCTAAATCGGTTTATAAACAAAGGAGTTATGCCTAAAGATGCGTATTAAATTCACATAAAGTGGTAACGAAAACGACAGTATTTTCAAGATTTCCTGAAAACTACTGAACCGATTGCAAAATTTCAAAAAATGGGACCAACTTGGAAACCAACCTGATGTAATAACGTTTTAATCATTTCAATCGGTCCATCCGTCTTCGAGTAATCGGTGGACATACACAAAAAAACATACATACAAACGAATAGAGAACCTCCTCCTTTTTTATTCAGAAGTCGGTTAAAAATGAGATGAAAACTTTGGAAAACAATATTTGTATTCATATTCGTGAACACATATTTCTAATTCAAGTGTCTGTGAAACTAAAATAATGTAAGTTATTTAAATTTTTACTTTTCTGCATTCACAATGCATTTTATGGTTGAAAAATGGAAAATGAAGTATTTAGAAAAAATCGACCCGTCTCAGCACCAGCTCCGATGGGAGTCGAACCCACGACCTTTCACTATCAGGGCGACTGCTCTAACCACTGAGCTACGGAGTCGTTTAACGACGACATTTTCCAATTTTCAACCATAAAATAATGTATCTGGCGAGTCGAGAAACGGAGTAGATAGCAGTATCTAAAGTGGCCCCACATCATTACCACATCATCTAGTTGTCTCCTAATGTAGAGCACAATTTCTAGTCCCATCTTTCACAAAAAGCAACCTAGAATACTATTCGGTATAAACCTCGGATTCAAAATAAGGATGTCCTTGATTAATGTGTATTTTAAATTTGAGCTAGGCTAGGCTTATCTCAGTATTCCGTCATCCACACCTTCATGAATGGATAGCGCTGTATAAGGCACCCGGCGATGAGCCGCGGCGCGAGTTGCGCCCGCGCACGGCCCACGTGCGTGACGTCACTGTCAATGCTGCCAGGTGACGTCATCAATGCAGGATCACCTAAGTCCGAAGAGAAAAGCTAATGCAACTTTGTTGATATTAGTGTAGTATTTTTATGTGGTTTCGCTTTCAGTTCAAATGAACCAAAGCTTTAAAAACGGCCCTTGAAACTACTAGTATTAATAAATTAAAACACATAGGATTATTAGTTGTAAATACTTCAAATATTCTCTGTTCAGGATATGAACAAATAAAATACTGTTTTATATGATTTAGTTAGCTTTATCCAAAGTTCAGTCGTTTCATGTACATGAACAAGTTTTTATAAAATTTTGAAAGGTAAGATAGATAGAT
Source organism: Crambus lathoniellus (assembly GCA_949710035.1). Lineage (NCBI taxonomy): Eukaryota > Metazoa > Arthropoda > Insecta > Lepidoptera > Crambidae > Crambus > Crambus lathoniellus. The sequence goes on along the minus strand of OX453303.1, from coordinate 881,956 downwards.
ATGTAAAAAACGTAATGGCGACCGGTAGCTCGCCGAAGATAAAAGTGCGACGCAGGCGCCGCCGCCGCGCCGTGCGGCGGCGGGCGGCGACCTCAGAGCAATGAGTAAAGCGCGGAGTCTATCTTCCGTCCGCCCGCGCCCGCACCTCCGTCGTCGTCTTAGTGATGAGGGCCGGAACATCCTCCGGGGCCTTGAAACCCGAGGGTTTCAAGATTAACTGGATCGTCTTGATTAGGGATGATGCACATCTTATTGATGGCTCTACGCTTTGTGCCTCTTGTTGTGAGCACATCGGCGACGCGACTGATGTCGTCTGTTCCTGGATACAGTTTAACTATTCGAGCCAGGGGCCACTGAAGAGGCGGTAGATTTTCTTCTTTTAAAATGACCAGGTCGCCCTCCTTCAGTTCTTGCTGTCTTGTCTTCCACTTGGTCCGCTGTTGTAACTCGGCGACGAACTCGCGACGCCATCTCTCCCAAAAATGTTGCCTTAATCTTTCGATGATTTGGTATCGGTTTGGGCGCTTCGTGGTGATCGGAAGTGATGGAACAGCGGTGAGCGGTCGACCGATCAGAAAGTGCCCTGGAGTTAAAGGAGTGGGGTCATTTGGATCAGGTGAAAGGGGTGTCAAGGGACGGGAGTTCAAAATCGCTTCTATTTGTGTGAACAAGGTAGCAAGCTCCTCAAACGTTAGGGAAGCATTACCGGCTATGCGACGTAAATGAAATTTGGCGGACTTAATTCCAGCCTCCCACGCTCCTCCGAAATGCGGTGAGTACGCCGGACTAAACACAAATTTAAAACTTTCGTTAGAAGCAAAATCGCTAACCGACTCACGACTGGATCTGAGTATTCTCCTTATCTCGTTGTTTGCACCCTTAAAATTTGAACCATTGTCACAAAAAATAGTGTTGGGTTTGCCTCTTCGAGAGACAAATCTACGCAAAGATAAAATGAATGCCTCGGTGCTCAAATCGCTTACCAATTCTAAATGTATTGCTTTAGACGAGAGACATATAAATAGGCATAAATAGCACTTGGAGATACGGTTTCCCCTATCTTTGCGGCTAGATATCATAAAAGGTCCGGCAAAATCGACACCACACGAGTAGAAAGGGTATGATGAGTAACTCCTTTCGGCAGGTAAGTTGCCCATTAAGGGCTGCACCGTCTGGCCTCGCAATCGGACGCAGATGACACACTGCTTGGTTGTACTGCGTGCCAGGCATCGACCACCTATAGCCCAGAATCTCTCCCTTACGGAGGCCAGCAGATGTTGCGGACCTGCATGAAACAATCTCACATGTTCATGTTTAAAGATCAATTTAGTGAAATGATGTTTTGAATCTAAAATAAGGGGGTGCTTTTTATCATAGTCGAAATCAGAATTTTTCAATCGACCTCCCGTTCTTAACAAACCATTTGAATCTATAAAACAATTAAGAGACAATAATTTAGACTTTCGATTTAAAGGTTTATTATTTTTAATACTGTGTATTTCTTCGCTATAACTTTCCAATTGACTGTATTTTACTAGTAACAATAATGAATTATTTAATTCATCAGTATTTAAAGGTTCAGTAACTTTTGCAGTTTTATTTCTACAATTAAATATGAAGCGCAGCACATAAGCATAAATTCTTTTCAACCTATCTAAGTTAGAATATTTATCAAATTTAATTATTGAGTTTTCAAATGACAGCATAACCTTTATAGGATTTTTTGTTTCGGGTAAGTCAGAATGGACTAGTGTGTGTTGTGTGGGCCAGTCAGCCTGGTCCTTAGCGAGGAATGGTGGTCCTTCCCACCACATAAAAGAAGACCGAAGCTGCTTGGGGGTCACGCCGCGGGAGGCGATGTCCGCCGGATTTTGATCTGTAGGCACGTGACAAAAGGTAAATTCACTGGTAAGTTCGTTGATCTCATTGACACGATTGCACACAAAGACTTTAAGATCTTTAGGATGAGCCTTCAACCACCCTAACACAACTGTTGAGTCGGTCCAAAAATATTTTTGACTGATGTCACACTGTAAAGACTGTAATACCTTCGAGCACAGACGAGCACCAAGCAGGGCACCACATAACTCCAACCGAGGTATTGTGGTCGGTTTCAACGGCGACACTTTTGACTTGGCACACAATAACCTGACTGTGACACTTTGGTCCTGTTTATTCACAGAACGCAGGTACACGCAAGCAGCGTAGGCTTGCTGGGAAGCGTCCACAAAACAATGCAATTCTATATTGCCAGGGAATTCACACAAAACCCGTCTGGGAATCTGTATTAAAGATAAATTTGAAAATTCCTTTATAAGGCTTAACCAATTCTTACAAAATTCGATAGGCACTGGATCGTCCCAGTCAAGTTTAGATGACCACAATTGCTGCAGCAATATCTTGGCCACAATGACACATGGGCTTAGTAACCCTAGGGGGTCGAAGACTTTAGAGGTGGCAGAAATAATTGACCTTTTGGTTATTTGAGGAGATGGTTCAATATCAGTAGAAAACTGTAAAGAATCAGTTTTAGGGGACCAATTCAAACCTAGAACACTAGAATCCTTATTAAAATCCATAGGAGTTGACGAATCGATTTCACTATTAAATAGCTGATGACAGTTAGTCCTAAACTTTCTAAGAATCAAACATGCGGAATTTAAGACCTCCACCACTTGCTGATGGATGTACTTAAGCCCCTCTACCGTATCAGAACCAGTATTGAGGTCATCAGCGTAAAACCCTTCTTGGATGACATTACTAATAGATTTGTCCTCACATTCACGAGCAAGCTGCAGGAGACACCTCGAACTCAGGAACGGTGCCGACGCAGTTCCGTATGTGACAGTGTTGAGTTGCAGAACGTCGATAGGTTGATGAGGTTCATCGCGCCACAGTATAAGTTGTAGATGGCGCTGCGATCGATCCACTTCTATCTGTCGAAACATTTTCTCAATGTCCCCTGTAAGAACAAACCTATGCATGCGAAACCGAAGCAAAATTGACATCAAATCACTTTGAACCACTGGCCCTACCATTTGTATATCATTAAGTGACTTTCCGGAGTGAGTTTTAGACGAAGCATTGAATACCACTCTGAGTTTGGTGGTTTCACTCTTCTCACGGATCACGGCATGATGTGGCAAGAAGTAACCAAAGTCAGGTTTATTTACTTTAGTAAGATGCCCTAGATTAGCATATTCATTTATAAATTCTTTATAATCCAATTTTAATTTAGGAAATTTAAAAAATCTATTTTCTAGGCTTTCCAAACATTTTTTAGCAATATAATATGAATCACCGAGTACTTGCTCTGGTGTTTCTTTGAATGGAATTTTTACTGAAAATCTACCATTTGAAAGCCGAGAAACATTTTCTACAAAATGATTTTCACAGAGTTGCTCTTCGACTGAATAAGTTTTAGTTTGCAGTGGTAAGTCATCAATATTCCAAAATTTTTCTAAAGAATCTTTAATTTCTTGTGAAAAGTTACAGTGAACTTCGGGGATTGACTGACTAATTAACAAGGGACCACCTACAAGCCATCCGAGCTTAGACTCCTGAAGATATGGTTTATTCGAACCAAGTTTTATTATACCGTTACCAATTAAATCCCAATAAATGTCTGCTCCTAAGAGGATGTCCACCTCTGCTGGTAAAAAGTATTTAGGATCAGCAAGTACTATATTACTGGGAAAATGTAAATGCTCAGTGTTTATTACTGAGTTTGGGAGAATACCAGTTATGCGTGGAATTACTAAACATTTAACTTTAAATTCAAAGGGCATAACTCTTGATTTAATTTGAATTATACAACTTTGACTAATTTCCAATCGAGCTGCATTATTAATTCCACTAACACTCACAGAGCCGACACCCTCAGGTGACAACCCTAGTCGCTTTATTAAATTGACTGTAACAAAAGAGCTTTGTGAACCAGTATCACACAACACCCTAGCCGAATAGGTTTTACCCTCTACTATAATGTTTACAATAGCCGTACATAGCAAGACTTGCTTCGCAGAACCCAAAGATGGCTGACTGGTCGATGCTGTCAAGGAGACAGGCAAGGAAGATGAGCTTGCCGTTGCCTGCTGTGCTTCTGTATCTGTACTAACTTGTTTGTGTAAAAGTGTATTATGCTTCTTTTTGCAAGTGAGACACAAACCCTTCATATTGCAATGAAAAGAATTATGGCCGCTGCGTAGGCAATTTTTACATAACTTCAACTTATTAACCTCAGACACCCTATCATCAACACTCATATGTTTAAATTTTGGACAACTATACAACGGGTGCGCTTCACTGCATAAATTACAACAATATTTATTTACATGTTTATCAGAAGCAACAACTAAACTCTTAGAATGAGCGTGGAGCTTCGGTTTGTTATCAGAAGTTTTATCAAATCGGCTAGAATTACTATATGCAGTCTCCAGCACATCAGCACGGCTGCGCAAGAAAGAGTAAAATTCAGTTAATAATGGTAAATCAGTAAGGTTACATTTATATTCTTCCCACTTTCTACTAGTGTTGATGTCTAATTTTGCCGAGACCATAAATATTATTAAGGCATCCCACTTATCAGTAGGCTGCCCTAGGGAATCGAGAGCACGTAAATGTTTTGAGACATGATCAACAATAAATCGCAAAGCTTTGTAAGATTCCGTCCGCAAAGGTTCAATATTGTGCAACGCTTTTAAATGATTATTGATAAGAATATTTTTATTATCAAATCGTTGACATAATAAATCCCACGCAATTGCATAATTTTTAGCACAAAATTCAATGGATTTAATTACAACTGAGGCGCTTCCTTCAAGCGAGGAACGCAAATAATGAAATTTATTTATCGCAGGAATCCCTTCATTACTATTTATCATTGATTCAAAAGTATCTTTAAATTCAATCCACGATAAATAACTTCCATCAAAAGTAGGCAACTTTATTGTGGGTAACCTTATTGTGCTATTCATTTGAGAATGGCAAGAACTAAACTCATCACGGTTTTTTTCACTTTGAATTTTTTCATTCTGTTTATCCAATAATTCTTGACCAACTGAAATTAACCGTAGAAATTGATTTTCAACTGTATCTCTCTCCCTTATTTGTTCATCGCTATCCTCATGCAATAAATCAATTTTATCTTGAATAACGTCATACTCATTCAACATTATCTGACATTTATTCAATTTCAATTCTAATTCTTTATATTTAACTGAGGAAATTGTACTTAATTCACCTATATTATTAAGATAGTCTCCGAATTTAGTCAATCTCCCTTTTAAAATACCTCTCTGTTTGACTAAACTAGACAACACCGCAGTCTGGTCAGCACCAGCGGTGGTAACTGATTTGCCTTGCTCAACACTAGCGGTGGCAACCGATTTGGCCTCGTCAACACCCATTGTATCTTTTTAAATAAATGTAAGTAGCCAAATAAATCGAAATTAAATATCGAAATAAATTATCACTTGGGCAAAACAAACTACGAAATAAATAATAAATGTGCAAGTCAGGCCTTATTTATGGGAGATGAGTCGCTCCAGATCCAGTCGCAGCCGAAGTTTCGCGATGCTCCGGCTACCGGTTTTACTTTCCGGCGAGTCTTCGTTGACCGACTCGTGCGACAGCCGCGCGGCGCTAGCGCTGGGTCCAAAGTCCAACGCGCGACCGCGTGGGATAGCTGGAATTAGTCGGCGAAAATACCGTTCAATATCGGAAAAACAACCACTTTTCCCTATAATGGAAACAAAACACAAAGAAAAGTTCTTAAATTTGTAATTAAAGCGACCTTGTGGCCAAGCTCTGCAATGCTTATGCGTTCTTTTAACCTTAACCTTATAAGTAATAAGCCGCCAAAATGTGCAAACTGCACTAGAATGAACAGGCGCCACAGCCAAAGATCGGTTCAATTATTTCAAACAAAGGAATGAGTATAAATACACTCGCAAATGCAATGAAATAAGTAGGTACCTATTATCACTCGCAATGACAATTCAATTTATGGAAAGGTACCTAAAAGGTAGGTAAAAAAAATGTAGGTAAAAAAAGGTAGGTAAAACAGGCAGCGTGCGTATTTATAGAAAATAGCTTTAAATGAACTTAAAACAACACTTATTTTGATTGCCAATTTGCCAGGCTTGCTCAAAGCTAGATTAGGTGACGTTATAACCTAACGCTTGATTAGCAAGCCGACTCGTTCACACAATAAAAGCGACTGAAATAAAGGAATGTTAGGTTTAGGTTATAAATAATAATTAGGATTAGGGCTTACTCTCCTCGGATTAGACCTCAGAATCACGCTGGGCTGGCTTCGTTGATGTGATTTTTCACCACGTCGGCGTCGTTCGCACGTGTTTTTCTGGCAGGCTCCAAGAGCAAATCCACTTTGCCCCACGTTGGGCGCCAATTTTGTTCAGGATATGAACAAATAAAATACTGTTTTATATGATTTAGTTAGCTTTATCCAAAGTTCAGTCGTTTCATGTACATGAACAAGTTTTTATAAAATTTTGAAAGGTAAGATAGATAGATATGTAAAAAACGTAATGGCGACCGGTAGCTCGCCGAAGATAAAAGTGCGACGCAGGCGCCGCCGCCGCGCCGTGCGGCGGCGGGCGGCGACCTCAGAGCAATGAGTAAAGCGCGGAGTCTATCTTCCGTCCGCCCGCGCCCGCACCTCCGTCGTCGTCTTAGTGATGAGGGCCGGAACATTCTCCTTTTTACGATGAAACACACTTTAAAAAATTAAAATTCTGTAATATTTTGGGTAGGTAAAATTTTTTTGAGAGTAACGCGTTGATGTCTTTACTACGGGCCACGGATAACAAAGCTTCTTTGTCAATATAAGCTTTTTTGAACTATATGTCTTTCGATTAAATGAGTTACACTAAAGCTTAATGGTAATCGTTATGTTACCGCTGGGTTTTGAATAGTATGCTGTGGTGTACTAACACTCGTTGAGGCTGCGACGCCGATACGCTGCTGGCGCGTCATTCTCACACTCGTATTTCAAGAAACGTAGTTTTTAAATTGAGATTATTTCTAGGGAAAAAAGATGTAACTCATTTGTTTTTGATGTTGTGATGTGTGATGTTATTGTGACCTGTTGACAATTTCGATACCTATTACTTAGTTTGTCCTCATAATATTAAATAAATCTACTAACAAAAAATTAATTGAAAAATGTTGTTTCTATTTTACCTTCCTAGACGAAAAAATTATGCAAAACGTAACCGTCTGTCGCAATAATTTTAATAACGAAACAATATATTATTTTAATAATCTTTATCATTAAACAAACGAGAGGAAAGGAGATCTTTAATCTGAGATTTTATTAAAATACAGAACGTGGTACTTTGCACCGGATTTCGGTAGCGGGCCTCTGAAACCGCCCAACTCTGAATAAATAAGTGATTTTACCGTAAATATGATCATTAATCATACCCAACTTGGCAGTAAGCAAACATAATAAATTCTGTAGACTTCGCAGCCGCCAAACAATCCGCCTCCCTCACATGTCTAGGCTGTAAAGTTTTAAGATCCTTGGTTTTTGCAAGCTAGGCGTCGGCGGAGGGCCGTAAAAACTTGCCCTATAAAGCTTTAAGGCTGCCACACACCAAAAACGCACGCAGACGTGCTGCATTGCGTGTGCGTGCGTCATGAGTTGTAATATATGAATTTGTACGCGTAGGTTCACACCAACAGTATCGCAGCTGCATTGCATTGCGTTTGCGTGCAAGTGCCGCACGGCCGTCCGCGAGATACAAACCGAAACGGCCGCGGCGCGGTCGCGCAACAGCGGAACGGCAACGCCGCTCACGAGCTCCGGCATTGTGACGTTGTATTCTACAGGATTTCTCAATATAGGACACACCGCGGTGACGTATGCGTCTGCGTGCAGCTGCGACGCTGACTGCGGCACGTCAGTTGTCAATATTTACAAATTGTCATCATGGATTTTGAAATACACGAAAAATTAATTAATATAGTACGCAGATACAAATGAATAAAAGATCCACAAGATAAAAACTCTCTTTTGTGGGATAAAATAGGAAGGCAATTACGAATTGAAAGAAAATGTCAACCGCGATCCGAAAGCAACACACGTAGGGCATGCAAAACCGGTTCTGGTTCCTTATTTTTAAAACCCGGGTTTTAGTCGAGTCAGAACCGGGTACCCGGGTTTTTTCAGTTGTAAGAAGTTTTTTTTATTATGTAAATTTATTTACTTCTCAAATTAAAATACATTAGGGGGAATTCGGCAGATTGGAATTACGTGATGATGCGCCAGTTCTTTGCATCTTTTCCTTGATGGCAATGCTGCTTTTCTTCAGAGGAACCGTTGAAATGCGCTGACGCTGTCACCGAGATCATACTTCGGGGTATGAAATATTACATCCCATACTCCGATGTTCCCTCGAGCGGTAACGATAGCCCCTGGTTCAATGCTGACTGGCGTAGCGCCGAAGTGCAGAAGGATTTAGCTTTTCTGTTTTTATGTATTTCCTATCTTCAAAAACGGCTGAAATATTAAACGTTAAAGTACGGCCTCCGTGGAAAATTCGAAGAACCAATGGCATTAACGTGTGACGTCACATCGCATTTGAGAGTTGTCGCTTCCGTATACTCCTTTGGCTATATAGTTGCGCTCTCACGGTTTCGCAATAAATTTATTTATTTTTCTTATAGTCGATCAATGAAATGGTTAAGAAATTTTGTATTGAGCCCATGCGTGCCAAATATCCAATGAAAAGCCCTTCAAATACATGTGTTATTTTCGTGAGTAATAAATTAAATCAACTTTCGTAATGGCGGGCGGTATTCTGTCAATACATATAGCAACCGTCAAAACAAAATGTACTTACAACCTTAACTGACTTGGTGGTTAAATATGCACCCAAAAAACTGACAGCCATTTCGATAATTTTGTACTGCTAGTGGCGCCTCCACCACTGGGTCAGGTAAGTTTGTGGGATAAATGTCTTTCGGTATCGACAGGTAGGTGACAGTTTTAGAGTGCGCCTGGGCGCGGTTGAAATCGAATACTAATCAATTACCATAACCTTAGAACGAATAAAATGTACTGTAACTAGCGCTGCAATCGGAGATGTCAGTGCGACATGACGTCATCGCAATAGCGCTCAAGGAAAGCAAATTTACAAAAGCTGGTGAAACTTTACAACGCTGTAACTTTAACTAAAAACTGTTAGTCCTTGCACGAGTACGCGCATTAAAGGCAGTAATTTTTATAGTCATATTTTGGTGTGTTGGTGTGACTCATTGTTCTGCGCAATTGTGCACCTGAACTATGTCTCCTGTGTTGTCACCTGTACCGCCTCTAACTTGAGACTGGGCTAGTAACCCAATCGTGGAAACTTGCAAAACGTGGAAGCTTGCCTGTGCCCAAAAAGGGCAGCTGTGCCGACCCTTCCTAATACAGGCCAATTTCAGTCACAACCGTACTCTGTGGGCCGTGTCTCTTGGGCCGTCTCCTCGAAGACAACGACCTCCTCAAATACCGCAAATTTTGGTTTTCGCCGTGGTTGGTTGGCTGGAGATCTTCTTGTGTATGCCACCCATCTTTGGAGTGAAGCGATGGAGAAACATGGCGTATCCCTTGCCGTATCGCTCGACATATCCAAAGCTACCAAAGGCTTTGGATATGTCTGGCAGCCTGTTAGCCTATTTAAGTAAGCTTCCCACATACGGTATCGTTGATAGCCTTTGCACTTGGATTGCTGACTTCCTCCATAATCGCCTAATCCGAGTTGTGGTGTGTGGTGGTGGACGGTCAATCATCCGTCCCACAAGCCATTGATTGATGAAGGAACACCCTCATCAATCGCAAGGATCTGTCTTGTCTGCGACATTGTTCCTTCTGCATATTAATGACCTCTGGTGAACAATACTATCGGGTATGCATATGACACCACCATACATAACGAGCCGATATATCTCAACTGCAAAGGCTACCAATGTTTTTATCAATAGTCATTTTATTATCAAATAATCATTAACTGGTTTTATTATTAGTGAAAGTTATAAGTGCTAGCTATTATGCTATACTTCCTCTAAAATACGTATTAAGGTTTTTAAATGGCTAAATATTATGCTTAATTATAATTAGTCATGTTTTATCTGGAACTGGAATATTATCACGTCCCATTTCTTATCACATAAAACCCGGTTATACCCGGTTCCCATTCCTTAGAACCGGTTCTAGCCGAACTTCCAAATACCCGGGTTATCCCGGGTTTTCGAGAACCGGGAAAACCCGGTTGCATGCCCTAAACACACACGGCGTCGCTGACGCACGGCGTCGCAGATGCACTGCGATGCGTGTACGACGGCGATGCCGGTGTGAATTGCTTTATGTCGCAGCGTGCTGCAGATGCAACGCATCGTGTTGCTCACGCATCTGGTGTGTGGAAGCCTTTAACCCAATTTATAGCGCATATATTTTGTAAGCAATACGGAAGCATAAATATTATAAAGTCACTATCTTAGATTTTGTGGAATCTGAACTTACAACTTTATTGTTTTCAACTTAGTTCAAAGATAACACATACATAGATTCTAACAACTTTATTGTTTTCAACTTAGTTCAAAGATAACACATACATAGATTAGGTACTTTAACTTATATCTTCAACTTTAGTAATACCTAAAGCTCCGGGCAGCTTTTAATTTCATCGAAGATCAATGAACCATTGCCTTGTGGATTGTTCCACCACAATGGTGGAATCAACACAGCCTGAGAATCAAGTCCATACAAGGATCGTGAGTGCGTTAGCAGCGCCTACGCATTGCAGCCATGGGTTTTAGCTCACAGCCCTTCTTGCACGTTAAAAAGGGTTTGCTTTTCATTAAATGCAATTAAAACAGACTGTTATGATAGGTTATCATAAAGAAAAGGGGAGCGACTACAAATTGCTATTATTATCATTTTACTATACGCTTAGATGATAAACACTTTATAAAGTTACTAGCTGCGCCCCGGGGCTTCGCTCCCGTGAATGTTCGGGATAAGAATAGATAACGACCTATATTCAGACCTACCGAATATACATATAAAAATTCATCAAAATCGGTCAAGCCGTTTCAGAGGAGTAAAATACCTGTCAACTGAAAACGAAACTATAATATCATTAAAGTACCTACCTACCTTTTTGAGGTCGGTACCAGCTATGCATGATGAAAACTAATAACCTTCTTTAAGTCGGTTAAAAAGGCACCAACCTCAAAAAGTAGGTAAGTAGGTACTTTGAAGATATTATTTTTTCCTTTTTTAGGTAGACAGGTAATTCTTGAAGTCGGTTTAATTTTTTAAATTACTATTTTTTATAGAAAAATGGAAAATCAAGTATTTAGAAAAAATCGACCCGTCTTACAACTAGTTTCGATGGGACCCGAACCCACGACCTTTCGCTTTCCGGGCGACTGCTCTAACCACTGAGCTACGGAGTCGTTACGAGAAGCGTCGAATTTATCCAATACTTCTTACTGGCTGTAAAGTCAGCGTTAATTTCATCAATGTGGAGATATTACTACCCTCACACGCGAAAGAAATTGTGAGACGGGTCGATTTTTTCTAAATACTTCATTTTCCATTTTTCTATAATAAAAATTGCATTGTGAATGCAAAAAACTAAAAATTTAAATAACTTACTTTTTTTTCTTAGTTTTTAGTATAGTTTGTACCATATCTCAAAAACTACCTAACCGATTCTGATGAGACTTGGAGTATTTCCTAAGTTGGAATAAGTATACCTACCTAATTCAAATCAAAAAGAAGAAGAAAGATATGACTTTCAGTTTTCAAGAAATTCGTGGACAAACACAAACATACAAATATACAAACATACTTACATACACTTACGAAATTTTGGATACGTGCTTGAAAACCTATATAGATAGATCGCTTTACTCAAATTTGATCCAATTCCAACATAATCACATACATACAGGCAAACAGGTAACCTCCTTTTTTGAAGTCGGTTAAAATGATAGAAGTAAGTAGTAAGTTGCGTGTTATTCGCCTGCACAATTTTGCGCAAAACTTAGTTGTTATCACTTCAGTTCTTTCAGAACTACGCTTATCATGCTGCTGCTTACATCGTCTTGTGTGCAGAGAATGTTACATTTATCATTCAATTCTATTAAAGTCTTATAAAAATGTACACACCGGGGTAGCACTTAGCCTTTATCCACCTGATGTTAAGTGGTGTGAAGTTTTGGGGCGGAAAGGTTCTCGAATGGCGACCGCGTACCGGACGACGTTCCGTGGGCAGGCCCCCTACAAGGTGGACCGACGATCTGGTCAAGATCGCGGGAAGCCGCTGGATGCGGGCAGCGCAGGACCGATCGTTGTGGAGATCCTTGGGGGGGCCTATGCCCAGCAGTGGGCGTCGTTCGGCTGACATGATGATGTTAAGTGGTGATAAGGCTGAAGGTGGAAGCGCACTACTCCCGGAATCCTCAACCAGTGAGGAACTGGCTATCTTATCTCTCACTGCCGGAACACAATAACGCTGAAAACATCATTGTTATGGCGTCAGACTTAGATAAGATGGTGGTAGCTAGCCAGGCGGACTAAGAACAAGTCCTACCACCAATCAAACCGAATAAAATATGTACCTACCTACCCCCACTGATGGGAATCGAACCCGGGATCTCTTGGTCTGATATCGGCGGAGTGAACCACTAGACCACAGAGGCGGTTAAAATTATTAAATTATACCTACTTATAAACAAACGTTATCGTTGACCAGACGCGAGATGTTCGCTGCGTCACGTCGCGCGGCGCGGCGCCCGGCGCGTGGGTCACGTACAGTCGAGACTGCGATCGTGCGCGGGCACAGGTGACAGCGCAGCGTGACTACACTGTGATTTCAATGCTCTAACTAAAATAAAAAGCTGTATTTTACAAAAAAAAAGACGGAGTGCAAATTGAAACTTTCAATTAAAGGGCATTTCCCTGGGTGGTGAAGTCATCTATCTATATATATAAAATTCAAAGTCCTGACTGACTGACTGACTGACTGACTGACTGAGATATCAACGCACAGCCCAAACCGCTGAACCTAGAGACTTCAAATTATGCACATAGATACGTTATACAGTGTAGGCATCCACTAAGAAAGGATTTTTGGAAATTCCACCCCTAAGGGGGTGATATAGGGTATTAATGTTTGTATGAAAGTCCGTCAGTTTTGAAGTTAGGATCTTCAAATTTTGTATTTAGGCTGGCAATTGAAAATTAATATTTACCTGTGTCAGCGTTTTTGACAATTCCACCCCCGAAGGGGTGAAAAGGGGGATGAAATGTTGTATCTGGAAAGTCCTTCATTTAATTTATTATTTAGGCTTATGGTCGGAAATTAAAACCAATAAGCAAACACATATTTCGTATTTTTTAGAAAATCAACCCCTTAGAGGTTAAATGGGATAAATAAACCTAAAAATAGATATGGATGTCGTTATTGAGGTTTTATGGGATGACGATTGCAAAAATGGCATTTATTTTGATGTTTAGCACGCTGAACATGATTCAACCCCTAAAAAGTTGTAATAGGGGTGAAATATTGAATGAAAAATCAGGGGTTAAATAGACATTTCAACTTGAAACTTTGTAGGCTTACTTCTTAAAACAAATAGGCAACCCATTTCGTAATTTTCCCAAAATGGTAAAATAGGGGATGAATATGTGTATGAAAGTCCGTCAGTTTTGAAGTTAGGATCTTCAAATTTTGTATTTAGGCTTGCAATTGAAAATTAATATTTACCTGTGTCAGCGTTTTTGACAATTCCAACCCCGAATGGGTGAAAAGGGGGATGAAATGTTGTATCTGGAAAGTCCTTCATTTAATTTATTATTTAGGCTTATGGTCGGAAAGTAAAACTAATAAGCAAACACATATTTCGTATTTTTTCGAAAATCAACCCCTTAGAGGTTAAATGGGAAAAATAAACCTAAAAATAGATATGGATGTCGTTATTGAGGTTTTATGGGATGACGATTGCAAAAATGGCATTTATTTTGATGTTTAACACGCTGAACATGATTCAACCCCTAAAAGGTTGAAATAGGGGTAAAATTTTGAATGAAAAATCAGGGGGTAAAATAGACATTTCAGTTTGAAACTTTCCTTGCGGCCGCGTGGTTCGATTGCGTTGTTCGATTGATCGAACCACAAGGAATTTAAAATCCGGATAGTTCGATCAATCGAACAGTGAGGATTCTTGATTCTCCGTAGTTCGATAAATTATCGCGTTGTCCGATTGATCGAACCACGCGGAATTTAAAGTGCGGGTAGTTCGATCAATTGAACAGCGTGGATTCTTGATTCTTCGTAGTTCGATGAATTTGAGTGAATCAAACAACAAGTATTTTCGTATGTTCGATCAATAGACCTGGCTGGTTTAGATTCAAATTTACTTCTTAAATCAAATAGGCAACCCATTTCGTAGTTTTCCGAAAATCAAACCCAGGGGGTAAATAGGGTATAGAAACCTAAATCATCTTAAGTACCCTAAAAGTTCTTGGTACCTAAGCTACTCAGAACTAACTTTTTGATTGTGAAACAGACACTTATTATTTACTAGCTTCCGCCCGCGACTTCGTCCGCGTGAACATTCGAGAAAATACTTAGGGGACCAATAACCAGGATAAAAAGTATTCTATGTTTTAATTTCATAAAAATCCGATCAGCCGTTTTTACGTGATTAGGCGGGTCCTCCCTCACCAAGGTAGCAGCCTCGTGCGAGGCCCGCCGCACGTGGCAAACGTTCTGCCTCGCGCGAGGCTGCTCGCTTGGTGAGGGAGGACCCGCCTAATCACGTAAAAACGGCTGATCGGATTTTTATGAAATTAGAACATAGAATACTTTTTATCCTGGTTATTGGTCCCCTAAGTATTTTCTCGAATGTCCACGCGGACGAAGTCGCGGGCGGAAGCTAGTCTATATATATAAAATTCAAAGTCCTGACTGACTGACTGACTGAGATATCAACGTACAGCCCAAACCGCTGAACCTAGAGACTTTAAATTTTGCACATAGATACCTTATACAGTGTAGGCATCCACTAAGAAAGGATTTTTGGAAACTCCACCCCTAAGGGGGTGAAATAAGAGATAAATGTTTGTATGAAAGTCCGTCAGTTTTGAAGTTAGGATCTTCAAATTTTGTATTTAGGCTGGCAATTGAAAATTAATATTTACCTGTGTCAGCGTTTTTGACAATTCCACCCCCAAAGGGGTGAAAAGGGGATGAAATGTTGTATCTGGAAAGTCCTTCATTTAATTTATTATTTAGGCTTAGGGCGTTTGTGCACTACCACTGAATTTTACCGATCCGGAAAAAAACGGATGCTTGTATTTAATTAATAACTATTATAAATGATTAATTATTAAAATACAAGCATCCGTTTTTTTCCGGATCGGTAAAATTCAGTGGTAGTGCACAAACGCCCTTATGGTCGGAAAGTAAAACAAATAAGGAAACACATATTTCGTATTTTTTTGAAAATCAACCCCTTAGAGGTTAAATGGGATAAATAAACCTAAAAATTGATATGGATGTCGTTATTGAGGTTTAATGGGATGACGATTGCAAAAACGGCATTTATTTTGATGTTTAACACGCTGAACATGGTTCAACCCCTAAAAGGTTGAGAAATTGGGGTAAAATTTTGAATGACAAATCAGGGGTAAAATAGACATTTCAACTTGAAACTTTGTAGGCTTACTTCTTAAAACAAATAGACAGCCCATTTCGTAGTTATCCGAAAATCAAACCCAGGGGGTAAATAGGGTATAGAAACCTAAATCATCTTAAGTACCCTAAAAGTTCTTGGTACCTAAGCTACTCAGAACTAAGTTTTTGATTGTGAAACAGACACTTATTATTTACTAGCTTCCGCCCGCGACTTCGTCCGCGTGAACATTCGAGAAAATACTTAGGGGACCAATAACCAGGATAAAAAGTATTCTATGTTTTAATTTCATAAAAATCCGATCAGCCGTTTTTACGTGATTAGGCGGGTCCTCCCTCACCAAGGTAGCAGCCTCGTGCGAGGCCCGCCGCACGTGGCAAACGTTCTGCCTCGCGCGAGGCTGCTCGCTTGGTGAGGGAGGACCCGCCTAATCACGTAAAAACGGCTGATCGGATTTTTATGAAATTAGAACATAGAATACTTTTTATCCTGGTTATTGGTCCCCTAAGTATTTTCTCGAATGTCCACGCGGACGAAGTCGCGGGCGGAAGCTAGTCTATATATATAAAATTCAAAGTCCTGACTGACTGACTGACTGAGATATCAACGTACAGCCCAAACCGCTGAACCTAGAGACTTTAAATTTTGCACATAGATACCTTATACAGTGTAGGCATCCACTAAGAAAGGATTTTTGGAAACTCCACCCCTAAGGGGGTGAAATAAGAGATAAATGTTTGTATGAAAGTCCGTCAGTTTTGAAGTTAGGATCTTCAAATTTTGTATTTAGGCTGGCAATTGAAAATTAATATTTACCTGTGTCAGCGTTTTTGACAATTCCACCCCCAAAGGGGTGAAAAGGGGATGAAATGTTGTATCTGGAAAGTCCTTCATTTAATTTATTATTTAGGCTTAGGGCGTTTGTGCACTACCACTGAATTTTACCGATCCGGAAAAAAACGGATGCTTGTATTTAATTAATAACTATTATAAATGATTAATTATTAAAATACAAGCATCCGTTTTTTTCCGGATCGGTAAAATTCAGTGGTAGTGCACAAACGCCCTTATGGTCGGAAAGTAAAACAAATAAGGAAACACATATTTCGTATTTTTTTGAAAATCAACCCCTTAGAGGTTAAATGGGATAAATAAACCTAAAAATTGATATGGATGTCGTTATTGAGGTTTAATGGGATGACGATTGCAAAAACGGCATTTATTTTGATGTTTAACACGCTGAACATGGTTCAACCCCTAAAAGGTTGAGAAATTGGGGTAAAATTTTGAATGACAAATCAGGGGTAAAATAGACATTTCAACTTGAAACTTTGTAGGCTTACTTCTTAAAACAAATAGACAGCCCATTTCGTAGTTATCCGAAAATCAAACCCAGGGGGTAAATAGGGTATAGAAACCTAAATCATCTTAAGTACCTTAAAAGTTCTTGGTACCTAAGCTACTCAGAACTAAGTTTTTGATTGTGAAACAGACACTTATTATTTACTAGCTTCCGCCCGCGACTTCGTCCGCGTGGACATTCGAAAAAATACTTAGGGGACCAATTACCAGGATAAAAAGTATTCTTCGTTTTAATTTCATAAAAATCCGATCAGCCGTTTTTACGTGATTAGGCGGGTCCTCCCTCACCAAGTGAGCAGACTCGTGCGAGGCCCGCCGCACGTGGCATACGTTCTGTCTCGCGCGAGGCTGCTCGCTTGGTGAGGGAGGACCCGCCTAATCACGTAAAAACGGCTGATCGGATTTTTATGAAATTAAAACAAAGAATACTTTTTATCCTGGTAATTGGTCCCCTAAGTATTTTTTCGAATGTCCACGCGGACGAAGTCGCGGGCGGAAGCTAGTTATTTTATAAAATTGCTCGTTCACAATGTCAAAATTGCTATTATCGGTGCGTGATTATTTGCATTGATTCTGTGGGAAAATATAGCCAATTGTTAATCAGGAATAGCTTTCTACTGGTAAAACAGCAGTTTTAGTAGATTTTTTAAAATATTAAATGGGCTTTCTTGCCCAATAGATTATACTTCAATATTGTTTTTGAGTATAGCTATTACAAACATACTATTGTGAAAAACTAAATACTTATATGTAGTCTGATTCAATCAAATACTTACAAACATATAACACATCTTTCCTCTCTATATTCTAGTGTAGTGTACCTAAATGTAGATTAATGTAAGATTTATTGTGACAGATGTATATATGGTCCACGTTATGAGATTTAAGTAGCTGTATGTGACCATCAATTACAGCTAACTACACTATAACGCTTCCTTCCGCAACGCGCGCGTAGGCGGCTCCAGCGCGCCATGGCGTTTGCTACAAATTGAAAGTTCATCAAGCTTATGAGCGTCACATCAAAAATCAAAAATAGGCTAACTACTGTACACGGATTGAGGAAACGGTAGAGTAGAATGGTAGAGTACTAATTATCCTACTAACCACACTAATGTAGACATCATTGGTAGAGTTTAGAGTAGAGTAGGTACTGAAATTTGGTAGAGTAGAGTAGCTAGCACCGCGGGCAAGCTACTCTACCACTCTACTCAAGGACGTACCCAGGGGGGGGGTCCCCCCCCCCCCCCCCCCCCCCAAGGTGTCCATTAATCCGCGGGAAGGGCGGGTGGCGGGGCGTCCTGACGGCTATCGCAAGCACAGATTACTGTCTGTTTTTTTAAATATCTTCTTATTATTATGTGGTTTCTAAAAAAAATACTGGATATGTAATTGTTTATGTAAAACGCCATTATAAAAATAACAATTTAATATCGCATAGACCCGGATGAGTGTCATTTCTGCAAAAAAAAAAATTTACTAGCTTTCCGCCCGCGGCCTCACCCGCGTGGACTACACGACGTTATTCCGCGGGAATGTGATATTTTTTGGGATAAAAAGTAGCCTATGTTCCACTCCAGGACTGTAATAATCGTTATTATGGTTAAGTATTGCATCCGTTACAATGGACTTTCGCTAGGTAAACCCAAATTCAAACTAATAGTGTTAAGTACGTAGGTATACCTAGGTATACGATATGTCTTTCTGTGAATAGACAACTGAAATCTGGGTAGGTACCTAATGTATTTAATGAGCTAGAAAGCAGTGACAGGGAGACTGATGTGATCTTGACTCTGATTTAAAAGTCGTTGGTTCGACTCTTACTGGAATAAAGGTGCAATGTGACGAGTATTAGTGACTGTTTTGTGTATGGGTGTTATTATCTACCAATTTGTAAAACTGTTCGGTTCCGTCACTACTGCTTATTTAAGCTATTCATCTCGGATCGGAATCGGGATCTGTGTAAGTGATGTCATGTTATCTTTATTATAAGGAACTGGTGGCTCCTCGCAGTTTGACCCGCGTGGTACCCGTTCCTATAGAAAGGAATATCGGGATAAAAGATAGCCTATGTCACTCGGGATGAATGTAGCTTTCTACTGATGAAAGAATTATCCCAATCAGTTCAGTAGTTTTTGAGTTTATTCGTTACAAACAAAAAAACTGAAGCACCTACAAATCTTTTCTCTTGAATCTCGCATCGAGTCAACACTCCTTTGTTTTTCTAGATCGTTCATGTAGTTGCAGTTTTCTTGGTTGATTGATTGATGTCACCAAATATATAGGTAGTTAGTTATTTTCAAGAAGTTTTCCTTTGATTGGTAGACGTAGCTTCCCACAGTACCTACCTACATGTATAATGTAGCGTGGTCGTAGCCGATGAAAGTGTAAGTTACAGTTGGTGTCGCAAGCGCACCTGGGACCGTACTCTGAAACGCTAATCCAAAACTTCGGTTAGCCCCGCCCCTTTCACTCGATTCTGTCCCGACTACAGAGTGAGAGGGACGGGTATACCGAAGTTTCGGGTTTTGCGTTTCAGAGTAGGCCCTCTGTAACCGGAGCGCAGCGCGGGCGCCGGGCCACCGCAGCGACCGCACGCTTTCTTGCCAATATGCTGATGGTGGCCTATGGAGACGGTTTAGCAATCTGGTCGTCCGTGAGTGTACTTATAGATTCCTATATTACTCTTACCGTCTCCGCACACGAGCTACAAACGCCACTTAATAAGCTAGAAGAAGATTAAAGTCGACTACCGTCGTCGGCGTTCATATCAAATTTAATGTATGAAAACTACGGGAAAGAAGCCGCTGGCGGCGTTTTTCGGTGGCCCGCCGTGTGCGGCTAGTCTTATAGGTATTTCAATTTTATCTACAAGGTTGACAAAACTGGAGTATATGAAATAAAATTAACGTTTGTTCATCAAAATTACTTATAATAAGTGTTCATGCTATTAATGCTACGTATTAGTACCGACCTAGATTTGAGTTTTCCTCTTCATTCTTCTTAACGGGTCCGTTTATATGTTTTCTAATGGCCTACACTATTCTCAATGCTATCTAACTCTATGTAAATGATTAGTAATTAACACTGTGACATTTAAACCTAAAATATTAACAATTCATCTTACAGAGCTTACGTAAGGCAGCACCTAGTATATCAAACTCGCAATTTGCAAAAATTGAATAACCTCCGTCATCAATCAAAAGGCAGCATTTAGACAAAGTTTATCTAAAAAGGCTTTTAACGGACGATTAATCACTCTCTCTGGTGAGAGCGGGCTGAGTTGTCCCCGCCTTTTTGCCTGAGATAATGCATCAATGCTCTGGATGACTCATGAGTATGCTAGTTTATCAAATTAAGTAGTCACTTATTGATAACATCACTTTCGTTTAGTGTAACCAGATTGGCTCCGTTGTTAATGTTCTAAAAATTTTTGGTACTTAAGGCGCTACTCGGAAAAAGTATGGACTCTTTGATATAAAACTATAGGACGGTTAGAGTTGTTATAAATCTGGTAATAAGATATATATTTCTTCATACCTTTATCTAGAATCGTATAGTTTCAGAAACACGATTTTATGATTTTGGCTCGACACTTTTAATTTTCGAAAATACCTCAAAAAAATAAGAAATATCAAGATTATTCTTAGATGGGGATACATATACTATTGAAAATTAGTTTAATTAGTGGACACCAATGATATTAAGGATCGTATTGAAGCATTTTTTTAAAATCGCTATAGTTTTTGAATACGAAGTGATTTTGTGTTTTTTTGGCGTAATCGGCAAAATTGGTCTCGCTCCCGCGCGCGTCGTTTTCTCATTGCTATCTCGCTTTAGCATAATTTTTCCGAGTATCGCCTTACTAAAGTCAGCTGTACACGGGTAGAGTAACCGGTAGAGTAGCTTGCCCACCACGGTGCTAGCTACTCTACTCTATACCAAATTTCAGTACCTACCTACTCTACTCTACCAATGATGTAGTTAGTCTGTAGGTACGTGTCTTAATGTTGTCATCAAATAAAGAAAATCATCTATTCACTCCTTAATAAAAGTATACTTATTTTTAAAAGTAGCCTAATTTGCGGTTACAAAAACAACAAAACATTTTAAATGAATGACAAATAATTAAAAACAATGCATAGACAGCTTACCCGCCCACACCTAACATAACTATTAAAAGAACAAATACTTGCAATTAACCGCAAAGCGTAAAAACGCGTTAAGGTTTAAGTCTTGTCGCTAAACAGGCCACGGCCGGTGACATCACTCGCGATGTTTTCCTGCTAAAGCTTGAAAGTACCACCGCCGTAATAGGAACTGGTGGAACAGATGTTCAAACCTCGTGAGCATGTTGAGTAACCAACCTGCTTAGGGGTACTTACATTACAACACTCACAATACAATCACAACTAAATAGGTAAGTATTAAGAATCTTTTCTTAAGTTACCCCTAGGTTGGTGGAACAGATGTTCTAGCATCAGCGCTCGCTAATATGTTGAGAAAGAAACCAGCATGGTCTGTGGCACTAGTGTCATCGAATGATATTTAGTTATTCGAATAGGTAATCTCTTTTAGCGTACCCTTAGCGCAAAACTAGCGGAGTGAACATGAATTTCATTCGAAATAAGCACCTTGTTATTTTTGTAAGGTCGTAATATCTTGTAATATGTTTTCCTTTTAGGGTTCAATTAAAGTGAACGAATGTATGTAAAATGCAGTTATAAAAGATTGATAGCCAAACAACAGCCTCTTATATGGCCTAGACCTCTTTATGTTTACCGTCTGACACAGATGGCACATTTCGCAATCGCTATTTAGTTGTTATTGAATGGTTCACTGCCTTCTGTGAGTAATTATAGCAGCACTTCAGAAGGTATTTTGATGGGATAATAATAAAGAGTTCACGGTAAAGAGTGCGAATGGGTGATAAATGGCTCGGTAGCAGCAGCCTGTGAATCACATGCGCCGGCGCAGCCTCGAGAGCGAGAGTGGTCGCGCATGGCCGTATAGGGCGACGCGCCGCCCTTGTCCCACTCACGCCGCGGCTCCGGCACGGGGGGTGGCCGCAGGGCTGCTCTCTGAACACTATTCCAAAGAAAAGAAAAATTTACATCAGAAAATGCGAATTTTATGGTAGATTTACATTGATCCAGTACTTGGCGCCTAAAAACGGCGTCAATAGGCGGCCATTTTACTCCATGCCAGGGCTGGCGCCAGAGTTAGTCTAGCACGAAAAAGTTAACACCAGCCGTTGGTAATCTGCCATTATTCTGGAGTCTGACTGACTATTAATCATTTCCGTTGTGCTTGTCCCGCCTACCATTGAACAATTTTGATATGCATAGAGTATACCTGCAGATAGATTAGACCTCTGAGAAAGACATACTTACCTAGTTACTTATAAGTACTTTTTGGGAATAGTTGAAAGATATTTAATCGAATTACACACAGCAGACGGACTCGTGGGTAGAACGTCATTTAAGTTATAAATATAAAAAAGCCACTGAATAAGTATTTAACTGTGTAAGTGTACCTATAGGTTTATCATTTTTTTTATAGGTGACCTAATTGAGGCCAATGAATCGGCAATAGCGGTTGATGACTCCAGTAGTCACCTACTAAAATATAGAACACTGACACGAAACGCCCAAGAAGTAGTACTATAGTATACTAGTATAGGACCTACTTATAGTTATTTAATTCATCATTGCAATTTTTTGTTGCATACTTAGGTAGGTACCTACCTATTTAATTTAACTTTATTTTGTAAAATCTCAGACATCTTAGGCGGTGACACTTCATCCGCTTTACCTTTGAAATATTCCCTGGATTGATATTATTTGTCTACGTGCTCATGTTTACATGTTCAGCCCTACATAGTTACTGAATGACATTATGCCATATAAACGCAAGCTCGCAGACGATGTAGCAGCAAAACATTGCCGTACGAGAGAGATTTATTGCGTATTACTGAAACATCTTATTACGAAACCGGACGAAACATACTAGAAACAAAAAGATTAAAAAGAGCATTTGGTTACCTACTGTTTCTGTATAGCTAACTTGTTTAAGAACAAACTTTAACAAACCTAAACAATGTCGTAAAGACCCTTTAAAATATCTTTCTTCGCAAAAGCATGCCAAATATAATTAGCATCCAGCTCTCCCCAGCAACCTTAAATGGCGCCCACCGTGGGGCTCATGATAGGAAATGGTCAATAGGTACATAATATTTATAATGTGTTAATTTTGTACATAAAATTATCTAAGAGAGACGAGCGGGAAAGTGATCGTAGTAAAATAATCGCACTCAATTCACTCATTATAAAGCCACGCCTAAACTGGCAATAAACTGGATTAAGGAAAGTGCATGTTTTTTTAACCTAATAATAACCGGACGCAACAGCAAATTAAGCACCGGTAACAAGCTTCTGATCTAGTAGACCATTCTGAAGCCATATGGCTCTACGGTATTCAACTCTGGGGTAGCACCTGCAAATCCAGTATAACTAAAATACAATAAATTCAAAACGCTATCTTACGGACAATAATTGGGATCCTTGGTTCGTCACTAACGCTGAAATACACAAGGAATTGATGATCAGTCAGTACCGTCCAGGAGGAAATCCAGAAGCACGCAAAGAAATACCAGGAGAGACTGACAAGCATCCTAATGATCTGGCCACCCACTCACCCACTTAAGACGAAATCGTACCCAAACGCCTAAAACCGCCTTCTAAAAAACCACATCAAAAAAGTAAGAAATAATTCCTCACCAAATAAATAACGTAAGTACTTAGAAGTCGGGCGGGTTTTAACAAAAACAACAAAAAATTGTACATGTTTCACGCCCGACTTCAAAGTACTTACGTTATTTATTTGGTGAGGAATTATTTCTTACTTTTTTGATGTGGTTTTTTAGAAGGCGGTTTTATTTTTTTATAAAAATAATTTTTATTTCACTCTTTTTAGTGCATCGTGCAGGCAATTTACGTGTTTTCTGGTAAATAGGTATGTGATCAAACTCAAAACCTCCTTTTTCGAAGTCGGTTAAGATACCTTGAGGTATCCCCTTATATAAAAAACAAGAATCATCTAAATCGGTTTATAAACAAAGGAGTTATGCCTGAAGATACGTATTAAATTCACATAAAGTGGTAACGAAAACGACAGTATTTTCAAGATTTCCTGAAAACTACTGAACCGATTTCAAAATTTCAAAAAATGGGACCAACTTGGAAACCAACCTGATGTAATAACGTTTGAACCATTTCAATCGGTTCAGCCGTCTTCGAGTAATCGGTGGACATACATAAAAAAAAAAAAAAAAAAAAAAACATACATACAGACGAATAGAGAACCTCCTCCTTTTTGATTTAGAAGTCGGTTAAAAAGAAAAGACATACTATAAGTCGAATGGACTCCAATCAATAACAAACCTAATTAACTTCGAGTAGATGGCTCGCTGGAGTCACGGTCTTAATGTCAACAATCGAACAAGTAGAATACTGATTGCAGACAGGATAATTTGTTTTTTTTTAACTTGGTCTTAATTGAGCAATCAGCTTTATCTTGTGTTGCAGTGTAAAGCACCGAGGGCGACCTCGTGCGGGCAGCTTCCAAATCAAGACATTACTTACCGAGTCACCTTTAACCAACATGTCGCTCTGATCTATCACAACACGTAGGGAATGCTCGTTTTTATAGATACTCTTGCTTGCCAGTTCACTTGGATGAGTCTTAAATGTTTACTTAAAACCGCTTCAAAATATCTTCTAAAACCTCTTTGTAACATTAATGTTAAAGTATTAAAAGATCAAGAAAATAAAAATGTGTTTTCGCAAACCATTCCTTTTTCAAAAATTGTTAAAAGGAGATTATATGTCTTCTCCGTATTAAAAATGTTTGTTTGTAGGCAAGTTCTATAAATCGGACACAGTGTGTGCCTACGTTAAGGGCTTATTACACTTGGCTAAATTCAGCATCTAATTAAGCATAGATTGCTTGTTTTGATTGCATCACTTGTTACAAATGAGCTCAAAGAAAGCAATGTATGCTTAAGGTGATACTCGGAAAAAATGTGCTGAAGCGAGATAGCAATGAGAAAAGGACGCGCGCGGGAGCGAGACCGATTTTGCAGATAAGGCAAAAAAAAACACAAAATCACTTCGTATTAAAAAACTACAGCGATTTAAAAAAAATGCTTCTATACGATCTTCAATATTACTGGTGTCCACTAATTAAACCAATTTCCAATAGTGTAAGTAACCCCATTTAAGGACAATCTTCACTTTTCGTAAAAAGTGTCGAGGCAAAATCATAAAATCGTGTTTTTGAAACTATACGATTCTAGATAAAGGTATGAAGAAATATATATCTTAATACCAGATTTGTAACAACTGTAACCGTCCTATAGTTTTAAATCAAAAAGTCCATATTTTTCCGAGTAGCGTCTTAATTAGATGCTGAATGTAGCCAAGTGTAATAAGCCCTTTACTCAGGGACCATTCAGAATACCTAAACCTAACCCGGCGTCCTTCGCGAACGCATCGTGTCGTGCGCCAGCGCCTGCGCGCATCCGACCGCATCTTGTTCCACAGGTTGGACGCGGTGCAACCAAAGACACAAACTCAGGCGCAACTTTAAAACTATTATGAAATATCTAGCTTTATAGCCGCTATTTATTTCAACACGATTCCCTAAAAGGCATAAACATTTACGCAATTTGCAAGATACAATCAGAGAATACTCTCATTTTCATTTCATTATCTAATCTAACAGTTCTAATCGATTGACATTAGAAGTTGTGGTTGCTAGCTAGGTTTTGATGCTGAATACCAAAACCCCCGTAGGTTGCCGCATCGGGTAGATATCTCTCCATGACTGCACTGCTGTCGTCTGCATACTCAACAATTCTTGAAGTTGGTAGGTCATTTATGTGCAGCAGGAAAAGAGACGCAGAGAGAACAGACCCCTGAGGAATTATACCCAGTTATATTATTGAGCGTACTTAGGTACTATCAATGTGATTCGTAAATACAAGTTTAAGAATTGGTGCTAATATTGAGCAAAAAAGGCACCAATATTACTTATTAAACGAATAAAATATTTTTAACCAGGACACCGATAGACTTATGTATACTCTTGTGTCTATATGTCACACATTAATTATCACAGTCCGATTAGGAGTGCAAATATATATAATTTCATTATCGAGTGTCAATTTGTCTTCACTATATTTGGCTAAGTCTGTGTCAAACTTTTCAACAACAAATCAACACTTCTTATAATCTTATCCTGCCGGCTAAAATATTAATTAATCTTTAATCCCCTGCATACTTTCCACCAGAGCAAATGGGTCCACATATCGAATCGTTAACGATTTCTAATGTGCGCCATTACAGTTGCATTAACAACATGTTCGCGGAGAGCAGATCTTGGCCAATGGATATTTTTCACTCTGTATAAGGTGGTGTCGTGACTACGGGTGACGCAGTGACCATACTGGGCCGCCGGCCATATGGCTGCCCCTGGCTCATTGCATCATGTAAACACCTTCAAATTTGTGCAGAAAAATAACTATCCTTAATCGGTGTTTAATAACCAAGCTGAAAAGTTAGAATGCGGTATTCTATGAAGCATTAATTGAGCTGGACTACGTTGAAATTTAGTAAACCTAGAATAAGATGGTGGATGACGAAGGAAGGAATTCACTTTTTCTTAACTAGAATAGCTGTTTTTTTTACTTTTTGCATTCACAATGCAATCCGTAGCTCAGTGGTTAGAGCATTCGCCCGGACAGTGAAAGGTCGTGGGTTCGATTTCCATCGGAGCTATTAGTTGTGAGACTGGTCGATTTCATTTTCAATGTTTTCTAGAATAGCTGGCTTACGATGGAGCGAAAGTGCAATGGACAAATCTCGCATTAATGTTAAACATAATCTGTGAACCTTGTCGCCTTGCAAGAAGCCTTTAAAAATATGATTCTTGTCCAATGCAATGCCGTTCCAAGGCGAGGTGGCTTAAGTGATGATGTATCTATTGAATAGGACCTATTACAATACACCGTGTTCTATCGGTAACGTCTAAAGAGTTCAGGTTTATATTTGTATATAGTAACTAGCTTTTCCCCGCGGGTTCGCCCGCGTGCGTTTCGGAGAACGCATACCTTCCTTCGTTTCATCTCCTTACAGGTTGAATTTTACAAAATCCTCTCTTATCGAACGCCTACGTCACAATACCTATGCCTGCCTGCCAATTTTCAACTGCACTTGAATAGGTAATAGTTTCAGCTGTGCGTTGATACATCAGTCACAGTAACCTTTCGTTTTTATATATTTAAAGGCAAATATTTTATGAAATATACAAAAATATTAGCCATTTTAACATTTTTACTTAAGTATTTAATAACACGATGTTACAAGAATACGATTATCATTAGGTACAGGAGCAGATTCTGCTGCCAAACTTTTCTTTTTAAGCCCTTCTCCCCGATTAAATATAGCAATGAACTAAATATAGCTTAAATTGTAAAGCTTCCACTGTTACTAATTACTCACACATAGGAATACCTACCTATTACATCTACATCCTCCCTCCCAGGCCGATGGCGTACTTTCTTTTAATTACCTACATAGATTCTAAGCGCTTGTAAGCCTAGTTGAATTGAATTCTATAGTTTCCCTTCATTACTCTCATGGTAACGTTATTACACGCCTCTAACCTACCCTACCAGGCTTCAGCACCATCACATCTTGAATAATCAATCAACAACCAATAAACTACATCCTCCACTACACTCGCGTCTTCAGCTTTCACGGCCGGCCCAGTAGGTATCGCTCCAGGAATTCCTCGGAGGCCTCCACCTGGCGCTCCTTGTACTGAGGACTGATGCGCGCGTGCGCTGCCACCGGCGCCGTGCGGTCTTCTACCAGATACTCCTCGTACGTCGTCGGATCGTCGTACGTCTTCTGCGCAGTCACGGGGTCCATCAGCACGTACGGGAATATCCCCAACGCCTCCACCATCCCGAACATCCGGCTCCTCTCGCACCACTCCAGGAAACACTCCCTATTGTATCCCAATTCCGAGACCCTCTGCTTCGTACATTTATCTAAAGATTTTGTAAAAGCAGAGTAGTAGTAGTGCAAGACGTTTGGCTCGTGTTGCTCGCGGAAACTTCTCGTAGTATTCAGGTACAGGAACGACATCACGTCAAAAGTTGGGGGAGCATAACGAATGCATTGAAAGTCGATGATTATCGCGTTCACCGGGACTCCGTTCTCGTACCGGAACATTATGTTGTTCGCCCACAGATCCTTGTGAATGACCATGTTGATGGTCTCCCTATACTCCCTCAAGCTGTCACTAGCTGTTACAAACGCTTCGTAAATCTTCTCTTCCATATCGGGCTTCAAATCTTTATATTTAGTTGAAAATATTTTGATTAAATTGAAAGTTAGTTTCGCGGCGGTCCGGAGCCAGGGCGAAGCTATGAAAGTAGGTTCGGAAATGATGTGGCCATATTCTTGCAAGAAGTCGAAGGTTCCGCGAGCTTTTCTCGTGGTTTCGTAGTTGGCCAAGGCGGCGTGGAACTTGGCCAGGGAGCTGACGGCCACCAGCACGTGCGGCAGGTCGTAGGGCTCCAGCGGCGGCCGGGGCCGGTAACCCTGCACGCTCAGGTCGGGCAGCACCAGGATCGAGTCGGTGTACAACAAGGCTTTGGTGTAGCAAGGTAGACCTGAGGGTAACCAGATTGAATCGTTGTTAGGCATTTAATATCATTTTTATGCATTCACAATGCAATTTTGTAAGTATAGGAAAAATGTGATAGTAAAAAACCACGAGCCCTATAAGTAGGCTTTCAGGCGGGATTCGAACCCGCGCCTCCGGGAATCCGGCCCGATGCTCTGACCAACTAAGCTACCGAAAGGCCTACACGACTCGTCGAATTTTGCTAGCATTGTTACGCTGTAGGCCAGCGTTGCTTCATCAATGTGAGGAAACCGGATGCGAGCCGAAAGAAACATTTTTACAAATGTTTAACAATCGAGCCATAATGAGATTTTATATTATTTTGGTACATATAGGTGTTAATGTTGATCGAAGTTTATAAGTTATCAATGAACTAGGTACTTATTTTTATCGCTATTTCTTTGAACTTTATATCTAGGTATTTTCAAACTTTTATTTCGTCCACATTAGTTTTAAGATTTCTCTGACATACCTACAAGTAACAAATCAATTATCCTTACCTTCAACAGGAATCATTTCTTCCAACAATTGAAACACAATCATTTCCCTTTTAAAAAAATTGTTTTTCACAATAAACTCTACTTTCGGTTTGTTGTCGTAAGGCATACGTTTAACGAATAGATGTATTTTCTGCGTTCCTTCTTTAGCCTTCGTCGTCAGTGTAACTTTCAGGTGGTCTCCAAGGAACCCGGCTATACCCTCAGCGGCGGGTGCCACCTGACTGTCGAGCAGTTGCCACTCATCCTGGTCGGCGTACTTTTTAACGACAAGGTGCAATTGCTTCTCAGTCAAAAGATCCTCGAGTTTTAACTGTTTCGCCACAACTCCTTGTTCACCAACCATCTTTATCGCGAACTTAGAGAGTTTATGGGTTCCTGATAATGCATTTCAATAGTTTTATACTGAAATACTTAAGTCTAATAAATAATAGAAGTCAGTCTATTGTTCGAAGGGATCAAAAGAACCTCTTGTATGTTAAGACCATTTCGATCTTTATGCGCTTGGTACTAAGAGCCCCTTGTTGGGCTAAGTAAGTAAATGTGACATCATTTATCAGTTTTAGATAACACCTAATTATTTGGTTTTGCATAGAGAAATATTGGCTTTAGTATTGTTTAATCAAACAAAGTGGTGCACAATTACCTAAACATGAGAGTGGTTTTCTGTGTTAGTGTTAAGTCAACAAGACATTTAATTTTTCTTCGTTTTGAAAGTCGACACAACATCAAGTCAAACTTATAAGTTGTTGTAAGAAAACAGATCTTATTACCTACCTACCTAGGCATTAAAGATGCGCACGCGCTCAAGATGTTTTATGCTTGATGTATAGTACATTGGATGTTCAGCGTAAGTTAGTTAGGGTGCAAACCTTACAATCGTGTTCGAGTTAAATTGACAGATAGATTGTTAGTATAGAAATAAGATCTAGAATAGAATTTTTAAAGCGAACGCGATAGTCCATGCTTTAGTGACGTTTGCACATTATTGACAAACAGAACAGGGATAGGTACTGACTGATTGCAAACTACGTTGACGTCGTCAGGACTCCCGGTCTCACGAAAGTTACCGGATCACGTAACTTCTTCATGCTATTGATAAATATAGCATAATATGTATCTTAAATAGGAAATGTGTATTTTGCAACAGTACCTATAGACTAAGTGAAAACACAGGTGAAAACGTGGAACTCTACAACGTCGTTACAATCAACTAAAGATAATATTTAATTATTTGTATTTGCATAATAGCATTAATTCAGCATTCACGATTCAAACTAGGTCCTAGGTCCTCAAGGCAAAGCATAGAAACCTTTATGTCAGTAATTTTGTTTTGTTAAGTGGCAAGAATCCCGAATACGAAAACCGCACTTAATTCGTACTTGATTCACCCGACCCGCCAAACGTCAACATCCTGCTCACTGTTGCACTTCTCTGATGATGCACTAACAATTAGGTTAGTAGGTATGGTCGCTATGGTATAGATAGGTGGCGGCAAAAAACTTAACCATAACCATAGACTAAAAAACCTGGATAAAACTTTTGTAATAGATTTTGCAACTGCGCAGATTTTTTTGTCTATGGTTGTGGTCAAGTTATTTGCCGCGACCCAAAAACCGTTTATAAAAACTGAAATAAAAATAATAGTTTCTTTTATTGCACACTTCTCTGCCGATATAATGTGTGCACCAACAAAACTAGGGTATAGGTAGGTCGCGGCAAATAACTTGACCACAACTATAGACAGAAAAAACTTCTTCATAAAAACTTTTGTACTTAAGTACTAAATATTGCAACTGAGCCGATTTTTTGTCTATGGTTGTGGTCAAGTTATTTGCCGGGAAAAACAGTGAAATAAAAATAAAAAACAATAGTTTCTTTTATAATTTATTTGCTTAAAATAATTGTCGTTATATAACAATCTAATAAAATTATCTTAACAAATGTTTGCCTATAACTACTATTTGTGTTGTTGTAATATTTATAACTGGCAACATTTGTTTAAGTAAAGCTAAAATGGAAGTTTCGTTGTCATCGGGTAGACTTTATCGCGAATATATCGACAATATTATATATACAGTTAACTGACACTACAAGCTAAAGGCACCTACTGGCAAGACGTTAAATAAGAAATAATATTTTTAATTCTAAAATACAATAACTAAATTAAATACTGATTGCTCAGACATTTTTTGTAAATAGATTTTACATATAAGCTATATTTTTCGAGCTTCACTTTTTTCACTCGTTTTAGAACCATGGGGATGATAAGGACTATCAAATTTAATAATAATATGGTTTTTGAATATATGCGTTAACAATTTCATAACATACTGAAAGATAAACGAAATACGAGTCATTTTAAATACGCAAGTGTGCTTACAATAAAACTTTGCTAGTAAACATATGCCTCTTACACATACTATGTAATACAAAGGTTCTTATATTAGCACATGTAGAACATCAGTCTCTTCTCGATATAGGTATAATAATATCTCTAATGTAAATATTTGATATTAAACAATACAATATTTAATCTTGGAAGACTACTAAATGCGTTAGAGTGCATTTTAGATGCTATAATGTTTAAATTTAACAATAAAAATATATGTATACCTCGAGGCAAACTTCTTGAACCATCATGGCGGGCAAGCAAGCAATCACAACTCGTAAAAGGGGTTTTAACGAGTTGTGATTGGTCGCCGCCCCACCACGATGGTTCAACAAGTTTGCCACACACTGTAACTTATAATCTAATCTAATTCCAATACTGTATGCAATATCGCTACGATAAAGTTATATAACAAATAAATGCAGATCTCGCGATACAGTCTTGTCTCTGGAATATTCGAGTTGCCTTATAAATACTGGTCGTTTAAACGCTCTCAAGTTCTTACACATCTAAACTTATCGACTAAGGAAGACAAAAGTGTATTACTTTTATAATAGCTATTTGTGACCTATAAATGAATATCAAAAAATGTTTGTTTTGATTTTAAGTTACATTACTTGTCATGGTCCTTCGAGCCGGATCTCGGGGCGGAGTTTTCGTGAGGACTACTGGCTCACCAGTTTTGTTATCAAAATATGTGGCGGTTTTTGTCGTCGGTTGACCGTGTAGCAGCCTCGTCACGAGTGTGTAGTTAGCCTGGATGTGAAATACCAAATACATTAGTTTGTAAAGTTTAAATCGAATGGAGTATGCAAAAAGTTTTTAGTAAAATAGTATATTTCATTACAAGTGCGGAAAGCCTGTCATTGCAAAGAGTTCCGACAAATGTCTACCCGAGCCGAGGCGCAGCCGAAGGTGAGGGTTGACAGTCGGAACAAGTTGCAATGACGGTTCCGCACGTGTACTGAACAACTATTTTTAATACAGTTGCGAAAAATTAAGCAATTTAATAAAATAATAAAACACAATAAACTCAACTAACTAATCGTAAAAGAATCAAAAAAGAATATAAGCAGAGACTTTTTTTTTGTTTTCTTCACCCATTCTGGGTTGGCAAAGGAAACTATGATCATACAGCCAAGGCTTCAGTAGAATTTTTTTATTGATATGAAATGAAAATTAAATTAAATGAGATGAAATGTAATGAAACCTAACAAAAGCATTCCGAATCCTACAGGAGCGCCTTTCCCTATTTCTCTTTTACCACATCGGTTTCCATTAAAGCCACATTATTGCACTAATTCCACCATACTAAGTACCTACCACAATAAAAACAGAAAATTAAGAAATAAGGTCCCTCATTTTCTTTTCACTTACTTACGCAAACTCCTGTATGCAGATACTATGGTAAATAGTGCACGTCATACCATATTTAGTAATCTGTGGTCATACAGCCAATTCTATGTATTTTTTATATTCATAAATTTAATTTGGCCGATACTAATATTAATGTATAATTAAAATTACTTTTAAATCTGATATTGAAACAAATTAGTAGCTTCTTTTTAGAAATATTTGCATGAATCATAAAAACTTCTATGTTTTTTTTTGTAAAAACTTCGTGGTTGGTTTTTTCTTTTTAATAGACAATATTTTGACAGTTGGGAAAGAAAACGCACGAGTTCGGGAAAGGTAAAGAAAAAGTTCGAGTGTGTAATAGCCCACATCCCGAACGCTATACGTCCCTGCAATACGCCACTTTTTGAGCAACTGTATTAAAAATTTCATTTTTATGACAAGCATTTTTGCTGACTGTACTTTAGTATTGTATTGTCATCTAAACCAATCTTGCAGCTCAATCGGACACTGGGAAGTGGGTCAAATTAAGCTTGCAAGATTTGACCCGAACGGACATACATGCATACATACACTGCAAGAAAAATAAACGCTTGTGTTGTGGGTTTGTATTTAATAACTTGGAAAACTTATTTATCTAATATGTAAAAGAAATCTCGAGACAATGCGAAGTAGAGAATTTATATACGGATGGGAGAGGTCCGGTCACAAGCGGGGCACTTCTCTGTGAATAGTGGCCAACCTGATGATGACCGGTTATTCGGTTATTATGTATTGTTCATAATAGACCATAAGGATTTCAAATGGTAATCTTGTCTGTGGCAGACAACGTCAGAGTGTCAATCTCACGGGTTTGACAGGTGACAGGTCGGCTGTCACTTGCAAGCTGGCACTGGTGCGGCGTGGTTTTAGGTTATATTCTAAGTCGTTTGATTGTTAAAATTAGTGGAACCTAATTAATATAATATTACCGCATGGCGCGAGAAAACTAATTATTGGTTCTGATTTTGTTCTACCAGCGCACCGGGCGCGTTGAATCGTGTTGTTGTTTTGATACGGTGAAAAGAATTGTACCGTGTATTCGGTTTTCAGTAATTAACTTTCGTTTGGCGAGGGCGTGAGTGAATTAGTTATTAGTTGTGATTTTGTTATAATAAGCGCGCCGGGCGCATTCAGTGTATCCTGATTTGTCTGGTTGATCTTACAACACAATCGGATTGTGCGTTTATAGTGAATGTATGTGGAATACTTAAACGCAAATCGCGAAATGGACATCGCGTCCCGTGAAGTGAAATATCATTGTCAGTGATCGGGACATCAGATCTGAGAACAGGTCAAGTCGTCTTCCCAGGTACGTTTCTGGGGTGGTATACCAAAGGGGTAGTCCAGGGTGCTAGGATCATCACAATAATCCCGTCACGTGAGTTGATACTCCGTGGCGAGCCGGAAGCACGTCTACACGAACTCATAGAAACCGTAAGTCCTAGATCTAAGTTTTAGTATAAGTTTTAGTTTAACGGGTTCCCGGGTACCGAATCCGGGTGGTAGCAGACTGCGTAATATAAGGGTGTGACCACAATTTCAGATTCCGGGATTACCGGGATTTTCCGGGATTCAGATTTTTCCGGGATTTGTTGACACACTCGCTCATTAGCCTACATGTATGACGGGATGTATATTATGGAATATACATCCCGTCACACTTTGATTAAAGACTGAAGCTTAGTTTTTACTTAACAATTGGGACCCTTCGTACCAAACGGTTCTCACATTAACATAGAATAATTTCGTATTGATAATTTTAATCTGGCTGGCAATTTAAATTTGATAATTTGAAATAATCAATTTCAGACAATTTGAAAAATTTGTTTCATTCCTGGTACTGCACCCCCACACCGAACCGAAAGGGTTAGTGAACGACCAGAGTGCCCGCTCTGGTTGAGGCGGGGCGGGCAGCGTTCATCATTTGGTTGCCGAGACGCTCCGGCCGCTTCTCTTGACACTACTATGCGTTAGCATTTGTTTAACATTCAACCGCCTCTGTGGTCTAGTGGTTCACACCACCGATTTCAGACCAAGAGGTCCCGGGTTCGATTCCCAGTGGGGGTACATATTGTATTCGGTTTGGTTGGTGGCAGGACTTGTTCTTAGTCCGCCTGGCTAGCTACCACCATCTTATCTAAGTCTGACGCCATAACAATGATGCTTTCAGTATTATTGTGTTCCGGCAGTTAGAGATAAGATAGCCAGTTTGATAGAGGATTCTGGGAGTAGTGCGCTTCCACCTTCAGCCTTATCACCAATTAACATCAGGTGTGATGAAGGCTAAGTGCTAACCCGTTGTGGATAAAAAAAAAAAAAAAATGAACGCTGCCCGCGCCGCCCAGCCCGACGCTCAACTAGAGCGGGCACTCTGGTCGTACACTATACAGGGTGTTAGGGGCACCTTTGCAAAAACATTAACCATGGCTTCAGACCATCATGCTGAACGACGTACAGCAAGAATTTTTGTCGGAAATGAAAAAAAAATCGACTTTTCATACAAATTTAGCAACTTATCTGGACATTTTGTATGGAGAGTCAAAATATTTTTTTTATTTCCGACAAAAAATCTTGCTGTGTGTTGTTTAGCATAATGGCCTAAAGCCATGGTTAAAGTTTTTGCAACGGTGCCCATAACACCCTATAGATTGAATCGTACTACGAATACACTATATTGATTGTGGCGGCGCCCTCAGCCTCCAGCGCACCACGTGCTCACACCGATACACTATACTGACTGTGTGGGCGGCAGCAGGCGCGTGAGTGCGCGGCGCAGGCGTTGTAGCGCGGCGGCGGCGGGCGCGGCGCGCGGCGGGTAGTGGCGCGCGGCGGCGGGCGGCGCCCTCAGCCTCCAGCGCACCACGTGCTCGCACCGATACACTATACTGACTGTGTGGGCGGCAGCAGGCGCGTGAGTGCGCGGCGCAGGCGTTGTAGCGCGGCGGCGGCGGGCGCGGCGCGCGGCGGGTAGTGGCGCGCGGCGGCGGGCGGCGCCCTCAGCCTCCAGCGCACCACGTGCTCACACCGATACACTATACTGACTGTGTGGGCGGCAGCAGGCGCGTGAGTGCGCGGCGCAGGCGTTGTAGCGCGGCGGCGGCGGGCGCGGCGCGCGGCGGGTAGTGGCGCGCGGCGGCGGGCGGCGCCCTCAGCCTCCAGCGCACCACGTGCTCACACCGATACACTATACTGACTGTGTGGGCGGCAGCAGGCGCGTGAGTGCGCGGCGCAGGCGTTGTAGCGCGGCGGCGGCGGGCGCGGCGCGCGGCGGGTAGTGGCGCGCGGCGGCGGGCGGCGCCCTCAGCCTCCAGCGCACCACGTGCTCACACCGATACACTATACTGACTGTGTGGGCGGCAGCAGGCGCGTGAGTGCGCGGCGCAGGCGTTGTAGCGCGGCGGCGGCGGGCGCGGCGCGCGGCGGGTAGTGGCGCGCGGCGGCGGGCGGCGCCCTCAGCCTCCAGCGCACCACGTGCTCACACCGATACACTATACTGACTGTGTGGGCGGCAGCAGGCGCGTGAGTGCGCGGCGCAGGCGTTGTAGCGCGGCGGCGGCGGGCGCGGCGCGCGGCGGGTAGTGGCGCGCGGCGGCGGGCGGCGCCCTCAGTCTCCAGCGCACCACGTGCTCGCGGCCGGTGGTGCGCGACGCCGAGACGCCGAACAGCCGCCCGGCCGCCCATGCTGCGCGGAGCAGGCACAGCACCTGCCCACCGATACATTAATCAATTTAAAAATTAGGCCAGATCGTGTAGTCGTAGATTATTATTTAACAAAAGAAGTCCAGTGGAACTACAGAGCTAAGATATCAACACTCCGTTGTATGACAGTGTTCAGAATAGACCATAATGATTTCAAATGGTAATCTTGTCTGTGGCAGACGATGTCAGTGTGACAGCCTCACGGGTTTGACAGGCGACGTGGGGCTGTCACTTGCAAGCTGTCAATTGGGCGGCGTGGTTTTATAGGTTATAACGCGCCGGGCGCATTAAGTGGCTTTTTGTTATATTCCAAGCATATTTTAAGTGCTTTTGATTGTTAAAATAAGTGGAACCAATTTATATAAGAATTACCGCATGGCGCGAGAAAACTAGTTATTACCTTTGATTTTGTTCTACCAGCGCGCCGGGCGCATTAAGTGACTGTATGTAGAATCGTAATAAAGATTGTTTGTACATGACTCACAAGGACGCATTTGTTTCGCGAG
Organism: Crambus lathoniellus; assembly: GCA_949710035.1. Taxonomy (NCBI): domain Eukaryota; kingdom Metazoa; phylum Arthropoda; class Insecta; order Lepidoptera; family Crambidae; genus Crambus; species Crambus lathoniellus. The sequence goes on along the minus strand of OX453303.1, from coordinate 844,628 downwards.
GTCGCGATTGTCGTTTGTAATTTGTTCGTGTGCCTACCGCGAGTGGTTCGAAGTGTTGAGGTCAGTGCCGGTTCGTGATTGGTGTGAACGGGAAAGTTGATACGTTTCTGGGTTGGTATACCATGGGGTAGTCCAGGGTAGTAGGATCACCGCAATAATCCCGTCACGTGAGTTGATACTCCGTGACGAGCCAGAGGAAGAACGTCCCGACGAACTCATAGATTCAAGATTCAAATTTGTTTATTCAATTTAGATTGTTATTTACAATACTTGTGAACGTCATAGAAGCTACGCCATCGGTTCGCAAACCCTACAGCGGGAGGCCTTGGAGAAGAACCGGCAAGAAACTCCAAGGGTTGTTTTTTACTCCCTGTTTTATTTCATACAGAGTCGTCAAATAGAAACCGTAAGTCTTAGATCTAAGTTTTGGTATAAGTTTTAGTTTAACGGGTTCCCGGGTACCGAACTCGGGTGGTAGCAGACTGCGTAATATAAGGGTGTGACCACAATTTCAGATTCCGGGATTTCCGGGATATTCCGGGATTCAGATTTTCCGGGATTTGTGGACACACTCGCTCATTAGCATACAGACAGTAATGCCGTGTCGGGGACACTTTTTTCGTGAAACGGACTCTACTTTGATAGTCGATTCTAAGCCGTTTGTCGCTGGATGTAAACGAACATGAAGTTTGTCAGCATACTAAAAACTGTAGAGGATTGAGGTGAAACTTCGATACTAAAGGGTGTCTCAAAAGTAGGTATAGGATTTGAATTTCACGCTATTATTATTTATTTTATTTTATTTATTTTATTTTACAACTAGCTTCCGCCCGCAACTTCGTCCGCGTGAACATTCGAGAAAATCCTTAGGGGACCAATAACCAGGATAAAAAGTATTCTATGTTTTAATTTCATAAAAATCCGATCAGCCGTTTTTACGTGATTAGGCGGGTCCTCTTTACGATCAGACATTTTTACGTGATTAGGCAGAACGTTTGCCACGTGCGGCGGGCCTCGCACGAAGCTGCTCACTTGGTGAGGGAGGCCCCGCCTAATCACGTAAAAACGGCTGATCGGATTTTTATGAAATTAAAACAGAATACTTTTTATCCTGGTTATTGGTCCCCTAAGTATTTTCTCGAATGTCCACGCGGACGAAGTCGCGAGCGGAATCTAGTAAATAATAAGTGTCTGTTTTACAATCAAAAAGTTAGTTCTCACTGAGTAGCTTAGGTACCAAGAACTTTTAGGGTAGGAACTTAAGATGATTTAGGTTTCTATACCCTATTTACCCCCTGGGTTTGATTTTCGGAAAACTACGAAATGGGTAGCCTATTCGTTTTAAGAAGTAAGCCTACAAAGTTTCAAGTTGAAATGTCTATTTCACCCCCTGATTTTTCATTCAAAACTTCACCCCTATTTCAACCTTTTAGGGGTTGAATCATGTTCAGCGTGTTAAACATCAAAATAAATGCCATTTTTGCAATCGTCATACCATAAAACCTCAATAACGACATCCATATCGATTTTTAGGTTTGTTTATCCCATTTAACCTCTAAGGGGTTGATTTTCGAAAAAATACGAAACATGTTTTTGCTTATTTGTTTTACTTTCCGACCATAAGCCTAAATAATAAATTAAATGAAGGACTTTCCAGATGCAACATTTCATCCCCCTTTTCACATCTTCGGTGGTAGAATTGTCAAAAACGCTGACACAGGTAAATATTAATTTTCAATTGTCAGCCTAAATACAAAATTTGAAGATCCTAACTTCAAAACTGACGGACTTTCATACAAACATTCATCCTCTATTTCACCACCTTAGGGGTGGAATTTCCAAAAATCCTTTCTTAGTGGATGCCTACACTGTATAACGTATTTATGTGCAAAATTTGAAGTCTCTAGGTTCAGCGGTTTGGGCTGTGCGTTGATATCTCAGTCAGTCAGTCAGGACTTTGAATTTTATATATATAGATCTTAGGAAAGCTTACAGCTAGGTGGGATTACAAAAAGTAGGTACTAACTTAAATATTGAAGGCCAATTACAAGCTTCCACTTATAGCAAGAAGTTTAAGTTGATGTTCTACACAAACTAACTAAATAAAGAATAATACATTACACATGCTAACTAAATTAAGAAAAAGAAAAAAAAACCAATGAATTTGCTACTTTTTTTCGAAAAATGAATTATTTAAAAGTCGCTTCAGCCTGTTGGATGACGTATTAAAAAGGTCTATGTCCAAATGCCTTGTTAGAGCGTTAAAATACTCGCTTGATCTGATGGTATACGAGTTTCTCATATAATTTGTTTTATATTTGGAGATATGCAAGGTGTTCGGGTTACGGAAGGAGGTCACCGGAACTGCAAACCAATGCCGCTCAGAAGCTCGGGACAGTCCACCACGCCACTCGCTATGTTAAGCAGATATGAGATATCGGCTACGCGTCTTCTATCAACGAGCGGTAAAAAGTGAAATTTACGGCAGCGTGTTTTGTAATCAGGCATGTAGGTTTTGGTTTTAAATTGAAGATACCGCAGAAACCGTTTCTGAATCATTTCGATTCGCGTCTCGTATATTTTGTAGGAGGGGTTCCACACTTGCGAGGCGTACTCTAAGTGGCTGCGTACATAGGCACAATATAATATTTTTATTGTTTTTATGTCAGTAAAGTCGTGAGACACTCTCATAATGAAACCGAGCGCCTTGGACGCTTTACCAACAATCAATTCAATTTTGTTGAATTCTAAAAACAAATGCAAGACATCATGGGACTTAATAAAAAATAACGCACATGCAACAGGGAACAATAAAGACATTGATATTATAAAATTAGACAAAAACCACTATTTAACTAATAAAACTGAAATATGTAATGAATTTAATAAACACTTCATCAATTTAACAAATGACTTTAGCAAAAAGAATGACACGCCTTATGCTTATAATTGTAATATACCTAATAATCCAAAAAGTATTTATTTGACTCCAGTAGTGGAAAATGACATATACAAAATTATAATGAGTTTGAAAAATACTACTTCAGCTGGTTATGACGGTCTCAATACTGATATTATTAAAAAAAGTGCTGTATATATTGCAGCACCTCTAGCACATGTGATAAACTTATCGCTTTCACAGGGTTGCTTTCCGACTCGATTGAAACTATCGATAGTAAAGCCCCTGCATAAAAAGGGTTCTAGAAATGAATTAAATAATTATAGGCCAATAGCTTTAATGATAATTTTTGCGAAAATATATGAAAGAGTTATATTTGATAAATTAACTGCTTTCATATCATCGTGTGGATTACTTAATACAGAACAATATGGTTTTAGACGAGGTAGTTCTACAACTCTTGCTTGTTTCCAATTAATTAAACAAATAACTGAAACACTAAATAGGGGTAGCAAAGTAATAGGCCTCTTTTTAGACATGAGCAAGGCCTTCGATTTTGTCTCACACACACTATTGCTAAAAAAATTGGAACGGTATGGGATAAGAGGAACTGCTTTAAATTTGATGGAAAGTTATCTAAAAGATCGTTTGCAAAAGGTGGAAATCAATGGGTTTTCTAACACATCAAATAATCTAAAGAAAACCTTTTCTTCGGACTATATTCATAATGGCTGCGGTGTACCTCAGGGTAGTATTCTTGGTCCATTACTATTCCTGCTATATATCAATGATTTGCCGAACGTCATCAATCAACAATGCATTTTATTTGCTGACGATACTACTATAATAATTAAATATGACAATAAGAATGACATCCAAAATATTGCTAATAACAATTTAAGGGAAGTAATTAAATGGTTAAAACTAAATCACCTTAAAATTAATATAGATAAAACAAAACTAATTCAATTTAAAACTCATAACTCTATACGTAAGCATATTGACATTGGTTATAATAATGATAATATTGAAGAGGTGACAGAAGTTAAATTTTTAGGTATAAATATTGATAATAAATGTAATTGGAAATCACATATTAATTTAATGGTAAATAAACTGGATCGTTTTGTCTACGTTCTAAATAGAGTGAAACATGTTGCATCAAAGAAAGCTGCGCTTATGGCCTACCATGGATATGTTTCCTCAGTCCTGCGATTTGGTATTGTTTTGTGGGGAAACTCAGTGGATGTGCATCGAGCTTTTAAATTGCAAAAAAAATGCATACGTACAATTTGTGGCGCTGGCTATTTGGAAAGCTGTAAACCACTTTTCAAAACATTAAATATCTTGCCTTTACCGTGTCTTTACATTTATGAACTCTGTGTCTTTGTGAAAAAACATGGCGACTTATTTAAAAAAAAAAGTGACGCGAATTACAGAGGTAGACAAGGAAATAAGTTGTCCATTCCTGACCAGAAATTAACTGTTTATTCAAAGAACTCTTTTTGTATGGCTATACAAGTTTATAATAAATTGCCAAATAACGTGACAGATTTACCTCTCAATAAATTTAAAGGTAAACTATTTGGATTATTATTAGATAGGACATATTATTGTATAAATGACTACTTGAATGATAAAATAATATGACATTTAATTTGAAAACGACATTGTACTTATTTAGATTAATTAATTTAGTTCTGACGTTTTACTTCACTTATCAATATGACATTTAATAAATTTGAAAACGAGATTGTATTTAGATTAGTTTATTTTTGACATTTTACTTGAATCAAATTTTTATAGAATATTATTTTTTAAGAATCAAATATTTTGACATGATTGTGACATTTAAATATTTGCACGTCGAAATATTCGACAGAATATGCGGGAAAATTATTATTAATACCATCTTGTATTTGTACCATATTTTATGCAAATAAATAAAATTGAATTGAATTGAATTGAATTGAATCTGGTCAACGTGATTATCGAACATCAGTTTGCTGTCGAAGGTAACACCAAGGTCGCGTATGGTAGTGACTCTAGCAATGGGAATATTTAATAATTTATAGGAGAATTGCAATGGTTCAGTTTTACGGGTGAAAGTACAGACAAAGCACTTAGAAATATTGATGTCAAGCTTATTAATATGGCAGTAATTCTCAAGCCTAACTAGATCCTCCTGCAGACGACTGGACTTAATCTTGAACCGATTCAACTGGCATCAACACCTTATATCGTCCGCGTACATCAATATCTTAGAGTTAATAAAACATGATGATATGTCATTAATGAAGATGTTGAAAAGCAGAGGTCCTAACAAAGATCCCTGAGGAACACCCGATGGTATTGGCATAGAACAGGAGCTGAAACCGTTAAGTACTACAGTCTGACATCTATCTTTTACATAGGAAGAGAACCACCTGAACAAGTTTCCCTTAATACCAATAGTCTGCAGCTTACGCAGAAGTACTGCGTGGTCGATACGATCGAAACATTTACTATAGTCCGTGTATATTACATCAACTTGAGACGGTACAGACATATGTTTTGCCAGGAGTTCACTACACAAAATGAGATTTGACGTAGTCGATCTACCTTTTAAGAAACCATGCTGCTCGGGACATAAAGATTGTTTGACGGATGCGTAGACCTGTTTGTAAACATTTTTTTCAAGTATCTTTGCGAATAAGCATAATTTAGAGATTGGTTTATAATTGACAACATTTCAAAATTTTAAGGTACTTGTTTTTATGGATATAATGAAAGGTTATCGTTTTTTAGGAAACACGTATTTTTTCTATTCTTTTTATTTCCATAAATTATTGAGATAATAATTAAATGAAAATGGTATATTCTAAAAGGACGTAAGTACAATATCAGGAATAATATAGTAAGCGATTCCTTAGCCTCAACCTTCCTCTCCCTAACTTTCAAATAAAAAAAAACTTTTCATGACATGAAGTTTTACGTAGAGATGTTCCTAGCACGCTAGTATATTGTGTCGATAATAATAACATTTTTGTTTAATGGGATTATTTCTTTTTATTTAGTCAGATGCAATAAAACAACACTACACTTGATTATTTCGTCTCACATGTGATATACAACTGTAGTTTTAAAAAAGCTATACTTTTCACGACTTGTATGTAACCTTATTTAACCAACTTGCTCAATACTTTAAAACAAGGTGTAACTGTGTAAGTACTTACTTTTAAAAATCTTTGTTATGCCCGTTTGCACTAAACTCGGGTTGAGCTTGTCATAGATAAGATACATCTTAGCTTAAAAACAGCCTAAAACAGCCGAGCTAAAATTTTTGTTTGCACTGACAGACTACGTCGTAAATTAGTCATCACCTTGCTAAAAGAATGAATGAATGAATTCAAATATTAATTGTTTATGGATTTTAAACCTGGCGAGGTAAAGTAGGTCACTGGATATTTTTTTGGTTGAAACTTCTCATTGATTCCTTCGTAAGTTAAAAGGAGACAAAAGCTAAGGCGTTGTCTATTTTATTTGGTAGGAGTCATGAAGCTCGACTTAATACTGAGGTAACTGGAGAGTGCAGTACGAACAATTTTTTGAATACCACAAATAACACAGTGGCTGTCTTCCGTCTCACCTACACTTTAAAAAAATACGTATGGTCATATGAGACAACTGACAGCCACTACCTGCCACTACATACATAAATGTCAAATTTGCTGGCGACACTTTTTTATTCAGGGTGAGAGCTCCAGTTACCTCAGAGTATTAAGTCAAACTTCATGGTAGGAGTAATTCACCGAGAAAAGAAAAGTCAACTGAGCTCAACTGTCAGGAAAAACATAAATACAGTGCGCAACCTTTTCTGTTCCGGTGGCCATAACCAGGGGGGTGTCACTCCGCAGTTTAGGTACGTTCGGCCGGCGCGCCTGCCGGGCAGGCGTATGGCAGAAGGATGCCGCTCGGCTCGTACGCTCCACGTTCGCGCGTTAAACGATCGATCATTTCTGTGATTTTTGTGCACCGAACAATGACTACTAAACGTTCTTATAATCTGTATATAAGATACTGTTGTGTTTACGGGTGTCTAAATAAAAGATAGAACAAAAGAAACAACAAAACCGAACTCGCAAGTCGCTCGCAACCCTAACCAGCGAGCGAGCTGTTTGAGACATTCATAGAAATAGAAACGCTCGCGCGTAGCTATTGGGTACAGTTTTGTTTGCATGCGCGAACTCTAGGTTATTATAACAGTAGGCAAGAGATGACAAAGCAACCGGAATTGGACTTTATTTCCACGCAGAAAGATTTATTTATAATTGAATGAGCTTGCAGAGTGAGTCTTCTGTGCCTTAGCACTATTATTTATTCTGTGCCATAACTAGAACTAACGAGTTTTGTTTTTAATGTAATTTTGCTAATACTTTCATGTTTTGCTGCTAAACATAAGCGCCGCTGTCATGGTAACAGAAAAGATTGTCGATCTGTAATGTTTTTTTTAAATAAATGAGGAATGACGTATGTCACATGTGTTGTGTCTCTATCTAGCAAACAAGAATACAAAAGCCACAAGCTTTTATGTTCCGGTGACAGCCGTGACGCAGGAGTCACTTGCAATACGAAATTAGCTGTCAAAATGGACTGTCGTATGAAAACTGTTTTAGTTCCAAAGATAATCACCGGAACAGAAAAGCTTGTCGCACTACTCTTTGCTCACAATGCCACAGACAATAATTAGAGATTAAACGAACTTACCTGAAGTGAAGTTCTATCTTAATTATACGAAGGCTTCGTCCGAAGAGATTAGCTTGACTTAACACTTGTAGTACGCCCTAGTAATCGCCAATTTCACACTATATTGAGAATATACCTACTTATAAATTAAAAAAGTAATAAAAGAAAATTATTAATTTTTAAATTTCAAAAGTGGGTAGTCAACACCGATCTGGCTCAAGCGCCCATCATAGCTGTCATTTAGTTTAGAGTATTATATTTTTCGAATCATATAGGGGAGTAGTTAATAACTTTTGGGAGGGAGGGAAGCTAATCTCTTCGGACGAAGCCTTCGTATAATTAAGATAGAACTTCACTTCAGGTAAGTTCGTTTAATCTCTAATTATACTTCATGCTTCGTCCTCAAGATTAGCTTGACTTAACACTTGTAGACGTTTAGAGACTAAGTGTTCGAAAAATATGCAAAAATTGTAATATATAGGCTACTGAATAATATAGATTGAAATTATAACTTAACTTATACTATCTTGCTTCTTTATTTTCTCAACATAGACACAAAAAGCAATAAAAAAGTATTATTTGTTACATAAAAAATCAACATCGCTTACGAAATAAACGAAAAATATTTTGATTAAGCACTCAAAACAGTGGTGCCAAATTTTTTATCACAATTGCTGTTTACTGGCCTGTTATAAAATTTGGCAAACGTATGTGATTCTGAAAACCAACCTGCAGTTTTATAATCTGGTCTATGCTAAAACCTAAATTTTGCGCAGCTGACGTAGCAGCATACCGGGTATTATGCGCAGTGAACGTAGAAATATCAATTCCACTTAAATGTAACGTATTTTTTATCCATTTGAATAAGGTTTGTGACGTAACAAGCTTATATGGCTTTCGGTAACTAATAAATAAATTGTCGGAATCAGGACAGAGAAACATTTTCATTTCAAGGTAAGTAATCAAAACTCTTGCAGGACAAATACTTGGCTTTTCGTTATAGAATGGTATAACGAGCAATGTGTTTTTTTATATATATATATATATATATATATATATATTTTCCAGATTCTAACTTTCGTTAGCAAACCACTTTTCAAGACAATTTAAAATCTGTGCTATATTCCAGACTTCATCAAATTTAGGGGATGGAGGTCTGGTACGAAAAACTCCTTTAATAAATCTTTTTATTTCTTGATTTAGTGATATATCAATTTTTAGTTATTAAAGCCAACGCAGAATGATAACAGTTAATTATTGTGCCATACTGAGCGCCACTGTTTAAAGCAAATGCAAAAAATTTTGTATATCGGGAATTGATACTTTCGTTCGTATAAGTTTAGTTTATTTTGTTGACAATAAATAAACCACTTTTAATAGCAAACTTCGTATTGTTTATACGAGTTATCCAAAAAAGGGGTTAAGCATGACGTCCAGAGAAAATTATTTGACGCCTCTTCGTATCATCACCATCACCAGGGTAATGGAGTTGCGCATTTGTTTGCGGCTGGAATTTGTAGATAAAATTAGGTTTGAATCTGCTTTGAAAACGAATTGTTTACTTATTAAAAGACTCTTAAATAGTGGATACCACGTTTATGTGGACCAAAATGGAACAACTATTATATCTGTGGCATTGTCAGAGATAATCTTTCTTAAACATTTAGGCATCATTGTGAAAGGAGGAAAAAACATTAAAATTTAATTTCGACCACGGCACTGAAAAAAATATGCATCCGGATCCTTATGCCATGGATATATATCTTGGACATTTATTATTTCAACGACTAGCGTATCAATGAAAATATCTATGAAACTTTTCAACAATTTGTTGAAAGGCATAATCAGCTAGCTGCCATTCTTGGTCTGCCTGCATAGTATTATCTGAAGATCGAATATGAGATGCAAAAACGTAAAGATTTTTACGTTTACGCCCTTGCCAGAGGTCTTTTGCGATCTCTGTCAGGTGTGGGGAGTGTATATCACCCATACGGTTTACGTAGGAAATTACCGTGGTATTGTCAGTTCGTAGAAGCACTTGACAGTTAGTATCTTAACCAATAAACGCAGCAAGAATTCCTAAATAATTTATTGTCTGCTACTTTCTTTTACACTCCATAAACCACTAGCTCTGTCGTCTCCACATGCAATTCCCCACCCCGTAGTTGAGGCACCTGAAAAAATTTCCAGGTCATACTTGTCTATTTTTATTTTGGTGCGGCTCCACCAATAGAAATCCTGTTCCAAGTAACAAGGTATATCCATGTACTAATTATACATATTTCAAATAATTTAGTTTACAACCAGCTGCATTTCACGGCGGGACAGGAGGATATTAACAGTCCAATAAAACTAACAAATTCTCTAATTTTACACCTTTTTAAGTTAGAAAACCTTTTGTATTGCAAATTTAATTTTGGCAAAGTGACCTAGAATTTCTTTTAGTTTAAACTATATTCTAAGAACTTACAAGACTGAGAAGGTATAAAATTACTTTTATCGGTATTTATAATGAAACCTAAGCTTGTAAGCAACTTTACGGTATCTTGTAAGTTTTAAGACCCTATATTAGACAGAGGTCATCCAAATATATTGTTAACAGGTAACCATATAATCATGAGTATTTCATGACCGGTTTCATGATGGCTTTAGTGAAAAAAGGAGCTGTGTTTAAACCAAATAATAAGACATTAAATTCATATGCTTTTTGATCAAATTGGTATCTTAGATATTTTCGGTCTTCCTTGTGAATTTTTAACAAAAAGTATGTCTTTCAGGTCTACTGTGCACGGTTACAATCTCTCGGTATCAATTTTATTACTGTTCTTAAATCCTCGAGTTTAAAATGTCTTGAGTCAATAAATTTATTTAGTGATAAGTTTAAGATGAAGCGCATTTTCCCATTTGGCTTGGGTACTAAAAAATAGTTGATAGATATTGATCAGATTCAGAGATCTCTGAAATTGCAGAGACAGCAAATTTTTTATTTCGTGTATGAAAAGAGCCTTTTCCTTTTCACTACATTTTTGGGTTGACGGTGATACAGGTTGCATCGGCTTTCGATTGAAGGGAATCTTATATCCTTTTTATGAAAAAGAACCAGTGGGTCCTTGGTAATCATTAAAAATTCTTTATAGAATAATGATAAACGACCTGCATGCGTTAACGTATTTAGCGTCGGCTGTTGTTCTGTCTCTGCCACGGATACTGCGACTGCTTCGATAAGTTGATGAGCCGTCTACGCGTCGAAGTCGTTGCAGGCTCCTTCGTCCTGGGAGGGCCCGTCGGCCTGCGACTAGGACCCGGACCCTTCCAGTTTAAATTTCGCGAAGAACTGTATAACTTACTTATTAGGAAACTTTTGTGTCGTTGATTGCTTTGGGTCTGTGCTAGACTTGTTAATAGCTTTAGCTGATTTTTTGTTTTCCCTTAAGTTTTCGCCGAATAATTGTTTATCAATTTTGATTTTTTGAAGAGAATCCCTTAGATCCATCTTCACGGCATTCAGAAAAAAAATTGTAAATTGAATTAGAATGTTGACAATCACACATAATTTTTGCCAAATCCATAAGTGTGTTTTTAGCAAGGCTGTATTTTTCTCATTTGCAGACAATATAATAGTATAGATTTTACCAGACAAGTGTTTCCAGCAGTCGATTCCTTCTGTTACAGTTGAATGGCCTTATTGTGTTTAGCAATAATATCTGAAACAGCTGCTTTAATCTTAGGATCAAGCTCAGGTGGGTCAATCAATTTGCAATTTTCTGGGGTCATGTACTTACGAGTTCTTTACGCAATTCTTTGTTAATACCTGTTGTGACCCAGTGCTGGAAAACTCCAGCACTCCTGACTAAAGTAGGGTCAGTACCTAATATTTCTAATACTTCACTATCTAAGTGTATGTTTTCTGTTTCAAGAGCAGACGTTTGATCTGAAGGTAGATCACGCTTCGGAGCCTCAGTCGACGAATGACCATCCTGTATATTTGTAATGTTTTCAGACTGGGATGTACTGGGGATTGGTTCCAAGTACTTGTTCTAATTGTCCTTCAGGTTAACCCTTAGAACATCGTGCGTCGAGGTCAACTATGACCTCTTGGTCGTATGTAAGGGACAGAGTAAGCCTCATGTTCATACAATTTTAGCATGTCAGTATAATATTGTGAGAGACAGTCCCCAGTTATAACAACACGTACTGTCCGCAAACTACACTTAGTAGTACCTTATAACAGTCCCGTTGTACTGTTTGTAGGACCCAGTGACTGCAGTGTATATAATGATGATTATGTTATCATAATTTGAGATTATGTATTGCTTAACCTTAGGTATGCAATTAAATTTCGTAAGAGACAGTCCCAGTTCGAAAAAAAAAAGTACTGTCCGCAAACTATTGAAAATCGACATATCATAATAAGCATAATACTTTAGAGTACATAGCTGTTTTTTAGCTTAGTCACTTATGTAAATTATTTTCAGTAAGAAGCAGTCCCAGTTCAAAGAAAGTACTGCCCGCAAACTGTTTAACAGTACCAGTTCAAAAGAAAAGTACTGTCCGCAAACTATTGAAAATCGACACATCATAATAAGCATAATACTTTAGAGTACAAAGCTCTTTTTTAGCTTAGTCACTTATGTGAATTATTTTCAGTAAGAAGCAGTCCCAGTTCATAGAAAGTACTGCCCGCAAACTGTTTGAAATCTACTTATACGAGAACTTGTAAAAGTCTGTGACGAACTAATGCATTTATGTTCAATTATAACTTTAAAATTAATTAATAATTTTGTTACACTTTATTGAAAGTATTTATTTTACAAACTTAGTAATAATAATAATAATAATAAATAACTTTTTACATTCACACCAATTATCTAAGCCCATGTTAATTTCATTAAGAAACTGTATCATGGAAAACTTGATAACGGATAAATATATACTTAAATACTTTTTGTTTGTAAATACATACTTAATATACATAGTAAACACCCAGACCAAGACAAATAGAGTAATAAGTAGGTAGTTAAATAGTCAAACCGTTTTATCGTTGAACGTAATTATCGTTTGCATTTTTTGCGAAACGTTAGAAAACCAGGTCACTGAACTTCAATATGCAATATAATATGTCAAGGCCAGTGACTTATGAATGTATTAAAATACATAACGTACCTTAAGATAAGGACAACGAGCGATAGAATTGTTCCGATAACTCAGAACAAGATAAATCTCACCGGGCGGTGGTGGTGCTTCTTTTTTCGCTCCAACTTTCTCTCCAATCTTATAATTTTTCGTTTAATGTGTTCACAGTTATCTTTTTTGCGTTTGGGCATCCTAAATAATCACTTTTAACAACAACTAACAACTTTTTTAACACAATTTAAAAACTAGATGTGAATCGGCGACGCACTAGAAAGCGAATGACAGCTATGATGGGCGCTTGAGCCAGATCGGTGTTGACTACCCACTTTTGAAATTTAAAAAATAATAATTTTCTTTTATTACTTTTTTAATTTATAAGTAGGTATATTCTCAATATAGTGTGAAATTGGCGATTACTAGGGCGTACTACAAGTGTTAAGTCAAGCTAATCTTGAGGACGAAGCATGAAGTATAATCACTGATATAGGTATTTCTTAAGCCTTAGGCGCTCGATATTGGCCCCTCAAGTTAAGAATAGCCAAAAGTGCATTTAAGAATGTCCTAAGGTTAGTGCAAAGCAATTTTTTGTTAAGAATGTCTTAAGTTAGCTAGGAAAAGACTTAGGCGATTTTTAAGTTTAGTGCAAACGGGTGTTAGTGTAATAATAAAACAAAAACATTTCAGTGTCTTACCCATTTTTAATTGAAAATAATCGATAATAATTCGATAACTGAGTCAAGCAGGCATCACTATTAAAATGACAGTAACTTTGACATTTGTTTGTTTACTTCGTTTTTTTTTCTTCTTGGGCAAATGCATACACGCTAGAACTTCCTGACATTGATCATTTTACACATTTTTTTAAATATCTTTATAAATAGGTGACCAAAAAATTTAAAAAATTGTTTTTCATGTTTAATTAGTTCTAATCTCGAAATGGTTTTCGAATTTTACTGCCTTGCAAAAAATGAAATGTCAATTATCCACTACATCTTTTGGGCCCTTCTTGTGTATTGGCGTTATAAGTGCTGACTTCCATATTTCAGGCACGATACCCTCGCTCAATGAGCGCTTGAACAGCATGACGAGGGGGACTGAAAGTGATGTTGAACAATTAACAATAAAGATTGCAGGTATATTGTCTGGCCCAGCGGATTTGCTTAGATCTAATGTTTGTAGCAATTTAAGAACTTCCAATGAATCAAACTCTATACTCCCAATATCACAAGAAGAGTCCACCGGATCAACAAATGCACAATCTGTTTGTGTATTTTTAGAGAAGGTAGAGTGAAAGTAATCGTGGAGCGTTTCACAATAAAACAGCGCATAGAAGTTATACAAATATTTAACGAAAATTCACGATCAATAACAAACACTCGTCGAAAGGTCGAAAAATCTCGTAATTTCAAGAAGAGGTGAGGTCAAATGGCCACCGAGATCTTGCCATCTGATGCCACTGGATTTCTTTCTTTGGGGCTACGTCAAAGATAAAGTCTACGCCAACGATCCACAAAACATAGACAATATAGACAAAATATTCGCCGAGTTATTGGTGAAATAAGTAGCGAAATGTGTGAAATTAGCAGCGAAATGTGTGAAAGTGTCATGAAAAGCTTGCACACAGCAAAAATGCCCGTGGCGGCCATTTAGCAGATATAAAATTGTACAAGTCTCTTCTCTAAAATAAAATAAAACTACAAAGAAATTCCAATCCATTCGCGTTTTATTGAGACTAATCATCCTATACCTACTTTTGGGACACCCGTTAGATTAGACTTTATTAAGTAGTCTGAAGTGGTTAAATTAATGGATCGTCATTAGTAGACGCATTACAAAACACTATTCGGGCTTGAATCAAAAGAGATGAGAATGGAATCGGTTCTAGAAACTTCACAACACTAGTATAATCAATTTCTAGTCTTTGATAATTGGATCGACTTGATACTTGTTTACATGAGAACCAATGTCAATGTGTGTACGCACCTCCCGGCCGAGCTCGTTGTCGGGCAGCAGCGTGTGGCGCGGGAAGCCCACGGCGTAGTATGGCGCGCCGGGCCGCGGGTGGCCCGCCGTCTGCACGCCAGACTGGAACCTGCAATGTCAATGTGTGTAATCACTACATAGTATAAAACAAAGTCGCTTTCTCTGTCCCTATGTCCCTTTGTATGCTTAAGTCTTTGAAACTACGCAACGGATTTTGATGCGATTTTTTTTAATAGATAGAGTGATTCAAGAGGAAGGTTTATATGTACTTTTTATCCCGATATTCCCACGGGAACGGGAACCACGCGGGTGAAACCGCGGGCGGCCGCTAGTAAAAAATAAGAAAGAACAGGGGCCCGTTTCTCCAAAGCTTGTAACTTGTAATACAAGCGGGTGTCACTTTTTGACAGCTTTTGTTAGAAAGGGACTTCCACTTGTATTACAAACTACAAGCTTTTGAGACACTGGCCCCAGATATACACTTAACTTAAAGCTATGAACATATGACACAGAGAAAATAAAGAAGTATGCATATGTGTGCAGCAGCAAAAAGGATCAAGGCTCGGTGTGTAAATTTGTTAGGATGTATAACATCGATTTTCAGCCGTCCGTCACCCGATCCGTCCATTACGACTCTCATTTAATATCACGCGATAACTTTGACTTGATAAGAAGCTGTTTTAAATTCGTTCAAATTTATGTAAAGCTGGTTTTACAGCCCGCTCGAAGCACTCCCAGATCTGAAGCACGCTTGAGGCGCTAAATAGCTTCTCAACAACTATGAAACTAGCCTTAAAATGCTACCATAGCCCTACAATATGCTGTGTCCCGTTGCATTATAGGTCGCTAGGGATAGAATACAATACAATAGAAAACGGTCCAGGCCATGGGGCTGCGGCCCCCCCTCGTCACTCACGTGTAGGTGACCAAGATAGTGGCGTGCGCGGGGAAGGTGCACGGTCCAGGCCATGGGGCTGCGGCCCCCCCTCGTCACTCACGTGTAGGTGACCAAGATGGTGGCGTGCGCGGGGAAGGCGGGCAGCGCGGTGGGCTGCACGGTCCAGGCCATGCTGCCGCTGGGCTGCGGCCCCCCCACCTCCTCCTCCAGCTCAGAGTGGTCCTCGCCCTCCTTGTCGTGCACCTCCCCGCAGATCAGGCATTCGATGTATAACTCGTCCTGTCATGAAAATGGGAAAAGTTATTGCACAAAATTCACAACAAACATTCTTCAAATTACAGGTCTTAGTAAAAAAAAATTTAATTGAATGCAAAAGTTCACAATCGATTGAAGTTGTTCTTTTATTATGATGAAAAAACGATTATACGTAAAACTTTGCCCTTCACAAACATGCAAATAATATTGAAATTATTACAGAAACTTTTGTTATACGACCGAACCACGAATTATTTCCTAATTTTTTATTTGATAATGTTTGGCTGCACAACAGGCAAACATTATCATTTGGACTTTAGAATATCGTCAGCTATGGGCTGACGATATTCTAAGCCGTGGACAAGTTGATCATGGCCCTGCTTGCTCGGCGAGGGGTTTAATTGGTAGTGGTGGCTGTTCTTAACCGCCCCATCTGGTCAACCCACCCGGAGTGGGTAACCTTAAGAGGAGATTGAGAGGAGGCTCTCTCTTCCTGCTTCGCCTCCTGTCGAACTTTCGTGCTCGTCAGGGGGTGGGCCAGGGGTTAGAACCACCCAGCCCTGACGCGAAGCCTATTATGCTTGGCGGGAGGACTGAACGCGGCGAGAGCGCCCCCCCCCGCCCCCCCCATATACATCACCCGGTGGTCCCTGGGCGCGGCGCGCGGCAGGCGCAGCAGGCCGGCGCCGGCGCGCAGCTGCTGCAGGCACAAGGGGCACACGGCGCCCCCCCCCGCCCCCCCCATATACATCACCCGGTGGTCCCTGGGCGCGGCGCGCGGCAGGCGCAGCAGGCCGGCGCCGGCGCGCAGCTGCTGCAGGCACAAGGGGCACACGGCGCCCCCCCCGCCCCCCCCATATACATCACCCGGTGGTCCCTGGGCGCGGCGCGCGGCAGGCGCAGCAGGCCGGCGCCGGCGCGCAGCTGCTGCAGGCACAAGGGGCACACGGCGCCCCCCCCCGCCCCCCCCATATACATCACCCGGTGGTCCCTGGGCGCGGCGCGCGGCAGGCGCAGCAGGCCGGCGCCGGCGCGCAGCTGCTGCAGGCACAAGGGGCACACGGCGCCCCCCCCCGCCCCCCCCATATACATCACCCGGTGGTCCCTGGGCGCGGCGCGCGGCAGGCGCAGCAGGCCGGCGCCGGCGCGCAGCTGCTGCAGGCACAAGGGGCACACGGCGCCCCCCCCCGCCCCCCCCATATACATCACCCGGTGGTCCCTGGGCGCGGCGCGCGGCAGGCGCAGCAGGCCGGCGCCGGCGCGCAGCTGCTGCAGGCACAAGGGGCACACGGCGCCCCCCCCCGCCCCCCCCATATACATCACCCGGTGGTCCCTGGGCGCGGCGCGCGGCAGGCGCAGCAGGCCGGCGCCGGCGCGCAGCTGCTGCAGGCACAAGGGGCACACGGCGCCCCCCCCCGCCCCCCCCATATACATCACCCGGTGGTCCCTGGGCGCGGCGCGCGGCAGGCGCAGCAGGCCGGCGCCGGCGCGCAGCTGCTGCAGGCACAAGGGGCACACGGCGCCCCCCCCCGCCCCCCCCATATACATCACCCGGTGGTCCCTGGGCGCGGCGCGCGGCAGGCGCAGCAGGCCGGCGCCGGCGCGCAGCTGCTGCAGGCACAAGGGGCACACGGCGCCCCACGCGGGGCCCGCACCCCCGCCCGTCACCCCCGTGCCCATATCTGCCCAAGACTCCTCCGGCGTAGATACTATGTCTGAGTGAGAAATGCAAATTGCCGTTACTTTTATGATTTTTGAGATTGAGATCTGCTTCTGTCAGTGGAATATCACCCAATCTCCGTTATTTTAATAATATATTCACGTCTTGACATTATAGACAACGATGTAGGAACGCGATACTACTTTGGATGTGTATGTGTACAACGATTTCAAGTTGTGAAGTTACAACTTCGCCATGTATTTTTGAAATAAATAGCCAATTAAAATAAAAAAGGTCTTAAATAGTGAATAGTTGAATTATTCCTAAAAATATCTGACTTTACTACTAAGTATAATTTGACTGATTACTGTTTGTAACCAGTAACACATTCACAAGACAACGACGACTGTGCAGTCAGTAACACAGTCGCTTGTCGCAGACTCACCGGGCGCGCACTCGAACACATCGTCGCTGCCAGCGCTGCAGTCCAGCAGCTCGCCCACGGACCCGCGCTGCAAACATCACCACATTGAAACTAACGGTCTTATTAAGCACTAGGAACTCGATGTTCCTTAGTCTACGATTGTTGAATTTATTTTATAAGAATATAATATAATGGACAGCCCCATTAATCACGTGAGTCCGAAAAACACCAAGTATCATTATCACATAGTACCTCAAAATGTATCACCAAGGGGAGGGAGGTCTAAAGAGTTGCTAAAAGTATCACGTATTAATGGACAGCCCCACGATATAAATATTTGTAAATGTCGAATCACGGTCCCAATCACGAATGATTTTGGTAATATACGGTCCTTCGAGCCGGATTGAGCTGAGCAAACTAGCTAGAGCTAAACGCCACCCCTAGCGGGTTATGTACTTAGTGTACGATTGTTGAATTATTTGATAACAATATAAATATTTGTAATTGTCACAGCTCATTAACCTTTTGACCGCCAATGTCTTCTATAGAAGACAAAATAAAAGAAAATAATAAATAATTAGTTATCATTTTCATATTAAAGTCTTAGCGTGGAGGACATAAAAAAGTTTGTCTTCTATAGAAGACATGGCGGTCAAAAGGTAGACTTACACCCTGATTCACAAAAATTCTGTGCTTTGTTCTTGTCTATTCTATAGTGAATGACAAAGACACGGTACGAGACGGTTTGTGGGCTGATGAAATACTAGGAGTTATTCTGTCAGGTAAAGTACAACTTAATACAGGAGAAAAATTGGTGGTAACTAAATGCATATTTTTTTTTCATAACAAAAATATTATTATAGTATTAGTAAAAAGCTTTAGCGCAACCTTTTTTATGTGAATTCCAAATTTTGGTCTAATTCTTAATCGAAAAATTGAGACTTAAACAGAATGAATGAAAGCAACACAAATGAAATAAAACAGCTCATGTGCCCCCTTGCGCAAAAGCCAAGGAAAAAGTGTCCCTCCCTGACACAATTTTACTAACAAAATTTTAGCTTCATCATTTTACCATGATATGATTGCCCCCCGCGCCCCAAACCAAATTCCAGCCATCTCACCTGCAGGCTATCCTTGCTCTCCTGGCTGAGGTAGGTGGACACTGTATCCACGCTGTGTCGCCGCCCGCAGCGCGCGCTCTCCGGCAGCGCCCCCGGCTTGTTGCTGGTGCCTGCGGGGTTAAAGCGGAAATAAGGTCATAGCCCTTAAGTGCCCCGGTAACGATCAATCGTCAGTCGTCAATTGTTACGTGATTGACCGTTTCAATTGAAGGTGCGAATGATGGAGCTTCATTCGATGCGTCAATTGCTCGCGCCATGTTTCTCATCGAAAAACCTGTCAATCGCACAACGAGACGATCAATTGGTAGCGTCAATCGCGATTGTCAATGGGCTTTCCATCATTCGCATCAATCACGTAGTTTCGAATGACAATCGCTTCAATTGCCTCTGTAGACGATCATTTGGTCCGTCAATGACGTAAACATTGTCAATTGCGATTGATCGTTACCGGGGCACTTTAGTCGTGGACCACACTGGAGCGGCGCGTCTTGCGTCCGCGTTGAGCGGGAAAAACAAATATATTGAGACGGACGGGAGGGGCCACATAGGCGCGTCCAACGGTCGCCGCGACCGGCCGAGGGAATAGTACGTGTTCGCGCGTCCTGCGGATCCCTAGGTCGCCTCCGCGCCCCGCGGTCGCTCCAGTGTGGCCCACGACTTAAACCGCACCGCTCCCACCCAACCGAACTATGACCAGCCAAATGTGGACTTTATATCGTTCACTGTAGATGCACTTTACAGTAACAATATACAATAGCAGACAGCGCGCGGTAAGCGAGCCTGCCGCAAGCTAAAGTGCATCTACAGAGCACGATATTAAGGCGATACTCGGAAAAATTATGCTGAAGCGAGATAGCAATGAGAAAACGACGCGCGCGGGAGCGAGACCGATTTTGCAGATTAGGCAAAGAAAAAACACAAAATCACTTCGTATTAAAAAACTATAAGCGATTTAAAAAAAAAATGCCTCTATACGATCCTAGGCCTATCCTATACGGAGGCCTATGCCCAGCAGTGGGCGTCTTACGGTTGAAATGATGATACGATCCTAGATATTATTGGTGTCCACTAATTAAACCAATTTCCAATAGTGTAAGTAACCCCATTTAAGAATAATCTTGAATTTTCGTATTTTTTAGAGGTTTTTCCGAAAAGAAAAAGTGTCGAGGCAAAATCATAAAATCATGTTTTTGAAACTATACGAATCTAGATAAAGGTATGAAAAAATATATATCTTATTACCAAATTTGTAACAACTGTAACCGTCCTAGTTTTAAATAAAAAAGTCCATACTTTTTCCGAGTAGCGCTTAAAGTCCATATTTGGCTGCTCATACTTTGGTTGGGTGGAAGCGGTGCGGTATAAGTGGGCTATCTATGACCTATACAAGGTTCACATGAATGCCATTGGTTTACCACTTTAACATTTAATATCTCAGTAATTTTTGAAGATAGGAAAAAAATAAAAACAGATTCTTTTTTCTCGAGGTACATATTTTTTAGATATGCTGATAACAAATATCATTGGTGTTACTCATTTAGATGAAGCAACCAAATTCAACAATGTAAACGTAAAAGTGAATCATTCAATGTCAACGTGCGCCTGTATTTCTGCGCCTTTCAACCAAAGTGAATCAATTTGGTTGAACCGCGTAATATTAGCATTAAGCAACAGACAAAATAATGACAAGACAACCAAAAAAAATTTTTGGACGATTCAAAAGTATTTCATTTTGTAAATCTATTTACAACGTCCTCAATAACTACAACCTTGGTATCTTCAAGGCCAGAGTGAACAGGCATCTCCTGGGTAAGCATGCAAAATCTTACACATCCTGTTAATAAACAAGATGGTGGTCATAAGCCTGCCCAGTTTTTTATAAAAAACTAGCGGCCGCCCGCGGTTTCACCCGCGTGGTTCCCGTTCCCGTGGGAATATCGGGATAAAAAGTACATATAAACCTTCCTCTTGAATCACTCTATCTATTAAAAAAAACGCATCAAAATCCGTTCCGTAGTTTCAAAGATTTAAGCATACAAAGGGACATAGGGACAGAGAAAGCGACTTTGTTTTATACTATGTAGTGATAAATAAAAAAAGAGTTTTGACTCTGACTTAGAAGACATCGATTAAAGTTGAAACATAAGACATTTTGTTTTTGTTTTTGACATTGTAACTTATAGTCCATGGAAATCGTACATTTTGCCTTGCGTTAAATGAGGTAGTTCTGATTTTTTTGTATGTTAGTAGTGATGAGATAGTAATGACAAATCCAAGTTTTCCACCTCGAAAGCCCTCCGGATCATTGTTAAATATTTAAAAATCCAATACATTTTCAGATTTTTTTCAGTTTTTATCAAATTTTACCACCAAGGACCTGTGTTACGGCAAAAGTTACTATACACGCTTTAAAGTAGACTAAATTTACAATAAAAAGAGAATAATGTGGTTCTTGTAAGTCAAATACTTTTTAAGATGGGTGATCACGCACAATTGTGATGACCACATCTACTGTGTTCCACAGTTTATTGAAACGAAGGTTTCTCATGCAAAATTAAGTAAATTAAGCTAATCCTACCTTACTAGAAAATAGTGTCCGTAATCCAGGGGGGCTGAACGTTGTCTCGCCGGCGCGCGCCGGGCAAAACGATCTCCACACAACCCCCGATGGGATACTCTTACAGCTAACACTCTTATACTACACAATGCCCTAATAGGCAGCTAAAACTTTCCCGGCGCTTTTCAAAGCGAACACACACGGGTTACAAGTCCGTACCCCGACCGGAGCCCTAGTAGGTGCAAAACGAAATCTCGGTCCCAATATGGGTAGCTAACTTGCGCGGCACGTCGCTACAGAAACACACGAACTTGTCTCACGGCTGCTTACGGCCAACTGGTCTGCACGCGGCCCGAGCGCATTGCGTGTCGCCCGTGACCTTGACAATGACAACGCACCGCTCGCAGCGCGGCGCGAACATCCCCCCGTCCCGGACAGTAGCAAACTGTCCGCCAACTCAATCTAAGGGCAGGCGAGAGAGGGTAGCGATCGCTCGCTTCAAAACAGAGTCCCCCACCAGGACCTCGGCAAACCTGGGCACACCATCCGACCCCGGATGAAGCTGAACAATGCGTCCTAAACGCCAGCGGAGGGGCGGCAGGTTTGGATCCTTTACCAACACGAGGTCTCCTGTCTTGGGTGGGGTCGTCCTATCCGACCACTTAACGCGTTGCTGCAAAATGTGCAAATACTCCAGATGCCAACGGCGCCAAAAACTCTGCGTAAGCTGCTGGAGCAATTCAAATCGCGAGAGCCGTCCGGAGGCCACTTCGGAATAAGGATATTCCGGCAAGGCGTTAAGCGGTCTGCCAATCAAAAAATGGCCCGGCGTAAGGGCCTCTAAATCATTCGCGTCCGAAGACAACGGACACAACGGACGCGAGTTGAGGACCGCCTCAACCTTACAAAATACGGTCGCGAGTTCCTCAAACGTGAGGACCGTCTCCCCAATAACGCGACGAAGGTGAGTTTTAGCGGCCTTTACAGTTGCTTCAAAAATCCCTCCCCAGTGGGGGCAGGATGGCGGGGAGTACTGCCATCGTACCCCTCTGCGAGAGAGGGTGGATCCGATCTCAAAATTATTCCTATCCAAAAATTCACAAACTTCCTTTAAATACCTATCGGTGCCCTTGAAATTGGTTCCACAATCGGACCTGATTAACGACGGCATTCCGCGGCGAGACACAAAACGATTCAACGTGGCTACAAAGGCTTCTGTGGTGAGGGCACTAACCACCTCCAGGTGGACCGCTTTAGTGGCCAAACAAACAAATACACACAAGTAAGCCTTTTCCGTTCTAGCATTACGAAGCCGCGATGTCTTAACGGTAAATGGCCCCGCAAAATCCGTTCCAACTCCTGAGAAGGGCATCGATTCGTTCACTCGATCGGCAGGCAAATCACCCATCTGGGGCTGCATCGTATCGGCGCGCAAACGATAACACGGGAGACAACGAAAAATAACGGATCGGATTATTCTCCGCGCTGACAAAATCCAGAACTCTCGTTGGAGGAGCGCGGTCAAAGCATTACAACCGGCATGAGCATTCTTTACATGTCGGTCTGTAATCAACAGTCTAACTAACGGTCCATCCTTGGGGAGCAACAAAGGGTGGCGTGATCCGTACGGCAGGTTGGCATGTCTGAGCCTACCTCCGACACGCAGCAATCCGGTACTGTCCAAGAAGGGATTCAACCGCACCAAGGGTCCCTTCAACTTGGACTTACTTGAGCGCAGGGCTTTCAGCTCCGGTTCAAACTCTCGCTGTTGCGTCACTCGCAACCAATGCAACAGGGCGTCTTGCCGCTCTTGTGGGGCGAGGACCGGAGACAACGATTTCTCCTGAGGCTGGCGACAATTTCGCACAAAGCGCCTCATCCAAGCAGTCACGCCGAGCAACTTATCAAGAGAACTGTAGCGGTCTAACAAAAACTCCATCTGCGGAGCCGCCACCGTCTGCACGGCGTGAACACGCATGCCTAGGTCTGGGACTCTGGCCACAGCCGGGGTGGCAGGCCATGAGCGCTCAGGCCGTAACAACCATGATGGACTCCACCATAGGTGGTGGTCCACTAACTCAGGCGCCTCGCAGCCGCGGGAGGCACAATCTGCGGGGTTCAGTTCGCCCGGTACGTGGCGCCAAATCAACGGGGCCTTTGAAGCCTGAATTTGTGAGACCCGGTTGGCCACAAAAACCTCAAGGGTGTGGACTGAACTCTTCAGCCAACAAAGGACGACCTGGCTGTCAGACCACGCAAATATCGACCCCAAGTCGACACCGTTTCCCAAGGTGTCGGCAACATGATTGAGTAGCCGTACTAAGAGAGTGGCGCCGGACAACTCCAACTTCGGAATGGTTAGCCTAGTCCGAAGAGGGGCGACCTTACTCTTGGCCGTAACTAAGTGTACGGCGACAACGCCTGCTGCATCCACCGTTCGGATGTAAACGGCTGCCGCGTATCCGCTTTCGGACGCGTCACAAAAGCCGTGCAGGGAGGCTTTAAACTTTCCCGAAGGCAGCATTTGCCTCGGTATACAAACCCGATTGACGTCGGGTAGGGATGACACGAACCTCACCCACTCTCGTAGGAGGCTACCAGAGAGGGGCTCATCCCATGACAATTCCGCAGCCCAGAGCTCCTGTAGGAAGCACTTCATCGAAAACACTACAGGGCTGAGCCAACCGTTCGGATCAAAGGTACGGGCTACAGTAGACAGCACCGTGCGTTTAGTCCAGACCTTTGGGTTTGGCAGTTCCAATCTATATGTGAACAAATCCGGGACTGGTCGATACTGGACTCCCAAAACAGACAGCATGTCTGGAGTCTCCGGATTTTCAAAGAGGAGCGGCTCTTGCTGGTGGTCCTTAGGCAAATCTGCCAATAGGTCCGGTGAGTTAGACAGCCACTTCCGCAACTCGTAGCCACCAGCCCTCAAGAGCGCAATCAGCTCATCACGTAAGACGAGAGCCTCATCTAAGCTCGAGGCCCCCGTGCAGATATCGTCGACAAATAAGGCCCCCCCCTCAATAAGAGCAGATGCCCGGGGATAGCGTAGCCGTTCGCGCTCTGCGAGCTCCAAAAGCGAACGGATCGCCACAAAGGGGCTCGACCGCAAACCATAAGTGTTGGTGTTCAGCTCGTAAGCCAACATCGGATCCTGGGGATCCTCACGCCAAAGGATGAGCTGGTATCGTCTATCCTCCGGGTGAATCACGGTCTGTCTGAACATCATGCGGATATCGGCCACAAAGACGACAGCGTGCCGGCGGAAGTTGGTCAAAACATCACAGACATCGTGATGCAACTTCGGCCCCGCATGCAGACACTGATTCAACGACACTCCGGTTGACGTGGGCGCTGAACCATCAAAGACCACGCGGATCTTCCCATTGGAAGTCTTCAAAACAGCGTGGTGTGGCAGGAAGTAATGTTCCACATTACGCCAGTCCAACTGCGAGATGGACATGTGCCCAAGGTCCAAATACTCCCGCATGAAGTCTATATACTTCTCCTTGAATGCGGGATCCCTGGCCATCCTACGCTCCATGGACAACAATCTCTTCTCGGCCATCGGTCGGGAGCTCCCTAAAGGAGGGCGAACCGCCAAGAAGGGCAAGCGGGTAATCAAGCGACCCGAGAGGAGGCGCCCAGTGTTGTTCTGGTAGAACAATTCGCACTCCTCCGCTAACGGATCCAACCGCTTGGCAGTGGGAGGTTCCTCCACCTCCCAAAACTTTTGGAGAACGTCGGACAGAGTAGAACCGACAATGGTCTGGCGGTCTACCGACGGGATCTCTGGTGTCTGTGGTACCTTTCCCATCACCACATGACCCAGCGACGAGGACAAGGCGACAAGATCGGCTGTCTGCAAAACTCGCTTGCTTCCACACAGTACACGACCGAGGACATCCGCACCAATCAACAAGTGTATTGGGCCCGGTCGGTGGAAGGAAGGATCAGCCAAAGCCAGTCCAGACGTCAGCTCAATCGTGGATGGCGGCACTCGCACTTGCGGGAGTGGTCCAACCACCTTATCAAAAACTATCGCCGAAGCACCGATCTTCGGCCTTGGCGTGAAGTGGGGGGAGAAGGAGAACTCAACTCGACCAATCGGATCAGGGATCCGCGAGTCTCCCACCCCCCGTACCGCTTCGTGATGCGGCACAAGCAAAAGACCCAGCTGTCGGACAAGCCACCTGGACATTATGCACCCCTGGGCACCTGAGTCCAAAAGGGCACGCACCGTGACAACATTGCCCTTAGGTCCCCAAACATTCACGGAGGCTGTTGGCAACAGCACAAGCTCCGGAGGGGTGGTTGGGTCCGACAGGGGCGCCATTAAAAATTTTGGGGGGGTACTTGTCCCCCTCGCGCCTGAGTCGGCGCGCCAAATGTGGGACGCTCGTACCGGGCGAGCGGGTCCCAATCGGGTACATACTGGCCCCGACCAACAGCACTCCTAGGTGCAGGGTAATCCCCGTGTGGGGCGTGCCTCGGTACATAGTACCCCAATCGAGGCCTCTCCATTAGGGGGGGGGAGTAGCAAATAGGGCCCGTGCCCATCGCCACCGTGGCGTACTCTTGTGGTACCCCCCTACCCCCGCCCGTGGCGGGGGCGTCTCTCCTATAGTTCCCCCTCTCCGGGGGGGACTGAACGGGGGGGCTAAGCCCCGCCGAATCTCTAGGGGACCGGTTCCGGGCTGCCGGGCCCCCGCCCGTGCGCGAGGAATTCGAACCCCGGTCGCTCCCGGCGTCCTTGCGGTCCAAACAAAGGAGGGGGTGATGCCTCCCTCCGCAAAGACGACAATCCTCGGTCTGGGGACACGCCGACTGCATGTGTCCCCCCAAACACCTATAGCACCATTGGCGCTGTTTCGCAACGGCCCTCCGTCCCTCTGGGCGGAGGCCTCTAAATTTGGCACATTCGTGCACCATGTGCCTATCTCCCCTGCAATACCTGCACCGCTCACTCGGTGCGGGGGGAGGGGACTGCTGGAAGGCAGCATAGCGATTGGTCGGGCGACGGGGCTGTTCCCTCGCCGCCACCATACGACCAACACCTGGAACCGGGGCGGGCTCCAGGTGGTCCGTCACCCTACATTCGTCCTCCAAAAAACGAAGGAGGTCCGCGAAGGGCGGGAGATACGAGGCGCTGTCGCCTCCGTACCTCTGCTCGAAACGCCCCTTCATTTCAGCGGGCAATTTGGCGAGGACTATGTGCAGCAGTACAAAGGACCACTGATCCACCGGCAGGTCCAATCGCCTTAGGGAGTTGACCGCTGACAGTAGCGGGTTCAGCAACTCCCTCCGTAACAGGTGTACCCGCGTGATTCGCGGGAGGGCCAAAATCGTGGCCACGTGGGTGTCCGCCAGTAACCGGACATTCTGGTACCTGCTAACCAGAAGCTGGCGAGCCACCTGGTAGTTGTCGTCGCTGATGAGCAGGTGCTGGATTACCGAGCTGGCCTCTCCTCGCAGGGAGGAGCGCAAATAGGCCAACTTCTCACTAGGGGATAAGTCCCGTCGTGAATCCACCAAACTGTCAAACAAATTAATGAAGCCCATCCAGGCTGACAGATCCCCATTAAAAGTGGGAATCTCCAATGTAGGCAATCGGCCTAGCAACGCCGTCGGGGTAGGTTTGACCTCCCCGCTCAAAACCGGCTCCCCCTTCCGAACAGCCAGGGCCCTCTCAGCCGCCTCCGTGAACTGGTCAGCCAGCTCATAGGCCTGGGCTACATCCTGCTCCAGCTGTTCCGACACGGCATCATCAGCTGGGGGGTTTTCCAAATAATGCGCGCGACACTCCATGGCGTGGCGCTCCAGGTCTTGCAGCCGAGCTGCCAGCCCGCCATACCGAGCTAGCAACGCGCCTACCCGGTCGGCTCGGTCTATTAATGTGACCGCACAAGCAAGCCAACGCAAAGCTCCTTGGATGCCAGCCCTGGATACGGCGGTCGGATTCGTAGGAGCCATTTATAAGCCGTTTAATAAACAAAGCAAACAAAGAAATATAAAAGTGGTAAACATCAACAAAAAAACAATAGAAATAGGTCGCGTCACGATAATATAAAACACAATTAAAATTCGGACGACATACACGGACCCTACTATTTTCATAAATTATTAACAACTTACCAATTTCAAGGGCTAACAATATAACGGTATAAACAAAACGTATAGGATTAACGGTATGGCATACCTCGCAAATCAACTACTAAACCGTTATCAACAAACGAAAACAAAACTATTTTTAATAATAATACTCGTAATTTAATACTACTAATAATTAAAACTAGTTCCACTTTTTTAACTAGGCAAGCGGACTCGGAACAAACACTAGTATGTGGTACTAATAAACAACACTTTCGAACGAAACTATTCGTCAAATAAATCCGGACACACAAAAAAAAATATACACATCTAGGCGAGTAAACTCGTATCAAATCACTAGTATGTGACAACAATTATATAAGTGTCTATCTATTATCGGATCCACCAAGTGAGAAACATTCGCTTCGAGAATTTACTAGAACAATTTCTTAGTACTTCTCGTCTCGGATCGGATCGGATCGGGAATCGGATCGGATCGGGAATCGGATCGGAAATACCCTTTTTAACAAAAAAAAATAATTTTATTTTTACTATGAAATTTTATGTACCTAGTTAATTTTAATATGAAAATTAACTAATTATATCAACTAGGTACGCTCTGCTACCAAAAATATGATCACGCACAATTGTGATGACCACATCTACTGTGTTCCACAGTTTATTGAAACGAAGGTTTCTCATGCAAAATTAAGTAAATTAAGCTAATCCTACCTTACTAGAAAATAGTGTCCGTAATCCAGGGGGGCTGAACGTTGTCTCGCCGGCGCGCGCCGGGCAAAACGATCTCCACACAACCCCCGATGGGATACTCTTACAGCTAACACTCTTATACTACACAATGCCCTAATAGGCAGCTAAAACTTTCCCGGCGCTTTTCAAAGCGAACACACACGGGTTACAAGTCCGTACCCCGACCGGAGCCCTAGTAGGTGCAAAACGAAATCTCGGTCCCAATATGGGTAGCTAACTTGCGCGGCACGTCGCTACAGAAACACACGAACTTGTCTCACGGCTGCTTACGGCCAACTGGTCTGCACGCGGCCCGAGCGCATTGCGTGTCGCCCGTGACCTTGACAATGACAACGCACCGCTCGCAGCGCGGCGCGAACAATGGGGCAATTTAAAAGTTTGCAAAAATCAAAAAAGGAAGTATTACAGTTTTTTTAGTTTTCGACATTTTGACCCATAGTAGTGGGTTTATGGCAAAAGTTAAATTATTAGTTATAAAAGTCCATAAATTTCCAACAAAATGAGATCAATTAGTAATATCAACTTACACTTGATAGTTCCTGAGACAGCTGTTCAAAGTTATTGAGGCAAGTAAACAATTATGTAATAGAAGGGTTTGCAAAATGAAGTACGCCATAAAGGAAGGAGGATCTGGGAGGTGGTGGGATCAGTTATGTACATTGTATGTATAATTTTGATAGACCAGGCACGTCCTCTGAATCCACAGCACACTTTTTGGGGCAGCTTGCTGAGGTATAATTTCTTCATCGAACTGCTCAGGAAGGTCAAAATCGTCCTTTGATGGTGGGTTATCAATCAATGGTTCATCAATGCCACATCAGGTCTGGTATGTTCTCGCATGATTGGCCAATGCAGTAGCTGCAAACAGCCGAACATTTGAGTTCTGCTTTCCTGCAACCACATCTGCTGGTACAACCTTACATCTTTGGTATGCTTTCAAGGTGATTAAGGTTTGCGTGTCATTAACAGGGTAGAACGGGAACGCCTCCCAGATCCTTCTTCCTTTAGGGCTTACTACCTTTTGCAAAGCCTTCTATTACATAATTGTTTACCTACCTCTATAACTTTGAACAGCTGTGTCTTAGGCACTATCAGGTGTAAATCGGCTTAATTAATCTCATTTTGTTGGAAATTTAATGGACTTTAATAACTAATAAAAAACTTTTGCCATAAACCCACTACTAGGGGGTCAAAGTTGACGAAAAATAAAAAAACTGTAATACTTCCTTTTTTGTGATTTTGCAAATTTTAAAATAGCCGTATCTTAAAAACTATTTGGCTTACAAAAACCCAATTACTCTTTTTTTATTGCAAATTTAGTCTACTTTAAAGAGTGCATAGTAACATTTGCCGTGACTCAGATCCTTGGTGGTAAAAATTTACAAAACCTGAAAAAAATCTGAAAATTTATTGGATTTTTAAACATTTAACAATAATCCGGAGGGCTTTCGAGGTGGAAAACTTGGATTTGTCATTACTATCTCATCACTACTAACATATAAAAAATCAGAACTACCATATTTAATGCAAGGCAACACCACTTATTTGGTACGATTTCCATGTACTATTATTCTATGCAAGACTGGACATTTTGATTTTAATTTGTGTAATTTATTATTAATTTTAATTTTGTTTTATATTATTAATTTCTTTTATTAGTTGGACATACCTATAATACTGCATGACGACTGAAATGTTTGCATATCGCTAGTGCGGTAAAACATGTTCGAACTTTATAATATGTTATCAAGAACTTAAATTGTACCGTGTTTTTTGCGAATAAACAAATTCTATTCTATTCTATTCTATTCTATAAGAGGCCGCCGACGCGTTCGGCGGATCGTCTAAAATGAGCCTGCCATACAAATGATATACGAAATTAATTTAAAGTTTTAAAGACAGCGTTTTATCAAGGTCTTCATTTAAAAAAAAAAGAAATACGCAAGTAAAAATAAATGTTAATTGTAGTTTTGTATGGAAAAATGCAATCGACTTTATTTTGTTATAGATTAGGTATTTTGGATATATTTTTTAATAGCGACCTAGATAAATACTGTCATAATCTGAATAACATCATAAATACAGTCAATCATGCTCAAATTTAAGGGTAAGGGGGGTAAGGGAAAAAGGTGATATCTAGTCAACCCTAACTGTCAACCTCACCTGCACCACAGATTACTAAATAGTTACTATGTAACAGATAGTTCACTCCGCTAAGTCATTTAAATAAATAGCAACTCTAACTATAACGCAATAAAGTAGAATTCAGCTTGTACGGCGCAGGCAAATTACGAACGGCCACTCGTTCTCGTTGCATCTCTTTCTATCGCATATATTCTAGCTCTTTTGCGGACCTAATTTCTATGGATTTACAACGCCGGCGTTGCCGCCGCGTTTTCGAGCCGACACGGGGAGTGAAGTAGGCCTGCCTGCACGTGGTGCCACCTGCTAATCAAACGACGAGGCTGTGGCGACCAACTGATGACTGATGGATAACCATTGACGGCTCCAGACACAGTCAAATTCCACAGGCTGATGACGGGCAGCAGCGTCATTGGTGCAATAAACTGCGCCCTGCGATCCCCAAGCCGCCTGCCAAGCGTGGGGATTTATGGCAATACCCTCCTTACAAACAAATAAAAAACGGCCCCCACTCCCCGGCGGCTCCACTATTCCTGTTAGTGGTAGCCTATCAGGTAACGGTGGAGTAGGAGGTGCTAAGAATCTCCAGCAGAAGTCCAGCTACCACCACCGACGACTGGACCTGGCAACTTACCACAAAATAACACGGGCACGCTCCGGGAAGACCATAAACTTGTCCCGTCTCTCGCAGAGCCTAAAGACCAAAGTCTTCAAGCAATGTGTTTTGCCAGTGATGACATACGGCACCGAAACGCGGTCTCTGACAGTTGGCCTCTTAAACAAGTTCAGACCTCGTACCAAACGCTTTTCTTCTTCCTTTGTGATGCGCACCGCCAAGGAATGGAATACCCTGCCTGCGTCTGTTTTCCCGAATGACTACAACCCTGTTATTTTTAAAGCTAGAGTGAATAGGCTACTTCTGGGTAAGCTCGCTCCATCTTAGGCTTCCTCTCAACCCTAAGGTTCAGTATGAAGCCAAGAGCAAGCCCATACTATATAAAAAAAAAAGAGTGACCCAACGAGCTATCTACCTGCGTGATAAGGTTCGTAACGAAAAGATCCACAGAGGAACAAAGGCTACCGACATAGCTCTCAGAGTAGCGAAGTTGAAGTGGCGATGGTCAGGCCACGTGGCCCGCAGAACTGACAACCGTTGGGGAAGAAAGGTTCTGGATAGGCGACCACGAACTGGACGACGCGGCGTAGGACAGCCCCCCACAAGGTGGACCGATGACCTGGTGAAGGTTGCGGGAAGCCGATGGCTGCAAATAGCCCACAGCTTTCTGGCGCTCAAAGGAGGAGGCCTATGGTTAGCAGTGGACTCAGAATGGCTGATGATGATGATCATCATCATCATTTCAGCCGTACGACGCCCACTGCTGGGCATAGGCCTCCCCCAAGGATCTCCACAACGATCGGTCCTGCGCTGCCCGCATCCAGCGGCTTCCCGCGACCTTGACCAGATCGTCGGTCCACCTTGTAGGGGGCCTGCCCACGGAACGTCGTCCGGTTCGCGGTCGCCATTCGAGAACCTTTCCGCCCCAACGGCCATCGGTTCTCCGAGCTATGTGTCCCGCCCACTGCCACTTCAACTGAGCAATCCTTCGAGCGATGTCGGTCGTTTTAGTTCTCCTGCAGATCTCATCATTTCTGATTCGATCGAGCAGGGAAACACCAAGCATCGCTCTCTCCATTGCTCGCTGGGTAACCTTGAGCCTTCTTATGAGACCAATAGTAAAAGACCACGTCTCGCTTCCATAAGTCATAACTGGCAACACACACTGGTCAAAGACCTTAGTCTTGAGACATTGAGGAATTTTGGACGCAAATATATGCCGGAGCTTCCCAAACGCTGCCCATCCGAGCTGGATTCGACGAGAGATCTCTTTCTCGAAGTTGGACTCTCTCGAAGATGAGGATGATGATGATGCTCAAATTTTAAATTGTTTTGGTATTTTGGTTGTAAGGGGGACTAACGTGTCGGCCTCTTAATTCATTTCCATTTTCACTTTTTCTTTTCGATTAATGAATCAGCTTTATCTTATTTTATTAAAATCTTTAAAAAAACTTAGTACTTACCTATTAAGTATACAATACACTAACGGCCAGAATTAATAACCTATCCACAGATAGGGATAGGCATGATCCAGATTAGTTGCTAGGCAACACCTAGCAACACCCCAACACCTAGCAACACCCTGGCAACTGTCGTTAATTCTATGTTAATATCAATCGTTGCATAGCGACTGATCTGGATCACGCATATCCCTATCTGTGAATTGATTATTAATTCTGGCCGTTAATAATAGGTCTTTACCTATGAAATTGCCGTTTTGTATGGAGATTTCTGTAATGATTTTTTTTCCATACTAACGTTTTTGTTATTATTTAACGACTAATATTAAGTAAATTTACAAAATTTTACACACGTATTTATGGACATTTTAACTACTAAATGACACATTCGTTAAGAGAAAAAAATTTTTTTTCACTAAGTTACTACTAATAAAGTACGAAATTCTGGAAACAAAAATAGTCGTAACTTTCGGAATAAGTTTTTTCTATGTAAATAATCAAATATCGTGGTTATTAAATTATCAAAAGTTGCTCGATACGGTCTTAATGTAACGCAATATTAAAGAAATTATATATTTCTAATATTATAAAAGTTGTTAAGTTTTATGTACAAAAGAAAAAAACGGCAATTTCATATGTAAAGACCTATTATTTTCAATTTATAATATACTAGCGGCCGCCCGCGGTTTCACCCGCGTGGTTTCCGTTCCCGTGGGAATATCGGGATAAAAAGTACATATAAACCTTCCTCTTGAATCACTCTATCTATTAAAAAAAAACGCATCAAAATCCGTTGCGTAGTTTCAAAGATTTAAGCATACAAAGGGACATAGGGACAGAGAAAGCGACTTTGTTTTATACTATGTAGTGACTAGCGGATCCTCTCGGTTTTACCCGCGTGGTACCCGTTCCCGTGGGAATATCGGGATAAAATATAGCCTATGTCATTTGGGAAGACTGTAGCTTTCTAACGGTGAAAGAATTTTCGAAATCAGTCCAGTACTTTTTGAGTTTATTCGTTACATACAAAAATACAAATATTTCCTCTTTATAATATTACTAGCGGCCGTCCGCGGTTTCACCCGCGTGGTTCCCGTTCCCGTGGGAATATCGGGATAAAAAGTACATATAAACCTTCCTCTTGAATCACTCTATCTATTAAAAAAAACGCATCAAAATCCGTTGCGTAGTTTCAAAGATTTAAGCATACAAAGGGACATAGGGACAGAAAAAGCGACTTTGTTTTATACTATGTAGTGAAGTGATAGTATATAGTATAGATTAATCTACTCACTAAATATATTGAGATTGTGCAGTATCTGCCTGGCCAGGCCATGTTTCCGTGGCGGCGAGGCGCTCCGGGCGCCGTTCCGGGGCGCGGGCGCCGGAGCCGGCGGCGACTGCAGCGACTTGACCGACTGCACCGACTGCACCGACTGCACTGACTGCACTGACTGCACCGACTGCACGGACGAGCCAGTGTGCTGCTGCGGGATGCGCGGCCGCCGGGCCGTGCTGATCGCTGTGTTGGAGATGGAGATTTGTGAGTTTAGATTGATTTATTTTTAATTAAGGAAAATGAAGTATTTTAGAAAAAACGACCCGTCTCACTACTAGCTCCGATGGGACTCGAACCCACGACCTTACACTATCCGGGCGACTGCTCTGATTTATTTTTAATTATTTATTTTTAATTGTACATTAGTAGGTACTAAAGTTTTAGTGAAAACGGCCTAAACTCGCATGGTTTTAATAAGCTTTAGAATAAGGTTGAATAAAACTGAAGTTAATTGCGTAGAGGAGAAACTTAATCTAGTGTTTTTTTTGGCATTGCGCTGTACAATGTACATATCAGACCACGAATCACAGTCGCAATCCACGTATAATTTTAGTTATATATGGTCCTTCGAGCCGGATCGAGCATCTAGACGCCAACGGTATTATTCAGAACTAGTTTTCGCTCGTGGCTTCGCCCGCGAGGACTATACAACGTTATTACGCGGGAATGTGATATTTTTTCGGAATAAAAAGTAGCCTATGTTCCTCTCCAGGCTACAAAGTATCTATGTCCTAAATTTCATCCAAATCAGTCGTTTTGGCGTGATTGAGTAACAAACATACAAACATCCAAACATCTAAACTTTCACATTTATAATATTAGTAGGATATATTATATTATAGTAGGATGTGAAAGAACATAGGCTATTTTTTACTTTGGAAAAACATCACATACCCGCGGGATAACGTCGTGAAAGACACGCAGGCGAAGCCGCGGGCGGAAAACTAGTTTTTAATAAGCTTTAGAATAAGGTTGCATAAACTAATGTTAATTGCGTTGATGAGAAACTTACATATCAGACCACGAATTACGGTCATAATCCACGTACTTATTATTTTGGTTAAATATGGTCTTCCGAGCCGGATCAAGCAGCTAGACACCAAAACGGTATTACTCACAATGCCGCCTCAACCAGCCGCGGGCTCACACCGCGCCCTGCATCCGTCCGACGCGTGACACTCACCCCTGGCGGGCTGTGGCGGCGGGGCGGGCGCGGGCGCTGGCGGCGCGCGCGGGTAGGGCGGCGCCAGCACGCGGGCTCACACCGCGCCCTGCATCCGTCCGACGCGTGACACTCACCCCTGGCGGGCTGTGGCGGCGGGGCGGGCGCGGGCGCTGGCGGCGCGCGCGGGTAGGGCGGCGCCAGCACGCGGCGCAGCAGACGCAGGCCGCGCGGGCCGGCCGCCGCCAGCCGACAAGGGCTGACGCGCCAACCGCCCCAAGCCGCGCCGCCGCCGCGCGCGTACGCCACCTCCACCACGCACTGCATCTGAACAACACAATACACTATGCTCACTTCTATACTTCTTCGTGTCAATGGCAAGCACAAAATCAAATGTCGTTGGCCCAAATTGTGTCGCTCTCACGGCGTTATCTGCAGCGAATATGAGGTCCTCTAGCGTGCAGTCCAGGCATGCAGAGATTAGAGCCAAAATCGACCTCACATTCTAGGGTTGTCGTTTATCACCGATATCGTACACCCAAATACTGACATGAAACATGGATACGCTTCTGACTCTTGAAGATGGCAGCTTGTTAACTTAATATCTATGATTATTAAAATTTATTTTGTTTGTGATTTATCGAGACAACCTTAATCAAACTTTATTCATCAAATCAACGAGTTCCAATAGGTCTTCAAGAGCTATTTATTTATATAAAAAAATAAAACCGCCATCAAAAAAGTAAGAAATAATCCCTCTTATACAGTATTCACACCAAATAACGTAAGTACTTTGAAATCGGGCGTGAAACATGTAATTTTTTGTTGTTTTGTTAAAACCTTCAAAGTACTTACGTTATTTGGTGTGAATACAGTATAATGGGATTATTTCTTACTTTTTTGATGTAATTCTTTTAAAGGCGGTTTTATTTTTTTATAAAAATAATTTTTATTTCACTCTTTTTAGTGCATCATGCAGACAATTTAAGTATATTCTGGTAAATAGACATGTGGTTAAACTGATAACCTCCTTCTTTGAAATCGTTTAAAATACCTTAAGGTATCCCCTTTCCAACAAAACAAGAATCATCTAAATCGGTTTATAAACAAAAGAGTTAATAAATTCACAAAGTGGGAACGAAAACGACAGTATTTTCAAGATTTCCTGAAAAGTACTGAACCGATTTCAAAATTTCAAAAAATGGGACCCACTTGGGAAAACACCAAATGTTATAACGTTTGAATCATTTCAATCGGTTCAGCCGTCTTCGAGTAATCGGTGTACAAAACATACATATAAAAAAAACGCGACGAATAGATAACTTCCTCCTTTTAAATTTTTGTAGTCGGTTAAAAACATTTATATTCTGCTGGCCTAGCATACCACAAGAATTTTGTTTTCGCCTATCATATTATTTTGCGACAACGCTGTCTCGTTTATCTTTGTCATATATGAACTCGACAATATTTGTCATTATTATTATTTACTAGCTTTCCGCCCGCGGCTTCGCCCGCGTGGACTACACGACGTTATCCCGCCGGAATGTGACATTTTTCCGGGATAAAAAGTAGCCTATTTTCCTCTCCAGGCTACAAAGTATCTGTGTTCCAAATTTCAGCCAAATCCGTTCAGCCGTTTTGGCGTGATTGAGTAACAAACGTCGGATTAGTAGGAAGTAGGATAGGGGGGCGAGACCAGCGAAGCTGGACGAGTGACCAATCACCTAGGTCGGGACCATTTCACCCAATTCCCCAAGTCCCCTGATAGTTGAAAGCAGGGGAAGGCGGGTTATCATCACCGGCGTCGGACCCTCGAACCTACCTGTGCGCTTACAGTATCTGCTGAGTTGACTAATCGTTAACTTTAGATCCTCTTCCTTAAGCTTGTCCGTTCCAAAGAAGTTACATCGAGCACTCTGCCATGAAGTGGTAGCTTGTTTTAATGGTGCGCACGCTAGCCTACTGGTTTTGTATCGGTGACATACATACCTCCATGGGCATCGGCTCGTAGCTTGCGTCGGCGGGCGGGGGCGTGGCCAGCGGCGCCCACTCCCAGCGCACGCCGACATGCTGCCGTCTGGACAGATGTCACATTACTATTGTGTAACATACCTCCATAGGCATCGGCTCGTAGCTTGCGTCGGCGGGCGGGGGCGTGGCCAGCGGCGCCCACTCCCAGCGCACGCCGACATGCTGCCGTCTGGACAGATGTCACATTGCTATTGTGTAACATACCTCCATAGGCATCGGCTCGTAGCTTGCGTCGGCGGGCGGGGGCGTGGCCAGCGGCGCCCACTCCCAGCGCACGCCGACATGCTGCCGTCTGGACAGATGTCACATTGCTATTGTGTAACATACCTCCATAGGCATCGGCTCGTAGCTTGCGTCGGCGGGCGGGGGCGTGGCCAGCGGCGCCCACTCCCAGCGCACGCCGACATGCTGCCGTCTGGACAGATGTCACATTGCTATTGTGTAACATACCTCCATAGGCATCGGCTCGTAGCTTGCGTCGGCGGGCGGGGGCGTGGCCAGCGGCGCCCACTCCCAGCGCACGCCGACATGCTGCCGTCTGGACAGATGTCACATTGCTATTGTGTAACATACCTCCATAGGCATCGGCTCGTAGCTTGCGTCGGCGGGCGGGGGCGTGGCCAGCGGCGCCCACTCCCAGCGCACGCCGACATGCTGCCGTCTGGACAGATGTCACATTGCTATTGTGTAACATACCTCCATAGGCATCGGCTCGTAGCTTGCGTCGGCGGGCGGGGGCGTGGCCAGCGGCGCCCACTCCCAGCGCACGCCGACATGCTGCCGTCTGGACAGATGTCACATTGCTATTGTGTAACATACCTCCATAGGCATCGGCTCGTAGCTTGCGTCGGCGGGCGGGGGCGTGGCCAGCGGCGCCCACTCCCAGCGCACGCCGACATGCTGCCGTCTGGACAGATGTCACATTGCTATTGTGTAACATACCTCCATAGGCATCGGCTCGTAGCTTGCGTCGGCGGGCGGGGGCGTGGCCAGCGGCGCCCACTCCCAGCGCACGCCGACATGCTGCCGTCTGGACAGATGTCACATTGCTATTGTGTAACATACCTCCATAGGCATCGGCTCGTAGCTTGCGTCGGCGGGCGGGGGCGTGGCCAGCGGCGCCCACTCCCAGCGCACGCCGACATGCTGCCGTCTGGACAGATGTCACATTGCTATTGTGTAACATACCTCCATAGGCATCGGCTCGTAGCTTGCGTCGGCGGGCGGGGGCGTGGCCAGCGGCGCCCACTCCCAGCGCACGCCGCGCGCGCCCGCCGACTGCGCGTCGTACAAGGCACGTCGCACAGCGCACTCTGACATGCTGCCGTCTGGACAGATATCACATTGCTATTGTGAAAAAAATTACGTCAAAAAAGTAAGAAATAATCCCTCACCAAAAAACGTAAGTACTTTTAAGTCGGGCGGGAAACATGTACAGTATTTTTGTTGTTTTTGTTAAAAAAAGTCCCTGAAATTTCAGGGATTGTTCTACTCATTAAAACAAACCACTTTTATTATGGGACCAAAACTGAAATTGCGTAAAAAAAATCAGCAATAGTTACTCGAACGTAATGTTACTTCCCTACTATACAAGGTATTGATAGTACCAGGCCGGTTTCACTCCCCGTGTCGGATCCATAGAAACTAGGTCCGCAAAAGAGCTAGAAGAATATATGCGATAGAAAGAGATGCAACTAGTATCTAACTATTTAGTAATCTGTGATAGTACATAATATTAATAGTCTATAATGAGTCTCCAAAGCTCCAAAGCCCATGCCCATCATCATGATGATGAGAATGATAATGATAATGAGTCTGTAGAAACAAACAACTGAGCCAAAAACTGGATATTGGCAAACTACAAAGAGGAACTGCCATTGCATAAAAAGAAAAAGAAGAACTCGAGTATCGAAAAGCAGACTCGGTAAGTCGTAATTGGTAAAATAGAATGACATCCAATTCAGAGTTTCTTTAAATGACTTAGTTAAAATAAAATCCAAAAAAAGTTTGGACTTTCTAATCTATTGTTTGTACCAACACATGTAATAAATGTACACATTCATTTAACTTTCGTAACAGGGTTGTGTACCCTATAAAGATAAAGATAAAGATATATGATGGATGATTATCGATCAGAACTTATTTGGTGTATCGAAATTTTTGTTAAGGGCTCTTAGTAAGTGAAAACGCCAATATTGCCTATTTTCTATTAGCTGTCATTTGAAACATTGAAGATTTTTCGCATTGTTTACAATATGTATTATAGAATGTATATGTGATGCAAGGACTGTTTCGAGACACAATTGGAAAAATTTTGCTTGATAGAAAAAATCTTGAAATTACCTCTAAAATTTCATATAAATGCACATTACGACCGTGTTTTACAATAATAATTCATTTTTACAGACATTTATTACTAGCTATGCCCGGAATTATAAATAATAATAATAATAAGCTACACCCTTTATTTTGGGGAACTGGGTGAAATGGTTCCGACCTAGGTGACTGATCACCCGTCCGGCTTCGCTGGCGTCCCCCCTATAAATAATAATAATAATAATAAGCTTCACCCCGGGGCTTTGCTCCCATGGAATTTCGGGATAAAAATTGATAACAACCTATTCTCAGACCTACCAAATATACATATAAAACTTCATCAAAATTGGTCAAGCCATTTTGGAGGTGTATGCCAACTAACACTGTGACAGTATAATTTTATATACTTATTAGATAAATTACTTAAAAAATAATAGTCTGTACAGCCTACGGCTCTAGAGGGGGGCAAGTTGACACTTTGGAAGACAAAGTAATTGAGAAAACTATATATTTTAGGTAATGTTGAATCTGGCAACACCGTCGTATATAAGTTCTTCCTTTAAGTTTCATTTTCCTATAAGTTCTTCATAGTTTTCCTATACTTAAGTTCTTCACAGTAATACATCAACACAACAATAAAATTGGCCTTAAATCTTACACAACTTATCTTCATTTTTACTTCAAATAAAATCAAAACTTACCTGGTGAATCCACACATTGTGTTAGAGTCCTCAAGTTGACATAATGTCCATTGAGGGCTGGGTCGGCGTCAGCAAGCACTACTCGCGTCAACTTCTTGGCGTGGGCTCGCTCCAGGGTGCGGGTCACGCCCGGAGTGTGGGGCAGCCAATAACCATCGCTCTGCCACTCCCACACTACTATACAGTGAGTAGACGACATCACAGCTTATCTTACATTGTCTGAAAAATAATAACATCTTTAAAAACAGTCTCCAAAAATTTATAAGTATTTTTTTACAGCTGTTAATAGTTTTACACTAGAAATGCCAGTCTTACCAAAACATACAATTGAGGAATTATCAATAGGCTTTGGTAATGTAGGGTAACAAAACAAGGTACCTAGATGGTGAGATATTTAAGTCCTAGGTTTACTTTCAATGATGATGTTGATATCACTTGTTGAACGTAAACATTGATATCCAAGTCCAATACATAGCATAGCGATTAGTAACAAGGAGATCTGTAACTGCTGTACCTTGTACCTAGGTACACTTATTAATATCGAGATGAACACTAAAAAAAAATAAACACCACTTACAATCGGGATAGCAGTAAAAACACGAAAAGTCGAAAAATTACAAGAAACGTCACTCCATTCCAATTTACTATTTATGAACAACTATCACATTCTCCATGACTTTACAGTTACACAAACTCATTTATTCTAACAAAGAAAAATATCTCAGCCTCAAATGAATACCTACATAACATTGATAAATCCAAACAAATTAACGAAAATGACGAAAAAATCAGAAAAAATGTCCATCCATTTCCATTTCATTCACACAGATACACAGATCACACACAGATTCACAAATTATATAGACTAGTGCACAGATTGTATTACAGTACTCTATGGATCTCTGAGTACAGGGGGGCTACCGCGTAACTTTATGGATATGAACTTCATACGTTTTTGGGAACTTTAAGTCAATTTTATAAAGAAAATAGCCGCTATCAATTCCTTGTTTTGTGACGTTGGGTAAAATGATAACTAGCTAGCAACGTTCAACAGAACAAAGCAGCAAAAATTTATCAGAATATGGAATGGGCGATTTTCTGAAAGCTCAGTCACTAGATGGCGCTGTCCCACCTATGCAGTTAGAAGGAACGGAACGTTATAAATTTTACTTTGACGCGACTTTTTTACGTAAAACGGAACGTCAGACAGATGTTGTTTATTTACCTAAATCTTTAAATTTACCTATTTCGTTTCTGTTCCTCACAGTAGTACTTATTTAATATATTATTAGTTTCCTTTGGGTTGTTAAAAAGTAATTAATTTAAATATGTTTCATACCAAAATATACCATAGACATGTACATACTTATTCAACGCCATCTAGTGAAGCAATTGGAAGCTTTTTTTTTTTTAAATGGCCTCTCAGAAAATCGCTCATTCAAATGACAGTTGAAGCCCATACCCATATCCAGATTTCTTAGCCGGTAACCCCCCAGGGGGGCTATCCATAAAGTTACGCGGTAGCCCCCCTGGTTGTTTTTCACTCTGACAGCTATTTGACGTTTGAACAATGAAAAGTGTCAAAGTTTGAATGACGTCTCGAAAATTTTTTACTTTATCGCCGTAATTACTTCGTCTATCTCATCTTTCAGGAGCATTAAAGTCAAAATGTTGCAGAAATAGCTATAAAACTCGAGCAAAAGTAAATAATTTCCAACACAAGCGTCGTCAAAAATGTTGTGGTTATGAAAACAACTCGATCGTTCCGTCGTCGCTCGGTTGCAATTGCAACTCTAACGGGTGAAACTTTAACCAAACAACCGCGCCCAAAACGACGGAACGCAGTCCTGGTGGCCTACCACAAGCTCTAATAGCAGTTATTTTTAAGTTGAGAGACAGAGACGCCGCTTTACACGCCGTATAGCGGTGTCTCACTCTCTTAACTTAAAAATAACTGCTTTAACCTCGTAAGGCCCAAATGCCTTTTAAAAGGTATGCAAGTGTATAGTGGTACGGACCCAAGATGTTATCCAATATTGTGAGGTAAACACCCAACCACCTTTTAAAAGGCATTCGATTTGTATGCGCCATAGCTTTTTAAACGACGCGTCAGAAGTGAAAAAAAGTTTCTGAACACCTAATGGATATTATAAGGGTTAAGCAGGTGTGCCAATGGAATAAAAAATCCGACAGTTTTGGCGAAATCTCATTTAAGATGGCCAGACGTAGTAGACGTCTTAAGAGCTTGTGGTAGGCCACCAGTACTCAGAGCACGGGTGCACGGAACGCAGTCCGAACGCACACCTGTAGAGACTTAGCACATTCCATGAAGCAAATCGATTTTCCGTTATTCTTCGCCGTTGATCGTCGTTATGGGCATCCGGTATTTTTTCTTTAGTTGTCGGTTTCGTAACATTACTTTCTCCTCTTCTTTTCTCAATTTTTATTGATTTTATCACACATAAACTTCAGTGTTCGTATCATCTTTATGCAGACGACTTACAAATATATGCCCAGGCGCGTGTTGATGACTTAGATAATGCTGTCAATGAATTGAACAGGGACCTACACCACATTAAGATCTGGTCTGACTGCTTCGGTGTTGCCGTCAACCCTGGTAAATGCCAAGCTGTGTTGGTGGGTAGTCCCGGATGATGTCCAGAGTGGACTTCACTAATCTTTGTCCTATTATTTTCGACGGCACTCCAATACCACTAACCCCTAGTGTGAAGGACCTGGGTTTACTTATTGATTCTAGGTTTGACTGGCAAGCACAAGTCACAAGTATTTGTCAAAAAGTCACAGGAGTATTGCGCTATCTTTACCGTCTCAAAAACTTCTTTCCATCCAACATCAAGGCAATGCTTGTGCAGTCCTTAATCTTCCCTATCGTCGACTATGGTGATGTGTGCTACCTCGACCTGAATGCAGATCTACTTAATAAACTTGACCGTCTTTTCAATAACTGCATTCGATTCGTATTTAATCTACGTAAATATGATCATGTGTCCGCATACCGATCGCAGCTTAAATGGTTACCCATTCGGCAGCGCAGAAGTATGCGGGCTTTGACCACTCTATTTTCTCTTTTAAGCTCTCCTAATGCTCCCTCTTATCTCACTTCACATTTCCAATACATATGTACTTCGCATGATAAAGATCTTCGTTCCTCTTCTAACCGTCTACTTAGCTGTCCCTCTCATCACTCTGATACCATTCATTCTTC
This sequence comes from Crambus lathoniellus, assembly GCA_949710035.1. Lineage (NCBI taxonomy): Eukaryota > Metazoa > Arthropoda > Insecta > Lepidoptera > Crambidae > Crambus > Crambus lathoniellus. Next base: position 801,113 of record OX453303.1, on the reverse strand, counting down.
TTTCTTCGTTCATCCTATTCTACTGTGGAACGCGCTCCCTTTAGATACCAGATGGTCCACCAGTCGGTATTCGTTCAAGACAAAGTTGCGCAAATTTTTAACAGAACAAGTAAATCGTTCTTAAAACTTGTTGTTTGTTATTAACTTATTACTTATCTATATATATATATATTGTATTTAATTATGATTTAATATTTATATTATATTTTATTTGTAGTATATAGTATCATCTTATATTTCTTAGTATCGCAATTGTAATATATTTTATTTTAAAGAGTATACATTATTCTTCTTGTTCCTTTTTTTTCTTCTATAAGCTGGTTGTGCACCCTACCACATCATAGACTCCACATCACCCTAAGGTTGACTGGTAGAAAATGCCTAAGGCATTAAGTCCGCCTCTGTACATTCTTTTTTGTGCATAAAGTGTTCAATAAATAAATAAATAAATAATGAGCGACTTTCTGAGAGGCCATTTAAAAAAAAAGCTTCCAATGAGCGATTTTCTGAGGCCATTTAAAAAAAAAAAGCTTCCAATTGCTTCACTAGATGGCGTTGAATAAGTATGTACATGTCTATGGTATATTTTGGTATGAAACATATTTAAATTAATTACTTTTTAAAAACCCAAAGGAAACTAATAATATATTAAATAAGTACTACTGTGAGGAACGGAAACGAAATAGGTAAATTTAAAGATTTAGGTAAATAAATAACATCTGTCTGACGTTCCGTTTTACGTAAAAAAGTCGCGCCAAAGTAAAATTTATAACGTTCCGTTCCTTCTAACTGCATAGGTGGGACAGCGCCATCTAGTGGCTGAGCTTTCAGAAAATCGCCCATTGCTTCACTAGATGGCGTTGAATAAGTATGTACATGTCTATGGTATATTTTGGTACTAGCGGCCGCCCGCGGTTTCACCCGCGTGGTTCCCGTTCCCGTGGGAATATCGGGATAAAAAGTACATATAAACCTTCCTCTTGAATCACTCTATCTATTAAAAAAAAACGCATCAAAATCCGTTGCGTAGTTTCAAAGATTTAAGCATACAAAGGGACATAGGGACAGAGAAAGCGACTTTGTTTTTAACCGACTTCAAAAAAAGGAGGAGGTTATCAATTCGACTGTATATTTTTTTTTTTATTTTTTTTTTATTTTTTATGTGTGTTACCTCAGAACTTTTTAGTTAAAGAACCGATTTGGATAATTCTTTTTTTATTTAAAAGGTGATGCTTCTCGTGTGGTCCCATTCAAATTTTATCAAGAACTGGCCAGAAGTTCAGGAGTTATCCTGAATAATGTGTATTCAGACTTTATTTGGGTATATGGACGATTTCATAGTTTCATCAAATTGGGGATCATTTTCAAAATATTTTTTTTTTTCGAAAGTTAGTAAGTACTTCTGACCTGATCTTACGATCACCAAGTCAGGACCAGGGGATCAAATTCCAGGAAAATTGAGAGAAATTCTCAAATAAAGGCAAGTCTTATGCGTTCCATTTATTTTTGAAGTTAGTCAAGTATTTGCATCTAGTAGTCATCATCTCATAGTGATGAGCTGGTGATGGAAGCTACAACTCCTTAGCGGTTAGGAGCTGGAGAATATTTCTTTAAGTATTAATCGTACGTATGGGCCAAAAGTTATATTCTTTCAGGTTATTAGGGTGAGCTGCTGATGAGAGGTGAAACTCCTCAACAGTTAGGAGTTATATTATGATGTTTTATAAATACCATATGCACGAATGGACCTTCAGTTGTGTTCCTTCAAGTTATCTAAGTAGCTAAAGATGAAAAGCTGAATTCCGTAACGGATAGGATATTTACAACAATTTATCATAATCACCATGTAGTTTCTTAAGCTACTTCACTAAAAATCGAAAAATAAAACGTTTTTGAAAAAAAATGTAACCGCCTTCAAAACGGATCTTCAAACAAAAATTAACAAACACTAAAAAACGAAAAAAATAATAAGATTTTTTAATTTAAAGGACGATGATACGTGACTTTTTCTAATTTATCTTGGTACTTACTGGACTGTTTGAAGTCGGTGCCAAGCCAAAAAGAATAAGAACGAAATATACTGAGTGAAATAACTAACATATAAAAAAAAACCCGGTCCCAAGCGTGAGGTGTAGGACGTAATTACCTCAATACGTATAAGATGGCACCGACTTCAAACAGTCCAGTAAGTACCAAGATAAATTAGAAAAAGTCACGTATCATCGTCCTTTAAATTAAAAAATCTTATTATTTTTTTCGTTTTTTAGTGTTTGTTAATTTTTGTTTGAAGATCCGTTTTGAAGGCGGTTACATTTTTTTTCAAAAACGTTTTTATACTATGTAGTGATAGTGATGATGAAACATATTTAAATTAATTACTTTTTAAAAACCCAATGGAAACTAATAATATATTAAATAAGTACTACTGTGAGGAACAGAAACGAAATAGGTAAATTGAAAGATTTAGGTAAATAAATAACATCTGTCTGACGTTCCGTATTACGTAAAAAAGTCGCGTTAAAGTAAAATTTATAACGTTCCGTTCCTTCTAACTGCATAGGTGGGACAGCGCCATCTAGTGACTGAGCTTTCAGAAAATCGCCCATTTCTACGTGGAGGGATTGTCAGCCCCTCGCACAACCCCCGAAATGCTGGAGGACCACACCCTCCGTTGGTCAGCGGGCCCATCGGGCCTAGCCGGTAGCTTAGCCAAGCAGCAGGCGTAGCATGACGAACCCGACAAAGATTTTGTCTACCCCTTAATGTCATTTTTGACAGTTAAACAAAGGGTTTGTCTACGTTGGGATGTCATTTTTGACGTTTCAACGTAGACAAAACCGCTCTCGAGGTCATCATGCTACGCGTGCTGTTCTACCGACCGTTCCCACATCCGCCACCCGGGGGACGCTCCCCTGCGCCATGAGGGCAGCGCGGGGCTTCTTATAGCCGCTACACACGCTCCTATCCGACCGCCGATTTGGTGCGGGCGAACTTCACTGCAGATCTGATCCGCGCCTACACACGTTCAAACCAAATCTGCCGCACCAAATCGGTCGGCGCTACACACGTTCCGATTTGGTCTGGCCGACCTCTAGCCGTTGTTGCCGTGTTGCCAGCCACTGCTAATCTCCCAATATTATTATTATTTATAAATACTGGAAACATCAATTTGCTTGCAATAAATAAATAAAAAAAAAACGGTTTTTAATGCTTTATTACTATAAAAAAACAATTTCATTATTTTTTAATTTTCTGTTATTTTCAAAAGAATGCTAAAACATGCTAAATATTTACTAAAAGCAGCACTTATTTATGCCCTTTTTATATATATTTAGTTTTACGACAAATTGCGAGTTTTTAAATAAAATATTCTAAAAAAACTTAATAGATAAAAAGAATCTTTTCATAAATGGCCATATTTAAACCTTTCGTTCGTTCAGTCCTACGTAAAACTCATGAACGAGCATTAAATTGAATCCTCTGAAAATCCCTTAAAGTAATTCTATCTGCCTTAAATATTTCCGCTTACATATTTTCTCCCTAAATCTAGGGGAAAACCTCCAAAATTGTCAACACTGCCAAGTTGGTCCGGTCGGAAGCCTACACACGTTCCGATTTGGAAGGAAGTGAAGTTCGTGCGAACCAAATCCGGCCGACCGCGTCAAACATGAATAATAATAATTATGGTCGGACGACTACGCTACACACGTCCAGATTTGGTCTGGAGCAGACCAAATCGGCGGTCGGATCGGAACGTGTGTAGATGCTATTCTGTAATGAGGGATTTTCTGACAGATGATTAAAAAAGAAAAAAGTTAGTTCCAAAAAAGTCAACAGATGGCGTTCATCAGACATGGGTTTGCTTTTTTTTTTATTTGCTGGCAAGGAGTCTACGTTAAGACGGTCAATGTTAAAAAAAAACACTTGCAGAAGGAAAAAACATTTACAGGACTGAAAAGGCTTATCTACAACTCGCGGTATGGTCGGTATGGTATTGCAACGCAAAACAAGAGGAATAGAATTATTTGTCATTTCTTTTCTTTCGTCAATGTCAATGTCAATGTACTTTATCGCCGTAAATAATTCGTCTATCTCATCTTCCAGGAGGATTAAAGTCAAAATGTTGCAGAAATAGCTATAAAACTCGAGCAAAAGTAAATAATTTCCAACACAAGAGTCGTCAAAAATTTTGAGGTTATGAAAACAACTCGATCGTTCCGTCGCTCGGTTGCAACTCAAACGGGTGAAATTTTAACAATCAATTCGATTCTATGCAGTTACACAATAAGGTTTATTTTCGTATGACATTACGATAAACGGAAAAAATTTTTTTAATCATTTTTTTAATGGCTCTGTTCACGCCGCGCGTGATTCATTCATTCACGTTCTTTTCGTGGGTTCGGCGCCAACCGCCGCCCGCGCGACATCGCGACCAGTTGGCCGTAAGCAGCCGTGAGGAGCGCCCGGTCCGGGTACGGACTTGTGACCCGTGTGTGTTCGCTTTGAAAAGCGCCGGGAAAGCTTTAGCTGCCTATTAGGGCATTGTGTAGTATAAGAGTGTTAGCTGTAAGAGTATCCCATCGGGGGTTGTGTGGAGATCGTTTTGTCAGGCGCGCGCCGGCGAGACAACGTTCAGCCCCCCTGGATTACGGACACTATTTTCTAGTAAGGTAGGATTAGCTTAATTTACTTAATTTTGCATGAGAAACCTTCGTTTCAATAAACTGTGGAACACAGTAGATGTGGTCATCACAATTGTGCGTGATCATATTTTTGGTAGCAGAGCTTAGTTGATATAATTAATTTTCATATTAAAATTAACTACATAAAATTTCATACTAAAAATAAAAAGCGTACCTAAAAAGCGTACCTAAAAATTATTATTTTTTTTTGTTGAAATCTCGAGGGTATTTGAAGATCCCGAGACGATTTGAAGTACTAAGAAATTGTTCTAGTAAATTCTCGAAGCGAATGTTTCTCACTTGGTGGATCCGATAATAGATAGACACTTATATAATTGTTGTCACATACTAGTGTTTTGATACGAGTTTACTCGCCTAGATGTGTATATTTTTTTTTGTGTGTCCGGATTTATTTGACGAATAGTTCGTTCGAAAGTGTGTTTATTAGTACCACATACTAGTGATTTGATACGAGTTTACTCGCCTAGATGTGTATATTTTTTTTTGTGTGTCCGGATTTATTTGACGAATAGTTTCGTTCGAAAGTGTTGTTTATTAGTACCACATACTAGTGTTTGTTCCGAGTCCGCTTGCCTAGTTAAAAAAGTGGAACTAGTTTTAATTATTAGTAGTATTAAATTACGAGTATTATTATTAAAAATAGTTTTGTTTTCGTTTGATGATAACGGTTTAGTAGTTGATTTGCGAGGTATGCCATACCGTTAATCCTATACGTTTTGTTTATACCGTTATATTGTTAGCCCTTGAAATTGGTAAGTTGTTAATAATTTATGAAAATAGTAGGGTCCGTGTATGTCGTCCGAATTTTAATTGTGTTTTATATTATCGTGACGCGACCTATTTCTATTGTTTTTTTTGTTGATGTTTACCACTTTTATATTTCTTTGTTTGCTTTGTTTATAAAACGGATTATAAATGGCTCCTACGAATCCGCTCGCCGTATCCAGGGCCGGCATCCAAGGAGTTTTGCGTTGGCTTGCTTGTGCGGTCACATTAATAGACCGAGCCGACCGGGTAGGTGCGTTGCTAGCTCGGTATGGCGGGCTGGCAGCTCGGCTGCAAGACCTGGAGCGCCACGCCATGGAGTGTCGCGCGTATTATTTAGAGAACCCCCCAGCTGATGATGCCGTGTCGGAACAGCTGGAGCAGGATGTAGCCCAGGCCTATGAGCTGGCTGACCAGTTCACGGAGGCGGCTGAGAGGGCCCTGGCTGTTCGGAAGGGGGAGCCGGTTTTGAGCGGGGAGGTCAAACCTACCCCGACGGCGTTGCTAGGCCGATTACCTACGCTGGAGATTCCCACTTTTAATGGGGATCTGTCAGCCTGGATGGGCTACATTAATTTGTTTGACAGTTTGGTGGATTCACGACGGGACTTATCCCCTAGCGAGAAGTTGGCCTATTTGCGCTCCTCCCTGCGAGGAGAGGCCAGCGCGGTAATCCAGCACCTGCTCATCAGTGACGACAACTACCAGGTGGCTCGCCAGCTTCTGGTTAGCAGGTACCAGAATGTCCGGTTACTGGCGGACACCCACGTGGCCACGATTTTGGCCCTCCCGCGAATCACGCGGGTACACCTGTTACGGAGGGAGTTGCTGAACCCGCTACTGTCAGCGGTCAACTCCCTAAGGCGATTGGACCTGCCGGTGGATCAGTGGTCCTTTGTACTGCTGCACATAGTCCTCGCCAAATTGCCCGCTGAAATGAAGGGGCGTTTCGAGCAGAGGTACGGAGGCGACAGCGCCTCGTATCTCCCGCCCTTCGCGGACCTCCTTCGTTTTTTGGAGGACGAATGTAGGGTGACGGACCACCTGGAGCCTGCCCCGGTTCCAGGTGTTGGTCGTATGGTGGCGGCGAGGGAACAGCCCCGTCGCCCGACCAATCGCTATGCTGCCTTCCAGCAGTCTCCTCCCCCCGCACCGAGTGAGCGGTGCAGGTATTGCAGGGGAGATAGGCACATGGTGCACGAATGTGCCAAATTTAGAGGCCTCCGCCCAGAGGGACGGAGGGCCGTTGCGAAACAGCGCCAATGGTGCTATAGGTGTTTGGGGGGACACATGCAGTCGGCGTGTCCCCAGACCGAGGATTGTCGTCTTTGCGGAGGGAGGCATCACCCCCTCCTTTGTTTGGACCGCAAGGACGCCGGGAGCGACCGGGGTTCGAATTCCTCGCGCACGGGCGGGGGCCCGGCAGCCCGGAACCGGTCCCCTAGAGATTCGGCGGGGCTTAGCCCCCCCGTTCAGTCCCCCCCGGAGAGGGGGAACTATAGGAGAGACGCCCCCGCCACGGGCGGGGGTAGGGGGGTACCACAAGAGTACGCCACGGTGGCGATGGGCACGGGCCCTATTTGCTACTCCCCCCCCCTAATGGAGAGGCCTCGATTGGGGTACTATGTACCGAGGCACGCCCCACACGGGTATTACCCTGCACCTAGGAGTGCTGTTGGTCGGGGCCAGTATGTACCCGATTGGGACCCGCTCGCCCGGTACGAGCGTCCCACATTTGGCGCGCCGACTCAGGCGCGAGGGGGACAAGTACCCCCCCAAAATTTTTAATGGCGCCCCTGTCGGACCCAACCACCCCTCCGGAGCTTGTGCTGTTGCCAACAGCCTCCGTGAATGTTTGGGGACCTAAGGGCAATGTTGTCACGGTGCGTGCCCTTTTGGACTCAGGTGCCCAGGGGTGCATAATGTCCAGGTGGCTTGTCCGACAGCTGGGTCTTTTGCTTGTGCCGCATCACGAAGCGGTACGGGGGGTGGGAGACTCGCGGATCCCTGATCCGATTGGTCGAGTTGAGTTCTCCTTCTCCCCCCACTTCGCGCCAAGGCCGAAGATCGGTGCTTCGGCGATAGTCTTTGATAAGGTGGTTGGACCACTCCCGCAAGTGCGAGTGCCGCCATCCACGATTGAGCTGACGTCTGGACTGGCTTTGGCTGATCCTTCCTTCCACCGACCGGGCCCAATACACTTGTTGATTGGTGCGGATGTCCTCGGTCGTGTATTGTATGGAAGCAAGCGAGTTTTGCAGACAGCCGATCTTGTCGCCTTGTCCTCGTCGCTGGGTCATGTGGTGATGGGAAAGGTACCACAGACACCAGAGACCCCGTCGGTAGACCGCCAGACCATTGTCGGTTCTACTTTGTCCGACGTTCTCCAAAAGTTTTGGGAGGTGGAGGAACCCCCCACTGCCAAGCGGTTGGATCCGTTAGCCGAGGAGTGCGAATTGTTCTACCAGAACAACACTGGGCGCCTCCTCTCGGGTCGCTTGATTACCCGCTTGCCCTTCTTGGCGGTTCGCCCTCCTTTAGGGAGCTCCCGACCGATGGCCGAGAAGAGATTGTTGTCCATGGAGCGTAGGATGGCCAGGGATCCCGCATTCAAGGAGAAGTATATAGACTTCATGCGGGAGTATTTGGACCTTGGGCACATGTCCATCTCGCAGTTGGACTGGCGTAATGTGGAACATTACTTCCTGCCACACCACGCTGTTTTGAAGACTTCCAATGGGAAGATCCGCGTGGTCTTTGATGGTTCAGCGCCCACGTCAACCGGAGTGTCGTTGAATCAGTGTCTGCATGCGGGGCCGAAGTTGCATCACGATGTCTGTGATGTTTTGACCAACTTCCGCCGGCACGCTGTCGTCTTTGTGGCCGATATCCGCATGATGTTCAGACAGACCGTGATTCACCCGGAGGATAGACGATACCAGCTCATCCTTTGGCGTGAGGATCCCCAGGATCCGATGTTGGCTTACGAGCTGAACACCAACACTTATGGTTTGCGGTCGAGCCCCTTTGTGGCGATCCGTTCGCTTTTGGAGCTCGCAGAGCGCGAACGGCTACGCTATCCCCGGGCATCTGCTCTTATTGAGGGGGGGGCCTTATTTGTCGACGATATCTGCACGGGGGCCTCGAGCTTAGATGAGGCTCTCGTCTTACGTGATGAGCTGATTGCGCTCTTGAGGGCTGGTGGCTATGAGTTGCGGAAGTGGCTGTCTAACTCACCGGACCTATTGGCAGATTTGCCTAAGGACCACCAGCAAGAGCCGCTCCTCTTTGAAAATCCGGAGACTCCAGACATGCTGTCTGTTTTGGGAGTCCAGTATCGACCAGTCCCGGATTTGTTCACATATAGATTGGAACTGCCAGACCCAAAGGTCTGGACTAAACGCACGGTGCTGTCTACTGTAGCCCGTACCTTTGATCCGAACGGTTGGCTCAGCCCTGTAGTGTTTTCCATGAAGTGCTTCCTACAGGAGCTCTGGGCTGCGGAATTGTCATGGGATGAGCCCCTCTCTGGTAGCCTCCTACGAGAGTGGGTGAGGTTCGTGTCATCCCTACCCGACGTCAATCGGGTTTGTATACCGAGGCAAATGCTGCCTTCGGGAAAGTTTAAAGCCTCCCTGCACGGCTTTTGTGACGCGTCCGAAAGCGGATACGCGGCAGCCGTTTACATCCAAACGGTGGATGCAGCAGGCGTTGTCGCCGTACACTTAGTTACGGCCAAGAGTAAGGTCGCCCCCCTTCGGACTCGGCTAACCATTCCGAAGTTGGAATTGTCCGGCGCCACTCTCTTAGTACGGCTACTCAATCATGTTGCCGACACCTTGGGAAACGGTGTCGACTTGGAGTCGATATTTGCGTGGTCTGACAGCCAGGTCGTCCTTTGTTGGCTGAAGAGTTCAGTCCACACCCTTGAGGTTTTTGTGGCCAACCGGGTCTCACAAATTCAGACTTCAAAGGCCCCGTTGATTTGGCGCCACGTACCGGGCGAATTGAACCCCGCAGATTGTGCCTCCCGCGGCTGCGAGGCGCCTGAGTTAGTGGACCACCACCTATGGTGGAGTCCATCATGGTTGTTACGGCCTGAGCGCTCATGGCCTGCCACCCCGGCTGTGGCCAGAGTCCCAGACCTAGGCATGCGTGTTCACGCCGTGGAGACGGTGGCGGCTCCGCAGATGGAGTTTTTGTTAGACCGCTACAGTTCTCTTGATAAGTTGCTCGGCGTGACTGCTTGGATGAGGCGCTTTGTGCGAAATTGTCGCCAGCCTCAGGAGAAATCGTTGTCTCCGGTCCTCGCCCCACAAGAGCGGCAAGACGCTCTGTTGCATTGGTTGCGAGTGACGCAACAGCGAGAGTTTGAACCGGAGCTGAAAGCCCTGCGCTCAAGTAAGTCCAAGTTGAAGGGACCCTTGGTGCGGTTGAATCCCTTCTTGGACAGTACCGGATTGCTGCGTGTCGGAGGTAGGCTCAGACATGCCAACCTGCCGTACGGATCACGCCACCCTTTGTTGCTCCCCAAGGATGGACCGTTAGTTAGACTGTTGATTACAGACCGACATGTAAAGAATGCTCATGCCGGTTGTAATGCTTTGACCGCGCTCCTCCAACGAGAGTTCTGGATTTTGTCAGCGCGGAGAATAATCCGATCCGTTATTTTTCGTTGTCTCCCGTGTTATCGTTTGCGCGCCGATACGATGCAGCCCCAGATGGGTGATTTGCCTGCCGATCGAGTAAACGAATCGATGCCCTTCTCAGGAGTTGGAACGGATTTTGCGGGGCCATTTACCGTTAAGACATCGCGGCTTCGTAATGCTAGAACGGAAAAGGCTTACTTGTGTGTATTTGTTTGTTTGGCCACTAAAGCGGTCCACCTGGAGGTGGTTAGTGCCCTCACCACAGAAGCCTTTGTAGCCACGTTGAATCGTTTTGTGTCTCGCCGCGGAATGCCGTCGTTAATAAGGTCCGATTGTGGAACCAATTTCAAGGGCACCGATAGGTATTTAAAGGAAGTTTGTGAATTTTTGGATAGGAATAATTTTGAGATCGGATCCACACTCTCTCGCAGAGGGGTACGATGGCAGTACTCCCCGCCATCCTGCCCCCACTGGGGAGGGATTTTTGAAGCAACTGTAAAGGCCGCTAAAACTCACCTTCGTCGCGTTATTGGGGAGACGGTCCTCACGTTTGAGGAACTCGCGACCGTATTTTGTAAGGTTGAGGCGGTCCTCAACTCGCGTCCGTTGTGTCCGTTGTCTTCGGACGCGAATGATTTAGAGGCCCTTACGCCGGGCCATTTTTTGATTGGCAGACCGCTTAACGCCTTGCCGGAATATCCTTATTCCGAAGTGCCCTCCGGACGGCTCTCGCGATTTGAATTGCTCCAGCAGCTTACGCAGAGTTTTTGGCGCCGTTGGCATCTGGAGTATTTACACATTTTGCAGCAACGCGTTAAGTGGTCGGATAGGACGACCCCACCCAAGACCGGAGACCTCGTGTTGGTAAAGGATCCAAACCTGCCGCCCCTCCGCTGGCGTTTAGGACGCATTGTTCAGCTTCATCCGGGGTCGGATGGTGTGCCCAGGTTTGCCGAGGTCCTGGTGGGGGACTCTGTTTTGAAGCGAGCGATCGCTACCCTCTCTCGCCTGCCCTTAGATTGAGTTGGCGGACAGTTTGCTACTGTCCGGGACGGGGGGATGTTCACGCCGCGCGTGATTCATTCATTCACGTTCTTTTCGTGGGTTCGGCGCCAACCGCCGCCCGCGCGACATCGCGACCAGTTGGCCGTAAGCAGCCGTGAGGAGCGCCCGGTCCGGGTACGGACTTGTGACCCGTGTGTGTTCGCTTTGAAAAGCGCCGGGAAAGTTTTAGCTGCCTATTAGGGCATTGTGTAGTATAAGAGTGTTAGCTGTAAGAGTATCCCATCGGGGGTTGTGTGGAGATCGTTTTGTCAGGCGCGCGCCGGCGAGACAACGTTCAGCCCCCCTGGATTACGGACACTATTTTCTAGTAAGGTAGGATTAGCTTAATTTACTTAATTTTGCATGAGAAACCTTCGTTTCAATAAACTGTGGAACACAGTAGATGTGGTCATCACAATTGTGCGTGATCAGGCTCGTTCGATTTGTACATTTGCCAATGTCGAGTAAAAAGATCACTATTTATGTAGCAAGCTACCCCCTTTTTAATATACAAATACAAATATTTTATTAGGCATCTATAAAAAGTTTACAAACAATATAAACGATAATAACTGCAATAGTCAAACTGTCAAACTGCGCAGCTATTAGCGCCCACCCAAAGCACAATACAAAAGCGTTAGCAACTTAGCATAGCATAATTGCTTGCGGCGGCGGCGGGCGGCGTGAACTGTTGCTGCGGCTGGTGCTGTTGCTGTTGTTGTTGCTGCTGTTTGTCGTGATATTAACAATTATGGGTACACATTGAAGGTGAATGCACACTTCTCACGAGGTGAATACATCGAATGAGCAAAATGAATCGAATTTTAGAATGAGGGATTTTCTGACAGATGATTAAAAAAGAAAAAAGTTAGTTCCAAAAAACTCAACAGATGGCGTTCATCAGACATGGGTTTGCTTTTTTTAAATTTGCTGGCAAGGGTCCTGTTTAACCATTTTTACAAGTCTACAATTATGTAAGAAAGCTAGTGAAGTACTTGTATTTTTACTCTAGTAGAACATCAGAATCACAAGTTGGCGGCCATTTTAAAAGAAATCATTCACTATTATTACGAGTGTAATGTCAGTGACATTGACATTACGATAATAGTAAGTAGATTGTATTACAAGGGAGCAAAATAGCATATTTACGGCGAGAGCGCTATTTTTAATTCAGAGCGGAGTGAAGGATTCTATAGTAGAATCCCGAGCGTAGTGAGGGATTCTAAAGTAGAATCCTGAACGCAGCGAGGGATTCAATATACGTCGCCCGAGGTGAAAATAATTTTGAGGCCGAATTTATGGAAAGTAAATACACTTTGCTTTTCATAATAAGAAAACAACAAAAACAACTAAAACTACCTAGAAAAATAAAAGAATGGTGGCGGGGGGCATAGCCTTCTCTATTTTTTTTATTATAATTAAAAAATTTGAAGTTCAATTAAACAAAAAATAAAAAAATTATATGTCCATCGGATGCCTCCTATGTATCTCCGGGGTTTTTAGCTTCGACGCACCGTTTTTGAGATATTCTCATTTTTATAAAATTCATTTTTGAAACAGTTCCGGCCCCCCCACCCCATACAACATCAGTATAAAACTTTTTCATTGCCGATGAGATAACTCTATGGTTGACTGTAACCAAATTCAGTTCTATTTTTAAAAATACTTTTACACCCTAGGGTGCAATGCAGAGTTTTGAACCCGCTGCTCAGTTTAAAGGCCTGATCAGACGAGGGACTGTCCGCCGAGTACTTTTTTGTGCATCGATATAGATCTCTTATAAATTGTATCGAATAACGCACACAAGGAACTAAAAGTACCGCGGACAAAAAGTCCCCGAAAGTACGGCGGACACCGAGAGACTGGACTGGACAAAAGTTCGCGGTAGTCCCCGAAAAAAATAGAACAAACGCAAATAGGCGTAACAACGCACACAACAAACTTTAGTCTGCATTGAGCGCCCGATAGTGAAGTACGTCTTCGGGCAACAAATGACCGCACACTATATGCGTTGAGTCCGCGACAAGTACCCGGAGGAAATATTTTGGACGTACAGGGACTTTTTGTCCCACGGGGACAACAGTCCTTCGTCTGATTAGGCCTTAAATATACATCACTTTTCGAATATGAGAGATGAAAAATATTTATCAGCCAATGCATTTATATGTCATTAGGTATTCCAATGACACTCTTTTTTGTTACCGTAAAAAACACTTGTTATTTACTTCGTGAAACAGAATTTACAAGTCCATGTTACATTTCGAAGCTTGTGAACTTGTAAACTTGTATCTTTCGAGAAGTAGGCCCATCTCTGTGTGGTAATAAACAAAGGAGGTGAGTGGATTCATGTCTGGTCAGCGACATCTATCGAGCTAATAAATAAACTTTTTTTTGAATCCCGCCTGAAAGCTACATAAAGGGCTCGTGGTTTTTTACTATCACATTTTTCCTAAACTTTTTTTTTTTAATTTGCTGGTAGAAAATCTCTCATTGGCTATTTGACTGTTGTCGAAATGTAGATATTTAATTATGACATTTAGAAATATAACATTCATCATCATCATCATGATCAGCCATTTAATGTCCCCACTGCTGGGGCACTGAGCTTCCTTATGGATGAATAAGGAGAATATAACATTATTGAATAGCAAATGTGAAAAAAGAAATTCAATGTGTATTATAACAAGCGAATTATGAGCTACTTAAATATGACTTTAGCTATCTCTTTCTAAGCCGAAATTTTCTATGGCGAGTATGGCGCTATAGAAATGTGACGTCACATTTTGATATTGCTCTCTTGGTCTTATTAGAAAGATTGATGCTCTACATCGCTGAAAGTATACAAGATATTTGAAAATAAATAAGTACCTACCTTTTTGTCTTAGATTTCATAAATGTTCAGAGACTCATAACTCCCACAGTCAAGCCGACTAGTCGGCTTTGTGGGCCAATATGTACATTAAAACCATTGTAACCCATGTGTTTAAATAAATAAATATAAATAAAATAATAAGTTGTGTTGCAGGTTGCTAGGTACTAATTCAATAAACATTTTAAGCACAGCCTCCTTTACTACCAATAGAGGAGGCTGTGCTGTGTTTTAAGTATGAAGAAAACGCAGACTCCAGATAACACTCATATAATTATTGATCCAACTTACAGGTACAGGCATAGTACAGGTATAACAATATAGATACAGTCGACGTCTTAGTGAACTTATCCCCTCGAGGCTAGTTTTAAGAATGACCTCTCTTTGCTCGTTAATCGGGCTCAAGTCTAGCTACCCCCCACCAATTTTACCACAGATTAGCCTATTAAATTTAACAAAATGGCGGCAAGAGACGGCATTACCAGTGTTGCTATTAAAAAATATGAAAAACCTTCTAAAATCATGACATTCGGCCATCTGATAACGTGCTGTCTCCCGACGCACATATAAAAATTATTTAGAATCAATTAATTAGGTAAGTATACAGCTAATATACTGATACACAACTATTCTCAATAGTAAAGTCTTACAACTATGTACCTATTTAGGTTAATCTTATAGTGATAAAAACCTTAAGTTAAAACTTAAAACATAATTGAAACAAATACATTATATTACACAATGCTCAACAATAATCTTTTAAGGAAGCCGATGACTTGTTTAGAATATAGATATTATCGTAAAAATATTGTTTTAGTAAATCGTTAAGTAATACATAATCAAATAAAATAAATTATCAATAACAAACTAATCTAAAACTATTTGAATCAATGTATAAATTAACATAATCATGACATTCGTTAACAAGCGACTATTATTACTTAGAAAACTTATTTTGAAACTATACTTGTTATATAATCATGTGTAAGTAAGTATATGGAATGATTAAAGTAAAGTCTGGTTATAATCTATAAGCATTAGTTATGGGTCATAAAAGAAAAATGGATTAGCTTGGTACTAGTTTACATCAATGCATTGTCAGGAGCTACATTCAAGAATATTAGATGGTGTCAGAAGCAAAATCCCTAAGAATGTTACATTAGGAATAGGTAGGTACAGAATTTAACTTTAACCTGATAACTAGACACCCTTATCACTTCACTCAAATAGTGGAAAAAGCAACTACGAGTCATGAAAGGATTAAAGACCTAATATTAGATGAATTTAACTATCGCTAAGTTTGACCTAGTTTAGTCCTTACAAAAACAACTGTAGGCCTCTGCACAGTTACCAATTTTTACCCAGATATGAGTAACAAACCAAGTTATAGATACGTATTTACCATAGTGCACAATTTGTATTAAATCAAAATATGAATTAGGACAACTAAAGGAATTATTTAAAGGCATGTTCGTAATAGGCATTATTACCGATTAATTTAAATATTCTTATAAGGAAGTTACACTGATAGTGAAGATGCCGCAGGTACAATTTGAACCGTCACAGCAACAATTTGCTTTTTCAACTTGTCAACCAGTTGTCCAAGGTTTCCAGAGCATTCTTTTCCAGCACCAAATCTTAAATGCATCTATTCTCTGCCTCTGTTAGAATAGTACAATACATGGTTCCACTCCGTACATGAAAATCAAAAGATCATATTATTATCATTTCTAATGAATAAGTTAATGATTTTAAACAAGTTCGCAATTTAATATCAAAACTTAAAAATGTCTACAAGGTATCCTCATACGAGCATGACCCGCATCCTTATCAACAAATATTCATATTACTATGAATAATATTAGTGTAAATAGATTTAATAATTATAATTGGGATATGAAGAAGTATATTACCATGGATAGAAATAGAACAAGTAAAATCATGAACAGCTTTTCGCCCAAATGAATTAACTACACGATGATTTCCCGTGGGTATAAAATATCCTCCCGGGGTCAAAAGAAGCCGATATGCTATTCCACGGACAAAAGATTTCAAAGATCCGTCCAGCCGATAGCCGTGATTGGGGAACAAACATACAAGCTTTTGCAATCATAATAGTAAAATGAGATAAGATACATGACATGATAATATATACTTCAATATAAGTCAACTTCAGTATCAGCGATCCACTCGTCTCAATATCCGACTTACAACCACAGCCCACGATGATCATCATCACAACAACGATCACTCTGTGATCTGCACCTTCAGTATCATATTATCTCCTCTCATTACCACAGCACGTACACTCTGCTGTCTCCAGTTTGTATGCTGTGTTGGTTCGTACGTTCAAGGGTAGCGGGATCCTCATTATTATATTAACTCGATGCTAGCTCATGATAAGTACCTACTGGATGCTACAATTGGCATCTGAAAGCAGTAAACTCACAACACACATAGTAACCAAATCAATTTTATTAATCATTCAAAAGAAATAGATGTATCTGATAATGAATCAATAGAAATAAATGTAAGTATATGAATTCTCATATTCTTTTATAAACATTAGTATGTAAGGTACTTAGTAACTTCAACCATAGTAGAAACAAATGATCAACTGACCAGATCTAAAAAAATATGGAAATGATTACTACACAATATGTGAAGGAACTTCAAAGGTCCGTGAGAATGGTAAACTGCTAAGAATTTTAGTATCACGAGCCTACCAAATGAGACGGTAAATTTGACAGATCTACTTGATTTTTGGTTTAATAAAGATATTAATTCTCATTAAAATAACAATAAATTAGATTCACATAATTTGAAATCATATTTTGTCAATACTACACTAGGACGGTAGTATTAAAATCCTCAAAAACTAATTATAAATCATACCGCCAATAACAACAAAAACACGGCAAAACTAACTTGGTATGCTACAGCAGTGGTTACTTGTGGCTTTATTTGTTAGAACAAGTTTAAAACATGAATTAAAATGTTTGCATGAAGCTGTATAGAACATTTTAATAAATTGAGAGGTGTGATTGAGCAATAATCGTTTTACTTTATTTTGCTTAATTAGGAAAACATCAGTTACAACTTGACAGTGTAATAAACACGATCTACTTAAATGCACTATGGACTGTTTACATGTTTTTGCATTAAAAACATAATTTCATCACTATGTTAATGAAAACAACTAGAATAGATATCAGTGAATGCTTCTTGCAGTGCTGTCTAAGCAACTAAGTATTTCTGCTTTTGATTTGCATCTAAATCATTAAGAGAGATCTAGAACACTACGCAGTACGCACAAATAGCAAAATAGCTTCTAGTGATTTTGGCTGTAAAATTTTCCATCCGTCTAAACCAAAACTGAGTTGCCCGGAAGAAACTGCAGTAAGACGATAAGGCCACCATTTGGTTAACAAGTTGTTATCTTTGTATTATTATTATTATTTCGTGTGTGATTGTTCCGTTCGTAATATTGTGTACAAATAAAGAATTAATCTATGTATCTATCAAACTAGGTACTTAGATAAAGAATCTTCGACGTTCCCAGAAAAATGTAAAGAATGATGATTTCTAATCAGTCTTATGGCTTTATTGTCTAATTATGTAGAAGACTCGGAAAAGTATGTTCCTGATAAACTTTCTCTAGCACTCATCCACAATTTAGTTTGAATTTAAAAA
The DNA here is from genome assembly GCA_949710035.1 of Crambus lathoniellus. Classification (NCBI taxonomy): domain Eukaryota; kingdom Metazoa; phylum Arthropoda; class Insecta; order Lepidoptera; family Crambidae; genus Crambus; species Crambus lathoniellus. The sequence goes on along the minus strand of OX453303.1, from coordinate 783,390 downwards.
ATTTGAGATTTAAGTTTGCCACTAAACTCAAATTTAAAAAGTCAAGCATAGTGAATTCTTTTAAATTAAGCTACATATAACAAAAATAATAGACGAAATGTCCACTTGAACAAAGTTACAAAAAATAAAATAAGTAATAGGAAATAGTAAATTTTGGATATCTTTGCATACCTACATTGCTTCCATCCCGAACTAAGTAACTCAAGCACTTGTGTTATGGCATTTGGGAACAACGACGGGGATTACCACATACAATCGGGCAGAATGTTGAAAAGTCCGCTTTAAACATTCACCCGACAGGGAATCGAACCCGGTAGGTACCTCAGAGACACACCCCGAAAACTATGCGTACGTACACCCTATCTACAACACTGCTATGGAGATTGTTAAGCTTATACCAGAAACTAATATTGTTTCCATAGTTAAAAGGTCTATAACAATCTAAGTGACACAGATCACAGTTTATAAAAGTATTACCCAATCGCAATCTTGGAATACTAAATTCGCGACTTTAATAGTGTGCTCTTATTCAAAAGTGAATCGTCATCATGTCCAATCTTATCAAGATCAGAAATACATCCAGTTCTGCGTAAAGGTCACCTGGGCATAGACCTAGGCATAGAAAAACAAACCTAGCTCATGGATATTGACCACTCATGAGAATCAAGATATGGTATGGATTTCGTATAAATGGAAACTAAGGTAATTATAAAAATCTTAAATAGATAAGACAATAACCCCTACTCAAATTGTGGAGCATGTGGATACTTATTATGCAAGGAAAAAGAAATGATGCAAACATAATTTAGTATATAAATATCTTTATAAGTAAGTAGGTACTATGTTGCGATAATTAGAGCGCTTATTGACAATAATACTTTAAAGGTATCTACTGCTACAGCTGTGGTACCTACTAGATACTCAATGTCAAGCACGTAGGCAACTGTAGATTTAAAAGGCTTTTCATTCTTCCCTAAAAGTATTTTGATAACATCTAAATGATTCTATGAAAAGATAAGTTTTTATAGTTTTGTTTTGTTTTAGGTAGACCTTTACAAACTTTATTTAAGGGGGTGTTACAATCAATTTAGTCGGTTATGCGAGATGAAAATTAAATCTTAAATAGTTTTATTCGATATGCAAATAAATAAACATGAAACATTTTAATCAAAACAACTTCAATACTTTCCCATAAACAAAATGCTCTGCATCATCTCAAATCCTCTTTGACCAGATTCAGCTACGAAGAAAGGGTATTCCTCCTTCGCTCAAGACTCCCCTGGGTCGGCCACGTCACCCTGGAGGCCTACCAAGCGGCGCACCAGGTGGCGCGGGCCGTATTCGTCCTCAGATGCTATTTACCTTGGAATGTATACATTATTCATCGGCAAAAGATCGTTCCGTGTCATTCTATAATAAAATCATTAGGTTATCAACACAATATGCCCTTCAGGAAAATTCATGATTTATACTGTTCACTAGCTACAGTAGCTACCTACATCCTTTATTATTTACAAAAACCATTTCTTTTATTAAGAGCTACTTATCTAGTGCAAAAATGTAAAATGAGTATTGTAAAAACAAGAATAAAACGTTTGAAATTATCTTTGTTCTGTTGTAGTTTCATTTAAATCTAATAATCTTAAAAGTGGCCATACGGGTAGTAAACCAGTATGAAATATAAGTAGGTACTCATTTAACCAGCCTGTGAGAAACGTACTCACTTAACATTTAAACATATTCAGACGAATGTATGCCACCAACATACATCGTTCGTACTCTAAAATCCGGCGAGTGTATGCCACAAACATATACCGCCCCCTTAATTCCGACGAGTGTATGCCACAAACATACATCGTCCCCTAATATCCGACGAGTGTATGCAACATACATACATCGCCCTCTAATATCCGACGAGTGTATGCAACATACATACATCGCCCCCTAATATCAAATTCAATTTAATGCATTTCAACAAACAAATTCAATGTATCTCTTATAACCAGTGAGCATGCATAGCTTGCTCACTCAACCCAGTGAACACCTTATATTTGTTCGCTCATCATTAAAAATTAAAAATATTCACATTAGAGATATCCAAATTCACATAAAGACTTTCATATTTAAATATTTAAAGATACCATATTAAAATATTTGTATTTAAACTCATATTCATAGTTCAAGCAATTTATATTGCTATTCACGGTGTTCATATTGATTGAATCCACAAAATTTGTACCTATTAATTAATATATCAATAAATAGAAAGCCAGAATTCAATTCTAAGTAAGTAATACGTACCTATTAAACCAATCTTACCAGGTAACGTAGGTAACCAGTAAGCATACATGACTTACTCAACCCAGAGAACAACACGTTCGCTCAATACATTAAAAACAAAGGAAAATTAGTAATAATTAATTTTAATAATATTAAGATAAATGAAATGTGAGCAACCAATCATAAATTATTCTTACTCTTTACTACTTCTTGCTAGCTTCATAACTTATAGTTTTCTTTTATTTACTGTTGGTATTAGCTACCACGTTAAAACATGGATTGTATGCAAGATTTAGTAGCCATAAGTGATTTCACTCTGTGCAACAGTAAAGGCTATCAAAACTAGCTCCAATTAGTGCTAGCACTAATTACTTAAAACATTACATGTAGGTACACAGCCAAAACTGCCAGTCCTAGCTCCATGTGTAAGATTATAAACAACATAAACAGCAAGTACTCTAATAATATAATAATGCCAATCATCTCCATTAATTCTGTACAATCCACATTTAATACATCATGTAAATTAAACAACAACAATCAAGATATTATGCCAGATTCATGGTACGCTATGATCGTGCCATACGAAAATATCTACTACATACCCGCGTTTAAAATTATGTAAGTATAATCGGAGGGTAGCCCCGACCGTACACGAACACAATTAATCAATTCAAATAAAAGTGTGATCTAGTTTATGTCCGTTCCGTCGGAGAGTAGCCCCGACCATGTACGGAACACAATCCGCCACACAAATATTCCAATTTTAACGCTTAAGATTTAACCAACACGATCGGAGAGTAGCCCCGAACACGAATTAGTAAAATCTTAGTACTAAGCTACGCATATAGACTTTTTAAATTATGTTAGTATAGTCGGAGGGTAGCCCCGACCGTATACGAACACAATCAATTAAAACACAAATGCGATTTAGTTTATGTCCGTTCCGTCGGAGAGTAGCCCCGACCATGTACAAAACACAATCCACCGCAAAGGTATTTAAAATGTCATTTAGATAAAAAAAAAAAATACGCATTAACATGGAATCTGGAATATTTATCCTTTCTCTGCGTGAAGAGAATAAAATAACTCGTTTGGCATTACTATAGCACAGAATAAGCAAATTATTCTTATTATCAGGTTTAGAAATAAACTTACGTGGGTACTTTACCGCTTCTGAAATATGAAGAAAACGCAGACTCCAGATAACACTCATATAATTATTGATCCAACTTACAGGTACAGGCATAGTACAGGTATAACAATATAGATACAGTCGACGTCTTAGTGAACTTATCCCCTCGAGGCTAGTTTTAAGAATGACCTCTCTTTGCTCGTTAATCGGGCTCAAGTCTAGCTACCCCCCACCAATTTTACCACAGATTAGCCTATTAAATTTAACAAAATGGCGGCAAGAGACGGCATTACCAGTGTTGCTATTAAAAAATATGAAAAACCTTCTAAAATCATGACATAAGTCAATAAAAAAAATTAGTCAAGTACCCAATTCGATAGGCCTATCGATAGTATCGATCTCTTACTACAATACTATCGGTAAGCAGCAATACTATCAATAGTATAGATAGTATTGCCACAGTCTAATTACTACATATAGTCCTGTAGCCCGTGGACATTCAAATTACGAAAAAGGTTACCGTTTGTCTTCGTGAAATTGTTATAGATTTCGCCATTGTATATGCTATAAGCGAAGTCTTAAAGATCGTAACTCGCCGTAACCATAATAGTGATAAGTTTAAAATCTCCAATTATGTTAGTTATTTACATTTCTAGGTTACCGCATTGTTTCGCTATTGTCATGTTGTACAGCTTTGTCCAATTACCATACGTAATAGTAAGACTATGGAAAGTTGCCAAACACAAATTTAAGACCAGATGTAGTCCGACCATTTTGATCATAATTTACATTTTTGAGTTACCGTTTAAAATTTATACATCTGTTAGTAGGCCCTCTGAACAAACCATATACTTATTTTAAGACTGTTTCTGTGGCCGGTTTAGATTTTAAGACTCATTTGGTCCATGAAGAAGAAATGCGAAAATGGCGTAAGTAAAAGCGCATTGAGTAAACTTACTTCTGCAAAACATAATGGAAGACTTAAAACTTGAAGGACAATGAAATCTGGTAACTGCCCCGTGTCAGATTACTATAAATAAAGAGGAAATGCTAGTTCCTAATATTTTGTCTTGTTTGTTATGTCAGCTCTCTCTCGGGGTGCGAGCTAGATATCCTCCACGCGTGCTCACCTGCTGTTCGTCCCACTCTATGTTCGCATACGCTGGGAAGAACAGTAGGCGGGACGGTGCACCCTGGGCGCCACTGTAAGTAATTTTCTTGATTGTAAGTAATTACTTACAGTGGTGGCAGATAATCTAGCGAAACCCAATCCAAGGTGTCAGACGTACCGTTGCCGAGGGATGCGTGGCCAAGGGGGAGCTTGGTTCCGAACGGTGTCTCCCCAGGGAGATGGCAATCCTGGATCAGTAATTTCGCCTTACTCGAGCAATCGGAGCTCTGCTCGAGTGGACCTGTTCTAACGCCTAGCAAAGTGGCAAGTTGTACTCTTTGGTATTCTGTATAAATTGCCGCAGCGTATGAATGTGGTCTTTGGTGCAAAGGCTATACCTTTCCGGAACCCGGCTTGTTCTGGAGGTTGGAAGTCGTCGAACCTGCGAGTGAGACGATTCGTAATGACTCTCGAAAACAACTTATAGATATGGCTCAGAAGCGAGATGGTTCTGTATTTCTTTAAGAGAGTCTTATCACCCTTCCTGAAAAACGCTTCTGCCCCATGCCTTAGGCGTTTTGCCCTCGAGGATGACTGAATTGAAAAGCTTCTAGAAGACTTTAAGTATCGGCTTTCCGCCCGCTCTCAGAAGCTCTGTTGTGATTCTGTCATCGCCCGCCGCCTTGCTGTTTTTAAGCTGCTTGAGTGCACTTGTTTTGAACGTGGATTTTATCAGCCGTGATCTTTCAAGCTTAACGTTGACACTCAATGTGCCTCTGACCATGCGGTGACCGCTTTCCGTCTTGGCAGCGCGCGCTGCCCATTTCGTAATGACAATTTTCCCTCTGTCGCCTCTTAAAACACCCACGAGAAGAGAGTGGGTAGTGCTATTCTTTTTATGTGCCGGCACTTCACAGCGCACTAGAAATCTTACCTATTGACTGTTCACCTTACAAAATATTTCTCACATACCACACATTCATACGCTGCGGCAATTTATACAGAATACCAAAGAGTACAACTTGCCACTTTGCTAGGCGTTAGAACAGGTCCACTCGAGCAGAGCTCCGATTGCTCGAGTAAGGCGAAATTACTGATCCAGGATTGCCATCTCCCTGGGGAGACACCGTTCGGAACCAAGCTCCCCCTTGGCCACGCATCCCTCGGCAACGGTACGTCTGACACCTTGGATTGGGTTTCGCTAGATTATCTGCCACCACTGTAAGTAATTGGAGGATATTTTTAAGCTACTGGACTGGAAAGGATTCGGCATTAACATCAATGGCGAGTACCTAACACACCTGCGGTTTGCCGATGATGTAGTTCTCATGGCTGAGACTTTGGAAGACCTGAACACAATGCTCGAAGATCTCAGCAATGCTTCCCAAAGAGTGGGTCTGAAGATGAACATGGATAAGACGAAAATCATGTCCAATGCCCATGTTGCATCCGCTCCAGTTAATGTTGGGAACATTACACTTGAAGTTGTTGACCACTATGTCTACCTAGGACAGACAATCCAATTAGGTAAGTCCAACTTCGAGAAAGAGATCTCTCGTCGAATCCAGCTCGGATGGGCAGCGTTTGGGAAGCTCCGGCATATATTTGCGTCCAAAATTCCTCAATGTCTCAAGACTAATGTCTTTGACCAGTGTGTGTTGCCAGTTATGACTTATGGAAGCGAGACGTGGTCTTTTACTATGGGTCTCATAAGAAGGCTCAAGGTTACCCAGCGAGCAATGGAGAGAGCGATGCTTGGTATTTCCCTGCTCGATCGAATCAGAAATGATGAGATCCGCAGGAGAACTAAAACGACCGACATCGCTCAAAGGATTGCTCAGTTGAAGTGGCAGTGGGCGGGACACATAGCGCGGAGAACCGATGGCCGTTGGGGCGGAAAGGTTCTCGAATGGCGACCGCGAACCGGACGACGTTCCGTGGGCAGGCCCCCTACAAGGTGGACCGACGATCTGGTCAAGGTCGCGGGAAGCCGCTGGATGCGGGCGGCGCAGGACCGATCGTTGTGGAGATCCTTGGGGGAGGCCTATGCCCAGCAGTGGGCGTCGTACGGCTGAAATGATGATGACTGTAAGTAATTACTTACAATCAAGAAAATTACTTACAGTGGCGCCCAGGGTGCACCGTCCCTCCTACTGTTCTTCCCAGCGTATGCGAACATAGAGTGGGACGAACAGCAGGTGAGCACGCGTGGAGGATATCTAGCTCGCACCCCGAGAGAGAGCTGACATAACAAACAAGACAAAATATTAGGAACTAGCATTTCCTCTTTATTTATAGTAATCTGACACGGGGCAGTTACCAGATTTCATTGTCCTTCAAGTTTTAAGTCTTCCATTATGTTTTGCAGAAGTAAGTTTACTCAATGCGCTTTTACTTACGCCATTTTCGCATTTCTTCTTCATGGACCAAATGAGTCTTAAAATCTAAACCGGCCACAGAAACAGTCTTAAAATAAGTATATGGTTTGTTCAGAGGGCCTACTAACAGATGTATAAATTTTAAACGGTAACTCAAAAATGTAAATTATGATCAAAATGGTCGGACTACATCTGGTCTTAAATTTGTGTTTGGCAACTTTCCATAGTCTTACTATTACGTATGGTAATTGGACAAAGCTGTACAACATGACAATAGCGAAACAATGCGCTAACCTAGAAATGTAAATAACTAACATAATTGGAGATTTTAAACTTATCACTATTATGGTTACGGCGAGTTACGATCTTTAAGACTTCGCTTATAGCATATACAATGGCGAAATCTATAACAATTTCACGAAGACAAACGGTAACCTTTTTCGTAATTTAAATGTCCACGGGCTACAGGTCTAATACAGTCGTTCATCGGAGGCGTCTAGACAGAGCAATCGTGCGGGGTACGCGGGGCAGGAGGGGAGAGTGTCCTTCCCATCTACCATACAAAATTTTGTTAGCTAGATGGGAGCTTTGCGACAGGGCTTTCGCATTTGATTTGAAATATTGAATTGGAAAAATAATATTTAGTTTCTTTTATATTGGTTTTATGTAGGGGGTTTTTAAGTGTGTTTATAACGATTTTTGAGGAATTCAAGATGCCGGCCGCGTTATTTTTTCAATTTTGTAATATTGGTGTTATGTAAGGGGTTTTTAGGGATGCTAAGCTCGATTTTGATGTGAGTTTTGGAATCCAAGATGGCGGCTGCACTTTTTTCAGTTTTGTGATATTGGTGTCATGTAAGGGGTTTTTTGGGGTTCTAAGCTCGATTTCGATGTGAGTTTTGGAATCCAAGATGGCGGCCGCACTTTTTTTCAGTTTTGTGATATTGGTGTCATATAAAGGGTTTTAGGGATGCTAAGCTCGATTTTGATGTATATTTTGGAATCCAAGATGGCGGCCGCGCTTTTTTTTCAGTTTTGTGATATTGGTGTCATGTAAGGGGTTTTTAGGGATGCTAAGCTCGATTTTGATGTGTGATTTGGAATCCAAGATGGCGGCCGCGCTTTTTTTTCAGTTTTGTGATATTGGTGTCATGTAAGGGGTTTTTAGGGATGCTAAGCTCGATTTCGATGTGAGTTTTGGAATCCAAGATGGCGGCCGCACTTTTTTCAGTTTTGTGATATTGGTGTCATATAAAGGGTTTTAGGGATGCTAAGCTCGATTTTGATGTATATTTTGGAATCCAAGATGGCGGCCGCGCTTTTTTTCAGTTTTGTGATATTGGTGTCATGTAAGGGGTTTTAGGGATGCTAAGCTCGATTTTGATGTGTGATTTGGAATCCAAGATGGCGGCCGCGCTTTTTTTCAGTTTTATGATATTGGTGTCATGTAAGGGGTTTTTAGGGATGCTAAGCTCGATTTCGATGTGAGTTTTGGAATCCAAGATGGCGGCCGCACTTTTTTTCAGTTTTGTGATATTGGTGTCATGTAAGGGGTTTTTAGGGGTTCTAAGCTCGATTTCGATGTGAGTTTTGGAATCCAAGATGGCGGCCGCACTTTTTTTCAGTTTTGTGATATTACAAATTACAAATTACAAATTACAAATTGCTTTATTTGCCATAAATAGGGTAATACATAAATGTGGTGTTATTATAAAATTAGGGAAATAAAGAGTCTTAAGGCCTATTTAGCCGTATTCAACAGCATGCAAACTTATGGTAAGTTATTACTAAATATAACATCAATCGTTCGACATGATAGCATCAATCACACTTAACACAAAAAACAACTAAGGTATATATTTCAGGAAATCTTCTATTGAATAAAAAGTCTTATCGATCAACCATTGCCTTAATGAAATACAAAATTTATTATATTTTAATTCTTTTATGTCATTGGGTATTTTATTGTAAATTTGTATACACATTGAATAGCTGTTATTTTGGAAACGCTTTGTTTTTGGTACGGTATTAAGAATAAGTTTATTTACATTTCTTAAGTTTCTTTGAGTTGCATCTTTTGTCTGCATAAACAAGTGACCATTTTGCTTAACATATTTTCCTATCTCCAATATATAGAGGCATGGGACTGGCATAATATTCATCGATTTAAAATAAGGTTTGCAAGAGACATCCGGTGCAATGTTGCATATGGCACGGATGCATTTTTTTTGTGCAACAAACACCTTTTTTATATTGGTTCCATTACCCCAGATTAGTAGACCATATCTTATTACTGATTCCACATATGCATGATATGCCATGATCGCCGTTTCTTTATTTGCCAGTAAAGCAAGCTTGTACAATGCAAACACAAATCGATTTATTTTTCCACACACTTTCTCTATCTGGTCTTTCCACATTAATGTCACATCTATATTTATGCCTAAATATGTCACATTAGTCGCATTCGAGAGAATTTGTCCATTTATATCAATGTCAATATTTTGATTTCGAAAATTATTAAAATTAATTAAACATGTTTTATTTAAATTAATGTCAAGATTATTTTTATTAAGCCATTCAATTATATATGTCATTGCATTTATTATGTCTATTTTGTGTTGCTCTATGTCACTATTTTCATTAGTCGTAACCAATACTGAGATGTCATCAGCAAATAATATAAGTTTGTGATTTGAAATTCTAGATATGTCATTTATGTAAATCAAAATCAATAGTGGTCCAAGTATACTACCTTGGGGGATCCCTGTGTTATTGAACTCCAGTTTAGATCGAGATACATGCCTAGTGCATTTCGTATCCAATTGCTCTATTTCAACACATTGTGATCTATTTTCTAAATATGATTTCAACCAATTGTATGCAGGACCCCTAATACCATAATTGTCTAATTTGTCCAGTAGTTGACTATGCAAAACGCGATCGAATGCTTTTGACATGTCAAGAAAAATCACGGAGGTAAATTTCTTTTCATTAGTTCTTTGCAAGACGTCATTAACCAGATGAAATAAAGCTTGTGTTGTCGACTTGTTTTTATGGAAACTATATTGATTTTGATTTATAACGTTAAATTTATTAAGAAAGGATACAAGTTGATCACACATAGCTCTTTCAAAATTTTTTGCAAATATTGAGATTAAAGTTATTGGCCGGAAATTTGTCATATCAGTGTTGTCACCTTTTTTGTATAACGGTTTGACAACAGCTACTTTCAATCTTTCTGGAAAAACACCAGATTCTAGAGAAAGATTTACAAGGTAGGCCAAAATTAGACTAAGTTGTTCTTTGCATGATTTTAATACTGCGGTACATACATTGTCATAACCTTCAGATTTGGTATTATTTAATGAGGATATTAATTTAAGCATGTCATTTTCATTTATAGGAGTAAGAAAAATTGAATTATGAAATTGACTTTTATTACATGTATTTTCAGTATTGTAGCTTGATTGATTGGGTACGTCAATAAAGTATTTATTAAATTCTAAAGCAATGTCAGAGGGGTCAGTTACGTCTTTGTTGTTGACAACTATTTTATCAATATATTTTTTTGTTTTAATATTAGTCGTCTCGTCTTTTATTAATGTCCATGTTGCTTTGCTTACATTTTTACTATTTGTGATGTAATTTCTGTGAGCTATTTTCTTAGAACTGACAATGCATTTTTTGAGTAGTTTATTGTAAGTCATATATTTAATTTTATCTCTTTGTTTCTTACTAGTGTAGTATTTGTAACGTAGTGATCTTTTTGTCAAACAACTTTTTTTTTAGTCCTTTCGAGATCCAAGGGAGTTTTTTTGACATCTTAACTTTAACTCTGATTATAGGAAAACAAAGGTTATAAAGAAGGCAGAATATGTCATGAAATTCGTTAAATGCCTCCTGTACGTTATCATGTTTATAGACTTCGGCAAACGATAGGCATTGAAGATGTTGTTTAAATCTTTCAATATTCTCGTCAGAATAAATTCTTTTATGAATAAATATAGTTTTGGGAGTTTCTATTTTCTGCATCACTGCAAATTGTAAGATCTGAGCAGTATTGTGATCAGAGAGGTACAATGGGAGAACTTTTCCTATTGCGTGAGTTATATTACTTATTATTAAGTCAAGGCAAGAATTTTGACGAGTCGGCTCTGTTATATGTAGCTCAAGATTATATCTAGTCAAAATTTCCCTTGGATGCGTCACATTTTTATTATGACATTCGAGCATATTAATGTTTAGATCACCTGTGAGTATAATTTTTTTATTTGGAAATTTTAAATAACATTTGTGTAATAATAACTCAAGTCTTTCCAGAAAACATGCAATATATCTTTGTACCCTAGATGGTGTTCTATATACACAGATAACAATAATATTATTAGAAGTTAGATTTACTGCACAACATTCGAAATGGTACATTATAGCAAGATTATCGAAGGTGTTGATTGATTGATTGATTGAATTGATTTTTTTGTATTCAATACCCTTTTTATTAGTATGCAGATATATTGGTGTCATATAAAGGGTTTTTAGGGATGCTAAGCTCAATTTTGATGTATGTTTTGGAATCCAAGATGGCGGCCGAGCTTTTTTTTCAGTTTTGTGATATTGGTGTCATGTAAGGGGTTTTAGGGATTTCTAAAATTTCTTACATTTTTAAATTTGCTTTGCTGTTTTCTTGTCAAAATAGTACCAGAAACCGAGTTTCATCAAAATCGGCCAACAAAAAAAATTTGAGCGCCATCTTTAATTTTTTTACAATTTTGACATTGCGTTGCTATTTTCTTGACAAAATAGTACCAGAAACCGAGTTTCATCAAAATCGGCCGACAAACAAAAAGTTGGCCGCCATCTTGGATTTTTAATATTAGGTTGCTGTTTTTTGTCAAAATAGTACCAAAAACCGAGTTTCATCAAAATCTGCCCACAAACAAAAAAGTTCGCTGCCATCATATTATTCCCATAGGATAACGTCTCGTTCTCGTGCAGTCCACGCGGTCGTAACCGCGGGCGAAAGGCTAGTCACAATATAAACCTGTGAACTTCGCCATATCTATATACCTTTTTAGTAAGTTAGTCAAGATGTATAAAATGTAACTCCTTTTTTTCGGCGGAATCTTACATCTATACGCGTGACAACCCTTACAGTTTTACAACTGTCTGGACATCGGCGGCATTTTCGCCAATGTCAAACGCGATGACTGACTGTATACAGGATCATTTTTTTATCAGTGCACAAATTGTTAGGATCGACTCAGAATCGGTAAGTGAACAACTTTCTCCTAGAAACATAGGTCGAAATATGACAAAAATTTTTTGACCTTTCATACAAATCGGACTGATCACGTGATCGAATTAGTATGGGAAGCCGAAAAATTTTTGTCGTATTTCGACCCATGTTTCTAGGAGAAAGTTATTCACTTATCGATTCTGAGTCGATCCTAAAAATTTGTGCACTGATAAAAAAATTACCCTGTATAGTAAGTAGACTGTGGTATTGCTATCTTATATTGCAAAACTATCGATACTATCGATAGTATTGTTCCCGAAAGTTACGAAAGCTATCGATTACATCGATAGTATTGATACCTTTGAAATAGAGGTAACAGTCGATTGTCCAAAACTATTTTATTTATATTGAAAAGCAATACTATCGATACTTTCGCCGTCAGTGATCGATACTATCGATAGTATTATTTTTACAGATAGTATTGCACTAAAAGAGAGATCGATACTATCGACAGTATTGATAGTATTGAAACTATCGAAAACTCTCGATTCTATTGTTTTTGCTTAAACTATCGATTGACTATCGAAATGCTATCGATAGTGGACTCTCGATCGGCAACACTACACTCTGTCGTCCGCCATTTTGTTTGAGGCTGCTTTTCCTTTTGGCGATTGATCAGCTTTCTTCTTGAAATTCAATCGGACTAATTGTAATTAAGAGCTTATTCATTCATATTATCCCGAAAAAATGGTTTACAACAGGCAATGTAAGTAAAATATTTTGCTATATTATGATAAAAGTGCGCTTTAGAGTGTTTATTGATCGAAGCATGCATGACTGACTGAATTCATTTCTTTCACATTTCGTAGCGTTTATGTAAACCACTACAGTCGTACCCAATATATTCTACAGACAATAAAGTTTTTGTGACACCTAGCGAATCCACATACATTGTATTAGCCAAATCTTGTATTTTGGCAGATAACACTCGGAACTCGGGCAGCGGCCGCTACAACTCCGGCCAGTTCGTTGCAGCAGGACCGGTAAGCATCATGATAAAGTTGACAACTTACTTGCAAAATAATGTTACTTATACTAAAACCATTCGGCCCTTTGCTGACGGCGGGGCGGGGCAGTCTTTTTAACCGCGAAGGATTCCCTTTGTGCTATCGTTCGCGGCGAAATTGATTGACCGGCACGCCCTGGCCTGCCGCGCCGTCTGCAAAACGCCTTCTATTTTAATTTACCAATACTTATAACTGACTTGTTATGACAGCAAATGGCGAGCCCCACAAGCCCTGGTACTGGCTATACAAAGTCAACAGTTACCCTCTGACTGGCGCGTAGGCCTTGACCATCCGTAGCCGCATTATACGAGATGTAAGCGCATGAAACACGCTCAACTAATCTCGTGTAATGTTTGGCTTCCACCAGTGGCACTTTATTAAAAAAAGTTTTTAATTGTCAACTGCTTAGCCTGTGGTGAGAGCTTAAAGAGATGGTGGCTTCTAGCCTCTCAGAGGGTATCCCTGTGGGTTGAGAATACGTTATGAACACGAGACATGTAGAGTTTCGTGCACATATAAGGTTCTCTAGACTTAAGTAGACAGTAAGCTGCCCCGGATTTCTAGCATGCGACCACCCTCTGAAATTAGAACCGGTATTGAAAGCTGGACAAGTGTCATTTTTTGTCAATAACATGACTAGAAATGACCACTAAAACTGCCACTAATTAAATGACTTGTTCGATTTCACTGGGTGACAACATGATAGGAATATGGTTGGAGTTGGGTAATGTGAAACCACCCTTACTGTATGGCTGAGGTGTGAATGCTTAAAGCTGACATTTGAATGATGGGTGAGAGAGAGTGAGAGGTGCGACACATGACCCACATGGCTGAACCAGGCCAGTTGGCGGTGGGCCTGAACTCCGGTGATGCTGTCATTTTACTGGTGATATGGCTAATCAAGTAAGTGTATTTAATTTTAATGTAAGTAAATTGTTTTTATTTTAAAAATAAACTTTATATTTTGGTTATAGTCTTAATTATTTAATCTAATGTACACATTAAGTAGTTTGAAGTAATGTACTATGACAAATATTTTAGATAATCATTGCTTTGGAGTAATTTTTTTAACAAAATTGCTCTTAAGGTAAATTTCTCTTAATTGCACACTTGTCCAAGGCAAATGCATCTCATGACATGACCCGTGCGAAAGTATTTTTAGAATTCTTGTACTTATATGAAAACCTCATTAAATGGTTCATCAAAATTCGGATACATTGCAGGTGTGCGAGGTTTCATAGGATTTCAGAGAATTGGGTACTTGACTAATTTTTTTTATTGACTTAAAATGTTTTGAATTAGTAGCAACACAACTTAGGTAGGTACTTATTTATTTTCAAATATCTTGCATACTTTCAGCGATATAGAGCATCAATCTTTCTAATAAGACCAAGAGAGCACTATCGAAATGTGACGTCACATTTATATAGCGCCATACTCGCCATAGAAAATTTCGGTTTAGACAGAGATAGCTAGAGTCATAATTAAGTACCTAGCTCATAATACGCTTGTTATAATACACATTGAATTTCTTTTTTCACATTTGCTATTCAATAATCCTTACTTCATCACTATCACTACATAGTATAAAACAAAGTCGCTTTCTCTGTCCCTATGTCCCTTTGTATGCTTAAATCTTTGAAACTACGCAACGGATTTTGATGCGTTTTTTTTAATAGATAGAGTTATTCAAGAGGAAGGTTTATATGTACTTTTTATCCCGATATTCCCACGGGAACGGGAACCACGCGGGTGAAACCGCGGGCGGCCGCTAGTATATTATAAATGCGTCTCTGTCTGTCTGTGTGTTACACAATCACACCTAAACTACTGAACCGATTTGAATGAATTTTGGTACAGAGATAGTCTAGAGCCTGAGAAAGGACATAGGCTACTTTTTATTCCTGAAAAATATCACCTTCCCGCGGGATAACGTCGTGTAGTACACGCGGGCGAAGCCGCGGGCGGAAGACTAGTGTTATATTTCTAAATGTCATAATTAAATATCTACATTTCGACAACAATCAAATAGCCAATTCTAAAATTCGATTCATTTTGCTCATTCGATGTATTCACCTCGTGAGAAGTGTGCATTCACCTTCAATGTGTACCCATAATTGTTAATATCACGACAAACAGCAGCAACAACAACAGCAACAGCATCAGCAGCAACAGCATCAACAGCAGCAACAGTTCGCGCCGCCGCCGCCGCCGCCGCCGCAACCGGCGCAACCGGCGCCGTACACCAACCGCAACGTGCAAACCGTCAACATACAGCCCACTAACTCACAGCCGCAGCAGTTCCCCAACAAAGTGCAGGTTACAAACTTTGCCAAAGAACACTACATTGTAGAATGACGTTAGATAGAATTCTATTCTATTGGGTGGGATTAGGGCATCGAACCCGGGTTTACCCGGTCCGGAAAAACCCGGGTTTACCCGGGTTTTAAGGAATACAAAAAACCCGGGTTTGATTTTAAAAGAACCCGGTTTTTTCGAGTTTTTCTGGTATTTTTAATACTTTGTGAAAAACGAAATATATGTAGCTTACTTCCGCAAAAAAACAACCAACAAACCAACACCAACATTTGGTGTTGGTTTTCGCACGAACTATCTCCTGAGGATGCTCCGGGTTGTGGCGAAACACGTGTAGAGTAGTCTAATCGGTGAAGATGTAAGGTGTATTGCTGTCTTGCTAAATGCAGTTATTGTGCACTGGTATTTAAGTGGTGTGCATATGCAATTTTTTGCGGGCGGGCGGTGCATCTTGCATATTGTGTTTTTTTGCGGAAGTAAGCTACATATATTTCGTTTTTCACAATGGTTAGGGACTTCCGCCAAGTGACGCCTAATTCAATCAAATATTTTTAATACTTTTCTTTTTGTTATTTATTGAGTACAAGCTACTGCGAATGAAATAATAAATGGAATAAAACCACACTTTGATAAATTATTACAATAAAAGTTGCTTTGTTGCTGCGTTCGTACCAAGAAAACAAGCAAAGCAAGTTAAATGGAACGCGCGCGATGCGTCCATCTTAGGACATGGAGAGGGTTCAATGTGGACTCCACATTTTACCCCATGGAACCATATGGAATTAGAACTAGTTCTCCGATCTCTTCGACTAGTTTGTCATATATTGCTCATGAAGACGACGATGTAGATGTTAAACGCCAAACTCCACTGAAGATACCTCGTGTTAGCTCTTCCATGGGTAATATTCACATTCGCCACAACGAGGTTCTCAAAGCTCTCCGTGGTCTAGGAAATAAGGTTAGTGGTCCTAATGGAATCCCGGCAATAGTCCTGCGTAACTGTGCACCCTAGTTGTCTCATATCTTGAGCCGCCTCTAATTTGAGACAGGACTTGTCTTGTTCCTCAGTCGTGGAAGCGTGCCAATGTGCAGCCCATACCTAAAAAAGGTAGTCAAGCCAACCCCTCTAACTACAGGCTGATTTCAGTCACGTTCATACTCTGCAAGACTACGGAGCATGTACTGAATAAACATCTATTGGCGTAACTTGAAACTAACGAGCTCCCTAGTGACTGCCGCGGACGGTCGACTGGAGAACTTCTCGTGTACGCCACCCACCTTTGGAATCAAGCGTTCGATAGACATGGCGAAGCACTTGCTGTCTCACTTGATATTTCCAAAGCATTTGATAGGGTCTGGCATGATAGCCGAATTGGCAAGCTTCCCTCATATAGAATCTCTGACGGCCTCTGCATCTGGATCACCGACTTCCTTAGGAACCGTTCAATTCGAGTCGTTGTGGATGGTCAGACATCTGACTTGAAGAACATCAACGCTGGGGTTCCCCTAGGTTCGGTATTATCTGCAACACTATTTCTTCTCCACATTAACGACCTGTTATGGTGCCTGGTACATTTGGTTATGACGATGACACCAGTGTGTCTAGCAGATATCTTGCAGATGGAAGGGCTACTAGTGATGAAGTTCAGTCTTGTCGAGTTTCAACGCCTCGCCACGCAGGCGTGTCTTTTCCAAGATAAACGGAGTCCCTTTCAACTAGCTCCGACTTTCCTGGGTGTATCCTTACCAGTAACCGAGAACCTGCAAATTGGCATTACTCTATAATCGGAGCTGAACTTCGGTGAGTATATCGACGCAATTGGTAAAACTGCTGCCAGAAAACTGGGCGTCCTCTCAAAGTTCTTTACAAAGCACAAATTCATCCGTGCATGGAGTACTGCTACTGTCACCTTTGAGATGGCTCCACTAAAGTTTTAGTAGTAGTTTCACATGTATCTTATTGCATTACCCGTGTTTTCAAGCAAATAAACAATTTTGATTAGATTTTTGAAGCACCAACTGGGAGTTTTAGATGCGTTTGAAAACCGCGCAAAGAAGTTCATTGAGACACAACTTTAGAAAAAGCTTCAAAGTCTCAGTCATCGCCGTAGAGTTGCTGTTGCTAGTCTGTCGGTGTTTTACCGGACTCACTTTGGAGAGTGCGCACAGGAACTGCACAATCTTGTTCCTCCAGCGCCTTTCCACCATCGGGTTACCAGATGCAGGTCAGCTTACCATCCATACATCGTAGACATACCACCTGTCCGTACTAAGCGCTTCGCCAGTACTTTTTGAATGCGAGCTGCTAATGATTGGAATGCGCTACCTGCGAATGCGTTCCCCGATCATTCTTCTTCTTTTTATCAATACGGGCGGTTTCTTCAACTCGACGTCTATTGCGACAATTTTGCGTCCGGAGGGTGGGCGGCCAGAACACTCCAGCCAGCGCAGCTCAGCCAGGAACGCTCTAAGAGCTTTCACATTCGTGATCGCTTCCTGGACGCTGCCCGGCGAGCTGAGGTACCTCGCCCGGTAGGGGCCACCCCCCTGCATTCCAGCAGTACGTGGGCAGCTGTTTCTTCTTCCTTCATTCACCCTCTGCATCGGGGACTGTCGGTGACATCTAAATTAAAAAGATGTCTGTTAAATTGTCCATGACCAGTAATAGCACCAGGCGAAGTTGCGGTCTGCAGTTGTATCAGGGCCCTGGATAGACGCGCGTCCACGCGCGGTTGTGCGAGTTTCGCCTGTCTGCACGAATCCAGCGAGCTCCAGTTAAGTTGGTGTAATTCTATAGTGCGTTCACGGATCTTATTTGCAAACCAGTTTGTTGGGATAGGCGCGATCGGCTCTGGGCCAACAGGGGTCGAGCCGGATGCGCGTCTGGCCATTATAACCTTGGCCTTTTCAAAGCAAGAGTGAATGGGCATTGCGCATCTCCTGGGTACCTGGGTAAGCATACAACATCCTAGACTGCATACTGTTTGCTATGCTGGATGGTGATCAAATGCGTGCATACTGCATACCCTGTACAAATATTTAAAAAAAAATCGTCCCGAAATTTATGATGGCCAGTCCTGCAAGTCTGTAAAGGCGCTAAGTTAGTAATCTATACTTACTAAGTTTTAAGATATTCTGAAATAATTTAAATCTATGATGATTTTTTTTTATATTAGATAGGTAACTGTTTTTGTAATTTGGAAAGTACTTACTATTTTTCATTTATTTTAATCCTTCCACATTCTTAACATCTTGTACTCATTATAAAAATTGATATAATAACTCAGTTTCTTGTATTCAATAAAATTATAACAAAAAGATCGAAAAGCTCGAAAAACCCGGTCTACCCGGGTTTTGATTACTCTTAGACCCGAAAACCCGGGTTTTCAAAATTGAACCGAGTTTCGATGCCCTAGGTGGGATGCGTGTAGAACCATTTGCTCACGGAGTAACAAACATTCCATATGTCAGTCTATTTTTTCTCTTAGTATTAGGTGCATTAATTTTTTTTTTCTCCATCATCGTTTTTTGTAGCCACACACAAAGCAATTACTTTGCAATCCACATCTGAACTAAGCCAGAAGTATACTTGCCCTAGTAATGCTTGTAGAACGCCATGCAAAGCATTGTGTGTGTACACTATCAACGTTCTTTAAACGCAACGCTGAGCGCCCAATATGTACAAGCTCTTTAGGATGTTGATAAACGCTGCAACTGCAACTTTAATAAAAATAATTAGTTCTTTTGCGCTCAGTGTCTAATAAACTAATACTAGTTACAATGTACTTGAAAGTGTAATATTGATTGATTGGATGCACGCTGCAACTGCAACTTTAATAAAAATAATTAGTTCTTTTGCGCTCAGTGTCTAATAAACTAATACTAGTTACAATGTACTTGAAAGTGTAATATTGATTGATTGGATGCAGGAAGGAGACATAGACATGAAGGAGGAGCCCGACGCGGAGGCAGCCGCCAGCGAGGACTCGTCGCGCCCGCCCTGGATGAAAAGTAAGCTGTTTGGAGGTAACCGCAGTATTCTGCTTAAGGGGCTGACGTGACCCAACTAGCGCCGCCAGTTGATTCTATTTTATTTCCACTTTTAAATCTTAATTTCTAAAAATAAGAATCAGTTACGGTCTTGTAAATAATGTTAATTATTTATTGAATATCTTTACACAAGTTGAAAAGTATTCAGTTTTAAAACGGTATTTTGTTAAAAGTAACTACTTTTGATTCAAACCCGTTTTTAAACTATTGAACGCATTTTTCAATGTTGTAACGTTATTCAATAAATTAGACGTCATTCACAAGACATTGACTGATTCCTTTTTAGAAGTTAGACTTATTTGGAATAAATAAAATAAAATCGACTTGCGGCGCTAGTTGACTCATGTCAGCCCCTTAATTTGAACGCTGTACCCTATGTTATTAGCTGCGTTATTCTGGGGGAATTATTATTTATAGGGGGGACGCCAGCGAAGCCAGACATCCCCCCTACGTTGTCCCAGCTGCATTATTCTGGGGGAAAGTAGGAACTAACCTGGGACCGTACTCTGAAACGCTAATCCGAAACTTCGGTTAGCCCCGCCCCTTTCACTCGATTCTGTCCCGACTAGAGAGTGAGAGTGACGGGTATACCGAAGTTTCGGGTTTTGCGTTTCAGAGTAGGCCCTCTGTATTCCCATTGACCCCATGACCTTTGCTCACGTTTATCATCTAATGAGAGACAACATCTATTTGGTAGATTTACAAATGGTTACCTTTTTATAGCCATTATTCGATTTAATGCATATCCAGTACAAACATAAACAAAAAAAAACACTAGATAGTAGCTGTATGATTTGTTTCAGTTAAGAAGATAAGCAAGAAGGAGAAGAGGCGTCGCCAGAACGCGCACTTGCGGCGTCTGATCACGCCCAAGAACGCTCTCATGGTGCTCAACGAGATGATGCTGCACGAGCAGCTGGCTAACGTAAGCTGCTTTATGTTAATGACTGCATATTGTTAGAAGGGGCGTCTGATCACGCCCAAGAACGCTCTCATGGTGCTCAATGAGATGATGCTGCACGAGCAGCTGGCTAACGTAAGCTGCTTTATGTTAATGACTGCATATTGTTAGAAGGGGCGTCTGATCACGCCCAAGAACGCTCTCATGGTGCTCAACGAGATGATGCTGCACGAGCAGCTGGCTAACGTAAGCTGCTTTATGTTAATGACTGCATATTGTTAGAAGGGGCGTCTGATCACGCCCAAGAACGCTCTCATGGTGCTCAACGAGATGATGCTGCACGAGCAGCTGGCTAACGTAAGCTGCTTTATGTTAATGACTGCATATTGTTAGAAGGGGTGTCTGATCACGCCCAAGAACGCTCTCATGGTGCTCAACGAGATGATGCTGCACGAGCAGCTGGCTAACGTAAGCTGCTTTATGTTAATGACTGCATATTGTTAGAAGGGGTGTCTGATCACGCCCAAGAACGCTCTCATGGTGCTCAACGAGATGATGCTGCACGAGCAGCTGGCTAACGTAAGCTGCTTTATGTTAATGACTGCATATTGTTAGAAGGGGCGTCTGATCACGCCCAAGAACGCTCTCATGGTGCTCAACGAGATGATGCTGCACGAGCAGCTGGCTAACGTAAGCTGCTTTATGTTAATGACTGCATATTGTTAGAAGGGGCGTCTGATCACGCCCAAGAACGCTCTCATGGTGCTCAATGAGATGATGCTGCACGAGCAGCTGGCTAACGTAAGCTGCTTTATGTTAATGACTGCATATTGTTAGAAGGGGCGTCTGATCACGCCCAAGAACGCTCTCATGGTGCTCAACGAGATGATGCTGCACGAGCAGCTGGCTAACGTAAGCTGCTTTATGTTAATGACTGCATATTGTTAGAAGGGGCGTCTGATCACGCCCAAGAACGCTCTCATGGTGCTCAACGAGATGATGCTGCACGAGCAGCTGGCTAACGTAAGCTGCTTTATGTTAATGACTGCATATTGTTAGAAGGGGCGTCTGATCACGCCCAAGAACGCTCTCATGGTGCTCAATGAGATGATGCTGCACGAGCAGCTGGCTAACGTAAGCTGCTTTATGTTAATGACTGCATATTGTTAGAAGGGGTGTCTGATCACGCCCAAGAACGCTCTCATGGTGCTCAACTTTCTCTTTCTCTTTCTTTCTCTTTCTTTCTACTAAGTGAGCGGATCGCGCGTGGGAAACCCGGTACAGTCAAACGTATAGCGCGTACCAAAAATATCTGAACATTTGACAAACTACACACACAGCACAATACAGTACTTTTTCTGAAATAAAAAAATAATACTGGTTAAATTATTTATTTTCATTTTTATTTGCATTTATTATGCAACTGCAACATTTATGGTGCACTTCCATTTGTTGTTATTTTTTCTCAAACATCAAATGAAAATGCACCTTTACGTCTTGAGATAAGGAAGATTTTTGTCAAACATTGAGATATTTTTGGTAGCTGTGAACGCTCGGACCAATATTAAAATTGTAAGCGGACTGTACAATTTTAATACTGATTTCCTTAAGTTGTCACGCTAAATATCTTTCTCTTTAACACTTCATGCAGTTGTCATGCTCTTTCATGTGTTCTGCAGGAGGTTCATATTGTTTTATTGGTATTCCAAAGGGAAGACTCGTTTTAATTAACCTTGTTAGCCTGACTGCGCTGCTTTTTGGCTAATCCTTTGTCGAGACAATCCTATTCTTATATGGATAAAGTAAGCTACAAACCATAACAGATTTCACAGAGATTAATTCCAGTTCAGAAGGCACATTAACATCAGTTTAAATGATTCAATTTGTTAAAGGGGAAAATGTTGTTTCTTATAGAATTTCAAAGTGGAAGCAGCAGAAACACCCAACCAATACTACAAGACTCAGAAGAACAGCTTCTGCGCTGACCTTACGCTCGATGGCGTCTCTTACAAGGGTTATGGTGAGTCAAATAATTTATAACGGCACTACTATAATTTTAGAGAAAATGTTTCAATGTCTATCTTTTATAGGCCAATGATCTATAATTTTACTACTTAGGGCTAACCCACACGTATCACAACCACACCACATCGCAGCCTCATAATGTGGTCATGTGTGAATAGTGTCGAGGCAGCTTTTCGCAGTTTCGTTGTGGTTGCGTGACAATGTGTGAAAATGTCGATGTGGTTGCGTTGTTGCTATGAGTTGCGATGTGGTTACGTTACGTCGTATGAAGACACTGTTCGACTCCGGCTCTCATAAAAGATGTTGTACATAAAGGGCCTCAGTCTGTGGGGCCCTTTCCCCTTTATGCCATCTGTGGGCCACAGACGATCTGTTTCCCAGTTGGGTCGGTCTGTCAGTTGGCCGCGTCGGCTAAAACTGACTACTATCAACTTCTAGTTTGTGGCCTCAAAGCCGGTTTTCGATTAATGCCGACAAGCAATGATCGGTCTAGTGTGTGGTCGACGGATGTCTCGAACGTCAGACGGCCTATCCGGGGGGCTACCGCGTAAGCGTAAAGCGTAACTGTATGGATATGAACTTCATACTTTTTTGGAACGTTAAGTCAATTTTATAAAAAAAATCGCTGTTATCGGCTCCCTGTTTAGTGATGTCGGGTATAACGATAGCTAGCTAGAAACGTTTAACAGAACAAAGCAGCAAAAATCTATCAAACTAAGGAATTCAAATGACAGTTGAAGTCCATGTAGCGAGTGTGCCTCACTTTACGGGGCTTCCGCTGAAAATCAGCGTCACAGCTTAATGTTGTGGCAAATAAGCTGAGCGGAGACCTTTTTGGCACCTATTTAACTGTATTTTTTAGTTTAAAAATTATTTATTGTAATGTCTGGTGCTAAATAAACGTTTTTCATTCATTCATTCATGTACATATCCATATTTTTTAGCCGGTAGCCCCCTTGATCTAGGACGACAAGCGGACTGGGGCCACTGGGGGCCAAGTCTGCTAACGTTAAGTTATTAATCGTGTTTCAATTGTAGTTCAATGGGAGTGCTTTTTTACACACTAGTTACAAGAATTATGACAGTATGATGTGATATGTAAAGGTGTGCTATTATGTTATATTCGTATATTATAGCATATCGTTATGCTACATTAAAATATTAGGTTATTTTTAATGCTATAATATATTAGTATTAAGTACCTAATATAATAAATAGCCTATTATAACCTATGTTAAGCTAAAAGTAGTTATTAATGTTTTTACACTACTTAATGATCAATTACTTACTATTAATAAACCAATTCTTTATTATTTTTTCCACTATTTTACAAATAACAACACGAATAAATTCATATTACGCTATTAAAAACAGAATTCTTAAGTACTTTTTAAGCCTCGAGCGAGCGTGAGTTCGCGATCAAGAATTCCACAGGACAGCATTAGTTAAATATACTAATAACAGTAATAAATGTTATAGCAGAAAAATAACATGTTCGTTCAAATCGCATGTCGTACGTGATTTATGATATTAGTCCTTATTGATAAGACATTAGAGTCTGTCTCAACTGTTTCAAATATAACGCGTTATTTGGTTTTACAACTTTCAAAATTCAACTCTATTTCTATTTGATAGAGTTGAATTTTGATAGATTTGATTACCAAGAAAAGAGAGAGCAATACTTGCATCGCGTGCGGCTGGAATAACGGCTGGATAGAGAAGGAGAACACAGTTCATTCGTTGAGTTCTGTCTTTTCATTTGTTCATTTCGAATACACTAGATGGCGTGCGGCGGGCGCCCTACTTGATATAATTTAATATAGCAATAGCAGAATAAGTTATATTTTTATATTAGGTGCGATAGTTATATTTTTATAACGTTATGCTATATGCGTTATCGAATATAACGCACACCTTTAGTGATGTGAATGTAGTGGGTGGTGTGAGTCACACCGTGTGACAATCAGTAGTATTGTGAAAAAAGTATACATTTCTTGTAACAAGTGTGTAAAAAAGCACTACAATTGAAACACGACTGAGACACGATTATGACTTAACGCTAGCAGACTTGGCCTCTGATCGTCTATGAGGCCGTTTATAGGAAAGTGATCGATAACTGTTACGTGTGCAGGCGGCAACAAGCTGATCGCTCGCAACGCGGCGGCGGAACAGGCCATCCGCGACCTGATCATCAAGCGCATGCAAAAGGCCGTCAGCCACGAGCTGGCCAGCGCCAACAGCGCGGCCGCCAACAACTCCCAAGGCGCCCAGGACGGTAAGCAGACTGTATGTGTGCAGGCTACCAGCTGATAGCAGGCCATCCGCGACCTGATCATCAAGCGCATGCAGAAGGCCGTCAGCCACGAGCTGGCCAGCGCCAACAGCGCGGCCGCCAACAACTCCCAAGGCGCCCAGGACGGTAAGCAGACTGTATGTGTGCAGGCTACCAGCTGATAGCAGGCCATCCGCGACCTGATCATCAAGCGCATGCAGAAGGCCGTCAGCCACGAGCTGGCCAGCGCCAACAGCGCGGCCGCCAACAACTCCCAAGGCGCCCAGGACGGTAAGCAGACTGTATGTGTGCAGGCTACCAGCTGATAGCAGGCCATCCGCGACCTGATCATCAAGCGCATGCAGAAGGCCGTCAGCCACGAGCTGGCCAGCGCCAACAGCGCGGCCGCCAACAACTCCCAAGGCGCCCAGGACGGTAAGCAGACTGTATGTGTGCAGGCTACCAGCTGATAGCAGGCCATCCGCGACCTGATCATCAAGCGCATGCAGAAGGCCGTCAGCCACGAGCTGGCCAGCGCCAACAGCGCGGCCGCCAACAACTCCCAAGGCGCCCAGGACGGTAAGCAGACTGTATGTGTGCAGGCTACCAGCTGATAGCAGGCCATCCGCGACCTGATCATCAAGCGCATGCAAAAGGCCGTCAGCCACGAGCTGGCCAGCGCCAACAGCGCGGCCGCCAACAACTCCCAAGGCGCCCAGGACGGTAAGCAGACTGTATGTGTGCAGGCTACCAGCTGATAGCAGGCCATCCGCGACCTGATCATCAAGCGCATGCAGAAGGCCGTCAGCCACGAGCTGGCCAGCGCCAACAGCGCGGCCGCCAACAACTCCCAAGGCGCCCAGGACGGTAAGCAGACTGTATGTGTGCAGGCTACCAGCTGATAGCAGGCCATCCGCGACCTGATCATCAAGCGCATGCAAAAGGCCGTCAGCCACGAGCTGGCCAGCGCCAACAGCGCGGCCGCCAACAACTCCCAAGGCGCCCAGGACGGTAAGCAGACTGTATGTGTGCAGGCTACCAGCTGATAGCAGGCCATCCGCGACCTGATCATCAAGCGCATGCAGAAGGCCGTCAGCCACGAGCTGGCCAGCGCCAACAGCGCGGCCGCCAACAACTCCCAAGGCGCCCAGGACGGTAAGCAGACTGTATGTGTGCGGGCTACCAGCTGATAGCAGGCCATCCGCGACCTGATCATCAAGCGCTTGCAGAAGGCCGTCAGCCACGAGCTGGCCAGCGCCAACAGCGCGGCCGCCAACAACTCCCAAGGCGCCCAGGACGGTAAGCAGACTGTATGTGTGCGGGCTACCAGCTGATAGCAGGCCATCCGCGACCTGATCATCAAGCGCTTGCAGAAGGCCGTCAGCCACGAGCTGGCCAGCGCCAACAGCGCGGCCGCCAACAACTCCCAAGGCGCCCAGGACGGTAAGCAGACTGTATGTGTGCGGGCTACCAGCTGATAGCAGGCCATCCGCGACCTGATCATCAAGCGCTTGCAGAAGGCCGTCAGCCACGAGCTGGCCAGCGCCAACAGCGCGGCCGCCAACAACTCCCAAGGCGCCCAGGACGGTAAGCAGACTGTATGTGTGCAGGCTACCAGCTGATAGCAGGCCATCCGCGACCTGATCATCAAGCGCATGCAGAAGGCCGTCAGCCACGAGCTGGCCAGCGCCAACAGCGCGGCCGCCAACAACTCCCAAGGCGCCCAGGACGGTAAGCAGACTGTATGTGTGCGGGCTACCAGCTGATAGCAGGCCATCCGCGACCTGATCATCAAGCGCTTGCAGAAGGCCGTCAGCCACGAGCTGGCCAGCGCCAACAACTCCCCAAGTCGCCCAGGACGGTAAGCTCCTATATTTGAATCAGTGCTTCTGGGTGCTCCTACTAATTACTCCTACTGATAGCAGCACTGGGACACCCATGTCCTGATGCTCCTATTGAACATAAAAACAACGGGGAATAACGTAATATTCCAAAAATTCCTCCTGTTCCTATCACATTACATATTGTACGGACAAACAAAAAATCCTTTTTAAGCAAAAAAGAAGAAATAATTTTCAATCAAATATTTTAAAAATTATACTCTTTATACTAAACAGTTCAATGTTTTAACCTTTAACTTATCTATGTATTTCCAAATAGTGACCCACAGTTATGTTACCACGTTGAAGTGATAACTGATTTTCGCAAATTATAGTGTCTTTTCGATTTGATCATGACGTCGTGTTTTTCTTTTTCGTTTGACTGTACAGTATGTAATGTGATAGGAACAGGATTTGAATCAGGGTTTCTTAAACTTTTTGCAGTTACGGCATGGACCACTTTCACAATAAGGCTAAACTGACACTTTTCATTCAAAATTGAACTTTACTCCAACGAAATGTCAAATCTGAATTCTTTGATTGGCCTAAGGTAGTATTAGTAATGTATTCCAGTGAGGTTGTTGGTAGTAACCAGCTTTTTACAAGCTTTTTATTAACTTGCTATGTTAGTTAGTTAGTGGGGGACAAATCTTGCAAGCTTCATTTGACCCACTTCCCAGTGTCCGATGGAGCTGAAATTTTGTATACAGATTTGGTTTAGATGACAATACAATATTAAAGTACAGTCAGCAAAAAGCTAATAAAAACTTTGAATTCAGGCCATTCGTCTTTGGAACTCACTTCCAGTTCCCATTAGACGGGCTCAGTCTTTGAACGTGTTTAAGAAGGAATTAAAAAAACATTACCTATCTATTTAAATTCCTTCTTCTTAAAACTCTGTGCTTGCTCTTCATCGGTTTGCAGACATTGATATATTTATATATTGTTTATTGGTATATATATATATAATTTATATGTAATTTGTGTATGTTTATCATTATAGGTATTTATGTATGTTTATAACTTCACATTTACCCCACCCCATTTATAAAAGGCACATTAACGAAAATCGGTAAAAGAAATCGGCACATTAACTGTGCCACTACACCCCGCTTCTTGTCCTGTCAATATCTCCATACCATCGGGTTGTCTGGAAGAGATCGCTTTGAGCGATAAGACCGCCCTTTTAATGCTGTTAAACTTAATTAAAATTGTTTTCTTTTTCTTTTTTTTATGTACTGTGGTGTTAAAATAAAGTGTTAAATAAATAAATAAACTTTTTTTACAAATAACTTTGTTTAAAATGCAGATAACACGTTAGCAGAAAGCCAGTCTGGTGGTGAGGAAGAGGATCCGCTACCCATGATTCAGCTGGCATCGTTCGCGCTTCACAAGCTGTTCTCCGAGTGGGAGTACGAGGGCCACAAGGTGCCGCAGCTCAAGCCGCCCTCCAGCTCCGTGAGTATACTGTGTCTGGGTGTTGTCGCACCATGATCCAGCTGGCCTCGTTCCTGCACAAGCTGTTCTCCGAGTGGGAGTACGAGGGCCACAAGGTGCCGCAGCTCAAGCCGCCCTCCAGCTCCGTGAGTATACTGTGTCTGGGTGTTGTCGCACCATGATCCAGCTGGCCTCGTTCCTGCACAAGCTGTTCTCCGAGTGGGAGTACGAGGGCCACAAGGTGCCGCAGCTCAAGCCGCCCTCCAGCTCCGTGAGTATACTGTGTCTGGGTGTTGTCGCACCATGATCCAGCTGGCCTCGTTCCTGCACAAGCTGTTCTCCGAGTGGGAGTACGAGGGCCACAAGGTGCCGCAGCTCAAGCCGCCCTCCAGCTCCGTGAGTATACTGTGTCTGGGTGTTGTCGCACCATGATCCAGCTGGCCTCGTTCCTGCACAAGCTGTTCTCCGAGTGGGAGTACGAGGGCCACAAGGTGCCGCAGCTCAAGCCGCCCTCCAGCTCCGTGAGTATACTGTGTCTGGGTGTTGTCGCACCATGATCCAGCTGGCCTCGTTCCTGCACAAGCTGTTCTCCGAGTGGGAGTACGAGGGCCACAAGGTGCCGCAGCTCAAGCCGCCCTCCAGCTCCGTGAGTATACTGTGTCTGGGTGTTGTCGCACCATGATCCAGCTGGCCTCGTTCCTGCACAAGCTGTTCTCCGAGTGGGAGTACGAGGGCCACAAGGTGCCGCAGCTCAAGCCGCCCTCCAGCTCCGTGAGTATACTGTGTCTGGGTGTTGTCGCACCATGATCCAGCTGGCCTCGTTCCTGCACAAGCTGTTCTCCGAGTGGGAGTACGAGGGCCACAAGGTTCCGCAGCTCAAGCCGCCCTCCAGCTCCGTGAGTATACTGTGTCTGGGTGTTGTCGCACCATGATCCAGCTGGCCTCGTTCCTGCACAAGCTGTTCTCCGAGTGGGAGTACGAGGGCCACAAGGTGCCGCAGCTCAAGCCACTTTCTAGCTCCGTGAGTACACTGTGTCTGGGTGTTAAAAATAATTTAAAATAAATATGGATGTTGTTAACTACCACACATTGCATATTTGTAAATGTTTAATTTTTATTATTTTTGTACTGTATTTTTTACTTATTGTTGATGTCTCGTATATTAATAGTAGATTGTACAACAAGTGCATAAAACATACCATTTTACCCGAGACATATATATCCATCCGAGCCGTAGGCGAGGGTGGATAGTCAATTCGAGGTTAAAATGGGTTTTATGAACGAGTTATACACTCTGCTTTTCACTTCGAGTGCGAGGAAAATAAATAACAATATTGCAAAAAAGAAAAAATAAAGACTTCGCTATATTGGCGGGAAGTCTTTCGCTTTTTTTATACGTGGCAGTGGCAGCACAGTGACTTTAGCATATATCGTACTTGTAGTCCATAATGCTCTTGAAATACTTATTTCTAAGAAAACTCATTAATTTTGCCTTGTTTTATTAATTTAGTAATTTAACATGGATTATGAACAAATTTTAAGGAGCAGTGTACAGTTTGTACACTCTTCTTGATAGTAATGATGTAGTTAGTTGGAGTGCAGGATGAAAAGATCACCAGATATAAAGATAGTTTGTATTTAGATAAATGTCACAATCACAAGTTAGTTAAATAGGCAATTCTTTTCTCTAATGTTTTGTGGTTAATTGGTTGGCGTATAATATTGCACTGACCGATAATATTAAATGTATTGTTATAAAATTGTAGGTCATTACAGGTCGATGACGCGCCCGCGTGACGTTTGCGTAGTTAGCAAAAGTAATATAATTATGTAGATGTAAATCGTACATCTTGGCGACCCAAGAAAACAAAAAAGATAATAAAACGAAAAGAGAAAGGAAATGCCATCACAAAGTAAATTATAAGATTATTCGAAATTGAACGCTATGTTGCTGGTTCCGGCGTTGGTGCTCCGAGGTGGCTTCGGCGGTGGCGCTGCCACCCGAATATCTTCGCTCTGTCGTCTGGCATCCCTTCGGTAGAAAGTTTGAAGTTCGATGTCTACAGGATGTGGACGCGAAACTGCAGGTTTCTTGATTTTCTTACAACAGTGGGGGCAGTATTTCCTCACAACCCACACAAGCAAAATTGTACCAGCTGACGTCACTAACCCGTAACTGATGACGTATTGATGTATGTCATGACTTGATATAGTAGGTAGTTTTGTTTCGTGTTCCTTCAGGTTAGTTATTTCGTCCTGGATTTTTTCTGTTTCGCTTGCTGTAGACTGAAATGTATGTGGGATGCTGTTATGAGTCAAGTTCACTATTTTGTTGACAGATGTATCTAATGTTGTAGGCGCGACGTTGTAGTTCATCTTTATGCGACTGCTGAAGTGGTTGTGCGAGTAGATCGTTAAGTCCTTAGATTGTAGTACACATCCCTGTGGCAGCGTCACTATTCCAGATGACGTCATGGTGTTAGAGGTGAATTCACTATCGCATATGGTACGTAATGAACACGTATCGCAACATATGACGAGCCACTTGTTCGGTGAATGTAATTCGATCCACGCGTCCTTGCATGGCGCGCTTTCAACGTCACAGGGCTGGACGTTTTGATGCGACAGCAGTTTCGCTTCGCACGGAGCGTTGCTGCTATGCAAATCGAATATAGGTTTGTTTGTTTTGCATAGATATTTATTCGTTCTTTGTTGTTGACACTGAGCAAGGTCATCTTCGTTCAGTGAAGTATAGATGTTGTTCGGAAAAGATCGACGTTTCTGAACGCAACTCTAATGTCACGTCAAATTGACATTAGCTGTCACTTGAAGTTGACAGGGACACTTGATTGAAATTCTTCTTGGAAAAATGTCGGAATAATTTTGCTGAATTTGTTAAAAATCGCTCGCGTTGAATGTGCCTGGCATATCGAGTTGGAATACATCTTAAATTATCTATGTGATCCCGTTTTGTACGACCAAGGTTTTGATGCCATCTCTGGAGTGGCCGGTCGCGGATGCTTTGAAAGATAACCTTTTCTACCACACGCGCTTGTTGTCGAGACACTATATCGTAATAAAAAAAGCTCCCACGTGTGTGTCTTTGTGTATCTATTGTTGAAACGCCCGGTGTCTTGTGAACGCTGTTATTTGTGTTATGAGTGAGGTGACTAATTGGTAAGGTCTGCAGAAGAAGACGGAGCCACAGGGGGGGCCCCCCTTACACCACTTCTGCCTTGGAGACGGTCGACCCACAGACCCGTATGTAACCTTACCTTACTTAAAAGTCTCTCCGCTGTGTATCGCAGTCCTATTGTTCAGTTACATCCCGGCTGAAACCAAGATTTGTCCGGAGTCTATACTCATGATAGCCTTCCACTGCGCCAATGCTGACTCCGCGGTCTAGGCAGGGGTGTACTGAACATTTCTTGGTAGCCAAGAGCGTAGCTTGAAGGCCTGAGAGGCCCACGCCAAAACTTTGTATTAATCAGTGCCGTTTGATGACCCAGTCTGGTCCGGACTAGATTAATTTGTACTTGTAAATGGTAATTAACTTGCATTTGAAAAGTAAAGGGCATTCCTTTGTTATTGGTTCCATGTCTTGTAATTAATTGTCATGTATTGAAGTTCCAAAATGTAAACAGATACCTTTCTTTGTTCATAATAATTATTATTTAGTTTTGTCAGCAAACTTGAGTTGTGAATATTGACAAGTTTGTTGCTAAAATAATAGCTAATAAAAGGTCAGCTAATAAGTTTGCACTCAATACTTAGTGAAACTTAAATGATTTGGGACATTGTTTACACATTGAAACTCATTGAAACTTGTGCTTTGAAATAATTGAAATTAACTTGTTGTTGTGTAACAGTATGTTGTGTTGATATCCAAGTGAATTTCAATAGTCAGTGAGTGTTGTTGTTTTCTGATAACCTCCAGATATTTAAGAGTTTGTGTCATTATAAATACTTTGTTGTTGTAATATTGGAATTTTGTGGTTAGTAATAACCTCCAAATATTGGAGATTTTGTGTTATAGTGAATATTTTGAATTTGTTGTTTTTGTTGATAAATTTGTGACGTTACAATGACGGCCTCCTCTGCTAAAGCCAAAATACGTTCTGAGTTACGGTGGTTGGCTTCTGCGGTCGCGTTGTTGGATCGACCGGATAGAACGGAGGCCTTGTTGAACAGATACGTAGATCTGCCCATACGTTTGGCTGTTGTTGATGAGCAGTATGCCTTATTTTTGGAAAGGACTGTTGAGGCCGAGGTGGAAATGCGACAAGAAGTCGGTTTGGATGTGGACCAGTGTTATGATTTTGCGGACAGAATTACCCAGGTAGCTCGACCTTTGCAAGTGGCAAGAGAGAATGAACCGAGCCCGTCCCCGGTCACATCTAAAAGTATGCCCCCTCTCTTTGCTAGATTGGCCCCCTTAGACTTAAGGCGCTTTGCTGGTCGTCTAGAGGACTGGGAGGGCTTTATTAATATTTTTGATAGTCTTGTACATGCCCGGGACGATTTGACCCAGGGCCAGAAGTTAGCTTATTTGTTATCCGTGTTGGAAGGGGAGGCCCTTGAATCGGTTCAACATTTGGCCCCCTCGGATGAAAACTACCCTATTGCTAGGGATTTGATTGCCCGTCGGTACCAGAACGTACGACGTCTGGCGGACAACCATGTTGCCGCCATTTTGAATTTACCCCGCGTTGCCAGCGTGATGCACTTGAGAGTGGCTTTGTTGAATCCGCTGTTGGTTGCCTACAACGCATTGAAAAACTTAAAACTCCCAGTGGAGCAGTGGTCGTTTTTGTTACTGCACATTGTCCTGGGAAAGTTGCCGGACTCTGTTAAGGTCCGTTTTGAGCAGCAGTATGGTGGGGATAGTGCGACTTATCTGCCACCCTTCTCGGACCTCTTGACGTTCCTGGAAGGAGAAAGTAGACTGGCAGATAATTCCTCTCTGGCCGGTCCTATGGGACCCGAACGACCTGTGCCACAGAGTAGATCCCCCACCGGACCCCCCCGTAGGGGGCGTATGGCCCCTCGCGCGCCCGGCCGCTATGCCGCCGTCCAGGAGACCGCCCGCTGCTTGTATTGTCGGGAACCGGGTCACAGCACGACCCGTTGTGATAAGTTCCTCGACCAGCGCGTCCAAGGCCGTCGAGCGATCGCGCGACAACGGACATGGTGCTACTCGTGCTTGGGCCTGCACATGCAGCGCGAATGTACCCAAGCGCACCCATGCCGCTTTTGTAAGGGCAACCACCATCCCCTCCTCTGCATGAACAGCCCAGAGGGCGGCGGAGCGCCGCAGCGCGTCGCTGCAGGATCACCTCGTATGGGTGGGGGGCTCGGACCCCCCGCGGTGTTTGCATCCCGCAGCAGTTCTAGTGGCCACCAGAGTGGCCCCAGACGCTCTCCGCCACGTTTGGACCCTCAAACGGGCGGGGGTCCCAGGGACCCCCCCATGGGAAACCGATCCCCAAGGATGGGGATGAGTTATGCGGGCGTTGCCGGAGGTCGTAGAGGCCCCCCGCGACGTTTTGAGCCTCGCACGGGCGGGGGTCCCACGGACCCCCCCATGGGAAATCGGTCCCCAACTAGGGGGTTCGATTTTGCGAGCGTTGCGGGAGGTCGTAGAAGCCCCCCGCAACGTGTTGAGCCTCGCACAGCCGGGGGTCCCCGGGACCCCCCCTCTGAAAATCGGTCACCGTGCCCCCGCGACTATGGGGCGACGTACACGGTGGATGATAGGCACCGATTCTCGCCGCCGCTCGCCGAATACCCGCGTTTGGAGCGGCGCCCGCCCCGTCTTCAAGGGGCCGGGAGATATAACCCGCCTGATACCGGGCGATTTGGACGTAGGCAGTATGTGGGAGATTGGGACCCACTGGATCGCTATGAGCGACCCCCTTACCATGGGGGGACGTCTGGGGACCCCACATACTAGCAATCAACGTGTTTACGGTCGATTGTAGCCACCCCTCCAGAGACCGTTTTGTTGCCCACGGCCTCTGTGCTTGTCAGGGGATTGAATGGCGACCTTGTGGAAGTTCGCGCCTTGTTGGATTCCGGTGCTCAGGGGTGTGTTGTGTCATCTTGGTTAGTTAGGCGGTTGGGCCTCAAGGTGCACCCCCACACGGAAGGCGTGAGAGGTGTTGGCGATGTGAAAGTCCCCGGGTTGTTAGGGCATGTTGACTTCACATTTACATCACGTAATGGGTCCACGCCAGGCATTAAGACCTCGGCGATTGTGTTGGACACAGTTGTTGGCCGTCAACCTTCAGTTGACTTGGGACCGAGTATGTTGTCTTTGGTGTCTGATTCCCCACTCGCCGATCCAAATTTTTTCCGCCCAGGCCCGATTGATGCTCTCCTTGGAGCCGATGTCCTGGGGCGAGTTTTGTTGACGGGGAAGCGAGTTTTGCAGCCAGATGGCTTGGTAGCTCTGCAGACGACACTCGGTACAGTTGTGATGGGCCCTGCTCGCCGCGTTTTGGATTCCCTTGATGAGGATCGCGGTCTTGTTTTTAATGTGTCTCTCTCCGAAGTGGTGCAGAAGTTTTGGGAGGTTGAGGAACCTCCACCAGCCCCGCGGGTTGACCCAGTAGCGGATGAATGCGAGTTGTATTACCAGAATAACACTGGTCGCCTCCGCTCTGGTCGTTTGATCACCCGTCTCCCCTTTCGTGCCGGCCGACCTCCTCTGGGCGAATCCCGACCGCTAGCGGAACGTAGGCTAGTGGCGATGGAGCGTCGCATGAGCAAGGATCCGGTCTTCCGCCAGAAGTATGTTGAATTCATGCGGGAGTATGAGGAGTTAGGGCACATGTCCGTGAGCGATTTGGATTGGCGCTCCGTTGAGCACTTCTTTTTGCCGCACCACGCCGTTTTGAAATCCGGAAAGATTCGGGTGGTCTTTGACGGTTCGGCTCCCACCTCTACTGGAGCGTCCTTGAACCAGTGTCTGCATGTAGGTCCCAAGCTGCACACGGAGATCTCAGACATTTTGACCAACTTCCGGCGGCACCAAATTGTATTTATGACTGACATCCGGATGATGTTCAGACAAACGGTCATCCATCCCGAGGATAGGAGGTACCAATTGATTTTGTGGAGAGAGAGTCCTAGGGACCCCTTGTTGATCTATGAATTGAATACGAATACGTACGGTTTGGCTTCGAGCCCGTTTGTTGCGATTCGTTCTTTGTTGGAGTTGGCCGAGAAGGAGCGCTTGAGATACCCTCGCGCCTCCGCCATTTTGGCCAGTGACGTCTATGTGGATGACATTTGCACGGGCGCCTCATCTGTCTCAGAGGCGATTGTCCTGAGAGACGAACTCACCGCCCTTTTGAAGTCGGGAGGTTACGAGTTGAGGAAATGGATATCCAACTCGCCTGATGTACTGGTAGGTTTGCCCGAAGAGCACCAGCAGGACCCCCACCTATTCGAAAATGTTGATAATCCCCATGTGGTGACCGTCCTTGGCGTACAGTACAAACCGGTCTCTGACACTTTCACGTATTGTGTGGATTTACGACCACCGAAAGTCTGGACCAAGCGTTTAGTATTGTCTACTGTCGCACGTACCTTTGACCCCAATGGGTGGATTTGCCCCGTGCTGTTTATGGCCAAGTGTTTCTTGCAACGGTTATGGGCTTCGGGTGTGTCGTGGGATGAACCCCTCTCGGACGAGTTACTCCGAGATTGGTCGAGCTTCGTTTCATCCCTCCCCGAGATTAATGAAGTGCATTTGCCGAGGCTATTCCTCCCTTCTGAAAATTGTAAAGTTACTCTTCACGGCTTTTCCGATGCCTCCGAACGTGGATTTGCTGCGGCCGTGTACCTCCGCACCGTTACTGTTGACGGAGTTGTTGCTGTGCATCTGGTGATAGCGAAAAGCAAAGTCGCTCCCCTTCGGACTCGTCATACGATCCCGAGGTTGGAATTGTGTGGAGCTGCCCTCCTAATGCGTTTGTTGAACCACGTATGGCTCACATTAGGTCGATCTATTAAGATACAAGAGGTTTATGCTTGGACGGACAGTCAGGTCGTCCTTTGTTGGTTGAAGGCTCCGGCGCACACCTTGGACGTGTTTGTGGCCAATCGAGTGTCGCAGATTTGTAATTCCGACATCGAGTTGATTTGGAGACACGTGCCGGGAACCATGAATCCCGCGGATTGTGCGTCTCGGGGGTTGTGTAGCCCCAACCCTAATTAACCACCCCCTCTGGTGGGGCCCACAGTGGTTGATGCGGCCTGAGTCGGAGTGGCCGCCCTCTCCAGCGTTGTCGAACGTAGCCGTTCCTGATATGCGGGCATGCGTCCTGGAGACTAACCCCGCCGGGGAAAAGGATTTGTTGTTGGATCGGTACAGCTCCTTACAGAAGCTGCTTGGTGTTACCGCTTGGATCAGACGTTTTGTGTACAATTGCAGAAACCCACGCGCGAGGCGTGATTCGTCGGTTCTCACTCCGGACGAGCGTAGGGACGCGCTCTTGTTTTGGGTCCGGAGAGTACAAGCTGATAGTTTTGAGTCCGAGATTGAAATTTTGCGTTTAGGCCGTCGCAAGTTGAAGGGCGCGGTATCGCGATTGAATCCCTTCCTGGACGAGAGTGGGCTTTTGCGAGTCGGCGGAAGACTTCGAAATGCGAACCTGCCGTATGGAGCTCGTCACCCCCTTTTGTTACCTAAAGCCGGACATTTGACTCAACTGATAATAACAGATCGCCATGTGAATGCACAACATGCTGGCTGTAATGCTTTGTTGGCCATTTTGCAGCGTGAATTTTGGATTTTGTCTGCTCGTCGAGCCATTCGCACTGTGGTTTTCCGTTGCCTGCCTTGTTATCGATTGAAGGCCGCGACCATGCAGCCCCAGATGGGTGATTTGCCTGCTGATCGCGTCACGGAATGTAGAGCTTTTGCCGGAGTCGCCACCGACTTCGCCGGTCCCTTTACTGTAAAGGCTTCGAGACTGCGTAATGCTAAAACCTATAAGGCGTACTTGTGCGTGTTTGTGTGTTTGTCCACCAAGGCTGTCCACTTGGAAATTGTCTCGGAATTGTCTACCGAAGCCTTTGTCGCCGCCTTGAGCAGATTTGTTTCCCGTAGAGGACTGCCGTCATTGATACGTTCCGATTGTGGTACTAATTATAAGGGAACGTGTAATTATCTTAAGGAAGTAGTTAAGTTTTTTGTTGATAATAAAATAGACATTGGAACCACCCTCTCCCGGCGTGGGATAATCTGGAAGTTTAGCCCTCCAGCTTGTCCGACCTGGGGAGGAATTTTTGAAGCTTGTGTAAAGGCTGCCAAGACACACTTGCGTCGCGTGATTGGAGAAACTATTCTCACGTTTGAGGAACTTGATACGGTATTTTGTAAAATTGAGGCCGTCCTCAACTCGCGACCCTTGTGCCCGTTGTCTTCGGACCCGAATGACCTGGAAGCGTTGACGCCAGGTCATTTCTTGATCGGACAGCCCCTTTTGGCGTTGCCTGAATATCCGATTCAGGATGTAGGATCCCATCGTTTGTCGCGATACCAACTTTTGAAACAGATGTCCCAAAACTTCTGGGCACGTTGGTCGATGGAGTATTTGCATATCCTGCAACAGCGCGTGAAGTGGACAGATAAAACCACCCCACCCCAGACTGGCGACCTCGTGTTGATTAAGGATGCTAACCTGCCGCCCCTATGTTGGCGAAGGGGGCGCATTGTTAAACTCTACCCCGGAACTGACGGAGTTCCTCGTTTTGCTGAGGTTTTGGTTCGAGATTCGGTTTTGAAGAGAGCAGTTAGTGGGCTCTCCCGATTACCCGTAGATTGACGTACCGTTCTTAACGGTCCGGGGCGGGGGGATGTTCGGAAAAGATCGACGTTTCTGAACGCAACTCTAATGTCACGTCAAATTGACATTAGCTGTCACTTGAAGTTGACAGGGACACTTGATTGAAATTCTTCTTGGAAAAATGTCGGAATAATTTTGCTGAATTTGTTAAAAATCGCTCGCGTTGAATGTGCCTGGCATATCGAGTTGGAATACATCTTAAATTATCTATGTGATCCCGTTTTGTACGACCAAGGTTTTGATGCCATCTCTGGAGTGGCCGGTCGCGGATGCTTTGAAAGATAACCTTTTCTACCACACGCGCTTGTTGTCGAGACACTATATCGTAATAAAAAAAGCTCCCACGTGTGTGTCTTTGTGTATCTATTGTTGAAACGCCCGGTGTCTTGTGAACGCTGTTATTTGTGTTATGAGTGAGGTGACTAATTGGTAAGGTCTGCAGAAGAAGACGGAGCCACAGGGGGGGCCCCCCTTACACCACTTCTGCCTTGGAGACGGTCGACCCACAGACCCGTATGTAACCTTACCTTACTTAAAAGTCTCTCCGCTGTGTATCGCAGTCCTATTGTTCAGTTACATCCCGGCTGAAACCAAGATTTGTCCGGAGTCTATACTCATGATAGCCTTCCACTGCGCCAATGCTGACTCCGCGGTCTAGGCAGGGGTGTACTGAACAGATGTTTTTCTCCAAATTCACTGCAAGGTACTTTGATGTTGTGAGAACGTATGTCCAAGTCTTTTCTATTTTCACAGGCAGCGGAAAAGCTTGATATAAGTTGAAATCTTCGTTAGTTATAAGTGGTATATGCATTTCAAATAGGAAGTACTTTTCAGTAACTCGAGCTTTAACGTAACTTAAAGCGTAAATATCCTTGATGTTTTCTTTGTAGTTTTGTACTGGCAAAGATAAATCTTTCGGAATGCTCCCAGTTATTTCGGTTAGTTGTTGAATAAGATGAGCTGGGGGGATGAGGTGCACGTCAATGTGACCTCGATACACGTTGGTTAGTGCGTCGAATAGCATATTTTGGAATGTTCTCAAGCTGTTAATAAGTAAAAACGCTGTTAGCGACGCGGAGTTGAAGTAGGTAGTGGCCGAAAGTACTTGCATTTCCGTTTGCAAAGTCCCAATATTTAAATCAGTTTGGTTAACGAAGCGTTCGATCATCTGGAATTGACGTTGAATATTGTCTTCGCTTTTTTGCAAAACCTTGTTTTCCAATTCAACGATGCTCGTTTGATTTTTAATCAGCTCAAGTAAATAGTCCTCGTTGTCTTGGATAGCTTGAATATCCGTTTCATATTTCTGAGCGAATCGTTGGTCTAAAATTCCAAACAGGGTATTCGCAACGTAGCCCCCTCCGTCCATTAATCCTCGTTTCTTTCTGTTGCTTAAGTGTTTGTGGGGATTCATTAAAATAGAGTTGTAGTGGTCCAGAATTTCCATCTCATGACTTAGTTGGTCAGTGGTCGTTCTACAATGTTCTAAGTAAGAACTGTAGCATAATCTCCTCACAGTGTTAAAATAATCTTCAATACGACGAGTTCCTTCCCAATAAGATGTTATGTTATAATACATAATTAGCATCCATTCATCGTGCATCATTTGCATTTTGCCGACTGCGTCATAGTAGATAGGTCGCTCGCGTTCTAAGTTTGTAATTTGAGCGCCTGGCGACACGCCGTCAATGGAACCATATGATCCCGATAAGAACGTAAACATTGTAAGTATCGTGAGTAAAACACTTGTCATTTTACTCGTTCCTTTCTTCCTTGTATTTTTCAAGTTTTGTTTTTCTTCCTGTTTAGTTGTAGTTTCTGGATCTTGTACTTGGCTTTCAATCTCAGTACTCAAGGGAAGGGGTGATAGTTTAGTTATAGGGCGCTTAATTATTCCCGTTTGAGTCTTGATAGTTGTAACTCGAACATATCCGTCTGAACCTGGGTGAGTTTCCAGGACGCGTCCCATGGCCCATTTTCCCGGGGGTAAGTTGTTATCTTTCACTAGTACTATCTCGCCGATCTTGATGTTTGTAGTGGGCTTATTCCACTTACTACGGGTTTGAAGTTGCGAAAGATAGTCACATGACCAAGTTTTCCAGTATCGCTGGAACATTTGTTCAATAAGTTGCCATCTGCGACGTACTCCAATATAAACATCACTGTAATCTGATATTGGCATAGTCATTATTGGAGTCCCAGTGAGGAAGTGACCAGGTGTTAAACAGTTGTAGAATTCTTCGGGGTCCTCAGTCAGTTGACAAAGGGGCCTCGAATTCAGACAGGCTTCTATATTCGCCAGGAGAGTGGTCATCTCTTCATAGGTGAGTTTTTGGTCGCCTAGTACTCGTCGCAAATGCATCTTCATGGACCTCACAGATGATTCCCACAATCCTCCAGCTGTTGGCCAGGCAGGGGCGTTGAAGTGCCATTCGATTTCTAGTTTAGTTAGTTGGTTGAAAAAATCGGGAGTCATCATTTTCTTAAATTCTTCGAATTCTTGGCTAAGCATTTTTGCAGCTCCAATAAAGTTTGTTCCACAGTCTGAATACATGTGCTTAGGGGTGCCACGTCTTGCACATAACCGTTGAAGGGCTGCAATGAAGGTCTCTGTGCTGAGGTCCGAGACGAGTTCAATATGTACGGCTTTAGTGGTCATACATATGAATATTGCGATGTACCCCTTCGAAGTTTTTACGCCTCGGCCTTTGTTTATCTTGATTTCGATAAACCCGGTATAGTCAACCCCTGTGAAAGTGAAAGGGCGACATGGCGTCACTCTTTGTTGTGGTAGGTGGCTCATTATCTGGTGGTTGTCGGCCTGTCTAAATCGGTGGCAGCGTACACATTTCCGTAGTTGAGTTTTGACAGCCCTATTGCCGCCGACAATCCAGTATCGCTGCCTTATATGAGTCAGCGTTAGTCGCGCTCCGCCGTGCAATG
Source organism: Crambus lathoniellus (assembly GCA_949710035.1). Classification (NCBI taxonomy): domain Eukaryota; kingdom Metazoa; phylum Arthropoda; class Insecta; order Lepidoptera; family Crambidae; genus Crambus; species Crambus lathoniellus. The sequence goes on along the minus strand of OX453303.1, from coordinate 742,499 downwards.
TTGTTAAATGTGATTGTTCTATCAAAAGTTGCGTATATCGGCTTGTATATGGCACGATAATCGGGTTCTTCATTTCCACAGGCAAGTTAGAGTTCCGGAGGCGACCACCGACACGTATGACCTTGTCTTCATCTAAGTAAGGGCTCAGCTTCATAATCACACTTCGATTAGACACGGTTTCGTTGTTTAAAAGTTGTTTGTATTCGTGACTAAAATGAGTTTGCTGCACGTGTTTTAATATAAGTTTATTTGCTGCATTTATTTCGCTCGTCAATAAGTATGGAGTTTCAGGTTTCCTTTTGGCGCGCATGTTTGTTATGCAGCGAAGTATCCATGCTGTTATTCGTAATACTCGTGTCAATGAACTGTAATTGTTTAGTAATGTCGTTATAAAATTATCAATTTCGCACTTTTGCGAATTCTCTTTCTGGCATAGTTGATTATTATTTCCAAAGTTTGTGTAAAATGTATTGCAGCTCAAGATTTGTTCTGATTTAACTTCCTTTAAAAATACAGGTCCTTGAAACCATAACTCAAAGTTCGCTAGTTTGCTTGGTAGCATGCCTCTCGATGCACAATCTGCTGGGTTATGTTCCGATTTGACGTAACTCCATTGTGTTGTAGGTATAACGCGTTTGATCTGAGTAACTCTGTTGGCTACATATGTTTCTCGCTTAGATGTTTCGCCTTGGAGCCAAGCTAGAACAACCTGTGAGTCACACCAGGCTCGTATTGTTAGTTGATACTCAGATAAAGCTTCTTGAGTTTTCTCAATAAGCTTGGCCAACAGTAAGGCGCCACAAAGCTCAAGTCTTGGCAACGATGTTTTTTGTGCTATCGGGGCAACTCTTGTGCGAGACGTAAGTAGTGTTATTATTGGAACTCCAGTTGCATCTATGACACGACTGTAAATAACACAGGCGTAAGCTTTCTCGCTTGCGTCACAGAATCCCAATAATTCGATACATTGTTTTGTTTCGCCGGTCCATCTTCTCAAAGTTATATTTTTAATGAGGTTCAGTTCTATTTTTAGTTTCAACCACTCCGTTTCAATATGGTCAGGAACTTTTTCATCCCAGTTTATGTTACTCATCCAGAGTTTTTGAAATAGCAGTTTGGCAGTGATCGTTACCGGGGCGAGCCATCCCAACGGATCGTAGAACTTGGATATTTCCGAGAGTAACAGTCGTTTGGTTAGACGATCTGAATTTTCTTTCACAGGCCAGTTGAGATGGAACGTATCTGTGTCCGGATTCCAGTTTAGTCCCAAAGTTTTTGATGGTTCATCAGTTTTGAAGTTAAAATTGTTTGTAGTTGAAATCTGCTCCTTAGGTAAGGTTTCAAGTAATGTCGGACAGTTGCTGGACCACTTGCGCAGATTCATGCCCGCACCCTTCAGTAAGGCGATCAGGGACTGTTGTAACTTTTTAGCTTCGTCGAGTGAGTTGTGGCCGCTGACGAGGTCATCAACAAAAAAATCATTTTCCAGAACCTTTGCAGCGCTGGGGTGCTTGTGGCCGTCGTCCATGGCAAGTTGTTTGAGGGTACGTAGGGCGAGCCACGGAGCGGGTTTGAAACCGTACGTCAGAGTACAAAGGTTGTATTCTTGTGGTGCCTCGTGTGGCGAGTTTCGCCAAATAATTTTTTGCAAGTTTTGCTGATCTTTGTGAATCCAAATACAGCGATACATCTTTTCGATGTCGGCAGTAAAGGCGTATTTATATGTTCGCCATTTTAGGATCAGTCCTTGAATGTCCTTTTGGAGGTTAGGTCCTTTTTCAAGGAGATTGTTCAAACTGTAGCCGCTCGAGTTTTTCTGTGATGCGTTGAAAACAACTCTCAATTTTGTTGTCGTTGAACTTTCTTTCAGAACGCCGTGATGGGGTAAGTAGCAGTCGTTAGGTGTAATATGAGTCGCCGCTTCCATATGACCCATATTTGCGTACTCATTCATAAATTCTTTATACATAGTTGATAGTTTTTTGTTTCTGGCAAGTCGTTTTTCCAACTGAATAAATTGAGAAGTTGCTATGGATTTTGATGATCCCAGTTTTTCTTCATAGTCAGGAATGAGGGGCATCTTCACTATGTATTTTCCTTCCGGATCCCTCTGCACCGTTTTTGCATAGAATAGTTCACACTGGTCATCTCTCGGGATGTCTTCAGAGTTTTGAATTTCTTCACTTTCCCAATATTTTGTTAGTTCGTCTAAGTTAATCAATGTGATATGACAGTTAAAAGTTTGCATTTTCCCACATAGGATCCATCCCAAGTGCGTTTGTTGTGCAACAGGGGATTGAGGGCTTCCTTTCAGGACTCCATCAAGGATGATTTCTGAATAAACATCGGCTCCTAGTAGTAAGTCGATGGGGCGTGAGATATTGAAATCAGGATCGGCTAGTTTTAAGTTTTCCAAATGAGGCCAGTTAGTTTTCTCAAAACTGTTGTTTGGTAAGTTGTTTGTTAGTCTCTTCATTACAAGCGCTTGAGTTTCAAAGATGTAGTCAGAGTGAAGTGAATTACAGGTCAAGGTTATTTGTCCCCGGCAATCTCCCGAGACGGAACCTACGCCTGATATGGTTGCGGCCAGTTTCCTTCGGGGTAATTGCAACAGCTGGGCAGCGTTCTCAGTTATTAAGTTAACTTGCGAGCCTTGATCGAGAAGAGCCCGAAGTTTGATATAAGTTCCATCAGCACTTTTTATCTTCAACTGAATGGTAGTGAGTAAAATCTCCGTGTTCTCTGAAGATAAATGATTGGAAGCTTGCTGCTGAGAAGATGTTGATGATTGCTGTCCAAAGTTCGTTTTTCTATTTGGAGAAATTTTCCAGTTTGGATTATGCAAAAGTGTGTGGTGTTTCATATTGCATTCCTTACAAGTTTTCGTTGATTTGCATTCTTCGTTATTATGACTAAACAGGCAGTTTTTGCATAGTTTCAGTTTTGTAACTGTGTAGTTACGCTGCGTCGTATCCATTTCGATGAATTTATCGCATTGCATTAAAACGTGACTTCCGTTGCAGTTGGGGCATTTTCCATAAGTAGTATGATAAGTTTTCTTAAAGTCGAAAGTAAATCTCTTTATAGGTTGTTTGTTCACAGGTTTCCAAAAAGATGTTTTTTCTGAACTAGTATTCGCCTTAGCAGATTTTGTAGATTTTGCTGTTTCGTACGCCATGAACTTGCATTCCAGAAAATATAAAAAATCTTGTAGATTTTGTAGCTCTCTGTGATCTCGTATATCATTCATAAAGTCATTTAATGTTGTTGAATCCAGTTTAGGTAACATTAAATGGACAATCATTGGATCCCATGTTGTAGTATCCAATCCAATGTTAGCTATGCCGTTCATGCATTCTTTTATGACGTCATGCATTTTCCTTAGGTTGTTGGAGTCTGGATGCTGTATGACGGGAAGATGGACCATTGTGTTGAAAAACGATGAAAATTGCAAGCGTCGGTTATCATAGCGTTGCTCCAAAATCTCCCAGCAGGAGTTGTAGTTTTCAGCACAGACGGAAAGATGCTGGACCAGACTCTCGGCGTCACCTTTCAGTTTAGTTTTCAGATGTTTCATTTTCTGCGCTTTGTTTATAGCTGGGTTGTTATGGATGGTTTCAAGGAACAAGTCCTTGAAAGAAATCCACTTGCTGTAGTTCCCAGAAAACTCTGGAAGTTCCATCTTTGGTACTGACTGTTGGTAATGGGCACTCGACCAAATTTTGGAATGAAGTTGTTTCCTCAGTTCATCATATTTTTCTTCAGTATTAGAGAACATTTCGTAATAATGACTGTTGGACCCCTTCAGCTGGAAGTCAATTTCCCAGTGAAGTTTGTCAATGGGTTCCCACTTAGTTTTCAAAATATTTAAGTTATCTTCGAGCTCCCATTTTTCCGAGTCGCTCGTGACGTTAATTTTGGACATAGCACGATGAATTGCGTTGAAATTGCATTCTTGTTTATTCAGCAAATGTTGAATTTGGGAAATTTTGTTGTCCTCTTCGTCTTGAGAGGTATTTTCGGAATTTTCACTTAAGTCAAACTTCACATTGCGTCTTTGTTCTTCCAGTTGTTCTAGTTTAGTTCTTATGTCCGTCTTAGTTGACAAATACATCTCCTTAGTTTTATTGAAGACGTCGTCAGCAAAATAGTTGATAGTTTTATCTTCGATTTCCGACACCAAAAGAGCGTGTCTCGACTCAAAATCCTTCCACTGCTCCGTCAGCGACTCTAAACGGATGTTGAGATATTTTTCAGTTTTTCGAGATGACGCATCCTTGCGATAGTTGACACACAAGCTCTTGATGTTCTCGAAACACGTTGATTGAAATTCCAATTTATCCATGTTTTCGTTTTGAAGTTGATGTTTCGGATGCAGTTAGGTACTGGTTAATCCAAAGGTTCCCACAGGACTTGCGCAGCTCAGCGTAGTTGACGGCGGAACGACGTAATCCCAGAGTGGTGGTTCAGGCACATAAAACTCTCCTCACACGATATGTGCGTCCTTGTCTCAATTTACCTGGTGAGACCCGCTTGTGGGAGGCCAGGCAAACCGATTCGCTACCGTGTAAAAGAAAGCAAACGTACCTTTTTCGAAGGACCAAAAAATGTACAGTTTGTACACTCTTCTTGATAGTAATGATGTAGTTAGTTGGAGTGCAGGATGAAAAGATCACCAGATATAAAGATAGTTTGTATTTAGATAAATGTCACAATCACAAGTTAGTTAAATAGGCAATTCTTTTCTCTAATGTTTTGTGGTTAATTGGTTGGCGTATAATATTGCACTGACCGATAATATTAAATGTATTGTTATAAAATTGTAGGTCATTACAGGTCGATGACGCGCCCGCGTGACGTTTGCGTAGTTAGCAAAAGTAATATAATTATGTAGATGTAAATCGTACAAGCAGAATGAAATAACAGGTTTATTTAACGAAGTTTAATTGCGTGTGTGACTGTTTACCTGACGACCTTTGTCTTAGAATCTGAGACTTAGACGAAGATTTTACTTTATGCACTAGAGCATAAAAAGCGATTTTATGCAGCCTATACCCAACATAAACACGAACTTTACGAGCATGAGAAGTGAAAAATGAATAAATTATTTCCAATATTTTAAATAATTTAAAACTAAATAATTTCTTATCTATTAACATAGCAACTAATCTGGATCATGCCTATCCCTATCTGTGGATAGATTATTAATTTTGTCTGTAATTCGCATTCTTAGTAATTTTGGTACCTCGAAATGTTTTTTAGTCGCCGCGTTAAATAGTACTTACCCATTATTATTTTCGTTCGGCAGATGTCGGAGGGCGACACCGAGTCGATGTCGGGCGCGGTGGGCGGCGTGGGCCCGTCGGCGCCCCCGGCCGGGCCGCGCGTGCGCTCCGCCAAGAAGCCCAAGGAGGTCCCCGCGGGAGCTAGTGGGATGCATCCGTGCATGTTGCTCACGTACATGCGGCCGCATCTGGAGTACCGCGAGCTGGCCGTGGACGGGGACCGGCCGCAGTGCATCGTGTTCACCATGGGCGTGGACGTGGACGGGGCCACTTACATCGGGAAGGGTATGTCGCTGTGGCTATATAAGATGGTTTGAAACAAACTGCAAAGCGAGCAGGGGGTGGTCAGGTTAAGTGTTTAGAACGTAAATAAAATAGAAAAAAATCCTTAATATATTTTTTTTTATTTAATTTTACAAAAAATTTTAATATTTTTTTTTTGATATCAATTCAATATGTACAATACCAAACGTTTTAATAAAATTATTTCATTTTACGATGAAAACAAGTAATTTCAGAGCGCACGCGGGCTGGGGCCGCGGTCATCAACCCCGGCGGTCCAACATCTGATCGGCCAGAAACAAAAATGGGATATTTTTTTCTATTTTTTTTAGGTTCTATTCACTTGACCTGAACACCTCCTGCTCTATTTGCAGTTTGTTTTACACCATCTTATATAGGGTAGAGACACCAAGGAGGTCCCCGCGGGCGCCAGCGGGATGCATCCGTGCATGTTGCTCACGTACATGCGGCCGCACCTGGAGTACCGCGAGCTGGCCGTGGACGGGGACCGGCCGCAGTGCATCGTGTTCACCATGGGCGTGGACGTGGACGGGGCCACATACATCGGGAAGGGTATGTATATTGCATCCAACAACGGAGTAATCCTACAATGGAATAGTGGATCACACGGGAATGACGCCGCCGATGAGCTGGCTAGAATGGGATCCTCCACAATAGTGGCAGGCCCTACACCCATTCTGCCACTCCCATTCAGCCAACTGCGCTCATGGGTAAGGCAACGAACGAACTCGTGCTGCACATGATAGTCGTTGAGTAACTCTAACAAGATGTAGACAGTCTAAGACGGCGTTCAGACCTCCGGATAGTTGTTGGTACACCTACAGGTCACCTAACCTTAAACCGACAACTATTTATTATGAATGCGACAGACAGTCCTCTATGTAGAGATTGCTTGAACGCATAGGAAACAGCCGCCCACGTGACCCTGGAGTGCGTGGGTTTGGCCGCACAACGAACAGAAATCCTCACAGAGGTGAGGTCGCTTCTAGAAGCCTGTGAACGCCCCAGGAGGGTTCTGCGCTTCTGGAAGGAGCTAGGATAACTCGACTAGCCATGTTCACGCATAACGGACCAAATTGGCCAATGGCCATGGACCGAGACCAGCCGCAGTGCATAGAATAAAATGTATTTATTTGCACTTGATTGAGGTGCGCGGGAAGCCGCTGGATACGGGCAGCGCAGGACCGATCGTTGTGGAGATCCTTGGGGGAGGCCTATGCCCAGCAGTGGGCGTCGTTCGGCTGACATGATGATGATGATGATGATGATGAGGTAACATATTACAGGTACTACAATAGCAGATGACATACATTTTATAGCTTCTCCCATTCAGCCAACTACTGAACCATCCAAATCTTACACTAAGTAATTTTATTCTATAAAATTATTACGTATCTACCAAAAACATAGTGTTCACCATGGATGTGGACGTGGACGGGGCCACCTACATCGGGAAGGGTATGTTGACTAGCTTTTATTAATAAAACTAGCGCGATGCTAGCGACTTCGTCTACTGGACACCCTTTTTTACCTTTCTACAGAGGTAATTTCCAAAAATCGTCTCTTAGCCTCGATGGGTTTATTTTTCCTAAATACTTCATTTTCCATTTTTCTATATTAAAAATTGCATTGTGAATGCAAAAATCTAAAAATTAAAATAACTTGCAATAGTAATTTCATCTTTAGCGATTGCCAAATACCTGGAAAGGTATTTCTTTCGCGTGTGAGGGTAGTAATATCTCCACATTGATGAAATTAACGCTGACTATACAGCGTGTAAGAAGTATTGGATAAATTCGACGCTTCTCGTAACGACTCGTTAGCTCAGTGGTTAGAGCAGTCGCCCGGAAAGCGAAAGGTCGTGGGTTCGAGTCCCATCGGAGCTAGTTGTGAGACGGGATTTTTTTTTAAATACTTCATTTTCCATTTTTCTACCTTATTTTAACGTTGTTATTTTTCTTTCCAGCGTCCAACAAGAAAGAGGCGCGTAAGAACGCGGCCCGGGCCGCCTGCTCGGCGCTGTTCGGCGTACAGTTCGACGAGCCGCCCCCAGCCAACGCCGCCCCCATGGCCACCGCCTAAGATAATCATAATCACCACTTACCGATACATTTATTAATTTAAATTATAATGCCATCACGAAAGCATTGCATGTAACGTAACGGGTGTCCCAAAAGTAGGTATCGGATGATTTGTCTCAATAAAACGCGAATGGATTGGAATTTCTTCGTAGTTTTATTTTATTTTAAAGAAGAGACTTGTACAATTTTATCTGAATAGAATATCTGTTAAATGGCCGCCACGGGCATTTTTGCTGTGTGCAAGTTTTTCATGACACTCACACATTTCGCTCCTTATTTCACTAAAAACACCTCCACAGCCTCAATTAACCTCAAAGAAGGCGACTTGTTTTAAGATCCAACCCTAGGGGAGCACTAAGAGAGGATTTTTGAAAATCCCCCCTTTAAGGGGGTGAAAAATGGGTCCACGCAGACGAAGCGAGCGGAGCGCTAGTAAAAAAAAACATTAAGGGCAACAGCGTTTTCCTAAACCTTTGCGATTGCAATCACCAACCCGGCTGACAAGAGTTTATACCTAGCTCCAATTTTCTATTAATAACTAATTCTTCGTGACGACTAATGAACCAATTTACAATTATATAAGTAGATAGTAAAAAACACCTTTTATTCATAATTATTGAGTTGACTTAATACAGTCATGGTACGTACACCGTGACATGGTACAAGTACCTACGGGCTAATAATGTAATTTTGTTTTTTTATTTCATTTTAATTTATTTATTTGTATTTTTCATTTGTGATTGGTCCATTGTTGACTTTTTTGGCGAATATATTGTCTATATTGTCTATGTTTTCTGGATCGTTGGTGTAGACTTTATTCGAATCCGATACGTACTTTTGAGACACCCTTTATAAGGTGTTGTAAAAAAAGTTGACGGAATTTTAAGAGGTTGTAGCGACGCACTCACATCGCTACATAAGCAAGACGCCGAGTATCGAAGAAATGCAGGATCCGCTAAAAGTACGAATGTAAACATCGACGCGCAAGCCTGACGTCACACACTACGAACAGAACTGAAAAATTGTATGGAAACATGAATCGCGCTTACAGAGTTTCTCAGATGCGTTGCATAAATAGAATTTCCAACTACTAATAGTTGGGCCGCGGTCCCCGAGCCCAGACACCTAGCTCGGAGGAAGTACTTCCCTTTTCGCTGAATATCTAGCGAAACATCCTGCCTCTACAAGTTCAATGTACAAATGCTTACAAACTACTTTTACTACGGTATCAACATGGAAATCGCGAAAAAAAAATCAGCTGTTCCATAAATTTTGATTAGTCGATTTCAAATTTTCTACAGAACAGCTGGTTTTTTTCGCGATTTTGATGTTGGTACCATAGTAAAAGTTGTTTGTATGCATGAGGACATTGACCCCTAAAAATTCCGTCGACTTTTTTTACAGCACCTTATATGCTTCGGCCATTTTACGGAAAGAATGTTTGTAAACAAACAATTTGAACATTTTTCGTAATTATTCCACAAAAACGAATGTCATAATGTAAAACTTGGACGACATAAGTAAGCTATTTTTAAAGCATGTAATAAAAAAGTACTTTTGAGGTTAAGTATAGGCGGTTTGTTTTTACAAATATTCTTTCCGTAAAATAGCCGAAGTATAGGTTATTTTTTCATCAATATGTTTAGCGCGCGATCATTAACTAAAAAGCGTTAAGTTTTTTAATATATTTGCTTTAATGGCAAGACAGACAGACGAGGCATCCGAGTGGAATGCTAGTAAAAATAAACTTAACATGATTTATCGATTTTATTTTACTGGAACCCATATTGTATCACTATAGCGAAATAGGGAAAATATAACGATTCAAACTGATGTGTAAGCAGTTCATGCAGAATACATTTATATTTTTATATAAGAATATAGTTATTTGTTCTTATTTATATAGAAGCAGAGTATTATGTCATATTATGTATATACCATACTTATGTTATTGCTGATTTATGTACCAGCACTTCAAAAATACATAATTCGTAAAAGTCTATAGATCACTGCTGTATTCAGTTTATATTTAATATTTTCATAAATTCTAAAGTCGTGAATTACTTTCACAACTTAATTTGACGACGAAATTTATTGAAGGCTCTTTTAATGAGCATTGAAAACGCAGATTTTGACATTATTAGTCATTACTGTGTCGACTTTTATTACACCCACTTGCAGGAAGCTCCATTAAAGTTAATGCTTCATTAAGTCTATTGCTGTCACTTTTCGTTGTCAAGAAATAAAAAGTGACAGCAATAGATTTAATGAAGCTTTAACTTTAATGGAGCTTCCTGCAATTGGGTGTTAGACTGATCTTTGATGAGTAACAAAAGGTTAAAAATTGTTTTACACATTAAGATGAGTGTTGTATTACTAATTTATTTATAACTGAAAACGCTATACGTGTGGCGCAATTTTGGTCTAACAAGATCTAAAGCCGAACGATCGACACGCTAAGAAGACTAATTTATGGAAAACTAAAACATTTGTTTTTACCATTATGAATGTTACGACTTCTCAGTGTTACGTGACATTTTGCATTTTCAAATGCAAAGTACCTAGGTAATAGTTAGGTTCCCAAATTACTGTGTTATGATATAGTTTTAAGTTTATATATTAAGTATAAGTACCTTAGAAGGTAATTAAATGAATTACTGGAAATCTCCAAACACGTTTTTTATTCAAAGTCCGCATATTTATATAATGGATATTATTTTCACAGAGAAATAGGCATTTATATTTTTATTATTATACTCTTTATTGCACTCATAAACACAGTAAAGAAAAACATTTGAAATTAAGTACCTATGCAAGGGAGAGCACTTATTTAAAAAAGAGATCACTTGACTCTTAAATATAACTTACTGCCGTACATACTCGACAAACTCAATTTATTTTTAACAATGAGCGGTTTTCCTTTGACAGATAGTACGTCAAATTTAGTTCCAAATCTTTTAATAGATGTCACTATTTCGAGTCAGCTGTCAAACCATTATATATATATTTTATGGTCGTTGGTAGCCATAGATATAGTTTGGTAGCACAGTTTATATTAGCATATATATTTACTGTGTTGGTAGTATATAAGTAGTCTGTGGTTCTATCAATAAGACAAAGAAATTTTATTATTTATTAAATAAAGATTGAGATTGCAGTTAAACATAAAAAAGCATACAAACAACATAGATAACTAAATAAAAACCATGAACCTTTGCACAAGAATAGCTTTTTTCTCCGTAAGCTTCGCATTTCTTTTCTTCAGCTCTGCTTTCAAAGCAGCGAGTGACCACGATCCGTAGTCCTTGTCCATGATGCACGGTACGGCCAATCCCGTTCAAACGTCTTGTCCAAATCGCAAAGGCAAACTCAAAGTTCGTAGAATACGCCAAGGGTTTTTGTCTCCGCAACTATTTTGTCACTCGCATCAAGTCTACAGGTTAGTATGAAAGTGCGCGCACGTAGTGACGCGACACCCGGGCATAGAATAATGACCCAGGAGACTTTCTGGTCCGCGGGTTCGAAGACAAGCCCGCGACGCAACTGTCTCCTTCTCTATTGGTTTCAATGCAAGTGCGCGCACGGCTACAAATAAGTTGCCGGTCGGCCAGTACTTAGCTACTCAACCGTCGCCCGGGGTGATAGCGGTGATAGTGTGTAGTAACGGAAAATCTACATACGCTTCCTACTATCGATCACAGAACACAATTACCGGACTATCGATCTAAAATATAGTTAACTAGTTTTCCGCCCGCGGCTTCGCCCGCTAGGACTACACGACGTTATCCCGCGGGAATGTGATATTTTTCTCACATTCCCGCCTCTTCGAAATCCATGTTGATGACTGCGAGCAAAAATTACAAGAAAGTTGTAAAATACAAACGAAAACAACGAACCACAAACAGAAGCGAACAAAACACACTGACTATAGTTTTTTTACCCTGTGACACTGACGAGACAAACAAAGATAAAATGACACAGAAAGCATAAGCCCCCAGTACACGTTGGCCGATCATGGTCGGCGACCATGACCAATACATCGTACATTGACACTTTTGAACGAGCAAGTTTAAAAAGGTTCTTTCAAAAGTGTCAATGTACGATGTATTGGTCATGGTCGCCGACCATGGTCGGCCATCCTGTACTGGGGGCTATAGATTTTTTTGCTTGAGCGAGTGAGCAATGTTTATGGTCTATAACATGCCTCCATGAAGTTTGACTTAATACTCTGAGTTACCTCAGTATTAAGTCGAACTTCATGCATGCCTCTATCATTATAGCTTGTATAGAATTTTTGACAGCTGAGTTTAAAATGCGACATCTATTGATGAAAAAACGTACTAAAATCTCTACCTGTCAGAAAAACGCTCATTAACTGCCGCACTCAGAGACGCCAATTAACCTTTAAATCTCTTTTTTTATGTCCAGTACTGTAATGCTAGCACAACTTAGCGCGACTCTTTGTCGCGCTCCTTCCAACCAATCAGCACGTCGCCTAAGTCGCGCGCTATCTACGAGCGATCTGATTGGTCGAAAGTGCCCGCGACTCTTTCTCACTCGAGTCGCGCGCAAGTTATGCTAGCACTACTGAATAAAGAAGGAACGATAATTTAATGCCAATTAAATTTAACTGGCGTCTCTGAGTGCGGTAGTTCTCACTTTCATAAGTAATTTCACTTTAGAAAATATGTATACAGGGTGTTAGGGGCACCCTTGCAAAAACTTTAACCATGGCTTCAGGCCTTCATGCTGAACAACGCACAGCAAGTTTTTTTTGTCGGAAATTAAAAAAAATATTTCGACTATATAAAATGTACCGATAAGTTGCTAAAGGAGATTTTTCAGTTTTGTATGGAGCCTCGGCTAGGACTTAGTACACTATACCATAGGCAAGCAAAAGATAAATATAATAACTGAAAACTAATTATATCACAATAAGCTAACGCGTTTGATGGTACAAAAGCATTATCTAGTCTTATAATTATGCAACCCCGATTCAATATGGCGGTAAAATGTCACACTAACATTAAAAAAAAGGTTCACATTGACAGATTATCATCAGTCGTCAATGTCATCGTTTTTTCGTACAGAAACATCAAAGTTTCCGAACGAAATTTAAATATGGTTGCCAGTGTGACCATAGATGGCAAAGAATTTTTATTTCATAGTTTATTTTTGTACCATTTATCCAGTAAGACAATGAGAATTTTAATATTTTATTTGACTTCACTATATTTTTTACTATTAGTACGAATAGTGTACAATGTCCTATCCGAAAATGAAAAGCCAACTTTTTTTCATTTCCGACAAAAAATTCTTGCTGTACGTTGTTCAGCATGATGTTCTGAAGCCATGGTTAAAGTTTTTGCAAGGGTGCCCATAATACCCTGTATAATTAACATTCTCAGAGTGCGGCAGTAAGTATGGGTAAATATAGTGTTAAGTTTTACAAATAAAACAACAAATTGGACGTATCTATTTAATAACATTTCAAAAATTGTACTTGCCGATTTTCAAGTACACTATACACAACACAGATTAGTTAAAACGCGAGAGCAATCGAATCAAGTGTGTTTACAGGAGACATTCAACGTTAGACATCGTATAAGTTTCGAATTGTTTCAGTTTTATCAAGAAATGGAATGAGTAAGAGTGGGGGCACATTAGGCCACTAAACGCGACCACAAGCTGCGGACGAGTTTCTTCCCCTAACAAAAGTAGTGGCTAAGTGGACGCCACTAAGCCACTGCGGCTGCGATTGGTGGCTTGACTGAGCCACTACGGGGCCGCGACTAGTGGCTCAATGTGCGGGCACTCTAGCTCTCCTTTTTTCGTATATGTACAGTCCATGCTGTTTCTATACAAAGTTTGGCGTAGCGTAACTACTAATCCGTGGGCAGAGAAGAGACTCGTCTCGTCCGGCATCCAGTGACTACACAGAGTAAATAACTATTATTCACTACTCAGTCTTAGCAGACGGTGCCATTTCGTACAGGAATAAGGGCCCAGCGTTATTTTGGTTATTCTGCTGCTCCAAAATCAATTTTAATAAAATTCTTGTCTACATGAAGAATTTATTACGGCTCGCTCTGAACATTTTTCAATTACAATGACGTAATCTTGAACTAAATACTCCCACACTAGGTCAATGTTAATTATCTTATTTCTTTTCACATTGGAATGAGCACACTCGTTAAATGCTTACAGTAGACATTAAATAGACATTTTCAATTAAAATAAGATAAGACCCAAAATACATATAGGGCAGGCGTACCGGTTTTGGCCACTTTTTGCTCTAAAAGTTTTCTAAACAACTTTTAGCCATTTTGATAAAGGCAATTAAAATAAGGTATTTTAATGTAATAATAACACCCGTTAGAATTCCTTGTCATACGATTTTTTTCAATAAATTCCATTTTCTGTTTGAAAAATGTTTTGTATGAAAATTTTAAGAAATTTGTTTTGGATGAAATACTTTATAAACCTTTGTTTTTTACAATTAAATTGTTGTTTTGCAATTGACTGGTTTCTAGCGCATTAGAATATATTATTTTACCTGGGTTTGGTTTTGATTTTCGCAATACTTGCAAAAGTTTAGCTATCAGTAAGTGGCCAAAACCGGTACATTTGACACCTCTCATACATTGTGTGTAATATAAAAAAAAACTATTTTACTTTTATAAATTTGAAAAATGTACCTTTAAAGGTAGATAAATTATCTATAATTTAAGATATAATTTGTGTCTTAAATACCTAAGACCATTTAGTACTTACTGCTTAAAAGTCAAAAAATCCTTAAAGTGGCCACAAAGGGTACCTCTGCCCCCTACAGTGAAATTCATTTGGCTAAATCCAAAGTTGTTCAATATTGATTTTTGTAAAACCCTGAAGAAAGACACGTGTAGTTTGAATAGGTACAGTGGAGTTCAATAATATCTGTGCACTTTTGAACTTTGTCGTAGTAATTATTATGACAATTTGTATAGAAAGTCAAAGACGATGTCAAAAAACCTAATGCGACAAAGTCCAAAAAGCACAGGTAGATATTATTGAACTCGACTGTACTATGACGCTGATTAAATCAGTTTTACACTTACACATGCTTACACTAGAAACAATGGAATCTCATATGGATCTGCAGTCAAGCAAGAGCACATTCCCATAGAATAAATAATAGACATTACAATATACAAACTGTTTTGTGAGACAATGCTCATAGAATCATTGTTAGCCCCGCCTCTTGTACCGCCCATTTGTACGTCTACCGAAACGAACGATATAAGGGCTTATTACACTTATCCTAGTTAGGATCTTAATTAAGCATACATTGCTTGTTTTGATTGCATCACTTGCTAAAATGAGCTCACAGAAAGCAATGTAATGCTTAATTAGGATCCAACTAGGATAAGTGTAATAAGCCCTTTATTCAGTAATCTATTGATCATCATCTGTCGGAAAATATTGATTTTAATAGGTACATATTGTGTAAGTCGGGAGGCTTGCGTCGATAAGGATTATAAAATCATCTATTGATTGACGGTCACTTTTTATTGCCGCTATTTCAAATATTATCGATAATCTAATTTTTCGGTACAATAATCGAACACTGTCGAATCAAATAAAGTTTTATATTACTAAATTTAGGTTCACTTGACTGCATTATTTTGTTATTACTACTAAAACTTGTACTGAGGAAAAACGTAACACTACAAATAATTACTTATCAAAATAAATAATTCAAACAATTATTACAATAATAACGATATAACGTATAAAATCAACATTATATAAAGTAAAACATGTCAAAAAATGTAAAAAAATTAAAGTCTAGATAAAATGGAACATTTAAAAAACCCCTGCTGAAAATGCATATTTTCAGTTAATGTCTTGTTTATTCTGGTACTTACTTACTTGTTTCTTAGTTTATAACTCGCACAGGGGCTGACACATTATCCTAAAGCCTAAATATAACCAGATTTGGCGGCCAACATCGACCCACTATTCTAGTAATTTCCTAGATAAATCTGGACGTCTCACATTTCCTTCTTGGCAAGAACATTTGACTTGAATGCGGTTATAATAAAAATACATAAGTACCTAGCCGTAGGTACTTAAGTGAGTAATACCACGTAATACTTGTAAATAAATAGGAATTTCATATTTTGCATTACTAAAACTACCTATTATACAACAGTGATATTTCATAGGATTCTTTCAGAAAGACTTAGGTACCTCCTGCCGCACTCAGAGACGTCAATTAACTTTAATTGACAATTAGGTAAATCCCTTTTAATATACTATATCTATGGGTAAATCTATATCTGTCTGTTTTTTATTACCCGACTGCAAAGGAAGGGTTATGTTTTGTCTAGTATTGAATAAAGTAGGAATGATTATTTAATACCAATTAAAGTTAATTGACGTCTCTGAGTGCGGTAGTTAGATTTTGTGAAAACATTAAGTGGTGTTTTTCAACAGTTGTTTTAAACTTTTGGACAATCCACTTACCTTTTTTCTATTATACAAAGTTCTGTTCTTATTTTTAACTTCAATTTTTTCAATGTCATGCCAATATTTTCAACTTTCATTTGATCTTACAACTAGCTTTTCATCAGTGACTTACACTTTAACATTCAACTTCAAAGCCCAATTTCTATCAGCTGATTTACCTACTAAGTAGACGGCGAATCTTGCCTTGGGCGCGCAGACAACGGAAAAATCCTCGCGGAAGTTTTTGAGGTCATTGAAAAATGAACCATGTCACTATAGCCTAAAA